>OX443563.1:11501834-12767497 GCA_949372485.1 Cheilosia soror
TCAAGGCTTATGAGCAGTCAAGCCCTCCTGCCTAGAGGTAAGTAGAAGTCTCGCGATTTCTTAAATTCTGTAGCCTTTTTTTTTATTTGTGGCAAAGATAGTTCAAATAAGTTTTATCGGGGGCGGGATTGTTGCCTCTCTCTTTTCTCTCTTGCATGATCTACTCTTTTCTCAAATGATTTGGATGTCTTCGATTTCAGACTGTTATTCGATTTTATTGTTCCGTATTGCTGTCTTGCGACAAGGGGTGTTTTTTCACACTGCACTTTGAATCGCAGTTCGTATCTGATTTGCAAGGGCGCTTGACGAGTTCGAGCAGTGCACATTAAACATTAAAGTTGTCCTCACAATGTTACTAATGGATTCTTCTCAACTCTTTTGATTCTTTTGTGTTACCGTTTTGACTCTAATTTTGCTAAGGGTCTAGTATTTTTATTGTTTTCGAAACTTAATTAAAAATTCACAATCATTTCTCGATTGTCTGAAACTTCAGATCTGTTTTCATCGTTAAACATATACCCTTGGATTGTATTTATGTAACCCATTAACTCTGCTCTACCTATACTTCAAACTTAAGCCCAACTATACTTATATTCGTGTATAAAATTATGTGAGTACCACAAGCACAAGTCACACGCTAATAATTAGTTTCTCATAATTCTCGAGTTATCGACAGAGCGTTTCAGTGTGCCCATTCAAAGTCATAAATTTCAATCTAACCATGGCCGAAGCATTTATACATAAAACTATACACACGCACATGTGTGTGTACAAAACAATCACGCGATGTCATCAAAACCCTATTTAACTGATTTAATATTAAACTGTCGGCCGACATTATTCGGCCTCCTTCCGTACCATGACAAAAGAAGGCGAAGCCATTCCAAACACACATAAGTCAACTTTCATTGCTACGCAACCCTCCGACACAGTGTGAAGTGATTATGCAAAAAGATAAGTGAATAGGGTTGAAAACGATTAAAAGTCATGGGTTAATGTCTCACTTATGTGTTGTGTACTGCGCTCCTTTCCAACACTAAAAAGAGGCTAGTGCCAAGGAGTACACAGTAAACACGGTCTGAATGTTCATTAGAAAGTTAACTCACTCTTATGCCCTCTCTTCGTCCGTCATTTGACAGATATGAACGTCAGAATATATTTACTCAGACTTAGACAACTTGTCGGAGTCGGAGTACTCTAGCTGTTGACATAATACTATTTTTGTAAAAAAAAAATAAGGACACCAGAGCGAAAGGAACTCCATGTGATGGCTGCCACTTGTTCTCACCAGAATAACGAATGACTACTCACCAAGTCATAGGTGCTCCTATTCATCGTTGACGATAGGGTTATGTTATGTCGTAATGCTTTATGCTTAGTCTTTTCTTTGCTTTTCTCATATACCCTAACAAAATAGGGTGCTTTAAGTTTGTTCAAGGGAAGAAATTTTGATGAAAATTTGTAGTTTCTTTTCAATACCTCATAGCTGTCCACTTTTAATTTTTCTATGTTTAATTTGACTTCCTCTTTATTTTAGACAATCTTTGAGCTAAAATTGTGTTTTGTAGATTACTGTACTGACCAATTGTACACCTAAACTAAGTAGGTATGCACATCGAGCGAAACTAAATTTCAGCTGCTCTCCAAATTTTCTCTCCAAACATTAGCTTAAACCCTAGCTAAATTTTGACATGATTTTGACATGGAGTAGACATAAGTGTCAAAGAAATTTTAAAAATTCATTTTATTTTCATTGTGCTTTCTTTTTTCCTTGTATACTTTTCGTTGAACTCCAATTTTTAACTTTCAAAGGATTCTTCGTCAAGGACGACACAAAACAAGACGACCTGTCAACATTTATCTTGAGAAAATGTGCCGAAACATTAATCGGCGCTCTAAATTTTGACAGATACACATGCAGTACAGATACAGTCTGAAATGAAAATTTGTTTTTTTTTAGCTGAAGCTGCGCACCGCTCGTCTAAATGGATTCGCTTAGATTAAGCTTAACTAAATTTTAGCTTAACTAAATTTTGGAGAGAATTTTGTATAGGAGCTAAAATTTAGCCCGAGCAGCGTACTAAGCTTTAGAAATGATGTGATGAATGGAAATGTGAACAAAATTGAGTGGATTGGGGTCTTGTCTTTTGAGTCAAAAAATCAAAACATTTTTATTGCAATATTGATTTTTGTTAGGTACTAAAATTTGAGCAGCAGTTCCTTTGAAAGAAAGACATTTTCAATCTGGGCCCAGATTCCGTAATATCTGTGGCAATAAACAGAGACTGCTATTGTCGAAACGATATCGTTCGATCGTTTTCATTTTACGGAATATGGCCCCTGGTGATTGAACTTACAGTCAAAATTAGCAGACAGACTTGCTACCTACTATAATGTAAGCTTTTGCTTGACCAAATTCCCATTTCAGACTTTACTTCATATTTTTAGCCGAATCATTGAGGGCGTTCAAGAATCTTGTTTCGTAAGTCATACAGCTCTTCTATATCTTCATGTTGTTGAGTTTTCATTTGGCTAGACTGGTCACGTGAACAGTTTTCTTAGTTGACGTCTATGTCCGCAACACCGACAGATCAAGTCAAGAATTTTTAGACCTACTACTAAGTTGACGTCTATTTATGTCAAAATGAGTCTGGAGAACTAAGTTTAAACATTTCTTTTGGGTTACCGGAGAGCATGGGAGAGCGTAGTTTTTTCCATATAAAATTATTCACTGTGACCGTCAAAATATTTAAGCTGAAGATTAAAAATGTTTATTGGTAAGGCCCAATAAGTGGCATAGCCACAATTCAAGTTAGTTTTCGGTGGTTCAGGTAAATTTGAGTCCAGACTAAAGGTGGGTTTCCACATGTCGGTTGATTGACAAAGTTTGACAGCTCTCGTGTTTATGTCATTGACAAAAACCACCGTCAGTTCATTTCCACTTATGCCAATTATTGGCAAAAAATCTTTTGTCAGTTGATTGACCAACTTATGAACTCGATGCCAATTAATTTTCACTGTCAATTATAGACAAAGTGACATTTTGTTTGACAATTCAGCTATTTCCACTTGTCCAGTGGTTTCTTTGTCAGTTATTGACAAACGCTGTTAGTCAATTCATTGACAAGCAATTTTTCGCTATTTCCACTTGCCAAATGTTTAATTGGCATAAAAATACGTCAATCATCAATTTCAAATCGACAATTGGAAACCCAGCAATACGATGACTAGATTCTTGAATGCGGCCATATTGGGCAAAATTTTGACAGATCGTGTTTTTTTTCTGCAGTGTTTTTATGGTGGAGAAAAAATAAATACCTAAAGATAACATTTTCTTCCTGAATCTGAAAAATTGTACATCAAAATTTAGAAAGAAAACGCAACGAAAATAAAACATATTTTAGCATCGATGAATTGGGAGCCTCCTATTACAATGATCTAATCGATCTAACAAACATAGACATTCGTAGTCTCCTTTGCTTCATCAGAAGCTCAAACTGGTTCAACGACTAGAACGAAATTTTTAATAGATTCATGTGGTATCACAAGGGACCTAATTGGTCTAAGTGTGTCGGCCTTTTGCCGGCAGCCACTTCAACCTAACCTAACCTAACCTAGCTAATGACTGGGCTGGGCATCAGCTAAAATTTAACCGCACACTTAAATGTTAAGCACTAAAAACTCTTTAAGCTGCTCTATTGTTGTTTGCTCAACAAACAAGCTATGGACCCTTGCAATGCCATACTTCCTAAAGTGGAACGATGTTTGTTCAAAAACACCGTATCATGCAATTTTTCTGTATGTTTTATTATCCTCTCCGCCGTGGCAGATATTTTTAGAGTTGACAGCCTCAGGACTTAGGATTCAGAACAATCGAGTGAAATATGTGCTGGACAAAGTGAAAATTAATTAACTACTTCCGTTGAAAAGTGCGCGTGTAGGTAGATGTTATATATGTGTGTGCAAGCGTTTTTGACTTTTCTTTTCGAGAGGATAATTTATGGCACACAAGTCATGTCCTTACATGTGTACTACACACACATTTCGGATAGCCTACCTAATAGAAGTGAATTGCATTTTGATGTGGGAAATTTATGGTGTTGGCACTTTTGTGTTCGTACAGTAGGTAGGTAAGAACGGAACAAAGTTTTGTGCTGCCTCAGTAAGTTTGATGTGGATTGGATGGATAACGAATATGTATATATATTTTCAGATGAAGGTTTGTTTGGAAGTTTTGAATAACTTATATCAATCCGAATAGAGATAAGGGGAGGTTATTTTAATTATGTACATTCCTTGCATGATGTCGGTATTAGACAAATGGTCGGAAGTAGACAGATTTTGCGTCAATTTAAGGATTAAAGCAATTCCAAGGAGGGAATTGAATAAAGCCATTTGTTGTGAGTCTAGATTGTTCCAAGTTTGATGCAGGTGAAGAGGGCGCGGAACGCTTGCGGTTGCTCGGCTGAAGCTCGTCGAATGGGGGTTGTTCTTGCCTCCTCACCATACGTCTTAGCTCAAAACACTTTTGTATCGTGCCAGAAAAATAAAATAGAAAACTGAAGAGGAAGAAAGTTACTTTAAGCAGACTGCAGACGGACAAAAAAATACAGAAGTGAAAGTTAAAAAGGCAGGACGGCGAAGTGGCTATACTTTACATTGTCATTCTAAACGGTTGAGTTATATACAATGTAAGCAAGCGTTGTTGAGCATGGCTCTGTAGCGCTCGCCTTCCACAGTAGAGATTAGGCCCGCGGCCTTACAGTCTTTCACCAAAATTCTCCGTAAATACAGCCAATTGATGCCCAATTGCGTGGCACGTCGTCTGATCGACACTTGGGCAGTATATCAGCAATAACACGGTGAATGTTGACTTCCAAATCGCCCAACGTCTCTCGTTTATCGGCATGGACTTCAAATACCCCAAAAGAAAGTAATCTAGAGGTGTGAAATCACAGGATCGTGGAGACCGGCTCACAGGTTCATTACGCGAATTTATGTACCTGGCCAATATTTTCCTCAATCAATTGATGGTGTCGCTTGCCGTGTGGCTTTTTGCGCCATCTTGTTGAAACCAAAACTCAGTTGCCATTCAACTGAGGAACGAAGAAGTCAGAAATCATATTCCTATAGCGCTCTCCATTGACGGTAACGATAGCGAATCGACTCTTTCGGCATTCATTCGACTGTTCATATTTGAAGATGCGTATTATCTAATAGAATGTACGTGGTGCAAAAGCGATTAATCGTATTCCGAACTTGATCAGATGGACGCATTATGTCGACCGTAGAACCAAACCATGGTTTTCAAAATAACTGTGCACAATTTGCATGTGTTGCTCTGGCGTTAATCTATTCATCGTACAATGGCAAAACGTACTAACTACAAATCAACCTTCAACTGTTAAAATGACATTCTGTAGAAACAGTGTTGCCAGTTTAAAAATCAAACCTCTTAAAAAATGTTACCCTTTAGAATAAGAAAAACAAAAGACGCAAAAACATACTTTTAGGTACTGCTGTCAAAAACATACATTTCTCAAATTGTAAGAATGACCCTAAGAAAATCAATTTCAATTACACTGCTTCTTAAACGTTTTCGAAAAGGAAGAAAAAAATCGGAAAGAGTTAAATGATGCAAATTTTCGCTTTCGCGAGATTTCTTTCGTTTTTTTAAAAAGTGAAAACGGTTTTCGTTTCGTTTTTTTTACAGAATCCCTCCAAAGCTTTTGCTTATTAAGTGTAAGCTTATGCGTCAGATTCCAGAGCCAGAACCGTCCGGAATACGTCCGGAAGAAACCCGAACGCTTCTGAAACCGTTCGATTGACAATCAACTGACAGTTCTTCTACTGAAAAGAAGAGAAATTTCCTTCTGGATTTGAATTCAGAAACGCGGAGAGTTCTTCCGGGCTGTTCTGGACGACCAACCGAAAACGACATAAGTATAATACCCGAGGAAATTTAGCGATTTTTTTTTAAGAGGATTTCAAATCCTGGAGCACTCAGACGAATCTCGGTCCATTGTATTACCAAGCAGAAACCCCTTTTTTGGTGCCGCTGAAAATAGGCTTTACTTTTAAATTATACAAATTTTGACAGATCGCGTGTACCTACCTACCTACTACCTACCGATCATTATACTGTACGCAGTGGTTAGAGAAATCTAACTGATGACTGTGTAAATCTTAGCCCACTAAGGAGCGAAAAACACAAAAATTAAAAAAACAAAAAAAAAAACAATTTGGCAGACAGTTGCTCATCCTCTCCTTCAGGCACTTCCATTTTACACACAAATTTACGTGCTATATCTGAATAGGAAAATTAAATTATCCAAAAGCTAAACGCTTTCAATGAAACAATAGAAAATTCACGGAACACACTGAGCTGGAGGCCGTAAATATAAACTACAAAGGACCAAGCGATACGAGTACGAGTATGTGTGGGATGGAGCACAAAGGCATGTGTGCTCCATTCTAGGTGAATCAATTAATCAAATCAAAGAACTCACATAGTTCCACACATCCATGGACGGTATAAATGGAACACACCAGACTTTGAATATGCGGTCAGGTCGCAGACGAGGCGAGGGGTTGGAATGATGCTATAGAAGTGATTTGATTCCTGGCATGTGAAGATGAGTATAATCCCGGTGGTGATGCCTTGTTTATTTATAACTTTGAGGTAGCAACGTTCTCCTTGGTATTTAATATTAAAGACCATCACGGAGAATATAAATTTTAGGTGCGTAGGGATATAAATACCAGGATAATGTTGATGCCATTTGCTGACAGGTTAATTGATATGGTAGCCTAAGTGGCAGTTCATACCCACTAGTTGGCTATTTGTTGATTCTCGCAAAATGTCAAAGGTATTTAGGCTGTCTGAAACATGTAAAAGAATGTTTTACGAGCTTAATGGAGATGATCCGTGCGACTGTTTTAACTTGATTATGACTTCAAAAAAAATCTCCATTAGCACTGCAAAGTTGTTTTCAAAATGTTTAATCATAATTAATTGATAAAAAATGCCTCTGTCGTCAAACGAACCTAACCTCCGGCGGATGTGGAAAATTTAATCAATTCAAGTGCCATTGCAATTCCAAAGAAAGTTTCCCTTGACTCGTTTTAAACAAGCTTCTACTGGCGAGTCCTTAAAAAAACAACAAGAAGCAAATAATCCCAGAACGTAACGTTAAATTGATTGAAATGCCTTCCATGAAGTGCTCGCTTTCCCTAGAAAACCAATTCCAAATGTATGTTCGAGTTCAATGCAACGCCCATAGGTGGTTCAACCAGGTCAAAGAATATCCTCCAATGAATTATGTGAATGTGTGTGTGCATAAAAAGAGTTAGATAAACACTTTCGGTTTGGACGATGAATGCATAGCATTTTATACGAGTTTGCTCTGGAAAACTTGCCCTCCTGGGATGTGGGTTGCTGTTGCATTTACTGAAAACAGGAACCAACCGTATACTTGCACCATGCTATTAGTCTGATGAATACAAGTTGTATACGGCATCCACATCTAAGGCTGTGATGGGAATGAAATGGCAGTTATTCTGTTTATGATAGTAAAGGAGCTTCCGGGCGATGTACGAGTTAGGCGAATTTAATTCTCTAAACATTTTCACACAATATTGCACTGAGGATTCCAAAGGGTGGTGGCGTTGGGCGATATTGCACGAATTGTCGGTATTATTTGGCTTCTCCTGTGTACCATGGAGTAGGAAGTAAGTTGTTTTTGAAATATTCAGTTTTATTTTGGTTACCACTATTTCACAATTCCGAAATACCAGGAAAATGAGTTTCCTTGGAAACTATTCCCTGTTGGTCTGCGGGCGCAGTGTTATTATGGATTCTTGTTATTTACTTAGAATTATACGGTCTTAGGGTTTTCCAAGAAATTTAACTGGAAAATTGAGCCATTTTGTTGAAAATCGCCTTCGAATTAAGTCCCACATGGAATTATGTAACTACCACGAACAAACAACACAACATTTGAGATTTACTCCCATGATTTTCGGGAACCAATACTTAGCTCTAGAATAAACTAAGCCCCAAAAATTTAATGAACGTTTCTCAAATCCATGCATATACCTAACCTCGAATGTACTCCAAAAGCAGTGACTCCTAGAAGGGGGTTGCAGGGGGGGCATCCACCTCCTTGTAGATATTTCACTTCAAAATTCATGAGAGTCTTACTTTTTTGGATATTAGTTCATAATGAACTACATCCCAACTGAACTATCTGCCATATTTATGAATTAAATCCCATGTTGTCGATAATGGATTTTTAAAGGGTATATCACATTAGTCAAAAAAATTATTTGCTTCGCGAGGTCTGTTAATAATCTTTAAATAATGTTGCCTCTCATTTTCTCAAAGGCTTTAGCACATTTACGAGCAAGTTAAGGAGTATTAGTACAGAAAGAAAATTGACCTAAACACTCTACAAAAAAGCATACAAAGGCATTTTTAAAGCCCCCAAGTCGACCTAAATTTTCGTTATCACCCGGAAAACACCCGGAAAAATTGTCCAATCTGATTGGCGATTAGTGATCAACGCCCAGCCCAAACGGAAAGAGCCAAAGTGAGCACTAAAAAGCGATTTACGGAAATTTTAACTCCTAAAGGGGGCAAAGGGGGGTCAAAATTTAAATGGAAAAATTTCAACGTTTATATAGGAAAATTTGCATTTTTCGTCCGATCGATTTCAAACTCGGTTTGTGTACCTACTCTATATAAGAAACTAGTAAGCACACTTCGTAGTAAAAATAAATAAATAAATAGATGACGCAACAGGCGGTTAGACACCCTAGGCTTAGCTTCTCGCAACCATTCGTTTGTGTGAGTTTCTATTTTTGGGACGAATGGAAGGGACCTACAATTTTATGCCGATTACGAACGGCTGAATTGAGAAGCTTTTTCATGACAGTCATACTCTCGGATGTTTGTCAGACTTTCGCGAGAGGTGGCGCAGTAAAAAAACACCTTAAGATGTAATTTGTGTTTTTCCGGGGATCGAACTTGGGATCCCTCGCACAGTAATACAGCACACTAACCATTGCGTTACTGCGCCCACGATATTTTCTGATATTTTCTGACACTTCGTAGTGCAAAATAGAAAAATAAACAAATCAGTTTCAAATTCATTTAAATCAGTGATAAACAGTTTTTATTGTAATAGGTACAATACAATACACATTTTTGGTTGTTCCAGGAATCGTATTGTAAAGATATAGATAGAAATGTTGGTTGTTTTAAAAGGCAGTAAAAAAACGATGACAGCTTGGAAGCCTTTTCAGACCTCAACTCACGGGACTATCCATTCTACAGGCGTATTTTTTGGAGAATCTATAGCTAGCTCACTTTTACATGCAAAATTTGTACACTCACTTTTGGTTTTACATGCAAAATTGCTATACTCACTTTTGGTTTTGTTATACTCACTTCCCAAAAAAATACGGCATACGTTATAAATTGCAACGTCCGTCTATTCGTCCCTCCAAAACTCGAGAATCTTTCGTTCGATTTTCATGATTTTTTTTTTTCTGATTTATAGATGTGTCAGATGTGTGGCCAAATTAGGCCGTAGCATAGGTGAGAATTATAGGTGATTAATGGGGTCGCTAGGAGTAAGGGGGGTCTCACGAACCGTTAGCCGTATGAACTTGAAAGTTTGTATGTTGATAGATAAGTCATAAATATTAAATGCCTCATTTATCGTTTTTAAAAATTCGACCCATAAGAGTTGGAAAAAATTGGGTGAAACTTTTATATTTCGACCTTTCTATGCTTAACTTGCCATTATACACATAAATCTATGTAGGTAAATTCAAGATATGCTTTTAAGTAATTTTTAGGCAATGCTTTACCGAGTATTTTGAGCTAACATTCATATTTCTGGTCGATCCAGAGGCTGGGATATAATAAATTGAAAATATGTAGATCTCATTTGGCCAAGTGCGAAAAAAATGTTTTCGCGATTGCAGTTGTACTTAGGGGTAGTTTTATATTGCGTTCCAAAAATAGAATATTATTACTCGCACGACTGGCATTTAGAATGCACATTGTACGTACATACTCATGTATGGCGTAGTTGAATTTGATGTAGGGAATGGACTATGTACCTAATGTACAGGTAAATTGTGATGCGTAAATAGGTATGCACAATTGTACATACATAATATTATTGATATCTGCAGCTTTGGAAAGTATAACGATATGAACGCGTAATACATAATAAATATGCACTGATTATAATCAAATCGTACCTGTGAGGAGTTTTCATTTATGTAAAATATTATATCTATTCACTTAGGACTTTCGGATCAGTACAGGTTACGTAAGAACCAAGTTGGAGACGGGGGAGGGGTAAAGGGGTGGTAGGAACTAACTTTAGAACTATTTGATTGATTTAAAAAAACCTTTCAACATTGAACAAAAACATTTCAACAAATCATCCCTCTTCGTAGCGATACCTTTGACATTTTAAAAATTACCTTCACCATTAATGACCATCTTTCATTGACATTCGCGTACATTTGACCATTTGACATTTTGTTTTGTATGTTCAATAAAAAATTACCTCAAATGACTTGTTAACTAATGTTTACTGGAAAACAATTATTGTTACAATTCATTTCCCAACTCAGTATTTACAGCTTTACACCTCCAGATCAACGATCCTATACCAATAAATCACCCAGCCAGACGTCATCCTTATGAAACCCAACATTTCGTTTACCGTACTACCACAGAATAATTTATTATAAATTAAATCTGGCAAAGGCAAACAGCACGATTGCTGTCATAGAAAATAAATTGCACCTAAAAAGGGCAAGCATTTCCGAAAACCATCCGCACAATGGACAAACGCACAGCATGAAATAAATTAATTACGCATCCTTCCAAAGTATCCAAAAATTATAATTATATATACCGTCGGCAAAATGGGATAATGACTGAAGGGCCAAAATGAATGCATTTCGGAGATGGCCCATGGACGAACTATGGCGTTCATATAATTCGACAGAAATGATGATTATGATGATGATGATGATGATGAAGACTAAGGACATTCGATTTAGCTTATTAATATTTATATTTAAGCAGTAAACGGTTGTGTGCTTCTTAATTGCATTAATTAATGGGGCATTTGTAATTGCTTACTGTGGAGAAAAATTCAAGGCTACAGTACAGCTTGTAGTAAGTTAACCTTTTAATATTTTGCTCCACTTTTATCCTGCAAAGAGGAGTAAATACGCAATATGATCAAAAAAAAAATAATCCTCTCTTTTGCAGTCATGTAAAAGCAAGTAAGTATCTGTGGGGATTTATATTTCGTATTAGGAGTTGGTTATAGACAAGAATTCAGATGGATTCATGTGTATCCTTTATATCGTCTGGTTTTTATCCTTGTAAAACGAGAGAGAGGAAGAGGGAGAGGCAAAAAATTAAGACAAACTTTTCACATTCGTATATTGAACATCGAAATCTAATGGCGGTTCTTCCTCTTCATGCCCTGCGGGAAGTATATTATATGTTATCCGACCATCTGGAGTCAGTTTTTTTTGTTTCACAAGTTTAGTTGCTGCAATAAAAAATTGGTTAACCTTTTTTTTATATTTTTCCTTAGGGTGTTTTGTATGCGAAAGGGAAGGTTCTACTACATGAAAATGTTAACAATAATGTTCAGGTATTTTTTTGTTTGAATTTCTAACCCGATTCCTCCCGTGTGGGTATTTTATTTAACAACCAGAGAAATTGCCAAATCTAGTGCGGTTGTCTCGAAATATTGATGTACGAAGGGAATGTGATAGAGGGGATATCTCCCATAAGCCGGATAAATGTCCTGGAATGGCAATGGAATTTGGACTAGGGATAAGTAATGAATTGGACATAGATATCTCGGATTAGTACTGCAATTTCAAGTGGTATTTATTGAGATATTGGTTGTTATGGTAGAGTAAGGTAGCATCCTTTTGTTTTTCAGTTTATAGGTAGTTGAAGTAAAAAATTAATGCGAACTTAGATTGGTTGTAGAGGAGTCATCATAATTCGTGCGGTACTTACTAGCTTAGGGTAATTTTAAAGCTAATTTTGCGGAAATTTTAGGAAATCCGCGATGGAGGTTTTAAACGCAACCAGAACATAGAGAAAAAAATGTGCACGACTGGGTCGCACGAAAATTTCTCATTTATTGTGATAGCGAATCTCGCAGAATCTTAGAGTCAAATAAAAAAATAAAATAAATAGGTGGCGCAACAGGCGGGTGACACCCTAGGCCTAGCTTCTCGCAACCATTCGTTTTGTGGGAGATTATATTTTTGGGACGAATGAAAGGGACCTACAATTTTATGCCGAGTCCGAACGGCTGAATTGAGAAGCTTTTTGATGACAGTCATACTCTCGATTGTTTGTCAGATGTTCGCGAGAGAAAAAACTTTAAGATGTAATTTGTGATTTTCCGGGAATCGAACCTGGGATCCCTCGCACAGAAGTCCAGCACACTAACTACTGCGCTACTGCGCCCACAATCTTAGAGTCATTTCAGCGAATTTTACATTTAAAATCATACCCACTCAAGATGTACTCAACTCAGGTTTAGTAACTGAACCCTTGTTAATTATAAACGTCATACATACGTAATAACTTCAAGATTTTATTACTTTTAAATTTCATCCCGAACTGACACTTGAAGGAGGCAAGTAGGCGATGAATTTCGAATTACATGGCCAATGAAGTTTTGGCCTTTACAAAAATATACCGTGTGTGAATACAGATCGAGATTTTTCTAGTCATTTTTGAGAAATATTCATAAAACGGCTATATTTGAGTTTTCTGAAAAAAAAATTAAGTACGTGATCATGTTTAGAATGCTTATGCTGTCTTAAATATGTATTTTGATCAAAATCGTTGGAGTGGTTTTTTTGTAAAATTATGCTGACAAATGTTACAAGTTTGGATTCGAAAAGCACTGTTATTAAACTGTTTATCTAAAAACTGAGTACGACGTATTCTTTAGGAAAAAAACATTAGCTAGCAGTTACATTTTCATTCAAATCGAAAATGGCGTTTTCGAGATATGAACAGTTTTTAAAGTATGTACCATTTTTAGCGATTGTGGTGGAAATCGAAAGACGCATTCATGGTTCAAAAAACATTGCTTCCAACTGTTTAGCTCATAAATGAGGAAAATATATTATTCTGGATTTAAGCATTATCTGCCAGTTACATTTTTGTATAATCGAAAATGGCGTTTTTGAGATATGAGCAGTTTTTAAAAAATATTATTATTAGGGATTTGGGTATGTATATCAAAGGACGCAATCTTTTTAGAGACAAACTTAGTTTGCTATCAAGCTAAGAATGATGATAGTATCTTAGTTATAAGATACCGTTTTCGAGAAAAAGACAATTTTTAAAAGTGCCGTTGTTGGACTTTTTAGCGAAAAACTGGTTATGCAGTCATGTTAAGCATGCATACATTAACTCAACTTTCAATTCTGGTTCAAATCGTTAGAGCTGGTTTCAAAAAAATCTAAATTGTTTAATATTTCGTAAAATTTTTATATGGGAAGTACCATTAATATTAGGGCTAGAATAAAACAAAAAAAAACGCCTCCTAGCGGGAAGTCCACAAACCCTAAATACGAAGTTTGAAATAAATCCGTCCAAGCGTTCAGATTTCCGAGCTATGAGACAGACACACATACGGACGGACAGAATTGCGAGACCCACCTTTTTTGAAATTTTGTACGAAAACAATATCTTCCTCTCACTACGTATACAAGAAAGTTAAAAAATATAATGCCTACTCAAAACTATGGCTAATTTAGATACTAAAAAACGAAGGCACAAATTTCGAACAACGAGTAAAATTTCGAACTTGGCGAACTATTTCAACAGAATGTCATTAGTGCTTGGCTGTAGTTATTCAAAAACATGTTAATGACTTTACAGACGATTAGTCCTGTACAGAATTGCCACACTTTCCCAACAACCGGACATGTTTCCAATCCAAGGAAAGTTTATTCTATATCGGAGTGGAGATTGGAAAGGTCAATCAAGTTTTTTTTTCTAAATAATTCGCCAATTTTTAAACTTCTGATCAAAAAAATGTACACAATACAATTTTAATGAAATTAGGTTGTTTTCAAATTTGGTCTTTACACAACTTGTTTACTAAAACCAAGCTAAAGAAATCTTGTTAAAATATAACCATGGTTTGCCAAAGATTATTCCAAGGACAGGCGAAAATCCTTCATGTCTCTTAACCTCCGTCAGAATTTGGAACACAATACACGGCTCACAAAACTACTAGTTCGAAGATCTGTAAGAAAAATATAGAATGTCTTTCACCTAACGATCAGGGACATCCGGGTCCGTGTTTAATTTAATTTCATCAAAATCGGTCCACACGTTTGGGAAGATAAAATTAAATACCTGCAACCCAATTGCAGCGCCACCTGCCGAGTCGTATTGAGAATTTACACCATCCGGGGATCTACTCAAGCACACACAAAAAATTGCATTAAAATCGGTTTACCTTTTAGTACGCAGTTCCAGAAAAACTAATATTTGGCTGCTCTCCAATTTTTTTCTCCACTCATTAGCTAAATTATGACATCGAGTGCTTTGTCGATATAAGTGTCACAGCTGTTTTGTCTTCAAAAATTTATCGACGCGAAAAAGTGTTGTATTTTCGTTGCACTACTTTTTTCTTTTTTCCTTGTTTGCTATTTTTTGATCTCAAAGGACTCCTCATCGAGGTATTCATTGAAAAAACTCGTCCTTATTTATTTCTCCGCGATACAAAAAAAACACAACAGAAAAAACAACACGATCTGTCAAAATTTAGCTTGAGAAAATGCTAACCAATAATGGGAGCGCTAATTTTTGACAGATACATGCAGTACAATCTGAAATGAAATTTGATGTTTTGAAGCACCGCTCGGCTAAATAGATTCGCTTAAATTTAGCTAATCTAAATTTTGGAGAGATTTTTGTATGGGGGCTAAAATTTTTTTCGAGCAGCTTACCTACTAAGCGTTAGGAGAGAAAAAAGTGTTTCACTTTGATTTGCTTTTCATCTTAATTTACGTTTAACTTTGATTGCCGTTTCCCTTTAATTTGCGATTAATTTTTTCGGACTTATACCTCGCTTAAGAAGTTTCACTTCAAAAAGTTGTTTTATTCAAGGACTGGGAAGGAAATCTTCTAGACTCAACCTCAGGGCAGTACTGAAAATTGTACACCATACTGTGATGACCTTTTGCATCGTTATAGTTTGGGCAACAACAGAAAAAAAAGAGAGATTGTAAATATTTTCAATATAATAAATTAGGTACCCAAAGAGGTCCACAAAATTTAAATTCAATATTTAGAGAATCGTTGCAATATTTAAAATTTATCAAAGACCTTTAAATAAACTTGTATATTTTTTTCTCTAATTTTCAGAAGCCATTTTTAAGCACGAGATCTATAAAATATTCAAAAAAACAATTATACACCTCTTTGAAAAAAAAAAAAACAATTTTTTGTAAACGAACCACAAACCATTAGTAACTATAGGAACAACTCGAAAGTTTTAATCAAAATAACTCTCCTGAGGGGAAAACATTAAACGCTTCTTAATTTAGAAATAAATAAACTTAACCTAAGTACTAGTAATTAAATTGAAAAGTATACAAGAAAACCAAGCAAAATATTTTAACAAAAAACTTAAAAAATCAAAAGCAACTTAAAATTGGACGCTCATAGAATATTATGGACGAACCTCAAACGCTTGGGAATCGAAAATCAGCATCAAATCGTAACGCATTCAGTTGTGCCGCCACCAAAAATACCGCATCAACGGCAACACTTAAAAAACATCGTAAACTAGTTCGTTCACCAGAGGTCTCTGTCTGTGATATACCCGCATCAGTAGTTGCCAGCATTGCTGCCACCGTAACCGACGTAATGGGCGGCGGTTTTACAACACCACCAACAACGCTGACATTTTTCGAAAATAAACCGCCAACGGAACCGCAACGATACGTTAACAGTTCGCACGAAGAAAAACATCGAAAACCGGATCAAGCAACGAAGCTTACAAATATCAAAACACTAGACAGTGTTGCCGTGGGCAGTGGTTGTGGTGGTGTTGTTAGTAATATTGGTCCATCGGTGTATACGACTTCTTTGCCGGGACTGGGAAAGTTGAAACCCCTCTTGTTGGACAGTCCCGACGATCCGCCAGAATTTGAATATCACACCTTTAGTGCGGACAGCAGTAATAGCCAGGAGGGAAGCAGTGATCTACTCTCTGATCCATCATCGTCCAGTTTCAGTTTTAAGGATACCGCACCGATATCGATGGGCGGTGATTTGAGTACCGGTCATATCAATCGAAATCCATCCCAAGAGAATGAGAAATTAAACCGACTTCAAAGTTTTCTCTTCAAGACATCGTCGGATGAGGCCAAAAGTCCACCAGCGAGTCGAGTTCCAGCACCGTCCAGTGCATCGAGGACAGAGAAAGACTCCGAGCCCGACTACTACCAATACACTTTAACTTCGCCGAACAATCCCTTCCTGCCGGAGATAATCGCCCGCACCTATCGTTCGGACAGCGCTGAGAGTGACAATCCCACCTGCGGCAATGGAGACGTTCACGACAGAGGCAAACTTTCGCCCACCCAGTCCTTGTTTGCATTCAGTCGAAGTAGCAGCGCTGAGAAATCAGACAGTGAACGAGACCACGCTGATGCTATAGCTGGCTTGGGATTCGAAGGTGGAGGAGGAGGAGAAGGAGCAGGGCCACCGTTACCTGATGGAAAACCTTCAAGTGCCTGTGAACCACCGCCAAGTCCAGGAAAACACAAAAGAAAACTCTTCTCGCTAAACTCACCCATACGTGAGGCGAAGCAACAACAACGCAAGGATAAACTTTCACCGCAATCGTCGATTGGCAGCAGTGTGGTCCGAAGTTTGAATCCCTTTTTGTCGAGCAGTAAGCAGGAGGAGACAAACAACGATTTGAATGCCAAACGAGAGGAATTCCTGCGGGCAACGATGAAGATTTGCTTAGTTGTGTCGCCGCCAACGAGTAAGTTACAGGTGAGTGTTGGCTGATTACTCGTAGATATTTGCTAGATTTTCAGTTTGATTATAATTTTCTGTTTGTGTTTTTTAGTTATGGAAATATATCTTGATTTATTTGGCTTGCAAACTTTTGTTTTCTTTTTGTTTTTGTTTCTAGTGGCATTTTGCACAAATTTATCTACAAAGTTCCTCTCAGAAGTAAATCACCCAAATAATTGTACCATGCACTATGTAGGAAGATGGGACTTGACTTATTTCCACTGTCAATTTCTAACATATCGCACAGGTTGTAGTCAAGACACACACCAGACAAAACGACACATCATTGAGTCCTGATCGATTTAACCATACAGTCAGCTCTATCTACCTATCTTCTTCTACCTGATGGAATGATAAATTTAATTTGTTGAATAAATCTCCCTCAATTATCCTGCTGAATTGTCTGTCTTGGAGTTGCTGAATTATGCAAAATGTAATTGCAATTGATGATATCTCTCTTGCACTTTTGTACCACTCGATGACTTATTTTCTCGTACAAAATAATTTGTTCCGACAAACCTGCTGAATTGAGGTCTTGTAGTTGCTGAATTAGGCAAGTTTGAGCTGTGATTCGAAAATCCTTGGTGGCGAAATGTAATTGCAATTCATATTTGCACCTTGTACCACTCGATGACTTATTTTCTCGTACAAAATAATTTAATCCGGCAATCCTGCTGAATTGAGGTGTTAGAGTTGCTGAATTAGGCCAGTTTGAGCTATTCGAAAATCCTTGGTGGCGAAATGTAATTGCACTTCACAATTTCTCTCTTGCACTTTGTACCACTCGATGACTTATTTTCTCGTACGAAATATTTTATTCCGACAATTCAGCACCCGCTGAATTCAATTCCAATTCAATTCAGCGATATTTTTCGTTTCTTTGGCATTTATTTTCCAGTTTTGTGCCAGTTGTATTTCTTAAAAGTGGCTCTATGTTTTTGTGGGGGTTGAACCGGCCACTTCGATCACTGGATACTCTCCTCTAATTCAGCTATGGATTGGATATAGTTTTCTTCATTTTGAGACGTTTCTTTCGTGATTTTGAATGGAAATCGTCCTTCAGATCATTCTGAATGCATCTGAGTTGTAGCTGAATAGCGGTCAATTCTCTTCGAGTGACTGGATGGTTTCCAATTCGGTTTTGGAGCAATTTCGATGATGCTGAGCACCTCATTTATTATTTCTCCGATCTGTTTTGACAAAAGTTCCATCTCTGAGAGAGATGGCTCATTTGATTTTATATGGAAACCGAAAGTGTCATGAAGTAGTGATAATGACAACCGGGTTGAGCCCCCAAAAATGCAAAATAATAGTTGCTTTCTCTATATACGTCTGACCACGCCTCTAAAAAGATAATGACTTCTTTGAAAGGCCCCCAACGACAGGGCAACGTGTACAAAATTCCAATCAAAATAATATCACACAAATCGAGAAATTTTCTCTAAACAAGTTTAAATGTGTGACTCCCAAGAAACACTTCTACGTTCTACCACCTAAATTCTCCATTTTCCATTCGCATTCACCTACCTGGCTGAGAGCACTCAACGTCAACACTAGTATATGAATCTTTGGCCGTCCTATACACAACAGAATGGCGTCAGGGATAAATAAACATGTAAAACGTGCCTTTACGGAAGAAAAAAAAAGCAAAATAAATTCAACCCAAAGGAAGGAAATATTTCATCTCCGCATACAGTGAAATTCAAATAAAAGAATTCTCTTCTCAATTCTGTCCCAAGGCAAACAGAAAAACTTCTCAAGAATAATCCTTTTTATCTGTTCTTTTTTTTTTCATCCCTCTTCACACACATTCCTTCCATCATTATAATACACACAGCAAAGGAACAGAGCATTTATAATTCCTTTTTCGTAATTTCTCACTCGAATCGTTGCGATCCTTCAACCTTCCATTGTGGTCTTGGTCTATTATATTGCAGTCACAATTCTATGGATAAATAAAAGGACATAATATGCCAATGGTATCTTTACATTGTCCTTCCAGTTGACCGCAATCACGATATAAAGTGTACAAAAAAAAAACGACAACAAAACCTATATCCATGCTTCCAACCAAATGAACATAAATGCGATGAGCTCCAACAATACATACAGATACATGTGACTATGTGAGGGTGAGCACGAACCAACACAATCCACACGCATGGTTGCATTACATTTTCCCGATATTGCCTATCATCAGCATCAAATTATTGGATAAATGCAGAACCGAGGGAACTGAAATCCGGAAAATCAAAAAAAAAAAAAGTTCTCGTAACTTTGGTGGAAAATTCGATTTTATTCATTTATAGACATTTCATATTGCGAGGAATGTGAGACAAGTATCCTGCTGCACACGCTCTCACCAGTTTCCCCATCAAGAAGACCAATTGAATTTTGTTAATTAAAAGAAGAATGTATTCAGCTTCAGCGGATGCGAATACATACAAGTGGATTGAAGTACGATAATTGAGTTGGATGATAAATCGGATCTAACTGTGGAACACGATTAGGCAGCATGCATACAGGCGGTATATGGCGAAAAGTTTTTCGCAAATTGTTTCACTATTTTGAGTTTGAGTTTGAGTTTGTAACTATGGGGATGGGATGGTAATCAGAGAAAATCTCTTCTTCTTCTGAATTTTAATAGGAATGGCATTCTTCAGCAGTTGTGCTGGTTCATTGTGTGTAATCACCAGGGATGGCTGGAGGCTGTTCATGTGGTCTGGTATTTCAATTGCATTAGCATTTATTTTGATAAATTACCCAGCAGGCACTTAATTAATTCAGATAACACCTGCTGTTCACAGGCTCAACTTACAAAGCCCTCTAGCTAGTTGTTGGCCAGAGTTCGGACATTTGTGCAATTGCTGTAGATCTGCTGGCTTTTTATTCTTAAAACACAAACTAGGCCACCAATTATTGCATGCAACAGAGAATTTGACAACCGTAATGCATTTTGAAATTCTTACAGAGTTTGTTTTGTTTCTAGAGCCTTCGTTTCTTTTTTTTACTTACTGGAAATTGGCTGGTATTTTAGTCAGTTTGTCGTTGAATGTAGAACTGTCACCTGCGAATTTAGACCTTAAGCAAACGGGACCGAAAATCATTCGAAGAATTTTGCCTTCGAAATGACCAAGAAGATCTTCATCCGCCCACGTTAACGTCCATCCTTCTGCGCCATAGAGCAGGACTGGGATGATGAGGATCTTATATAGAATCTCTTTAGTGTTTCGTGATAAAGCCTTGCTAGTCAGTTGCCTTCTTAGGCCAAAGAAACAGTGGTTGGCAAGTGTAACTCTTCGTTTGATTTCTGCTGTGGTATTATTATCCTAGTTTATAGCGGAGCCGAGGTAGACAAAGTCCCTTACCACTTCAAAGTTATAGCTGTCTATGGTAACGTTCTGTCCGTTTGTGTTCCTTTTTGTTGACAGCATATATCCATTTTGTTTTGCCCTCATTCACAACTAAACCCATTTTTGCCGCCTCTGTACTGATACTTGCAAACGCACCAGTGACAGCTCGCTGCGGTTTGTCAATAATGTCAATGTCATCAGCGTATGCAAGTAGTTGCACAGACTTTCGGAAAATTGTGTTCCTGGTGTTGGCTTGCGAGTTTCGCACAATTTTCTCAAGAATGATGTTAAAAAAGTCAAATGACAGCCCATCACATTGTCTAAATCCTTTTTTTAACATCAAAGGTCTTGGTGAGATTGTTTGTTATCTTTACGGAGCAACGGGCGTTGTCCATCGTCATTCTGCACCATCTGATGAGTTTGGCGCGCTTCTCATGCTTCTTCTTTTTCCTCCGGAAAAGCCGGTGTTCTTCCCTCCTCTTTTGCCCGCAGAGTTCGCGAGCTGCTCTCGTCCTTTTCTGCAGCGTGAAACCCTTGGTTGTCAGTTGCGGCGTTTCTGGTGGCTTCTTGGCATCGATGCCATCGATGGAAGGCTGGAGTATCTCAGTGGGACTTCTCACGGGTCGGGAGCTCATTGATGTTCTTCAGGTGCACTGCTTTTCATGTACAATTCATAGTTGCTGAGATTTCCCAAATAAGTGCTGGTGGCTTACTATCTAAAGGAAATTCCTTTTTAGCTTCTTGAGTTCTCCAATATTCAGCATTCCAAAGCCTGGATATTGCGACCTTTATACTCGTCTGGATTAGGTTTTCCTTAAAGTTTAGCCTATGGTCCAGCAGCTCCACCGGTTTTGACTTTATACTGTGTCCTCCTACATGTATGGTCTTGCGGTTATTGCGGCTGCTAAAAACGACCGCCTCCATTTTGTACCAGACTTTTCAGCGGAGCCATATCTTCATGTCGTTAATGGTATTCTTCTAGTCACCTCATCGAGTGTTTTGGCCACTACTTCCACCGTGATGTTGTCATTGGCATATTTAATTATGTTTACTCTCGTTGGCCTTCACATTCGTAGGACTCCGTAATGAATAATGTTCCACAGGGCTGGGTCTAGAATTGACACCTGTGGGACTTTTACTTTAATTTTAAAAATGTATTTTTTAGCTCTTCGACGCATCACAGAAAATTAATAATTTGCGGGTTATTCACATTGAGACGGTTCGATTGTAAAATGGGCCGTTCACTTTGAGACAGTCGCAGTAACTGTCCATCGTATCGCAAGTTACCCAGAGATATTCAAAGGAATGCCCGAATCAAAGGCAGTCTTGATGTTACTGAAGTATTGATTTTTTCCTAGCCGGAAGAGTGACAAACCCGTTGCCTCCTTCGGTGTATACTGATCAAGCCGGCCGCAAATAAATCTTTCCAGATCTTTTTTAGCTCTGCCTATATGACGACGGTTGCTCTAAGCTCTAAAGTTCAGGCCCTACCATTTCCATTTCAATGGGAACAGACCGTCACCCATGCACCTTTTATAGAGGTTTGCAAAGTTGAGTTTTAATGCGGCTACTTTAAGCCGAAGTTTTGGACTGGTTCCTTTTTTTTTAAGTATGTTACTTCCGGGACTTCTGCAGTAGCTGGTTGATTAGTTGCCGCATCTGCTTTTATTATGTAATGGACTATCTTTCGAATTGTTTAAAAGGTTCTTTGCTAATTGTTAGTAAATGTGACAGTCGAAAGTGGCCAATAGCTATCGCTATAGAAGTAACCTTTCCAAAACCCACAACAATGCTGTTCACATAGAATATACCTTACCAATAATTTAATTTTGAACCTTCAACTTAAATAATGTTGACGGTCACCATAGAAAATTTTATATATCTATTTTTGCTATTGTGACTTTATTAAAGTTAGTCCGAAAGCATTTTTTTTAACAACAATACAATAGCTTATCTCATTCTTACATTTACAACTAAATTAACTTTTAACCTAATTATACCCAAAACTTAATGGAACTTTCGTTCTTTCATAGAAAAGTATCTACGAAGGTAAACATTTTAATTGAGACGTCATTCATACCTGCTATTAATTAAATTGTTCCCACAGATCAAAATTTACCGAAGGATTATAGCTTTTTAAATTTTTTTTTATTACCTAGTCTATTATTTTCCTATTCAATGTTCAACATTTTTGACAGTAACATTCTTTTCTTTGCAGGTAATAAATTATAAACTCTTTGAAAACCACAAAAAATTCACCCTAAAAAAATTAGAGGTAAGCAATTGACATTTCCTTTTCCTAATTCATGCAAAGGCGGACGTGCAACAAAAATACTTTCGAATATGTACAGCAGTTGTAAGTAACCTTTGTAAGAAGCTTAAACCCTTTTTCCATCACAACCACACCGCGCCGTAAGCAATTTAACTGATGGCTAATGTGTGTTAGGTTTAGTGTTGCTCGGGTAAGTTTAAGCATTGGAATGCATATGAAATACATGCTCAAGTACTAATTGCTAATCCGAAACACGTAGTCGACTTAACTATGCTGAGTTAAGTGTCAATCTAATGTGTGTTTCCAGGATTCTAGAAAGTTTCTACTAACGTAACGAAAGCATTTCGTAAAGTTGTCCCTCTAGGTACCTATATAGAAAATATTTTCACATGTCATGGAAATTCACATGAAAGCACTTAACTTTTAGGAACGCCTTTCGAAAACGTTCTAAACTCAACATCTGTTACGAATAAAATTTAAATTCAAGTATTTGCATAAAATTAACGTTAACTCGAAAATTATAATAACAAAGAAAAACATTAAGTTTGACAAGAGGTGCCGTAAGTTTCGACAAATTTGGTAGCACTTAAACAATGATGAAAATTGTTGGTAGGGTTTTTAATTGACACAATCTGTAATAGAAGATTGGTATGTACTTGGGTCGCATGACTCTTTGGGTCTTTATAGGGTTACCCTAAAACAAAAACAAATTTTGCAGCCATCGATCATTGGAATTACTGAAAGTGACTTCTCTTCTTCTCTTCTTTGTCGGAGGTTGCTACTATCCGATGGAGAACTCAGACACAACTACTGGTCTATTGTAGTACCCTTTTTGGAGATAAGCCCAAAAGCGCCTTTGCACTGTCAGAAAGTCGAAAGTCCTTTATCGGTTTTCGATTCAACATGCTTGGACCAAAGAAGTTTTCTTTGGAGGATTACTCCCAGATATTTGACTTCATCGGAGATCGGGATAGTGACACCTTTTAATACAAATTGAGTCAGACCAGTGACATTCCTCCTTCTCGTGAAGAGAACAATCATAGTTTTAAGAGGGTTCAGTGAAAGCCCATTTCTTGTGCACCAGTCGTCGATCAAGCCCAAGGATCTCTGCGCCAGAGAGCAGACAGTCCTTAGGTTTAAACTGACAGACAGAACGGCGACATCGTCCGCATAGGTTTGTGTGCAAGTTCCAGGAAGATTGATAATCGTTAGCAGAGAGTCTACAACCATATATACACTACATTAGCATTGCTTTAATCACCAACACCAATGTTTCATCTATACCATGATGTCTGGCTGCATTGCACATGCTATCAAAGGCCGCATTATCAAAAGCACCCTCAATATCGACGAAAATACCCAACGTGAACTCCTTCCGATCAAGAGTACATTCAATCCTACCAACGACGTTTTGAAGCGCAGTTTCACAGGATTTTTCGCGCTGATAGGCATGTTGCATCTCAGAAAGAGGATACGATCGAAGAGCAACATTGCGCGCGAAAATTCTTTTCAACGTCGGGATCGGCTGACTAAAACCATGTTTCAGCATAGCCGGATAAATCCCATCCGGGCCGAATGTGACTTAAATTAACCCTCTAGCTAGTCGAGACATGCATACATACAAGAAACGGAAATTCATCTGTCTAATAAACTGTCACACTACACGTAGAAGATTTATTGGCTGTCATCTGCTAAAGCTGGGAATAGTAAAAATGTGGCAATTCGTCGCAAGGTGTTTAAACGCTGCCAAATGCTTCTTTTCATTGGAGTTTGCTGCTTAAGTTAGCGACACTATTTCTAGTCAAAGTCAATTTGACAGATGACAGATGGTTTGTGTAAAGACTTACCTACGCCAGAAAAACGCTTTCAAATTCTGCAACTTTAAGGTTAACTCAAACCAACGCAAAACGGGAACGGGAAATAAATACCTGGCGGTATATCCGCTTTTGCATTTTCGCGTTGGTTTTAGCCGACCTTTATTTCGAAAATAGTGATTCAGTTCAGTAATTAAATTAATGGCGTTCGTTGATGTGGAAGTATTTTTGTTTCACACAGCGCGCCAAAAATCAGTTTATTGTGGGAAACATTCGATGAGTGCAAAATTTCGACAGCGCAGTGCCTCAAAGTGGTTAGTGTGCTTAACTAAAAGGATCACCGCTCCGGTTCAACCCCCGAAAAAATACGTCAAATTGAAAACCCCTTCCATTCGTCCAAATAGAAAAACTCACACTAACTAAACGTTGTGAAAAGCTGGATCTAGGGCCCTATATGTAAATATGTGGGTCTCAGTTCTTCTTTACTTTCTTTACAATACAAATTCCTATTGTTTAAAACAATTTACTGAATTTATCGCAATCAATTCATCCATTCACCGCGCTCCCTTGTCGCATTGGCACTTCTCAATTATACAGCATTCGATTGGGCTCATTTAAAACAAGTTGCATTTGCAACTTTTCGAATTTCAATTCGACTCGCTTACAAAATTAATCTACGTGACACGAATCTTGTAGAAAAATAATTGATTGACTCCAAGAGGTACTCTTTGTTTACCTTATACCCTCTGTGCCTGACACGCTGGTTATTTAATTCAGCAGTTGTTACAACAGAGATTTGTCACAAGCACCTCTCGCCTGTTGACAAGGATACAAAACATTCGCACGTTTGATTTATTTATACGTACTGAATGTTTCATTAAAACGACCAGAAAAACCGTCGTCGGTCGGTTGGTGAAAGTTAATTTTTTTTTTCTTCTTCCGCTGACGACAAAAGTGTGAGGAGGTGTGAAGGCATCATAAAAATTCGTCCTTAAGTACAATAAAAAACATTTCTGTCAAAATTTTTCACAACGTTGACTTTTATTGTGCCAGCAACATTTTCCGTTTGATGTGTTATTGAAATTCTTAAAGGGGGCGAACGACTTGCTGGTATATCGGCAGCGCGACCGACGCGACGCGACGCACGGCTGGAAGGACATAAAAGGAAAATTCTCAATGGCACGGCCCAGGCAGGCATAAGTTGGAGTATGAAGGGAAAGACTACGTAGCAATATTGTGAGTTTTATTGCGATTATTTGTTGCAAATGATTCAAGCAAATGTTGGGGTTTAACGATAATTTTTTATATTTTGCATCAACCTTTGGTTGTTGGGTTTAATTGAGGAATCTTCGATTTATTTGTTTATTTTAGTGGTAATTTGGTTTATTTTGGCCTTTTATTACCGCACTTTGTTAAATGAGATTTTATTTGAATGTTACAAAATGTATTATTAGATTTACCTACTCATAGTTGATTTTGAAGCAGAGGTAGGGTTTTGTGGTTGATGAGACGAAACCAACGATGGAGTGTCATACTGCTAGGTTCCACATTTCACTTTCACTCGAAATGAAATCGAAAATGAATTTTTGTGTTGTACATTTCACTGTATTCGAATTTTCGGAATTGAGACAAAGTGAAATTGTGATTTCGAAAAAATTTCGGAGTTTCCAAATCGCTCGAAATGCAGAACACTGAAAACGAATTGACTCGATTTGCAATTTCGATTTCACTCGATTTCTGGAACCTAGCTGTAAGTTGACAGACAACATGATGCCACCACTCCACAATCCGCACCAGCTGTCACTCTCTGTAGAGCATTGGATTTTGGACAATAATGTGCGGGTTTTCCGAGCCGTAGGTGCGCCAATTTTGTTTGTTAACGTAGCCGCCGAGATGAAAATGCGCCCAAAACTTCTTTTCAAAAAATGCACTGTTTGTGCTACACAGCACTCACTTTGGAAATAATTTTTAATTTTTAATATTTCCCAACGTTGTTCAAGCGCAAAGCGACTCATTTTGTTTCGCGGAGGTATACTGACTTTCTGTCAAGATTTCGAGTGGGAGACAGCTGTCAGTGTCAAAATAACCACCTACATACGTACGAACGAATATTCGCGAGCTCACATTTTAGCCTTTTTAGCCTTTATCTAACCTAAAAATTTGTTGTTTCAACTGCCATTTTTTGAATGCATAAGGTACGCAGAACTAGAACCGTTCGCATTAAGTTGCATATCGTTTCCCATAAACTTCCTCTGGGTATTCGAATTTTGTTATTTCGCGTGAGTTTACTGTTCTTTTCAAAGAACCACTATTCCATGGGCAAACGTAGGTATAAGATCCACTAAAAACAAAAACATTACCCATGGATAAGGTAGGTACTACTGGTACAATGTCTACCCTAAGGTAATTTGAATATTTATTGCTAAGATACCACAAGTTGTTATAAGCAAACCAAGAACTAAGTTATGAAAAGTTGTAGGAAATTTTGACGGATTTCAAACTTGTCCTGGTTGCCCATTCAAGGAGTAATCTATCAGATTCCCAACAAACTACACCTCAACATTTTTCATGTTCTCCAATTTGTTTCCAACTGATTTCCACACATAATTCCAATTAAGGGCAATAAATGAGATACATACAAAATAAATGGTCCTCGGTATCCTTAAACCACATTCACCTAATCCTACCCACTTTACCCTAGTAGCGCACAAACTTATGAGGATTTTGAATTTAATTTTATCTCTCACAGAGTTGCAGCGAAATAAGGACCAAAAATCCTTCGTAAATCATATTTATTGCGACATTTTAATGAGGTCAAACCTCTGCATGGTGCAAAATGATATTCCCACACTTTACCTTCAGTTCGTCCTTTATAAACCTTTTGCTCCCATAACGAGAACAATATTAAGCGATTGCAGCAACCACTATCGCGATATTTTATCGATTATGCCACAACTAACAATTTAGACAGAAGCAGATCCAGTAAATGTATTCATCCCCTAAGTGTTATCCTATTCTTGAAGTTGACTGACCCCAGTGTACCATGCAAATTATGATTAAAACATATACAGATACAAGAAACAAGAACATCCATTCCATTGTTTTTCTTCTCCGAAACGGGATATAAAAGGAACGATTTTGTTGTATGGGTTGTACTTGTACCTCTCATTGTCTTCTCTGTTTTACATTCACTTTGATAGAGGACTGATTTCCTCTTTACAAAAGAAAATGCAATTTTCTGTGAAAATCGTGGAAACATTCACAGATGTTAGTCCTTCGTTTGGAATATGCATGAAGGGAATTCCCATAATGTATTAATGTAGCTATGCTATGGTAAGCTTGCTTTCTTCGTTTCGTCCATTGTTGTGGTTCTGTGCTTTAGTTTCAGAGGTGTTAAGCTGTAGTGCAAATAGGGGTAGGGCTTTACGATGGATGGACGGAAATGGGTAAATTCTTTAAATGTTTTTTTTTTAATCCTTCTTACCGCGATTGTAAGACCGATTCTGACCTATGGCTCGATTGTTTGGCGGCAGGCTGTTAACACTATATTCCATCTCCAAGGATCTAAACAAGATACAGAGAATTGTTTGCATAGGTATAAGGGGTGGCTAAGCCAAAGGTGCTCCTCTATGGGTTATGTACACATCAACAGAGCACCCGGAATGTACTTCCTACGCATTTCGACGAAATCCGCTTCGTTCTTTCGCAGTAAATATAGCCATGTTGACGTTTACTTCACAATAGTGTTAAAGTAGAATTGACATTTGCCGCCATTTGCAAAAATTATAGCATCTCCCGATAGATATGACAGATGACAGAAATGTCTGTAATTCCAACCAAAGTGTTTGTTTGGAAGCAATCATTGAGGGCGTTCAAGAATATAGTCTAGTAAGTTTGACAGCTCTCTATAACTTCATGTTGCCAAGTTTTCCTTGGACAAAACTGGTCACGTTAACCAGTTTTCAGAGTTAACGTCTATGTCCGCAACACCGATATATCAAATCAAGAATTTCTGGACTTACTATAAGTTGACGTCTATTTGTATCAATATGTGTCTGGAGAATTCAGTTTTGACATTTCTATTGGATTATCGTATCGGAATGGGAGAGCGAAGTTTGACATTTCGATTGCAATGACGTGTAGAGCACCAATCAGAAACTCAGAACTCAGTGACATACCAACAATTTAATGTCATTTTCGGTTGGTCGTCCAGAACCGTCCGCAACTGACAGTTCTTCTACTGAACAGAAGAGAAATTTGCTTCTGGATTTTAATTCAGAATCACGGAGAGTTCTTGCGGACGGTTCTGGACGACCAACCGATAACGACATAAGTTAGTTTTCGCGTTCAGGTAAATTTGAAACCAGTCGACTTACGATGACTAGATTTTTGAATGCGGCCATTGTAATCCTAAAACAAACGTTCGGATATTAATTAAATGACTTATGTATTATATGTATCTACATTGTCGGACACATTTTGACACAGAATGGTAAAATTTACAGGACTAAATAGAATAAAAAAAACTTCACATCTCAGCAAAAGTTCATTCTTCCAATATGGCAAATGTTTACAATATCATTTCCGCAATATTTCCATTTATTCCCCAACTCTAACTGTGTGAATCGTCCTTTTTTATATCCTTACTAAAATCATACTTGCCCCCTCTATGTTTGGCGCGCAGAAAAATAACAACGGTAATTGGACATAGCGTATACCTTACCTACATATCTGTGAACAAGGTAAAAATTGCGTTGTTGTCTCTCTATCTATTGGTACCTACCAACAATCCCCTGAAGGGTTGTTGGACTCATCAAATGGTCAACGGCATACATAAAAGCACTCAAAACGAAGTATACTCTGGTTATCCATTATACACTCTGTTGATGGGTCATTTGCAGGGGGGTGGCGGTGTCCTTAAGCTGGCGGGAAAAATACGTGTCAGCAGTATTATGTACTGTGAAATGCAGAAAATGTGAATGTGTTTCCCCGCATGACGTGTGCGATGATTTTTTTTCTTGGGATCACGACACACATGACGTGTATTTCTTTTGCCATGCTGACAACATAATTGTTAATGGGGCTTTAGGGAGTCCTTTCGTTTCTCTTTTATTTTTCAATTTGTTTTATGAATAACTGAGACTTGCGGAAATAGCTTCGAATGGATGTATCTTTTGAGTTTGTTTCTGATAGAAAACATCGCATTGCGAGAGCGTCATTAAGGAGTGCCATAACAAGACATATCGCATTCTCGTGACATTCTGACAAATAATCGGAATTGTGTTGGGATAATTGAAGCGTGCTGGCAAATCGTTGCTTGTAAACTTTATTGAAAGAGTAGTGGAAAGTTTTATTTTATTTTTTTTTTGTTTGGTGATTGATTTAGAAGTTTGTATTGACATTTTATTTAGGAAGAGGATTTTCAGAGATTTCACGATACACGCAAAGAAGAAAACTTTTTCCATCGATTTTTTGTACATACCTTTTTTTTTTTTGATTTTTGGAAGGATGGCAAATGCGAAAAATTATGTCAGAGGTGAATCTAGCTACATCAAAGTAGAAGATAAAGACGCATCTCAGTTCAAGTGCTTAATTGTCTCAAAAACCTACAACACAATGACAAGTTTCAAAAGTATTTAAGAAAAAAAAATTGTATTCTGTTTTAATCAAAATCTCACCAGGTCAGTGGATGTCATTATTTAATAGTGTAGAAGGTGTGCCTCAAGACATAAACATGTCAATTCAGTCAAATCCAGATGGTTCGTCTATCCATTTACAGACGTCATGTCAGTTAAATTGTGTGCCCCGGATCAATAGTTATGTATCTGGATTATGGCGTGCATGAAATCCTGGGTATACTTCCGGCACGTACTCGTACAGTCGTGCATTGAATTTTAACTTAAATGCGATGTGTATCGGATGAATAAATGCACAAAAAGTGAACAAGTCGAAAACGTTATAATGGAGGGTAGTTTCAGTGTTGGGAAATTTTTGCTAGTTAGTACTTTGTTTATCCACTTTAACATCCTCTTTCGATAGATAGCGTTGTATAGAAGAGGATAACTTTTTTTTTTCGTTTGAAAAACATTGCACCGAAGTGAGTTAGTTAAATTGTGATGCTACATACACAAAGAAATATGTTGGATGGTTTGTTTTTACAAGTAGAAAAGTTTTCTTTTTACTAAAATATGCTGAAATGAGTTTTAGAAAAATACGCCAATGTTTTCGGTTGAACTTTCGCTTTTGTTCGAAGGTTTGTATCGAACTGTAAACTTAATTTATGCAGGGTGGGCCATCTGGTGGTTTCTTTTTAAATCATAGGTTATTTTGACACTGACAGCGCATTTTCATCTCGGCGGCTACGTTAACAAACAAAATTGGCGCACATGGGGCTCGGAAAATCGGCAGACGCGACTCTCCAAGGTTTTTTGATCAAATTTGAGACATCCAGTTCCAAAGACAATCAGCCAAAACATGTACTTCAAAGGTAGACCAGATCAGTCGAAAACATTGCCACAGTAAATGAAAGTGTTGATGAAAACCCTATGGGCAGTCAATTCCTTATCGTGCATAAGTAGTAGGTACGCCTTTCGAAGACTTCAATTTGGCGAATTTTGTATCGAGACTTCATCCGTACAAGATCTAAATGACCTTAGGAGCTGAAAGTTAATGACAAACACAACCCCGTTTGTTCTTTAAATGGGCTTCGAAGCATTTGTAAGATGACCTCAATTTCGGACGAAAAATCGTCTTTATTCTCCGCCGTGAACCAAAATAGCTAGTGCTTTTTATAGTGACATCTATTGTTAACAATAACGCAACAATTTCAATTTCAACCATTTAAATAGGTAAATTTACTCATACTCAATAGTTGTCTCTAGCATTCTATGGAGAAATCCAAGATGGTTGCCGCATTGGCTCCGTTTGCCAATGCCATCTACTCTAAATAGTGACGCAACAATTTAAATAATAAATGTTTTACCTTGCCAAATTATCTCACGCCCAATAGCTGGTGTCTCTAGCATTCTATGAAGAAAGATGGTTTTCATTTATGTTTCACTTATTTTTCGCTGTGAACCAATAGCTCTAGTTTATGTTGTCGTCATTTTCTCGGCAAACTTTTTATGAATTGACATTTAACCAGCAACCAATAATGTCAATGGCTGCGCTATTTATATCCACATTTGACAATTGATTTCAAATTCAAAGCGACAATCATTCTTAACCGCCTTTTTCTCTAAATGGAAATCGTACAGTGCTGCCAACCGTTCGCAGAAAAATATCCCTCGCACTAACATAAGACAACTTACATTAAATTAAATTTCAACTTAAATTTCCCTCCTTAAATTTAAATAATAATAAATCTTTAAGCAGAAGAAAATGCAATTCAAGTGATGCTAACAATATGAAATCATTTTAAACGGCTGGTAAAGCCACAACTTTTGTGGCTTCCGATCCCAACCTGTGGTAATGTTTTCTTCTTTGCACAAACTTTCAGTTAACAAAACAGACACCACCCCGAGTGAATAAATTTGAATGAAGCAACATTTGTTCTGATTAAATTCTCAGAAAATTAACTTTAAATAGACATAGAAAAAAACTCTGAGGTACTTCATATTTTTTTTTGTATAGATATTTTATTTGTTATTTTAATTAGTGTAAACTTCTGTATTACAGACCTTCGTTTCACATTGTTTCCATAGGGTTTTGTTAACGTTCTCCCTGATAATGTTTAGGGAGGAAATTTCCCCCTTTTTTTTAGGACAAAAGACAAAACTCAACCCCCTACTCAAAAAGTCTCCTTACACAACCGCATGGCAAATTGTACGCTATATCAAAGTAAAATAAAAATAATCACATCAAAAGTTATAACATCATTGAAGTCTTAAAAGGTATCTTACTCAGTTGACAGCTCACAATCCAGATGTTGCTAGGCAATCGCAACTTCAACTTTAAGACTTTAGTCAACTTTTTTCATTTCAGAAACTTTTCTCCATATAAACAAAAAAAAAATCAGAAACAAAACACCGACAAAATGTTAAGAAAATAAGTTACACGCCAATAATTTCCACTCCCCCCACCCCACTCAAAACATCGTCTACTTCTGACTCATGGCAGATGTCTAACCAATTTCCTTCTCACATTACAACAAGTCATCATTAAAAGAATATTAAATTGAACCATCAGACTGGCGACAACACCAACGACGCACCCCATTCACTCGATAGCAATAAATCGTTTATTTGTCAGTTAGAAATCCGGACAGTGCATTATCCTTTCTCTGGAGAAGAATCCCTTCTCACTCGAAATAATGATGTCATTGTCCCCTTAAATAACAAACAAACAGAATGCAGACGCAATAGAACAAAAGCGTCTAAAGATGGCTTTTTCTTTTGTTTTGCAATGCCAACGGATAATAAAAGGACATTCAAACTGAATAACAACTCTGAAGGTACTTAATACTAAACTTAATACTTACGTATTGAAAAGTAAATGAACAAAAGATTGACATTTTGAAAGGAAAAAAAAAAACACAGAAAATCTATTGCATTCGATAACCATTAGCAGGTCCTGTTTTTTTGTTGTTCTTCATATAAAGGATAACAACCGAACCAAAAACCGGAAAGGATAAATGGATTTAAGAGTTAATACACTTCTCTCTTTTTGTGTGCTGTTTTATGTGGTTACGTTTTCGGTCGGTGCAAGTGGTTGTGTTAAGTGACAGAGATTTTTCTTCTTCTTCGAAATAAGGATACTTGTTTCGACCGCACAAAAACAACGACAAGAATGGAAAGAAAAACAAAGGACCCGAAGCACATACACACACACACAACAATTGGCTGGCGGGTCGATTTTCGAATGTTTTTTTTTTTTTCTTTTGTACGAGAGTGCCTTGATGGGGATGTTTAAAGCGAAAGGATATGGTTTAAGGTGATTTCACTTTATGGGGTTTATTTTTCGTTCGTCTGTTTTGAGATTTTTTATTTTTTTTGTTTTCTTTCCTTTGTGGCTGTTTGTTGATTGATGAAATGAATCTGTTTCGCTTGAATGTGTAGCTGTGGAGGATTGTGATTTGTTTGGTAGAATATAGTCGATACAAGGTGGGCGAACTCCTATGGGGACACAACAAATTGATTGAGCGACGGAGCGGAGAGGTATTCCCATTCTTGAAAAACGTGAACATGAAGAGGAACTTATTGGCACAGATTCGGTGGCGTATGTGGAACATTTTTTTGTTTTTTCCGTTCGTTAAGTTTCAATTTGTGGACAAGGGCTATTATTTGTTTAAAATGTGTGATGTCTAGCATGTAGCAATGGATTTTAAGGATCATAATTTTTAGCTAGATATTCTCCATTTTTGAAAAACGTGAACATGAACAGGAATTTATTGGCACAGATTCGGTGGCGTATGTGGAACATTTTTTTGTTTTTTCCGTTCGTTAAGTTTCAATTTGTGGGCAAGGGCAATTATTGTAGCAATGGATTTTAATGATCATCATTTTGAGTGTCTCCCTTCTATGAACCTTAAACATGATGATCCCTAAAATCCATTGCTACCAGCTAGACATTCTCCATTCTTGAAAAACGTGAACACAGATTCGGTGGCGTATGTGGAACATTTTTTGTTTTTTCCGTTCGTTAAGTTTCAATTTGTGGGCAAGGGCAATTATTGCAGCAATGGATTTTAATGATCATCATTTTGAGTGTCTCCCTTCTATGAACCTTAAACATGATGATCAAGGGATTCTCCATTCTTGAAAAACCGTGAACACAGATTCGGTGGCGTGGAACATTTTTTTGCGTTCGTTAAGTTTCAATTTGTGGACAAGGGCAATTATTTGTTTAAAATGTGTGATGTCTAGCATGTAGCAATGGATTTTAAGGATCATAATTTTTAGCTAGATATTCTCCATTTTTGAAAAACGTGAACATGAACAGGAATTTATTGGCACAGATTCGGTGGCGTATGTGGAACATTTTTATCATTCGTTAAGTTTCAATTTGTGGGCAACGACAATTATTTGTTTAAAGTGTGTAATGTCTAGCTTGCAGCGATGGATTTTAAGGATCATCATTTTCAGTGTCTCCCGCCTATGAATTTCAAGGGACCTTCGTATAAATTTAAAGGATCTGATGTATAAAACCGCCCCGAGTAGGTTGGCTTCTTAGATTGACTAAAATGCACATTAAGTTAGTATCAGGGATGTGAGTGTTATAAAACTAATCTTCATCTTGTGGTGCTTTGAATTTAAGTTTTGTTTTAAGGAAGAAAAATAAACATAACGTGCGAATCAACCGCCTTGAAGGGCAGCTACCATCTAGAGTGTAAAATGCAAGTCCCTCCATGACAGGCTAAAAAACATACTTCATTCTCGAAGTAAGTTACACTCCTAAGAGGCAAAGTTGTTGTTTAAAGAAAAACAAAACCAACAAGAACGTATGACATCTGAAAAATCACCCTCCAGGGACAAACAACAGAGAATAAAAAAAAAAAAAAACAAAAATCCACCCAACCAATTGTATGCCGCCATCTGTGACCTACCTTACACGTCCTTTGCTCCTTCAAAACAAATGCTCCTTACATATACTTTAGGGTTTCATTAAAGCTTAACTGATGCTGCTACTGCATACACATAAAACAGAAAAGAGCTGTAAGCTGTTGTGTTACTCGCGTTCAGGTGGCAGGTATATGATGCCTTTTAAATGCAAAATATTTTTCTATTTTTTTTTTTAACGCGCGGTGTAAGGTCCTTGTAAATTTTCCTTTTTTTACATAATGCTCATTAATTTAGTTTTCTGGTGAATTCAATATGAATGGCGGGGTTTCAACACATTTACGTGACATTTGAAAAATGAATGGTATAACCGCAATGAAGGTTATGAACGATAAATGGGGAAACGTGGTCACTTTTTGCTTTGTCCATATTTCATTGGGAACTCTTTCCTTTAATTTTACAACAACCATTGGTTTTTATGAGGTATGAAATCCAAAGGTATTAAAAACGAACAATTGTGTAATTCATAGGAAATGGCTGTTAAGGAAGTCATGGAGAACTGAAGTGAAGCAGATGCGAAACCGCAGTGATGTGCCTGCGAATATATATTTTGTAATCACTGTTAGGGATTTTTTTTTTTAAATTACTTTGTTAAACCGAGTAACTAAAAAATTGTAACAAAAAAAAAAAACAGCTGATAAATTAGAAAACTGATAAATAGGGAATTTTCTTATATTCAGATGGTTCTTTCTTAAATTAAGAAACGTCTTTATAAATCCATCAATCGATTAAAGAATGTAACAAAACATGTTTCTGAAATTAAGAATTATTTTCTTAAATCAAGTAAAATAATGATTGGTCTAAAATCGGTTTCTTATTATGTAAAGGGAATTTTTTTTAAGAACGTCAAAAGGTTTGTTCTTGTTTGAAAGACTCTTTTACGACGTTTGGTATATTTGGAAACAATTTCATTTTTAAAATGATCCCTGATCATCGTTCGAGCCTAATTTAAGCCTAATTGTTGAAAAAACGTTCATTCCCATGCAAGAACTCTCAAGCATGCTTTCAACAAATCGTTTGTGTGTATATTTTACATTAATGAGCAATTTTCCGGTGCTTCCGTTAAGATTACATTAGTATAAGTGCCAGCCAACGCGCAAAAATCGCACGTAACTATGCGATATGCGATTTTCTTAAATAATCATTATTTACTAATTCTAAAGTAACTTGTAACTTGAGTGCTTCAGAACTTTCTTTTTACACCTTACTAATTCCGTTTGATTTTATTTAGCGAAGGCATATATCTTGAAACCGTGCGAGAACTCTCATCATTATTTTTAAAACAAATCGTTTTAGGAGCCCTTCGAAAATTCTCTTAGTATTGACGCGATACTCGTCACGATTGGTTGGATAATAGAGCAAAAAAAACAGGTAGTGGAAGTATCTACCATGCGAGAAATATCGTGCGATATTTTTAGCTAAACGTTGATGTTTCTTGAATATTCTTAAGGACTTTAGTATATTTATTTTTTATAAACCTTGCTTGCAATAAGATTGATTGGGAATTCTATCCCCAAAGAAATATGTACTACACGAATGATATATATCGTGCGAGAACTCAAAACTATAGTGCAAGAACTCGCATGCGACTTTTTAAATTTCCTACAGCAAATCTCCGTTTTTCTTAAATCTTTCTTATTTTGTCTTTCTTTTAACTCAACAACTGTCCTCTGTCCTACAGCATTATCATCCTAAAGCGAAAGGAATTCAAAATAGAAATATAGTCCCCATTGTGGTAACAATAGTTAAAGCCACTTTTATCAAGTCCCATGCTAGCCAAGAAAATCCAGTTATAATGTTCTACTGTTTCCAAACAATAGTTTCGCAAATTGAGTCGCCACCCTAAGCCCCGCACACAAAAGACAATAAACCCGATTTCATGAAATAGCTTCTCCAAACTTAGTACACACCTACTACCACAACGTTTCGCCTGAATGCACAAAATAACTTTCTCTGTTCGTTCATTAGTAATAAATTAATGCAGCTCTGACTAATTGAATTCGCACAACTAAAATCCAGCCGAATCCTTTCTCATTCCATTAGCTCTGCCAACCATGTCATGTACAAAGTACCCACATATACCGCCATCATCCTGATCATCATGATGATGAATTTAGTAGTCCTGTTATAACCTACAACATTTTAATGTTCTTCTCATTAAGTTTAGTTGATTGATTGCATTTTATACCGTCCACGGTCCACCTGTCAGTTTTACCTTTGTGGAATCCATAATCAAATGATATTTTAAGGACAAATCCTATTTGAAGCACCCATTGAATCGCTTTTGTATATTCGTGACTTTGAATCTAGTAGATTAATCAATTCATCGGGTAAGTACATGTTTATTTGTTATACTGATGTAGATATGGTTGGGTTTGTATACTTAGTACCTATATCAGCAATAAAAACATATCCATTTAGGTCGTACAGCTTTCTTGAGAGACTTTTATAATCTTGTTATTGTTTTGATTTTGTTTCTTTTTTGTCCGTTAAACCTTTTATTGTGCGAACATTATTATGTGGTATCGAATTTCAGAACGAGGTTGAGTTGAGAGTATTTGACAGCTGCTGTCTTTTATCTCGTGGGATTTTTCAAGGTCTACCTACACCCTATGTCTGGGTCAAGAGTTCTTGTATTTTTTATTTTAAGGGTATTCACTTAATCTGATAAATTTATGTAGCGCGAAAATGTATAAATTTCTGCAGTGCTTTAACTGAACACCCCTCGGAAATGTCATTGCCTAAATCGCGTTAATCGACTGTCAGGTAATCAAAATTATTTTTTACTTGAATTCTTACCGAAATTTTGAGATCTTCCTAAAAAAATAATTGCGGAAACAATCAAAAAAATCCTTCGACTGTCTGTCAAAGTTTGACATTTGTGATTTGGGTAACTTTCTGTGGTTGATTTCCGAGCGTAAACCATCGCGGAAAATTATAAAGTCTGCGTAAACTATTCTCCATACAAAATCTGACAGTTGATTTAGGAAGGAAGTAAATTTCTGTAGTTTACGCAGTTTATGAGGCTTTTAAGTGAATACCCTTTTTATTTTTTTCTTCAGGTATTTATTACGTCGGGCTTCGTCTCACATCTGCGTACATCTTTTTTTAAACATGTAACTTAAGAGAATTCCTGCTTTTGGAAAGAACTTGCCAGACTGACAGTTACGACAGATGGAGTTATAGAAAGGAGCAGCATTTTTTGAAATACTTCTCTCTGAGAAGGCTAACCTACACCCGCGTTTTTTGGTAGGGATTCTTTTACTCCAATTTCGGCCATTCTACATTTTCTCACCAAAAATGAAGAGAATTTCTACGAGGCCTGGTTGTTATTCTGAAAATCCACGCGGAAGAACTAAATGCGAACATCTAGATGAAGTGTATGCGAATGCAAAGATGAAGATTATTCAAATTTACTAAATAATGATTGTTAAATATAGTTCCCCAAAATTTATTGACACTTGGCAATCACCAGTTGGCGGGCTTGTATTCGTCGCTCAATTAGCGCAAGTGGTAGTCACTTGGTCAATTGAGAAAAATCGAGGTGCAAGTTCACTTCCTGACAGTGGAATTCAGAAATGTCTTTCCCAAGTGAATATATACGGAGAATTGACTGTCAGAATTCAAAAACTATTCAAACAATCACTTAAAGGAGTCTGATGATGAATTAGTGGTGTAGTTCGAAATAGCTATCATTCCTACCAAAGTGACTGTGTCTACGAGTTGTTGTTAATGTAATTTTCTCAAACAATAATTCATAAATGCCAAACGCTCGAACCCCATTCAACTGCGCAAACAAACGTCAAACTCATGCCAACTTCGTGAGCTGTCTTAAATCTACCTGTCACTCTCGCAAACCATTACCGTCATCAAATCGTCAAATTGATTAACACTGCTCTCGGCACTATACCCGCGAAGAACTTATTAATATTCATGTCACAAAGAGCTTAGGTTCATCCAGAAATCCACATCATCCATCCACAAAATTCCCATGGAATGCAAAATTAATACCAAATGGCATCTCCCATCACCAGAGGGAACACTATGTTCTTGTGTACTCGTAGTCGTACATGACGTTTACACTACAGTCTACGCCTGGCATGAGTTCCATGAATACCTATCCTTTGAAATGAATTTCATACGGTCGGCTTTATTTGCTGTACACATTCAGCATCAAATCGTTTCTCTTTTTTTTTTACCAGATCATAAATTCTCTCACAGCGTTAAGTGTGTAAAAATATAATATGACGTCGGTCGGTTTGACTGGAGTACAGTACAGTAAATAAATTGTTCGACCGTCATACCATCACATTGTTTTTTTAGGTTAGTTGCGCGGCTGTTATGGTAAGCTATGCTATAATAAAATCTATAGACATCCACTTACCAACAAAAGTGTTTTTTGTGTACTTTTGTCAGTTGTTGTTGTGCTCTCTGACCCCGCCTACTCATATTATATATCGGCATATCGAACGTTGTCCTTCGGTGACGTTGTTTGTAATTCGAAGCATTGATCATTGTTGTGGGTATTGAGGCATGGACAGGACATTTCTCTGGAGGTGGTTGTGGTATGATTTTTAACCCCAGAGCTGGAGAATTGATGAAATTTCCATTTTCAATTGATTTCATGATGAATACATTAACAATGGGGGAGCCTAGGGGTAGGGGATGTTACACTTAACGAAAAGAAAACATTAAATCCATTCTACGCAATCGAAATACTTGAATTCTTCTAAGATAATTGTACATTTTTTGTTGACAATTTTACACTATTTAGTTAATAAATGTCAGATAGCCGAAACAAATTTGACGTAACTGAAAATATATCAAAAACATAATGTTTAGAAAACACATGACAGCAGGATTAGAATACATATTTTTTTTGTCTTCCTCGATAGACGTAAATGCTGCATGGATTTTAATATGCCTCAATTTGTACGCCCGTTTTATATGTTTGTTAAATTTGGCAGCACTGAATTCTGTATTACAGGGATATAAGCACGGAAACTGTTGTCCTGTTTACTCTCGATTTTTTTCTCATTTTGGCAACTACTACCTACTGCGAAATATTTTCAACTGAATTCCGTATGACACCTTGCAATCGATTTTTAGTCATAAGTTATTTTTATTGACAGATAAAAGCATATTTTACCACTTCGTCAATACCCAGCTAACCAGTAGATTTGCATTTCGTTTGCCGACGAGTTCATCTGAGAATCTCAATCGAAATACTCATATATTTTGTTAAATCGCTGACGTTTGCTGTGCATTATAAGTTCACAAAGCTTTCTCACCAATTACCTGAACACTTTTTTTGTTCAGTGTATATAATAGAGATCTCCTTTTAGTGCGTTATGTTGGCGTGCTAGAAGGTTATTAGATTAAATTCTAAAACAAACGTTTAATTTGCATAGCAATTCAGTTAAGTTAATGCTACTGCTGATAAGTACATTGTTTAGCTCATTCGTTCATTGTCACTGCGAAGATTGAGGAAGGATTTTGACAGTTTGTGGGTATTTAAGTAGACTTATGTGCGCTACGTAAATGGTGAATTGTTGTATAAATTATAATACTCGACTTCGGTCGATGGGGAATATTCTCATGAACAATGACGAACTTCAGAATCTAATTCGACATAATTGCTTTTAGGTCGGAGTACAATATGTATCGTGATAAATAAGGAAATGTAGGAAATGTATTGTCAAAGTTTAATTCAAGCCGTCAACTTTAAATTGACAGCTTAATATCGAGTGTCATTATACTTTCATTTGAATCAATATAATGTAAAGTTCAATGAATATTTGTCATTATTTTATGTCCTCCATTCAAATCATTATGACGAAACTTTGATGAGCTAATTGTGAATGCACCCTCAAAAGTTTCTGATTCAATACCCTTTTTTCTTTTTTAAAAAAAAGTTCGTGTTTCTTTTTTAGCTCTGACACATCAGAGCTCAGAATCGAATTTGTGTTTCTTTTTTCGTTTAGAGAATAATCAAAGCGCGCTCTATGAGCTCAGAATAAATTGCCTGAGCAGGCTGAATAAAATGCTGATTACGCATTTACAGTCACAAGTTTTGACAGATAACCATATGACAGCTATATGCGCAAGTGTGTTCCATAAACAAATCAGAAAGATTTGAGCACGTTCAAAATGCTCCGAGCTCTATTCCGAGCTCAGTTCTGAACTGAAAAAGAAAATCGCCTAATGTTAACGCGATTGGAAGACAAAAATGGCGTCTTCTACAGAAAAAAATACTATTCCTCGACACACATGAGAGCTAAAATTGTAAGATTTGGAACATTGATGTGCATTACCCTAATAGACAAGAAGCATGTACAATTTCTACGTATGAGTAAAACTGGGCAGGTATACAGGTAGCTAAGAATAAAATAATGATTATTATATATGAGCTTACACGACAGGAAAATTAAAATTGCTTGAATGATGTAATCTCATGAAATTAGTTTCTATTCTTTACTATCAATTCGTTCGTATAAACTCTCAGCCAATCAAACAAAAATTCACAGTTTTCCCCAACAAAATTCCCTCAGAGTCACACACGAAATGGTTTACTTCACTACCCATGACAGTCAATACGTCATTGTCAACTTGACAATCAATAATTTTGATTATTGCAGTCACAATGTAGCAAAGCAAAAAAAAAACACGATTCATTGCAGGAACATTTTATCCTTTGAATCTGTTACAATGCTGTGCATCAGTTGAATGTCATCAATACACTCGTTTGTTACAGTTTACAAAGTGTAGTTTTCTTGTATTGATGTATACGTACGACGTATATATTTTGTATTAACGGGTGACAATAAAAATACTCATCGACTGTGTCAATGGGATTGTAGTTCTTCTCCTTTTTTTTATCCTTTTACTACCCGATTGTCATTCCCTTGAGTATAAAGAATTGAAAAGTAAAATAAAAAAAGGGACGAAAACCATTTCATTTAGTTAAACTGATTTATAATCCTCTCACTCAATGAACATGCTCGCAACAATGATAGATGACAATTCTACATTATAGACAGTTTGTCTAATTTTAGTGACTGGAAGCTATAAATCAAGAACTTGTTATAAAACACAAGTTTTTTTGATATTTACATCTTTTTTCTCAGTCATCTGTCAATTTTGACATTTATTTTGACATGTAGGATGCTTATGAGTCGGCTTTTGTACCAACGCAGTTCTGCATGATGTGATTCAATCGATGAGATTTGTCCTAGTGCACCTCAGGTCGTCATCATCTATCCGCTTTGCAAGGTGTCAAAACTGCACTGATTTCATTTTAATTGCCAAATAAATTTAAACGACGCGACACTTTAAATCTTTACAGGTTTCTATAGTAAAATAAAACGATTACCTATGTCTAAAAAAAAGCGAAACATAGAAATATAAAATATAAAATCAGTTTTGAACCACCCGCTTGTGTCAAATTTTCTATTCAACAAAATTTCCACTTCATGAAAACTAATAACGTTGTTTTTTCGTGTATCCTTCTAGTGCATTTTAATTTAAATATGCAAATCACTGTCATGAGCAAAAAAAAAACACTTGCAATGCAATGCACCAACAAATCTCAACCAAAAGTCACTCCAAATGTTGACAGATTTTATACAGTACTCAATTTTTCAATTTACTTTTCGTATACAGGAAGGAAAGATGAAAGACCTCGAAAAAAATTCAAATTTACCACCAGAATATAAATTTTGAACATGCACATACATCATACACCTGTACATACTCTTCGAACACAGCGCGCTCTTTTGTGCAGACCGTTAAATGCAAATATCACCCATTAAACCACCTTTCACTTCAGTTGTTGCTCAGCTCAGACTTCACTTCACTTTTTCTATGGGGGTTGCTTTAGTAGTGTTGTAATATTGTACATATTTGAATGTCATAAATCATTGTCATAGGAAAAGCAAAAATAAAAAATAAAATCACAGAATGATGGGGCAGGGAGACAGCAAAAAATATCCTTGAGCGATATAGCATTTTTATGCTTGTCATCAAACATGCGTCATCCTTAAATTCAAATGCATAAGCTATACACTCACCATGTTGATGGTTATGGCATGTGACTTACTTATTTCTCATGTTCTACTTGAGATTATTGCTTCTAAATGATGTGACATGAGCAGGAAAGTTCATTGCTTCAACCCGATGATAAAAATTGGAAAATAAATAAAATATTCTTTCCAGTCTAATCGACTTAAAGTTATAATCGAAAATGTAGGTAAGGCCATTCATTCAATTCACACATAAATATGTCAAGTACATAAAGGGAATCAGATCCAGATGACAGATCGTCAGTATTGTTTATTGAACGCAACCATAAAGCGCCTATGTAAATGCATACCTAATGTAAGGTAAAATGTTGACTAAAAATCAAGTGTATCTTTCATCTTATATAGCTGTAAAAAGAGTACATTATAATATCCATCAAACTCAAACGTCATATTTGACATTCAAGTTCGTGTTATCCTTCATCCTATTCTTATAGCTAGAAAATAGGTATAATGTCCATCAGGTAAGAAATGGATTATGAACATAGAAAAACGCAAAACAAAAGCTATAAAAAAAAATTATGTTTTCAAATAAAAACGCCGGAAATGTCATACTGGTGGTTTTAATTTCCGACATCTGTTGACGTAATTGAGGTTTGTTTTTATAAATCACGTAAAGGAGTGACTTTCTACAAGCTGGGCCATAAAGTTCTTTTCGTTTTAATTGCCGAGTTGGGTAAACACAGCGTAATTGATGTTATGTGAGGGGTCGTTAAGGTCACCGTTAGTCTGAGGGATAACAAAGTGATTGCATGGATTGTAAGATTCTGTAAGGAAGTTGCAACTACACGTGCCCCATTAAATAGAGGCATTGAAAATAAAGTACTAGGTGGAAGCATACTCAGTGCTAGCATGAAAATTCGTCACCTTATTTGATTTGAGTAATAGTGGGCGCCACCATTATAGTGATTTGACGATGTTTGACATTTTAGCGAAATAACGCATGAGTTGATATTTTTTTCAGAACATTTTTTAAACGTTTTAGTCCAACTTAAACATAAACTTTTCCCAAGAAATTAAATAAATCACGAAACTACAATTGGGCGAAATATATTCACTTATCTGTCAGTAATGACAGAAAAATAAATGTAACGAGTGGATAAGATAATATACATACAACATACATCGACATATTATACGAGTGGGCCATCTAGTGGTTTCTTTTCAAATCAGGTTAATTGACACTGACAGCTGTTTTCTGCTCGAAATCTTGACAGAAATTCAGTATCATACCTCTGCGGAACGAAATGAGTCGCTTTACACTTGAACAACGTTGGGAAATATTGAAAACTCATTTCCAAAGAGTGACAGTTTTGTGCGGATTGTGGAGTGGTGGCACCATTGGACCATTTTTCTTCGAAAATGAGGCTGGGAACAACGTTTTGGTCAACGGTGGGCTTTGCAGAGCCATGTTAATCGACTTTTTTTTACTGAAATTGAAGAGATGGATTTGGACGACCTCTGGTTCATGCAGGATGGCACGCCATGCCACACAGCCCATTCCCACAATCAATCTTTTGCGCACCAAATTCCCAAATCGTGTTATCAGCCGTCTTGGCGATATCTATTGGCCTCCTCGGAGCTGCGAATTGACCCCTTTTGACTTTTTTTTTTTGTGGGGAATCGTGAAGGACCGATGTTATGCCAACAATCCGGAAACGATTGCACTTAAGGCCAATATCATCCAAGAAATCCGTGAACTACAGCCCGAAACCATCAGCAAGGTCTTGGAAAATTGGAGTGACAGAATGCGCTACTGAGAAGCCATCCGAGGCAGCCACTTGAACGACGTTCTGTCCCATAATAAATGGGAATGTTTGCCCTTACCAATAAAGCTTCAATACATGGAAAACATTTAACTTTGTTCATTTTATTGCATTTTTAAAAAGAAACTTTTATTTGGGCCACCCTTTATACAAGGACTGCTAGTAAAATATCAGTTTATACAAATTTTTCCCAGAAAAAGATGCCAACATCAAGCAGCGCTCGTGGTTCGGAGCGAAAAATAAGTGAAATAAAATGACAACCATCTTAGATTTCACCATAGAATACTTGAGGCATCTATTGGGCGAGAGTAAATTTACCAAGTAAAATGGTCACTGTTTTCAATAGATGGCATTGCGAAACGGAGCGAGAGCGACAACCATTTTTGATTCCTTCATAGAATGCTAGAGACACCTATTGGGCTCTAGTGAATTTGCAAAGTAAAGCGGTTGAATTCAAAATAGTTGCGTCATTGTTTACATTAGATGTCACTTCAAAAAATTGAAAGTTTCCAATTTATTCCGCCCCGAATCGCACGAGAGCTACTGGTTATGTAGTATTATATAATATGTCTATGATTAAAGGGGCAAACATAAGTCCATTCAAATAGGGCAAATTTAATAATCCTTAAGGCCCCGACCCATAGAATCCGTCACATCCGTTGCGGCAATGTATTTGACTGACAGGTTGATAGAATACACAGTAGCTTATGGAACGTGACCCATGAGCAACGAACGTGCCGGATGCGACGTATAAAGTAGGTTTACTTTCTACTTTTCTGTCCGTCGAACCGTTGACAGTTGGCAGAGCGTGAGAGTAAGCATCTTCATTGGTGGAAATATAAGATAATGAGAGAAACTGTCTCTCATATGTCCTCGGCTGTCAACGTATGCGACGAATTCTATGGGACTGTTCGTTCCGTCGAATACGCCAATCCGTCGACGCAACGGGTGCGACGGATTCTATGGGTCGGGGCCTTTAATTTTACTACGTCAAAGGCACAATCGAAATGTCAACTAAGAACTGAGCCTAGAAACTGTCTACTAGATTTTGTCGTGTGGAAAATAACACGAATGCATTCGGTAACCCAATCTTTGTCACCCTTATTGACAGTTTCCGACATTTCTTTTTTTTGTCCGACATGAATAGCTATGCATTTTAAAATTTATCACAAATGTGCAGTTCGCTGAAACACATGTCAATCATTGAGCTTTATTGATCTTTCAGTCGTCGTCGTCGTCTCCTGTCCGACTTTTACCATTTCGAACTACACAAAAAGCCATTTGTAGGCTATTCATCTACATCAACGATGAATTTATCCTAAAAACCATCTGCACCCCTATTCATTTGCATCCCAGAGAAAGAGAGAGAGAGAAACCAAAAACTATCAATCATCCAGCAGCTTTTTGTCAGCCTTGCACTAAATTGCTTTTCTCTTTTTTTTTGCAGTTAAAATCCAAAAGCCTCACCCACTTGGATGGTTTGGATTCAATAATAGCCTGTCCACATGGTACAGCCGTTGGCCAAAAATCCCGCGTGGTAAGTATTGAAGTGTGAAATTGACAAAAACAGAAACAGAAGAAAAAATCCACCCCCTCTTTGGTTTTGTTTAGTTGCTGTCCTTCCAGTTTGAAAGTTTTGAGTTCTCTTCCCTTTTCATTTCGCTTGGTATATTGTTTTCTTCTTTGTTTGCTCTGAAAAAGTAAAGAGAATTTTTTTTTTATAAAACTTTACCTAACAAGTCTGAACAATTGGAATCGTCATCTCCGCAAACACCATCAAAGCCCGCTGTAGCTGCAGCCTACAGTCATCCACCAACAGGGGCCGTTGCTGCTTCGCATCACTATTATCATCAAACGCCACCATCACCGTCACAGCATCATTATCCACCAGCATCAGTTCATCATCATCATCATCCGCATCCTCATTATCCATCGATATCCTCATCGGCGGCGTCGACAACATGCAACAAAATTTGTTGCCTTGGCTGCGGTGGTGGTGCTACTACAACAACGATATCTTCTACGGGTGCATTGAGTCCTATTTCTGGTGGCGGCATTGGATTATTGCCAGGAGCCGCAGGATGCAGTAATCCCAACTCTTCTAATCTAGGTGGTATCTTGACGAACTCAAGTGCCGGTCAACATAATTACAGTGTCGTGGCTTCACAAGGAACAACTGCTGCACCAGCAGCGTCGACAGTGGTGGCAACACCAACAACAACGGTTCACAAAAAGAAATCATCATTTATGCAACGAAAGAAGCCCCTACTAACCAGAAGTGAGGTAAGCAGGGAGGGAGAGAAAAAAAAATAATTGCAAAGTTCCTGAAGAGATTCTTTGTGGTAAGCTAGGGCGCGTAACCCCTTCGGTTATTTCTTGGACTTCGTGTGTATTTATAGAGTCGCACGTCCATTGGGAGACTGCTCGCTGGGGTGGATAAATAATTAACTTCGATGAACTCTGAGGTCGACTCTGGCATATACCTGCTCTTGCATCCTTCTCTATATATTAGAGTAGAGACCCGACTGGGGGTAGACTTTAATTGATTTTAAAATTAATTGTTATTATTTTTTAATGTTATTGCTTATATCGTTTTAAAATAACTAGAAGCGGCGAACGTGATGCAAGGAAAAAGCAATTTATGGCTTAATTTAGTAAACAGGGGAAGCATATGCTGGTGGTGATTTAACTGATCACGTAGCTAGCTACATTGAAATTAATTTCTCTAAGGAAACGGGCTTCGGAAAAAAATTAGAAGAATATTGAGTCTCATGAGCATTTTGCTGATAAATTAATTCTTTTAAAATAGCAAATCACTCGACGAACTCGTTCTTCTGAAAGGATTTATTACATAACGACGTCAGGCCCCAGGTATCCAGCAGATGGTTACTCTGTTGTTCTTCATTAAGCTTGTGCAGGCATCCCCACAGAAGTTTGGATTTTATGATATAAGCACCAAGTGCCTTGATGGCGGCTTGACTATCTGACATCAATGTTGAGATCTGTATTAGGTGGTGCAAAAACACTGCATCCCCACTTCATGCTTGTAGGAGCTATTGGATACGTTTACGACATATTTTTTAGGTTGAAAACTGCATATTGTCAGCTCCAATTTTTGACCACTTTTTTAAGAATTTTAGGCTTTATCTCACGATGCGCCCTTACATCTTGGCCTATAAGCTCTGAAATTGGCTTCTTTAAAATCAGAATCTTACCACTAACCTTGGATTTAATCGTTCAAAATGGAAAAATTGTCCTCAATAACAAAGCCACCGAGACAGAAGTGAGCCTGGTCATTGATCAAAATTTGGCGGTAAAGTGGATCAATTTGCATCTATTCAAGCGCCCAATTGCTGAACCACGATTAAAAATATTGAGGGCATTCAAGAATCTAGTTTTAGTTTAGTAAGTCTGACAGCTCTCTAACTTCATTGGGCTGAACTGGTCACGTAAACAGTTTTGCTCAGTTGACGTTTATTTGCGTAACACCGATAAATCAATGCAAGAATTCCTCGATTTACTACTAAGTTGACACGTCTATTTGACATTCCTATTGAGTTATCGGAAAGCATAGGAAAGCGCAGTTTGACATTTCGATTGCCCTGACATAGAGCACCAGTCAGAACCCATTAAGAAATAAATACCATTGTCAAGAAGTGACATACCCACAATTCAATCTGGTTTTTGCGTTTATGTAAATTTGAGTCCAGACAATTCAAGTCGACTTAGTATAACTTAAATTCAATGATTTCCCAAACAAGACTGATAAAAACGTTGTGTCAGCTGTCAGATTAACTATTAGCTCTCTGAGTGTTGCCATATTGAAAAAGACCTCTACAAAACATAATCTTCATTTGCGATCTTATCAAGAATATCTTCCATTGAAAAAGCTAAGATGTCCATGAATATTTTATATTTTGTTTGACGTCTGAAATTATCCGCAGTCTTTTCGGTTTCATGTAGCTTCGTCACTAAAAATAATTAAATCTATAATTGGTAAGATTTCTACCTTCATAAACGAACAAAATGTAAAATAAGGAGAAGAACTTTTGTATCAACTTATGATGTTGTCTTTTGACGTAGTCCAATAAATTACAGCAAATGTGGCGAATTATCATATATAAAACTGCGTCATTGACACATTTCAATCAATGCCCCGTTCAAAATATTTTGCACAACACTTCTTAGAATAGCTAACTAAAAAAACTAATAAAATATTTATTAAAAACAAGAAAGAAATTTCGTTGTGGTAAATATTGACAAAAGAGCAGCAAATTCAAAATATATACATATCTTTGTCTATTGTCACTGCAAAAGTGTTATTCGTCTTCATTTAACCCATCTTCGAAAGTCTGTCGTTATTCTTAACTATTTATAGAAGAGGAAGACTTTGTTGAAGTAAATATTGAATCCTTAAATCATAAAGTAAAATCCTCCAAAAATGTTGCTCCTTATGTTCGTAATGTCTTTTCTAAAATGTATTGCTTCATTGAATCCACCCATTCAGCCCAAAATTTAATGGCGTAAAATAAAGCAGTCCCTACGCTTTCGAAAATGTCATTTCCTCTGTGCTAAAATTTACAATTTAACCTAAAATGTCTCATAAAACTGTTTTTATGTTGAAAATTCGAAAAGACAAAGCATATTAAAATCTCCAACCCACATTTATGATTCACTTGTCGCTGTCGACATTGTCGACGTACTTATGAGTCGTTGCCCACCAGAAATTTTAAGAGACATATGAGATCACAAAACTTTACCCTTTCGGTTGGAAAATAGTATTTTTAACTTTGATGGATTTATGTGAATATATATTTTTACGTATTGTATACATAAGAATAGTAGAATACGTCAGTGTTGTGACAGATGTACGATGACACATCAAAGTCATAGTTGTTTAAACTGTGTACAGGTTGGGAAATGTAGTTAACATTTTCTGGGAATGAAATTTAGAAATATAAAGAAAAAAGTCTCCCATTTACCTGACATTCAAAAAACTATACTCCTTCGAAGTCAACTACTGCATTCTCATCAAAATAAAAATCCGTACCTAATGCAAAAAAGTTATCTTTATAACACTTCTCTATAAAGTAATTCAATTCCATGAAGTATACTTTTGATGCAGCGAAATCTAAAGGCGAATCCTTCAGAATACCTAAAAGTAAGACAGCGTTAACTTGATTAAATGTATACTCATAGTTTTCACTGTCAAGATTTCCTTTACTAAGCATAGTGTCAAACAATAACTTGCTTCTGCACTATCTATCTGCATGTCAAAAGGAAACAACAAAAGAAAAAAAAAAAACATACACCCTTTGCAGTTGCAAAGGATAATCGCTGTAATGTACTTCAAAATGACATTTATTGTATTTTCCCCAGAGAGGTCGATGTACACTTCTGTTGCTGACACTTGAAAACATCCCATTGGAATTGCCCTTCCATAGTTTTGGCACTCTTAACTTTTCTAAGGATATTGTTTTTGTATGCAATATTTTTTAGAAAAATGCTCTAGCAAATCCTTGAAAGAGTACAATTCGCAAAATCTCAATGTGCATTAGGGATTTGCATCACGTTTTCTACGTTAACATAAAGTGCTTCGAATGGACGCTGAACAAACGTACTTCATCGAAGGATAAATTCTCCAAAAGTTAATCGCACGAAAGCTGTGTATCTTTTTCTTTTATATCCTTATTCTTTGATTTTTTTTATGCACAAGTTGAAGACTGTCCATCGTGTCACCATGGTTGTTCTCTGAGTAGTCCTTGAATTAAATTTGCAGTACTGCGTATTTTAAAGCAGACGAAAGAGGCAAATGTACACAGCATCTGGGATGGATTTAGTTTTTAATTTTGTAGAGAATGGGTTCTTGGGGCAATAAACTTTTAAGCAGTAAATGGCAGGTGTGGAGACGAAATCGCACACAAAGGATGTAAAACCTGGTGAAATTTATTTTTAAGGGATAGGTATCTATCCTAGTGGCATTGAGTCTTAAGTTTTCCTGGTTGAATTCGAAAGCCTTTCAAAAAAAAAAACAACCTGACACCAAAAAGTTTTTAAGTGCTTAAGAAATGTGAAAGGTTAAAAGTCGTCTTTGGGAGAGCGGGAAGAGGAGTGGCTAATGGAGGATATCATGCATAAGTAAAGGAATCAAAGGTGTCTTCATTTGGATTTTGACTTTCTTATGTAACGAACCACTTCCCTATTGGGTATCGCTAAGAAGCGATATTTGACTCTATTGATAGAGACTTTTAGGGTCCAGTCTATTTCTTTCATTGAAGGGGGATAATTTTCATATTTATGTGGACTATAATCGACTTTAAAATGCTTTAAAACGACATAGAATTTTTAATTGTTCATTGGCTTAAGCTAGCTTTTACATTATGTTGTCTAGGACTCTACTTCAGAGGGACTGAAAGAAAGTAGAACCATAAACCTATGAGGGCGTTCAATAATCTAGTTTAGTAAGTCGGACAGGTTTCTATCTTCATGTTGGTGAGTTTTCATTGGGCTAGACTAATCAAGTGTACAGTTTTCTCAGTTGACGTTTATGTCAGCAACACCAAAAATTCAAGTCAAGAATTTCTCGATTTACTATTAAGTTGACATCTATTTGGTGCTCTAACTCATGTGTCCGGACCCAGAGAACTCAGTTTTGTCATTTTATTCGGTCATCGGAGAGTCCAGTTTGACGTTTTAATAGCCCTGGCGTAGAGCACCAGTCAAAATCGGCCCTACGAACTGAGTCCCAACTGGAACTAAATCCCACTAGCCAAAATGAACTAAGTACATACAGAATCCCTTCGGACTGGTGCAAGCTTGCCATCGGGGTGGCTGCGGTCAATGATAGTTAGAGTTAGCTCCTCAGCGGTCTAGTCTGAAGACTAGACTTCACTTTCTTAGCCACATTACCTGTTACTTCGTCGACAGAGCGTATTCTTTTTTGAGCCGACCGTGTGGCTAAGTTTTTAGACTTGCCGATTGGTTGCTTCGGAATGGTGCCTGGCGGTTGACGTTTTGGATGTCGAGGGGGTAGGGTTTACCTCTTTATTAGGATGTTCCCTGGTCCCTGGGCTCTCTCGACATTTTTGGCTTCACCCTCATAGCTCGTCGATGAAGTTGACGCTTTGGATGTCGAGGGGGTAGGGTTTACCTCTTTATTATCTTTTACCATCTATCATTTTTGGCTTCACCTTCACAGCTAGTCGATGAGTCAGTAGCCTTGACTGTTAGCGGTACGAGATGTGTCATTTTGCCACAACGTTTCCCGTACTGCTTGACGTTCTTGGCATTCTTCTTCATCAGGCTTTGTCTCTGTCAGAGAGCTTAGCAACATCTCTGGTGTTTATTTTCTTTAGAAACTTCAACGAGCATTTGTAACCGTCTCTGGTTTTCTATTCGGGGGTTCTAGGAGGCTTTTTTGATCGGTGGGAACGAGAGTGTCTTCTTAGTCTGTTCTCTATCTCTATCTCGGAGGAGAACATCTTCCCCAGTGCAGTCATGTCCGGCCAAGGTCTCTCCGACAGAGTGGTAACTTCCAGGCTGTCACTGGTTTCCTCCTGCCGATTTAATTTTGGTCTTTCAAGTAGCGAGCTGCCAACATACCATACTTTTGACTAACAGTGTGACCATCCATGAAAGTTGGGCCCTCCAGACTCGCTAACTGCTATAATCTACCGTTTCCCGTTCCATGGTTTAGCTTTAGCTTATTAAATTAAGAAATTTGAACGCGATACGAACCTAGTCAATGAGTGTGAACTCGATGTGTTTGTTTTGTAAAATTTCTACCGCCGCCGCCGCCGCGCCGACCTTTTGATTTGTTAGATAGGAAAAACAGAGCAAAGATCTAGCTTTTTTAAGTTCTCTAAAAACTTAACCGCTTAAAATCATACTCACAATTAAATCTGTTAATTTCCTATTTAAAGATATTTTCCCTAGAATATGACATCGTCATCTAATAATTGATTTTCAAAATGAGTGAATTAAAGCTTGATCTACTATTCTATCAGTTTTATCTGCTTCTTTGTTTTGCTATGTTTTTACAAAAATAGTCCTACCATATTTACTCATTGTCAAACATTTCAACTTTTTACTTAAAAAATATATAAATGTAGGTATACATCCCTGAAATTCCAAAAAATAGCATCGACCTTCTACCTTCTGTTCAAACTCAACGTAAGGAGGATGAAAGAATTTCTTTTAACATCTCACTCAAACTCAACCCTTTTGCTGAAACTTATTCAAGTATTTTGTTTTGTCAGTGTCAGTGCCGACATTTAAAATTCAGCTCAGACTGCTTTTCTTTATACAATAATCTTGACAAGTATTATTTATTATCTCTACGTCAAAATTTAATTTTTGAAATTTGATTTGGGTTCGATTTTCTAAATGACAAGGGGTTGACAAAATATTCTCCACAAAATAATGCAAAGAATATTTGATGCAAACAAATTGATCCAATATTCAGACAATTTAATCACTATTGAGGAGAGATGTCAATAATTTGACATCATCTTTAGTATTAATAATGTTTACAACAAAGAATAATATTTGTTTTCCTTATTTATGTAATAGATCTCCAGTTCAGAATTCTTCTCAGTGAGTTTTTGCATGGAAAATGGCTGTCAAGAAGAAGAATTTATTCCAGCCGTTAAGGGCGTTACTCTATCGTAAGTATTTAAAATTAAAAATTAGGTTTATCAGCGACTAATTGTTTTGTTTTATCTCGTTACAGCGATGCACTAAGCAATTCATTAAGACGGAGGAATTTGAGTTTCTCTCAAATCACAATAACGGACAATAATTTACCTTGTTTTTTGGAATCAGGTAAAATTTGAACCCATTGCCAAATGTTAATGGTTTTTGACAGTTTGATATCGGTTTGATTGTCAATCTTATGGTCAGATTATTAGCTACATATCAAACTTCCATCAAACTTCAGACAAAAAACATCTTTACATTACCATTTAAAAATTGGAATGCGCCCATTTATGTTAAAACTTTAGCGCAAATGGTTAGACCCTGTCTTATTAAAAATCTCAATTATTATTTTTTTAGGATCCCCGCCTTATACTAGCTCCTTCGATGAAAGCACCGATGTAGAAAATTTAGCCGGCCGTCATCTAATCATCACCGAAAGAGATGGCAAGAAAACACTGCAAAAAGCTGCTTCATTTGTAAGCCAACTGTCACAATGACACATCGTAGTTGAATTCTAATCTAATCATTTGACCATGGTTTAATTTTAGGGTTCCCGTACTCGCCCCCCAAGACTCCTGTCATCGGCGTCAACCGAAGAAACCACCGATTCAGAACAACGCAGTATACCCGGCAAACAATTAAAACAACGTTGGTCCGGTTTATTTGGAATCAGAAATCCGCAACAAAGTCAACTGTGTGAATTGCTGAATAGCTATGCCAAAAATGGTGTTCCACAAAAAAGCGCTTCGTTAAGTTTTGATCATCCGGATTTTGATGCAGCTCTAGAGTATTTGGATAGCATGCATGTATCTTGGAAAGATTTTGTTTACTGTGATAATATGACAGATAGTGAGACGAAAATACAGACAGCTATTTGGGAATTGGTTACAACGGAAGTGTATTATATTCATGCGCTGCAAACTGTCACTGATGTAAGTTCAAAGTTAGGCTTAAAGTAGCAACTTTTTTTTTTAAAATAACTATTGCTTTTCATAGCTTTTTCTTGCCTGCCTGGAAGCGCTGCAGGAAGAAAAACTACTTACCGATGTCGATCAACATAAGCTGTTCTCCAATGTGCGAGACATTTGTGAAGCTAACCTTAAATTTTGGACTTTATATCTGTATCCGATGGTGGCTAGTAGTGTCACCAGTCATGCGCCACTTTGCATTAATTTCTTCCGCCAAGGTTTCGTTACATTCGCAACAACATTCTCACCATATAAAAAGTACTGTGCAGAGCAAAGCACCTGTCAGTTTTATTGCAAAGAACTGAACCGAAATAACGCACTTTTTACTGCATATTTGGCGTGGTGTGAATCGCAAAAGATGTGCAATCGGTTGCGATTGGCTGACATTCTGGTAAGGCCGATGCAAAGACTGACTAAGTATAGTTTATTACTGACTGCGATACGACGGCATGTCTTAGATGAGGACGATGCAGATGCGATTGATGAGATGGTAAGTTTTGGTGAATATCTTCAAAGGTGTGGTAAATATGTACTTTCTTCATTTAGATCCATTCGGTGGAGAATTTTGTGTGCAGTGTAAATAATCATTTGACAACGAGGCAGGAGAATGAGCGGCTGAAAGGTGTTATGGCCCGCATAGAGTCCTATGACGTTGTGGTGAGTTTGGTGAAGTTTCTAAAAATTCTTTAAAATTTCCAACTTATGCCCTTAGGACACCAACAACGAGCACCTTGAAAAGCTTATCAAACAGCACAGCGCTATGTTCGACTTGTGTGCTCCCATGAAAGGATGTCCCGCCCATCAGGTCCGCCATCTTTTCATGGAAGGTGATCATAAATATAAGGATAACATAGGCAAAGCAGATGTACATTGTTTTCTGTTGACCGACATTTTGCTTGTTTGCAAGACAATAGCAAAAAAAGGTCTGGGCGCCTTAAAAGTCATCCGACAGCCTTATTTAACCGATCGACTTGTTGTGCAGCATAATAACAATACACTGAACTGCATCTATCTGAATGAGTTCCAAGTGGCGACAACTGCCTTCACACTCCAATGTTCGGAGGCAAAAAATTGGTATGATTCGTTAAAGCGAGCCAAACATATCTACACAAGACTGAAGCAGGGCGGCGGTAATAATTGGGAAAACTTCCGGTATGGCGGCAGCGGTGCTAGTGGTGGTACTGCGGATTCACTGGGCGTTAAAAAGAGTCCAATGAACAGTTCAATTTGTAGCCATGTCTCCAGTGCGAACAATAGTCACAGCGGTTCAGTGGAATGGAATGATTCCAGAAATATATCCGTTGACTTTGAAAAAACCAATTCACTGTCAAGTGATGAAGGGTCGAGTGTTATGAGTGAGTTTCATGAGATCCTTAAAAGAGAGGAATATTTATTTTTTTTTATTTTTAAGGTACGAATCAAGGCTATGTTGCGAAAACAAAAAATTTGGCTACTAGTCCGCATAAACAAAAGGTCATATCATCATCGAATACATTGTCTGTACAACCGATCAATCATCTTGGACAAAGTTTGCCCAACTTAAATTTGCATCACAATCAATCGTAAGTTAGGGAAAGTCAATAGGAATGGTGGTCATTAGAGGACGATGTATATATAACTGTGTAAATGTGTAAAACGCTAAAACATTCAAAACATGCCTGCTAAGTGCTTATTTAAAAAACAAATACAAATTAAAGAAACATTTAAATTTAGAAACGTTTCATGTACTTGCCAAATGACAGCTTGTCGAATTTCAAATGCTTTTTCAGTCCGTTCGTGTTCTTGTTATAATTTAAAGTTATTTTCAACTACTGTTCATAATATAGTTTAATCGAACAGATCCATTTTCTGTACAGTACCTAATTGGTTGCATTCAACAGACAACACAATTTACTAGGTAAAAGTTATGTCATATTGGGGACGTTTAAAACTCTAGTTTACTAACTTTGACAGCAGGCAGCCATCATAATGTCAGAATTTGTATTGGCCTAGATAGATGACTCGGACAGATTTTTCAGTTCACATTAAAATAAATAACTGTCAAACCTTGAGTATAACAAATCAAAAAGATAGTATTGGCCACATTTAAAAGTCTAGTCCACTTAAGTTGACTACATTTTTCTGGATTCAATTCCCTTGAACACAAAAACTAGATTGGCCGTAAACGTGACTTTTACTGCATAAGGAATACAATCAAAATGTCAACTCAAACCCTCCGTCAACTGAAAACATAAAGCTGTTCACGTGATCAATCGGGGCCAATATAAACTCAGACACACTCACGTCATGTCAGCCAGATTTTTGACTTAGTAAACTAGTGTTTTGAACATTTTAATGTTAATTTAAGTCAAGATTGGTTAAAAAATAAATATAGGCGATTTAATAATACATACAAACCAATATCGTATCGAATAATTAAATCATTAGTTATTGTAATTATTATTTGTATCGTTATTATTCAGCGTAAAAATAGAGACTATGGCTATATTATTCACTCTAGGTGAAAATTAGATTTCTGTGAATTTTATACCCGCCTATTTGACCAGCATTAAACCCGGTGTATTAAAAATTCATTTAACGTCATCTGTTTAACCCGATTTTTAGACCGATTTTAACCCGTTTGAAACCAACGTAAACATAAAACGTGAAATGACATTTTTGTTTTTTGTTGATTGATTGATCTAACTTTTTGTGTTTCAATATAAGTTTGGTGTTTCTTGCATTTTGATTCATTTTTAGTTCATTAAATATTTACGGAAATCCACAAAAGAAGAAATGTCAAAAATGTGACATTAACAAAAAGAATCAAAATGTGTAGGAAAGGAAATTGAAATTAAACCCGGGTTAAATTATTTAAAATACACCAAGGAGTGCAGTTAAATCAGATTAAACGGCGACACGGTTAAAAAAGTGAGCTTATGTTCGGATTTAACGATTGAATATTATGGACTTGGGTTTAATTTTTTGGTTAGGTACATTTTAACCCTTATTACTATGAGTGAATAATATCGGCTTTATTCTCATTAAAACATTTAACTTTGTACCTATGCTTAAGTTAGATATACACCACAGCTAATAAGCACAATATTATTTATTTACACCGTTGCGAGTAGGTACATTCAGGGACAAAAATATAAAACCTATTCATTATTTTTTATACCCTCCACAGGAAGGTATATTCACTTTGCCATTACGTTTGTAACGCCAAGAAGGATTCACCGCAGACCCTATAAAGTATATATATTCTGAATCAGGATCACATTCTGAATCGATTTAGCCATGTCCGTCTGTCTGTCTGTCTGTCTGTCTGTCTGTCTGTCTGTCTGTCTGTCTGTCTGTCTGTCTGTCTGTCTGTCTGTCTGTCTGTCTGTCCGTCTGTCTGTCCGTCTGTCTGTCTGTCTGTTGAAAGCACGATAGCGTCCAAAGGAATTGACCTAGGTGAATGAAATTTTGTGAGACGACTTCTTTTTACAGTCGTCAGGTTGGTATTGAAAATGGGCTATGTCGGTCAAGTAGTTCTGGTACCTCCCATACAAAACCACTGTTAGACCCATGTCTCTCTGTCTGTTGAAATCACGATAACGTCCGAACGAATCGACTTAGGCAACTGAAATTTTATGAGAGGTCTTATATTTATGGCCTTCAAGTTTGTATTAAAAATGGTCCATGTCGGTCAAGTAGTTCTGTTACCTCCCATACAAAGCCAATATTTGACCCATATATCTCTGTCTGTTGAAAGCACGATAGCGTTCAAACGAATCGACTTAGGTGAATGAAATTTTGTGAGAGGACTTTTTTTAACCGTGGTCAGGTTTGTATTGAAAATTGTCTATGTCGGTAAAGTAGTTCTGCTACCTACCATACAAAACTAATATTAGACACATACCTACTAACTCGCATGGCAAACATTTTGCATGACTTTTATGCAGTGGAGGGTATCAAAGCATCGGCCAGGCCGATGATAACACTTTTACTTGTTTTAAATATGATTTGCAATATACACAACACCGCTCAAAGTCAATGTAGTGTTTAATTGTTGTTTCTTTTTTGTTGTGGTTTTTCTTGTTGTAGTAACCTTTACCATACTTATAGTAACAATACGTTGCTTGTACCTGGACCAACAAGTAGTCAGTCGGGCAACTTGTTATCGCCTAGTCATCGTGGTATTTCATATCCACCACCAAGCCCAACGAGGTAAGTTTTTCTTTTTTTTTTCGTTTGTTAAATATGTATATATATATATTATGCATGGTAATTGTCTTTATTCATTTCGGAAATGGTTATGTTTATATATTTTTTTTAATATTCAATGTTTATAAAAGCACAATAAATATTTTTCCATTTTACTCATATTCACCTTTAAATCTTAATGTTTCAAATAACAAATTTAATAAAAAAAAGTCCATCATCTGATCATTTAAACGAAATGAATAAAGAAAATAACCATACCCGGTTTTAAATGGGAAAAAATCAATTGAAATTGTCTTTACCAAAATAGAGCAACTCTTCGTCGTGGTATGGCCTTTTCGGCATCGATCAATAAGAACCCACCACTAGTTAAAACGCGTAACATTACCTCGCAGAATAGCATCAATTGGCATCAAATACCAGCCACACCAACGCCAACCAGTCCACAGTCACAAATTCAAACAACGTCTTCATCATCATCGACAGCCATTGCGGCACCACCTTCAACACCATTAACTGAGCAAACACCTTTAACACCATTGACTGGCAGCACTGTTCAACTGACAAATCATACCGGAAGTGACAACAACCCGTTGCATATCACCACCAGCACTGAAACAGATGTTTGATTTAGTCCTTCGTTACCAAATAATATAGTTGTTGTTGTTATTTATTCTTAGTATTCTTTTATTGTTGTCATTTTTCGTCGTGATTTTCGTTCTGTTAACTGTTTTTTGTCTACCCCCTATAGCTGGTGAATGATAAACGAGAGCGTATGTGGTATTTAGCTTTTTTAAATGCAATTTAGAAATTAAAAAATAAAAATCAGTTACTCTTCTGACATCACAAAGTTTTTGTGTAGATTGTAGTTAGTATAAATACATGCTGTATGTATTAGTATTATAACGGTAAACAACAAACAAAATAATGGTATTAAACAAAGAGAATCACTTAAAAAATGTACTTACTTAGGGATTTAGTTTAAGTAAGTAAATGTATTACTATTACTAATAGGTATGTATATCCTGCCTTCATGGGCATTGTACTTAGTCATATTTAATACTTTGCATTAGGTTAAAAAAAACATAAAACCATAAAAACTTCATAGGTACATTTTCTAACCTAATTCTAGTTTGCCTTCTAAACATTAACTATAGGTAACGTTTAGTAAAATAAAGCACTCAAAGGTCTTCCTTGCTCATTCCAATGTTTAATTTTTCCTTGCCGTTAATTGTTAGGTGAGATAGAAAAGGAAGTTGTCATTGATAAAATGAGATGTGTTGATGTCATTTATATGTATTAAATTTTCCTACTGTGGCTACGTATAGATACTTCATTTTTTTTTTCACATAAATATCTGTTTCATAATGTCAAGCTTATAATAAAATAAAAGTCCAGCAAATTTGTCCTATTTTTTGGATATAGGTGACGAAATGGGTCGATAAAATGATTGAATTTATATAAACGAACATACCTAACGTCCACACAATGTAAAAACAATACGCCTTTGCCTTTCTGTAGGGTGTGCCATCTGTTGGCCTGTTTTTAAAAAGGTCATCAAAAAACACTTCAGTATTTTTCGAAGATAATAGGGGTATTCACTTAAACGCGTAAAAACCTCATAAACTGCGTAAACTGCAGAAATTATACCTCCTAAATGAACTGTCAGATTGTATGGAGAATAGTTTACGTCATAATTTTCCGCAACGATTTAGGCTCGGAAATCAACCGCGGAAAGTTACGCAAGTTACAAATGTCAAACAGTCGTATGAATTGTTTGTTTGATTTCAGATTTACAGTCGATTTACGCCATTTACGCAATAACATTTCCGAGGGGTGTTCATTTAAAGCACCGCAGAAATTTATACATTTACGAGCTGCATAAATTTATCAGATTAAGTGAATACCCTTAATAATTTACTTAATTACTTAGGTGGCGCTACAGTCCAATTTTTGGACAACCGCCTCCTGTTGCGCACTCCAAATTGGTTGTGATCCCCTGCGAATTGTGCTTAGCGGAGGTCTTCCTCTACTGCGTTGTCCAGGTTTGAATCGAAGACACTACTTCAGGCCGGAGCGTTCTCCATTCGCTCTACATGTCCCAGCCATTTTAGTCGAGTGATACGTACTTTTCTGACCAGGTCGATGTCGCTGTACAGCTCGTAGAGTTCGCTGTTAAATCTCCTCCTTCATAAAGCTCGTCTACGCAAATGGGACCTATAATCACACGAAGAATTTTGGGTTCGAAACGACAAAGAAGATCTTCATCCGTCTTTGTTAACATCCATAATTCTGCGCCAAGACTGGGAGGATTGGGATCTATTAGAGTCTACTAAGTACTTCTTGACAAGGCCTTACTAATCAGTTGCCTTCTTAGACCGAAAACACACCGGTTGGCCAGTGTAACCCTTTGTATGATTTTCAGAGTTTATAGCGTAGCCGATGTAGACAAAGTCCCTAACCATCACAACTGAGAAACTCGTCACATAATCATTATAGAACAATCAAAACAATGCTGCATAAATTTATCAGATTAAGTGAATACCCTTAATAATTTACTTAATTACTTAGGTGGCGCTACAGTCCAATTTTTGGACAACCGCCTCCCGTTGCGCACTCCAAATTGGTTGTGATCCCCTGCGAATTGTGCTTAGCGGAGGTCTTCCTCTACTGCGTTGTCCAGGTTTGAATCGAAGACACTACTTCAGGCCGGAGCGTTCTCCATTCGCTCTACATGTCCCAGCCATTTTAGTCGAGTGATACGTACTTTTCTGACCAGGTCGATGTCGCTGTACAGCTCGTAGAGTTCGCTGTTAAATCTCCTCCTTCATAAAGCTCGTCTACGCAAATGGGACCTATAATCACACGAAGAATTTTGGGTTCGAAACGACAAAGAAGATCTTCATCCGTCTTTGTTAACATCCATGATTCTGCGCCAAGACTGGGAGGATTGGGATCTATTAGAGTCTACTAAGTACTTCTTGACAAGGCCTTACTAATCAGTTGCCTTCTTAGACCGAAAACACACCGGTTGGCCAGTGTAACCCTTTGTATGATTTTCAGAGTTTATAGCGTAGCCGATGTAGACAAAGTCCCTAACCACCACAAAGTTGCAGCTGTCTATCGTGACGTTCTGTCCGATTCGTCGATGTTATCTGTCCATTCTTGTTGACAGCATGTATTTTGTTCTGCGCGCGCATTCACCACTAATGTCGTTTTCCATTGGGACCATCAGATTTTTATTTCAGATCTCAGATTTTTCGTGGCGAATGGAACACGATAGGCAGATTGATCTGCTTTTGTAAATATATTAGTGCATTATTAGACAGTACATCAGCTGTGCACATTTTTTTCGTTTGCCGATGAAAACATACGAATTTAATGTGGGAAATCATATCGACGAAGAATCGAAATCCACAGACCACAGATGACGAGGAAGAAGACGAAGATGATAGTAATTGCTCCAAAATTAAGTCCATGCTTATTATTTACGTTTTTGTTTCGAATAATTGCTTTTCAGGAGGCTTTTCGTAATTTTGTTTTGAACACAAATTCCGAATGACGTAAAACAGCTGTGCAAGGTATGGTATTAGTGAGAGTGTGTGCAAATCTCGAAAATTATCGCGATCTGCAAAAAGTGATCCGAATCAAAAAAAGATTGATTTTTTGTCCCAATGGAACACGAAAAGTGATCCGGATCAAAAAAAAGATTGATCTTATGTCCCAATGGAAAACCACATAAATCCATTTTCGCCGCATATGTGCTAATAGGTCCCTTCGACGTGGTTAGCTCTAGGGCGCACTCACAGTGAATTTTCGTGACTGCCAAAAATCCCGAGGAAACCCCAGAAAATTAGTTTCATGTCGAACACGAAATGTAACCCTGAGAACTACTGTCACTGAAAGCATTTAGTAATCGGCCCTAGCGAGGTATCCCTCGCACTGAACTTTCACCTTGACTGAATACCTAGCTCAGTGCTCAACCTCGAACACAGGTTTTCAGTTTCAGTGCGAACTCAGTGCTATATCGAACGCGAGCCAATGCGCACAAGTGCGCCATAGAGTCCACGTAAAACAAATCTAATACTTGCAAACCCACAAGTGACAGCTCAATGTCGTCAGCGCATGCAAGTTGTTGCACAGGTTTTTGTAAAACTCTCTAGAAAATTGTGCCCCTGGTATTGGCTTGGGATTTTTACACAAATTTCTGAAGTATAATGTTGAAAAAGTCACATGACAGCGCATCACCTTCTCTAAGCTTGCGTCCGTCATTCTGAATAATCTGACAAGTTTGACAGGGATGCCAAAATTAGACATGGCTCTATATAACTAGTCTAGCGGCCTTAAAATCGATAAAAAAAGTGAAAACTCGATTTGGACTTCTTGGGTTTTCTCCAGGATTTGCCGTAGTGTGAATATTTGACAGATTGTGGACTTACCGAGCCTAAAACCACACTGGTAGGGATCAATCAGTTCGTTGATGAATGGTTTCTGGCGTTCACGCAGTACAGCAAATAGGATCTTATATGCGATGCTAAGAAAACTGATGCCTCTTTAGTTGGGGCAGTTTATCCACTTTCTAGTGGATAAAACATATGATTGAAAAAGATGCCAACAGATGGCCCAACCTTCAATAGCAAATTCTAGTACCGATTTTTAATTTATGGAGCTTATATATTACTTAATTTGAAAAGGTTGCTATTTCTAATTACTTATGCGGTCCTATACATCAGTTGGGATATTGATAACCTCACTTCGTTTTGATCCGGTGGACAAAAGTATTTTTTTTATCGGCGTTTATATTGAATAGTACCGTACATACTATCAAACAGCGGCATTCTGGTCTCCGTCGCCATTATAAAGTCTACAAAAATAACTTCTCCGAATTCTCAGCACAAACACTAGAATTCGTCTGTACCTATTCAACCTTTGACAGTTGTAAGTGGCAATGAACCCCTAATAGTGCTTTTAGTGCCCTATGAGACCTTACTCTCTCATATCCCTTTTTTTAGCCTAACCGAATCAAAAGCGGCACATAAATAATTATTTTCTCTTGGCACTTTTTGACTACTACATTTTTTTGACTTCTTTTTACATATATTTTGTACACAATATTTAATTAATTTTAACTATATGTTATATCCATTTTTACTCTTTCGAGTTTTGCATATAAATATATAAATTCTGTTGATCTTCTAACCTAACAAATTGAAAATAGAAAAAAAACAAATTCAACTACAAACCTAATCAAAACTATTTTTTAAAAGTTCACATCACCAGAGTCCATCGCACTAAGCAGCCTTATTCATAAAAAATTCACTTAAGCCTACTATAACATTCCTATTCTAATTATATATAAATAAATATAATAATTATAGTAATATATAAAATATATAAAAGCATTATTTTATTTTAAAAGAATTAATATATTTTTGTAAATAAGAAAAAACAATTCCATTCAAAGGAAATATTTTATCCAAATGAAAAAGCGTAACATAATTTCTAAATTAATTGTACAAACAAAAAACGAAACAACAAAAATAGTGTTTCAACGAAAATTAGCAGTTAAGAATATTATAGTAATATTATTGTAGGTAAATCATATATTAGAAAAATGTTAGAAGAACTTTTATATAAGTTATAAATAAATTATCGAGTAGGTATATTTATAAACATAATTATTTGTACGATAAAATAAAAAAATATATAAACAGTAGATATGTACCGATGTAAAATCGAAATTGATTTATGTACTATATTGAAAAGATTATTCGACACACCAAAGCAAAGATTATATCAGAGGTAAAGAGTAGATTTCTTCGGCACAAACAGAAACGTTTAGATTTGTTCGACGTGGATTCTAGAGCGCACAAGTGTGCACTAGGTTAGCCCTAATGCATTCGATATACATTGGCACTGAGTTCGCACTGACAATGAAAACCTCTGTTCAAGGTGATGGCGCCCTAGTTGAGCAAGAATTCAGTGCTCGACTTTTCTGTCATTCATAGCTGTCATTTGGATTAATTCTTACAGCCTATTCACACCGCAGCGAAAACTGAGTTTTCGGCAAAAAGTTTACGAAAACTCGTCGATGCATTCACACCAAACACCAACTAGTTTTCGTTTGAAGTTTCAATTATGTAGCTGTGGAACTAGCAATGAAATGATTGTGGCGACTAAACTTTTATTTTACTAAACTCTGCTCGTATTGACATACATACACAAAAAAAATGAATTAAGCTACTTGAAAATCGTTAACTTATGGTTAAATTCATAAAATAATTAATATAAGTAACAATCAAAATCAAAACATCTGATAATACCATTTAGTTGTGGCAGGTAGTGCTGCCGTTCTAAAATTCTAGACAAACTGAAAAATTTGCTGTTTATGGTGCAAAGATAACAAGACATTTCATATTTGTGAACAAAAAAACGATATAACTGAGTGAGAGCTATCTTGTCAGCAGTTTTGCTGAACTCGCTCAATGTTGTGGTGTATTCATGGAAAACGACTTCAAACAACTCGTTTTCAAAACTGCAATTATGTAGATGTGGGAAAACTTCTGTTTTCAATGAAGTTTTCGACTGTTTTCGAGAAAACCGAATTTTCGACTAGGTGTGAGTAGGAATGTAACAAAAAAAAGTGTTTTTCAACAAAAAAAAACTCATTTATTTCTGTTTTTTTTTTGTTATTTCTTGTATTAAATGTATATTTGCTACATTTTTAAAGTGACAGGTGTCAGGGTTAGAATTTTGTGTTCGGTATGAAGTTACGTCAAACAAACCTTATATTTGATTATGAACATTACGCACTTCTAAAATGTTTATCCTCTGTTTTCAAGATTGGTCTGTGTTTTCATTTAAGCGACATTCATGATCGTATTCCCTTTCATCGTGATGACAAATCATTACGTACTTAACTTAAGGATGTTCGTTTTTTAAGTTATTCTGAAAGGGTACCTAAACTACGAAGAGTCAACTGGTGTACTTTGAGCTAAAATAATCCGCAATCACCCATTGATTTACTAAACTAGAAATCCGAACATCCTCAATCAATACTACCTCAATACTCAGGCCACTATTGTGAGTGTCGATAGTTTATCCTTGAGCGACAACTGATTGTCGATTGCGACTGATATTTGTCGATTTGATAGTCGTAGTCGACTACAACTGGTCGATGCTTTCTCTTGGAAGTGAAAAAATTGTTGTGCGTACGAACAGCTTAAATCAATTGACAATTGTGATAAAGATCGCTCATCAACAATCACAATAAGGGCCTCAGTTGACATTTCAAAACCCGATACAAATCCCACGTCCACTAAATTAACAAAAATTGTAGATACTAATCAACGTACCCCAAAGTAACTAAATGATCAATTATTGCTCATTTAATAAATTTTTGTTATTATAAAGGGTGATTTTTTTTGGACATTCCGAATGGACCACTCGAAGCGTAGTCGCGAATACACGAAAGAATTTTCAAAAAGTAAATATAATATGAATTGATTTATCGACCCTAAGAAAAATTTCACTCAACTATTGCAAATTTTGTTTGTTTTTTTTTTTTTTTTTCATTTTAAAAACCAAACGTCTAAAAAATCACCCATAAGTTTTCTCTACAATAAATTAATAGATTGTTCTTCTAGTTAACTATAAACAACTGGGAGCGCGGCCCTAGCTGACAATTCAAGTTGATAAGTCGAGTTGCGGCCCTCGTAAACTTATCCCAGACAATAGTTGAAATCTAGGTACCTATTCAAACTGAGAAACTCGTCACATAATCATAATAGATCAATCAAAACAATGCATTTTTCAACAGCAGCAATTATTGTAAAAAAAGAATACAAATGTCAGTCAGATGGTGTGCGTTTATACCAACCACACTTTCGTATGTTGCTCTTTTCGCTAAATACACCCACTTTGAACTGTCACAGCAACTTACTGTCAATAGCCGCGTTTTATTATCGCTACTGATCCATATGGATCATCAATTTACCCGCACTACAACAAATCTACGAGATCCTGTGTTCTATCGGGTTCAATTTTCGTGATCCAGATATCAAATACCAAAACCCGAGCTGTTAAGGAAATTTTATTTATATTCCCAAATGCGCAGCGGATCGTATTGAAAGAGATACTTTGATTTCGACCGTCTTTGCTTATTCTCAAATGCGAACTATGCTTTACTTAATTTTTAAATTAAACTTCCAATTTTCCATTTATTTTCCCAAAAGTTTGACAGCTTTTTACCGTCACAAGAATTTAGTTTATTTTGTATCCGCACTAAATCCGCCAGCAATCCGTTACCTAAATAGCTATCGCTTTTGAATGGATCGAATAGCTTTGGAAATACAAAAATAACAATCCGCCATGAAAAGCGATTTGCCACGCATTTTGCAATAAGCCCCCTAAATGTTTCCACTTCTGTTCTGTGCTATCAAGTACGGAGTTGCCACATTATAAAATGGCAGAGATTTGTCGAATTCAGTGTTTTATTTGCTCCTCAACATTCTAGCAAATCTCAAGCAAAAGAAAACGTCAAACGTCAGTGTTTTATTTGCTCTTCAACATTCTAGCAAATATCAAGCAAAAGAAAACGTCAAAAAATTAGCCTATAGGATAATTTATTATCTTGCTGCCGAAGCAGGATAATGTTGTTGACAGCTGAAAGTACATTTTCCACCACGATAGTTTCAGAAAATTATACGAGGATAATAATTTACTGAAACACAAATTAGCCAAGAAGAAAATGTGGTCCTTCGAGCCATATCACAGGTGCAACAAAATATAGAAATTTATTTTTACCAATTAACTTGATTTGCCTTTCTCTGTAAATTCACTGTGACAATTTAAGAAGCGAAGCATAAAATACAGTTAACCCTTTGTGCTCCAAACAATTCCTAAACTTTAAATTGTGTTGAAATCCTCTTTACAAAAACATTCTAAATGACCAAACAAGTCCTAATATTCTATGTTTTTATCTACATATCTACTGGATCAATAAATATTTTTGTGGCTGAGCGATGTTGTCCAAGTGCATCATACATAAATATAATTTAAATTTAAACCATAGCTAAAAATAGCAATTACGAGTAGTCACAATTTTTACTAAAAAATCACAAACAAAAATAAGGACACAAAGCAATATTAGCTTTTAACGTTTAAATTTATCTAAGTAAGGATCAAAATTTGAATCAAAATAAAATCAAATTTGTAGCAACATGTTGCCCAAAGGACCAAAATAATTAAAACAAAAAAATCACAATTCAAAAACTTTATATTTACCAAGGCAACTTACTCTTATATAATATAATAAAGCTATATTAAAAAATAATGCATTCAAATTATGTTTATGGTGGTCCTTACAGCAATATTATAAAAAAAAATCAAGAAATATTATCAACACATTATACAAACGAAATTATGACCAGTTTATATGGATAACAATTGCAATTGTTGTAATAACGAATTGAACAAAATAAAACAAACAATTATCAAAGCCTATTTATAAAATTAAATAAATTAGGGAATTATATTTAAAATTAATTCAAATAGTCATTATTTTGTTGGGAATTTTACACAGCTATACCTACTCAATAATAAAAATTGGCGTAGATAATATGAAAAACTGCTTAATAGTATTAAAATCAAATTTTAAACAATGCAAACACAAGTTTTCATTAAAAATTTATACATTAACAAAAAAATTTGTGTTTAAATTTAGTAAAAATCATCGTTGATGATGATTGTGGGTATCTATACACATGTTACTTGAAGATAGCGTAAATTTCGCGCAAGATTTTGTAAACTAACTAAAATATTTTGTAACTTTCTTGAGAGGGAAAAGAGCCTAACTAAACTTACCAAGTATTGTGTCATAAATATATTTATTGTTAATTAAAAGATAAAAAAAACGAAAACGTATTTGAAATTTTGTGAAACTTTTGTGTAAATAAATTGACTTTTTGAAAGAAAGTATAATTCTGAGGGTTAAATTGTCTTACCCAACAGGAATAACTGAATTTTTTGTATAAATTATAATTGAAAAGATAAAAAAAAAACAGCTAAATTTTGGATGGAAAATGTTTTAATGTAGATAAATTTAAAATAACTTAAATACATATAAAAAGGAAACAAGAAAATATAATTTTATTGAAAAAAAATGATAGCTGTTCGTTTTATTTGGAATTGGTGCTGGTTGTGATGTTTCCTTATTGATACCAGAGAGGGAATTGTCAAACTGTTCCTGTACTCGAATGCAAATTATGCAAACTCTGCTGAGAGACACTGCGAAAACGTTACGCTTCGCCTGTGCGTCAATTTAATAAATTGAGAGGCTTTGACACTAGCAAGAATACACTCACATTCTTCGTCATGGTTCATCTCAGAAATTAACCGAACATGTAAAATAATACGTAACTCCCAGGCCATTATATCAGGCACTCATTCATTCATTTCCATTCATTTTTAATGGCCCGCTTATCCATTAAGTGGGTGGCGGGTGTAGGTTGCTCAAGTGGACTCTCTATCCTCTGCCATCGACTTCAAATCATCAAGGGCAATCCCCATACGGGTAGAGGAGAGATTGTGGACTTGATCTAACCACCTCATCCTGGGTCTACCTAGAGGATTCCATAGCACGTGCGTCGTGGGATCCTGGTCGGATACTTGCGTTTAACATGACCAAACCACCGAAGGATGGACCGCTCCGTCCGGAGAAGTAGCTGCTCGACATTGAGTTCCTCAGGTATTCTGGTATTTCTAATGCGATCTCCACGGGTCACACCAGCAATACAATGGAGAAATCTCATTATGGCAGCTTGTATCCGCGATCTTATTCTTTCGATCATTACCCAAACCTCATGAGACCATAGGTAGGAGCTGTCTCAGGCACTACCTTTAATAAATCAAGACAATTACCTGGGTCTTCGATCCCATGTCAGATGGGAGGAGACACCAAGGAAAACCTCATCGTCAATATAGCGACCAGGTATAAGGAGACCACTAACCGACTGCTTTGGCTGGAGTGCGAAATTGAGATTCCAGTGCTTCAAATGTTGACCAATAATTTTTGACCTGTTTTCTCCAATAGGGTGTTAAAGTTATTTTTAGAGATACCTACTCTGCATTGTAGCTACTTTCTTAGGCGTGATACATCTACATATACATATAAAACGGTAGGAATTTTCTTTGTCTCCTAAAAGCGCGAAAACTACTGGACAGATTTCAATGAATTTTGTTTTGAAAATTTTTTTAAGACTGCTATGTGGTTTTAGACTTATTCACAAAGTGCTTTGGATCCTTAAATTTGTTTAGCTTTCTCTACCTATAGAACAAATATCTTCAAATTAGCAACGATTGTTCCTTATCGTAGTTCTGCTTTGTGATGGAACGAAAGAGAAGAATGTAATGTACATCGTGCGTGTTTTGAGTATGTTTATCTAGATTTTTTTTAAGAAACGGTCGATTTAAGTTGAGTAAAAATTGTATTCGTCATGTTTGAAAAAACAAATATACAACTGTCTCTAGACGTAGAGTGTACCCCAGCGGCGATAATTTGAAACCTTCTAGATACACAAATTTGACAATGTCCAATGCAAAAATCAAAATTGTTTACACGAAACCAACACAACGATTTAAACATATTTTATACATAAATTGAAAAAGTTTTTTACTTATAAAATAAATAAATTACCTGTACAAAATTAGACGTACCGCTTACCAATGACAGATTCCTGTGTATCTGGGAGGTTTCTTTTCCTCGCCACCAGATATCGCAAAATCCGGCCATCGAATATTCGGCGCTTCGACATAGAGGATAAAGCGTGGCCAATTATATGGCTAAATCATTATTCTCAGATATAGATGGAGACCTTTTTTTCTGCAGTCAATTCTAGGACAAGAGGTTCCAAATTATCTCGTAATATAAAAAAAAAACTACCCATACCTAATTATAGACAGATGAAATGGAAACAAAAACAGATTCCGACGAACAACGCTTTTAGAATCAACTGAAAAATTGTCATTCAAAATTTAAAACATTTCATATGAGAGAGAGGAGCATTGACATACTATATATGGACTGATAGCAGCCAATTTTTCGTTGAAGCAAACATAAGCACTAGCTCTTTTGGTTCACGGCGGAGAGAAACGAAAACACTCAAACGTCATCGAGCAATTCGTGCGATTTAGTTTGAGTGTTGAGTGTGCCATCTGTTGAATAAATGGTTATGATGATGCTGATGATGATGATGGTTATTTTGCGCAGTTGCAATGTTGCTACAATGGATGGCACTGTGATCTATGCACAAAATAACAATGGCACGCAGAGCTTTCATACTTTCGCCGCACTGAGCCAAAAGGGCTAGTGCTTATGTTTGCTTCATTTTTCTTCGCAGATTTGTATAAAACTGACATTTCACTAGCAGTCCATGTTTCAGAAGTGATTTTCTTGATTCCGGATGCTCCCGGACGCTTCTTTTTGCCCAATGGAAAACAACATTAGTATGTCAATAGAGAGGAGTTAGAAGTTTCAGGAAATTTTTCCAACGAAGTAATCGAATTGTCGTCCATTTACCACTTCGAAAGCCACTTTGTTATGTCGTTTTCGGTTGGTCGTCCAGAACCGTCCGGAAGCAATCCGAACTCTTCTGAAAGCGTTCGATTGGCACTCAACTGACAGTTCTTCTACTGAAAAGAAGAGAAATTTGCTTCTGGGGGTCAATTCTCAAAAATGCTCGCATACGTCTATCTGTCAAAATCTCCAATTTCATGCGAAAGACTTAAATTTGCAATTCTCAAAATACTCATACGAGAATTTCTCTTCGAATGTTACTCGTCTGCTTTTGCTAGGCGGATTTGCTTCTCGTATACGGAGTTGTGAGTTTGGCACTTCGAATAGCGATTGAATTTTTTAATTTCTGTGTGAAATGATTTATTGTGACGAAGCAAAGATAATTAAAATGAAAGGAAAACAAATAAAGAATACCGGTCATGTGACCAACGACTAAAAAGAGACACTTTTTGAATTCATTGAAATGAATATTACTTTTGTCGTGCAGCATATTACCTTTGTATATACATTCCTATAGGAATATATATACAAAGATATTACTCTTGTAAATTTCTATGAAAATAAACATATTCGTCGAGAAATCTACTAACGCGGACGGCCTCTAAAACATTTAATGTAAGATTCTGCTTACTGCAAAATCTGCCCAATGTAGCCATTGTAGAAACACAATTAATTTATTAACTGAAATTAGAACCATTCACACAATTACAAAATGTTTTTTTTTTTTGGTTTTTGTTAATCGCAAATCAAAACCCACATCCACAATATTTCATAGCCAATTTGAATAGATTTTTTTTCATGGCATTCTTTGCACAAAAAGTAGGTACATTTTGACGTAAAATTCTACCTCATGCGAGAGGTGAATACAATTTTCGCAGAGGTGAAAAAACTTTGAGAATACCAATTTTTTTCGTATGCGAAAATTTCAGGCGGATTTGCTCGCATACGAGTTGCGTTATGCGGAATTTGAGAATTGACCCCCTGGATTTGAATTCAGAATCGCATTAGATCTAGTCGAAGCTAGTGATAACCTTTCTCCACATTGTTACGAGTTCATAAATAAACAAAATTTGTTTCTTACTTTAACATTACTTTATTATCTTTCAAAGTATGTATTTAGTTTCCTTGTTTGGATTACATTTTTATTTATAAATCAACGCAACGCTTTTGTGGCACTTTTTTTGTTTTGCTTTCTGTGCACTATTTTGCTGAATAAAATAAGGCCAACAGCTGTTTTTTATTTATTTATTTTTTTCTGTCCTTGTTGCAGTTTATTTCTTCAAATTGTTTTTTGTTTTTATTCAAGGACTTTAAGAACATCACTAAAAAATAAATTTTTCTCTCCTCATTAGTTGATTAGTTTAATTTGTTCTCATAATTTATAACGTTTTATGTTGTATAGAGGTATATTTTGATTTATTGTTTAAATAAAAATAAAAATAGAATGGAAAGGAAAATGCACATGCAACGGAGAAAAACACTCTATTCGAGACTTAGCCACATTTAGTTGAAATTGTTTTGAACCTCGTCGTCTCTCTTATGTTAAGGCATTTGAAAAAGTCCAGAGGGACTTGAAATCGTCAACTCAGTGAACGGACAAAAGCTTAATCCTTAATCCTGTTTAGGCTTTAGAATTGAGTGTTGTGAGGCACTCCCCATTTTTGCAAGCCGTTGGGCAGTATTCTCTTTGACAAGCTGATGAGAACGAAAAGCAATTTGTCCGAGATTTATACGATGATAGTAATTTGGGCGTATCAACAAGTTAGTTATCAACAATTACAATGACATTTTTGTCAGTTAACCAACCGCTTGTTGTTTATTAATACGGGGTTCAGTGTCACAAAAGGAAAGCGACAACGATAACATCAAAAGCACGATATTGTACCTTGAAATAGGAAACAGTTTGTTGGTTATGGCTACGGTCAACCCTACTTAGGCTTCTGTCGTCTTTTAGATCGCTTTTCAGCCGAAATTTCATAACAACTCTATTCGTGTGAATTTCAACATTCTTTACACGATTTTACGCACGTTAACAAGTCGATTCTCTCCTTGTGCTTAGAAAAAAAAATACGATACTAAAAATTTTACATATAAGCTCTCGGAGCAAGAATTTTTTTTTATTAAATTTAACAATTTTTTCGCTGCGTGTTAGGTGACGGTGATGGCAAATCATATTGGAAAAGCGCGCGCAAACAATTAACGCGGATATCTTTTTGTTTTTATTTTAGTAAGTCCTAGAAATCTATTTAAATAAATACATTTTTGCAAAACGATAAATTGAGAAAAAACAATAAAAAAAGAGAGAGAGAGAGAGAAAGGAAAATATATAGAAAAAAATTAATTGGGACATTTGAAGGGGCGAGGAATTAGAAATTAACTTGTCGTTTGGAATTTGTTACACGGCTGTATAATCGAAGTCTTTCGAGCAGGCACAGTTTCTGGTGTTGGAATCTCATCGCCTGTGGTGACTTTATTCGCGAATACCTGTTTGACGCCACCACCTTTTTGCTTGGCCATCTGGTAATCACCGGAGTCAAAGAATTTTTGCTAAAATAAAGTTAAAAGTGTTATAAATCAAAAAATATATGAATGGTATGTCGGCGAACTTACCCCCTTTTGCAGTCTCTTCTGTAGGAAAGCTGAATGGCCACCTGGGCCACGTAAGCCGGCTGTGGGATACTTTGATTTTAATTTCTCTTCCTCAATCTTTTCCAAATCACGGGCATTTGCCTGTAAGAATATGAAAAATTAAATGTGTTCATAGGGCGAGATGGAAATATGTTGGTGAAGTGTATGGCTCTGTCGTCAGAGGAAATAAAACTAAATCCGAGGAAGAAATGAACAATATTGGCAATTCTATCGCAGTAAATTTGCAGCTGATTTGAAAATAGTAATACCGCCATCAAAAATGAGACTGAAACAGTTTTAAGGAAGCTTGTAAATGCACACACCGAAAAATAAAGCATGCATTCGTGCAAGCAGGCGCTACCAATGATTTAAAGGGGAAAACGTCATCGAGGAATTCTAGCTCTGGTATAAAGAAACGCGACAAAACATTAAACTGAAAATCTAACTATACAAATGGAGGAGCTTCACTGAAACTGACCACGAAGCTGACCAGAATGCCAGGCAAGTGGCACACCTCAAAAACCACGTTTAAAACTCATGCTTAAAAGTGTGGTCCCAGATCTATAGAAAGAGCAGAGGTTGATTCGCTTCGTCAGAAAGTGTACTAGAACGCATTTGCAGTTTGGCAATAGTTAAAAAACACAGAACTAATAACCGAGTCCCCCTTTTGAAATGCCAGCTCAACAGTCGACGCCATCAAAATGGATCAAGGTGTCTATGATTGATTCGCGGCGACTTTTCAAGGAGAATCTGGGATACGCTATTATAAAGGCTTCATTAGTGAATGATGTCCAAGATAAAGTCGTATGCTGGTCATCCATACATAAAACCAGCTGTAAAATTCGTCGTTGTATCTCCTCCTCCATTCATCGTCTATGCGGACAGAACCGAAAATTACTGGAAGAATTTTCTTCTTGAAGCAACCAAGAGTAAGCTCATCCGCTTTTGATAGAGTCCATACCTCTGCACCATAAGTAAGTCTAGGATGATTAAGGTCTTACAAAGCGTCACTTAAGTTGTTTGGCAGAGAGCTTTGCTACTCAGTTGCTTTCTTAGCCCAAAGAAACAGTGATTGGCAAGAGTTATTCTTCGTTTAATCTCAGACACCTTGTCTGAGTTCATAGCGGACCCTAGGTAGACGTCCTTAACCACCTCAAAGTTATATCTGTCTATAGTGACATTCTGTCCAAGACGTCGGTGTTGGGTGTCCTTTCTTGATGAGAGCATATATTATTGTCTCGCCCTCATTGACCGCCAAACGCATCTTCGCCGCCATCGTCTCAATGCTCACGAACGCGATATCACGCTGCCTTCTGCCGATTATGTCGATGTCGTCGGCGTAGGCGAATAGGTGAACGGACTTTTGAAAGATAGTGCCTACAGTGTTAGCGTTTAAGTTTTGAACTATTCTTTCAAGAATGATGTTGAAAAAGTCGCATGACAGCGCATCGCCTTGTTTAAACCCTTTTTTGACATTGAAGGTCTCGGTGAGTTCTTTACAGACCTTGATGGAGCAGGGTGCATTCTCCATTGTCATGCTGCACAAACGGACGAATTTGGAAGGGATGCCAAAACTAGACATTGCTCTGTATAGCTCGTCTCTATAAATGCTGTCGAAGGTGGCCTTAAAATCGATGAAAATGTGGTGGGTATCGATTTGGACTTCCTGGGTTTTCTCCAAGATCTGCAACAGTGTGAATATTTGAACGATGGTCGACTTTCCTGTCCAATCAGGTTGTTGACGACAGGCAACACGGCATGATGACTCGATATAGGCAAGTGCAAGCAGCCAACAAGGGCAATTTCTTGCAGCCAGCCAACCGCAAGCATCCGTAAATTGGGTGTAGTCTATTCGCGAAAGAAAACGTTCGCGGAAACAATCCAATCGTAAGTTTAATCGACGTTATTGACAGACAGATTATCTTTCGTCATATAGAATAAGATCCTTGCTGATGGGATTATAACTTGCACATCCGGACAGTAAAGGCTATTTCTCTCTGCACTGCGAATTTAAAACCAATCTGGCCAAAAACAAACAAGAGAACAGCATACAGGTAAGTCACTCCTGACGTTGTATTTAACTAGCGCAGAAAGAAAGCGAATAACATGTTGTGCCTTTTACCCAGACCCCGACGAGTCTCTTACAGAGTTAAGTAGCCCTAGCCAGTACGGTTCCTCCGTTAAAACCAATAGGAACCCGACATCCAATGACATTGGAATCGGATGTCCAATGATCCGTCGACTGTTATGCAGAACGAAATTCGAAGGTCCTCTACCCAAATCATTTCTATTATCTACTCAATTGCCGCTCTCTCAATGAAATTTCCTCTACAAGGTCAAACAACAAGCAGATCGTAAAGGAAAATGAATCGAAAAACTCGTTTTCGGCTAAAATTATTCGCCGTTGATCATGTTGCGTCTCAATTCAATTAGCATGCCTATTTATAAAACTCTTCAAGACAACGCAATAATTAGTAGTAAACAAATTAATTTGCACCAAATCTATCCAAATAGACATCTCACTCACCTGTGGCTCCTGGGCGGGTGCTGCTTCTTCGGTTGAACTCATCGTCTAGTGCTTTATGGAAATTTTTCCTCAATGAGATCCAAATGGGTATGTTAGCGGTAGGTTGACAACACAAACAATCGCTGTAAATGAGAAATAAGTGCACATAATTAATTGAATTCCATCTAGAAATAGTCAGCCTTTGTGTTATCAAAAAGTGGGGAGAAAAAAAGTAAACAAATCATGACTTCCCTCCTTCAGGGAAGATAAGAATGACAGTGAGCAAGCTTGAAAAGATAGAAGCACATAATATATAGAACTGGATTAAAACCACAAACAACCAAGTTAAGTGACCAAGTAAACACTTTCTTTTTTTTCTTTTTTTTTTGGTGGAGGGAGGAAGTTCAAGTCACGCTGAATGAAGCACACTGCACACAAAATGTGTATAAGGCGATCGATGCTAATTGGAATAAAATACTGTACCTGAAGAATAGAAAGAAATCGCAGCAAAAGCCGACAGCAGAACACTGTATTTCGGCCACGTGAATTTTGCATTCAAGAGATAAATCTACACATAGGCACATACATGGAAGAGAGACGATGCTAAATTGGCACAAGGGCAGCCAGATTTTCAGTCGCCTCAGTTCGCATTAAAGTTCAACCAAAAAAGGTATATAGCCAACATTTTAAACAAAAAAAAATAGAAAACTGTTGTGGGATTTTGCAGCAAATATACGAAATTCTTTATCCGAGGGGGTGTGTGCGTGTGGTCGATCAGTCATAAGCGAGGACATCGACAAAATAAATCACTTAATTGTAATTTTTCTTCTACAAATAAAATGCAAAATTGCTTTTTTTTATTTCACCAAATAAGACGCAAATTGAAATAATTTTGTTGAAAGTAAATACAGTCACTCACCTTTTTTCGTACGCCTGGTTGAAAAAATTAATTCCGCTCCTGCAACGGGATTTTATGCGACATTTACGAAACGAATGGCGGAACAAAAGTTAACATTCGACGCGCTTGACATTCAATTCAATTTGTTGGCTTCTCTGTTCGATTTTTGCAAAAAAAATGTTTATGATTATGAAAATTTAATATTTGTTCTGTAATCTGCGAGAAAAATGTGACAAATTGAATTTGTCTTGTGAAAAAATTTCACGATTTTTTTTTGTTTTTAACGATTATGATTGATGGCGGACGCACAATACCAGCTGCTGCGCTTTTTGCAAAACAAATTTCACACTCAGGGCTGGCAACTGACAATATTAAACGGCGACTTGCAATGGAAGTGATGCCAAATCAAAGGTTTAAATTTGCCAAGATAGGTTATCACATTATTGCTATATTTTTTGAAATAATTTTTGAATGGACTATAGGCGTATTTTTTTGGTAAGTGAGTATAACGAAACCAAAAGTGAGTATAAAAATGTTACATGTAAAACCAAAAGTGAGTATAACAAAAGCAAAAGTGAGTATAAAAGTTTTGCATGTAAAAGCAGAAGTGAGCTAGCTATAGATTCTCAAAAAAATACGCCTTATGCAATATAAAGACCACGCTAGTGTCTTTAAAATCCACAAAGCTTACAATAGACCTGTTTTATTGCACATCTATCTCAGTGAAGTAAAGTAAAGTAAACAACTACACTCGACACTTTCGGCACTCTATAACAGTGTTGTTGTAATTGCGTGTTAAAGATTCCACTTTACTTTACTTCACTGAGATAATTGTGCAATAAAACAGGGTAATATTGTCTGCGTTCTTTTTACATACAGTTAAACCTCCAATTTGAGGATTGCTTTGACAACACACATTTTTAGCCTAAAAAAGTTTCGGCTGGTAGATTCTTCGCGGTACTGACGTAAAATAATGCAGGGTGTTTTTGTTGCTGTTTTCTAGAGTAAACAAATTTGTTTATATCGCAAATTCCAATCGCCGACATGTTAAGAGCAGGATATAAAATATTTTCGTGAATGATTTTACAAACTGTTAACACACCTAAACTTGTCCATTAAGTAGGTCGCGGGTGTTGGTTGCTGAAGTGGACCCTCCATAGCTCTCGATTCTCCGCCATCGACTCTAAATCATTAAGGGCAATCCCCATACGGGCAGAGGAGAGATTGTGGACTTGATCTAACCACCTCATCCTGAGTCTACCTAGAGGATTCCATAGCACGTGCGTCGTGAGATCCTGTTCGGATACTTGCGTTTAACATGACCAAACTACCGAAGGATGGACCGCTCTGTCCGAAGAAGTAGCTGCTCGACATTAAGTTCCTCAGGTATTCTGGTATTTCTAATGCGATCACACCAGCAATACAATGGAGAAATCTCATTTCGGCAGCTTGTATCCGCGATCTTATTCTTTCGGTCATTACCCAAACCTCATGACCATAGGTAAGAGTTGGAACAAATACTAACAACTTAGCTTTGACACCAAGTTCAGCCCTCCTAATTACAGCATGACCAAGCTGTCTCAAAATTGACACAGCCCGACCTATCCTACAGGAAAACTCAACATTTGCTTCTTCCATCACTCGTGAATAAGACCCCGAGTTATCTAAATTTCTGCACCAGTTTTAATGGGACTCCACATGCAGAGTGCATTGAACAGGCGTTCTGGAAATATTCGTATTGCCATTTTTGGGATATGTATCCATCAGCGCCCTCTCTTGTTTCTAACTTAAAGCCCTTGATTTGGGAAATTCCTCTATTCTGTTTGGGAAATTATTAACATATGTTTTCGGAAATGTCCCACTGGTTTGCTAAACCGAAATTTGACACTTCCAAAAATCTAAAAAGAAGTCATTTCATATTTTTCCACATCTCATTAAAGTTTTTGTGAAATATATAATTTACAAACCAAAAGAGAAGCAAACAATATAGACTGATAACTTGGCACGAAAATGAGCTCTAAACAGAAAGACAATCATCTCAACAAGGTTCGGCAATTTTTTCGTTCCGTTGGCCGTAGCAGCGGTGGTAAGTTTTATTTTTTTCAACCTAAATATTTGCTTCAATAATAACGTGTATGTAAATGTAATACCTTTTTGTATTAATTTAAGGAAACACCAAAGAAGAGCGTGATTTACGCCCAGCTTTGGAATCGGAACTACGCCCAGAAACACCCGTGGCACAAAGATGTAAAACTATCAAAGAATTGGGCGAATCGCTACGTTCAGTGAATTTGGAAGAGGTAAGTACAATTTGATGTTATACGAGTTTGTTGCTGCCAATTGAAACTAAATTTGGTCTTTAACTTTCAGTCGTCTGTCATTAAATTGTGGGATCTCACTAAAGATCTTATTGTGGATAATAAATCGACAGAGCACCGTCAAACGACGTTGACCTTTTATAGGATTCTAATACAAACACAGTACAGGAATTTAACTCTAATGCGGGAGCATTTTTTTCTGGTCATTCAAGTAAGATGGTTGGATCTACAATATGAAATTGAAAACGAGGAAGTTTCTTTTGCTTTTTGTAGAATCATGAAGTTCCCGAGGATCTTAAGCATCGGCTAGAACTGCTGATCGCTCTAACCGAGAATGGAAAGGATATCACACATTTTGAGGAGAAGGTATGTATGAATTTGTAATGATTCATTTTTAGATAAGAGTTAGAGAATAAAAAAAAAGACCGACGGAATAACGAAAAGACGGAAAAGTCACCTAAAATTATATTTACTGCAGAGCTTTTTAAGAAATGAGAACTTTTCCCTAAAATATGGCGCTATAGACAACAAAAGTTACCCACCAAACATTTTGATTTCTTCATTTCAGATTGGAAAATTCATGCTGCAATGGCTTCCCGCGATTCATCAGGGCCTTCTCCTCTGTCAATACCTTGAAATGCTTGTCAATCTGATTAAATTCAACGCCGCCCACCTGGACAACGAAATCGTAGTCGGAATTGTTCAGTAAGATACACAAGTATATATAACAACTATCCATTTATTAAACATTTATTTCACAATAGAAACGCCTGCCAGCTCAGTTGTAATGTGCAAGACGACGCCATTGGACTACAGTGTCTAAACATCCTGGAATTAGTTATGTGCTATACAATATTTCCTAATGAAACATTGCCTCTATGCGTAATGACCCTATGCCGTACAGTGAACCATGTTCCCTATTGCCAAACATCCTGGAAGGTATGTATGAACTTTAAACTATTCTATTGCACATTTCCCAAGCACACGCCGTTAACATCAGTCGTACATGTACCAATTGTCTTGTCAAAGTAATCTCCTTCCGGGCAAATATCAACTGTGCCCACTTCATTCACACACATGTAGTACTTATCACAGTCCTTGTGCGGTACGGCGCCGAGGTTTACGCCTTTACACACGTTATTTAGACCGTCGTTTATTGTTGTCGTTGGTACATCGGTTGTTGTTATTGGTACTTCTGTCGTTGTTACTGGTTCTTCTGTTGTTGTTACTGGTTCATCCGTCGTTGTGACTGGTTCTTCCGTTGTTGTTGCTGGTACCTCAGTTGTTGTTTCTGGTTCATCAGTTGTTGTTGCTGGTTCTTCTGTTGTTGTTGCTGGTTCATCAGTCGATGTTATTGGTACATCCGTCGTTGTGACTGGTTCTTCCGTTGTTGTTGCTGGTTCATCAGTTGTTGTTGCTGGTTCTTCTGTTGTTGTTGCTGGTTCATCCGTCGTTGTGACTGGTTCTTCTGTTGTTGTTCCTGGTTCATCAGTCGTTGTTATTGGTACATCCGTCGTTGTGACTGGTTCATCAGTAGTTGTTATTGGTACATCCGTCGTTGTGACTGGTTCTTCCGTTGTTGTTGCTGGTTCTTCTGTTGTTGTTGCTGGTTCATCAGTCGTTGTTACTGGTACCTCTGTTGTTGTTGCTGGTTCATCAGTCGTTGTTAATGGTACATCCGTAGTTGTAACTGGTTCGTCTGTTGTTGTAACTGGTGCATCAGTTGTTGTTATTGGTACATCCGTCGTTGTGACTGGTTCATCAGTCGTTGTTATTGGTACATCCGTCGTTGTGACTGGTTCTTCTGTTGTTGTTGCTGGTTCATCAGTCGTTGTTACTGGTACCTCTGTTGTTGTTGCTGGTTCATCAGTCGTTGTTACTGGTACATCCGTAGTTGTAACTGGTTCGTCTGTTGTTGTAACTGGTGCATCAGTTGTTGTAACTGGTTCGTCAGTCGTTGTTACTGGTGCATCCGTAGTTGTGACTGGTTCATCAGTCGTTGTTACTGGTACCTCTGTTGTTGTTGCTGGTTCATCAGTCGTTGTTACTTGTACCTCTGTTGTTGTTGCTGGTTCATCAGTCGTTGTTACTGGTACATCCGTAGTTGTAACTGGTTCGTCTGTTGTTGTAATTGGTGCATCAGTTGTTGTTACTGGTTCATCAGTCGTTGTTACTGGTGCATCCGTAGTTGTGACTGGTTCATCAGTCGTTGTTACTGGTACCTCTGTTGTTGTTGCTGGTTCATCAGTCGTTGTTACTGGTACCTCTGTTGTTGTTGCTGGTTCATCAGTCGTTGTTACTGGTACCTCTGTTGTTGTTGCTGGTTCATCAGTCGTTTTTACTGGTACATCCGTAGTTGTAACTGGTTCGTCTGTTGTTGTAATTGGTGCATCAGTTGTTGTTACTGGTACCTCTGTTGTTGTAACTGGTTCATCAGTCGTTGTTACTGGTGCATCCGTAGTTGTGACTGGTTCATCAGTCGTTGTTACTGGTACCTCTGTTGTTGTTGCTGGTTCATCAGTCGTTGTTACTTGTACCTCTGTTGTTGTTGCTGGTTCATCAGTCGTTGTTACTGGTACATCCGTAGTTGTAACTGGTTCGTCTGTTGTTGTAATTGGTGCATCAGTTGTTGTTACTGGTACCTCTGTTGTTGTAACTTTTTCATCAGTCGTTGTTACTGGTGCATCCGTAGTTGTGACTGGTTCATCAGTCGTTGTTACTGGTACCTCTGTTGTTGTTGCTGGTTCATCAGTCGTTGTTACTTGTACCTCTGTTGTTGTTGCTGGTTCATCAGTCGTTGTTACTTGTACCTCTGTTGTTGTTACTGGTACATCCGTAGTTGTGACTGGTTCATCAGTCGTTGTTACTGGTACATCCGTAGTTGTAACTGGTTCGTCTGTTGTTGTAACTGGTGCATCAGTTGTTGTTACTGGTACCTCTGTTGTTATAACTGGTTCATCAGTCGTTGTTACTGGTACATCCGTAGTTGTAACTGGTTCGTCTGTTGTTGTAATTGGTGCATCAGTTGTTGTTACTGGTACCTCTGTTGTTGTAACTGGTTCATCAGTCGTTGTTACTGGTACATCCGTAGTTGTAACTGGTTCGTCTGTCGTTGTAACTGGTGCATCCGTTGTTGTTACTGGTACGTCTGTTGTTGTTGGTTCATCAGTCGTAGTTACTGGTACCTCAGTTGTTGTTGCTGGTTTATCAGTCGTTGTTACTGGTTCATCAGTAGTAGTTACAGGTACATCTGTCGTTATTCCTGTTGATAAATCCCAACAAACGCCTTTCACATCATAAACACAATATCCCAAACTGTCGTCAAATAATTGCTGATCTCCACATTCCAGCGGAATCGATTTGCCATTAATGCAAAGTTGATATTTATAGCATTCCCCTACGATAGGAATAGAACTTCCAGTCTCTTCCGTTGCACAACTCTTTTCTGGTCGTTCATTGCAAATGTATTCCGTATCCAACTTACAATAGCCCGCTTCTTTGTCATAGTAATTGCCCGCACCGCATGTAAACTCAATTAATTGTCCGTTATTACAGAGACCATAATACAAACAATTGCCTTCAACTGGTAGAAATGTTCCAGATGGTTCTGTGCAAGCTTTAAAAGGACTTATTCCATCTCCGCTAAAATCCTGTATATGAAAAAAAAAAAATTATTATTTCCTATTCACATTGCTGCCGCACTTTGGTTATAATACCCTAAATCCATTTGTTGCGCCGATTCCTGCCACAATAGTAACACACACCATAACCGTTTTAAACTTCATCTCCTATGCCGTAAAAATCACTTTCCCTTCAAATTGATACAAATATTAATTTCCTCCTCGCAGACAAATTATTTTTCCTCTTAACTCGATAGCAAAACGTCCTAATACCAACTGATAGCTGTGGTAATATTTTCAAATCGATTTAAACTACTTTTAACGTTTCTATCGACTTTGGTTATCGTCGTTTTGCAAATCACAGGTAATTTATTTATCAGTTAAGATATCTTCACACAACTAAAGAGTGTTATCCGTTTTCAGCACGAAAAATAATTCACCCGCGCTGACAGGCAGATACCGTGATCACTATTTAATTGACTTTGATATGTCGAAGAAATTTCCCAATACTAGAAATGTTTCAAGATCTTTCGCTTCAGATTGAATGTGTCCATATTGGAAATTCTGATTTACGAGAATTCCCTGGTACATAGGATTTTCTGACTCTAGATGTTGTTTCTAAATGACATTTCCAATTTATTGTTACCATGTTTGTGCTGATTCAGTTAATGATTTTATCGGTTTTAAATTTATAGTGGCTGTTAAGTGTTTACATATTTCTTTGTTTATCGAAGGTTGTAAATACTTTTAAAATTGTGAGACATACGAAAAAAAAAAAATACGCATGGTTAATGTTTTATTGCGGAAAATAGCTGTCTAAAATGGTATGGGCCGAAAAGGGGGATATCTGAAGTCCTAATCTTGCAGGCCTAATGATACAAAAATAACCGATTTAAGTTCAATCATAAAGCAGTCAGCAACATAACAAATTAATAAAAAAGTTCAAAACATATTTCGAAGGACACAAACTCCGCAGGCAATGTTAACCTAGATTAGAGCCTAGATTAGAGGAAAAAAACCTGATACTAAAGGAATGAGTCAAGTCTGTAGACAGGAATCAGGAGAACAAAAATATTGACAGCGACACATTAATGATAAAATAAGCTCGATTCATGTGTCATAGCCAGGAAAATGTGGTCCCAATCAATAACAAACAGAAAACATAGAAAAAAAACGCTGTTCTCTCTCGTGGGGCATAATATGTTGAGGACATCTTACACTTCCTTTTTTTTTACTTCGACGGACGGGAAGACAAACCCCTTGTTTCAGAACAAAAACTGGGCATCATTCTCGCAAGAAGGTTCTAGAAGTACATATAACAATTCTTGCACAACCAGAGTCTACTTGGGTCATATTACTCCGAAATGTGGTACAGGGAACCAAAAATGCAATTCAATGATCGATTTTTTCAAAAGTAATGTCTTTGATTTGCAAATCATTTTTTGTGTTGGATGTGACGGCACTGCCACCAACAGTGACGGGAAAGGAGGTGTAATTCGATACATGGAAATGGAATTAGATCGTCCATTACAGTGGGCAATATGTCTGCTGCATGCAAATGAATTGCCCCTGCTAAGACACCTTTTCACGACCTTAGACGAATCAACCTCGGGCCTTCGTGAATATTCTGGTACGCTCGGCAAGGCTTTGATTGATTGTGAAAATACCAATATTGCTCAGTTTTCTCCTTTAATTGGAAATGTACCTGAAATTGAGGAAAGCATCGCAGATCTAATGAGTACAGAACAAAACAATCTCTATGAAACGTGTAAAGCACTCAAATCAGGTTACTATTCTCCAGAACTAGCCAAACGACAGCCTGGAGAAATTAGCACATTCAAGATGAGTCACAGCTACAAACAGAATACTAAGACTTTATGTAGGTTCTAGTAATCCATCTGAATAATTTTTTTTTTTTTCATACAATAACGTGACACCCTACTGCTCAGTACTCTGACACATCAGAAATAGCTTTTGAAAGTTACTTTTTCGAAGATTTAGATCAACTTTCCGGTTGGTTTTCATAGGTGAAACATAGATTTCCATCATTGACATACTATACATGGACTGCTAGTGCAGTGAAGCTAGTCAGTTTTATACAAATCTGCGAGGACAATTAAAGCAAACATAAGCACACCCTTTTAGTTCAGTGCGGCGAAAGTATGAAACCTCTGCGCGCTATTGCTATTTTTTTTTTTACATAGAATACAGTGCCATCCATTGTAGAAACATTGCAACTGCGCATAATAACGACTTATTAAAATTATTTCAAACGTTCTATAACAGATGGCACACTCAGTACTCAAACAAAATCGCACGAATTGCTCGATTTTCGTTTTCGTTTCTCTCCGCCGTGAACCAATAGAGCTAGTGCTTATGTTTGTTTCAACGAAAAAGTGGCTGCTAGCAGTAGTCCATGTATTGTATGTCAATAGTTTCAATAGTGAGGAGGTGATAAACCCTATCGGCATTGATCTATATATGGTGGCTACATGTTTCTGTATGGGAATTATTGTAAAAAGAACCATCCCTATGATACCTATGATCAGTCGCATTACCTATATCCTCGTGTCCCTTTTCTTTGTGCTTACCCTAACATGTGCTGCGATTCTGATGTGCATTTGAACCTTCGACCTGAAGACGGCCATTCAAGCAGACATCTCTTTCTGTTTAGACACATTTTTTTGTTTTCGAACCAACGCCTCTCTTATCACAAGCATTCACTCTGACCACTACCCCATGGCCACCGTTGTCTAGAAACATGCTCACCTATAAAACTAATGACACCGATACAAGTAATCTCAAAGGTAAGCACTGCTGTACATCATCGATTCAAAACAAATACCTTGCTTGACTGAATTATAACAACACATAACTGCTGAAAAAGTCGTAACAATATGAATGAATATCGTAAATTTGTCATAAAATCAGTTATTTAAAAAAAAAAACCATTGACGGGTATAAGTGTTTGATTGAGTATATAATGAATTTTTTGTTTTTTTTGGTCTGTTTGATAAATTTGTTTTTAAATTGAGTCATATTTGTACACGTCCACATCAATCATTAAGACAGAATGTCTGATGAAAAACATTGTCAATCAGCACGCCGGTATTTTTCTGAGTATTGGATAACTAGCATATAAACAAGGTGCCATCTGCTACTAGCAAGGTCCCATTTCCTTAAGCGTATGCTTTTTTGAACAATACTCAATTTATCGACCTCTCTATTCTATAATATTTTTAATTCCGCATGCATGGGTGAGCCAAATTCAGTTTTACATTCTCCGAGTTCCATTACTTACTTACTTAATGTGGCTCTACAGTCCAGAGTTGACCTAGGCCTCAACGAATAAGCGCCTCCAGCCAGCCGTCTCCAGTTTCGCACGCTAAGTTGGTTAAAGTCACCTTTTGCGTTCGAAGCAACCAAGAGTAACCTTAACTGCTTTTGATAGAGTCCATGCTTCTGCACTATTAAGTAGGACTGGGATGATTAAGGTCTTATAAAGCGTCCCTTTAGTTGTTCACGAGAGGGTTTTGCTATTCAATTCCTTTTTTAGCCCAAAGAAACAGCGATTGGGATGAGTTATTCTTCGTTTAATCTCAGCACAGGTGTCATTGTCTGAGTTCATATCGGAGACTAGGTAGACAAAGTCCTTAACCACCTCAAAGTTATATCTGTCTATTGTGACATTCTGTCCAAGACGTCGGTGTTGGGTGTAATTTCTTGTTGACGGCATATACAATTGTCTTGACCTCATAAACCCCTAAGCCCATCTACGCCCTCTCCGTCTCAATGCTCACGAACGCGCCAGTGATATCACGCTGCCTTCTGCCGATTATGTCGATGTCGTCGGCGTCGTATAGGCGAGTAGGTGGACGGACTTTTGAAAGATAGCGCCTACAGTGTTAGCGTTTGAGTTTTGCACTATTCTTTCAAGAATGATGCTGAAAAAGTAGCATGACAGCGCATCGCCTTGTTTAAATCCTTTTTTGACATTGAAGGTCTCGGTGAGTTCTTTACCGACCTTGATGGAGCAGCGTGCATTCTCCATTGTCATCCTGCACAAACGGACGAATTTGGAAGAGATGCCAAAACTAGACATTGCTCTGTATAGCTCGTCTCTATAAATGCTGTCGTAGGCGGCCTTAAAATCGATGAAAGGGTGGTGGGTATCGATTTGGACTTCCAGGGTTTTCTCCAAGATCTGCCGCAGTGTGAATATTTGGTTGATGACGGAAGGCTTTAGGCGTTCACTCAACACGGCAGATAAGATCTTGTAGGCGATGTTAAGAAGACTAATACCTCTGTAGTTGGCGCAGTTCAGAGTGTCTCCTTTCTTGAGGATCGGGCAGACAATGCTGAGGTTCCATTCATCGGGCATACTTTCCTCCGACCATATTTTGTAGATGAGTTGGGATAGGCCATCTGCTTCAGAGGCTTTGTTGGGCTTAAGCTTAGATATGGCTATCTTCACTTTGTCCAAATCGGGTGGACGGAATTTTTGGTCTTCATCGTCCAGGTTAAATGGTTCATTCTGCCTGACAGCGGGATTTAATTCGTCATCGGCAATAAACAGTCTGAAGAAGTAGTTCTTCCATATTCTGAGCATTGATTCTACTGCGATTCTACTATGATGTTCCCTTGTTCGTCCTTGCGGGCTTCGGTTCAAGATCTGGAGCCTTGGCAGGTCTTTTTTACCCTTTGGTAAAACTTCCGAACCTCATTCCTGTTGTAACATCTCTCTATTTTCTCGATCGCCCGCTTCTCGTCTCTCGTGCCCTTTCTTTTTTTTTTTCTGAGAAGCCGGTGTTCGTCTCTTATTTTCTGCGCGTAGAGCTCACAAGCAGCTCTGGTCCTTTTTTGCAGCGCCGCTTTGTATGTCTCTTGTTTTGCTTGTATGTGCTTGCCGACACTCGTCGTCGAACCATGGGTTTCGTTGTGGTGGTCGAGTTGCAGAGGTTGCGTCCGAAATTAGTTGCCAGGTTTCGTTTGCCAGGTTCCTCAACAGTAAAATCATCCGTATTCGAGGCTGTTGCTTTTGGGATTTTGAGCTTGGGCACACTTGGAAATTGGGACCAGGATGTGGTCTTTTTTAGTGCATCATTCCCCAGCTTCTTACTACTTCTACATAGGAAGCTATTTATTGATCAGTGCTCTATGAGGTAAGATCCCCATTCTTTATCTATGTTGTTTCGCGGGTAGCTTTGTAATTCCGTAAAAATTCTGGTTGTCTTCGGCAACTTGTCTTGCTGTTTATGATGAGATATATCCGAGTCATGACAATAATCGACTGAACGCAAGGCGCAACGTTTTCGAAACGTTATAAAACGATTAAATCTAAAAATTCACAGACTCTAGTACATTTGTGGAAAATTGACTAGATTTTCCCTAAAACAATTGAGTTAAGTAGGTACTGGAAAGTTACTTTTCGAGGCGAATCATTTCGACGATCGTCCTGACCGTTCATCTGGTGATCATTCCTAAAACCATGGATTCAATTTAATCTCGGTTTTTTTTTCACGTAATCGAAACTCTAAAATTGCGAACCACAATCCTCTCCATCTAGTTGACATGCATCATAAGATCATAAATCGATGTCAGTAATAATTATTTGTACCATTATACTTAAGACGTTAAACTTAACCTCACATTTAGTCGGGCCTCACAAGCCTTTTACCTACTGACTCACTTAATGGTAAACAAAACGAGAGAAATGTCAAACACAAAACAATTTTGTTGAAAACTTTATTTGACTACATCTTCCATTTGAAATTCACCCACAGCATCATAGCCACAGTGTCCCAACTTAAAGCCCGCTACTCGGTTTCCCAAATCGACTGCCTTCTCCAGCGGCAACCCCATTCGATCCAACCCATAAATAACAGCAGCACAAAACGTATCTCCAGCACCGAGTGCATCGACAATCGCCTCAGGAGGATAGGGATTAATATAATGATATTCTCCAGCCTCAGTTAAGCACCACGATCCCGCTGAACCCCATGTGCAAATAATTCCATTTGATTTTTTACACCTCTTTCTCAAACCCCGCAAAGCATCCTTGCCATTGTTCCAGCCCAAGAATATCGCCAACTCCTTACCTAGAAATACATAATCAGCAAACTCTGTCAGCACAAGTAGTTCCTCTTTGATTTTCTCCAACTCGAGAGAAATCCTTATCATTCGCCCATGATCACGATTGAATTCATGAATTCGCCGCATCATTGGCAACGTCTCTTCGGGATTTCGACCCTCAAAGTGCACCCAACTATAGTCAGCCAAGTTGATTCGTTTGAAATGCTCAAACGTCAAAATGGGGAAATTCGAATTCGAATGGATGATTGTTCGCGAATCGCTTTCTTGACTCAGCACTACCGACGAGAATGGTGGATCTTGACCAGTGCTTGGACAATTCTCTATCCATATGCCACGCTTGCGACAGTCGTCTTGTAGAAATTGAAACGCTGCAGATTCACTCAGCATGCCTAAGAACTCACAGTCAGCTTTTAAATTCCTAAGCACTGTGCAGTTATTGGATGCATTTCCGCCTCGCTGCCAATAGCCTTTGAGACACCTGCGATCGGTGTCTTCTTCGGGGTACTTTGCACAGACGTGAACAATGTCAAGTACACACATTCCAACGCAAAGAATGCGCGATGGGTCATTGTTGTTTTCACTTGAGGAGCTCATTACGAAAGTTGGACGATAAGCAATTTAATTAACATATCTACGATCGGAGCTGGGATTAATTTTGAAATGAAATAATCTTTTATTTCTTTAGGTTACACTATAAGTAGAGTGACGCTCGATAATCGACAACTTAAATCTAAACACAAGCACCCAATTAAAGCTGTCAGTGTCAAAGTCATCTAGAGTTACATTGCTGCAGAGAATATAGCGTAGCTGTAGTGGGTTATCGGTCTTCTCGATTTGTTTTGTCGCTCATTCGCTTTTGATTGTGCGCAAGTGTTTACTTTTATTTAGTTAAAATTTATTCAATGTGGTAGGGTGAAGTGGGATACCGGTTTTACTTGTGATAATGAATGATATTCAAAGTGAGTGGGGTTTTTTTTATAATGCTAAATCTGTCAGATGATTTGGCTACTCTCGTTTGTGTGTACTTTCTTGTACTACAAACTTAAACCGAGATTCAATCACGCAGAAGAAATTGTACAAATTTGACAGGAGATGATTTTGTCTGTCAAATCAGAGGGAAGAAGTTTGGTAAAAACATTCATAGAATTGGTACATTCTGAAGTACAGAAAATAAATTTTTCATTCTATACACAATATGTCCGTTCCCGTACTTTCGTAATTTTTGTAACTGTCCATGAATGAATGTATATTTGACAGCTTTGGTAAAGAAATAACAATATCTTTACATCTTTCCCCTGTTGCAAATGAACAGATAGTTACGACTTGTCATTTGAATGATTTAACAGTCACTTGTCAGTTAGGTTAGAGTTGGCACGACAGGAGAAACCTGTTCGTACCACACTTAGATCAATGTAGATCCGTTGTGATGCCCTAGGCCGTAGGGGTTTGGGCTTGTTGAGTCGGAGATATATAGCATCCGGGTTTAGTTCAGTCTAGATGTGCATATCTATGAGCCTTTCCAAAGTTTTTAGAACAAATGAAGTTAGTTAGGCTTATTGGTCTTAAAGTCTTTGGCAGTAGTGTGGCTAGACTTGTCAGCTTTGGGTATAAAGACCACTTTAACTTCTCGCGAATGATTTTGGAACGTATCCTAGCTTTAAGCTGCTTAGGAATAAGTTTTTCAGATGTGAGGTTATATGCCTCTCGCATTTTAGAAGCATCATAGGAAAGATGCCATTAATTCCGGGAGATTTGTACGGTAAGAAAGTGTTGATTGCCCAACTTATCTTTTCCACCGTCACCATTTTCATTGGAGCGTAGTAGTCTTTCTTTTCTGTAGTAGTCTCTCCTTCGTTGCAGTGGGCTTTCCAAGTTACAGAGTTTTGTACGTTGTGTCTCTGCGTTGTTTCAAACAGTATACGTCCTTTAGAACCCAGACCTCTAATCTTGTCATCCAGGGTTCTTGGATAAAAGCAACGTCTATTTGTCTAGCCTTCATGAGGTAGTCCAGGTTGGCGCTAGCCGCCTTACTGTGATGGAGGTTGACTTGGATTACCTGCATCACAGTTTTTACCGCCGCCTCTACCTTTTTGTTTTTTTTTTTTAGCCTAGTTGACTATTAGCCTAAGCCGACACGAACTTTAAACCCTATGCTACTCAGCAACGGGATATATTTGTGGCTTAACAGCACTACTACCTCCGTACCAGCTTTGTTGTACTCCCCCATTTCAATAACTTTCCAAACTTCGCTCAGTTGGGGTCTATTGAGGGATCTGAGATATCTCTCAATCCGATCTCTCGGAATGTGTGGTTCTCGCAGAGAAAGTCTGGCTTTTGGCCTAGTCAGCTGTACTATTTCCTTCCTGTCGATCAATCGCAGTTCTGGCCTTTTTTTCGAACGTTAGGTGTTGGTCGGGAAATGGTGTCATTCAACCTGGCCCTTTTCGACGTACTTGCAATCGGTTGGGGGTTGGGTTGTGAGTCCGGCACCGAGCCCGATGCAGGTCTCCTAAGTCTATCCGCTATCCGGGTGAAGGGCAAGTGGCCACAGCTCCGCTATGTACTCGACAATGACGATAGCAGCGCTGATATTAAACGAAGAATAACTCTTGCCAATCGCTGTTTCTTTGGGCTAAAAAAGCAACTGAGTAGCCGAACAACTAAAATTTACCTTTATAACACCCTAAACGTCCCAGTCCTTCTCTACGGCGCAGCTGCATGGACGCTATCAAAAGGGGATGAGGTTACCCTTGGTTGGTGAATGGAGGAGGTGAAACAACGACGAACTGGGCAGCGACATCGACCTAGCCAGAAGAGTGAAGGTCCAACGACTGAGATGGTTGGGTCATATAGAGCGAATAAACGCGAATGCTCCGGCCTGGAAGATCTTCGAATCGAATCTACACCAGAGGGACGGCGTAGTAGAGAAAGACCGCGACTTAGGTGACGCACGCAAGTGGAAGGTGACCTTAACGAACTTAGCGTGCGAAACTGAAGACAGCTGCCAAAGATCGTGCTGGCTAGAGACGCTTGTTGAGGCCCAGGTTCACCCCGGACTGCGCCACCTTAAGTAAGTAAGTAAGTTGAAATGATTCCGGATTTAGAAGAATGGTGATTGATGAAAAACAAACCTGCCTTCTGAATGCAATCTCTCTTTACCCTTTTGCTTTTGGAGGGACCCTTAATAGGTCGGCTTTTATTCTCATCCACAATTTTTGGTGGCCACTCATAGGCGTCGCTTTATTTTTTCCATTTTTTGTCCTTGCTTCTTAGGTGGAAGCATCTTTGAAGCATTTGACGCGCTGCCTTCGGTATATCGTACGAGAGATAACTATCATAGCGAGGTTCATTAACGAATCGCAAGGCAACTACCTACTCCCTGATGCGGCTTGGATTTAGGAAGGCGCTGCCGTTGAAATGCAGCCCACATTCCTCCATTGCTGCAAATCCTTTAACTCTCACTGGTGACGCACAAAACGTTGGATTAGGGGGGTTAGGCAGTTCTAAGTTCGTTGCACTTCAATATGCTTGTTTTCCACGAGTGACGCTTCGCCCTTCGCGCTATAGGCAGCAATCGAGGGGGTTCGATTTTAATAAAAAATAAATGAATTAACGTATTTGTGGCCAGCTGTCACACATAGTTTAGGAAAGCAAATAAGAAATATGGCCTCAAGCGTCTGCCTTGGGGAATACCACACACATTTTTTATTAAATCGATTTGTATCCTTTTTTTTTCTCTTTATTTTAGAACATGCAAAAGCTGCTCGGTACAAATCTGGGCTATTCATCGCTTCTTATCATGTGCAACATTTTAAATGACAAAAATTACTACAATGATTCGAATCTATTGCGTGGCGCAGTGTTTCACATTAACATGGGCATCTTTGGGTCTACTCTTTCCTTGGTCTTCTCACCGATGTTTTCGACGACATCATCAGTTCTGATGAGCTTTTTACACGTAAGTTAGATTCAATTTGAATAATTTTACAAGACCTTCAGATTGATTGCGCTCCCATCAGGCCCTTGAAAGCAAGGAACTAGGTGTGACCTACGAAGTGATACTTAGCATTCGAAAGGTCGTCAGTAAGTATGGCGAAGAACTTCCCGAAAGAATTTGGGACATTATCTGCGAGATACTCTCGGCTATAGCAGATAATATTGTTTATTATGGTTAGTAGATGTGGTAGCTGTAGACTGACTTAAACTAACGCTTGAATTTTGTTTTGAAATAGAAAAAGAAGGCCTTCGAAAGGACTTCACACTGCAACAGAATTTCCACGAAACAATTGATGTTATCGAGAAGCTTATGCATGCTGACAAGTTACAAGCAAATCGGGATCTTATCTATGATCTCATCGAAAGAGTTTCGGAGAGTCGGCCAGAAGTTTCGGTTCTCAATTTAATTGACTACCGTTCGAAAAAGATATCGCCGACCAAGCCGGAATGGTTGACGGTTCTCAATGATTTTGTGTGCCGATTTTATCGCATTCCGAATACAAATATTCGGGTGAAGATAATTCATTCGCTGATGCAAATTATGGATGCCAGTCGAGCCAGTTATGAAGAGGAGATACTGCAACGCGTTGTCATTCCGCAGTTTTCTGACATCGCGAGCGAACCGGATCTTATGATTAGGGTGGTGGTTTGTAAGGCTTTGGTTGAATGCGCCTTGCATTGTGATACAAAGAGGTGTGGTGAACTGATTGATATCATGGAGAAGGTGCTGAATCGCCCCTTTGAGCTGTATGCATTGGACGAGAGTGTGTGTAAGAGCGAGGGCGAGATTCAAGACGTCTCAACTGTAGTGGATGGATTGATAAGGATTTTCATTGTGAAGTTGTACCGATTGCCGTCAAGTCATGCCATCAGGGTATTCAATATCTTGGTGGGTCACCTCGAGCAGCACTATCAAAAGCCGAAGATCTTTGAGCATGTTAATTTAGTTAGGAGCAAGGTATAGAGTACATATATATGGGAGGGAGTTCTTTTATATTGACTTTCCCTTGTAGATTTTTACTTGGATGTTGAAGGCGCGAGCCAACGCCTCGTATCATATCGGATATCCGGATCATGAGAGTGGAACCCTTCGATTCAGTCCATATCTGGGAATTGATTCAAGCCTGCCGATGCATGGAATTAGCGGTCATGCGGTGCCGGCCGGACAAGAGCATCTTGCGATCAATTTTACAACAATTTCCATACGCAGGGCGTGCAAGATCATTGTTAAATGCATCGAGGAAGATAAGGGTGAGTAGATGTCCCACGTGTTTGAGAATACATGACTAAACAATTTATATTTGAAAAGATTATCACATTTTCCAACTGGTTATCAAGGAACTGCCACAAATTCTTCAGAACAAAGCGCTTATTTTGGGCAATGACATCGAGGCACTTGCGTCGGCCCTTTGCAATGCGTTACCAGACCCGAAGTCTACTTTGCGAAGTTTTCAGACAGCCAAGCCATCTTCAGACGAGTGCAATGCGTTGCTACTGCCAGCTATCGCAAGCTTGGTGATTTATCATCAGTACATCTCGTCAGACCTCAAGCTGAGAATGATCGAGGCGGTGAAGGTGGTGATCCGTTCGAATGCAAATGCACACATTTGCATCAACACCCTATCGATAATGATCCTTGAGATGCCAGAGACTCTGTCGCGCCAGCTGGCTGATGTCTTGCTGGAGATCAGTAAAATGTCGCGAACAGCCAGCGTTGCCATTCCGGTTCTGGAGTTTCTCTCAAGTTGAGCACGCATGCGATTATGACCTTATTCGGTTCTAAATCAGTTTTGTTTTCCTAGTTTTGAGTCGACTGCCGAACGATTTGTTTGCGAACTTTGTGCCGAGGCATTATATGTACGTGTTTGCAGTTTCACTCAGTTACACCAAACCGCATCCCTATGACCACTACACGGTTTCGCTGGCACATCACGTCATGACAGGCTGGCTACTAAAGTGCAAGATGAGCATGAGGAAGAACTTTGTTATGTACATCATATCAGTAAGTTGTCATTCATTTTTCAACATCATTTGTTACACATTTTGTATAGCATCTGCAAACGGACGCAAATATGGTGACAAAGGATCACACCCTGCGGAATGAGGATTCATCTAGCCGCCAGCGGAGTACAAGTTTAACAGAACGAGTCAGTCGCAATCGAGACAGTGCCTTTGATATGACCGATAACTTGAAGAGCATTCAGGCCGAGCTGGCCGAAACTTGCATCGATTTTCTGGCAAGGCACACATTTTCGCCTTGCTCCACGTTGCCCAAGAGGTAAGTACGTTATATTACAACAGTTCTTATTGCTGTGTCGCTCAAAAAAAAAAAAAAAATTCGTGGCGCCCAACGGAGGGACATAGTGTAACATTTAGCTTCATTGTGAGTAAATGTGATGTAAAGCATCACTGGCAGAGTTATGAGTTCCTGCTTGCCATATGAATTATAGGGCGCCTCTTGTCTGCAGTTTTTGTGTGTCTTCTGACACTTTTCAATTTTAGGTTGCCAGCGGTTGAATGCATGCTCAAGGATGGACCATCACAGACTTGGCTAGTGGGCCATAATCTGGTGACGATCACTACGAACGGCTGTCCGTCACCGCCAAAAGCCAATGGCCTGTGCGATCGCTGTTCGCTTCTTATGATTAAAACGCATTCGCCTTTCGCCAAGAGCGATGCAATCGGTACACCCAATTCGTACGCTGGGGGACCGATTTCACCGGAAACAGTTGGTACTGCCGCGCCTGCAGCTTCAACAGAGCCCACAGCCGATGTACAGGCACCCAACCGACGTTATACCAAGGCTAGTTTGCAATACAGCAGCGGCACTGAGTCGGGAACGTCAACAGACTTGACGTCTACATCGACTTCGTCTTCGTCGCAACATCAGACGCACCGGCAAACGTCGAACAGCTCGTCTGCCTCTTTGGAGGCCCTATCACGCCGTGGCTCTAATCCCGAACAAGATAATCGTATAGAAACATCGTCAGTGTTTGGAAACTCCATGAATCAGCTTAGCAATGCCAGCAGTAGTACTGTGTCATCGCAGCAGCCGATATGCGCCCGCTCATGCACCGGTTGGGCAGAGATTTACGTACGTCGTCCAACCGGCAACATCTCGTGGATAATGCACATTCAGAACCCAATATCGAATGATTGCCTTGGCACCGATTTGCCGCTAAGCGATTTGATTAACCTCTTCCTGCCGACAACGCATGGCGGAGTCTTTGGTCCGGAATTTGTCGAGGAAGCTAAATTGCTTTCACCAGCAACGCTAATACCAACGCTTTCTCCTCGCGATCCTGCTGAGATGGAGCGAAAGGATCCGCGTCGATTGGATGCAGCTAAGCTCGCTGTAGCTAGGGTACGCGCATTGCAGCGTCAGGAAGAGATAACTTCGGCGTCGGCATCCGCATCGGGGCCAATCGATATTCCAAAAACGTCGAAACGCGGAAAAGACCCCTCGGGCAGCCTTAGCGATGGAGAGGCGGACGAAGAAACCACACCATTCGAAGATGGTCGCACCAGAGCACGTAATCCCGTGCGAAGGGTTAACTCCAGCCCCGAGATGAGCTCTACTTTCAGAAAACCGTCAGGTAAAGACTTTAATCCTTCTGGACCGCCTCTATTGACCCAATCTGAACTGGACGATGCGGCAAAAAAGAAAGTCGTTGTAAGTAGTGGCTACACGAAGGATATCCGTGTTAGTTGTGAAGCGATTCCAGAAGAAATTGCCGGCTCTACACCCCCAAGTCAAGCTGATTCCCTAAAAGACGACGACAAGGTGCAAAAAGGTGAACCCACCAACAAAGGGCTTGAAGTTACCACTGGCAGTAAGGAACCAAGCCTCCCACCCAAACAGCACTCCGCAGACGATGTTACCAATCAAATATCAGTGAATCCGGTAACTGGTTCCTCTTCAGCTACAAACTTAAAGATCCCACTTGATCTACAAAAGATAAACACGAACATAAAGCCACTACAGTCGACAGCGCCGCTATCACCACGACTTTTGGCCAAGAACGCAGCCATTAAAGTCGCCTCATTCTCCTCGAATGTCGGTGGGGGCATGATCGACTATGGCAATAATAATAACGACATGATTCGAGGTCGCTCCAAGACCATATCAGTAGTTCGCGAAGTGAATGGCAAGAGCCGAACGCCACTAGCACTGCCGTCCTTTGGTGCTGCAAAAGCTCCAATGAACTCAAAGCTTGGCATTAGTCCAAATTTTGTATTCTTGCAGCTCTTCCACAACGGACAACTTAATTTGTCAGATCCACCATTAAAAGTCGGCGCCGACAGCATGGCCACCATAACAGTGTTGGACCTGATTCCACCTTTTGAAACACACAAATTTGGAGTGCTGTACGTGGGTCCCGGCCAGTGTAACAACGAGGTGGGGATTCTGCGAAATCGTTACGGCAGTGTGAGGTACGTTGAATTTTTAAGAAGCATCGGCACTCTGATCAGCCTTAAGGACGCCAAGGAGAATAACCTCTTTGTGAACATGGACACAAACGGATCGGATGGCAAATTCACCTACATTTGGAAGGACGACGTGGTTCAGGTAAGTCCTACACTAACTCGTGTGCCAGCAATACTGAAGCGAACTATTCTAGATTACCTTCCATGTGGCCACTCTAATGCCGAATCATGACAACGACCCCAACTGCAATGAAAAGAAGAAACACATCGGCAACGACTACGTAAGCATTGTCTACAACGAAAGTGGCGAAGAGTACAACTTGAACACCATAAAGGTTTGTTTTGTTAGCCAAATACCACATCCGTCTTATCCCCTCTATTTTTCAGGGTCAATTCAATTACGCTTGCGTGGTGGTCCAACCTTTAGAACTGAACATGAATCGTGTATTCGTCAAGGCCCGACATGAGATTGCCAAATTCGTATGCCATCCAGAGCCGAAGATTGTTTCCGATCGCAGTGCACCATTATTGGCGCGACAGCTAGCCCTGCACGCTAATGTAAACTCTTGAGTTTGCCTTTTATAAAATTCATGATAACAATTCTTTTGCAGTTGGCTTCGCATGTCTATCAGAGTATGAAAACGAAAAATCCCTACGCATCCAACTGGCTTGAACGGCTGAGAAAGATTAAGAACCTTCGCACAAAGGTAAGTCACATACGTGCACCTTAAATGTTCCTAATTCGGTTTTCTTTTAGCTTTTAAATGACATCAAACAGAAACGTGAATCGGGCAAGGATGAACCATCGTCTTGGTGGTAGAGGTGCCGTCGTCTATTATGACATTAAAAATTTATATGCTAATTTTCTGCTTGACTATGTAATCTTAGCTTAATCATGCATGTACCGTTAGATAAATAAAGTTTACTTTCATCATTATACACGAAAAGTATTTGTGCTGAGGTAACGACCTGACCCAGACCTTCTCTGATATCAATAAAGTATTTCATTTAATAGAATAGAGGTTCAAGGAGGAGGTGACTGATGCAGTTCGGTTTAGTTCAGTATCCGAACCAGCGACCGACGATTCAACGACGAGCTATGCGAGCTAATCAGCGACGTCGACCTAGGCGAAAAATTAAGCATACTCCAGTGCAACTCTACCTTAAGTTGAAACTAAATTCGATTGTCTTGTTGTTGTGTTTAATTGGTTTAGATATGTAAGACAATTTGTAATACCAACTTTGTCAGTTCAGAGTACATTTTGTGACCTCCACTACTAAGCGGGACTTAACATTCCACGACAAGCAAAGACAAGTATGGAATAAAGCGCCCTATTAAATAAATAAATAAATGTCTTCTGCGATCCTTGTACCTAGCACCTAGACATGCAGATTGCTTTGTTTGGTGGTACTTCTGTGGTTGTTGGTGGTTCTTCAGTGGTTGCTTCTGGTACTTCTGTGTCCATCGTTGGTGCATCTGTGGTTGGTGGTGGTTCTTCTGTGTCTATCGTTGGCTCATCTGTAGTTCTTGGTAGTTCCTCAGTGGTTGCCTCTGGTACTTTTGTATCCAACGTTGTTGCATCTGTAGTTGGTGGTGGTCCTTCTGTGGTTATCGCTGGTGCATCTGTGGCTTCTGTTGTGGCTGGTGATGCTTCTGTGGTTGTTATTAATTCTGTGGCTGTTGCTGTATCTTCTGGGGTTGCTGGTGGTCCTTCTGTGGTTATCGTTGGTGCATCTGTGGCTGCTGTTGGGCCTTCTGTTGTGACTTTTGGTCCTTCCGTTGCAACGGTCGATGCTTCTATCGTTGTTCTTGGTATTTCTGTGTCTGTTGTTGTTTCTTCAGGTATTGCTGGTGGTTCTTCGGTTGTTGCTGCTGGTACTGCTGTGGTTAGTGGTGGTCCTTCTGTGACTATCGTTGGTGCATCTGTGGCTGCTGTTGGGCCTTCTGTTGTGGCTGGTGGCCCTTCTGTTATGTCTGGTGGTCCTTCCGTTACAACTGTTGATGCTTCTATGGTTGTTGTAGATACTTCTGTGGTTACTGATGGTTCTTCTGTTGTAGCTTCTGTGGTTGGTGGTGGCCCTTCTGAGGTTATCGTCGGTGTATCTGCTGTTGCGCTTTCTGTTGTAGGTACTGGTCCTTCCGTTACAACTGTTGGTGCTTCTGTGGTTGTTGTTGGTACTTCTGTTACTGTTGTTGTATCTTCTGTGGTAATTGGCGGTTCTTCTGTTGTTGTTGCTGGCACTGTTGTTGTTGTCGGTGATCCTTCAGTGGTTGGTGGTGGTGGTTGTCCTTCTGTGGTAGTCATTGGCGCTTCCGTAGTTGTTTCTTCTACGATTTCAGGTGGAACGGGTGTAGTTGTCGTTGGTGCGTCTGTAATTATGCCATTTGTCGTTGTTGTTGGTACATCTGTTGTTGATATGATACCCTCGGTTGATGGAACTTCTGTAGTCGTCGTTGATGGCCAGTCTGTAGGGTTTTCTGTCGTTGTCGATAGGTCCCAACAACTTCCCTTACTATCCACAATACAATATCCCAAGCCGGCATCGAAAAGCTGACCCTTCGGACACTCTAATGGAATCGAGTTGCCATTATGGCAAAGTATATATTTATAACATTCCCCATCAATTCCAATCGAGTTTCCACTTGCGACTGTTGCACAATTATCCGGCCGTGGATTACAATTGCAGGCATTGTCACTGCCCTTCTTGCAATATTTAGCTATTGCGTCAAAGCATTTCCCATCGCCACATGTAAACTGCATTAATTCTCCCTTAATACAGACATTATAATCTTTACAATTGCCATCGATGGGGAGAAAGGTCCCCGAAGCTTCGGAACAAGTTGCACGGGTGACTCTAACCACTGGATTCAATTTATCGTCCTTGCGTATCTATAGCATAAAACAAAAGCGTTATTTACAAGCCACATTCCTTAAAATAACTCACGTACTTTTAATCCATCCGCTGTGCATAGTTTAATAACAAAAGCCGCACATATAACGGCAACAACATTTAAATGCATATTTGCGTGACAAATTTAAACTATTTTCTGAAAGTTGTGCGTTCTCCTATAGTAGGTATGCGTAGCTGTAGGAGTGTAGGTATATATAAAGTTGACTAGCAGTGTGATGTCTTATGTCTTAACCAGGTGCTAGTTGCGACGGAATTTCCGAGCTGTCTCAGCATGTTGTGCTCATTTATATCGATTCTGCAGTCTTCACCTGGAAGTTGTTTTTTTTTTCGATTAACCGTGTTATCAGGTGAAATTGGTATGTTTTTCTTTTGGATGTTCGGTTGTGATATAGATTCTATCTTAATACGAATATGGTTCATTGGCCTATTGGATTCGTGATTTTTTATTTTTTTGGTTGAAGGCGCAACCAAAGACTTATTGGTCATCGTTTGTCGTCTTCACTGGGTAGATTGTCTTCATCGTCGTCTCATAACGAAACGTAGTTACAAGATACGGGGGTGAATAAGAGTTCTGCGAATATCCCATTTGAAAGGAAAAGTACCTACCTACCTACATTTCTTCATGTTTCGGCACCTACCTTATCGGGCGCTGCTTTATATCGGTTTGTTTTTTCTATTATGTCGATAACATCGTTAATTTTGAATTGATGCAATTGATTGTATTTTTTTTATGATTATATGATATAGATTTTGAATAAGCGAAGATTTTTATTGACCAAATTGGCTGTAATTAGTAAGCAATGAGTGTTTTCTGTCAACAACAACAACGCATTACCTTAACTGCATTTTTCGTGGCTGATCAAAAGAGCTATCTATAATATTTTGCGGATATTTGGAGTTCACTTATGTAACTTACATCACTCACTTATGAGTACACATTCAGCGTAGTAGTGCTAAAGCTTCCTAAGCGGAATTGCTGGCAAGGCAAGCCATTGCATAATTAGAATCAAGCATATAGGTAGGTAGGTACGTGACCTCAGTAGGTAAAATGCAAGGTATTCGAAAAATGAAAATAAAACATTTATCGCACATCATTCGGGTGCAGTGCACATAGAACCGTCTGAAATGCATTATCAGGGCAGATAGAAATATGGCAAGAACACTACGGTTTTGCTATTTACCTAGTAATTCTATTACGCCAAGGAATCGGCATGTGCAGAATCTCCTTGAGCCTTGATGCAACCGCCGCCGGTTATATTTATTTAAACCCTTATTCATTTCATAAAACGCTGCTAAGAAATCTATTCGCAGAGTGACTCATTTTACGAAGATAGTCCGATAGAGGACGCTCAAAAACCTTCGTAATTCGCAGAATTAAATTTTACGTTTTTACGTCTTGGGTTATTTACCTATAACGCAGTAATTTGTGGTGCTGTGGGCGGTCATTAACGTGTCACTTTATCACAACATGAATGACAGGGCGTTAGGTCTTATCGCCCAAAACCATAAAGCCCAAATTAAAAAATGTCATAACGCCCAAAAAAATGCATAACCCCCAAAAATAAACAACAAGATGGAAATAAAGCCCAAAAAACATTTTCTTTGGTTTACTGTTGTCATTACGCCTAAAATCAATGTCACATCGCCTCTGAAAGTTAAGAATCCTCGACATACTATACCTATGGTCTATGGACTACCAGTGAAATGTCAGTTCCATTTCCATACCTTCTCTGCTCATAAAATGACACTAAAATAACTATAGTGCTTGTGGTTCCAATGCGAAAAGTAATTCCTTCATTTTGAAATGGCTTGTCCATTAAGTGGGTCGCGGGTGTAGGTTGCTCAAGTGGATCCTCCATAGCTCTCGATTCTCCGCCATCGATTCCAAATCATCAAGGGGAATCCCCATACGGGTAGAGGAGAGATTATGGACTTGATCTAACCACCTCACCCTGGGTCTACCTAGAGGATGCTTGCCCGATGGCACGGATTTCATAGCACGTCATGGGATCCTGGTCGGGGACTTGCGTTTAACAAGACCAAACCACAGAAGCATGGACCGCTTTGTCTGTAGCTGCCCGATATTGAGTTCCTCACGTATTTTGGTATTTCTATTGCGATCTCTACGGGTCAAAACAGCAATACAGCGGAGTAATCTCATTGTATCCGCGATCTTATTCTTTCGCGGCCATTATCCAAACCTCATGCCTATAGGTAAGAAAGAGTTGGAACAAACACCGTAGAGTGCATTGAACAAGCGTTCTGGAGATGACCATTACTTCAGATTTGTTCACGTTAACCTTCATCTCAGCTTCAACACAAACGGCTACAAACTGTTCGAGTGCGCGTTGAAGTTCAGTCTGAGAGGACCCAAGGAAGACCAAGTCATCATCAGCGAAGAGCAGATGACTTATGCTCAGATATCCCAATTCGGAACGTTCTTCGCCAAGACTTCGCCAGTCCATATAAGTAATGAAAAGGAGAGGAGACAAGACGCACCCCTGGCGAAGTTCAACGCCCGCGGTGAAAGGTATTGATTTAACTCCGTTTACCCGAACACAGCTTTTACAGTTTGTGTAGAGAGATGGTCGGTTGTGCTTCTGCCGGGACGAAAGCCGCACTGCTCATCTCTTAATCGTGCCTCGACCACAGCTCTGCAACGCGTTTCCAGCACCTTGGCAAAGACTTTTACGTGGAGACTTAAAAGTGATATACCCCTGTAATTGGAGCAATCCCTTTTATCCCCTTTCTTGAAAAGGGGCACAATCAGAATCACCCCAATCTGCCAATCGCTGGGAGTTTCGCCGCATTCCCAGGCCACTTTAATGACGCGAGAGAGCCATTTAACTCCCTCTTCACCTAAAGCCTTGAACATTTCTGGCCGGATTTTATCCATCCCGGAAAATTTGCCAGCTTTCAGCGATTTGATCGCAAAAGTGACTTCCTCTACCGTGGGACTATTTTCCGCCCTGCTTAAGGCGATGGTTCTGTCACCCTCAATGCCCTGGATTTGATTGAGCAATTCAGACAAGTGCTCGCTCCATCTGTCCTCCTCATTAGAAAAAAGTGTACCATCTTTGGATTTGACTTCTTCAATAATATTCCACTTCCTTCCTCTAAGACGGCGGATGGTCTGTCAGAACACCTTGCTCACAAACCAGTAAGAATAGACCGTCGACTCCTCCCACATAACGGACTTTGCCTACAATTACGATTTTTCATGTATTGGTGCTGTACAAAATCAAAGGGGCGCCATTAACGCACGCATACTTGAAAAATCCTGGTCGCATGGTATTGCATAGAAAAACATTGCCGCCATTAATTTTGACATTTACACGTATTCACAGACAGGGAAATTCTTTCCGGGGGGAATCGGGTAGGTGTACGGGAAGTCGGCGGTCTATTCTTACTGGTTTGTAACCTTGCTTGCAGGTCTGTGATCACGGTTTAATTTCTCGTCGAACTCCTTCCAAGATTGTTCTTTGGCTGCTTTAACAGCGAAAGTAATGTTGAATTCGATTGGCAATCTGAGATTTTTTAAGATTTCTGTAGATTTCGTCTGGCCAATCGAACAAAAAGAAGTATACTGCGCTGTTCTTTGTTGGTGTTGGTGGTGTGGCTGCCAAAAGTTGTTTACCTTTTTTGTTGTGAAGATTTTTTTTTCATCATAATGTAAGTGTATTGGTAAATCTCGAGCGTCTCTGAGAAAAAATATAGATTCGCAAAAGTGCTCTCGACTCTGAAAAAGATTGTTTTTTTTTGTACCAAACGAACGAAAAAAGTGATCTCGGGAAAGAATAAGTGCTTTTTTCTGGCGAATCGAAATTAACATAAATGAAACAAAAATTAATTCTAGAGACACCACTATTGGGCGTGAGTGAATGCATTTCAAAAGTGCTGCCAACCGTTTTTTTTACAATGTATTGGGTTGTCAACATTTGCCAAGAGAAACGGTTGAAATTCAACTAGTTGGAGTTGGATCACTGCTAACAATGATGTCATATCAAATTACCACTCAGAGCTAGCGCTATTATGTTGCAACGAACGTGAAGTTGACCGACTCTCAGTCCATTATATAATAATGTCAAGGGTAAGAATGATTTGCAACCTCTGGTGGCAGAACTTTGAAAAATGCTGCCATACGTCACTGACATTGTAGAGTGTAAGCTTCTACGAAATGCAGCCACTGCTACTTATTCTATTTAATTGCTTTTTGTTGAATGATTTTAAGTGCAAAAGTATGACCCATCGTAATCATACCTAGAGGGCACTAACTTCCACGAGGAAACGCGAAGAAATAACTTCTGCAATCAGCTATAGGCGACGCTTTGCGGACAGAGCTAAAAGCTAGCGCTGGTAACTGAATGAGACGCATAGTAAAGCAGAATAATGATCTTTATGGATGCAATGGTATTAGGTACATATTCGCAAATTTAAAACTACTACAAAAGGTGGATATTATGGGAAAAATATTCGTTTAAATCAAAGTAGCTGCCAAACATTGAGTTTTGAAATAAAATACAATTTAGGTTTTAAAAATCATGTAAAAATGATTATACAATTTGTGAAAACAAATTCATTAGATATTAAATGTGCAAAAAATGGTGAGGACGTTTGATTATTTAAAAATGGTTGCTTTACCAAATACACTAATTCTAAAAGCGTGTTGTTCTAATTTTAGATCAGTCAAAAGGCCAAGAATGAAAAAAAAAATGCAATACAAATTTGACAGCTTGAAGATGCTTAAACTATGGAATATACATACATATTAATGTATGTAATATATTGCTAAGTTTTGAATGTTTCTTAACACTTACTATACTATTTTATACAATCTTTCATTACTTTAAGCATTTGAACTTAAGTAAATTTTCGATTCTGGTCAATTCTTTAAACTGTTGGTAGGTAACACCGCGTCTCCACGAGCAATATTTCATAGCTTGCCATCTGTCATTTCTCATAGAAAGAAATAACGATAGTATGCAATAAAATGTAGGGTGGGCATTTCATATCTTACTATTTCCATAGCCATCACACGAAAACACATGCGTCACAACAAAAAAGTACACCCCATAGAATACTATCGATAGCAAGCTATGAGCTGAGCAATAGATGGAATACCATTTTTCATAGAATACTATTTGTGGTCTCCACGAGCAATTTTCATAGCATACTATATGGCAAGCTATGAAATATTGCTCGTGGAGACGCGGTGTAAGGTACTTTTATATTTATAGCGAATGTGAGCCCATTGATAGGTCTATCTACTCTTTTCCCAGACTGAAAGTTCTCAATAAAATCGAAAATTGCCAAGTCCTGGCACCACTGGCTGCAAGCAAGGGAAAGCTTTTAACAGCATGTAGGTAAAGTATCTCTGTTTTTGAATACCGATACAGTAGCACGTCGAAACAGTGAACTATTAAAAAGTGAAAATCTAGCTAAGTTTTCTGCATAATTTAATTTCTATTCCACAAGCCAACAATTACTTAAGGGTTGTAAGAATTTGGGCTAACCATAATGTTTATTTTGTGAGGTTTTATTTTATTTTTTGGACGAATAGATGGAACCTTCGATTTTGTGCTTTATCTGTGCGACTCCATTGAGAGAGACGCTGAAAACAGTTATATTCGCGGTTTAATTTGTTGAACTGCTGGTTGAACCCTAGCCATGCAAAGTTCGAAGATTTAAAAATCAATTGTTTTCTTACTTTCGTCAGACTCGTTGGAATAGGTAGGTAGGTACATTGAGGATGATGCGAACAAATTGTGTTATTGAGGTACAAATGCAGCATCGTATCCGTATGGCAACATTTTTGTTGTTCCTAAAGACGTGTCTGTAATTCGTTTCCCCACTTCAGCAGATTCTGCATCATACATCTGCCTATCCCCCTAAATCACTTTCAGAGTACTTTTTAATTCCAATCTACGAAACGCACATTTCATACGGCTCCTTCCAAGAAAAACACTCCATTCCATAAAAATCTACTCTCGTATCAACTTTATTTTGAATAAAAAAATCCAACACGAGCACAACGAAATAATTTTATAAATAAACACATTCAGGTAAATCATACCCAACGGGCACCATCAATAGAAATCAACCGACTCCAAGTCGCTGAGCATTTTGTCACGTATTTGTTGCTTGGGGTCTTCTTTGATTTCCGTCGTAACAGCTCCAACTTGACCGAGCATAAATTCCAACTCATCTGTTGTTAGTTTTTCTCCGCGCAATTCTAACGAACCAATGAATTGTTTCTTCATTTGTCCCTCGTGATAGATGAAAATCGTTGGCAGGTTCTTTTCAGGAAAATTTGGTATACATGTCGTCGCTATGGAACGCAAGAATTTAGTCTGTGGGAACTTCAAAGCCAGTTGTTGCATGTGATGGTGTATAAGCGCACACAGTGGAACACCATTTGCGTACAAATGAAGAACAACCCAAATGCCTTCACCTGCTTTGGTCACTTCTTCCACATAATCTTGTCCAGAAATTTCTCGCACTGAGCCAAATTTAGCTTTCTCGGAGAAAGCGCGCATTTCAGCCATTCGCTTGCGGCGATATTCTTCCAAAACTTCTTCATCTTCAGAGTCTTCTAGTTCATCTAGTTCGTCCAAGTTCATGTCCTCGATATTCTTTTGTGATTCACCTCCAGTGCGTTTCTCGATTGCATTTTCAATCATTGACACAATTTGGTCCTCTGTGATTTCAGCTTCTTTTTGCTTTGGAGGAAGAATTCCCTTCGCACGGAGAACATCATTCCATTCAGTGTCTTCATTTGGATCCTAAAAATATTCAAATGAAAAAGAAAATATTTATTATGCCCAAATATGGTCATGGTTGGATAGTGGATATAATGTGATTCGAGTTTCGAAAGCTTTTACCTGCATTTTGTTAGAAGTTTATAGTTTGGCAATTAAATACGAAACAATTTAAAGGAAGTTTTAATTAAATCTTTATAAATTTTATACAGGAAATGGATAAATTTAAGGAAATACGAAAAATAAGTTTCGGCTGGTGACTAATGGTAGTGTGTGCCCAAAAAGAAACAAGAGAAACGTCAAAGATCAGCCGTATGACATTTGGGGAATGTTGAAAGTGATGCCAAACTATGAAATTTAAATACAGTGATGGAATTCGGTGAGTGATTCAATAACATGCCTACCTACATTCTTATCAGTTATTACAAGCATAAAATCTATATTTTCAATATTTTTTTTATTACTTCGACTGCGTGAGTAGAATAGAGAATGTTCTGAAAATCGTCTTTCGTAGGAATTATTATCATATGGGCATAAAGGATTGTTTCGAGAGCGAAAAAACCGTCCGCTCCGAGTTTATTATATGTTAGTACTTTCAATTTCACTATTCCCCTATCTGCGGAAATGTCTTTCATTCTACATAATGACATTTTGTTTTTGTGTGTAGCCACTAAGTTAATGTAAGTAATTGTCATGTCCAGAATCGTGTGACCTGACCATGCTCAATGATAGTGTACCCACGATCTTTCACTAAATGTATACGCAAAACAAATAGCTCATGTAAACATAAAACCGTTAAAATTCGTATGTGGTTTTCAATGGAGCAAAATGTTTTTTTTTTTAATTTTTTTATCACTTTTTATATTTCAAATACAAGAAAATCAATAGTTTTTAATCTATATCAATTTTTGTAATCTCTGTTCGAAAACGCTAAGAACTGAATGGAAATCCACATTAGGTTCTGCTCTTGTGGCAAGCTTGGAATCGGGTGTTGTTATCCTCGATAGCAACAACGGTTGCCAAGTGACTCTGTTTATTCCACCTTAACAAATTCACTGTGAAATTTAATTGCAAAAAAAAAAAAACAAATCACTTAACAATATTTGTTTTCACAAATCTGTCATAAATTAAAAACAATGTCACAGAAACAAACGCCAGAGGATGCATTCTATGAAAATTTAACACTTGGCCTGATGAAGACCCTTTGTAAGTAGACATCCATCAATTCAATGGCATAATTCTCAACTCTTCCGTAAAGCCAACGTGCCGCGTATTTGCAATGTGTCCTATGAAAAACGACAACCATGTGAAAAGGCTCAAGTTCTTAACTGGGAACAGAGGCATTGTGTTTATCTTCCTGAAGATATCAAAAAATTCTACCTCTCAACGGATGGATTTATTTTATACTGGAGCTATCAGTATGCTCGTAAGTGTATTACCCAACAGTTTTCCTGCGAGTATACATTTTTTCCATCTAGCGAACGACATTCGTCGAGTTGGATGCATTAACTTCCCTCATTTGCTGCAAGTAACCCTCTTGCGGGAAAATATTGAACCTCTGTACACAAATCAGCAGGCCGAAGCAATGTCCAAGGATTCATCATTGGCGCCCACTGCGGGACCGCTTTTAACGCCGAAAAGTAAGATCTTTGAGTTGAATAGCGTTAATGACGTGGCAAAGGTATAGATGGGACATTTATTCAGTTGCGGCAGGCTATATCTTTCCATTTTATAGGTGTGTTTGGTGTATGAGACAAGTGGTATGACTAATCCCAGGGTCTATCTTCTTGAATTGAACAAATGCAAATGGCAATTTCTGGCAGAAACTTTTAGTGAATATTTACGAATGTCTATTGCTCATTTGGGGTTACCCTATTGGGAATTGTGTTTTTCTAGTTTTGGACTGCCTTCATGGACAGAGGTATACACAAATACTTTGGTAGTATCAAAATGCAATTTGAGCGCGCTTTTTTTTTGTAGCAACTATTTCTTCTGTTGGCACCGCATCTTCTGGAAGATCATGAACCACGCCGTGGACGTTCAATTCAGCCAGCTTCTGAACATCCTTACAATGTTTTGGATACAAATATATTTCGGGCCAAGCCGAAGACAGCAAAACAAGCTCAAAAGACTAAACATTAGATTGTGGAGGGTTTGTATGTAAATAAATTGGGAAACTTTTTAGTTGGGATGAAAAGCTTTTATTTCTGTCTGACTAATTGAAAGGAGGAAGGTTTTGCATGGTTATCGATATCGATGGAGAACGAGTTCAGAAAAACGATGTCCGTATCCGTGTGAAACTGTCGAAAGCTCTAGATATGTCAAAGTGACAGGAAGTTTTCCTTAGCCTTAGTTTTCAGTTGTGGTTTAAGTTTTCGGAAACAAGCTACAACTAGCTTTATTTGGAGGTCAGAACTTGTTTTTCCAATGCTTTAAAACATCAAATTCATAAACGTTAATACCGATTATTAGCCGAATGACGTTTAAGATTTTGATATGAGAATTGAGAAGTAATGAAAGGAAAAAATTTTGATGCGTCTGCGAACTCTAGACTAGGTCCCCAGAAGAGCAATAACGTCAATACGACAATTGTCCCAGTTTCCACATAAAGGACTATGGCAAATCATTTTGAAGGAAGTAGCTAGAAAACAGCTGACTAAAACTGAATGACATTTATAAACTGAGGGATTTGCGTTATTTAATGTGGCCAAATTTCACTGTACTTATCTGGTATATCAGTCCTTCGAGTAAAACTCTTCTTTCCTGCAGGTACTTAGTGTTGATTGATTTATTTCATAAATTATTATTTACAAAGTTATTAACAACGAGAAACCGATTTGAACTACAACAATAATATACATAAGCAAAAATAGAGAACATACTCTATACCTCTGCTCGGTTATGCATTTCGTCCTCTTCCTCGTGTCAGGAAACTTCCCATACAGTTGATTCCATGGATCGTCGTGGTCTCGATGCGACCTCTACGTGTGCCTCGAGGCCATCGCTCATGCGACTCAGACGTCTGGCCCAACTACCGCGACTGGCCATAGCGCCTCCGGGCCGTGAGCTTGCATCACGGAACATACTCAACAAGTCCTGATTGTCTCCCTGTTGAGCTTTACGTAGACCATGTTGATATTTGGCTTCTTTGGCTAGCAATTGTTCGCGTTGCATTTGGGTCTTAACTTCAGCCGGTATATCGGGAATTATGAATTGCATAATACCAGTGACAACGAATACAATGTGCTGAAAGGGAGCCTACTTACAAAGGAGTTGTTATACAAACTTGAGAACTTACCTCAAAAGTTACAACGAACGCTAAACGGGCAGCAAAAACATGCCAATAATGTGGACTTAGACCGTAGGGATCTCGGTCGCTTGGACCGTTTCTAAAATGAAAAATATTTGTAAAATTGTATCCCAAATAGGTGATGCGACGAGTCTTTACCTATAGCCCCTGTAGTGACAAGTATCTGGATCATGTTCACTACTCGTTGCGCCCCACTCTTCTTTATAGTCGGATGTATTAAAAACCGATAAGGAATGTTCTATATAGCCAGCCAGAGTGTTTGTTTGTGAATAAACGAATTTATAGACCATGCGCGGTATAAAATCGCTGGTGTAGGCGATTACGAAGGCATTCGAAACGACAGCTGTATATGTGATTATTCGTAAAATGCCATACCATGCTCCGATGTCTTCAACACGTTCTGCCAAAGGTCGACGAGCTTGAGTGACCATTTTGTATGCATCCAGACGAATTTCAGCAACATTATTCAGCAGAGCAAACAGTGGTGCCAATGGAAATGCAGCGACAAAGAGTGTAACGAAACCGTATTGAAGCACTGCGGAAGACAGATCAATAATGACATTTTAAACAAAAGTGCATGTGCATAAAATATTGCGTAATTTGTATAAATGAAAATAAACAAACGATAGATTTGAATGTATCATTGAACTCAGGGTTTGTAAATCTAACATCTTTTTTTGACTCGAAGAAATTAACCACTGGGCGAACGCTAAGAGTATAGAATGATAGAATGATAGAGTATGGACTGATCAAACGTGGATACATTTTTGGGTGCATTGGTAGATTTCGAAAATATTAGGAAATTGTGTTTTTTTTTTGCGATTGAAGGGTGAAACCTTGCATAAGGCACCAATGATCCGACATTCACTGGTAGTGCCGGATTCTTACCGCGACCGGCTAAAACCACCTTCTTTCCCGAACAGGCCGATTTTGTCCTCCGAGGAACCGCCGCCGTAAGGCATTACTTGGCGGGGGTCGGTATAAAGTCATATTAGATCACTTTATTATGTGATCTATTTACTTTTCGTTGGCGCTCTAAACGCCTCAGATCGCTGAGTATTCGCACGGCTACGTTGCTTACAATAGTCCAATATTCGTCTTTATGCAACATGTAATTTACGATGCTATCGGGAGTGGACCATTCCCCAAATTGATCGCAATGGGCAATGGAAGAACACGTATTCCGCATTTTCAGAAATGGTCTCGCAATGTGGATAGTTTGGGATGGTTTCATGTCCGCATTGAAAAAGATATTCTCTATAACAGCCATCACCCGCCAAGAACTGTCAGATAGAAATTTGTTTCGCCATGAGTTCATTTAATCCGTGCATCGATCACTGGTATGTGTCAATCTTCCCTTCAACGATTCGTTCCATTGCTGTTGCCAAGGCGCAATACTACGATTTCTTTCATTCTTCCTTTTAATTGTCATCTACCCATTTCGAACTCGCCTAAGAAACTTAGCGTTTTCATTTCCGCAGCGAGTAAATAGATAGGTAGTATTGAAGATAATGCCGATTATAGCATCGTTTGAAACAGTTCTGAATGTACAGGCGACTCTTAGTGCGCTAAGACGGTAGACGGATTTAGTTCCGCGTACATAAAACTTAACTTTTGTGGCACTTGATCATATTTCTGCTGCGTACATGAGTGTTGAACCGACAACTGCTCCTGCAAGAAGTAGTCTCTAATTCTGTTTCGGGTCTACGATGTTACTCATCGTTTTAAATACATGCTCTAGATGGTATTTAAAGCTTAGACAAGCATCAATAACCACTCCTTTAGGTTTTTAATAAATGGTTGAGAAACTACTTCATGCCCTCCCACGTTAAACGTTATCATTTCCTGAACTTTCCTACTCGCAACAAGCACTGATGCATCCGTTTTATGATCCGCAAGTTGCAAACCGGCATTAGCTGGCCAACTACGTACAGTTGCAACTGTCTCGTTGCTGTGAAGTTCGACCTCTTCTATAGTTTTTGCCATAATTACAACGGCGATGTCATCTGCAAATCCGATGATTGACGCTTCTCTTGGAATCGGTAGGCGCAGGATTTCGTCATACATAATGTTCCACAGCAGGTGACCTAGGACCGATCCTTGTGAAATACCGCCAGTTACTTCATACTGATACTCTTTTACTCCCTAATCAAAAAAAGGCCCCATCTGTCTTAAGGGTAAATCCAGGGCTGTATGCCCCCCTATGAACGGATGAATTGAGAAACTTCCACTGCACAGTTTTAATACCGGATTTTTGTCAGACGTTTACGAGAAGTAGCGTAGCGGGGAAAACCCTGAAGGTATAATATACGTTTTTCCGGGGATTGAACGTGAGACCCCTTGCTAAAGAACCACTGCGCCCAGTGGTTTTTAGTGAAAAGAAACTAAAACAGGTCAGCACAGCAAAATTTTAACACCTAAAGCACTGAATAAAAAAATAAAATGACTTTTAACCAACATTTTTGGACCCATAGCCCATCCCTGACTTCAAAATATTATGCCACATTATCTTAGAAGCTACTATATCTTACCCATTTCCAGATATTCATCAAACAATGCCAACCGTCCGGGATCTTGCATATGATAGTCCTGCTCCCATGTCATATGCAAATGTGATACATCCTTCGTTGCCTGTTTGTGTTTTCTTTGGCGCCACCAATTGTAGAACTTTGGAAATAAATACTCCATAAAATTATTCCAGCATTGCTTTCCCACCATTATGATCGCCAATTGGATACACAATTCGGATAGGCAACCAGCTGGATCACAAATATCGTTTTTCAGTCGAAAAAATTCACTACGTCTTGCCACATCGTCGCCGGGATAGTCAAAAAACCGCCCCTTAAAGAACGCTATGTAAATCAGCGAACTGTAAAAATTCATAAATTCGAAAAAGAAAATCTTAAATGTATATGAGTCTTCGAATTCCGTGTGAGTTCGTGGGTTCTCCAAATTCGTTAGTTTTAACGCCATCCTGTGGTAGATCTATAAAGTCGGAATATAAACAAAAAGGATCTTTTACCAACCGACGACGCTGCTACTTACCTTGGTTAGGATCATAATGACAACCAAGTTGATAAGGGCAGCTGTAACGGTAGTAAATAGTTTGGCATGTCTTTTTACAAAAAATCCTCCTCCACCATAGATAACGGAAACTAAAGATATTCGATAGATGATGGTTCCCAAAACTGCTCCAAGCACTATACAAATCTACACAAAGTATATCGCCATTAATAACGGTCACATTTAACGTATAACTGTATACCTACCATAAAAGCTACAGCACTTCCAGTGATTACAAATCGAAGCGCTCTGCTCGATGTTGACATATACGGTTCTTTCTCTCTAGTGACCGGATTCATTCGGAATGTATTAGCGTTCGTTTCGAATTCGGGCCGGCTCTCTTCATCCGCTTCAATGCTATGCAAATCCCATTCCCACACGATCACAGATTGTTTTCGTTTCCATAATTCAAGAAATGTTGTTGCTAAGGGAGAGGACATTCCCGGTTTTAAGAAAGATCCGGAAGATCTTGTAAATAACTCACCCCAAAAGGACATGAATATCGCAAAAAATACTGTCGAAGGATTGTCAAACAAATAAGTGATCCTCGCAAATAGACATGAATCGGAGAGTCTTTGATAGCTGCACGCTTTATCACATAACGGACACAGGGTTATATTGCCTGTCCCATCACATATCTCTTTGCTGGGTATATTGTCTATGGAATCGATCGAGGCGAGTCCATACAGGAAGCATAACGTTCCAACAATGGCTGGATATACCAACATCTCGGTGTAGAATCCCAGCCAACAAAAGTACAAAGCAATCTTATCCCCAAAGTATTTTCGCACCAAGCACAGCGGTTGCTTTTTATACCACTGCGACGGATGCGCCCACGTTTGATAAAGAATTCGACGATCAAAGACAATACCACTCGAGTGCGGCCCATCGTAACGACCCTCATGAAGTGGAAAGCAGCCCAAATACGTGTTATCGTTGAGCAGACGTCTGATTCCCACTCGATCGCTTTCATCAAAGCGGGTGCGGATAAGAATTTGCATCACCATAAGACTACGCTGGGCACAGGTGTATGTTGTACAGCGGTCTTTGACAATAAATCTTAAAGATATCATTTTAAAAATTTGGATAGTTTCGGTTATCGACTGTTATTTACTGTTCTTCAGGATTGCCACCGGCAGTGGATGCCTTGTAAGTTGTTTCACCTTCTAAGACATCACTTTCGAGTTGTATTACCTTGGTCATGCGTTTCCATAGCCTTTTCCATGTCTGTATTCTGCGCGCCACCATGTTCTCTTCGCCCTGGAAGATAAGGGAATTTTTCATAAGTATTTTAAGTTCGAAATCATAAAGGTAACAAACAATATTTCCATTTCTTTCTCTTTCATTTAATGCACATCCACTTAAGTGTCAACTATGAAATGGTTTTAAACTGCCTTCAACCTATTTGCACCAATTTATTTAGATTTTTCGAACAAACACACCTAGCTAATGTAAAAGAGCAAAGGGATCAATCATTCACATATTATAATATGGACGCCTAGTGAAATGTGAGTTCATACAAATTTTGGTAAGAAAATGATGCCAACATAAACTAGCGCTCGTAGTTCGGAGCACCCATCTTGGATATAGTGAAACGGTTGAAATTCAATTTTTTGTTAACAGTAGATGTCACTTCAAAAAAGTGTGCCTTTTTCAAAGCGTTGGTGGTTCTGGGCTTGTTTGCATAGACCTTTGACTTCCAAAGAAAAAAGTCCAATGGCGTTAAATCGCAAGATCTGTATGGCCAATTCTGATCACAAAAATGGCCGATTACACGATTAGGCAATGACTCATGCACTAATTGAATTGTTTCTCTGTTTGGCATGTGCACCATTTTGTTGAAACCACATGTTGGTCACATTTATGTCTTGTAACTTAGGCACTTAAAATTGGGTTATCATGTCACGATAACGAACACCATTAATTGTTGCCGCATTTTCGAAGAAAAATGGTCCGATAATGCCTCCAGCCAAAAATCCGCACCAAACACCCACGCGTTGTGGATACATTTAATTCTGAACAATTACTCGTGGATTTTCTGAACCCCAAGGCAATCAAGATGAAAATTCGTTTTATTACTCAAGATGATTTTGTTCAAAAATTGCGGACTGTATCTTACAAACCTTCGTTATTTTTAAAATATTGCTCAACAATGAAAATGCATTGTTCTTTCGTATAGCGTTCCATTTTTACAAACCCCGAACTGCCAGCTGTCACATTATTTGGCATCACTGAACTATTAAATGACGCAAAATTCAAATTTTGCGTGAATTATGTGACGCCCTATATGTCAATGGGATCAATGAAAGATCGTTTAGTTCTATTTTTTCGGTAGGTGCGTATTAGGTTTGTTTGTTTTTACTATTTTAACAGTCGAACTGTCATTTGTGAACAGATTCCAATTAGCTAAACGTGCTGGGCCACACATTCACACGTTTTCGTGACTTTAATTCCCATTGACGACTTGGCTACACACAAAAACAAGGCGTCAGTACAATGTAGTAGATTTTGGCAGGTACTTAAAGAAAATAATGGCCGCGTTCAATACGCTTTTGCCTAGCTAATTAACATCCTCTAATTTCATCTCAAACCTTTAATATGAACAAGAGTGTCTTAAAGATTAGAATATGTTGTCGAAATTATGTAAATTAATAAAAATGGCCGCCTTTTCGAATATATCAATCAAAGTGTGAAAGTCAAAACAAAAAACTCACCCAAGCTTTAACGCTGATAGTTATAAAACGTTTGACCGGCAGTTTTATATTCATAACTTCAGCCAGTCTTGTCTCCAGTCTCCAGGGTAAATGGATTTTTAGAAAAAATGTCTTCTCATTAAATGACTGTATCTTATCTTCCAGCTCGACTTCAAGACCTTCCTTGATAAGATTTTCCATAAAAATCCGACGATTGTCACGTCGTTTGGCCTCAGCTTCAGTCATAACACCTTCGTCTTCTTCCTCCCAAGCCAAAACCATGTCGATTTTTCGACGTCCATCGCGAAACATCAACGATTCCGGATCAAGACCCTAAAATAAGATCTAACATCAAAAACTGTCTTTAATTTAAATATTGCCTATCAAAACTTACTTCCTTATCTTGTTTGCTTATTCGCCTCTCCTCATTATCATCGATAGTGCTGTTTCTCTTACTTGTTTTTCTACTACTTAAATAACTGTTGTTTATACTACTGTCAAAGATAGATGAACTTCTCGACTTGTCGTATGACGATTGTTTATAGAATAGTTGATTGTCTGCAATGATGTTCGATGGTGTCGACTCAATGGGACGCGCATAATCGCCAGCCATTGCGTCTAGTTCTAGGTCGAGGCCGATTTGCATGGCAGTGCCGGGTATATTTTCATTGGCTACTTTTGGTCCAAAAGCTTGAGTGGGACTACAAAGAAAAATTCATTGAATCTACATCATGTTGACAGATAGAGAGAGATAGATACCTTCGTTCGCTGTCATCTTCCATAAATGGCGGTAGCTTGATTGTATATGAGTTTGATTTCTGTAATGATTCCGAAATATCCGATTTCTCTGAGTTGTCATCTTTTTTCGAAGCTGTGTACATTTTGATGGTACTATTTGGTAATTTGGCTTCGTTGATGAAATTGTAAATGTTGTCAATGCTTTTATGCTGATTTCCTAAAACGTCTGCGATATGGGATTCCTAAAACAAGTTAAAAACAACTCGTTTACAAATATGCTTTCGAAAATGTCAAAAAATCACCCGTTGGCGTTTGTCGTATAAGACTCATGTGTCGTTGAACAAATGGTATTCCAATTATTTTTGAAATTTTGTTAACGATTTTATTTCTTTTTCTTTGGGTTTACTGTTATTTTAAATCATTTGTCTCAAAATAGTTGCAAACATCGGCTTAAAAGCGAAATGAAATACCTATCAGTCGTTTACGACAAACGTCAACGGGAATAGGGGTGAAAATTCGGATATAAGGAATGGTTTATCTTTTCTTTGTAAATTTATATCAACGGTAAACTGTACACATCACTGATCTGTCATTAAGATTGGCCAAAGTTTTAAGCGGACTATAAAATTCCCTTCATTAACCTTCTGTGGGACAAAACCCACACAAAAACTGTCAATATTTTCTTATTGTATACGTTTCGAAAATATATAACACCTTTTGTTTTCTCACCCACGTTTGACAAGTACCTATGTAGGTAAGCCCTTCCAAAAACAAACACATCCCGTTAAAACAGTATGAGAATATACCACACATGTTAATAAATTAACACTCACCCCACCGGTAAAAACACGTCCTGCCGTTCCGATTCCTGAATCGTGACTTAGCCGCCTTCCGTTAAATTTCGTTAGATTTCCGAATTTCTGCAAACCCGTCTTTGACGGACTCGATGATATCTGCCGCCGCTGAATTGTCGAACGTGGACGGCATTTACGCAACGATGGTACCGACAAATAACCACCATCTATCGAGTTCCGGTGGCGTTTGAATTTCCTTTTATTAATGTCCTCTGTTAGATCCTCACTTGAGTTAACTGCAATGGTGGCATTGTCATAAGAATCGGCGTTCTCCACATTGATTTCCATTTGTATTGGTGCGTGGGTTGTGGAATACGTACCATAGTGATGACGATGAGTTTCATCGTCGTAGTGCATTCTAATTTCGGTATGTGTGGGTGGAAGGCCAAGTACTATAAGTCCTTCGAAAATATGTGTACCTATGGCACCTTTTAGTTTACAAGAAAATCGAATTCTTCGAAAGAGTGCGGTTGCCGCCGTCTGCCTACGCACTTATTATTTGACCTATAAAGGGATAGGAATTGATAATAATTTTTTTTTTAAAACGTGTATGTAAATTATAGTTAAAAAAAGAAATGAAAACAATATTTGTATGAACACGCAAAGCAATTAGAACTTTTCTTATTTCATCAGTTTTTTTTTGTTTGAATTTATTTTAAATATAGTAAGACGATAGAAAAGGTCCTCTTAACTTTTTATATACCAATAATAGTTTTGACATTTCGGATATGGGTTATTTTATTTCATGGCTTTAAATAAAAGAGGTAAGTAGTAGTAGTAGTATGTATAAGTGTTCATTGATGTTTTGTTTGAAACTATGTTTTCGTAAACGACTCGTATTTCTCTTCGTTGGTGTTTTTAACTTTTTTGAGACAAACGAATTTAAAACAAAGGTGAACACATAGAAAAGGAAATAAAGTTGTTAACAAAAGTAAAAAGAAATATGCACATAGTTTTACAACGACACGAAACATGAGTCGTATACAACAAACGCCGACGGGAATAGGGGTGATCACTAAAACTCAAGGAAAATAGGAAGTCCTATCAAGATCGAACATACCTTTTGAAATTTGGCTGAATGCGTTCATTTTCTAAAACGAGTCCCATAATTCACGCAAAAATGTAATGAATAATTCATAGAGTATTCAGATTGGGGTTATGTAGTATATGGAATAGCACATTGAATAAATGGCCGCCACGGATTTGCTGGCAAGTACGTACCGTTTCGCATAAATATGGCTGAATTTTATTTGTACACCTCCCAATATACTCTTTCAAGGCGTTGTTGGTGGTCGTGGGCTTGTTTGCATATACCTTTGACTTCAAAAAACACCAAAGAAAAAAATCGAATGGCGTTAAATCGCAAGATCTGGATGGCCAATTCTGATCGCAAAATGGCCGATTACACGATTAGGAAATGACTCATGCAGTAATTGAATTGTTTCTCTGGCTGTATCTGTATGGCATGTGGCACCGTCTTTTTTCCGTTGGCACCACTGTGCTATTAAATGACTCAAAATTCAAATTCTGCGTGAATTATGGGACACCCTTTAGCTTTAATATGATAGATCATGGTCTGTAATTTCGCATCAAATCATGCGTGCATTTCGTATTCTGCCTAGGGTGTCTACCTGTTGCGCCACCTATTTATTATTTTTTTTTATGCATTTTTTGGGGCGTTATTTCCAAATCGATTTGGGCGTTATTACCTAACACCCCTATAAAGTATATTCTGAATCAGGATCACATTCTGAATCGATTTAGCCATGTCCGTCCGTTTGTCTGTTTCGAATCGACTTAGGTGACTGAAATTTTGTAAGAGGCCTTATTTGTACGGTCGTCAGGTTGGTATTACTACCTTAAAACTATTATAGTTTGTTTAAAGTATATCTTCACAATGACATTTTGATATTATTCGTAACGTTTTCCGAGACTAAGCCTCCTATAGAACCCAATACCTAACATATTAACACACCTTCATATTCATGTACAATACATAATTATGTGAGTTCCATTGTTCAAACTTGCCTGCAGTCATATCCAAAAAGGTTTTTGTTTTACTCCCGCCTTGAAACGATTTATCAAGATTCACAAAACACGAAAAACTGCTTCAAATGCTTCTAGGCTATCGCACTTAGTTTAAAATTCAGGAAGAAAAAAAATTTAAAACTCCGTGGTAACTGTTTTAAGTAAGTTACGACATTATACACACCGACACCATATATTGACCGTGTGTATTGATTTTATTGGCTTTTACTGCATGTAAGCAGTAAATGTTAAAATGTCCCGACACCTGTACGCACTACACAATTTGAAGCTAATAATTCGCATAGAATTTTTCATGTATAATTTATACTGAAAAGGGTCTGAGTTTAATGTCCGGTTGACATGTTTTCTACTGTCAATTATATCGCTTTGAATTAGATACAAACTTCGAAAACATAGTATTAATTGGTGTTATTAGTGTTGAAAGAACTAAAAGAAATTTATGTAAGCGAATTGTAATAAATATACCTAATTAAAAAATTGGGCGTTATTGGATTTGTTAAAAATTTCGAATTTCATTCTCATACTATAGCCCCCAATGGTTATTATGTTGACGTAAGGGGAACTGGGGATATACTCATACATGGTGTTTTTATGTTTACATTTTTTTTGGCCGCCATTCCAGTTTAAATGTCAGTTGGCCTTTGACAGTTGTAGTAGAGCAGCAACAATGTATTCAAATTATTAAAAGGTTTTATTTAAATAATTCAATTGTGTAACGAAAATGATGCTTGAACATTTTTGAACAGAGTGAACGCTTGGGAACGTACGAACATACATTTTCATATCGATGGCTATGTTACAGAACCAGAATTTATTACAGAACGAAATAGCTTTCTGTTCTGTTCTTTGTCACTTGGTGCCTTAAGAGACAGTAGGTACCTTTTGAAGTACATACCTACATCGTCGATTGAACGAAGAGTAACGAAGTTGTTAGATTGTTTAGGTTATTGTATTAAAAGGCTTCCAAATGGAGTTTCTGTTTTCGGGAGAGAGCTGGTCTCTTCTCCTTTTTATCCAAATAACTTGTACAACAAATATTTTGAGAATACGACAAGCCATGTTGCATGCCTGCCCGCTAGACATGTCCTGTCACTAGTCTACCTAAGACTCTTTTGTTCTTTTGATAGGTTCCTAAGATACCCTTGTTTAGTACAATAGGTAAGAGGTATTAGTAAATTGAAAGATTAGTTATATGGCCAATGCAATCGAACGATTTTGTGTGAGTAGAAAAGAGAAGCGATTTTCGGTGTAATCTACCCTTATTTTCTCAATTAACCTATAAATCTACACTTTTCGCCCGACATGACTTTCATGGGAATACATATGTGGCCCAGCACTTAAATGATAAATTGACATTTTTGGATACCGCTTATGTGGATTTTCTGTCAGTTTGATAAATACTTCATATGCTCAAACTTTGGAGAAGAATGCGAACAACAGCACAACGCTAAATTATCCCTTTCTTTACAAAAAAATCGATTTAGATTTTATTAATTTGCTAAAGTTTGTATAGACGATACCTCTATAACAATTCCTAAACCAATAGTTCCTCACAACATCTTTAATGTTTTTGTATAAACTGTTTACTTCACAATGATAGCGCTTGTTCTTTATTCACCATTATCCAACATGCACTATGGAGATTATCTGCACAATATCTATATTCGGCGAAGCTATATATGTGCTAAGGTTGCATCAATATTTCAATCCACAAACAGAGACATGCAATAGTAATTGAGCTTGCCATTAATGGCGGTGTCTTCAACAGCGAATTAAACAACTACTGACATCTTTTTCCTTTTTTATTTTCATTTTCTTGTTGTGGACTGTGGACATGCCCATTATACACTGAGCTTTTGAAAGCCATTGATATGCATTCAACAAGTAGTTATCCTACATACATATACGGTAGCATTATACGAGCGACAGTTACAGATACAGATACAAAATACTGTGATTGTTCTACAAATATTTGTACTTACTTTCATTTAAACTGCTCATGTGTTTGCATAGGAGAAATTATTTTATTTGTGAAGTTGTATTATCTCTTGTGGTGATGCATGATTTTAATTGAAATTTAATTTAATCTATATTTATTTTATTTTTAAGATTTTCTTTAGTAAAAAAAGAAAAGTTAGTTTCTTTATACAAAAATTGACAAACTATAGTTGAAGTAACTTCATAGTTCATTTGAGCAATCCAATCGTAGTGCCTCCTGTTTTTGAAATGCTCTGTTGCCAGCTGAAAAACTTGTTAGTCCCCTGTTGGGCGCCATTCCTATATTTTTACAGTCTTTGGAAAACTAGTCTTAAAATATGATGCCCTATCAAAATCATCTCTCAATTTATCTAGTTAAAAAATGCTTACTTGAACTTGCCCTTAAATTACCAATTAGTACTAATTTTCTGACTTTAACCTTGAGCCTAATAATAGTACCTAGGTACCTTCCAAGGACACACTACATGCATGCACTCTAAGAATATCATTACGTTGAATATACCTTGATTTTAATTTATATTTATTCAAACCATGTATTAACTGCAATTAACTATACGTGTTGGTATCTTATACAAATATGACATATGTAAAGGTATACCATCAATCAGGACACTCAGCCCCAGTGACTATGCTTACGAGTAAGTACATGTTTTTCTTTTCGCCATTAGTTTAATTATTAAACAACTTGCCTTTGAGGAGGTATGAGCTTCATTTAAACAAATTCCACCCGAAAAGTAGTAAGCTAACTAATTCTACTGGATATGGATGATTTATTTTGTGTATTCCCATGCCGCCGAATTCATGTCCCAATGCTTCAAATCATTTGTGTTGATTACCTTGGAGATTATGCTTATGTGTGTTCATTCAGTGCAACAATGTATGTATGCCTATAGAGTTGCGGTAGATAGTCGGATTGAGGACACAGGGCACAAGGATGAGAATAGTTTTAATAATAAATTATGGGTCCGGAACCAGCTGTTGTGACATTGAATTTTCTTATCGAAACTAGCCGAGGCAAATCTATTTCGAAAAAAAAAAAAAAATATTTTAAGACGTATAGAATTTGTTTTTGTGCAATTGGTAAGTATTTTTTAAATGTTGGTTTCTTATCTAAATATGGCGGTTTTAATATCTATATTCTATAATCTATATAGAAAATAAATAAATTCGTTGACCCCATTTTTTTATTCAATGAGGAGGTTGAGAAGCGATTAACCATAGGAGTGGAGTATTTTTGTTTCAGTCGAATAACTCGTGCATGTAAATAAATCGAGATCTACTCAAGTAGAAATGTGAACTCATTTAAAAAATAAATAAATAAATAGTTGGCGCAACAGGCGTGTAGACACCCTAAGCCTAGTTTCTCATAACCACTCGTTTTTTGGGACAAATGGAAGGGACCTACAATTTTATGCCAAGTCCGAACGGCTGAATTGAGAAGTTTTTTCAGGACAGTTATTCTCTCGGATGTTTGTCAGACGTTCGCGAAAGGTGGCGCAGTGAAAAAAAACATTAAGATGAAATTTGTGTTTTTCCGGGGATCGGACCTGGGACCTTTCGCACACTAACCACTGCGCCCACTTAAGTTGGTAGATATTTTAATAGCTCTAAATCATATCCTAAGAGCCAAAATTTATGTTATGTTCCTCATTAAATATGAAAGACAAAATTTACCATATTTTTCTTTATGATTCCTCTATACAAAGTTGTTCGACACGCCCACTTTTTAGGGGCGTTTTTATACAAAATGTCGTTTTAATGGTACATTGCCGAGAAAACGAAACAAATGTCATAATAGATTATGTTATAAACAATGTCCTTCGTATCAAATTCCATCATTTCCATATTCTCTTCATGCCTACTTTATGAGTGCGTTTTTCATATAAATTGACCGAACTTTTTAAAATTTATTTAACGTATTGTTAAATAATACAACAATTGTCATTCTACAAAAGCAAATTTGTTCGCCGGCAAGTTTTTCTAAATATCCCAAATGATATAAAAGAAATGTGAACATAGTGGCGAATGCCGGTGGATGAATTGCAAACCCACGCAGTTGAATAAAATTATTCGCATAACCTTCCTTTAGACGTTCGCATTTTATTCGCATATAGGAGGACTATGCAAAAGTTTCAGGGTACGATATGCAAATTTACAAATCATTTCATATGGAAAAGACCGCAATATTTTTAGTTTATGAACAGATTTTAGTATGCCCCAAGCAATATGATGTCGCGCTTATCAAAAGATTTCAAAATGGCGGCAAATTGTACTTCTATAAAGAAGGTGGACACATTTTTTTTTATAAAAATCAGTAAGATAATACAATACAACGAACTACAATAATTTAAGCGATTTCTTAAAAAGTGTTTTGGGAAATTTTCTTTTTTTCCAATTTGTGCTTTATTTAAATTGAGCAGCTACTTCTCCCGACGGAGCAGTCCATGCTTCGGCGGTTTGGTCATGTTAAACGCATGCCCATAACCAGGATCCCGTGACGTGCTATGGAATCCGTACCATCAGGCAGGCGTCAACTCAAAAAACGAAGTTTGACAGAAATCCATTCCGTTAATGGACACAGAGCGAATAAACACAGATAGATTTAATTTTGAGACCCACTTTTCGACTGTTTAGTTTCGAATTTAAAATTTTATAATAAAAGCGTATCCACACAATTTAACTGAAAAGAAAGAAAAGAGAACTTTGACAACTTCAACTGATTCCGATGATAGTTGGCATGCATATGCATAGTTCTATCACTTTAACTTTCGATCTTGAAATCCTGATACTTCAGGCGTTTTGCCTGCTCTTTGAGAAGGTGCATGCGTATGCAATATTGAGCCGCGTAAGGTCTTTAGAAGGGAGATAGGCTGTGCAAAATTACTGTTAAAGAAATTATGCATTGAGAAAGATTTGAAAAGGATGACGATGATGACAAAGGTTTCGTCAAACAGAACGCGTTACGCGGCGGTAAGATTATTTTGACGCGATGTTCTCAACGCCGCATTAGACGACGTCAAACAGATACCTATCATCAAGTTTTCTCAAAATGTCAAGCAGCTCGGATGACGAATTATAGATTTTATTTGCCGTGCTATACGATATTCCCGAAAAAGAAAAAGTGGATCGGTGGCGGTGCACGACATAATTAAAAAGAGAGAAGAAGTCGGAGACGAGGGACGTTTTTTTTTATACATATTTCCGAATGTCTCAAAATTAATTTGAAGACCTAAATGAATTGCTTCGTTCCAAGGGTAATTTCGCATAAATTCGATTAAATCTTCCATTTGAAACTACAAAAATGACTAACCGCTCCGCGTCAAAACTGAATGATGAAATAATCTGTAATTTTTCACAAGAGCGCGTTTTACCGCGTTGTTTAAATGACACGGTGGATTCAACGCGGCGTTAAAAACGCGATTTGTGTGACAGCTCTCTCACACTGAGGCAATAATCAATAAGCAACTGACAATAGCAAACACGCAATATTATGTATCTCTCCCAATTATTTCACTTTTAAAAAACTTCCAGATAAGGATGGCATGATAGCTTGCAATTTCTGGCAATAATGTTGCTACAATGTGAGAACAGGTTAAAATAAAGTTGCATATTGCTTACTGATAATGCCCGCATTCAAGAAACTTGTCATCGTAAGCCGACTTGAATTGTCTGGGCTCAAATTTACCTGAACGCAAAAACTAACTTGAATTGTAGGTAGGTATGTCACTTATTGACATGTATTTTTTTTTCTCCTGGGTTCTGAATTTCTGTTTGGTGCTCTACACGTCAGGGCAATCGAAATGTCAAACTGCTCTCATTGTCTCCGATGGTCCAATAGAAATGTCAAAACTAAGTTCTCCGGACACATAATGGCATAAATAGATGTCAACTTAGCGGGAAGTCGAAAAATTCTTGACTTGATTTGTCGGTGTTGCGGACATAAACGTCAACTGAGAAAACTGTTCACGTGACCAGTTCGGCCCAATTAAAACTCAGCAACATGAAGTTAGCAAGCTGTCAGACTGATTAAACTAGATTGCATAGTTGCTTATTGCTTGTTGCATTAGTGTGAGAGCTGCCTAAGCTTCAGAATATTGCTTAATCCCCTGACGTAGCGCCAGAAAGTGGCTCTTGGAGAAAATATTAAGATTAACACCAGCCGCACATTTGATACGATTTCGTACAAATTTCACTCGTACGAAATCGCCGACCTTCAAAGTACTATGTGGCTCACTACACACGATAGGTACGAGGTAGTCGTATATATACGTACGTGTAGTTCCGACCGACGCACGTCCGAATACAATCCAAACTTTTTGGGATTTTTAAATACGTTCGTGCGTTGATGTAAAAAATATATTAACTTGGTTTAAGGACACGACACTGTCTAAATTTAACGGAGAAAATCGTATTCTATATGCACACTCAATTTGTACGACCATACACATACGTCTACGTACGATTCAAATTCGTATCCAATGTGCGGCTACCCTTAATTTGTAATTGTAGGGACTCAACCTCAGTAGTCACACTAACCACTGAGCCTTTAGAAGGACATTCTTGGGTAAACTGTTTTAAGCATTTTTATACAGGGAAACTTCTCAGATTAATTTTTTATGAGGGTTAACTCTAGCGTAGGGACAAATGGTATAGAAAAAAATCCTTTACTCAAATATTTTTAATTCCTTTATTTTCAATTGGGTAGATCTAAGGGAGTCCTTGCATGGGTTATGAGATTATATATATATCGTGAAGCTTGTTAAGTTAATACAAAAGAGAAGGGATTCTTAAAAAATTATTCAGTAAAAAGAAAAAATAAAATAAAAGCGTTGGTTTTTTATGCACTAACCGTGAACATTGTCACACCCGAAAGATTATATTTGACAATCGACCAGCATTCCCGCAATCGGTATAATTTCTTGCCTTGTACGAATTATGACCAATTTCTAGTATTTTATGGTATTTTGAAAATAAATCTACGAGTTGCTGACCGAATTATGACGTTTGGTCTACGTAAGATTTGATCCATTTGCACCATTTTTTTTACATAAACATTTTTAAAAATATATAAATCATAAACCAAGGGTATTTCACATTGTCGGGAATTCTACACATATTTTCTAATAATATGAACAAAAAAGTGAACTGAAATTTTCGAATTTCTATTCTTTGTATCTTGATGAAAGTACACTTTTCATACCTTGAAAATTTGTCAAAAATATATCCAATACTCGGAAGGTACTGTAAACATTGTTTTACACTTTAATTTTTGTGGGTTTTGTTACACCATTCCAGATATTAAATTAAATTTGTATTTTTTAAATTAAATTTCAACATATAACAAATATTTCCATTAATAAATCCTTTCCCGAGAACACAATTTCTAGCACTTTATTTGAAAAATCCAACCCGAGCAAACAAAAAAATTAAAAAAAAATATTCTCCAACCCTTTCAACGGCTCAAATCGAAGTAATGCATTCTGACCATGTTAGGAGTCTTCTCTATTCATATTGAAATAAATTTGTCAAATGTATTCCAATACTCACACTAACATGATCAAATTTATTATTGTGTTGGATTTGGTATTTCCCCTAATTGTGTGTAGTATAATTACATACTCCACATAGTGATTTCACGACAGACAATATATTCCATGGAAGGGAAAGGAGAAAAAAACATATTGAAGGATAATTGATTGGCATGCCATACCATACAATGGACGGTTATGACGAAAATGTTGGTAGGCATATGGTTTACATATTTTTTATTGACTTAAATTTTTTTTTTTAAACGATTTCGGTTGTTAAATACATATGTATCTTTCTCACATACCATTTGCTTTCGAAAAAGGATCATACTTTGCATAATCAAAAGGGATTGTCGAGGGGAGCCCGATACATAAATATTTTTGATGGAAAGTTTTTGAATTTTTGAACTTTTGTTTTTTTAGATAAAAATATGGTTGCGTGGGATGTGAATTACATTGCGTAAAATCAGTTTGTGGAACGTGTCCTAGAAATGATTTTGAATAGAATGATGGACGTTCAAATTAAGGCCCAATATACTATACACGCAGCAACTGGAAAAAAACTGATCAGCGATGCGAGTTGGCAGCTAGTTTGCTTTGAGTCATAACTTGTGTAGTCAAATAAACGACGCTACTGCTTGAAAACTCGTTTGCGATTCACAAAAAAAAAAAAATTTGTAACCAGTCGTCTGCTGATTTGCATGTTGGGTTTCCTATTGATTTCACAGTTTGTCGAAGATGAGCGAACAACAGACCAACCTGTTGTTGGTGGGGAAGGTTACTAGAGATTTTGATTCGTGATGAGTTTCCTCGTGTGTGCAGTCGAGGCGCCGCTCAGTCCGTAACTAGTCTCCAAACCGAGTTGCCAACCGATTTAGTTTTTTTTGCAGTTGCTCCGTGTGCATTGGGCCTTATTCTTTTCTTTTATTTAGACTGTTTTTTTTATATTTTTAAACACACATTGATGTGTTTTTGACATAATTTTGACACTTTATTTATGTTCGACTATAAAACAAAATTAAACCCTGGCAAATAGACGGACGATATCACTTTGCACTGCCTCACTAAACGGTAAATTTAGTTTGCTGTCAGACAGTCATATTATATATTTATTTGATTTGATAAATTTGACAATCAGACCTTTTGTCAAAACAATTTAATTTTAAGAGAATTTTAAAGTTAATTACAGTTCCAACAATATTGTTAAAGTGACATTTGTAAAAAAAACTTTCCATTAAACATTTTTTTAAGGACACTCTGTCGTATACGTAACATTTTTTGTATAATATGTAATAAACGTCAATATTTGGGTCGCTAAATTGATTGATGTGACATTTGTACAAATATATATTTGAAAAAGGGGGCGGTCAAGAAACTAGTTTAGTAAGTCTGACAGCTCTCTGACTTCATGTTGATGAGTTTTCATTGGGCTGAAGAGGTCACGTGCACATATTTTCTTAGTTGACGTTTATGTTCGCAACTTTGGCAAATCAAGCCAATAAATTTTCGACTTACTACTAAATTGGCGTCTATTTGTGACATGTGTCATGAGAACTCAGTTTTCAGACATTTCTATTTTGTCATCGGAGATCATGAGAGAGCGCAGTTTGACATTTCGATTGACATTGACTCGTAGATTGTAGAAAGCCAATCAGATACTCAAAAGCAAGGAGAAAAAAAAATTACAATTATGTGACATACCTACAATTGAAGTTTGTTTTTGCGTTCAGGTAAATTTGAGCCCAGACTGTTCAAGTGGACTTACGATGGCTAGATTTTTGAATGCGGCTAAAGTTTTAAGGACACTGTGTCGTATACGCAACATTTTTTTCTTTTTTGAATAATTGTCAATATTTGGGTCGCTGGATTGCCTTATATAAATAAATTTGGATTTCATCTGTGGTTTCTAACAAATGCAAATCTATACAAACATTTTCAAGTATGTAAGTCGGATGGTATCCATATAGACAACAGCCCATAGCCGTAAAATAGCCACCACATCAATCTTTCTTAATAAATTTCTTCAGAGAACCAACAAAAGTGGACTGGAGATACATTTTTCACGAAAGCAAGCAAAAATATGCTAACAATTCATTTGCTCCATTTGAAGCCTCTGGTGAAGATGGAATCTTTCCAGGACTATTCTAAAAAGGTAGAAGTAACTCTTCTAGTCATCATAATATAATAAAGTTGGAAAGAGGTAATGTTTATATCTATACTCAAAGAAGATCGTAGATCAGCTGATTTGCCAATATCCTACCGATCTAAAATTCTAGAAATAACTCTACACATTAGAAACGGCTTACTATATAGAAATCAACTCTACAAAAACTAATATTCATGCCAAACATGTCTCTTTCAAAGACCGAACAAACCCCTAGGGCTGACTAGAACTCAGATATTACCCATTTAAGGGGCTATTCCAAAAAAACGCCCATAATGTCGCGTAGAAGTAGTAAAGGCACGAGAATATCTAACGCTAGACGTTAAGAGCGCAGTGGTTAGTGTACTGGACTACTGTGCGAGGGATGCCAGGTTCGATCCCCGGAAAAACACAAATACATCTTAAAGTTTTTTCTACTGCGCCACCTCTCGCGAACGTCTGACAAACATCCGAGAGTGAGGACTGTCATGAAAAAGCTTCTCAATTCAGCCGTTCGGACTTGGCATAAAATTGTAGAGACTACTAGCTATTTAGCCAACTGGCTTTGCCCAGGAATTGTATTGCTTAAATGTGTTATTTTCTAACAATGCATATCAGTGTTTTCAATTTAAAACGTATACAGTCCACAGGAAGGTATATTCACTTTGCCATTACATTTGTAACCCCATAAAGTATATTCTGAAACAGGATCTAATTCTGTATCGATTAAGCCATGTTCGTCTGTCTGTCGTGTCAGTATGTCTGTTAAAAACACGATAACGTCTAAGCGAATCGACATAGGAGAATCGCATTTTGTGAGAGTACCAATTTCTTTTTACTGATGTGCTTCGTCAGGTCGGTATTGAAAATGGGCTTTATCGGTTAAGTAGTTCTGGTACCTCCAATAAAAAACAACGTCGTAGTAGTAAACCAACGACGCTACTGCTTGAAAACTCGTTTGTGATTCACAAAAACCAGTTTGTAACCAGTCGTCTGTTGACTTGCATCTCAGGTTGCCTATTGATTTCAGTTTCTAGTTTGTCGAAGGAGAGCGAACAACAGACCAACCTGCTGCTGGTGGGTGAGGTTGAAAAACATGACGACACTGAACGAACTAGAGATTTTGATTGGTGATAAGTTTCCTCATGTGTGGAGTCAAATCACCGCTGAGTCGGTAACTGGTCTGTAATTCGAGTTGCCTATCGGTTTAGTTTTTTCCAGTTGCTCCGTGTGCATTAGGCCTAAGTGTTGCAACGCCCTTTTCTCCAATTTTGATCAAACTTCACAGAAACACCTTTGAGTCAATCACAAGGCTGATATATTATTCAAAACTCACTACCGGGCGAATGTCTTACTCTGTCTAAAACAGTTGACCGCAATCGCATCGATGGTTTTCGAGATACATATAAGTTAACACCGGCAAACCACTCGCACGCGCAGCGGAAATGCTGACCGAGCGTCTAGGGCAAGAAACGAATTTCCACGGAAATTCACATTGGAAAATAGATTGCAAGCTATGGGAAATTGATACTGTAATAAATTAATAATTAAATGCAAGCTTTGACAAATTAACTTGAACATGTTTTCATTATTCTTTAAGTTAGTCTTAATCGATCATTGAACAATAAAGGTAAGAGCAACCTGCCCTTAAAATATTTTTTTTTTGTAATTTCGGCGTAAATTTTATTAACTTATAGGTTCTTCAATAATTTTTTTTTATGAGAGTGGCCACGTGCGTTTTCCCACTTTTGAGTTAATATTATAATGCTTGCTTCTTTTCGAGTTTTGCGAGCATGACGTATTTTCGGTCTAATGTTCTCGACATCTATAGCGCATCAGCTTTCAAAATGACTCCAGGGTGTTTAATTTTCTATTTTCCAGCGGACTGGGAAACCTCTAAAGGCACACAAATATGATAGGAAAAAGTCACATAAATTACTCCAGGATATAGTTTCTTAACTTTTTTTTTTAATAATCTCCAAATTATTGTCATTAACATACAAGTACTAAAAGTGGGGCAATGGGGGTCAAACAGCTATTATGGAAAATAAACGCCATTAATTTTGAAGTGAATGACGAATATGACGAAATGTGTAGAAAAACAATGACGTTGGCATTATTCTAGTTGACACATGGGCACAGGAATTGTATTAACTGTATGTAAACGGCCACATTTTCACTTCCCACTTTGATTTCTCCAACTATGATCATTTAAAATGCATATCCGAATGGCATACAGGAGAAATACGCATGTGCTCTCTTTTCCACTTCCAATGGTCATCCATGGTAACTGTTGGGTCAAAACACTTGTATCTACTAGAAGAAAAGTGACTTGCTGGCGGTGACGATAGTATTTTGATCAGTCTTTGCCTGAAGTAGAAGTTGCCAGTTGCTCTCCAATGTTCGCGTCGATACTATTTTTAATTCTGCCAGTGACGTATTTTTGGGAATTGTTTTTTTTTAGTATTTACTGAGTCGACTATTTTTATCACACGAACAATGGAAATTATGGTAGTAGGTATTTCTGGAGCACTTACATACATATGGATTATTTACAACTGCCAGAGTATTATTATACTTCTGAGGATCCAGATTTGTTGATATTTTATTAATGGTAGTGTGATAGGCCTTTTTGGGCTTGCGGATTCTTTCATATTGGTTGTGTGAAGCCTATAATTAGATGATTGGACGCGAGGCGTGGGATTTGCTAAAGGTCTTGAGAGTGGTCAAGAATAATTTATTATTTAACGTGTCCAAATTTATGGTCGATGACGAACATTAGCAGGTACGGCATGGATTATCGACAGTGGTTTTTAGTGAGCAAATTTAAAGGACTGCGTGGTAATTATAGTGTCATGGGATGAAATGTTTGTGGTAGGTATTTTTTTTTTCTTACAATAAAAGTATTGAGTACTAGGTTGAAGTGGCTGTTAGCAAACTTAGACACTTAGACCAATTTGGGTCCATTGTGATAAAATGAGTACTAGTTTGGAGTGGAATTGGGGCTCAAAATAATAAGCCTCATACTCCAGGTTGGTTGAGATCCCCTTCAGATTTCTGTACTGCGTTACTTCTCTCTGGATTGCAATTAAAAACTTTACGAGCCGGATCATTGATGTCACCAGAACATTGCAGATGATTGAGTCATATTTTTCTAACCATATCAATGTCTTTGTACAGCTGCTGTTAAATCCCCTTAATGAAAATCGGGCCGAAAATTGCTCTTTAAAACGATAAAAGTTATCTTTATCCGCCTTTGCTAATGTCTATGCTTCAGCGAGGGTCGTATATAGAGTTTCCTTAGTGTTTCTTGACAAGGCCTTAATACCCAATGATTACCTTCCTATGCCAAAGAAATAGCGATTGACGAGCTTAATGTCATTTTCAGAGTTTATAGCGGAGCTACGGTAGATCAAGGGGCAGGAAATCTAAAAGCCCGTTTCCAATTTTTTTGTGGTTTTGGGGGCGCTTACAGTCCTGTGTGGACCACGGCCTCAACCAACAAGCTCCTCCAACCAGCTCGATCCCTAACTAGGTGCCTCCAGTTACGCATACCAAGTTGGTTGAGGTCGCCCTCCAATTGTGCGCGCCACCTAAGGTTGGGTCTTCCTCTGCTACGTTGTCCCTTAGGGGTGGATTCAAAGACTCGTCGGGCTGGTGTGTTGCTGTCCATACGCTCCACGTGCCTCAACGTCGCTGTATAGCCCATAAAGCTCGTCGTTAAATGTTTCCCTACACACTCCTTCGGTACAAACTGGACCGAATATCATCCGAAGAATATTTCTTTCAAAACATCCCAGGAGGTTTTTATCCGATTTGGACAAAGTCCATATGCTTCTACACCATAGAGCAGGACCAAGATGATACTTTACTTCTTAGATGCCTTCTTAGCCTGAAGGAACAGCGATTGGCAAGAATGATGTCGATGACTTTGTTCAATAATATCGATAAATGGTAGGTATCGATCATTTTGAGTTTTGTTCAGGATTTATTCTTGTCATCAGCTCCAAGCACGTTCAAGTAGCTCACATGAGATATCTGACACCGAAACCGACACAATTATTTTCTTTCTTCAAAAAGAGACTTGACTTCTATAGAACGGACGATCTCATTGGCCGATAGAAGTTTGCTCTCTATTCGCTGACTCCTCGGCTGTCAATTAAAGTACTAGAGTGTTTAACTTTCGCTGTAGATGTGCCCATCAGAGGCCCATCTGTGATAATCTACTTCTACTACATTACAGTTTCGAAAATTGAAGTAAAAACAAACATTAACTAATTTAAAAACAAATACTTTTATTTTAGTCCCCCAATCCCGCAAAATTATATCACAATTTCATCAAACGACTTATAAATTATTTTCCCTTTCACCATTGTTTAAAATAAATTATATTTCCATCACCCAAATTATGCTATTTTACATTTTAATTAAATCTAAGCTGTCATCGTACAATTGACATTCGCAGCGAGATCACACTTTTCCAATTGCACATTATACTTATGCCCTTGATCACATTTAAAACTGCTCATTTTGCCATCATTGCAAATGAAATAGGAATCACAGTTATCTTCAGAGCTTCCATAGCGTGTACCGTTAATTGCATTTAAACATTCCTATACATAAGATTCATGTGAAATGTCAGAAATGTCAATCAAATAGGACTCACCTTATCAATCTGATAATGTCGACTCATGTCAATACACTCGACATAGTCTTTCCAATCACAAATTCCAGTTTTACCATTGAACAGCAAATCATCTGGGCATTTATGTACTCTAGGCATTCCTTTGACACATTGAAAGAATGTTTTACAACCGTCAATGACATTTGGATAAAATACCAGTTCGGTGAGGCCATCACAACTCTGTGAGTTGAAATAAGTTTTGAATTATGTCAGTTGTCATTTTAAGGAAAGAAAAAATAACCTAAAAATTCGATCAATCAAATTTCACTCACCAACTGTGTCGTATTGGTGAAATCACCTTCGACTGGTCTGCATGTACTATTAACGTCTTTCTCGCATCTGCTCGTCGCCTTAACAAAATACTCTCCACTGTCACATTCCTCGGAGATCTTTTGACCATTGATGCACGTAAAATAGCCTCGACAATTTTCCGAGTCCGCCGCCAGCTTACCGTGTTTGCCAGCACAAGCTCCCACACGTTGGCCGTTTTCTAGAAGACAGGTGCCATCGTTTTGCCTACAGAAACCCAATAGGGTGTCGAAACTTTCACCATTTCGACATTTCTTTGACTGCAATTCACCATCATTGCATTGATAGTACTTTCGGCAATCGGCCTGATCGGCGAAGCTTGTCGTCTCTTCGCTATTAACACACATTGTTGTGATTTCCCCAGCAGTTGGACATTTCTCGTCATCCGCCATTGCGCTGCAGCTATACGTGTTGAGATCAAAAAACTCTCCATCGAAGCACCTTTCGTGTCGAAGATTTCCATAAATGCACACGTAAAACTCATTGCAGTGCTCAGGATCGGGCATTAGGTAGCCATGTTTGCCAATGCACGTTATCGGATCTGGTGGAATGGTGTTGTTATTCGATAGATCAGGTCCGTCCACAAATGGACATGAGCCATCGTCGGACATACATTTCAGCATGTTGCTGTCAAAGAATTTACCTGGAGGACACTGATATACCTGAGCCAGGCCATTCGTGCACACAACGTACTTTGTGCAGTCATCAGAGTCCACTATTGGGCTGCCGTCATCAGCTGGGGCACATATCTCGTTGCCCACCAGGATGCCATCTATGCAACGATGTCCTGTATCAAAAATGCAATTCCTTGTTGTCGGATCAAAAATGTGATCCTCCTCACAAGCCACTGGAATGGATATTCCTCGAACGCAGGAGTAGTAGATGTTGCAATACGTTTCGTGAGGCAAACGACCGCTAGGGTTGCCGTCACAAAGACGCGGCTTATTGCATATGCCAGTGTCTATTTGACATGCGCGTATTTCTGCATTAAAATAGTGTTCGGGCGGACAGTATGACAGTAGTTTCAATGTGTCAGTACATATGTAGAAAGTTGTGCAGTTGGCCGGATTTTGAACATGGCTGCCGTTTAATTTGCCTTGACATACAATGTCATCTGTCAGCATTTTAAGTGGACATGCACCGTTGTTCAGTTCACAGTACTTGCTTTCATTGTCGTAAAATCTGTCGGCTGTGCACTCAGCTTCTACAGCTAGATCATCCACGCATAGGTAATATTTCGTGCAATCGGACTCATGGGCGACACTAGATCCACTTTTGAGACCGGTGCATTTGTCTTGCATCCAATTTGACATATTGTTCGTCTCACAGCTACTCTTTTGCGGAATGCACTTATCGATAGTTGCATTGTATTGGAATCCTTCCATACAGCTCTCCAGTTGCCATTTACTTCTCGAACAGTAATAAAATTCACTACAATTGCCCGGTTTAGGACGCGAAGTATTTTCAACGCAGTCCCGCCGCATTAATCCATTCGCAGAGCACTCACCCCGATTCGGCATGCATATCTTCAAAGAAGTGTCAAAGTAAAACTGAGAACGGCATGCAACTGACAGCCAATTTCCAAACGAGCATATTTCAAACGCTGCGCAATTTGACGATTGGTAGCGCCGATCGCCGTCCTTGCATGAAGACGATATATTCTTGATGTCATTTTGGCATGTTCTCTGGCCATCATCCAGCATGCAAGCCTTGCGTGTTTCATCAAAGTAATGCTCGTCCGGACAGTGCTGGGTTGTCCAATTTCCATCGACACAAAGATGATAGATGATGCATGGATCAAAGTCAGATTTTTGGACCGTTCCATTCCTACATGGACCAGCTACAGAAACCGATCGGCATGTACCGTCATTGCGAGTACAAGCTGCCAGCGATTTATTGAAGTAGTTTCCTTCTTCGCAATAGCGATACCACCATTCGCCTTCATGGCACACGTGAAACAGTCCACAGTTCAGCTCATCAGCTCTAGTCTCATTGCCAGTGCAATTCTTCTCACCGACAGATTTGATTGCGCTACTTCGAGCACATGCGCTGGCATCGCTTGTACATTTTGCCATTTTGGCGCTAAAAAATTCCCCAATTGGACATTTTGCTGCCTTCCAATGGTTGTTCTCACAGCGGTAGTAGTCGGTGCATACATTTTCAGACGCACGCAGTGGCATGTCATTCGAGCATTCCACCGAGCGTGCACTGGGACACATTTTTCCTGCATCTCCGGGAACACAAAGTTGACTAGTCGAATCAAATAAATGATGTGCGGGACAAAGTTCTGCTGTCCAAACGCCATATGCGCATATCTCGTACCGATCGCAGTCAATGGGGTGGGCCCGAATTTTACCCTCATGACATACCTGTCAAAAGAGTAAATGTGACTGTTGTTGGAACTGGAAATATGAATTCCAAGCGAAATTCAATATTTTTTAGTTCTGCTTCTGATGCATCGAGTTTGTGTGTGTCCAGGTGAAATTTTGAGATTTGTTAGCCCAAAGAAAGTTTTAGAAACGCAAATCAGCCAGAATGGAAATAAAATACTGAATTTCGCTTGGAAATGTGTTTTAATTTTTTTTTTATTATTTTAGTATTAGTAAAAAATCATAACACAATTCATAAAATGTTGAAGTCCTTAAGACACTAATTCGTATGCACTATCTAAATTTACCGTTTTTACAAAGAAACTTCCTCTTAACGTCTCGCTTCTTATCCAGCACTGACGTTCCACATCGGGCAGGCATGTGCCAGTCATGACACCAAAATGCTGATCACTGGCACATTGCTGTAGAATGGCAACATTATTGACACAAATGTAGAATTTGCGGCAGTCCAAGGCAGGTGCCATCGTATTGTCGGAAGCGTTCTCACAGAGCTGTAAATGGCTTGCCAGATAAAAAGAATCGGTTTTCGAAAGTTTTTCACGGGAAACATACCTGAACTAGTTCGTCGCTGGACATGGCTAACTCTTTAGGCACACAATAGCCAATACCGTGACTATAAATCATATTTTTCGGGCATTTTTCTGTGACAGCTAGGCCCCGTTTACATTTAATGAAGGTATTTTCGTGTCTTGCGTCAGGGAATGTCTCAGTGTCGCTTGATTTAGCGCACAGCTAGTGAAATTAATGTACAAACGTTTAGAAGAAAAACAATTTCGATCCACAGAAAACAACTTACTTCGACCTCATTGAAACATGTTAAGTTCAGCGTACAATAGCCCAGGTTTTTGTTGAACGAAGAATATGCGCCACAGTTTTGCGCGATGTCTTCACCGTCCAAGCAGAGGTGATACTCGTTGCATGCATCTCCTGGCAGCATCGTGCCATCTGGTTCGGTGGCACATTTCTTTTTTCAAATAAATGCATTGGTTTTCATATTAATTTGTGACTGAATAAAATTGGTCTTACATTGTTCGCAAGGCGTTTTCGCTGAGCTTGAACGCAAATACCACTCTTCTCATCGAAGATCGCATACGATGGGCATTGCTCAAAAATCGCCATGTTGTTCTTGCACACATAGTAAGCGTTGGGGTTGTGGTATGACGCCACTGCGAACCCGTTCTTTTGTCCAATACAGCGCTGAAATGAAATATATGTTTTCGCAACCAATCTAGTACAAATAAGTGTGCCCATGCTAAGCTGATACTTACACCCGTGTCTGGAGTGCATATTAAACGATCCTGATCAAATGATGCGCCATCGGGACAGCTATGTTTAACTGGGATTTGCTTTTCACATGAGTAGAAGCTTGCCAAGTCATTTTGCACCGGGTAGATGTCGCCATCTCTTGATTTGACACACAGGTCCGCCTCGCAAATAGCGGATGTTAGGCAAACACCCAAAGTTGGATCGAAATTTGTTCCATTGGGACAATTACCAACTCGAGTGGTCAGACCATTGGCGCACGCGTAGAACTGGTTACAGTTGGGATGAGGTAGTGTTAAGGATGTGTTGCTACCCTGGCAAACGTTAATACAAGTAGCGTTTAAGTCAGGCTGACAGATCATAAGCTGTGGATTAAACCAATTGCCATCACCACATTGTTGAAGTATGGCACGATTTTGATAGCACACATAGAATTCCTGGCAGTTCAATGGATTCTGTACGAAAGTTCCGGTAATGGCATTAGCACAGACATTTGTTACTTTCTTCCAACAAGTGCCAAGAGTGTCCCGGACACATGTAAGAGTTTCACTGTTAAAATAGTTTCCTATGCCGCATTCCTGTCCGATTTTCATGTTATTGTAGCACACAGAGTACTTATCGCAGAATGTCTCATTGGCGAGGAATGTGCCATCAGCAACTCCATCGCAAGTATTCTCTGGAACCGGTACAGCCCAGCAAGTTCCGTTAATATCGCGAGTACAGTAGTTATTAAAAATGTCAAAGAAATAACCAACTCCACAGTCTTGCGGTACAAGAGCTCCCTGGTAGCAAATAAAGAATTTGTCACATTGTGAGGGATCAGGCACGAAATCACCACTGGCATAACCGCCAGGGCATTCTGCATTACTCGGCCAACAACAGCCTCCAGTGTCGGGTTCACAAATGTTGGTGACATTATTGAAATAGTTTCCGGTTCCACAATTACCTTCAACAAGCACCCCATTATGGCAAATATTATACAAATAGCAAGACGATTGACTTGCGGTGAATTGTCCCTCCTGCAGTCCATTAGGACACAAATTTGATGGAGATTGTGTCCAGCAGCTTCCCGCAGTATCGGGTTGGCATGTGTTGGTGGCGCTGTTGAAGTAGTTTCCAGTTCCGCAATTACCTTGCATGAGTTGTCCATTATAGCAGATATTATACAAATAACACGAAGACGGATTCGCAATAAATTGTCCTTCCTGCAGTCCATTCGGACATCCGTAGGATGGTGGTTGAGGTGGGAAAGGCAAATTTAAAGGCCAGCAGCTTCCTGAAGTGTCAGCTTCACAAATATTGGTTGCGCTATTGAAATAGTTTCCGGTTCCGCAATTACCCTGCAACAGCTGTCCATTATGGCAGATATTGTACAGGTAGCATGCCGATGGACTCGAACTGAACTGACCTTCTTGCAATCCATTAGAACACCCGTATGACTGTGGCCAACAACATCCGCCAGTGTCGGCTTCACAAGCGTTTGTTGCGTTGTTGAAATAGTTTCCAGTTCCACAATTACCTTGCAAGAGTTGTCCATTATAGCAGATGTTATACAAATAGCACGAAGATGGATTCGCAATAAATTGTCCTTCCTGCACTCCATTCGGACATCCATAGGATGGTGGTTGAGGTGGGGAATTTGGATTCAATGGCCGGCAGCTTCCTGAAGTGTCTGCTTCACAGGTATTAGTTGCGCTGTTGAAATAGTTTCCAGTTCCGCAATTACCTTGCAAAAGCTGTCCATTATGGCAAATATTGTACAGGTAGCATGCCGATGGACTCGAACTGAACTGACCTTCTTGCAATCCATTAGAACATGACTGTGGCCAACAACATCCGCCAGTGTCGGCTTCACAAGCGTTTGTTGCGTTGTTGAAATAGTTTCCAGTTCCACAATTACCTTGCAAGAGTTGTCCATTATAGCAGATGTTATACAAATAGCACGAAGATGGATTCGCAATAAATTGTCCTTCCTGCACTCCATTCGGACATCCATAGGATGGTGGTTGAGGTGGGGAATTTGGATTCAATGGCCGGCAGCTTCCTGAAGTGTCTGCTTCACAGGTATTAGTTGCGCTGTTGAAATAGTTTCCAGTTCCGCAATTACCTTGCAAAAGCTGTCCATTATGGCAAATATTGTACAGGTAGCATGCCGATGGACTCGAACTGAACTGACCTTCTTGCAATCCATTAGAACACCCGTATGACTGTGGCCAACAACATCCGCCAGTATCGGCTTCACAAGCGTTTGTTGCGTTGTTGAAATAGTTTCCAGTTCCACAATTACCTTGCAACAGCTGTCCATTATGGCAGATACTATACAAATAACACGAAGATGGATTCGCAATAAATTGTCCTTCCTGCACTCCATTCGGACATCCATAGGATGGTGGTTGAGGTGGGGAATTTGGATTCAATGGCCAGCAGCTTCCTGAAGTGTCTGCTTCACAGGTATTAGTTGCGCTGTTGAAATAGTTTCCAGTTCCGCAATTACCTTGCAAAAGCTGTCCATTATGGCAAATATTGTACAGGTAGCATGCCGATGGACTCGAACTGAACTGACCTTCTTGCAATCCATTAGAACACCCGTATGACTGTGGCCAACAACATCCGCCAGTATCGGCTTCACAAGCGTTTGTTGCGTTGTTGAAATAGTTTCCAGTTCCACAATTACCTTGCAACAGCTGTCCATTATGGCAGATACTATACAAATAACACGAAGATGGATTCGCAATAAATTGTCCTTCCTGCACTCCATTCGGACATCCATATGATGGTGGTTGAGGTGGGGAATTTGGATTCAATGGCCGGCAGCTTCCTGAAGTGTCTGCTTCACAGGTATTAGTTGCGCTGTTGAAATAGTTTCCAGTTCCGCAATTACCTTGCAAAAGCTGTCCATTATGGCAAATATTGTACAGGTAGCATGCCGATGGACTCGAACTGAACTGACCTTCTTGCAATCCATTAGAACACCCGTATGACTGTGGCCAACAACATCCGCCAGTATCGGCTTCACAAGCGTTTGTTGCGTTGTTGAAATAGTTTCCAGTTCCACAATTACCTTGCAACAGCTGTCCATTATGGCAGATACTATACAAATAACACGAAGATGGATTCGCAATAAATTGTCCTTCCTGCACTCCATTCGGACATCCATATGATGGTGGTTGAGGTGGGGAATTTGGATTCAATGGCCGGCAGCTTCCTGAAGTGTCTGCTTCACAGGTATTAGTTGCGCTATTGAAATAGTTTCCGGTTCCGCAATTACCTTGCAACAGCTGTCCATTATGGCAGATACTATACAAATAACACGAAGATGGATTCGCAATAAATTGTCCATCCTGCACTCCATTCGGACATCCATATGATGGTGGTTGAGGTGGGGAATTTGGATTCAATGGCCGGCAGCTTCCTGAAGTGTCTGCTTCACAGGTATTAGTTGCGCTGTTGAAATAGTTTCCAGTTCCGCAATTACCTTGCAAAAGCTGTCCATTATGGCAAATGTTGTACAGGTAGCATGCCGATGGACTCGAACTGAACTGACCTTCTTGCAATCCATTAGAACACCCGTATGACTGTGGCCAACAACATCCGCCAGTGTCGGCTTCACAAGCGTTTGTTGCGTTGTTGAAATAGTTTCCAGTTCCGCAATTACCTTGCAACAGCTGTCCATTATGGCAGATACTATACAAATAACACGAAGATGGATTTGCAATAAATTGTCCTTCCTGCACTCCATTCGCACATCCATAGGATGGTGGTTGAGGTGGAGAATTTGGATTCAATGGCCAGCAGCTTCCAGAAGTGTCAGCTTCGCAGGTATTAGTAGCGCTGTTGAAATAGTTTCCAGTTCCGCAATTACCTTGCAACAGCTGTCCATTATGGCAGATACTATACAAATAACACGAAGATGGATTTGCAATAAATTGTCCTTCCTGCACTCCATTCGGACATCCATAGGATGGTGGTTGAGGTGGGGAATTTGGATTCAATGGCCGGCAGCTTCCTGAAGTGTCTGCTTCACAGGTATTAGTTGCGCTGTTGAAATAGTTTCCAGTTCCGCAATTACCTTGCAAAAGCTGTCCATTATGGCAAATATTGTACAGGTAGCATGCCGATGGACTCGAACTGAACTGACCTTCTTGCAATCCATTAGAACACCCGTATGACTGTGGCCAACAACATCCGCCAGTGTCGGCTTCACAAGCGTTTGTTGCGTTGTTGAAATAGTTTCCAGTTCCACAATTACCTTGCAAGAGTTGTCCATTATAGCAGATGTTATACAAATAGCACGAAGATGGATTCGCAATAAATTGTCCCTCCTTCACTCCATTAGGACATCCATAGGATGGTGGTTGGGGTTCGGTAGGCGTATTCAATGGCCAACAACATCCTCCAGTGTCGGCTTCACAAGCTTTTGTTGCGTTATTGAAATAGTTTCCAGTGCCGCAATTGCCTTCTAAAACTTGGCCGTTATGGCAAATGTTGTATAGATAGCATGACAATGTGCTCGAACTGAGTTGTCCTTCTTCCAGCCCATTAGGACATACATATGGCCCTGGTTGCGGTATTACAGTTGGATTTAATGGCCAACAACATCCTCCATTGTCGGGTTCGCAAACATTTGAGGCGTTATTGAAATAGTTTCCTGTTCCGCAATCACCTTCAATAAGATCTCCGCCAATGCATATGTAATACATATAGCATGCCATTGGATTTGAAACGATCTGCCCATTCTGATAGCCATTGGGACATACTCGTGGTGCTGCAGTTGTCGGTGAAGGTGTTATCTTTGGCCAACATATGCCCGCTGTATCCAGAGCACAGCTTTTGGTAGAATTGTCGAAGTAGTTTCCTACACCACATGACATTTCATTTAATTCACCTTGGTAACAGATATAAAATCCGTAGCAGCTTTCAGGACTAGCTATAAAGTCCCCTTCTTCATATCCGCCGGAACAAGTGCATGGAGCAGAAGCAGTGGAAGTGGTTGTGGATGTGCTAGTTGTCCTCGACCAGCAAATACCAGTTGTATCCAAAACGCAGCTCTTAGTCGCTGCATCGAAGTAGTTTCCAAATCCACAAGAGACTTCCACAAGTTCACTTTGGTAGCATACATTAAACAAATAACAGCTGTCAGGGTGTGGTATGAATTCACCTTCCATGTAACCTCCGGGACAACTGCAAGGTATTTCCGTTGTTGTGAATACTGTCGTTGTAGATGCTGTTGCTGACGAAGGTGTTGTTGAAGGTGTAGTTGTGGAAGAAGTTTTTGTAGATGGAATTGCTGTAGATGGTGTTGTTGAAGCAAGTATAGTTGATGACGAAATTGTTGATAAAGACGACGTTGAAGATGGTATTGTCGAGGTAGGAGTTGTTGAAGAAAGTGTAGTTGATGGAGATATTGTTGATAAAGACGTTGACGATGTTGATGAAGATAATGTTGTAGTTGACGTCGTTGTGGATGCCGTTGTTTTAGATGTTGATGTTGTGGGCGGTGTAAAATTAATTGGCCAACACAAACCAGTTTCATCTAGGACACAGGCCTTCGAAATAGGATCAAAGTAGTTTCCTTGGTAACAGGACTCCTCCAACAGCTCTCCGTTGAAACAGATATAAAACTTGTAGCAGCTTCCTGGATATGGGATCAATTCGCCATCTTCATAGTCACCGGGACAAGTACACGGTGTCTCCGTTGTTGTGGATGGAGTCATTGTAGACGGAGCTTCTGACGAAGGCGTGGTTAAAGACGTAGATGTGGAAGGATTTGCTGTAGACGCTGTTGTCGATGAAGGAATTGTTGGCGAAAGCGATGTTGTAGACGACATTTTTGAAGAAGGACTTGTTGATGAAAGTGTTGTTGATGGAGGCGTTTTTGGTAAAGGCGTTGAAGATTTGGTGGTCGGCGTAGTTGTGGAGGCTTTTGTTGTGGAAACTGTAGTTGTGGAAGGTGTAGGATTTATTGGCCAACACACACCATTTTTATCTCGGACACAGCTCTTCGAAATAGGATCAAAATAGTTTCCTTGGCCACACGACTCCACTAGAAGTTCGCCATCGAAGCAGATATAGAACTCGTAGCAGCTGTCAGGATATGGAACAAATTCACCGTGATAATATCCACCGGGACAAGTAGAAGGTGCCTTCGTTGTTGTGGATGGTGTCGCTGTAGATGTTGTTTCCGACGAAGGGGTTGTTGAAGATGCAGTTGTGCTAAGAGTTGTTGTAGACGGTGTTGTTGAGGAAGGTGTTGTTGATGAAGGTGTTGTTGGTGTAGGAGTTGTTGGCAAAGACGTTGAAGATTTGGTAGTCGGCGCAGTTGTGGAGACCGTTGTTGTAGAAACTGTAGTTGTGGAAGGTGTAGAACTCATTGGCCAACACACTCCAGTCTTATCTCGGACACAGCTCTTTGAAGTAGAGTTAAAATAGTTTCCTTGTCCACAAGACTCCTCCAGCAGCTCGCCATTAAAGCAGATATAGAACTTGTAGCAGTTGTCTGGATATGGGATGAATTCACCATCCTCATAACCGCCGGGGCAAGTACAAGTAGCCTCCGTTGTTGTAGATGAAGTTTCCGACGAAGGTGTTGTTGTGGAAGGAGTTTCTGTCGATGGCGTTATTGAGAAAGGTGTTGTTGAAGATGGTGTTGTTGTGGATTTTGGGGTGGAAAGAGTTGTGCTAGATGGTGTTGATGGGGAAGGCATTCCTGATGATGTTGTCGTTGATAAAGTCGATAATGTAAATGGTGTAGGTGTGGAGGAGGCCGTTGTTGTAGATGCTGCAGTTGTGGATGGTGTTGAACTTGTTGGCCAACACACACCGGTTTCATCTACGACACAACTCTTCGAAATGGGGTCAAAGTAGTTTCCTTCGTGACAGGACTCCTCTACCAGCTCTCCGTTGAAGCAGATATAGAACTTGTAGCAGATGCCGGGATATGAGACCAATTCACCGTCCTCATAGCCGCCAGGACAAGTGGAATCTACCTCTGTTGTAGTGGACGGCGTTGTTGTAGATGATGATTCTGAAGAAGGCGTGGTTGTAGATGCAGTACTGGAAGGAGTAACTGTCGATGGTGTTGTTTGGGAAGTTGTTGTTGATGAAGTCGATATGGTAGATGATATTGTAGTTGTGGATGGTGTTGAACTTGTTGGCCAACACACACCGGTTTCATCTACGACACAACTCTTTGAAATAGGGTCAAAGTAGTTTCCTTCGTGACAGGACTCCTCCATTAGCTCTCCGTTGAAGCATATATAGAACTTGTAGCAGATGCCGGGATATGAGACCAATTCACCGTCCTCATAGCCGCCGGGACAAGTACAATCTACCTCCGTTGTAGTGGACGGCGTTGTTGTAGATGATGATTCTGAAGAAGGTGTGGTTGTAGATGCAGTACTGGAAGGAGTAACTGTCGATGGTGTTGTTTGGGAAGTTGTTGTTGATGAAGTCGATATGGTAGATGATATTGTAGTTGTGGATGGTGTTGAACTTGTTGGCCAACACACACCGGTTTCATCTACGACACAACTCTTTGAAATGGGGTCAAAGTAGTTTCCTTCGTGACAGGACTCCTCTACCAGCTCTCCGTTGAAGCAGATATAGAACTTGTAGCAGATGCCGGGATATGAGACCAATTCACCATCCTCATAACCGCCGGGGCAAGTACAAGTAGCCTCCGTTGTTGTAGATGAAGTTTCTGACGAAGGTGTTGTTGTGGAAGGAATTTCTGTCGATGGCGTTATTGAGAAAGGTGTTGTTGAAAATGGTGTTGTTGTGGATTTTGGGGTGGAAAGAGTTGTGCTAGATGGTGTTGATGGGGAAGGTATTCCTGATGATGTTGTCGTTGATGAAGTCGATAATGTAAATGGTGTAGGTGTGGAGGAAGTCGTTGTTGTAGATGCTGCAGTTGTGGATGGTGTTGAACTTGTTGGCCAACACACACCGGTTTCATCTACGACACAACTCTTCGAAATGGGGTCAAAGTAGTTTCCTTCGTGACAGGACTCCTCTACCAGCTCTCCGTTGAAGCAGATATAGAACTTGTAGCAGATGCCGGGATATGAGACCAATTCACCGTCCTCATAGCCGCCAGGACAAGTGCAATCTACCTCCGTTGTAGTGGACGGCGTTGTTGTAGATGATGATTCTGAAGAAGGTGTGGTTGTAGATGCAGTACTGGAGGGAGTAACTGTCGATGGTGTTGTTTGGGAAGTTGTTGTTGATGAAGTCGATATGGTAGATGATACTGTAGTTGTGGATGGTGTTGAACTTGTTGGCCAACACACACCGGTTTCATCTACGACACAACTCTTTGAAATATGGTCAAAGTAGTTTCCTTCGTGACAGGACTCCTCCATTAGCTCTCCGTTGAAGCAGATATAGAACTTGTAGCAGATGCCGGGATATGAGACCAATTCACCATCCTCATAGCCGCCGGGACAAGTACAATCTACCTCCGTTGTAGTGGACGGCGTTGTTGTAGATGATGATTCTGAAGAAGGTGTGGTTGTAGATGCAGTACTGGAGGGAGTAACTGTCGATGGTGTTGTTTGGGAAGTTGTTGTTGATGAAGTAGATATGGTAGATGATACTGTAGTTGTGGATGGTGTTGAACTTGTTGGCCAACACACACCGGTTTCATCTACGACACAACTCTTTGAAATAGGGTCAAAGTAGTTTCCTTCGTGACAGGACTCCTCCATTAGCTCTCCGTTGAAGCAGATATAGAACTTGTAGCAGATGCCAGGATATGAGACCAATTCACCGTCCTCATAGCCGCCGGGACAAGTACAATCTACCTCCGTTGTAGTGGACGGCGTTGTTGTAGATGATGATTCTGAAGAAGGTGTGGTTGTAGATGTAGTACTGGAGGGAGTAACTGTCGATGGTGTTGTTTGGGAAGTTGTTGTTGATGAAGTCGATATGGTAGATGATACTGTAGTTGTGGATGGTGTTGAACTTGTTGGCCAACACACACCGGTTTCATCTACGACACAACTCTTTGAAATGGGGTCAAAGTAGTTTCCTTCGTGACAGGACTCCTCTACCAGCTCTCCGTTGAAGCAGATATAGAACTTGTAGCAGATGCCGGGATATGAGACCAATTCACCGTCCTCATAGCCGCCGGGACAAGTACAATCTACCTCCGTTGTAGTGGACGGCGTTGTTGTAGATGGTGATTCTGAAGAAGGTGTGGTTGTAGATGCAGTACTGGAAGGAGTAACTGTCGATGGTGTTGTTTGGGAAGTTGTTGTTGATGAAGTCGATATGGTAGATGATATTGTAGTTGTGGATGGTGTTGAAATTGTTGGCCAACACACACCGGTGTCATCTACGACACAACTCTTTGAAATGGGGTCAAAGTAGTTTCCTTCGTGACAGGACTCCTCTACCAGCTCTCCGTTGAAGCAGATATAGAACTTGTAGCAGATGCCGGGATATGAGACCAATTCACCATCCTCATAACCGCCGGGGCAAGTACAAGTAGCCTCCGTTGTTGTAGATGAAGTTTCCGACGAAGGTGTTGTTGTGGAAGGAGTTTCTGTCGATGGCGTTATTGAGAAAGGTGTTGTTGAAGATGGTGTTGTTGTGGATTTTGGGGTGGAAAGAGTTGTGCTAGATGGTGTTGATGGGGAAGGTATTCCTGATGATGTTGTCGTTGATAAAGTCGATAATGTAAATGGTGTAGGTGTGGAGGAGGCCGTTGTTGTAGATGGTGCAGTTGTGAATGGTGTTGAACTTGTTGGCCAACACACACCGGTTTCATCTACGACACAACTCTTCGAAATGGGGTCAAAGTAGTTTCCTTCGTGACAGGACTCCTCTACCAGCTCTCCGTTGAAGCAGATATAGAACTTGTAGCAGATGCCGGGATATGAGACCAATTCACCGTCCTCATAGCCGCCGGGACAAGTACAATCTACCTCCGTTGTAGTGGACGGCGTTGTTGTAGATGGTGATTCTGAAGAAGGTGTGGTTGTAGATGCAGTACTGGAAGGAGTAACTGTCGATGGTGTTGTTTGGGAAGTTGTTGTAGATGAAGTCGATATGGTAGATGATATTGTAGTTGTGGATGGTGTTGAACTTGTTGGCCAACACGCATTAGTTTCGTCTACGACACAGCTTTTCGAAATAGGGTCAAAGTAGTTTCCCTGCTGACAAGACTTCTCCAGCAGCTCTCCATTGAAGCAGATATAAAACTTGTAGCAGCTGCCAGGATATGCGATTAGTTCATTGTTTTCATACCCACCGGGACAAGTGCGAGGTCTGCAAACTCCATTTACGTCAAGTACGCAGTTTTTGCTACTTTTATCAAAATAATAACCGGAACCACAATCCTGTTCGACCAGATTTCCCTGAATACAGAGAAAGTACGAAGAACAGTTGTCATTGTTGGCCACTAAGTCGCCATCATCGTACCCTCCTGGGCATTTTGTTCTACAAATTCCATTTACATCGTGAACGCAGTTTTTGCTTGTTGCGTCGAAATAATTCCCGGAACCACAATCCTGTTCGACCAGATTTCCCTGAGTACAGATAAAGTACGAAGAACAGTTGTCATTGTTGGCCACTAAGTCGCCTTCTTCGTACCCTCCTGGGCATTTTGTTCTACAAATTCCATTTACATCGTGAACGCAGTTTTTGCTTGTTGCGTCGAAATAATTCCCGGAACCACAATCCTGTTCGACCAGATTTCCCTGAGTACAGATAAAGTACGAAGAACAGTTGTCATTGTTGGCCACTAAGTCGCCATCATCGTACCCTCCTGGGCATTTTGTTCTACAAATTCCATTTACATCGTGAACGCAGTTTTTGCTTGTTGCGTCGAAATAATTCCCGGAACCACAATCCTGTTCGACCAGATTTCCCTGAGTACAGATAAAGTACGAAGAACAGTTGTCATTGTTGGCCACTAAGTCGCCTTCTTCGTACCCTCCTGGGCATTTTGTTCTACAAATTCCATTTACATCGTGAACGCAGTTTTTGCTTGTTGCGTCGAAATAATTCCCGGAACCACAATCCTGTTCGACCAGATTTCCCTGAATACAGAGAAAGTACGAAGAACAGTTGTCATTGTTGGCCACTAAGTCGCCATCATCGTACCCTCCTGGGCATTTTGTTCTACAAATTCCATTTACATCGTGAACGCAGTTTTTGCTTGTTGCGTCGAAATAATTCCCGGAACCACAATCCTGTTCGACCAGATTTCCCTGAGTACAGATAAAGTACGAAGAACAGTTGTCATTGTTGGCCACTAAGTCGCCTTCTTCGTACCCTCCTGGGCATTTTGTTCTACAAATTCCATTTACATCGTGAACGCAGTTTTTGCTTGTTGCGTCGAAATAATTCCCGGAACCACAATCCTGTTCGACCAGAATTCCCTGAGTACAGATAAAGTACGAAGAACAGTTGTCATTGTTGGCCACTAAGTCGCCATCATCGTACCCTCCTGGGCATTTTGTTCTACAAATTCCATTTACATCGTGAACGCAGTTTTTGCTTGTTGCGTCGAAATAATTCCCGGAACCACAATCCTGTTCGACCAGAATTCCCTGAGTACAGATAAAGTACGAAGAACAGTTGTCATTGTTGGGCACTAAGTCGCCATCATCGTACCCTCCTGGGCATTTTGTTCTACAAATTCCATTTACATCGTGAACGCAGTTCTTGCTTGTTGCGTCGAAATAATTCCCGGAACCACAATCCTGTTTGACCAGATTTCCCTGAGTACAGATAAAGTACGAAGAACAGTCGTCAATGTTGGCTACTAAGTCGCCTTCTTCATAACCACCTGCACATTGACATGGCGCCAGCGTAGTCGTTGTAGTTGATGTAGTTGTAGGCCAGCAACTTCCATTTTCATCGCGAGCGCAGGTCTTCGTTGATACATCAAAGTAGTTTCCAGTTCCACAGCTTTGAGCAATAAGCTCACCTTGGGTGCAGACGAAGTAAGAGTGACAACTTTCACTGTTTTCCACTAAGTTGCCTTCTTCATAACCACCTGCACATTGACATGGCGCAGGCGCTGTCGTTGTAGTTGATGTAGTTGTAGGCCAGCAACTTCCATTTTCATCGCGAGCACAGGCCTTCTTAGATGCATCAAAGTAGTTTCCAGTTCCGCAGCTTTGTGCAATAAGCTCTCCTTGGGTGCAGACGAAGTAAGAGTGACAACTGTCACTGTCTCCCACTAAGTCGCCTTCTTCATAACCACCTGCGCATTGACATGGTACAGGCGCTGTCGTTGTAGTTGATGTAGTTGTAGGCCAGCAACTTCCATTTTCATCGCGAGCACAGGCCTTCATAGATGCATCAAAGTAGTTTCCAGTTCCGCAGCTTTGTGCAATAAGCTCTCCTTGGGTGCAGACGAAGTAAGAGTGACAACTGTCACTGTCTCCCACTAAGTCGCCTTCTTCATAACCACCTGCGCATTGACATGGCACAGGCGCTGTCGTTGTAGTTGATGTAGTTGTAGGCCAGCAACTTCCATTTTCATCGCGAGCACAGGCCTTCATAGATGCATCAAAGTAGTTTCCAGTTCCGCAGCTTTGTGCAATAAGCTCTCCTTGGGTGCAGACGAAGTAAGAGTGACAACTGTCACTGTCTCCCACTAAGTCGCCTTCTTCATAACCACCTGCGCATTGACATGGCACAGGCGCTGTCGATGTAGTTGATGTAGTTGTAGGCCAGCAACTTCCATTTTCATCGCGAGCACAGGCCTTCATAGATGCATCAAAGTAGTTTCCAGTTCCGCAGCTTTGTGCAATAAGCTCTCCTTGGGTGCAGACGAAGTAAGAGTGACAACTTTCACTATCTCCCACTAAGTCGCCTTCTTCGTAGCCTCCAGGACAACTGCAGCTGGATGTTGCTGCTGTTGTCGTTGTAGACTCCGTCACTGGATTAGTCCAGCAGCTACCATTTTTATCCTCTTCACACACCTTGTTTTCATTGTTGAAATAGTTTCCATACCCACAGTTTTGTTCCACTAGTTCACCGCCACTGCACACGTAGTAAGAGTAGCAGCTATCCGGATTAGCTATGAACTCACCATTGGTATATCCTCCCACACAGGTGCACGGTGCTTCAGTTGAGGGCGTGAGTGGCCGACAAATATTCTCACTATCAGGAGTACAATATAAGTTTGTCTTGTCAAAGTAGCTGCCACTTCCGCAAGTTTGTTCCACAAGTGCCCCATTGTAGCACACATAGAATAAATCACATTGCGTTGGGTGCGGAACGAATTCACCTTCTTCAGTACACTGGGCCACCGAGCATACGTTGTTTGTATCCGGTACACAATTAAGATTCGTCTTATCGAAGTAACTGCCAGGTTTGCAGCTTTGCTCGACAAGTTTACCATCATAACAAATATAGAACATCAAGCAATTGGTAGGATGTGGACTATACGTGCCATTTTCACTGCATTCTGATTGTGGGCATACATTTTTCGCATCAGGTATACAATACAAATTCGTGCTGTCAAAGTAGCTGCCAGGTAAACAGCTTTGTTCAATAAGTTCTCCATCACTGCAAACATAGAACAGTGAACATTCGGTAGGATGGGGGCTAAATTCACCATCAACCGCACATTGCCGTTGTGCTTGCGGGCAAATGTTTTGTATATCCGGTAAGCAGGACGTTTCCGTTCTGTCGAAGTAACTTCCTCGATTACAGCTTTGTACTACAGCCTCTCCGTTGTAGCAAACGAAGAAGTTCGAGCAGGATTCGTCATTGGCAACAAATGTTCCATCCGGTACACCAGTACATGCATTCTATAAAAATAATGATTTGTCTCAGAATGGAATTTGTTCAAATAAATGAATCCCACTCACCCGTTTAGTTCTAAGTGATTGCTTAGCGTCAATACCAAGCACAGTAGCAAGAACTACTGTCAAAATGACAACTACAAGAAAACAATGTACAAATTATTATCTGCTGCAGTACTCAAATGATTAATAAAACACAAATACAAAAGCATAAACAAAAACAACAACTATCACTGGACACTCAAAACACATATCCCACCTCTCATTGTCTAGGCTCCAAAGTTAATCCTTCGTTTTCCTATGTCGTTCCTATTATTCCTATTATTCCTTAAGTGTCCGCTGGTGCGGAAATTTTTAAGAAACTCGTCAAAAACTACCTTGTAATGATCTTTTATATAAATTCGTAGGATGCCACAGCGAACCAAATACCTTGGGTGTGGTTTTATCAGGTACACCTCTCGGCCGTGTTAAATTTTGTGTAGAACAACAAGAGCGGCTCTTTGTGGATGGCATTTTAAGAGGTAATTGTTGGTACCCATAGCGATGGTTTTCGGGCAAATGTTTCAAACACTATCAGTAAATTAGTGTCTTACTAGGGTTTTCCTTGTCGATAAAAGTGATAAAGGAAACATGTTTTATCTGGCAGTGTTTTACACTGAAATCAATGATAACATCATAAGATAGATATCTAAAATAAAAACCTGAGTGAAATCGAGAGTTTCCCATCTTATCGGCAAAAGTATGCACGGTCATTGATGAAGATCAGTATTTTTGGAAGACTTGGATTCGATAGTCTCCTTAAATAAGGTCAAAGTCAAGTTTGTATAAATGTAAGTCAAATGTGAATTAGGTACCTATGTTTTTAAATGAAATTTACCCTGAATAGCAAAGTGTTACATCCTACTTCCATTTATTGGCTTTATCTACGGTCATGCGGATCGTGACCGAATTCTAGCAATATATCGAAGGTCTGTCAAACGCTTCCCCATTTGCCGTCACTCCTTCTCCCAGATTCCATTGCAGAACGTCGATGGCAATTGGTAATTTACGAATTAAAACTAGCTGGCTCGACGCACGATCCTAAATCAACTGACAGAAGAAAATTTAATTTAAACCGCGAAATTTACAAGCAACAAAATAATTCGACCAATATCTCGACCATATCTCAGACTATTTCTTCATGTTTAGAACCTGACTTACGCTATCTAGCGGGCTGTAGTGAAGCTACAGCGGATTGGTGTCTAGGGTGGGATGTTTCGTAGATATTTTTGTGCTTTCCTAAACGGTTGGAGTCCGTGATGGTGCGGATCTCTGGCGGTGAGTTTCAGCAAGTACATCCCAATGGGGATGGTGGTACCAATGCCAATACCATCCATTGATGTATATGTATTAGGGTCTTGGAGTCTTGTAACCCAAGATCGAGAAACGCCAAAATATAGGAGTCGGAGGCAGTATATGACCCTGAAACGCTAGCGTTGTATTACGTCTGTAGATAACCCACAAGTGGAGACATGACTATAGCTAATGAATCACAAAACCTGAACACTTTGTGAACATTTATTCTACGATCCACACAGAAGTAAATCACCTAGCTCATAATATTGAGCACATGAATAAATACAATATGTCCAATTGGAGCCTCCGTGGCTGCAGCTAGTATCTCATCATCTTAAGTAGAGGAAATAGAACAAGCACTTAAGACTTTTGTGAAGTGGCTCTAACGTCACCCATTAAGAACTAATTACACCAATAAAAATACAACAAAAATAATTTTCTACCATATCGCTATGACTTGAAGTGCAAATGTAAATATTTGACTACCTCGGACTGCACTTTGAATGATTTTCAATAAATATCAGTTGCCATCTGTCGCGATAAGTTTATTCAATAAAAACACGAAAACTACGCGCTTCGAAATGAAAGGTAACTGTGAGTGACAATTGGAAACTATTTCCCATACATTTCGACAGTTTTTCTTGATTCTAGTTAATTGTTGGATGTCCATGGTCCTCAGCGTCAGCGTTTGCATTGCTAATGCTTTCGAACAACCCATTTGTCCATCAAATGAAGAAGTTTTCTTTCCGCATCCTGGTGATTGTCAGAAATATTACATTTGTCAAAACGGACAAGCATATCCTGCGGCATGCTTGAGCGGGATGCAATGGAACCAATCTCAGGGACTCTGTATACACTCAGATGGGGATTATGACTGCCAACAACGAACGCAGATACGCACGACCTTGCTTTGTCCACTTGAAGATGATCCATCGATTTCTAAACATATCCCGAATGCAAATGATTGCGGACAGTTCTACACATGCCTCGGGGGAGATGCATATCCCATGGCATGCACTGCAGGCAAACACTGGAGTGTAGAACTCGATCGTTGCGAGCATCCCAGTGTGGCGAATTGTGAACGAAGGCAATCCCGTTCGGTGATACAAAATGGTGATATAAATCCTGATTGTCCATTGGACGATGATCCTAGTAATCCCACTATGATTCGGTATCCGGCCGATTGTGCCAAGTTTTATAAGTGCTCATACGGCAGGTCCTACATTGTGAGCTGTCCCTTCGGTTTGCATTGGGATGTTTCGTCAAATCGTTGTGAGAGTCCTTTTATTGCGAAATGTCGAAGTGCAGGAACGACTACTACACGAACAACAATAACATCAATCACAACAACTAAATGGTCAACTGAAACTACCAAACCGACAACAACTACAACACGCAGCCCGGATCCAAATCTTCCAGTACCATTGCCCCAATGTTCCGATGAGAATAGTGTTCAGAAATTTGGTATACCCGGCGAATGTGGTTGGTTCATGCAGTGCTATAATGGTAATGCCTTTAAGATTAAATGCCGCGAAGGACGAGAATGGAGTTCAATCAGAAACGATTGCATCGATGCAGCTTTAGCTGGATGTTCCAGTTCGTCTGGATCCGACAGTTCTAGCGTAACTATTCCTAGCACTACTTCAACGGCTACTACTTCAACGACTACTCCAATTCCAACCTCTTGCGATGAAGGCGTTGAATATCTAAGGCATCCCACTGATTGCCATAAGTACATACAGTGTGACAATGGAAATCCATTGGTTAGAGAATGTCCTTTACCGCTTTATTTTAGCAGAAAGCTAAAGAGATGTGAATGGACCTCAAAGGACTGTTAGTATTTAAAATATAAGGTCTTGTTCTGTGAATAAAAATTAATAATGTGCAATTGACTTGACATTAGTACCTACAAGTTTTTTGATTTTCGAAAAACTCTTCCCAGAAAGAGACGCTCTTAATCATACACTCCCAACTGAGAGTGCAACTGAGAAGAATGACAGTTTTGCTTGCTAATATGTAACATTTACCGTCTTGAGACCGTCCAGGTGCGTTAATTATGGGTAGAACACTAAACCGAACATGTCGAGCATTTCTTTCATTGACATACTATACGTGAACTGCTAGCAGTTTCATACAAACATGCGAAGAAAAATGAAGCAAACATAAGCACTAGCCCTTTTAGTTCAGGGCGGCGAAAGTATGAAACCTCTGCGCGCCATTGCTATTTTGTACGTAGAACACAGTGCCATCCATTGTAGAAACATTGCAACTGCGCAAAATAACCATTTATTCAAATTATTTCGAACGTTCGATAACAGATGGCACACTCAGCACACAAACAAAATCGCACAAATTGACCAATGACATTTGAGTGTTTTGGTTTCTCTCCACCGTGAACCAAAAGAGCTAGTGCTCATGTTTGATTCAACGAAAAATTGTCTGCTAGCAGCCCATGTATTATAGTATGTAAATGATTTCTTTAGTCTGCTAAACTTTTTTTGTCGATCTGCTACACTTTGTTGCAATGATCAGCATAAGATCACAAAATATGCGGTGCTCAAACTGCTCAGTCTAATTATTCGGTGCTCATAGAGTGCGTCCTGATCATGTTCTGAACGAACCAAAGAAACACAAGTCCTCTGATGTACTTTTGATTACCTTTTCTTTTTGTTTTTGACATTTGGGGCTCTGTGATCGGAATTTAAAATAAGAAAAACGTGTATTGCTGTAGAAATTCCTATTAAATCTGTTTGACAGTTCGGTAATAATACTGAGCTCTTAATGGACCTGAAAATCTGTGTTGGGAGTGGGCAATGCCGCGTCAAGTTGATCACTGAGCTGACGCTATATGTAGGTATTAATGAGGGCGTATGAATCGGGCAGGCATTGATTGGCATTAACTTGGCAATGTCCAGTGTTTTAACTTTCTCATACACATCAATTGTGCTTATTTTACCTCCCCGTGGTAACCACCGGGTACTGGTCTCGCCCACCCGGGCTTGACTTGCTAAACTTATAAGCGCGAGTGTTGAACACGAAGAGAATAGCAACACTATAATGCTCTGTCGGAGTTGACTGTCTGCTCGAGTCTCAGAAGTCTAACATGAGCACCTCAGAATGAGGACGTACGGCGGATGAATTTAAATGATTAAATCAACGGTGGCGTCAACAGTCAACTTGACAGATACCTTAATGGGCTACTTCGACTTATTTGGAGCTAAGGTTATTAGGGCTTTTCAGCACTAGTCAGGGTGTTGAAATAGAGATGGTGGCGGATGAACCCTTTATGGGCCAACGGCAGCGCTCATATCCCCGAAGCGGGTTACTGACTCCGGGAAATCCGGCCCCTTTTGTCCAAGGGGTTCAGCAAAGGACCTGGCCCTCCAGGTTGGGGGTTGTGCGTCGGGGTAACTTCCCTACCACGGAAAAACCAGGCAGTTATGACACAACCACAAGCCTCGGATATGGATGATCCAAATGTTGACGACCCCAGCAAACGAAATAAGGACAACGAACTTCGGATCTGCACGTGGAATGTCCGGACCTTAAACAGACCGCGTGCAGCCGAACAACTTGTGGAGACCCTGGATAGGTACAAAGCCGACATTACGGCCATCCAGGAAGTGCGATGGGATGGAGAAGGCATAAGAAGGATGAAAAACTGTGACATCTATTACGGCGAGTGCCGCAGAGAGCAGAGTCAGCGATTATTTGGATGTGGATTTGTGATTAGAAGAAGACTTAGGCAAGAAGTCTTGGGATTTCGCAATGTTAGCGATCGCCTAGTCACAATCCGCATCAGGGCCAAATTTAAAAATATCACGCTGATCTGTGCTCACGCCCCGACAGAGGAGAAAGACGACACAGCCAAAGAAGCATTCTACGATCTCCTTGAGAAGACGTATGATAAGTGCCCGAAGTACGACGTCAAGATAGTCCTTGGCGACTTTAACGCCAAAATCGGAAAGGAGGGCATCTTTGGCTCTGCAGTCGGAAAGCACAGCCTGCACGACAACACCTCCGGAAACGGACTCAGGCTAATCGACTTTGCGGCGGGGCGAAATGTCATCATTGCCAGCACACGTTTCCCACACCTCAACATACACAAGGGGACTTGGCGGTCTCCAGATCAACAAACCGTCAACCAAATTGATCATGTTGCGATCGACGCCAGACATGCCTCCAGTATCTTGGATGTCCGAACGTTTCGAGCGGCCAACATAGACTCGGACCATTACTTGGTAGTAGCCAAAGTACGGATGCGGATATCCAATACTCCACAACAGCGAGAGGATACTGTAAGAAGATTTGACGTTGCAAGGCTACTATCGCAAGAGACCGCCAAAACCTTTGCCGACCGCGTCTCACTAAACCTCTCAGCAAGCCCATCCTCAGCGTCACCAACATCAAGTACAGAGGACCAGTGGCAACACTGCCAGCGTGCCATCAGGAGTGCCGCTACCGAAGTGCTGGGTTTCACTAGGCGACCACGACGAAACCCCTGGTTCGATGAGGAATGCCGCCAGGCACATGCAGCCAAGAACGAGGCCTATCAATTAATGCTGCAGACAAGAACCAGAGCGGCTGAGAGAGCTGCCCGTGAGCTCTACGGGCAAAAAAGAAGGGAGGAACACCGACTTCTCAGAAGGAAAAAGAAAGAGCACGAGAAGCGAGCGGTCGAATCAATTGAGGGACGCTACTGCAGAGGCAATGTTCGAAAGTTCTACCAAAGGGTAAAACGTTCCACCCAAGGATACAAGGCCCGAACAGAAGCCTGCAGAGATGAGCATGGGAATACAGTAGTAGATTCACAGTCGGTGCTGAGGATTTGGAAAGAACACTTCTGCAGACTGTTAAACGGCGGAGACAGCCAACAACCCGCTGTCAGGCAGAATGATCTGTTCAGTTTGGGCGATGATAGCCAAAATTTCCGTCCACCCGACCTACACGAAGTGAGCATAGCGATATCCAAACTTAAGTGCAACAAAGCTGCTGGAGCGGATGGCCTCCCGGCCGAGCTTTTCAAAGCAGCGGGAGATAGCTTGGTAAGGAGCATGCACCAGCTCATCTGTAAAATATGGTCGGATGAAAGCATGCCCGACGAATGGAACCTCAGCATCGTGTGCCCCATCCACAAGAAAGGAGATACTCTGAACTGCGCCAACTACAGAGGAATAAGTCTCCTGAATGTCGCGTATAAGATCTTGTCGGCTGTATTGTGTGAACGCCTAAAACCTTTCGCCAACAACCTGATCGGCCCATATCAGTGTGGTTTTAGACCAGGGAAGTCAACCATCGACCAAATTTTCACACTCCGACAGATCTTGGAAAAAACCCAGGAATTTCAGATCGATACACACCATCTATTTATCGACTTTAAAGTCGCCTATGATAGCGTATATAGGGACGAATTATACAAAGCCATGTCAAGTTTTGGCATCCCCGCAAAGCTCGTCCGTCTGTGCAGGATGACCATGGAGAAATCTCGCTGCTCCGTTAAAGTCGGCAAGAACACCACCGATCCATTTGATGTCGAAAAAGGTTTGAGACAAGGCGATGCGCTATCATGTACTCTCTTTAACATCGTTCTTGAAGCAATTGTACGAAACTCACAAGCCAACACCAGAGGTACAATTTTTCAAAAGTCCGTTCAACTACTTGCCTATGCTGATGATATTGACATCATTGGGAGAACGCGGCGAGCTGTCAGTGGCGCATTTGCAAGCATCGAAACGGAGGCGGCGAAGATGGGTCTGGCTGTTAATGAGGACAAAACGAAGTATATGCTGTCAACGAGAAGGGACTCTCAACATCGGCGACTCGGACAAAACGTCACGATGGACAGATACAACTTCGAAGTAGTTAAAGACTTTGTCTACCTGGGCTCCACTATCACTTCGCAAAATGACATCGGCGCAGAGATCAAGCGAAGAATCACTCTTGCCAATCGCTGTTTCTTCGGGCTAAGAAGGCATCTAAGAAGTAAAGCCCTCTCTCATAGAACCAAGGAGATATTATATAAGACCTTAATCATCCCGGTTCTGCTGTATGGTGCAGAAGCATGGACCCTGTCAAAAGCGGATGAAAACCTTCTGGGATGCTTTGAGAGAAAAATTCTTCGAGTGATATTCGGTCCAGTTTGTGACGATGGAGTGTGGAGAAGAAGATTCAATAACGAACTATACGGGCTATACAGCGACGTTGACCTGGTCAAAAAGCTGAAAATACAACGGCTGAGATGGCTGGGACACGTGGAGCGTATGGACAACAACGCACCAGCCCGACGAGTCTTCGAATCCACCCCTGAGGGACAACGCAGCAGAGGAAGACCCCACCTTAGGTGGCGCGCACAATTGGAGAACGACCTCAACCAACTTGGTGTGCGTAACTGGAGGCAGCTAGCGAGGGACCGAGCTGGCTGGAGGGGCTTGTTGGTTGAGGCCGTGGTCCACCCCGGACTGTAAGCGCCACCAAAAGTAAGTAAGTAAGTAAGTAAGTAATGAGGGCGCAAATCATTTGGCCATTTGAGTGAACTATTGACAGCTGCCATGAAAGATTGAGAATTATTTTTCAGTAACACATTTGCATTAAGTAATTTGTGTCTTCCTCGAGTAAAATATATACGAAGAATTGACTGTCAGAATTCAACTGTTCAAACAAATCAAAGTTGTTGTTCTCTCAATGAAAACAAAATGGCTAACTCTTGCGTTCCTTAGATAGACATAGATTTTAAATCAATAGGTCATTATTGCCACTGATTATTCCTGTCAGAATTCTTAGGTTATTTTTGTCCAGATTAATAAGGGAGTCGAATTTTCTGGGGGAGAATTTGGTGAAGAATTGTCTGGTGCAGTTCTGCCGAGTTCTGTTTTAGGTCAAACTTCAGTGGATTGGATTTCAGACAACCTCTTATTGTAGTTCTTGAAATGTTTCTCACTGTCGAGCTGACTTTAACCAGTGAGTCCAACGCCAATGGAATCCACTGAAGGATGACAAGGTTTTTCTTTGTAAGTCCATAGATGCCCAGGCTTATGTACTTTTCCAGGACCAGCTTTGATTTTATGAAAGACGAGTTAAGAGCTTTGATAGCTGCATGGCTGTCTGAGAAGATAAACATTGTTTTGCCACGTGTATTTGCACTTTGACTTATTCTACCGCAGTGGTTAATGGCAAGGACTTCAGGCTGGAATGTGGATGAGTTTTGCCAAAACTGACTGTATACGAGTTCGCTTGAGGAGACTTTCCGTAAATGCCAGATCCAGCCCCTGACTCCATCTTAAAGCCATCTGTGTCACGATGGATTTGGTTTGTATTTTTCGCAGTCATCCCTTGGATGGATGGTGATAGAGAAGCTTTTGTGGAAGGAATCTCATCTACGAAAGTTTACCTTTTATTTGGTCCATAATCGGTACGACAGAAAAAGTGTAGCCTTTCATTTTATGATGGTTCAAGTTTCAATAAAACTCGTAAAATCGGGCAAAATGTCCAATCTCATTGGTACCTGATTTCATCATAATACGAAACCTCAGCAATAGCAGAAAGCTTTGATATTGTCCGGCAGAGGATATGATTTCGTTCGAAGTTCCGATCTCAAGTCGTCAGGTTTTGACTCATATATCGTAGAGTGTTGAGTACTGCATGCATTTGCAGTTATACATGCATTTTAAGCTGGCAAAATTTAAACAATTCAATAAAAACCACACATCTGCTATTATCTCAAGGTACGATTTTATTACCAATACAGCTAACATTGGCCTTCGATACATTTTTTGGAACTTTCATCATAATGCATACCCGACAAACAACTGACAGCAACATTCTGACCACTGGCGCACATTATGAACTTGGAACAATCGCTGGGATCTGGTTTGAAATCGAAAGTGCATCCGTCACCACCGATAACAGGCTTGGCAGTCGTCACGGTCGGATCACAATTTGCCAACTCGGGTGATTCACATCGATCTAAATCCTGGCTCCAATGCAGATTTCTCGGACATGATATCGTGTACGCCTTACCATATGAACATTTGCGAAATTTCGTACAATCTCCCTGAACTGAAAGATGTGTTGGATTATATGGATCATCATCGATTGGGCAATTCAATTCGTAAATCCCAATATTGTTTGATTTCGCTTCGATACATGCCGCATGGATGAGCAGTACCATTAAAGGTCCCACAATATTGTGTGCTGAAAATAGATAAATAATTTTAACTATGGAAATTCGATTGAAAAATGCTCACTCTTCATTGTTGCGCTTGTGATTTCTCAAATAATCCTATTACAGTCCACTATGATCCACATTCATTTATATAGCATGGAAGTGATGAATTTTTGCGATGTTTTTCTCTTTTTCATTATTAACTATAAAAATAAATATTTATTGAAATGATACCATAAATGTTACCGAACTGTTTCACAGATAACGCGAAATTAATTGGAATATTTTGTTTAGAGTGCACTCGATCATAATTGTAAAATAATACGAATACACGTAATGTTGTTGACGTTGAGAGTGAATTGCGAAAAACTACATGGTGTCCTTTTGAAAGCGGTGCATTTAACTGATCTGCTGGAAACATGAGCGGCCTTGAGATTGTTTACGCAATTTCACTTTGACATTGGCATGAACATGCCGGTGCACCAACTGAATTGGTTTTGAATCTATTGATTTTGTTTGTCAAGCGGAAACGATTGATTTGAAACTATTTTCAGTGTCAGTGTTCATTTAAAAAATGTTGTAAAATAAGAATGCATTTAAAATAAAACTAAGGACATGTGGCAGGGATTCCCTATAATGCAGCTAATTCCATACTCATACAAAGCCAGTCATCATAACTCTATACGTGCTTATGATCGTGTCTATAGTCCATCCAGAAGTTCTTAAACCTTCAAGAATTAACGTTGGCAACGTTTCTAGACATCGAAGGAGCTTTCAATAACCCTAACACAGAAACCCTTGCATCCTCACTCGAGGTACTTGGTTTGGCTTACTACCTGACTAACTGGGTTAAAACAATGCTTAACAGCAGAATAACTAACATATCGATAAATTTAAGGCGGTGGCCATGGTGTCCACTACTAGAGTCATTGCTTGTGACCCGAGCGGCGTTGGTTCGAGCCCCGGCGGGGGACAGCAATACTCTGCCACCGACCATAAAGGGAAACGAATAATATCAGAGTTTCTCCACCACTACACCAAAATAGGGGTTTTTGCTGGGAATGGGCCATAATTCTGGATTTCAAAATACTGTATCGACAAAATTCTGTATTTTTTTTTTTTGAAAATACTGTATGAACAAAATTCTGTATTTCAGAATTCTGTATTTCAAAATGCTGTATATCCAAAATGCTGTGTATCCAAAATGCTGTATATCCAAAATGCTGTATATTCAAAATACTGTATGTGCAAAATTCTGTTTTCCGAATAGCTGCTTATACCCAATTCTATTTTTTGAAAAAGTGTTTGCATAAGAAAAAGCAAGCTGTAATATAACTTTTTAAATTTATTGGAAAAAAAAAACAAAAATTGGAAATCATTTAGGAACATAATTTAACAAAAACATAACAGTAAACTTAATACTTCAAAGAAATTTAATAAACAATAAACATAAAAATAACAAATTAGCATAACAGAATCATTTAAAACAAAAGCAAACTTTTTGCTATTCGCCTTAAATAAGCAACGTTGCTTAAATCGGGCCTCTTTCGCATAATACGTCGAATTCTCTTGTTTTTAAGTATTGTTTTTTTGTTTTTTTAATGTGCTCCCCATTCCTAACCCTTTCCACCTGTGCTTTAGTAAAAATTAGCTCCTTTTTCAGGTCGCTGATAAGTTTATACAGGCCCGGCTTTTTCCTCCCAACCAAGACTTTTAATCGGCGATGCCATGCCTCAACGCTGTTTTGGGTCCTCGTAAACACTTCTGTTCTTGTTTTTGAACTTTCAAAAACAGACCAAAACATCGGTTTATGTTTTATAAATCTATGTAGATATGCAAGGAGACAGTAAAATATAAAAATAAAAGAAGTGGTATGTTAGAATTCTGTATTAAAAAAAAATGGTTTTGATAATGTAAAAAAGTGCGCACTTTTTTACATTATCAAAACCATTTTTTTTTAAATACAGAATTTTGATATACAGAATTTTGAAATACAGAGTTTTGTTCATACAGAATTTTGTTCATACAGAATTTTGAAATACAGAGTTTTGTTCATACAGAATTTTGTTCATACAGAATTTTGAAATACAGTATTTTGAAATACAGTATTTTGAAAACAGAATTTTGACCATACAGTATTTCAACCCCAACCCGTTTTTGCTTGGTAGTACAATGGACCGAGATTCGTCTGAGTGCTCCAGGATTTGGAATCCCCTTTTTTTGAAAAAAAAAAAAAAAAAAAATCAAGGGACGCCACAAGGGGAGTTTTATGTCCTCTTCTATGGAATTTCTCAAAAAAGAAAGTTCTTAAAGCACTCTTGTCAACAAGGGTCTCAAGGAGATCGATTACGCAGACGATTTTTTTGTGCTAATTTCAGAAAAATATCTTCCCACCGTTAGTGAAGTTATAGAATCTGCGTTATCAGACCTATCAAAGTGGATGGAGAATAACGACGAATGATAATAAGGTATCAAAATGGGAACCATCAAAATTGAGAGGCACCCAAAAGTGCTCATGCACAGACTAAGAGAGATACAAATTTGGACGCCCTAATCATTCGGTAACTCGCGCATTCTTCACTTCACGCGGATGATCTTTAATGGCAACACGGTTCTTTGACTTGGCTTGGAAGAACTAGCAAAGAAATGTCTGTCAGATTTAAAAAGATTCATCAATAAATCCGAATAGTTTTGTTAGTTGCATGACATGCCTTATCATAAGGGTAATGGCAATGGGCCTCAATGGGTTCTGGGTGAAAATTGTATACTGCCCGTCTAACCTAACCTAACCTATGTAAGCAGTCCGGCAGACTTATTGAATTTTCAGCTCTCGCTTCATGCTTTTCATCCAAGCTCAAAGCTATATAGCAGAACTGGTAAAATAAAGCTTCTACTAAGCGTCAGGTACTTTAAACCCAACTGTTTACGAAGCCGAAGTAGCAGTGGTTTCGAATGTTTTACTCTTCGAAGGATCTTCACTTGGGTGTCATTCGTTAAGTCTATGAGTTCCTTAACTACCTCGCGTTTGCTGCTGTATATTAAATAAAAAATCCAATCCTATGCATTGTGGGAACAGTTTGAAAAAAAAAAAAAAAATAAATAAATAAATAAATAAATAGTTGGCGCAACAGGCGTGTAGACACCCAAGGCTTAGGTACTTTCGAAAAAGCTACTTTGCATATTGTACTGCGAACTATGAATTTTTTTAGGAATCGCGAATTCTGCATTCGCCAAGACTGTCATCGTTTGCGGCTGTAAAGTCGATGAAAAGGTCTTGAGTCTCGACTTGAAATTTCGTTGATCTTATCCATGACTTGTATGAGTGTGCAATTTGGTGTATGATTGTTCTGCCGGGCCTAAAACCACACTGGCATGTACAATGGATAAAGATGTTATATGCGACATTAAGAAGGGATATGTCTTCATAGTTGCTGCAAAATGTCGCCTTTTATATCTGTGATCTGTTGGGTGGGTTTTCTTTCTGCCCTTTTTTCCATTTAGCAGCGGCTGGCTTCTTAAACAATATCTATTTGCTGCACCTAGGTGCCTAGATTTTGTTCGCCTGAACCATCATTCTGGTCTATAAAACTTCTAAACGTTATATCGATCGCGAGAATTTTCGGCTGGCTGACTGTGTAGTTAGCGGCCAAAAATATGGAAGTGATAGTCGGAGTCTGATTCACACCTTAAACATCGAATATATTGTAGCTTTTCCAAACCTATTAGAAACCTTTTCATATATAGGTATTTGAGCTGCAATACAAGTTTTGATTTAGCTCCTAGTATTGCCTATCTGATAATAAGAAGTTTGAGAGTACATGCTATCACCAAGCTTAATTAAAATTCCAAGTTCGACATAATTTGACGGAATCAATATTTGCCTTCATAGAACAAAGTGAATGTATAAACCCGACCCCCACTTAGCTACCGGTTTGATTACTGTCAACCGCCCTTCAATATTTGAATGCTCAAAATAATAATTAAATTCCTATAAGCAATTGAAGTGCAATGTTTACCAAGTACTTTACCGTATCTATATCAATTAGCAGTCCTATTGAATCGTAGCCGGCCCTAGATATATAAAGATAAGAATCATATGCCGAAGAAAGTATTCGATTGGGAAAAGTCTTACGGAATGTACGGTAAGAATGATGGACAGCTCTATATTCCATATATTTCCAGCCTAATTGTTTTTTTTTTTTGCAGCATTTAAATTAACCCTTTGGGCGTTAGCCGGTCTACTGGTTCAGCTAGCAATGGTTAGGAAATTTTGTTTTTTTTAATTTTTCCATAATGTCCTTCAATTGATTTGATCGATTGTGGTTCTAATTCTAGGCTGAACTGCCAATTTTGCATCCCAGCTGCAATGAGTATGAGGACGCTTTTGCTCCAACACAGCTGCCATATCCTAATGATTGTACAAAATTCTACAAGTGTTCGGGTGGTTTTGCCTTTCCGATTAATTGTCCGGCTGGACTGCACTGGAGTACCTCGAATAATCGCTGTGAATTTCCATTAGTTGCTGGTTGTGATCCAAATGTTGTAGCGCCTGTTCGGCCACCGAGTCCTGTACCGTCTATTCCTAATGGAGGTATTCTACGATCTGACTGTCCGCTAACAGAAAATCCAAACGATCCAACACAGTTACCATATCCGGGCAATTGTGGTATGTTCTATAAATGTGAGGCTGGTGTAGCTTATCCTGTCAGTTGTCCAAGAGGTTTGCATTGGAGTGTGTCATTAAATCGTTGCGAATGGCCAAATCTTGCAAGATGTGACTCCGGTAATGGCCAGGCACCAGCACCAGTACCGGCACCTGCACCAGTACCAGCACCAGTACCAGCACCAGTACCAGCACCAGTACCAGCACCAGTACCGGCACCTGCCCCAGTACCAGCACCAGTTCCAGCACCAGTACCGGCACCTGCCCCAGTACCAGCACCAGTACCAGCACCAGTACCAGCACCAGTACCGGCACCTGCCCCAGTACCAGCACCAGTTCCATCACCCGTACCAGCACCAGTTCCAGCACCAGCACCAGCACCCGTACCAGCACCCGTACCAGCACCCGTACCAGCACCAGTACCAGCACCAGTACCAGCACCAGTACCGGCACCAGTACCAGGACCGAACATAAATGACTTGGATGCCTACTGTTATTCATTGAACAGATCGGGCTACCATTCGTATCCCGGAGACTGTACACGATTCGTACAGTGTTCAAATGGAAGAGGTTATGCCCATAATTGTCCTGCGACTCTGTATTATAACTCTCATATAAGAACTTGTGGCCGCACTTGTGTACTATAAATAATTGTTCAACAGTTGTATGGTTGTGCAAAAAGTTAAATAGCAATTTTCTGTGCAGTCTTTCATTTAATATTCAACAAGAAGTATAAGTAATGATCACTGATCAGTATGGTATATTAAATGTGGTCATGATCTAGGTTCGTCTTGGCAAATCCGTATACGCTAATGTGTAATTGGATGGTTGGATAAAGATCACAATCTTTTGACAGCTTCTTTATTGGTTGGAGTTTCTTAAAAATAGTGGTATCTAAAACTAAACATACATCACTTTAGCCAAAAACTTGAAATTCGGAATCTTAGCAAATTGAGCTGCCCTTGACGCTGACTTTAATTTGATCCTTTCTTCCGATAATTCAAAGACTTAAATATAAATATTCAGGGCTATCGTGATAGATTTCCAATTTACTCCGAAAAGTATAAAATTATATAATACCTTACCTAGATATTCATGGCTGTACTTGTTTTCTTCGGAATTTACTCCGAAAAATACAAACTGATGCAACAGGATGAACGCAAATTTACAATTTATTAAAACCCTGCACTCAATATTGGTGTATCTCTACAATGCGATGGAGCATACCTCTTCAGGGTTATCCATAACTTCTCCGGAATTTACTCCGAAAAGTAAAAATTTTTGACACAAAATGGACTCAAAGTTACTATTTATTAAAACACTGTCTGCAGTATTGGTGTATCTCTACAACGGGATGGAGCATCATACCTATTCAGGGTTATCCTTAACTTCTCCGGAATTTACTCCGAAAAGTAAAAATGTTTGCCACAAAATGGACTAAAAGTTACTATTTATTAAAACCCTGCACTCAATATTGGTGTATCTCTACAATGCGATGGAGCATACATCTTCAGGGTTATCCATAACTTCTACGGAATTTACTCCGAAAAGTAAAAATTTTTGCCACAAAATGGACTCAAAGTTACTATTTATTAAAACACTGTCTGCAGTATTGGTGTATCTCTACAACGGGATGGAGCATACCTATTCAGGGTTATCCATAACTTCTTCGGAATTTATTCCGAAAAAAGCGCTAAAGTCATTCGGAGAATCCGGTCAAGATAATAGCGTATTTTCCAAGTACTAGGGGACGTTAATCATGGAACGCACCAACACGACGAGTCTTTGAGTCCACGGCTAAGAGACAACGTATCAATTTAAGACTACATCTTAAGTGGCGCCCACAATAAGATAGCAAACTTAATTCGCCATTCCTCATTTCTCTTGGCTACTTTAGACCCGACAAGCTAAGAGGTTGTATGCTAATTACTCGTCAGATCCAAAAAGGTGATGGTAAAATATTAAGAACTGTATGGAGCCATTAGATACAGGCACTCTTATTATTTACTTACATAGGTGGGACAGTGGCTCAGTGGTTAGTGTGCTGGACTACTGTGCGAGGGATCCCAGGTTCGATCCCCGGAAAAACACAAACTACATCTTAAAGGTTTTTTTTCCTCTGCGATGACAAACATCCGAGAGTATGACTGTCCTGGAAAAGCTTCTCAATTCAGCCGTTCGGACTCGGCATAAAACTGTAGGTCCCTTCCAGTCGTCCCAAAAATAAAATCTCACACAAACGAATGGTTGTGAGATGCTAGGCCTTGGGTTTCACCCGCCTGTTGCGCCACCTATTTATTTATTTATTTATTTATTTTGAATGCGTGGAACTAAGAAAGACCAACCTAAAGCTTATATGAAAAAAAAGTAGTCCAAACCGCAATCTAGTTCACAGAACTTTGTTTTTATTTTCAAGTCAAGCAAATCTTATCGACGTCCTCAACACAAAATGACAGCGTAGCATTATAATACTGTCCACACTCACAATTGAATGCCAAGGCGACCCCATTGTAGCACATGTAGAAACGGCTGCATTCTGGATGCGCAAAAAATGCACCCGTATTGGTAGCATTACAGTCTGGCTCTTCCGGAGTTTCAGGAACTGGATCTGTAACCGGAGGTAATGTAGTTTCTGTTTCAGGCGCATTTACGCAACCAGATGCCGCCGGTGAAGTACACAACTGTAAGTCCGGACTAAAGTACTGTCCATTCGGGCAGGATTGCCATTGCGGTAATAAGCTGTCACTGCAAGTATAGTAGTTCTCGCATGTAAGCGAAGGGAATCCAAAGCCAGGATACTCTCCAACACACATTGTGTTAAGAGCACGACATCCAGCAACAAGGGGATTCATGCAGGCCGAATAAGCACGCGAATAATGCTGCCCATTGGGACAGGTCATTTCATAGGCCGTAGTTGCATAGCAAATAAAATATCTATTGCAATCCACAGATGGAATACTCTGACCAATTGTCATATTGCTGCAGAGCTCCAGAACATATTCTGGCACGTCATTAGTTGGTATGTGTTCACACTTTGCAATCGATTTCGGAAGGCATGCTAGGAAACCCTCGTCGAACCACTTGCCATCGGGACACTCCTTAACCGTGCCAACATTGTTATTGCAGCTGATGAACTTTACGCATTGCGTTGGATGCGGCACATTGTATAGACCTGTTTCTTGACAGAACTGCAATTATAAAACAAGAAAATTAGGTTCGCAAGGATTATTTGTTGCGTTACATACCTCATCGTAGACCGCTGTCGCCAAACCGACCGCCGATAAAAGTATAACTAGAAAAGCTAAAAATAGAAGTAACCAATTTTAGTACTAAGCCTTGAGCTAGGATTTATGTTTAAATGGTTAGGCTCCTGACTGCTTATGTACCTTTCATGAAGGCGTCCGAGATCTCAGTGTAATTGCGGAATTATTTTCTAGCACTGAAATCTTTATCACATGACGGTAACATTTTATACTGCCGAAGGTTAGGTATTTCATTTCGTGTATGTCTTATCGGGAACACTGGTCTGCAATTTATAATTTCACCAATGGCAGGCGAGGACTTTTCTATTGAAGATGAGTGCTCCATTAGGCCGAGATTGTGAGAGCAGAACGTTGTTTATTTTTGTTTATGTGTGTGTATGCAGGAAGGAAGTTGAACATGTCTGATTTGTAATCAGCACACTCTATGGCTTCAGTCTTATAGTTCGGTACAAGTTGTGATAATTTGTAGATTCACGATAGTGTGATTGAAAACAGGAAAAAAAAGTGACAGACATTCAAGAGTAGGTAACAAACAATACATGGTTAGAGTATTCAAGTCTACGCATCTATTTTGACGGCTGGTTTTTGAATGTCTACATGCTAAAACCGTGACCAACTCTAGTATGCTCTCCAAAGATTACAATCACGATTATGTTTCGAAATCTGCATCATCAAACCATATTTCCTCTCCGATTGTGCTCCCATATAGAGACACATGTGTATAACTTCATCGACAGATAAGAACCTAGCCCATCAGGCTCTACTGTACTGATGACTTGAATATGGCGACTGACGCGCTATTTAGCGGTATTGCAACTGATAACGTTGAAACGGAAATGGTCGATTGTTTACACCCGATTGTGTAATTTTATTCCATCACTGCTTAAAAAAAGAGTGCTAAAGCTGGCGAAACTAAATTGGCACGGCTTCTGCGGGAAACTCCTTTCAAGTCTCCTGGGCCTGATGGAATTTCTTCTGTACTGCTGCTAAAATTGGTTCTAAGTAACTAAGAATTATTATAAAACATGACTGATTGCCAGGGTAGTCCATTTATGACTTGCTCAAAAGCCTTAGGACCATCACGGATCTTAAATTTTCGTTTTGTATTTTGCAAGTCTGTCAAAAAGCCAAGTCTATCGAAAAAGTGTTAATAGAGCTGATGATCAAATGCCTTAAGACTGTTTTCGTGGCATTACACTTTTCGAAGACTGTTTGCTTTGATAATATAGAAGATCATCTAGCAATGAATATGAATATGATAACCGCGATGTAGATGATGTTGTTTGGTGGACCAAAGGTCACATATTTTAAAACCCATCTGACAAAACATTTGTAGATAATGCCGTGATCTAGGCCGTGATGAATAGACCTATGCGACGATCCACATTATTTTGTTTTTCATTTTATAAACTTATAGTTCCGTAACTGACAGACAAAGTAAGTACAGGCAAAAGTCGGCGCGACAATGACATTTATCGGACCTGAATCATTCTGTGGTGTCAGTAAAAAAACATTTCAGGAATTACATCAAAAGCTTGGCTGAAACCAAATCCAATGAAGTCTGGCTTAAAACAACTGGGAAAACTGCACCAGACTATTCTCCCCAAAATTCTCCTCCAAAAAATACCATTACCTCATTAATCTGGACAAAAACAATCTAAGTATCATGACGGGTATAATTAGCGGTCATGGCCTAATGAAAAAAATATCTTCACCGAATTGGAGTCCAACCGAACCCTAGATGTAGACTATGTCTGGAAAAAGACGACTCCCCTCTTCACATACTCGTGGAATGTCCGACCCTCTTTCGCCTCAGAAAGACTATCCTTGGCGAGGAAATCGTCACTTCAGCAAACCTTGCTGACATGCCCCCAGAGATGATCATCGTTTTCTTGACTGTCTCCGGAGTGAAAAGGTGACTCATCATCAGGGAAGGCACAATAGGCTCCTTTTTAAAGAGGAAGCAGTACCAGAGTCCCATTAAGGCTCTACCGACTTTTAGTCTGTCTATATAAGTACAGCCAAACGCGCTTGTCGGGGAATCATGAAACCTCAAGGGTTTATTTTTAAAGGGTGGGCTATCTAGTGGTTTCTTTTTAAAACATAGTTTATTTTGACACTGACAGCTGTTTCCCACTCGAAATCTTGACAGAAAGTCAGTATCATACTTCCGCGGAACGAAATAAGTCGCATTAAGCTTGAACCAAGTTAGGAAATATTGAAAACTTATTTCCGAAGTGAGTGCGTTTTTTGAAAAGAAGTTTTGGCCGAAATGAAGCACCCACGGTGTACGCAAGTTTGAGCAAAAAGTTCGTGAGACTGGTATGCTAGTGGACACCATTCATAGTCCTTGCCGTGCGTCACACGGTGCACACAGACGAGAACGTGGCAGTTTGGTGCGTATTGTGTAGTGGTAGCATCATTGGACCAATTTTCTTCGAAAATGAGGCTGGGAAGAACCATGTTAACTGACTTTTTTTTTTACTGAAATTTAAGACATGGATTTGGAGGACCTCTGGTTCATGCAGGATGGCGCGCCATTCAACACAGCCCATGCCACAATCGATCTTTCGTGCACCAAATTCCCAAATCGTGTTATTAGCTCTCTTGGCGATGTCAATTGGCCGCCTCGGAGCTGCGATTTGAAACATTTGGATTTTTTTTTTGTGAGGAACCGTGTGTATGCCATGAATCCGAAAACGTGAGCTACAACAGCCCGAAACCTGAAACCATAAGCAAGGTCTTGGAAAATTGGAGTTACAGAATGCGCTACTGGTGAAGACAGCCGAAGCAGCCACTTGAACGACGTTGTGTTCCATAATTAATTGGCAGCACTAAAATTTAATGTTTCATTCAATTTTGATAAAACCTCCTACAAAAAAAAGCTTCACAGGAAAAAAAAAAGAAAGATTCATACATAACAATCAGTAGTTGTCAGTTAAGTTCTCAGCTAATATTTGCCTTCCACCTACAACAAACATTCATTATATCATTTTACCAAGAACTGTTTATCGTTATGTTTCATCTATCGATTTGACCTTCTTATCAACTAAGAAAATTCCGACATGATAGAAACAACATGTCGAACGCACCTGATATGATCCTTATATTTCTGCGCTCATTTGATTCATCTTTCCGGTGCAATTCGTGTGATTGAATCATGTCAATGTTAAGTGTTACCAAGTACACGCACATGTATAGGTATACGTATTACTTAATGTGTAGTTGACAGCAGATGTTTTGACATTGACTTTTCAAATGTAAGATACCACATGATCTTCATTCCTATTGAAAAGATTTACAAACTTATTGAAAATAATAGCGATTTCGGTTAGTCGTGTTTGACATTTGAATGTGACAGCGGACAGCATATTGATCTTTGACAGATTCGAAGTTTTTCCAAAGCAATATTAATACAACGCAAATGAGAATAATTGCTACGCTCTGATGATGAGATGATGCTAAAAAAACAGAAACTTCATTACGAAAGGTAGATGTCAGAATTTGTTTGCTTCCGCTCATAAATCATTAGATGGAAGCTTCCAATAAAACTCATAAACAAATTAGTCAAAGTGTTGTTATCTATATATACAATAATTGTCGTTTTTATTATCAAAGACCGAACAAGTTATATAGGCCTTGCCAGATAAGATAACCATGAAATGCTATCTGCAGTTGATATGCCCAAAATATGGAACCTTTATTAATAACTGTAATAAACTAACTTTTATTCTTATTGTAGAGGCACTGCTTTCAGCAGGCATTTCCTGGCATACAAGCGCCATTGATTTGACTGAAGACGGTACCTTGGGGACAGGGCAAGGTTACTGATTCGCCATTGCTGCAGAAGTTGTATTTTTTGCAGTCACCCTCGACCGGTAGTAGAGTTCCATTTGGTTGAGTTGCACAGGTCGGTGGAGCTGCAGTTGTTGTTGTAGTTGTAGTTGTAGATGTAGTTGTTGTGGGACAGATAAATCCCGGAACGCAGCCATCTTCGTCTGTGCTGAAAATTGTACCAACGGGGCAGGGTAATAGAACGGATTCGCTATTGCTGCAGAAGTAGTATTTTTTGCAGTCACCCTCGTACGGAAGAAGCGATCCATTCGGCAGAGTGGCACAAGTGAGTGGACTAGGGGTTGTTGAGGCTGTATACGGCTTACAGTTGGCGTCCTCGATAGTTTCACATTTTTCGCTGACCGCATTAAAGTGGAACCCGCTGCAACATGAGAGCGCTATTGGTATGGGATACTCACACCGAATGTATTGCGTACAGTCATCTGGATATGGAACCAGTGAACCGATCGGATGACCACAGCAGACATTGCTTGTGGGCGGTGCTGTTGTTGTGGTTTCTGGTGGCTCACATCCGGCTGCCAATGGATCGTCACAGATTTGTAGTTCGGCGTTAAATTGAAGACCGTCGTTGCAGGCTATTGCGATAGGGACGGGATTCTCACAAACAATGTACTTCGAGCAATTGTGTGGATAAGGAATCAAAGTGCCAAGTTCTTTGTCTCGACATATACCGGTCATGGAGGGCGGTCGCTGCGTTGTCGGCGTAGTCGGCGGAGGGCTGATGGTAGTGGCTCCTCCTGGACAATCTGTGCTGCCGATAGTATCGCAAATGCCCAAAACTTCATTGAAGAACAGTCCAGACTTGCAGGTTTGAGCGATTGGCACAGGAACCTCGCATCGAATGTACTTAGTGCAGCTTCCGGGGTATGGGATAAAGTCACCTACTTGGTGATCCTTGCAGACACCAATTAACCCTGGAATGCTAGGCAATGGAGTGGTTGTCTGTGGAGGTAGTGTGGACGAACCACCACTTCCTCCGTCGGAACATCCAGCACTATCGGGTTCATCACAAATGCCAAGGTCTGCATTGAAATGTAAGTCTGCGCCGCATTTTTGAGCTATCGGAATGGGGTTCTCGCAAATGATGTATTTGGTGCAATCGTTGGGATAGGGTATCAGATCACCTTCTTCTTGGCCTCTGCAGATACCTGTCAGTCCGGGTGGTGTGGATGGTATTGGAGTGGTTGTATTTGGGATTGTCGGAGTTGTGTTGGAACATCCAGCATCTTCTGCTGATTCACAGACCTGAAGTTTGGCATTAAATTCAAGGCCATCTAGGCATTCAAGGGCTATGGGTGCTGGTAGTTCACAAAGTATGTATTGAGAACAATTTCCTGGGTACGGAATCAAGTCACCGAGTGGATGACTTGCACAGATGCCGACGCCAGTGGATGGAGTTGTGGAACTTTGAACTGTGATTGGTGTGGTATCTGTACCAATAACAGTGGAGCTTGGAGTGGTGGTAATGGGAGTGCTGCCTGTTTCGGTGGTGGTGATTGGTGTGGTTTTTATAATTGAACAACCCGCTTCTTCTGGGGATTGACAGATCTTCAATTCGGCGTTAAACTCTAAGCCTTCATCGCAGGTGTAGGCGATTGGTGACTTTTCCTCGCAAACGATATACAGGGAGCATTTGCCGGGATAGGGTAACAGAGTACCCAGCTCCAGATTCGCACAAATACCGGTTCCGACATAAGGCGGGCTTGTTGAAGTGTACGGTGTGCTAGTGATAATCGGGTGGAAAGTACTTGATTCCGTTGGCTTAACTGTAAAGATCGTAGTCGGATAAGGACTGGCAGTGCAGCCTGCACTCTCCGGATGTTCACAAGTCAGAAGTATAGGATTGAACTGCCAACCGCCTTCACATGGTAGTACGATGGGCTTATCCTCTTCGCATCGAATGTACCAATCACAGTCCCAGGGGTAAGGGAATAGCGCACCATCGATCTGGTTAATGCACACTTCATTGTCAGTACCAGGAGTTGGTATGGGACCTTGCGAGGAACTTGCTGCTCCCGGATGTGAAGTTGCTGGATCTGATGTCGGAGTGGGAGTGGAAGTAGTTATCGGTATTGGCCGCTGTGTTGGTGGTGTTGCAAGTGATGATGTAGTAGTCGTCGGATAAGGTATAGCTGTGCATCTAACATTTTCTGGATAATCACAAATCAGAAGAATCGCATTAAACAACCAACCATCCTCACAAGGTTGAACAATGGGCTTATTCGCTTCGCAGCGAATGTACCAAGCGCAGTCCCATGGGTAGGGGAAGAGTGCGCCATCTTTCTGGTCATTGCATACATCATTATTAGGTCCAGGTGTTGGCTTCGGACTTTCGGACGAGCTCGGCAGTTGTGGCGATGAAGTAGTTGAAGATATTGTGGGATTTGGTGTAGTATCGGTAGTTGGTGTTGTTATCGGTATCCACGGAGTGGGTCTAGGAGACGTCGGATAAGGAATGGGTTCACATCCAGCGTTCTCCGGATAATCGCAAATCAGGAGAATAGGATTAAATAACCATCCATCTTCGCAAGGTAAAACTACAGCATCATCCTCTTCGCATCGAATGTACCAGGCGCAGTCCCAGGGATAGGGAAAGAGCGTGCCATCCTTCTGGTCATTGCATACATCATTATTAGGTCCAGGTGTTGGCTTAGGACTTTCGGGCGAGCTCGGCAGTTGTGGCGATGAAGTAGTTGAAGATATTGTGGGATTTGGTGTAGTATCGGTAGTTGGTGTTGTTGTCGGTATCCATGGAGTGGGTCTAGGAGACGTCGGATAAGGAATGGGTTCACACCCAGCGTTCTCCGGATAATCGCAAATCAGGAGTATAGGATTAAATAACCATCCATCTTCGCAAGGTAAAACTACAGGATCATACTCTTCGCATCGAATGTACCAGGCGCAGTCCCAGGGATAGGGAAAGAGCGTGCCATCCTTCTGGTCATTGCATACATCATTATTAGGTCCAGGTGTTGGCTTAGGACTTTCGGGCGAGCTCGGCAGTTGTGGCGATGAAGTAGTTGAAGATATTGTGGGATTTGGTGTAGTATCGGTAGTTGGTGTTGTTGTCGGTATCCATGGAGTGGGTCTAGGAGACGTCGGATAAGGAATGGGTTCACACCCAGCGTTCTCCGGATAATCGCAAATCAGGAGAATCGGATTGAATAACCATCCATCTTCGCAAGGTAAGACTACAGCATCATCCTCTTCGCATCGAATGTACCAGGCGCAGTCCCAGGGATAGGGAAAGAGCGTGCCATCCTTCTGGTCATTGCATACATCATTATCAGGTCCAGGTGTGGGCTTAGGACCTTCGGGTGAGCTCGGCAGTTGTGGCGATGAAGTAGTTGAAGGTATTGTGGGAGTTGGTGTCGTATCGGTAGTTGGTGTTGTTATCGGTATCCATGGAGTGGGTCCAGGAGACGTCGGATAAGGAATGGGTTCACTTCCAGCGTTCTCCGGATAATCACAAATCAGAAGAATCGGATTGAATAACCATCCATCTTCGCAAGGTAAAACTACAGCACCATCCTCTTCGCATCGAATATACCAGGCGCAGTCCCAGGGATATGGGAAAAGTGTACCATCCTTTTGGTCTAAGCAAATGTTTTCATCCGGTCCCGCTGTTGGAATTGGACTAGATGATGTAGTTGGTGTTGGCGATGGCGTAGGGGATGGCGGTGCTTGAGTCGGACTACCACCCTCAATACAACCCGCAGCGGTTGGCCAATCACATACGCATGCAACCGGATTGAAATGTAATCCACTTGGACAATTCATCACTGTTCCATTGTACCATTCACAAACCAAATACTTTGTACAATCTCCAGGATAAGGAATCAGCGCACCGTGCGCATGACCATAACACTCATTTCCGGTTAAACCTTCATCAGATTTTAGCGTTGTCGTTGCAGATGGCGATGGCGATGACGATGGCGATGGCGAAGGCGTGGGCGAAGGCGAAGTCGAAGGCGAAGCCGAAGGCAAAGGCGACGGCGTAGGCGATGGCGATGGCGTAGGCGTAGATGATGGCGGTGCTTGTGTCGGACTACCACCCTGAATACAACCCGCAGCGGTTGGCCAGTCACATACGCATGCAACCGGATTGAAATGCAATCCACTTGGACAATTCATCACTGTTCCACTGTACCACTCACATACCAAATACTTTGTACAATCTCCCGGATAAGGAATCAGTGCACCATGCGCTTGACCATAACACTCATTTCCAGTTAAACCTCCATCAAGGTTTGCAGTTGCAACTGTTGTTGTATCCACTGACTCGGCATAAAAACAAGCCAATCCCACGATACACAGTCCTATTGTTAGAGCTGAAATTTTAAATTCAAATTAATTTATTAATTCAAAGAGATGTTGTCTTTGCAATTTATGTATGTTTACCTTTCATGGCTCTTCTCTGGTTCAGTTCTAAAATTACTATAATGCTTTTCAAAATTGACTTCACTAATTTGGTGGGCAAATTTTATCACAAACTTGCTTTAATCTACTTTCGATAAGGTTGCAAGTTCAGTATCAATTTTAATTCTATTTATTTTAGTGCCTTTCGTCATTCTGATTAATTTATAAAGTCGATAGACATTTTTGAATATTTTAGTAGCATTATCTACAGTAAGTGGATTTCCTTCCTTTGCGTTTGATTAGATACTTGGGTTCTTGGAAGTTGTTCCAATTTCGAATTTATTTTACCGATGATGGTTCTGATTTTAATAATGTGCTTCCTGTTTTCTTTTGTATTCATTTGGGATATCTTTCACTTGTATAGGGGCATTGTTGACAAATATTTGGGTTTTTCTCCGTCCAAATGTCAGACACGCAAGACCGTGCAATCGTGCTTTTAGTGGATTCTTTTATTTAGTTCCTAAATTTGAACTATACATCGGAATGTTGCTGAAATGCACACAATGTGGGCGCAGTGGCTCAGTGATTAATGGGTTGGACTACTGTGTCAGGTTCGATCCCCACAATATAAATATTATTAGAAAACAAGTAATTACTCTTGTTGTCGACTGCCGATACAAAATTTTGAGCTCTTAGGCCTTACAAGTTATTCATGGATAAATGATTAGTGGGAATTGTTGATATTTCTGATATTTCTGGCGATGTTTTTGTATTGACGTTAAAGTTTGGTTCCTATCGCTGAAAGTACGGGCTGTGTTCTTCATATCTTTCCACTGATTTATAAATGAAAAGGATAAAGTGCCTTATATTTTCAGGGTTTAGGCATTTTTCAAAATAAATTTTGTAAAATAAAATCAATTTTGAATTTATTATTAGAAAAGTTTGAATCCCCCTTTTTAAACCCTTATACGACGAATTTTAGAAGACAATGAATGAGGCATGTACTAATTTTTATTTATCTATCAACATACAAACTTTCAAGTTCATACGGCTAACGGTTCGTGAGACCCCCCTTACACCCGAGGCCTCATTTACTCCTCTACAATTATAACCCACCCTACGATCTAAGTTGGCCACACATCTATAAATCAGAAAAAAAAAATCATGAAAATCGGACGAATGGTTCTCGAGTTATGGAGGGACAAACAGACGGACGTTGCATTTTATATACTAGCATCTAGTATGGATTAGTATGTATAGTTGCCTAGGCTAAAGTATTAGTGTAAAATACATAATTTTTGAACGATAAATGATAAACTTTGTTTAAGATCTCGCAAAAGGTAAAATGTCTACAAGGGTTATAATTCTGTACTTAATTCACGTTGGGTAAATATTTGCTTTAATCTTAAATCCAGATACTATACGTTCTTTAATAATGTTAATAAATGTTAACGTGATGCCCATTATTGCTGGTTGCAAAAAAATTATCTACATAACCACAAAATATTTTATTACTGAGAAGAGTCTTGTTTTCTGTTTATAATTTGACACCTAAGTAAGTGGTAAGTCATATCTTTGTAAAATAAAAGTTTTTCTCTCGAAAATACAATACATGTTTTATTGCATGAAATTAAGATAAATAGCTACATTCTGAGAAATACTGGATTGAAGAGTTTGAAATTCTGAAGAACATTGTCTAAAAGATCCCGCAACAGAATGAAAGGTTGGTCCGCAAACTGTTCACTTGCAATATTGGTAATGACTTATTTAATCCTTTGTTCTTTTGGTAGTGTTTTTCGTTTTTGGTCTATTGCTTTGTGCAGCATCGATACGTGCAGCAAATGCTTCGTGTCAAGGTGAATCAGTTGGCACGCTTGTTCCACACCAGTCGGATTGTGAATTATTTTATTTATGTGACGGATTTGGCAATGCCGTTGGAATGAAGTGCATTGATGGGTATAATTTTGATGCGGAACGGAGATATTGCCGTCCAAGTTCGATGGTGTCCTGTGAGAGTGTTGAATCATCGCCATCATCTGCGCCAATGCCTGCGCCAACACCTGCACCAACTCCTACGCCAACACCTGCACCAACTCCTGCACCAACACCTGCTCCAACGCCCGCACCAACTCCTGAACCAACACCTGCTCCAACGCCCACACCAACGCCTGCACCAACACCTGCGCCAACACCTGCACCAACACCTGCGCCAACGCCCGCACCAACTCCTGCACCAACACCTGCTCCAACGCCCGCACCAACACCTGCGCCAACGCCCGCACCAACTCCTGCACCAACTCCTGCGCCAACGCCCGCACCAACTCCTGCTCCTACACCTGCACCAACTCCTGCGCCAACGCCCGCACCAACTCCTGAACCAACTCCTGAACCAACTCCTGCTCCTACGCCTGCTCCAACACCAGCTTTCACACCTGGAGAGTGCCCAACAGCGACACCCCCATCAAACGGCTTTACCGGAAATGAATGCAAAAAAACCGGCATTGCCAATGGTGCTTTGCTACCATATCCTGGTGACTGTACACGTTTCATTCATTGTGCCAACATGGTTGCTGTGGTGAAAAACTGTCCAGATGGGCTGCATTTTAATAAAAATATACAAGTCTGTGATTGGCCAAATGCAGCAGGTTGTACTTTTTAGAAAATAACCATTGTGGGAAAATAAAGTGTCAACACTGAATGCCATTGTAATAAAAACTGTGGTGGGCTATTAATTTAACTTGAACTCTCACTGAAAGCTATACTATAATTTAGAGTTGCCATTCAGTGAACTGGATAACGGAACTGTTATCCTATAAATTGTAAAAAAAATCACATGTGCTTGCCATCCTCGGATTGAACTCTACGACAGCAGTAGAACTCGTCAAGCGGCAGGCTTTTAGCAATTGTTAGATTTATTTGTTCTGTTTTATAAGGCGTTGGACAGAACACTTTCACAGATCACAGTGCTTTGTCATATCCAGAGATGCCAACACGACGATTTATTTTAATTGATAAATAAAATAAATGTTTGGCGCAACAGGCTTGTAGACACCCTGCACCTAGCTTCTCACAACCATTCGTTTTGTGTGAGTTTTTATTTTTTTATTTTCGGGGCGAATGAAGAGGCCCAACATTTTATGCCGAGTCCGAACGGTTGAATTGAGAAGCTTTTTCAGGACAGTTATATTCTCGTATGTTTGTCAGACGTTCGCGAGAGGGTAGAAAAAACCTTAAGATGTAATTTGGGATCAATCCAAGTCCCGTAAATGTTAGGTTATGATAGAATGACAAACCTGACGTAGATGATAAGGACAACGAGAATTTTAAATGGGATTGGAAAGCCCAAGAAATGTGAAAAATTGTGTGATCTACCACGGTGACTGCTGAGAGCAAGGTCAGTGCATATATGGGTGCAAATTTATGTTTATGTTCCGACTTAGACAATATACTTAAGCAATGGAAATTATTATTAAAGGCAAATTTAAGATTATCACGTTGATCTGTGCCATTTCTGTACCCACGCCCCTACATAAGAGAAGGTAGGGTAGGGTTCTACGATCTTCTAGAGAAGACGTTTACGATAAGTGCTCGAAGTACGATGTCAAGATTGTTATTGGTTATCTCGGAAAAGACCAATGAATTTCAAGTCGAAACTCACCACCTATTTATCGACTTTAAAACCACGTATGATAGCATACATCGTCAGGAGCTCTATATGGCTATGGCCGAATTCGACATCCCGGCAAAACTGATTCAGCTGTGTCGCATGATGCTGGAAAACACGCGCTGCAACATGCAGTTTGGAAGTAGCTTCTCCGAACTATTTCAAGATGCGCTATCACTTTTTCAATCTCGTATACTGGAGCATATAGCGCGTCGGGCAGGTGTCAATACGGAAGGCACTATCTTCAATAGGTCCGTCCAGCCGCTGGGCTATGCGGACGATATTGACATCATTGGTCGCTCCCAGCGTACCGTGATAGAAGCATTCAAGGCGATTGAAGAACAGGCGAAATCCGTTGGCCTTGAAGTAAAACAAGACTAAGTACATGCTATCAGCAAACAAACAAGCATCTCTCCACCGCCAGGACAATACGTCACTATTAATAGCGACAATTTCGAGGTAATTAAGAAGTTCACCAACCTCGGAGTAAACCCTAGCGGAGATCCGGCCAAGAATTACCCTAGAAAACCGTTCCTACTTCGGTTTTGCAAAACAACTGGTTTCAATACTCTTAACTCGAAGGTGGCGCCGAGTGCTGGACGATAAGCAAGAAGGGAGAGCTGATACTGAGCTCCTATAGTCAACCTAACTGATGAATTCACAATAGGTTCCACATAGAGTCCAATGCGAAAATGCCAGTTCACTCTCTAACATTCATCATCAAATAACAAATCTATTACTCAGTCTTCAAATTTCCGAGATCCAACATCGCAATTCCCTCAATGACTCGCAACTGTTGATATCCATTGACATCTAAACATCGAATTAAGGTAAAAGCTTCTGAACACATTTCGTGTCAGTGTCAATCTTATCGCTACCGTTGTTGACGTTCCAGAGACTCATCATTCTAAGTTATATTTCCTGTACATTGGGTAACACAAAAAGCTAAACAGATCAATCGATAGAGCAATTTGAAGAATATGTCGCAAGATTTTAATATAAATGCCACCGATCTAAGCTTAAACGAGGGTAGTTAAAGGAAACAGCGAAAATGAGAGGTTTGACAAACGGAATACAGACAAGTACCTACATTCATCATACGAATAACTAAAGTTTTTCTTATTTTCCAGGGATACAGATATTGACGATCTTCTGCGCAGTCCTAGGCTTTGCATTAGCCAATGATGGTGAGGTAAGCATCAAGCCATGCAAACTATAAGCTACAGTGACTATATGTGTTTATTTTTGTTTAAGACCTCCCTTATAGACCTTCAACTAAATCGATGCCTTGGCAAAGACCGCGTCTTTCTGCCGATACCTGGAAGATGCACTCAATACATAATCTGTGTCGAAGGCACAGCAATAATCGGCAGTTGTGGTGAATATCATTTCGATGCTGGGCGATCTGTTTGTGATCTTCCAGCAAAAGCTGGCTGTATAAGCTTTGGGCCAGAACTGGTAAATGTGTGTTCCGGCCAAAGGGACGGCATCAAATTGCCAGTACCTGGCAACAGCTCTAATTACTATATGTGCGCCATGGAGAAGCCAATTCTTCAATCGTGCGGACAACTTCAGTTCGATGAGAAAACTATGCAGTGCATAAATATTAATGGCAAACCATCTGCACCACAGATATCGTCTTGCTACGGTGTCGCAAATGGAGTTAAATTGCCCGTTGCGGGAAATTCCCGGCAATACCACCTGTGTATGAATAACGAGGCTTTCCTGAAGGATTGCGGCAATATGTATTTCGTTGCGAAATACTCAGCTTGTGCACTTGCACCTGAAAAGACCATTCCGGTATCCGTGGTCCTTGCGCCACAAAAGTTGCCAAGTCAGCATGATCTGTTGTTGCAAAGATTATGTCGAAATCAACGAACCGGAGCACGAGTCGCCCGTCCAGGCTCATGCTCGGACTACTACGTCTGTATGGGTCATACAGCAATACCAAAGAGCTGCGGTAAAAATCAGTTCAATCCGATTAACACGCTTTGTGATTTACCCAGCAATGTACGTTGCCATGTCCGAGCAAATGAAGTATTCTATGGAACACAGGACACCCTGTTTCGCCCCAATACTGAGAAATCTACTTCAACGCAAATCTGCGCTGGACAACGCGATGGAATCTTTCTTCCAGTTCCTGGCAAATGTTCAGACTTCTACTTTTGCTATAAGGATCAAAGTTTTAATAAGACTTGTGGTAGCAGTCGGCACTTTAGTCCGATAACATTGTCGTGTGTTGAATTGCACGAATCGAATTGTGTGGATGGTGAGCAGGCTACTGTTGAGGTGTCTGATGTACCGCAAAACAACTGTCTAGGACGAGCTAATGGAGCTTTCCTAAGACATCCAACGCAATGCGAAAAGTTCATAATTTGTGATAATCATAACCCAGTTGAGATGAATTGCCCAGCAGGACTCCATTTCAATTTGGAGCTAAGTGTTTGCGATTGGCCAGAGACCGCAAAGTGCGTTTTAGTTTAATTTCTAATGCGATACTTTATAATCATTTTTAATAAAAATAAATATTTTATTTAAAACGACTGAAATGTCGGGGGAGTTTTTTTTTGTAATGAAAAATATCTTAAAAACTATTGGCGTTAGCTTTGTGTCAAAAACACACGATGCTGAAGTCGGTAGTGGTGATGTCTTCTTTTCTTCGACTTTCCGATTTATTTCAGCGTTTTATAGCCGCAGTCATCGCCATATAACAAGTCGCTAACTGGGCGTAGTGGCTCAGTGGTTAGTGTGCGGGACTACTGTGCGAGGGGTCCCAGGTTAGATCCCCTGAAAAACGTAAATTATATTTAAAAATTTTTTTAAAGAAGTACTCGAAGGAACAAAGTTTTCGTATATAATTAAAATTTACTAACGAAATTCCGAGTCGGTGGTCGCTCCTTTAAGAAGAATTTCATCGCAAAATCATCTTCAGCTAATATTTGGTTAAAATGCTTCGTTAATAAGCAAAATATGCGTTACTGGATAGGTTGGAAGATAACCTTCATGTGCTTCATGAAACATCACTTCATCCATCAAAAAGTCACTGCTTCGTGCGGTTTTCATGCAGGTGGCGTCATTGCGCCTTTTTTTTTTTTGTCGTTGAGAATGACCGTCAAAAATAAATAAAATAAATAGGTGGCCCAACAGGCTGGCAGACATCCTAGGCTTAGCTTCTCGCAACCATTCGTTTGTGTGCGGCCGAGTCATCGAAAATTCTGTTCAACGTATCAACCGCGCATACGTTCCCTTGATGGATATTATGAAGGAAGTAGAATTCCATTCATAAACTTTTTGAGATATCTGAAGTAGTTTGCGTTTTTGAGATATGAGCAGTTTTTAAAGTACCATTTTTAGCTATTGGGGTGGTACCGTTAATAGGACGCATTCATGGTTCAAAAAACACTGTTTGCAAATTTTTATCTCAAAACTGAGCAAATAGTATTACTATCATAATCGAAAATGGCGTTTTGAGATATAGGCAGTTTTTTTAAAGTCCAATTATTAGGCATTTGGGTGGATATCAAAGGACTCAGTCTTTTTAGAGAATAACAGAGTTTGCTATCAAGAATAACAATGGTACCATAAAAATACGTTTTAAAGTCGTTTTTACCGTTTTCGAGAAAAAGCCAATTTTCAAAACTGCCGTTGCTGGACATTTTAGAGAAAAACTGGGTATGCAGTCAGGTTAAGCATGCTTGCATTAACTCAACTATTAATTTTGGTTCAAATCGTTAGAGCCGTTTTCGAAAAAATCTAAATTGTTTAATATTTCGTAAAATGTTTATGTATATGGAAAGTACCTTTAATATTAGGGCTAGCATGCAAAAAAAACTCTAAATACGAAGTTTGAAACAAATCCGTCCAAGCGTTCAAATTCCCCAGGGGTGGGACAGACAGACGGACGGACAGAATTGCGAGACCCACTTTTTAGAGTTCCCCTATCATCGTAGTATGTATCAGAATTGATCAAAATCTCGAATTCGAAAATTTTTACGAAAACAATCTTTCTCTTACTGTAGTAGGTAGGTAGTAGGTATACGAGAAAGTTAAAAATAAAGTGGGTGGAGAAAAAGACTTAACCTATGCGGAAAAAGGACAAATCAAAGGTTAAGGAACAATCGCCTATTTATTGCCAAATTAGTTAAGAAACTCCAGAGGAGCCGAAACGTTATATCCATATTATTAAGTAGTGAGTCTAACTATGGATAAAAACATAAAAGCTGCATACACAGTGTGGTCAGTAATGCGTAAAAGCAACTTACATATATTAAAAAAGCGTCAAATTTTCACGAGTCACGACTATTTTCCAAATATCAGGTAAAAGTGTGGTATTAAAGCAAGTCTCATAACTATTCGTCGTATTATTTTCAATACCAAGGATATAAAAAGACTAAAAATCAAGAAAGAGCCACCCCTTAACCGGGTTCGAAAATTACAATTTTTGTTAACCACAATGAATGCGTTGTCTTACAATGGCATATTGAAGCAGGCCTTTCCATACTTTTATAACCTTTTTAGACCTCCGGCTCCGGGTTGTTAAAACATAGAGCAAAAATGTGGAGCTATCAAGCTGACCAGCCTACCCACCAGATTTGAATATCATCGAAAATGTTTGGGGATGGTTAAAATGTTAAATCTATGGATCGGGATAACAATATTCGACTACCTATATCTAAACTAACCCAAGCCATCGAATTGGAGATCGATTTCGATAAATTATTTGGCCAATATTTAAATGCATCCTTTCCAAACCAGATGTGTGAATTTTGGAGCAGAAAGGTGGCTCAAAACACAATTGAATTTTTTTTTTTTTAAGTAAAGTTAAAGAAGTAGAATTGTCTAAAATGATTTTTTCGTTTGGGTATTTTGTCGGTTTTTTTTTTACTTAATAATTTTTTGTTAATACTTAAAGCTTTAGTTTAGCTTCTGGTAAAATCACAATAACTAAATGGTAAAAAAAATCAAGTTTCTAGAATGCATGGTTTGGGATCAGTGGGCGATAGAAAACCGACCTTAGGAGTGGGCTATTCAAGTGGCGCGGAGTGTATATTAAATGACTCAATGACCAGCAAATCTACTGTAGGCATTCCGGTCACATAGTTGCCTAATGTAATGAAACGCTAATGTTTTTTCGTCGTTTGACAGATAATGAGGTCATTTGCCTACGGGCGTATGAATACGCATGCGGTCAAATCTTAGTTTTATAACTCTTACCAAAGATAATGACGGCAGCATGATATAAGATGAGTAACAACAAAAAGTGACTGCTACTAAAAGATACATAAAAATGCACATTAAGATTAAGGCCACAAGACCTCAAAAAGTCAGGCATATGTAGAACGCTTTTACATAACAAATCCAGAAGACTTAGCAAAGAAGCGATTAATTGACTGATATGAGAATACTGTCATTCATTGGCTAGAAAATACTTATCATCTATACATAATTTTACTCAATATTTGAGGTGAGGCGGTGATCCCACGCATTTTAAAATGGCACACGCCAGTTTTTTGTTGTGCTTCACTGTTTAAAAAAAAACGTCGCCTATTTCATACTTTTAGATCGTCGCTGGAATTCATAGCATACTTACCGGCACATGTTTTATATTTCTAAGTATAATTCACAGTAATTTGTATCTTTTACGCAAACGTGCCCTCTGCATAAACGCCAAACTGCACTATGCCGAGACAGTGATGTTATCGCTGCTTTTTTTTTTAGCATCGCAAGCTATCAGTCAGTTATGTGCCAACATTACACTACAATAGTTCTTATCAATTCGCGAAACATTGTTTAATTTGGTAATTGATTTGTTTTGCGAAAAAAATAAACAGCAGATACATATCACATAAAATGCATCAAAGATACCACATCAAGCAACGTAAAACCATTTTCAATTACTGATCACAGATTCGATCTTAACTGCTAAGATATCAGTATACGATCTGTGGCGTTTCGCGTGTCCTATAAAAGTGTCAATAAAATGAAGTAGGAGGCACTGTCTTATAGCAAAACAAATTTGGCAACATGAACGGTGAGTACGATCGAAGGTTTCGTCCGAAAAAAAAAACACTTGATCAATTAATTCATTTGCAGCTTTTATTGGGTTGCTTATCCTTTGTGGAACATATTCCACACACTCCGCGTCTGTGAGTGTTCCACTCGCGTCACCGTGTTCTGGTCAGGAGGACGGTGTGCTATTTAACGTTCATGGGAAATGCTCTGAGTTTTACATTTGCTTGAGTGGCAAGGAAGTCCTACAGACGTGTGGCGCTCAGCTACACTTTGATGCTAAGAATAGGCAGTGCATTGAAGCTTCAAAATCATTGTGTGTAGATGAAGAAGAATCGATTGTCATTTCGAAGCCTGAAATCGAAGAGAAGCCCGCTGTACCGGCAAATATTTGCAGTGGCAAGGCCATCGGAGCATTCGTTCCATCGAAGACTAGTTGCAGCGATTTCTATCTTTGCGTCGGCAGTAAAGCAGTGGTCAAGAGCTGCCCAGAGGGACACCACTTCGATGTTGATGCAAAAGCATGCATTAGAAAGGAGCTGTCAAAGTGTGTTGTGAAAGTTGAGGAAACAGTAGAGGAGGCGAAGTCAGGAAAGCCACAATTGACCGGAGCCACCGGTACGACCGTATTTGCTGAGACAGTGTGTCTGGGTAAGCCCAATGGTGCTAAATTCGCAGCACCTGGAAGTTGTTCCAAGTACTTTGCATGTCTGCAGCATAAGGCCTATGAGCAGTCATGTGGTGTGCGACACTTTGATCCGTTAGCCAGGGCTTGTGTTGATGCTGCATCGTCCGACTGCGTCGAAGAAAAAGAGGTGGTCGAAAATCTAGCTGTTGAAGAGGCAGAAACTGCACAAGAGGTCAGTGTTGAAAACAATTTGGTTAATGCTACAGCTGGCGCAGTTATGGGATCACCGGGCAAATACATTGTCATTGGAGGTAAGGTAGTCGTAATCAAAAAAACGGGCCTACCCGTCATCAAGAAATCACCTACCGACAGCAAGATCACTCCAATCCAACAAACCGGGGCACTGCCTGTCACCAGCCAATTAGAGTCTGATGTTGAAAGTATAGACATTATCAAAATAAAAATGGATGCCGATGGCGATTTGACCGCTAGTGATAGTGGTGTCGATATTGGCATTGTTGACGAAAATAGCCGAGCAGGTAACAAAGGAATCTTTGTTGGCAGCGGAAATATTGACATTAACAATGAGGGATCTGTTTCAAGTGTATCAGTGAATAACAACAAGGGTGAAAAAGAGCGAGCCGGTAATACAGGAGTCTTCGTTGGCAGCGGAAATATTGACATCAACAACCAGGGAAGTATTTCAGATGCTTCCGTGACTAACACCAATTCATTGGATATACCAGTTGAAAATGAATCGTCTGAAAATGACAACAGCGAAATTGTGATCGCCGTCGTTGACGAGGATAGCGCAGAGCAATGTTTCGGTGTTCCTTCGGGAAGTCTATTGCCCAAAATGGGATCTTGTAGGGAATTTCTGACATGCGAGGATGGTGTAGCATATGTTGGCCAATGTCCGGAAGGCTTACACTACAATAGAGCTTTGAAAATCTGCGATTGGCCAGAGCTAGCTGGATGCGCATAGAGTTACTGCCTAGAAGGCGAAATAAAGTTATTATTGTAAAATGCATTCGAACTGTATTTTAATTTAATTTTTTTGCTTGACTGAACTGCTATTGTGGGTTTAGGGTTTAGGCTGTCAAAATGACGTTTGAAGATCGACTGCATTAAATTTGTCAGTAGTGAACTAACGAAAGTTCGGCAAAGTTACGGGTGCTAGTTAACAATTCGCTACTGTTTTCGAAATTACCTACTGTCATTTGTGATACTGTCATAGTTATCACTTGAAGCTGTCACTGTCAAAATAAAACAACAGAAAAGCTCTGAAGGGTAGTGCTGGTGCTCTGCACTCTCAAAAGCTTAAAAATGAGTTGGTGATGAGTGATGACATTTACGATTTATTGCGCCATTGACATGCTATATTATATACATGGACTGCTAGCAGCCAGTTTTTCGTTGAAGCAAACATAAGCTTTTGGTTCACGGCCGGCGGAGAGAAACGAAAACACTCAAATGTCATCGAGCAATTCGTGCGATTTTGTTTGAGTGCTTAGTGTAGCCATCTGTTATAGAACGTTCGAAATAATTTGAATAAGTCGTTATTTTGGGCAGTTACAATGTTTCTACAATGGGTGGCACTCTGTTCTATGTACAAAAGAGCAATGGGGCGCAGGGGTTTCATACTTTCGCCGCCCTGAACCAAAAGGGCTAGTGCTTATGTTTGCTTCATTTCTCCTCGCAGGTTTGTATGAAACTAACATTTCACTAGCAGTCCATGTATAGGATGGCAATGTATTAAACAAGTTAAAGCTGCATTTGTCCTTCCGCAGGCAGGGTTGCCATTGCCACCACCAATAAAGCGTTGACAAAGTTCCTTCAAATTCTTAAAATTCTTCAAAGAGTTTGATTAGTCCTGTCATCAAAGTATGCGGTTACTCCCAGTATGCCTTGCTGTATCCTCTTCATGCACATTTACCATGTTATTCAGTGCATGGTAACTTTCTGGCAGACAGCTTGACCGGGGATATGGTTGAATCGTAAGTCTTATCCCGTGTAACGTACTTACATGCCCAGCTTTGAGGAAAGTTATGAATCTATCGCAAGCAACTCTGCCAGCGGCTTGTTTGGCGGTCAGCGATAATGCAGAATTCATTATTAGGACATAATTGAATATAGCACGACTATTGACGTTTACTTCGCTACCACTACATTCTTCGGCTAAGTTAAATATACTTTTAATTTAATTAATTGAATATAGCACGACTGACAGTTCTCTTTAAACTGACAGTCTACAATATTGACGTTTACTTCGCTACATTCTTCGGCTAAATTAAATATACTTTTTGCTGTTTTTTGTTTATTTTCGCTTTGGCATTTGAATTGATTGAGCTCTGCTGTATTAGTTAACATATTCTCTTGACATGACTAACTAACAAGCACCTTTTCGGTTCGAAAGGGCCATAAAGTCTGCCATGTCCATTAAAAAAAAAATAAATAGGTGGCGCAACAGGCGGGTCACACCAAGGCCTAGCTTCTCGAAACCATTCGTTTTGTGTGAGTTTCTATTTTTGGGACGAATGGAAGAGACCTACAATTTTATGCCGAGTCCGAACGGCTGAATTGAGAAGCTTTTTTCATGACAGTCATACTCTCGGATGTTTGTCAGACGTTCGCGAGAGGTGGCGCAGTAGAAAAAACTTTAAGATGTAATTTGTGTTTTTCCGGGGATCGAACCTGGCATGCCCACTGCCACACCTATTTCACAGCGGGAATGTCATAGGGATAGGTTATATGACCTCCCCTATGGAACATACGGATTTCTTTGACAAAGGATTATACAAGGAGTCAAATTGATCAACCTTACTGACGATACCTGCGCTCGGCAAAAGGATAGTTGTATTCAGACACAAAATTATCACATTGTTCCCGCGTTGACAGTTCACGTTTTCTTTGCTGTCGAAAGGAAACATTTTCTTGCCAATTTTCACCGGATGTCGTTGCGTCAGTATTCATAGATAACCTCTATCGAATTGTTGTCAAATAAAAACGATATCTTCCGAACTACTGTCGTCATATTAGGTCATGATAACCATCATATTAATTTTAAAGTTTTTGGGATCATTCCCACGAGTAGGTACTACTCACACAGTAGGTACTCTCAATAAGGTCGGTGCACTGGTCTTTGTTCTTTTCGGAGAACACCAATCAATCTTTACAAATTCTGTAGCACATAAAATTGCTTGTTACCAACATGTTTACGTGAATTCCATGTTCAATGTTCCATGTTCAATGTCACCAACATTCGTAAGAAGTAGAAGCCCCTTACAAACAGTATACGCTTTAATAACTTATCAAGAGCCCTGATAACTGACAGCTTTCCATCAGTTCTTTTTTTAATTTCAATTCTTGTCAAAATTGCGCGATAAGAACAAATCGGTTTGATTACTTTAAACCGAAATGTCTAGATCTGACGCATCATGCCTGGGGAGGTATATAAAACTAGGCAACATTCTTCAATTTACCATCAGTATCGAAATGACAGCTCGGGTATCTATAATTCTATTTGTAGCGCTCTTTGGATTATCCAGCGCTGGGCGGTTCCCCAAACAGGTAAATCATTTTTTTTTCTCTGACATTGATAGGACGCATTAAAGTGTAGATTTGCTTCTTATTGTAGCCAAAAGTTGAAAAAACTGGAGATGGAGAGTGCGTTGACAATACGCTCTACGCGCAGTTCGTATGCACGAATAAATCAGATGGAACGCAGCTTTTAGTGCCCGGTAGTTGCAGCCAGTACTACAAATGCGCAAATGGCCAAACTGAACTGTTCTCATGTTCAAAGTTTTACGATTCAATAGCACAGCAATGTGTCGCTCAATCGGACTGTGTTGAGGTCGATAATACAGATTGTGTGATACCTACACCACCACCGTGCAATACTGGTAAACCATGCCCGACACCATCGCCAGGACCCTGTGGCAATTGGTTCGATCCCAATGACTTGTACGGTTCGTTTGTATGCCGTGGCAAGGCGGACGGAACTATGCTCATCGTAAGGGACTCCTGCACAGAATATTACTTTTGCATTGAGGGGCATGCGTATCGTAAATCCTGTGGAAGTACGAGGTACTTCAATCCAGATGCACAGGCCTGTGATGAGAAGGAGAATGTAGATTGTCCATCTGGTTAAATATAAGTGACAGTACATATTATATACTTTTATGTAGTTTTTTTGTAAGTACTCCATTTTTTCTATACCTAAGTGTGTGGAAATAAACCTTGCTTGTCCTTGAGTTTGCAACTTGGAAGATTGTCACGACAATTTATTTTATTTTACACGCACATCGCATACTTCTCTTTCCTTCCGCCTTTATCACACACAACGTTTTGCAAGTGAATGTGTTGTCGATGTGCATCCACCTTGAAGCACAATCAGGATTAAGAAATCTTTGCTGATATTTTTTTTCGAATTGATTAAAAGAAATTCAATGTGATCATGCTAGCTTTTGGTGAGTCGGTGAGCTTTTATGAATGACATGACGCTTGGATAAAGCAGAAAGCTGATAGATAGCCTAAACTATTTATGGAAGTGCTGGCTACCATTTTTTAAACTTCTGACTCGATGGAGGGATAAAAATGCACGTCGACCTAAAATATTTATTATACGTGAAGTGTCAGAATTATGTTGAGGTTAGTAGCGTCTTTTCTTTTATAATGTAGCTGATAATGCATTCAATAATTTCTTTCTTATACAACAAAGGGCCGCACATTCACATACAATATGGTGCTCACTTTTCTGATTTATGTTAGAATGGCTGCTGAAGAGTCCAAACACGCGAGCCATTTGTATCTTATTAAGCTTTCTGATTGCAGTTTGCTCCCTTAAGTGAAACTTTTTTCTTTGTACTGATAAAGAATTATTTGAGTAACCCGCATGTTAAAGGATTTAAAGTCACAAAATACGTTTTTATCAGAAACGCTTCAGAAAAATAGGCATGACAGCTAACGACAAAGCCTATAACTATAACCATTTCGGATTCTTAAGAAAAATTTCAGAAAAAGTTTCATCGATATCTGTTCCGTAGTTTTCACATCAACCGGTTAGAAACATGAAACTCCCTATAGAGTTATTTCATTGGCGATTAGTAATCGACGCCCAACCCAAACGCTAATGTGTTAGTGGCGCGAAAAAGAGATCCGAGAAGCAATACGGAAAGCAGTGGGAGATGCGACATGGTGCGCGAGAACATGCCGCTTGGACTAGGCGTTGATCACTAATGGTAGGCGCTACGCCCTTTTATTAAATTTTTCAGATATTCACAGGCACAATCCCGGGCTAATACATAAGATTGTCCGAACATTTTAATCCATCTTTTAAGCTGTTTTCGAAATATAATTTATGATAGTTTTTTTTCTATGGGTGGTGCCACGCCCCTTTGTCCAATTCTGAGCAATCTTCACAGGAACACTTTTGGTACAATACCTATGATTATCTGTACACTGTACCTAAGTTTGAGCTCAATCGATTAATTGTAATTCATTGAAACAAAAGTAAATCTGGATTTTATAAACTAGCAAAATTGTATAAACTAGCAAAACTGTAAAGGGATCGCTGGGAGTAAGGGGGGTCTCACGGACCGCTAGCCGTATGAACATGAAAGTTTGTTTATAGATAGATAAGTCGAAATTATTACATGCCTCATTTATCGTTTTTCAAAATTCTTCTTATAAAGGCTGAAAAAACGGGGCTGCTACTATAACGGTATTTTGTAGAGGGGTTTAGGTTAGGTTAGGTAGGTTAGGTGGCAATTAACCATTATATACGGAGTAGTTCACTTAGACCAGATAAGGTCGATTGTGATACCACAAGCAGAGTCGGTTATTTCTGCTACTCTTGGAACCATTTCGAACTTTGGCGAAATTTCCGTATTTTGCTGTGGTCCGTTTCGGCAATATCAGCAAGCTCCCCGAAGAAGTACTCTCCTAGAGTTTGCTTTCTAATTGAGGATAGTGCCGGGCAGTTACATACTACGGAAGTTACATAGGTGGAACTGTGTTTCCTTCTCATCCATGTAACTGCGACAAAATTCATAAGCGGCAACTCCAAGCCTGTCTTCCTAGCCTACTACACAGTGACTTGTTAGAACTCCGACAAGAGTTGCGATATGTGTTCTACTGACGTTTAACAGGATATTTGTCCTGCGCCGATTTATTCGTGGCCAGGCATCGATGCCAAACCTAGCCCAATTGTGAAATTCTAGCACTGTTTCATTCGATCTAGCACTGTAAATTGACCTTTTAGCACTGTGTTTAATTTATATTTTCACATTTCTGGCTCTAAATCACATTTTTGAGTTGGCATCGCTGTGGCCAGGTCTGTTTTGCATGGTTACAGGTTTCAAGATCCCGCTATCTCTCGTTAGCCTGTCTCGGTGCTAGTGTGGAGATGTTGTATCTTACAGTTTCAATTGGCACATGGGGCTCTCCTTTACCAGTAGAAAGTTCCATTTTTGTTCCGTTTCTTGCTAGTTTGTCTGCTTTACAGCTATTTGGTATGTCTCTATGACCACTGACCAGATACCCAGCACAGTGTTAATGTACACATATCCGAGATCTCATTTAAGGATTTTGCGGCAGTGCATGACCAATTTGGATCTTAATATTGGTGATTCGAGTGCTTTAAAGCAGCTATTAAAGCACCCGACTGTCGGTATAGATGACGATGTCTGAATTCGATATCGATCTCACCTTCAGCAGTTCAGCGGCTTCCCGAATAGCCATAACTTCCGTCTGAAAGACCATACAGTTATTTGGTAGCCTGAAAGACTGGTTTAGGGAGAATGGAACTGAGAAAATCCCGGCTCCTACTCCGTCCTCCGTCTTAGACACATCTGTTTATACTTCTAGGGCTTTTTCGTCTATAACCGTATCCTCTTCCCATTGCTGTCGGTCGAGGATATTGGCATTGTATTTCTGTAACTTATGTTTTAACATTATTAGTTTTTAGAATATTGGCATGCCCTGTTTCACTGCTTCTCCATTACAATGATTCTCTCAGACGCGATGCCGATTTTTCCGCCATCTCTTTACCGTATATATCCAAGGGCAGAATGTGAAGCATGGTTTCCAGTGCTGCGGTTGGAGTTGTCCGCAGGGCACTAGTCACACAGACACATGCCACTCTTTGGATTCTATTCAATAGAGAGAGGTAGCTTACTTTATCTTGTGGCCACCAGACGATGATTCCGTACATGAGTATCGGTCTGACTACTGCTCTATACAGCCAGTGCATTATTTTCGAGCTGATGATGCCCCATATGAGGCCCAGGATCCTTTTGCAGGAGTAAACTGTGGTAGCGGGCTTCTTAATGTGTTAGATTTAGTTTCCAGCTAAGTTTCCTGTCCAAAACCAGACCTACATAAGTATTTGGCGCTGTCAGAAAAGCTGAGGCGGATTCCCTTTAGTTTAGGCGGATCGATTTGAGGAATTCGGTGCTTCTTTGTGAATAGCACTAGCTCTGTTTTGATCAGGTTTATGTCAAGCCTGCATTTGTTAGCCCATTTGACCAGCGTTCCGAAGGCCGATTCGGAGCGAGATAGTAAAAAATGCTTTTTGGTGCCTAAGTTATCGTTGTGTGAGTTTCTATTTTTTCGGACGAATGCAAGAGACCTACAATTTTATACTAAGTCCGAACGGCTGGATTGAGGACAGTTATACATACTCTCGAGTGTTGTCAGACGTTCGCGAGAGGTGGAGCAGTGGAAACATCTTAGGATGTAATTTGTGTTTTTTTTTTTTCGGGGATCAAATCTGGGACCCCTCGCACAGTAGTCCAGCACACTAAATCATCAAATAAATCATTTTCGTAAATCTTTTACAGTGTAAATAGAAAATTTAGTAATAAATGGAGCACAGCACCAAAAATATACAAATTGTACTTAATTACAGTACCACCTATCTGATCCTCTACGATCCCTGACGCGGAAATTAAAAAGTCAATCGAACTTAAAGTGTCAGAAAAAAAATCCTTCAAACACTTTCCCTCAAAAATGACTCAATTTTCCTGCAGTAAAGAGTTCCACAAGGGCCCAAGCTCGGTCATCTTCTTTACATCATCCAATTCGTCTGCGCAGATGTCACTGCAAAAGAAATTAAAAGGGTCACTACGATATCTGTGCAAAAATGCAAGTAAGACTCACTTATAGTCCAGATTGCAATATGGTGTCTTAGCTTGAGGAGATAAGCAGTCCACATGGTGAGCTAAAATACAGCACACAACAAAAAACCTCCAACTACTCTACAGTTGCAGAAAAGACTATAACAAAAAAAAAAAAGAATACATCAAAGTTCATAATTAAGTAAAAACTAATGCGATTTGTTCTCCAAAGTGACACTGATCTTGACATCTACCACTTAATGTGATCCTATCTAAAAGATCTCTAACTGCGTGCATTGTACTGTAACATTGTGCTCACAATTATAACCAATCATATTTCAATTTTCTTAATTCGTATCCACTGTTACAATCAGTTAGATATAAGATATTTCAATGTCAAAACACTGATCGCGATGATGACGACAACATAATATAAATCTCAATGCGGCATCTTATACCAATCGACAGATACTGTACAGCGCCAATTTGCCATAAAGCATATGTGCTCTAACCATCAAATGCTATCGCTTTAATCAAGAAATAATATACATCTGATACGGGACTGAAAACATGGCCCACTATGACCTGGAATATACTGAAGGTATAGAAAAATCATTAAATTAATGTATTTGCTTTATAAAAAGACCGAAGATTCTGATAGCCGTCAGTATCACATAGGCAATTGCATCTGCAAAAGCAATAAAGTCCTTAATTTCATTAAAAAAAAATAAATTAAATTGTCCTATCATGTATAGAAACTGTGGAATACTATTGACTATCCTTTTGGGATTAATCAGCGTACAGGGTTTTGTCATTCAGGTATACACATGTCTTGTAAATATAATTTTGAAAAGGGGAGTAACAGCTATTTTTTCTATTTAACAGCCGAGATCTGGCATCGATAATAATCTCTATTCACAATTCGTATGCAATGGAAAGCCCGATGGGTATCGCATACTGGTACCAGGATCATGTACTCAATTTTATCAATGCATAAACGGACAAAGTCAGGTACAAACTTGTGCTGGTGTAACAAGATTTTTCGATCCAGCATCTGGAAACTGTGTAGCTTCGTCGAATTGCATTGAGGGCGTTCAATCTCCTGATTGTACAACAGCATGCACGCCGGTAACTGATTGTGCCCCAACAACATGGGCACCAACAACTTGCTCACCAACAACTTGCTCACCAACAACTTGCTCACCAACAACTTGCTCACCAACAACATGCTCACCAACAACTTGCTCACCAACAACTTGCTCTCCAACAACATGCTCACCAACAACTTGCTCACCAACAACTTGCTCACCAACAACATGCACAACAACTTGCGCTCCAACAACTTGCTCACCAACAACATGCACCCCAACAACATGTACAACCACTTGCGCTCCAACAACATGTTCAACGACTTGCTCACCAACAACATGTTCGCCAACAACATGCACTACCACTTGCGCTCCAACAACATGCACCCCAACAACATGCTCTCCAACAACATGCTCCCCAACAACATGCTCCCCAACAACATGCTCACCAACAACATGCACCCCAACAACATGTACAACCACTTGCGCTCCAACAACATGTTCAACGACTTGCTCACCAACAACATGCGCCCCAACAACATGTTCGCCAACAACATGCACTACCACTTGCGCTCCAACAACATGTTCAACGACTTGCTCACCAACAACATGCTCCCCAACAACATGCTCTCCAACAACATGCTCTCCAACAACATGCTCCCCAACAACATGCTCCCCAACAACATGCTCCCCAACAACATGTTCAACCACTTGCGCTCCAACAACTTGTACAACACCTTGCCCAACCACATGCGAATGCTCAACTACATGTTCCCCAACATCATGCGCCTCAACTGAACCTACGCCCCCAACTGAATGTCCTGATATTATACGCGCTAACCTTGCCAATACAAGCCGACGAGAGCTCAACGGACCTTCTGGTCAACGCTGCGAATCAGCTGGTGGTTCATGCATTGGACGTAAAGACGGAACCCTGATTCCCTTCAAGGGCGATTGCAATAAATTCGTTGCCTGTTTCGATGAATGCGGCGCCGATGTTTTCTGTCCATCGGGCATGCATTTCAACCGTATGTCTCAGCTGTGTGATCTACCCGAACGTGCCGGATGCACATTCTAACTTGCTAAAATGTTAAATTAAGCTTATGTGTTATATAGCAATAGCAAGGCATATAGAAAAATGCACCACAAAATGTTTTATTATTAAAAAAATCAATTTTGTTGAACATTTTCAGTCTTCCTCTCTTTATTCGCTTATGGAAAAGCTATTACAGTGTTACCAGTTGTAGAGCTATTCAAAGACAATTCCTACAATACCGAAATATTAATTGGTAACCTATATAGCCCCATTCCCGTAGCCTATATGAACAAAAATCTATCTTTCATTGTGCAAACTGTGTTGCACAAAATGTGGGCTGCAAGTTTGCCTCCGTATATTATTTTAAAACGATGTTGCCTCCATTTAGGTGGTTCCTTATACATATACTCCGTGGATTCGAGAGTGATGCGGCAGCTGTTAATTTGGACGGACCTGATGGATAAAGCTGTTTTTTTTCATCAGAAAAGACGAAGGTATGCGACTCTCGAATCCATCTGATGTGACTTGTTGCAAAATCAAGCCGCTGGATCTTACGTGCCGCATTCAATGGTGGTTTCCTCTTCATTTTTTTGAAGGCCAATATGGCTGGCCTTCTGCATCACGCGATGAACTGTCGATCTCCTAGCTGTAACTCCAGTTTCTGCCTTAATTTTACTTACGGAGAGCGCTGAATTTGAAGCAGCTCTCAGTATTACCCGCCTTTCCTGACATGTTATTGCTTTGCTGACTCTTCCTATTTATAAAATTTGTTAAAACTAAATCCTAGTACTTACTGAAGAATCCTTTTCGGTGTATTTCTTCAAGTATCATGATTCCAGAAGATTCAGTAGATTTTAGTGAAGCTTAGTAGGAATGACAGTTGAGGGTGTTTTCAAATGACAGGCAGCTACCACACTTGAATTATGTATGCAGGACATATGTATGTAGGTAGATTAGGGGAGTCCTCTAATGGTTGTAGAAAAATTCGACTAAACAAATCAAATTATTTGATGAAGGGACTAATATAAAGCCAATGAATAGACGATCCATTTGGGATATTGAAGCAATCAATAAGCTATCTCATCCACAAAATGTAAACTTCAAAAAGAGCGACAAAATAAAAAAATACCGTTATTGGTATCGCAAAGTATATTCTACTGATACCAATGTTTAAGTGAATAGGCCTGTTAAAATCCAGCGATAGGTAATACGTTCCACTCTTCTATATAGGCAAAAGATGAATTCGAGCTAAAGTTAAAAAAAAAACTGTAAATGCCGTAAAGAAAAGCCTTGATCTTTATTCCAAATACTACTCATATTTATAGCCATACAGAAAAAATCGTTCAAAGAAATTCACAAGCTTGTCCTTTCATTTTATATTGATTATAATTTTTTGGTAGCGCAACGACGAAGTTGTTGTACCATTATCTGAGCCTTGAATTTGAGGTATGATGCCTTAGTTACCACCCAATTGGAGATTGGCTATTCTGCTGAAGCTGCATATGAAGGATCACAACCTGCTTGATCTGGCCAGTCGCAAACTTGAAGTTCGCTGTTGAAGTGCAGATTATCTGGACAATCCATGTCACATCCGCACCCTCCCTGACAGACGATGTATTTAGTGCAGTTGTTTGCATAACTAATGAGTGTGCCTGTCTTGAGGCCCACGCATGATCCACCCGGTGATTCACACACGGTTCCCGATGGTCCAGTTGCAGGACCGCCTGGACCTGGATTTGGTGTTGGCGATCCACCTGGGCCTGGATTTGGTGTTGGCGATCCACCTGGGCCTGGATTTGGTGTTGGCGACCCGCCTGGGCCTGGATTTGGTGTTGGCGACCCGCCTGGACCTGGATTTGGTGTTGGTGATCCGCCTGGGCCTGGATTTGGTGTTGGTGATCCGCCTGGACCTGGATTTGGTGTTGGTGATCCGCCTGGACCTGGAGTTGGTGTTGGTGATCCGCCTGGACCTGGAGTTGGTGTTGGTGATCCGCCTGGGCCTGGATTTGGTGTTGGCGACCCGCCTGGACCTGGATTTGGTGTTGGCGATCCACCTGGGCCTGGATTTGGTGTTGGCGACCCGCCTGGGCCTGGATTTGGTGTTGGCGATCCGCCTGGACCTGGACTTGGTGCATACGATGGATCACAACCCGCTTGATCTGGCCAGTCACACATCTGAAGTTCGTAGTTAAAGTGCAAATTAGCTGGGCAGTTCATAGCAATTCCACAGCCCCCTTGGCACGCAATGAACTTGTTGCAATTATTTTCATAATTAATGAGTGTATCTGTCTCGATACCCTTACACGATCCCCCAGGTGATTCACAACCGGGATTCGATGGTACGGTTCCATTGCCGCCTGGACCTGGATTTGGTGTTGGTGATCCGCCTGGACCTGGAGTTGGTGTTGGCGATCCGCCTGGACCTGGATTTGGTGTTGGCGACCCGCCTGGACCTGGATTTGGTGTTGGCGATCCGCCTGGGCCTGGATTTGGTGTTGGCGATCCGCCTGGACCTGGACTTGGTGCATACGATGGATCACAACCCGCTTGATCTGGCCAGTCACACAACTGAAGTTCGTAGTTAAAGTGCAAATTATCTGGGCAGTTCATAGCAATTCCACAGCCCCCTTGGCACGCAATGAACCTACTGCAATTATTTGCATAATTAATGAGTGTGCCTGTCTCGATGCCCTTACACGATCCCCCAGGTGATTCACAACCGGGATTCGATGGTACGGTTCCATTGCCGCCTGTGCCTGGATTTTCTGAATACGATGGATCACAACCAGCACTATCTGGCCAGTCGCAAACTTGAAGTTCGCTGTTAAAGTGCAAATTATCTGGGCAGTCCATATCAATTCCACAGCCCCCTTGGCACGCAATGAACCTACTGCAATTATTTGCATAATTAATGAGTGTGCCTGTCTTCATGCCCTTACACGATCCCCCAGCTGATTCACAAATGGGTTCCGGGGTTTCGGTTCCATTGCCTCCTGGGCCTGGATTTGGTGTTGGCGATCCGCCTGGGCCTGGATTTGGTGTTGGAGATCCTCCTGGTCCTGGATTTGGTGTTGGCGACCCGCCTGGACCTGGATTTGGTGCATACGATGGATCACAACCCGCTTGATCTGGCCAGTCACACATCTGAAGTTCGTAGTTAAAGTGCAAATTAGCTGGGCAGTTCATAGCAATTCCACAGCCCCCTTGGCACGCAATGAACTTGTTGCAATTATTTTCATAATTAATGAGTGTATCTGTCTCGATACCCTTACACGATCCCCCAGGTGATTCACAACCAGGATTCGATGGTACGGTTCCATTGCCTCCTGGGCCTGGATTTGGTGTTGGCGACCCTCCTGGGCCAGGATTTGGTGTTGGCGACCCGCCTGGACCTGGATTTGGTGTTGGCGACCCTCCTGGGCCTGGATTTGGTGTTGGCGACCCTCCTGGGCCAGGATTTGGTGTTGGTGAACCGCCTGGACCTGGGTTTGGTGTTGGCGACCCTCCTGGGCCTGGATTTGGTGTTGGCGACCCGCCTGGACCTGGATTTGGTGTTGGCGATCCGCCTGGACCTGGATTTGGTGTTGGTGTTGGCGATCCGCCTGTGCCTGGACTTGGAGCGTACGATGGATCACAACCAGCATTATCTGGCCAGTCGCAAACTTGAAGTTCGCTGTTAAAGTGCAAATTTTCTGGACATTCCATGTCACATCCACACCCTCCCTGACAGACGATGTATTTAGTGCAGTTGTTTGCATAACTAATGAGTGTGCCTGTCTTGAGGCCCACGCATGATCCACCCGGTGATTCACATACGGTTCCCGATGGTCCAGTAACGGGAACACCAGTCTGACAATTCGTCAGACCAGCAATCACCAATAATCCAATGATAATGGCGTTTACTGAAATCACAGAAACGGATTCTATTAGTTACATTCCGAGATAAGAAATAAGTTGATACCGACGATACGAACTTTTCATTTTATTTGCTGCGGTTCATCCGTTTTGTCCGATTATAGGGTAACGATTGCTTTGCGACTTCACTTTTAAATTGTCAGTACTTTCTGCGACAGCAGGTATTTATAAGCAACCAAAAAATGGCCAGCTCTGTATACTGAGTAGGTTGTATTTGGGTTTATTTTTTGAGATATGCATTTGAAAAAAAAAGAGAAATCTAGAACCGATAAGGCAACAAATGAGAATATTGTCTTCTTTTTTTTCTAGTATTGGCGTATTGACGTAGTTCGTCAATTGGATTTTAGTTGGTTAACTATGTATTGGTAGATACAAAATCTACGTTTGGTATATGATTTTTAATTTTATTATCGGTAAATTGCACGAGGCTAAAATACAAATCTGCAGAATTTCGGTTTTTGGTAAAAATGCTCGCCAGTCATGACATAGTATCTAAATGAACGCGAACAAATGACGGTTTCCTTTAATTGGCAGTTACAACAAGAGCCGTCGGGTATTTAAACAAAAAAATATGTAAATTAAAATATTGATCGTGGACTGAAAATAAATCCTAGTACTAATTGAAAATCATTTTCGGTATAATATTCCTTCAAGTGCCGTTTTGTTTAACAATTCTAGATAGATATGGATAGATAGATACTTTTTACTTTCATTTAATGTGTCTGTTACAAAAGTTGTTCAAAATATCAATCTGGATATCAGTTATAAAAACGCGTAAATACATCTGCCCCTGCGGATACTGTGATTCTTGAAGCTGGATGGGAAAATGGTCTGAAAGTCAGTTGGGGCTGATTTTCTCTAACAGATACCGACATCAGTAAGCACATTATTTAATGTGCCTATCACCCCAGTGGATTTTAGGACTCTTTCTGGTTGTAGGAAAGTTCTTTATGGACCATCACCACCTTCGCAAAAATCACGCAATTGATAAGAAAATTCATGCGATACATTTTTTTTTCTGGTTAGATAATACTTAAAATTCAATTAAAAATAAAAAAAACTCTAAATAAAAGAAAAATAAATGTATTTCAGTAATCTGATTACAATTATTTAATAAAAAAAAGAGCCTTCTTTGGACTCTGTTGAAATAATTGTTTAAATCATAATTTAATGGCCATTTTTATAATTCATGAAGGCCGCAGTGTTAAGGTGCCTTGGCGGACTTAGTAATACTTACGATTTCACGCCGGCCGGGGACGACTTTCATTCTTCAGAACCAATATCCAGTCTAAGACAGATTGAATTTAATTGAGCCATTCCGAGGACTAGTAAGTGGGCGCCATATCTAATGAAAAACCTAGCAAAACCAACTGAGTATAGATCATTCCATTGCAAGAAGAAGCTGCCCAAATCCCATTTGGTTCCTCTTAATGTTAAAAATTTAAAACCAAATGTTTCTTTTTTTTTAGACTTTGCAATGTTACAAATAATAATAATAGCTTGTAATAGGCATAGAAAGCATAGCGTCAGTGGTTAATATGCTCGGCAACTAAGCGAGTGTGGTCTTAGATTCGATTCCTGGAAAATCATAAATTATATCCTAAAGTATATTACACTACGCCAAATCACGCGAACGACGGTTTTCTGCTTAAGCTGAAGTTTTGCACTATTTTTTATTTGGAAGACTGCAAGTGCTCTCTTTTTGTTTGTTACTCCGAGACCGAGTCTGTCACCTTTTCGTTTCTCTCCAATTTTAATCATCCCGTTTCCTGACGCTTTTTCGTTTCATTAGACTTCGAAATTACTGCCCGATGAGTCATAAGAAGTTTTACATCGATTTCCTGACGCTTTTTCGCTTCATAAAAAATCGGAATTACTGCCCAAGGAGTCATAAAAAGTTTTACTTCGATTTCCTGTCGCTTTTTCGTTTCATTTAGACTTAGGAATTATTGCGCCCAATAAGCTATAAGAAGTTTTACTTCGATTTCCTTTCGCTTTTTCGTTTCATTCGACATCGGAATTAACGAACATAAAATACACATTGGCTTACGAATTCCAAACTTTCATTTGAAAACAATCTGCTTAATTTTAAACCTGTGTACATAATTTTAGACCTGTATTTTACTTTAGGGCTGGTACAAAAAAATCGTCTTTATATACCTAAATTATTCAAACTTTTAGGTAGTAGTGAAGCGTTAGCTCCATATAGTATAATCACTTTGACAACTTACAAAAATATCTTAAAATAAATAAATAAATAGTTGGCGCAACAGGCTGTCATTTGTGCGAGTTTTTATTTTTGGAACGAATGGAAGGGACCTACAATTACAATTGCATGCCAAGTACAAACGGCTGCATTAAGAAGCTTTTTCATGACAGTCATACTCTCGCATGTTTGTCGGACGTTCGCGAGAGGTGGCACAGTAGAAAAAGCCTTAAGATGTAATTTGTTTTTTTCCGGGGATCGTAACCTGGGACACCTAGCACAGTAGTTCAGCACATTAACCGCTGAGCCAATGCGCCCCCACACAAATATCTAGAAGTAGAACATGTCAGAGAAGTTTAAGTCAACTATTCTTTGTCTTGATCATACTTAGCTCCTTATAAAATGTACAAAACACCAGGCAATGCCATAGCGAAAAGCCTTGATATTTATTCAGAATAATTATATTTATATAGGCACACAGAAAAAGCACAGGAATTATAGTACCTATATAATGTTTGAAAAAATTTGTAAAGCTTGTCCTTTCATTTTATATTGATTATCATTTTTAGGTATGGTAACGACAAGGCTGTTGTACCAACCTTGAGCCTTGAATTTGAGGTTTGATATTGGAGCTACCGCACCCAATCCGAGATTGGTTATGTTGTTGTTGATGCTGCGTACGAAGGATCACACCCGGCATTTTCTGGCCAGTCACAAACTTGAAGCTCGCTGTTAAAGTGGAGATTAGGTGGGCAATCCATGTCACATCCACAGTCCCACAGGCACACAATGTATTTGTTGCAATTATTTGCATAACTAATGTGTGTACCATTCGCGATACCCATACATGATCCACCAGGTGATTCACAGACGGTTCCCGATGGTCCAGTTGCTGGACCGCCTTCGCCTGGCCCTGGGCCAGGATTTTCACCTGGGTTTTCGCCTGGATTTTCACCTGGGTTTTCGCCTGGATTTTCGCCTGGATTTTCACCTGGATTTCCACCTGGGTTTTCACCTGGATTTTCACCCGGATTTTCGCCTGGTCCAGGGCACGGCACTGGTCCTGGGCATGGATTTTCGCATGGGTTTTCACATGGTCCTGGGCATGGATCTTCACTTGGTCCTGGGCATGGACCTGCACCTGGGATGTTGCCTTCGCCATCGCCTAGGCCTCCGCCTGGAGTAGGTGTTGTAATTGGTATTGGAGTTGCATACGATGGATCACAACCCGCATTTTCTGGCCAGTCACAAACCTGAAGTTCGCTGTTAAAGTGCATATTATCTGGGCATTCCATGTCACATCCGCACCCCCACTGGCATACAATGTATTTACTGCAATTATTTCCATAGTTAATGAGTATGCCTGTATCGATACCCAAGCATGAGCCACCGGGTGATTCACACACGGTTCCCGATGGTCCAGTAAGAGGAACATCAGTCTGACAACTCGTCAGACCAGCAATCACCAATAATCCAATGATAACGGCGTTTACTGAAATCACACAAATGAATTTTACTAGGTACATTTCGAGACATGAAACAAGCGGAACGATACGAACTTTTCATTTTGTTACAGTTCATCCGTTATTTCCGTTTGTTGTGTATCTAACGATTCCTCTGCAACTTCACTCTAAATTTGTCAGTAGTTTCTGCCGCAGCTGGTTTTTATAAGCAGCCAAAAAGTTGCATTTGGGTTTCATGTACATATATTAACAAAAAAAAAAATCCACCACCGATAAGGCAACTAATGAAAACATCGTGTTCTTCTTTTAACTTTCTAGAAAACATTGTAAGAGAAAAATTTTGCTTTCGAACACAATTTCCGATTTCGAGATGTTAATCAATTCTCACATTAATCAAAAAACAGTGTCTTGCATTTCCGTTAATATATCCGTCAGCTCCTTCTATCTGAACGGCTGATGGATGAATTTCTTTCAAGCTTCAAAATTAGCGTGGGTAATAGAAAAAAGTTTCATGCGACCCAGTCGTACAATTTATTTCTTTGCAGTATTGGCGCAATAATTGACACTTTACCAATAAATCAAAATTTAGAAGAATAAAATCCTTTCCAAAATTGGATGTACTTCCTAAGCCCAGTATCCTGCTCGCGCTAAATTTTATCTCCCATACAAAAATGTCTACAGAGATAAAATTAAGCGAGGCAGTTTAGCAAAGCAGTATCCTGTTCCGCACGCTAAAGCCCAGTATCCTGCTCGCGCTAAATTTTATCTTCCATACAAAAATGTCTACAGAGATAAAATTTAGCGAGGCAGTTTAGCAAAGCAGTATCCTGTTCCGCACGCTAAATTCTTACTTTCATATAGATGGGACACACTTAATGTCAGTCCGATATAACAATATTGTGTGTTATACGTACTACGTACAATTTTGTTATACTTGGCCAAGAAAATGTCTCCACTGATTTAGCTCGCGAAAGAATTGCCTGGTACATTAAATCGGCGATAAATTTTGACATTTTCGAAACAAAACAATTTTTTAATATAATATTTCATGGAATACTTGATAATCGATGTAAGTGAGTAGGAAAAAAGTGAAAAAATAACAAAAATCAAAATACATGTGGCAATAAAATATGGGTGTGTGTCCTCTCTATATCCTGTACAACGAATTTAGCGAGCATTTATCTGTGCTGTGGAGAGAAAAGCGCTCGCTAAAATTAAGCGCAAGCAGGATACTAGGCTTAAATTCTTATTTTCATATAGATGGGACACACTAATTGTCAGTCGAGTATAACAATATTATGTGTTATACGTACTACGTACAATTTTGTTATACTCGGCCAAGAAAATGTCTCCACTGATTTAGCTCGCGAAAGAATTGCCTGGTACATTAAATCGGCGATAAATTTTGACATTTTCAAAACAAAACAATTTTTTAATTGAATATTTCTTTGAATACTTGATAATCGGTATAAGTGAGTAGGAAAAAAGTGAAATAATAACAAAAATCAAAATACATGTGGCAATGAAATATGGGTGTGTGTCCTCTCTATATCCTGTACAACGAATTTAGCAAGCGTTTATCTGTGCTGTGGAGAGAATTGCGCTCGCTAAATTTTAGCGCGAGCAGGATACTGGGCTTTAAAGCCTAGTATCCTGCTTGCGCTAAATTTTAGCGAGCGCTTTTCTCTCCACAGCACAGATAAATGCTCGCTAATTCGTTGTACAGGATATAGAGAGGACACACACCCATATTTTATTGCCGCATGTATTTTGATTTTTGTTATTTTTTCACTTTTTTCCTACTCACTTACATCGATTATCAAGTATTCCACGAAATAGTCAATTGAAAATTTGTTTTGTTTCGAAAATGTCAAAATTTATCGCCGATTTAATGTACCAGGCAATTCTTTCGCGAGCTAAATCAGTGGAGACATTTTCTTGGCCGAGTATAACAAAATTGTGCGTAGTACGTATAACACAAAATATTGTTATACTCGACTGACAATTAGTGTGTCCCATCTATATGAAAGTAAGAATTTAGCGTGCGGAACAGGATACTGCTTTGCTAAACTGCCTCGCTAAATTTTATCTCTGTAGACATTTTTGTATGGGAGATAAAATTTAGCGCGAGCAGGATACTGGGCTTAAGCTACAAAATGCAGGCCTCACCAACCGCTAGGAAATGACATTTTGACAAGTGGATTTTGACAAGTATATTTTACGATTTTCTATATACAAGTATAACGCTTATGTTTATATCGCTTGTGAACAAATTCAGCAGGCACTTGTAAAACATGTTGCTTTGTATTATACTAATGGCTTCATCTTGTGGGAACCAAATATTCTGTGTGCATATTGTTCCAATTCGGCTACAAGAAAGTCTTCCAATTCCAACTGACCCAATGATGCCGCCCGCCGCCGCCGTCTGCCGTTCCAAATAGCGGTTCTTGGAGTTAGGCCCTGGTTATAGCTATCATTGAAATACATCGTTGGAACATATCAGTGGAATGGTGGTTTAATTCTTTTCGACAAGTCAGTTATAGCAATCATTGAAAAATTCCTGTCAGTGGAAGTAGAGCTGTCAGTGAGTTGGCAAGAAACAAGTCTAGGTTTTGAGGTTAGAGTTTATCATTGAAAGCGTAACTGACAGCTAAGAATAGAAAGAGAATCGAACACATCAGTGAAACAATTGGGTTCGAAATAAGAGAAACGAAAATCAGCTGTTCATTGAAATCGATTTCAATCATCAGTGAAATAATAAAAGTGAATTTAAAGACAAGTTTTAATTAGAACTAAGTAATTTCTTTTGTAAAAAAAATTCCACATCTGATTAGCTTTATTTTGATACCAATTAAAGCCAATATTGTTTGACCAATAGTCTTAAAATCAGAAATCAAAATTTTCAATGATGCATTTTAGTGATAGCTATAACTAAGGCCTTAATCTACGACAGTCTATCAACTGAGGTGACACAATCGCGGATATTCTGTTTATTAAAAAAAAGCCAGCCAAATCGAAAGGTCATCGATCGTCATTTAAATATAAAAATTATTTTATTAAGATCATCACGTTCTCGCGACGATAGCTGGGCCTTAAAATATCCTATTGGTCACTCTGTACGGCTTTCAAAATGTCATCTGTCATCAGCCAAACAAAATCAAACTAGAACTTTGTACATTGTATCCAACTGTCAAACTATTGTTGTAAATGCGATAAGTACCTATCTTGAAAAGGAATTTAAATAAATGTACGTCTACACTGTACAATTATTATGTTCTTCACCACTCATAAACTAGGTACTGTCGATCGTTAAACATTTAATGTCATTAAATTATTAGTTATTTGTTTAAATTCTATAAATCTTTCGCTAGATAGCAGATAGGGGGACATATTATTAAAACAATCGTCGTCGGAGGTGAGTTAGTAGCTTTATCAGCACATTTTTTAACAATACTTAACAATTGAGTAGTTATTTTTTTTTTTGCTTATTTTTAGATTGGAACTGAAATTCATGACGTTATCAAAGATTGAGCATATTACATGGCGTACGTTCAATTGGGAGACTGACATTACATGTAGAGCATTCAAGCTGTTTAAATATAAAATTGTGTAAACAAATGGGGGGTTATGTTCAAATAAATATTTACTCGCTAATGACATGTTTTATTGTTGAACTTGTTGTCAGACTATGTACGAAGTAAGTATTCAATTTCAGCAAAAAAATCTGTTGACTTGCTTTAATCTTTAGGAGGAATACATTTTATTTGGCACAATAATGTTATGCAATCTGACAGTCTGATGGTTGGTGTTGGAATTGATTAAACTGATAGATTTATAAGTGATGACCAAACTAATCGGTTATAGTTTTTGATCTGTACTCTATACCAGGGGTAACCAATTTTTCATACTTTGACTCCCTAGACGTTGAAATATCGTCGTGCTTATTTATGATAATTTAGCTTGTTAACGTATGTTCATCTAAAAATGCGCCTCGTCGTTAAAGATGATATTTCAAACAAACCGTCAATCAAATTGACAACGTTGCGATCGACGCAAGAGGCACTTGTCCAGTATTCTAGATGTCTGAACTTCCCGAACGGCCAACATAGACTCGGATCACTACCTTACCTTGTTGTTGTAGCCAAGGTACGTATGCGGGTATCCCCGACACCACAACAACGAGGAAATACTGTTAGGAGATTTAACGTTGAACGGCTACAAACGCAAAAAACCGCCAGAACTTTTCCCGATTGCGTCTCCCTCAACCTCTCGAAAATTCCTGTGCAGCCAGCATCAAGTGCTGAAGACCAGTGGCATCGATGCCAAGAAGCCATCAGAAAAGCCGCAACTGATGTGCTAGGTTTCACCCGACTACCACCGCGAAACGCTTGGTTTGATGAAGAGTGCCGGCAAGTTCATGCAGCAGAGGAACTGGCCTACAAAGCGGTGCTGCAGAGAAACGCGAGAGCAGCTTGTGAGTTCTACGAGCAAAAAAGGAGGGAAGAATACCAGTGAAAAAAGAAAGAGCATGAGAGCATTGTACTCCAGGAACAATTTTCGGAAGTTTTTCCAAAAGGTAAAAAGAACGCGTCACGGGAACAAGACCCGAACAGAGACCGATAGAGACGAACAAGAAAACCTTGTAGTGGAATCGCAGTCGGTGCTGAGGACATGGAAAACCCATTTCTGTAGACTGTTAAACTGTTAAACGACGAAGACGACACAAATTCGGCTGTCAGGAAGAATAAACCATTCAACCTGGGCGTTGAATGTCAAGACTTCCGTCCTGACCTGACGAAAATGAGGTAAGAATAGCAATATCCAAGCTGGAGTATAAAAAAGCTGCTGTGCTGTCAACAAGAAGAGACGCACAACGTTGACGAATCGACAGAACTTCACGATAGACAGCTATAACTTTGATGTAGTTCGGGGCTTTGTCTACCTCGGCTCCCCTATTAGCTCTGAAAATGACATCACAGGTCATGCTGCCCCCTTGAAAACCCCTCTGCTTGGGGTCTCTATTGGACTTTGAGTAGGTGCGAGGTTGAGTGTAGAAAAGGTTCTTTTGACACATTTTTCGAATGTACTGCGTAGAAACCATGCACGCCCCCCACCTTTCTCTCATACGTATTTAACTGCAAATGTTTTTTTTTACATGTAATTGTTAATTTTTTGACGTTATTAACAAATCAATTGGGGCCATTGACTTACTATACATGCTAGTGAAATGTCAGTTTCATACAAACCTTCGATGAAAAATTAAGCAAATATAAGCACTAGCCCTTTTGGTTCAGTGCGGCGAAAGTATGAAACCCCTGCGCGCCATTGCTCTTTTGTACATAGATCAGAGTGCCACCCATTGTAGAAACATTGCAACCGCGCAAAATAACCATTTACTCAAATTATTTCGAACGTTCGATAACAGATGGCACACTCAGCACTCAGGCGGCTCTCAGATTGAGACAACAAGCAATAAGCAACTATAGTTGCTATAGCAACTGCCAATAAGCAATCAGCAACATTTTTCGTTCGAGCGATATTTAGTTGCTTTGATGTGAGACCAGCGTTGTTATATGATCTTAATTATCTTATTTTTTAAGATATTGAGGTGGTCTCCAGATGAGAAGATATTCACTCAATTTGAATGCATTTTTTAAGATCTGTAGAATTTTAATAAGATGTGTTAAGATATTAGCTTTAAAATGAAAATTTAATCAAATAAAAACTCATTTCGAATATATTCTATTCTTCATATTTTTGAAAATGAAGATAACAATTTTTTCAGATTGCTAATTACGCGTTCAATTTAATTTAGCATCTTAGCGCTCAAAATTGGTTGCCAAACATTAATGACATTGATTGTAATTTTAGTTTTCAAATTACACCGATAATCTGTTGAAATCGGCGATTCTGAACGTTTTAAATAACTGTATGTTCTTATTTTTTTTTAATTCTGCAGAGTCCCTGTTATGGTGTAGTGTGAAGTTGAATATTTGTGGAGTACATTTCACAATTCGGTTTCAGTATGATTTAAGCAGTTGCAATAAAGCTGCAAACGACTAAGGCTTGAACATTTTAACCAGTACAGTAGAACTTGCAAAGTAAATAGTTAGCGAGCTTTGCACAGCCTCGAGTTATAGAGCAGAAATAATTGAAAACAATTTCGAAGTCTCAGATTGGCTTCTAAAAGTGGTTTCTCTCAAATCTCGCTACAAACAAAATATACATACATGTGCGAAAGTACTTCTCTTAAGATTTTTTAAATTCACCCTTTATTGGGATTATAGCTCTCCTGAACTCAAAATATATTAATACCTACTTCGACTTATCGGTCTTATGTATATGATTTAATGGCGGTTTTACATAATAACTTTTCCCATCAGATTTTTTTCAAATATCGAAATCGCGGAAAGATGTTAAAAATCGGTCTGTATTCAAAATAGGATTGCCTATCCATATCTCAAAAATGGGCTTAAGATTTTTATGAAATTTTGCATATAAATGTATGGTTTCAACTGTGTTTTCAAAACTGGTAGATTCAAAAACAGAGCATAAATCTAAAAACGCTACACAGGCACACCTAGTTTTTGACTATTCAAAATTTCTTTAGGTATATGTATAACTATCATTTAAGATGAATTAAGATATTAAATCAAAAGTGCTAAGATCCAGAAAAATTCTTTATAACAACACTGTGTGAGACCTCTAATTTAATTCAAAGTAAAATAATTGTGAGCGATAATTTTGCGTGTTTCCTATTGCCAGTTGCTTATTGATTGTTGCCTCAATGTGAGAGCCGACTCAAACAAAATCGCACGAATTGCTCGATGACATTTGAGTGTTTTCGTTTCTCTCCGCCGTGAACCAATAGAGCTAGTGATTATGTTTGCTTCAACGAAAAATTGGCTGCTAGCAGTCCATATACAGTATGTCAATAGTTGGAGCGTTATTTGCCTAAACGTCAGGAAAGTTATAACAATCGAATTTATTTGAATCGTTATTAGGCGTATTTTTTTGAGAATCTATAGCTAGCTCACTTTTAATTTAAATGCAAAACTTTTATACTCACTTTTGGTTTTGTTATACTCACTTTCCAAAAAAATACGCCAATTGATGGAACAAAAATAATTTCTTCCACCACTTTGTTTGGACCTTTATAATTATGTCGAACAAAATAACTTATTTATCATATAAGCCGACTGGTGTTCTAAATCGGAACATTCCATTGCTATACAAAAACATAATCATTTCTTAAATGCTCAATTCAATAGATCATTTTATTTGTCAAACATGCAATATACCAACATTTCTATGGACAATTGGCTGCCACATCACAAGCCTTTGTTATAGGATTGAATTGTTCTTCACCGCAACACGAATGCAATATCCCAACATTATTCGAACAGAAATAAAATTGAGTTTTATTAGTCGGATCGGCGTACAATCCAGTTGGCTTGCTGCAACATACACCCGTGCAACCTAGTGGACCGCCAACCCCCTCAATGGGCCTTTCCACACAACTACTCTGTGCCACACAAGATTGCGTAGTTCCATCGTAATATGGCGTAAGATTTCCACACGAGTTGACAGTTGCTATTTGATTGAAACATTCATAATATTTCGAACAACTACCCGGCACAAGAAGTCTCAAACCATCCGCGTTATCTTTGCACACGTACTTTTCATACAGTTCGGTGTCAGTGGGTATCAAAACCTACATTATATGGTAAGAAATAAATTAAAATGCAAACATAAATTCAAATATTTTGACACTCTTATACCGGAAATGTTGAGTCCGAATTTAGAGCAACCGGCTGTCTCACAAGCAAAGCATCTCTCAATGGAAGGATAGCCAACAGTGCAATCAGGCAAACCGATAAGGAGTCTAAAAATAAATTCTAATTATTGCCAAACTGTCATGTAGTGCAGGCATGTCAAACATTTCTGCATAAATACCTTTCATCTTGTTAGCTGTAGAAAATGATTGAAAAAATACACCCAAAATAATATTAATTCGCTGTCTAACTGCAGTCAATTTGAGGCGTTTTCTATCTTTTATAACAATGGATGTTGTGCATTCGAACTAATGTCACGATTAATTTAACCGTTTTCAATTAAGACCACGATTGATTGTCAATATCGAACATTTTCATTATTCCGTTATCAGGTAAAGTTTGTATAGTAATTGGCAAGTGTTAAACATGCACAATTTCGATGTTACCTCGACAATTAGATGGCAGTTTTTATTTTTCTGACTCACAAGTTTAAGTTTGTCAAATTACTCAGCAAATCAACTTGGTTGGAGGTAATTTTATTTCTATTTTAAATACACAGGGTGTTTAGAATGATTGAACAAAATATTACCCAAGTAAACACTTTTCTTGATAATCCAATAAAATTATGCTTAGACAAAACAAGGGTCTATACATTTTTTAAATAATTTCAATACAATCGACAAATAAGTCCTTGGAATTAGACAATGCCATTTACAACCACCCTGATGCAACCCATTATCAAATTTAACGAAATTTCGATTACTTTGGGTGTTATTCGTCAAAATTGTGCGGATGTTCATTCACAAGATTTTTGAGAGTTTGCGGATTGTTGACATAGACACAATTTATACCTTGTACCATTCCTGTTTATTGTTTCTTTTGCTGTCGTCACAGTACAGACCCAGAGTGATCTTTGACAGATGGGAGTTGCTTATTAGGCGTTTTCCTTTTTTAGTTCAGAGCAGAGCCTGAACTGTCAAAAAAAGTTTGTATTTCTTTTTTAGCTCTCTGACATCAGAGCTCATAATTTGTGTTTCTTTCTTCGTTCAGAGAATGATCAGAGCGCGTTCTATGAGCTCAGAAAAAAATTACTAAACAGACTGAGTAAAAAGCTGATTACAGTCATATTTGTCAGAAAAAAAAAACAGGATAAAGAAAATAGTTTAAGTGGCGAGCCTTGTTGTTCTGGCACAAAAGGTAAACCACAAATAACCATTATGACAGCTATGTGCTCGGATCTGAGCACACTCAGAGGACGCTCAAAATGCTCTAGCTCAATTCAGAGCTTAGCTCCGAACTAAAAAACAAAAACTTCTATTAAAAGAGTGCTTCACAACACCCAAAATGGAATAGTGTAAAGCAATAAGTCACAAAAAACAAAAACAGAAACTGAAACAGAACAGAAAGCTTTTTCGTTTCTGTAGTAAATTCCGGTTCTGTTTACGGAGTTGGTGGGGGTGTTTTCTCCGAAAGTTTTAATTTTAAGCTCTCCTTCCGTTTACCAAATTACTGTAGCGTGTTCCAGGCGAAAATAATGACCATTAAAGTAGTCTTATCTTGGCTCAAGAAAAACGTCATATCCGCCAAGGATATCTGCATACTTTCGGACAGCCAAGCAGCCATCAAATACTTGGATTCGATCTCTATAACTTCTCTAGTAACCCTCGACTACCGATCGTCTCTTACGGAGATGGCCGAACAGTCCAACATTCACCTAGAGACACAAAGAGGCATTCCAGGAAATTGTAAGGCCGATGAACCCGCTAGAATGGGAACAACTCAACCCATTCTGCCGGATAAAGGCACCCTAGGGATACCAATCCCTACTTGCAAACAACAATTGAAACTGAATGCTATCGAGAGTACAAATCTTAGGTGGACAAGTGGCCCCACTTCTTCTAGTAGTCGAATTTGCAACTCAAAGTACCTAAAGTAGGCAGCCAGATGACAGATGCAGAAAAATGCAAACAAAAACTTTCCACCTACGATAAATTGCCATTTCTGTCACTGGCATCAACATAAACAACCAATATAGACTTGTTTGTCAAACAGCCATTTTTCTGTTGCTGAAAAAAAATGTCTGTTCCTAATTTTGTTTCTGTTGCAAATGTATGGAATTCTTTTTCTGATCTTTGTCACTTCGTGCCTTAAGTCGCGCTTTCTTAAGGCCAACTCATCACTTGGCTTCATTAACAGATCTCCCTGCGTCACTTTTGTTCGCCTCTACTTTAAGTATACGCTAGTCAAGCCTTGGTCTTCTTTACAGCTAATTCATGTATCCAGAATCGAGAGCATTCCATTCATAGTCACATAATCTTCGTGAGCTCCCTTCAAATGATCGGCTCTTATCTGGGGATTTCTCGAACTGTAGCACAATAAACTTGAAGAGCACAGGGACATTCTCTTGCTTTTGGACCATAGGGTGTCATCATGAAAACTTCCATCTCGATCGAGTAGAGGAATTTCACTGCACTTTACTTTTAAAGCAGAGCATAGGTGAATGAATTTAACGAATTGCGGCAGGAAGATTTCGTCAGCTTATCAACTTTCGACAGAGCTAGAATAAAAAAGAAGTGCAGACATTGCTACAGATTGAAGGCAATTAGTGCGGCCCACTAGCGATTGGCAATTTAAGTAGCCAAGCTTGGCCTTCCAAGAGCCGTTTCTAACAATGAAGTATAAGTGGCATATGTAGGTAGCAGGCAATAAAGTTGTAAAAGCTGTCAAATTCTTCAAAAAGGGGAAAACAATTTGGCCGGACGACTTACCCTCTGAGTTTTGGGAAAATATGAAGTTCTAGTATCTGTGAAGCAAATATTGAAGACACGGCATCAATCATCGCGTAAGTGTAGAGTGAATGAAGTGACAGGAAAACTCGGTTAAAAAATGCACATAAGTTGAAGGGACCGGTCTACACCGCAGTTCCTCGTCCGGCGCTCACATGCGATTCGCAATGCTGAGTATGAGAGCAAATTACGGCAGCTGAAATAATGCTGTTCTCAAACCCTGTACAAAGCTGGCAACCTGCCAAACCAACCAATCAATCAAGTCTCGGTCATAGGTCCTAGATTTCAATCTTAAATTTGAGCCTTAGTTTTAGGTCTTATTTTTAAGCCCATTTTATTTTGGTTAGACCAAAGTATATGGCCCATTAATTGTGTGGAGACTAAAAATCAAAAACTTCCTTAAAGGTGCAAAGTGTAAGTACTCCATTTTGAAATTTTATTGTGAAATTTAGTTAAATATAAACAATATACTTAAAAAATTATTAAAATAAAAAAAAATATATATTTAAAACAAAAAGTTGACGTTTTTAGAAAGCCCCCGTGTACTTATTCTTCTTCTTATTGACTGTTGGAGCGGTCTGTTTTGAAAAAGCAATACATCCAGCATTCGCCGGCCAATCACATTTCTTTGATTTAGCATTGAAATGCATCTCCGAGGGACAGTTCATCACCTCGACGGAACGTCGTTCAAACCAATCCCATCGACAACGGATAAATTTCGAACAATTGTCTGGCATTGCCATCAAAGCTCCGACGGGTTGATTGGCACAAATATTGCTGTAAGCTGCGGGCAGTTTATCCTCATCGTCAGGTGTGGCAACTTGTTGAGAGACTGTATCGGTATTGGAAGTTGATGGTCTTGGAGCAGTGGGCTTCTTATTTCCAATGGGCTTGCGTGGTCCTTCTTCGAAATCAACTGGAACCGGTGGCCTTGGGACTGTGGGTTTTCTATCTCTGGAGGGGTTTCGTTTATCCTCTTCAAATGTGTCTGGAACTGGTGGTCTGGGGAAGTGTTTGTTTCCCCAAATGGGTTGATTTCCCTCCTCTGGGGCAGGCTTCTTGCCACTTTCCAGCATGTCTTCTTGTTCTCCCATAAATGGTGGTCTGGGCCTTCTTCTGTTTCCTTGTTCTTCTCCACCATGGGTAGGCTTCTTGCCACTTTGGAGCATTTCTTCTTCTTCCTCCACAACTGGTGGTCTGGGCCTCCTACGGTCCACTATTTCCTGCTCTTTCTTGAAACTTTCAGGCCTAGGCCTTTTGCCAAGATCATCTACATATGGTGGTTCGAGTTCGTAATCTTCGGGATTGAATGGAATTGGCCTTAGGTCTGGCCTTGGCCTGGGTAGGGGCAGTGGTCTGACATCTACTTCAACATACTCTTCCTCGTTCAAAATGACATCGTCTTGTTCAATCAGTGGACAATAGATGCGAGTTCTGGCATCGCAGAAAAGAGTCTGAGGGTTGAACTGTAAATTGCCACAGGACTTAAGATAACCAACGTTGTCAATGCACAAGTAGAACTTATTGCAGCTGCCAAATATCGCAACAGCAGAGCCATCGGGCTGATTTCGGCAAATTCGATGGGAGATCATGTACATGGTTGGTTTTACAAAAACGCCTTCATTATTGAGCTCATCACCCGCAGAGCCGCCAGTCACCACCTCGTTACATCTAGCACGTTCAGGAATGTCGCAAACCTTATTGGTAGCGCTAAATTGCAAATTGCCACCGCAACTCCGTTCGAAAGTTACTCCATCGACACAAATAAGAAAATCGGAGCAGCTGCTTTTAGCCGGATAAAGGCCATCTTCTCGACCGCAGCACAGACCTTGACAATTCGCAGTTGGTTCATCTTGAATGCACTTTGACAGGCGAGCATCCATACATGTCAAAGCGAGACTACTGAAGTGCATTCCACTCTGGCATGTTAAGCGTTTTGCCACACCTTCTTGACATTCATAGTAGTCGACGCAACTTCCAGCGACTGGCAAGTGTAAACCGTTTGTCTTTCCGCGGCAGGCAAATGTCATATACAGATCGTGATCATCTCGGACCGCTTCAAGTCCAGTTCGCTGCAATAATCAACTGTCAAACTAGAAACTTCATATATCCCGACAATATTTGCGTCTACTCACATTTCCCGGTTTAGTGGAATTGTTACCCTTAAAGGTCAAGGCTTCCTCGGCATGTACATGCTGCCAGGAGATGACAACTAATCCAAGTATGAGTGGTAGAACTACCTGAGCCCAATTCATGTCTTGTTAGTTGTATTGTTTCGAGAAATTTGACTAAAGTTAAGTCAGGTACAGTACTTTATATATTAGAGGCGAAAAAAAATGCCAAACCAATTTAGTTAAGTGCTATCTCGAGTCAAGAGTATTGCCACTCAGATAGTCGTCTCGTTGGGTGTTTCCTTTGCTTTCGTTGGAAACGTAATTTTGAAAAGTGGAAGTTTTTCTTTCGATGTTCTACATGACTGCTAGACGTTATCTAGTGTTGTGTCATTTTGTCGAATGAAATGCAGCTTAGTTCTTGTTAACAGATTTAATAACATGGGTGCCGTGTTATTGGCATGTGTTTTTGTCGTCGCCATACTGGCAATTAGCAGGAGTTTATCAGTAAATTAATGCCAACGCTGGGACTTCTCGAAGTTTGAGAGGGTTTTGGAATGTCAAGTCGACAAATAAGTCGTGATTTATACGGTTTTAACTCCAGAAGTTGCATTTCTCTTGATGTGGTGGGTGGGGTCATCAGCAGATGACCATCACAACTGATTTGAACGAACTAATTGCCCACTGGCCACGACGGATTGTACCTATATGTAAGAGCGGTTGCTAAATCAAATGATTCAGAAGTTGGGTACGGTACCCGACCTGGCTACCAGGAGGTAAGACCGTCTCTACAAGAACCCCGAAAACAGCTGTTGAAACTGGTGCTGGCGTACCGACGATATAAACCAGACGGCCCGAGACTGAGGTTAAAAACTGCAGCAGAAAGACGTACATTTGGTCTAAGAAGATTAAGCCCAAGCAGAAGGGTACATTCAGGCTAGGGCGTAGAGCGATTACCCAGTGAGCGCAAATCGTCAGCATTATGGATAATGACCTTTAAGGGGCATTAGGCTCCTAAGTCCCACTAAGTCCCTCAGTGGATTAAGTTCCCGCTGACTTATTTCCCTGCACCTTCCGAAACTGTACTGTATTGGCATCGATTCGATTCGAATGTGAGAAGTGTAATGGGAGGCAAGACTTCCTATTCCCCGCATTCTTCTAAAAGAGCGAACCGTATGATGTTGCCTTTGCTTTCGTTGTTAAATGTAGTAAACGAACCTTGCTACTTTAGTTATTTAATTTCCTCAATACATCAAATAGCAACAGTCTTGGGGATATGTTCATTTCTAAACCATTGACATCTGATTAAATAACAAGGCCCGTCCCAGAGGTATACTTGCCAATTTTGCTTAGAAGAATGTGGAAAAATATGCGAGAGAAAATATAGAATTGAATCCCTACCACATTGTCAGTGTACTCAATCCAATTACCGTTTTCTTGAAATTTGAAGCAGAAAACTGTTCACATTCAACTGTAAAAAAAAGCTCATACGTCAGATTAAGCGAGTGTCAAAAATGAATTAAAGTCCACACTGCTGGCTTAAGCTGGATTACTTTCAAGCAATCCTATTATGAATCTCCCATAAGCTGCTGTGAGAAGCTACCAGACATTCTACAACTCAGTTTCGAGAGAGCTTTACCCACGCATTTTTATTTTTTCCTGAACCATTTTCACGTCAGTCACCGTGTCTTCTACAAGAAGTTCCTGGGATGACGTCCAAAAGTGTTGGCCCGTGTTCTTCAAGTAAAATTAATTTTTGTGAAATTTCTTAGTATTTATCAATCAACATCTGTTCAAACACCAGACGAACGTCAATAGAATGGTAAATAGTAGAATTTGAAAAATATTAGCTAAATTTTGGTTGTTTTCATTTTGGCATGGCAGGTATGGTGTATTGATTCAGCTTCTATATGGCAGTTTCGTTTGTTCTATTTCGCAGGGATGGGTTGCTTTAAAAACGATACGCAAAGTACGTTTCGAAATCATTTGTAGTTTCGAAGCTCACAAATATGAGACTCGCCGTGGTGCCTATTTGTGCGTTAATCTGCGTTGGCCTGGTGGCTACCGCAAGTGTTAATAAGCCCGACGAGACGACTAGGAGGTATCTAACATCCGATTTTGGATTAGCGACACCAACTTCTGGGCATGAAATTGCAATAAATACTCCAACTGTGATACCGGCTGTTTTCTTACACCCGAAAGGTGAGACCATCATTAAGAAGCGCGGCGGTAAATTGAAGCAATGCCGACTAAAGAAGAAAGCAGTTAAACCCAGTGTAGCGCCAGTTGCAGTGGAACTCATTCTGGAGCCAACTGCGGAAATACCCGTACCAATTGAGGAACCAGTCATAAAACTAGCTGTAGAGGAACCCTTTGTTCCAGAACCAGTTGTCGATGAAGCTATTCCAGAAGCAACTGTCGAGGAGATCGTTCCTGAACCAGTTGTCGATGAAGCCATCCCAGAACCAACTGTCGAGGAGATCGTTCCTGAACCAGTTGAGGAACCTATCGTAGTGGAAGCTGTAGAAGATCCCATTGATGACGTATCTATTCCAGAACCAGTTGTCGACGACTCCATCCCAGAACCAACTGTCGAAGAGATCCTTCCTGAACAAGGTGATGAGCCCGTCGTAGATGTAGCTGTAGAAGATCCCATTGTTGAGGTTTCTGTCCCAGAACCAGTTGAAAACGAAGAAATCCCAGAACCAATTGAAGAAGAGATCGTTCCTGAATTAGTTGAGGAGCCCATCGTAGATGTAGCTGTAGAGGATCATATTGTTAAGGTTTCTGTTCCAGAGCCAATTGTAGATGAAGCCATCCCAGAACCAACTGTCGAGGAGATCGTTCCTGAACCAGTTGAGGAACCTATCGTAGTGGAAGCTGTAGAAGATCCCATTGATGACATATCTATTCCAGAACCAGTTGTCGACGACTCCATCCCAGAACCAACTGTCGAAGAGATCGTTCCTGAACAAGGTGATGAGCCCGTCGTAGATGTAGCTGTAGAAGATCCCATTGTTGAGGTTTCTGTCCCAGAACCAGTTGAAAACGAAGAAATCCCAGAACCAATTGAAGAAGAGATCGTTCCTGAATTAGTTGAGGAGCCCATCGTAGATGTAGCTGTAGAGGATCATATTGTTAAGGTTTCTGTTCCAGAGCCAATTGTAGATGAAGCCATCCCAGAACCAATTGTCGAAACGATCGCTCCTGAACCAGTTGAGGAACCCATCGTAGATGTGGCTGAAGAAGACCACACCGTTGACGTATCTGTTCCAGAACCAATTGAAAACGAAGAACTCCCAGAACCAATTGATGAAGAGATCGTTCCTGAGCTAGTTGAGGAGCCCATCGTAGATGTAGCTGTAGAAGAACCGATTGTTGAGGTATCTGTTCCAGAACCAATTGAAAACGAAGACATCCCAGAACCAACTGTCGAAGAGATCGTTCCTGAACCAGTTAAGGAGCCTATCGTAGATGTAGCTGTAGAGGATCACATTGTTGAGATTTCTGTTCCAGAGCCAGTTGTAGACGAAGCCATCCCAGAACCAATTGTAGAAGACATCGTTCCTGAACCAGTTGAGGAACCCATCGTAGATGTGGCTGAAGAAGACCACACCGTTGACGTATCTGTTCCAGAACCAATTGAAAACGAAGAACTCCCAGAACCAATTGATGAAGAGATCGTTCCTGAACCAGTTGAGGAGCCTATCGTAGATGTAGCTGTAGAAGAACCGATTGTTGAGGTGTCTGTTCCAGAACCGGTTGAAAACGAAGAAATCCCAGAACCAACTGTCGAAGAGATTGTCCCTGAACCAGTTGAGGAACCCATCGTAGATGTAGCTGTAGAAGATCCTATTGTTAAGGTTTCTGTTCCAGAGCCAGTGGTAGACGAAGCCATCCCAGAACCAATTGATGAAGAGATCGTTCCTGAACCAGTTGAGGAACCCATCGTGGATGTGGCTGAAGAAGACCCCATTGTTGAGGTATCTGTTCCAGAACCAATTGAAAACGAAGAACTCCCAGAACCAATTGATGAAGAGATCGTTCCTGAACTAGTTGAGGAGCCCATGGTAGATGTAGCTGTAGAAGAACCGATTGTTGAGGTGTCTGTTCCAGAACCAATTGAAAACGAAGAACTCCCAGAACCAATTGATGAAGAGATCGTTCCTGAACTAGTTGAGGAGCCCATCGTAGATGTAGCTGTAGAAGAACCGATTGTTGAGGTGTCCGTTCCAGAACCAGTTGAAAACGAAGAAATCCCAGAACCAACTGTCGAAGAGATTGTCCCTGAACCAGTTGAGGAACCCATCGTAGATGTAGCTGTAGAAGATCCTATTGTTGAGGTTTCTGTTCCAGAGCCAGTGATCGACGAAGCCATCCCAGAATCAACTACTCAAAGAAAAACTCTTAAAATGAGGAAAGAAAACTTGATCGTCAACGAAACTGACGCCGATGGAACTGAATGGGAAGTGGTTACCACAACCACTGGTAAAACATTCAGAAGGAAGAAGGGAAGTACTCCTGTTGCCGTAACCGAAACTAATTTCTCTGGAGACGAATGGGAGGAAATTACCACCACAGTCAGGCGATTGAGGCGCAAGGGAAAAAATGGCTCCACAGAAGGGGAAGGTTTAGAACAGACAAAGACAACCAAAGGCCGAAAATCTAGAAGGGGTGGCAAGAAATTATCTGGTTCCACTGAAGAAGATAACTCCGGAGAAGAAGAAACTACTACCACCACAAGGAAAGTGAAGAAAGGAGGCAGGAGACAGCTGAGTGATTCAGTTGATGATGCTTTATCATCCGACAACTCGATCGAGGAGTCATCTACTACTACTACCCAAAGAAGGACCGGAAGGAGGGGACGAAACTTGATCGTCAACGAAACTGATGCCGATGGAACTGAATGGGAAGTGGTTACCACAAACACTGGTAAAACATTCAGGAGGAAGAAGGGAAGCACTCCCGTTGCTGTAAATGAAACTGATTTCTCCGGTGATGAATGGGAAGAAATTACCACCACGGTTAGGCGAATGAGGCGCAAGGGAAAGAATGGTTCCGCCGACGGGAAAGGCTTAGAACAGACAGCCACAACTAAAGGCCGGAAATCTAGGAGGGGTGGCAAGAAATTGTCTGGTTCCTCTGAAGAAGATAACTCTGGAGAAGAAGAAACTACTACTACCACAAAGAAAGTGAAGAAGGGAGGCAGGAGACAGCGGGGGGATTCAGTTGATGGTGCTTCATCATCAGACAACTCGATCGAAGAGTCATCAACTACTACCCGAAGAAGGACCGGAAGGAGGGGACGAAATTTGATCGTCAACGAAACTGACGCCGATGGAACTGAATGGGAAGTGGTTACCACAAATACTGGTAAAACATTCAGGAGGAAGAAGGGAAGCACTCCCGTTGCTGTAAATGAAACTGATTTCTCCGGAGATGAATGGGAAGAAATTACCACCACGGTTAGGCGAATGAGGCGCAAGGGAAAGAATGGTTCCGCCGACGGGGAAGGTTTAGAACAGACAGCTACAACTAAAGGCCGAAGAAGGACCGGAAGGAGGGGAGGAAACTTGATCGTCAACAAAACTGACGCCGATGGAACTGAATGGGAAGTGGTTACCACAAACACTGGTAAAACATTCAGGAGGAAGAAGGGAAGCACTCCCGTTGCTGTAAATGAAACTGATTTCTCCGGAGACGAATGGGAAGAAATTACCACCACGGTCAGGAAATTGAGGAAGCATAGGCGAAATCAGGCTGAAGGCGGTAATGACATCAGCACAACAGAAGTCCAACGCGGTAGACGACGAGGTGGTCGCAACAGTGGACAGAGAGGCCGCACAGCCAGCAATGATGAAGATTGGGAAGAAACTACCACAACATCAAGGAGGAAGTTGAGGAATCGCGATAGCGTTGGAAGCACAACAGACCAAGAAGCTGTAAGTCAAAACCCTTGGGATAGTTTCGGCTGGGTAAACCGCACTGTGAATTATGTGAAATCGGTGTTCGCTTCAGGTGATTCCGATGTCACCAATACTGTGGCAACTGAAGTTGTACCAACTTTGCCCGTCGAGGTTGTGCCAGAGAATCCCGCCGGCTCATCGACCGTCTCAGAATCTGAAACGAGTCAAGTTGAAACCTCAAACAATGAAGTCCTATCTGATCCTAATGAATGGGAAGAAGAGCCCGAGGACGAGTCATACGAAATTCAAACCATCAGAAATATGAAAAAATCGAAGAACAAGGTCACCGGTGAACTCATTGAGGAGGTTAAGCTAAAAATGGTTAAAATCGAAAAAAATGACGATGTCAAGGACGAAGTACTTTTTGACGGAATTGTTCCCAGTGAGAAGGTGGTCGAAGTATATAATCGTGTGATGTCCGAATTCTTAGCGGCAAGAGACGCTGCAAGGAAAGTTAAATGAGTTGTCAACGGACTCTCAATCGAATCTATTTTATTCAAAAAATTGAGAAATATAGAATTTTATGTCTAAATTGCATTGGATTGTTTTTTTTTTTTTGTATTTATTTGTTGTTGTTTCTTTGTATCCCGAAGTACCTAGCCTTAGATGGATGCATTTTGTAGTTTCAGCACAGAATCAAATTTTTCCGCAATAGCTTAAAGTATTCGATTATATTTGGCGTTTGTCGAATGAACATATGGGTGATAGCAGTTTCTTGTCCTTTTAAAATGCACCCCCTTCGAAGATGTGTCGACAGTCGTCTATTTTCACAGAGAAAAGTTTGCCGCTAATAATATTTCGAGAGGTAGCCATCCAGAAAAAGAAAGAGAAGAGAGAATGATATGATATAGAAGACAGAAGATAGAAGAAAGAAGATAAAAGATAGAAGATGGAAGATGGAAGATGGAAGATGGAAGATAGAAGATAGAAGATAGAAGATAGAAGATAGAAGATAGAAGATAGAAGATAGAAGAGAGAAGATAGAAGATAGAAGATAGAAGATAGAAGATAGAAGATAGAAGATAGAAGATAGAAGATAGAAGATAGAAGATAGAAGATAGAAGATAGAAGATAGAAGATAGAAGATAGAAGATAGAAGATAGAAGATAGAAGATAGAAGATAGAAGATAGAAGATAGAAGATAGAAGATAGAAGATAGAAGATAGAAGATAGAAGATAGAAGATAGAAGATAGAAGATAGAAGATGAAAGATAGAAGATAGAAGATAGAAGATAGAAGATAGAAGATAGAAGATAGAAGATAGAAGATAGAAGATAGAAGATAGAAGATAGAAGATAGAAGATAGAAGATAGAAGATAGAAGATAGAAGATAGAAGATAGAAGATAGAAGATAGAAGATTGAAGATTGAAGATTGAAGATTGAAGATTGAAGATTAAAGATTGAAGATTGAAGATTGAAGATAGAACATAGAACATATAAAATTAAAGACAGAGAATATGTGATTGTCCCATTTCTTTAACATCATGGCTCATGGGTCTCATTTACGTATTCACTGACCTTTATACTGTAGCAAGCATTTGTTTCGTAAGGTTGACAGGGATACCAAAACTAGACATATCTATACGGATAATCTCACAGGCGGTAGCTACTAAAATCAATACAAGAAGTGAATATCGATTTGGATACATCTTGTGTGCTTATCAGAAGTGAAATCGACAAGGTGATCCTTCTGGCCTATCAGGTTTTTGAGTTAGAGGTTTCAAGCAAAGACATGGAAAAGACTGATCCGCCTGTTGTAGGTGCCAATAAAGCATTCTATATTTTGACAGTGTGGCGAAACGACGCTGAGGTTTTTGCATTATTTCCATTTTCTCTAAAATGCTCCGTCAAGCCCAGCAGGCTAATAGTCTTGGGTTTGATATTTGTAAAGAAGAACGGTCGTTCTGATTATCATCGACTTAATTCTTTCTGTCTGTTATGTGTAAATTTGTCGAAAATTGTAATCCTGACGCTTGAGTGAATCCTGGCAAAGCATCAATCCATTTCTTCGATTACATAACACTTCTCGTGCCCTCTCTTCTTCTTTCAAAGAAAGGGGTGCTCTTTTTTAGCTTCTTGCTCATCCCCGTAGAGCTTGCAAATACTACTTCTGCCGAAAGCCTCATTGTACATATCTTGTTTTGCTAGTCTCAGTAGATAATGCTCATCAAGCTGCCACTCACCATCAGGCGCAGCAGTGTTAACTTTACCAAGCAAAACCTTTAAGTAAGGCCCGAAACACACATGCGATTTCAATCGCGCGTCTGTTTAGTCGCAAAAAATTAAGCACACACATTTCAATATGAATGCGCGCACATAAAATCCAAAATTAAGTGCGCGCATTCACATTGAAATGCGTGTGTTTCATTTTTTGCGACTAAAAAGACGCGCGATTGAAATCGCATGTGTGTTTCGGACCTAAGAAGACGGACTTAAAAGCTAAAGGAATAACAATTTATATATTGTAACTACGTGTAATAAATTTAGAAAAATAAAATAGAAGATGGTCAGGCATACTTTGAAGAATATGTTGTACTGTACTATAAACATTCTTAAGACTTCACAAATCACTGCCTCTCAATGAGCCATAGGCGGTATAACTTTTAAGGCGATCTATTATTACAATCCCATTGATAGTACCTCTCAGAGTACTGTCTGGTAGACCAATTCAAAAACAATGATCTGTATCCACACCATTTTATATGATAACCTACTACGCAAGAGTCAAAAATCTAGGCAAACAAATTCAGAACAGACAGGGGAATGTCAATAACTTCTTATACACGAGCTCGTACTCAGTCTGTCGTTAGCAACTAAGGGGATATTCAAAAGCCGGCTCAACTTAATTCACCAACAACTGGTGGTCTAAATGGAAGCAAAAGTTGGTGTTTCGTGCAAAATGTCTTATTGACAATAGGTTTAGGCATTCTGGCCAAAAATTCTTGCCAAACACAAACTTATAGTTCAACATAGCACCAACTGCGTAAACATGCGTCGCCAAGAACGTTTTACAAACAATGCCGCGTTGAGATCAATATTTGGCCAATATGTCAAATCCTATTTTGTTTGCACCTTTCTGAAAAAAATATGTCAATGCCTTTGGGCTTTAAAAGCAGATTGCAGTCGTGTTTTAGCCATTAGGTGAGTTTAACAAACACCTTCAGTAGGATGAGGTTGATATTGAGCGTAGTATTTTACGCGACATTTGTGATCGGCCTTGTGTCCGCTGCGAGCATAGAGCGATTATCTGCGGAATCGGCAAACGTAGAATCAGATGGCGGCAGTGATTTGGGAAACGAAAGATTACAACATTTAGGTAGGTACCATGCAATGTCAGCAGCAAATATTTTAAACGCGTATTTTAGGTCTAATTGATGTTGAACAAGTTCCAAGTGTAAGCTCTACGGAGACTGATCTGGAATGTGACGATGACGAAGAAGACGTTAAGCTAGAGCCACTAGCTGAACCAGTCTTAAAAAAAATCGTGGAGAATATTAATCAAACTGAAGTTGTCACGCCGAATCATAGCGAACCAGACGCCAATGAATTAGAATGTGACGATGAAGACGAGGCTGTCGTAGATAAGGAAAGCAGTAGTTTGCCAGTTAGCGACCCAGTGGCTGCACCGATACCCGCTATTGTTCCAGATCCAAGCGAAGACCTAGAATGTGACGAAGATGAGGAGAGTGAAGTGCAAAATGACTTAATTGTAGCCCCAGATCCAGAGATAACATTTGTGGATGAGTTGGAGCCTAAAACAGAACTAGAGGCTGAGGTGGAAAAGATCGAACCGGTTGACCCAGAAGTAGTGGAAAGTGAACCTGTAAAGCCTGAAGTAAATCAGGTTATACCAGAGCCAATTCCATTGACACCTATTACACCAGATCCCACCGAAGACTTAGAATGTGACGAGGAAGATGATACTGAAAATGTGAATGAACCAACATCTGACTCTGCCGAAACCCCTCTGCATGACATACAATCTGACGAACCTGACAAGCTTTTGGAACCTGAAGTAGATGACATCCAATCTGAGGATCAAATAGTAACCGAGGTACCTACAGAACCTGAGGAAAAAGAACCGGAAAAAGAGAACAACCAAACTCAGCTGGTGGAAGTAGAAATCATCCATGAGCCTGAGGTGGATAATATCCAACCTGTGGAAGAAGAAATAGAAAAACCCGAGGTAAAGCCGGTGATCCCAGAAGCAATCCCAGTGATACCTATTACACTAGATCCCACCGAAGATTTAGAATGTGACGAGGAAGAGCCTGAAGAAATTAATATGCAACCTGTGGAACTTGGAGAAATCACCAATGATCCTGAGCTCGAAGATGTACAAGCTGACGATCCTGATGTTGTTGTGATCCAGCCCTTAGAGCCTGATGTAATTCCAGCCCAACCTGTGGAACTTGAGGTAGATGACTTCCAATCTGAGGATCAGGTAGCACCCGTGGTACCTGTAGAGCCTGAGGAAATTGATATTCAACCTGTGGAGGCTGAAAATGAGGATAACGGAGCTGTAGATAATGTAAATGAGCCTGAGGTAAAGGATGAACAAGCTGACGAACCTGAGGTCATAGAGAGTGAACCCGTTGAGGAACCAGAGGTTGTAGTGAGCGAACCAGTAGAGCCTGAGGTAATTGACTTCCAACCTGTGGAACCTGAAGCAGAGGAAAACCAAGCTGTAGACAATGTAAATGAGCCTGAGGTAGAGAATGTACAAGCTGGCGAATCTGAGATCTTAGAGAGCGAACCCATGGAAGCTGAGGAACCAGAGCTTATAGTGAGCGAACCAGTAGAGCCTGAGGTAATTGACGTCCAAACTGTAGAACCTGAGGTAGATGACTTCCAATCTGAGGATGAGGTAGATATCCAACCTGTGGAGCCTGAAGAAGAGGATAAACAAGCTATAGATAATGTAAATGAGCCTGAGGTAGAGGATGTACAAGCTGACGAGCCTGAGATCTTAGAGAGCGAACCCGTGGAAGCTGAGGAACCAGAGGTTATAGTGAGCGAACCACTAGAGCCTGAGGTAATTGACGTCCAACCTCTAGAACCTGAAATCGATGAAATCCAAAATGAGGTAGATATTCAACCTGTGGAGCCTGAAGTAGAGGATAAACAAGCTGTAGACAATGTAACTGAGACTGAGGTAGAGAATGTACAAGCTGACGAACCTGAGATCTTAGAGAGCGAACCCGTGGAAGCTGAGGAACCAGAGGTTATAGTGAGCGAACCACTAGAGCCTCAGGTAATTGACGTCCAACCTCTAGAACCTGAAATCGATGAAATCCAAAATGAGGTAGATATCCAACCTGTGGAGCCTGAAGAAGAGGATAAACAAGCTATAGATAATATAACTGAGTCTGTGGTAGAGAATGTACAAGCTGACGAACCTGAGATCTTAGAGAGCGAACCCGTGGAAGCTGAGGAACCAGAGGTTATAGTGAGCGAACCAGTAGAGCCTGAGGTAACTGACGTCCAACCTGTGGAACCTGAGGTAGATGACTTCCAATCTGAGGATGAGGTAGATATCCAACCTGTGGAACCTGAAGAAGAGGATAAACAAGCTATAGATAATGTAAATGAGCCTGATGTAGACGATGTACAAGCTGACGAACCTGAGGTCTTGGAGAGCGAACCCGTGGAAGCTGATGAACCAGAGGTTATAGTGAGCGAACCAGTAGAGCCTGAGGTAACTGACGTCCAACCTGTGGAACCTGAAGCAGAGGATAACCAAGCTGTTGACAATGTAACTGAGACTGAGGTAGAGAATGTACAAGCTGACGAACCTGAGATCTTAGAGAGCGAACCCGTGGAAGCTGAGGAACCAGAGGTTATAGTGAGCGAACCACTAGAGCCTCAGGTAATTGACGTCCAACCTCTAGAACCTGAAATCGATGAAATCCAAAATGAGGTAGATATCCAACCTGTGGAGCCTGAAGAAGAGGATAAACAAGCTATAGATAATATAACTGAGTCTGTGGTAGAGAATGTACAAGCTGACGAACCTGAGATCTTAGAGAGCGAACCCGTGGAAGCTGAGGAACCAGAGGTTATAGTGAGCGAACCAGTAGAGCCTGAGGTAACTGACGTCCAACCTGTGGAACCTGAGGTAGATGACTTCCAATCTGAGGATGAGGTAGATATCCAACCTGTGGAACCTGAAGAAGAGGATAAACAAGCTATAGATAATGTAAATGAGCCTGATGTAGACGATGTACAAGCTGACGAACCTGAGGTCTTGGAGAGCGAACCCGTGGAAGCTGATGAACCAGAGGTTATAGTGAGCGAACCAGTAGAGCCTGAGGTAACTGACGTCCAACCTGTGGAACCTGAAGCAGAGGATAACCAAGCTGTTGACAATGTAACTGAGCCTGAGGTAGAGAATGTACAAGCTGACGAGCCTGAGATCTTAGAGAGCGAACCCGTGGAAGCTGAGGAACCAAAGGTTATAGTGAGCGAATCACTAGAGCCTGAGGTAATTGACGTCCAACCTCTAGAACCTGAAATTGATGAAATCCAAAATGTAATAGAAAACATCAACATAAAAAAGCCAGAGGATAGTGACGTTCAGATTGAAGACAGCATCGACAAACCGTGCAACATTGAAAAAATAATTGATCGTCTGAGGAAGGACTTTGGTGGCCAGCTCCCTTGTGCTCTGCAGTATCTGCTCCGTTCCTATGACAGTTCTTCTCCATCGATTGGCACAACTTCGGAAATATCGACAACTATCGCAGCTGAAACGTCTAATCTGAAAAAATATCCCGTAACACTCTTCCCCGTTCAATGGATACCAGTGCCAATTATGCCGAGTGCGTCTTGGAAAACGTACCCCAATCCATGGATGCCACATCCATTAAAAGCACCGAAGACTCCTTGCGATGAATCAGAAGCCAAAGAAAAAGATTCAGCTGAGAAACCAGCTCTTCAGTGGCTTCCTTACACATCTATACGTCAGTAGAGATCACTATATATGTATGTGTTGCAATCAGTGTCCGATTGGTTAATAAAAATATCTTATAGCAAGTTCTTGCAAAAGGCTCACTTTCTAGTATCGCACACATTCGTAAAAGAGGTTGATATCTATATTAAGGCTTTTTATTGATTGTTAGTTACATTGACAGAGAAAATTGTGCGTAAATATTTATTGGTCAAATTTATTTCGAAGGCTACCATCCTAGTTATCGGGCAATTGTTCCGCCTGTTCGGGCTGTTGTCCACCCTGTTCTGGTTGTTGTCCCTGTCCGGGTTGTTGTTCCTGTCCGGGTTGTTGTCCTTGTCCTGGACGTTGTGGACGACCTGGGTGTTCTGGACGGCCTTGTCCAGGTTGCTGTCCCTGTCCGGGTTGTTCTCCTTGTCCTGGACGTTGTGGACGACCTGGGCGTTCTGGACGGCCTTGTCCTGGGCGGCCGTGAGGTGGACGTCTACCACTTGATGGACGTTCTGGTCTCTCGCCTCTTGGCGGTGGTGGTCTTCTGTGTCCTACCAGATGATGTTCCCGGTCACTTCTTTCTACTTTTTCCCCTGAATTATCTTCCTCGGAGCTGGAGCTATCCTTTGGCTTGGATAGACCACGTCTACCTTCTTCATCCCGGGGACTGGTTGGGATTTTTGGAGGGCGCTTTGCAGCGACAACAGCCAATGCAGCGAACAATATCAAAACTACTAGAAACTTCATGTTGTTTGTGCTAAGAAAAACTTAACTATACTTCAGTGAAGCCGAATGCAGCAATTTATAATATGCTCCGGTTGGAAATATTTACAAACGTCATGGGCGATTATTTACACAAATTGCGGCGACCACAATCGAAATGAAAATATTTGTGCTGCACTTTAATCAAACAAAAGCTAATTGCGGCCAACTGTGTAAATAATGTTACATCAGATCGATATTGGACTTTTATCCGCAAAAAAATTCAACTAGAGTGTTATTATTTATCGCGACTAATATAACTTTAAAGATGAAATATCTTCCTTATTCAGCTCAATTTTACCACTATTCAGCATATTTTCTTATACTATAAGAGGTTAGCAATTGAATTCGCCGTCAAAACCTGGGGGAAATGTTTACAAAAATTCGATTGCTGAGTGGAAAACATTTCGGGCGCAAGTATTAGAACAAAAAGGATTTTTCAGTTATTCAGCGATGTTGTTTTGAAATGCCATAAATTACCAATAAGGTAGAGTTTCGAAATTATTCAGTACCGCCACGCCATTAGCATCCGGAAAATGTGTCAATTTATGTACTTTCAGTTTGATTCAGCAATCGTAATCCGTTTCAATTAATGTAAGCAATGTGAAAAACAAACTACTCAATTTACTTAGCGCAATATTATTACCGGATATTTCGGTTGCCAACTGTTCCTATGGAATTTCAGAACTCTTACCCGCGAAAATCAATTCTATTCAGATTCGTTTAAGTCAATTCAGCACCAATTGATTCTGAAATACTCGTCAAACTGGTGGGTTAATATGCATGCGCCCCAAATGACCTTTCTATCTAAAAAGTTGTAGTGTTGACCAGATCAACATCGCTTGATCAGAACTAGACCGTACTCCACTCAAAGAATCTTTCTTTCAAAACGTTATAAGTTTCATTCGCTTCGACAAAGTCTTTGCTTCTGTACCTACTATATATATATGAATCGGGATGGTTGGGGTGATGCGTAATTATCTTCGTCGTTCTATAAGAAAGAGTGTTACTCCTAAGCCAGAATAAGCAACAATATTCAGCTATTAAGCTTATTTACTGATTGAATTATATACAGCAAAGTTTACAATGAAAAATAATCGGGCATTTTCGAAGCTAGCAGTGTAGCTTACAATGATTCAGCTGATTCAGCTATTATAAGTCTGAATCTGAATTGATTGATAATATAATTAGAAAATTTGGTAATACATATTTGAACTAAAGTCAAACTGACAGCACTGATATCTACGTCTAACTGCATTATGTAAAAGGACATATTTCTTGGAATATGTGCAAACAATTCAGAGCAATATAGAGTACTGCTCTTAAAAATCAGTTCTATAATAAAACATTCATTATATTTTAAGGTTAATAATATTCAGCTGGGCTCAGCTATTCAGCTCCATCATATCGAGTAAAAATTAAAGTAATAGATAATCCAGAGCAAGCAAATCAGTATTAAGCTGTATGCAGCTCTGGCATTACTAGCTAAGAGTATTCTTTATAAGAACAAGATATTGGAGATTTGTATGTCAAACAATTGCGATATTAATTTTTATTTTAACAACAGAATGGCCAAATTGACAGATAAATTGATAGGAAAGGATAATTACATGGAGCAGATTGAGGTGGTGTTGTTTCCTCGGCCGGGTGTTGAGTAGTAGATGCAGTACCTGTGGTAGATGGAACACCTGTGGTAGATGGAGAACTTGGGGTAGATGAAGTACCAGTGGTAGATGGAGCACTTGTAGTAGAAGAAGTAGTTGTTGAAGGAGTACTTGTGGTAGAAGCGGTACCCGTGGTAGATGAATCGTCCGTGGTCGTCGGATCACTTGTGGTAGTCGGAGTACTTGTGGTAGATGGAGTATCAGTGGTTGAGGACGTACCTGTAGAAGATGGTACATCTGCGGTCGTTGGATCACTTGGGGTAGATGGAGTACCAGTTGTTGAAGGCGTACCTGTGGAAGATGGTACATCTGCGGTCGTCGGATCACTTGTGGTAGATGGAGTACCAGTGGTTGAAGGCGTACCTGTGGAAGACGGTACATCTGCGGTCGTCGGATCACTTGTGGTAGATGAAGTTCCAGTGGTTGAAGGCGCACCTGTGGAAGACGGTACATCTGCGGTCGTCGGATCACTTGTGGTAGATGAAGTGCCTGTGGTTGAAGGAGTACTTGTAGTATATGAAGCATCTGTGGAAGATGGAGCATCTGTGTCTGTGGTAGTCTCTGCTGTTTCTCCAGTGGTAGAAGTCGATGATGTTGTTGGTCTTCTTGTTGTAGTTGATGTTACTGTTGGATGAGGTTTCTTGGTAGTCGTTGGTTTCCTTGTTGTAGTCGGTGTTGCCGTTGGATCTGGTTTGTTGGTAGTTGTTGGTTTCTTTGTTGTAGTCGGTGTTGCCGTTGGATGAGGTTTCTCTGTGGTTGACGATGGTTTTTTCGTAGTTGTTGTTGGCAGGGTTGGTGGCCATATTGGAATATGCGGTGTCCATATGGGAAAGTGTGGCGGTCTAATCGGACGATGTGGTGGAATAATTCGAAGGCGAGGAGTTCTTACAGGACCGATTAATGCTCTTTTATAACGTTCTGATTCTGAATGAGATTCATTATCAAACTTGGAAATTACCCCGGCGGAGGCAACTGCGAACGCAGCCATTAGCACAACCGGTACAACAGACCTCATTTTGTTTATTGCAGCTTACAATAAACGATAGAAACACTTTCCAAACCTTCAATTTATATCCTCTTTGAATAGTAAAGAAAATTAAGAAAACAAACACACATGCGCTCTGACCACCACGTGTTTCTATAAGATTTTTTTTTGTTAAATCCCGTATTTTAAATAGCAAATATTTAAGATGATAGTTGTCAATTGATAGGTCTGAATGCGCTTTCAAATGCGCACTTCAAGATAGCAACTGTGTAAACGTCTGTCTGGGTCGATTACAAAAAAATTACAAGTCTTTCATCATTTCAGAAACAGTGGTCGATGTTGTTTTTTTTTTTTTTAACTAGATATGTGGCCAACACATATGTCTTACTCCGTACAACTACTTTATCGACTGCAGTTTTCGAGTACGCTCGCCAATCAATGAAACGAATAACAATCGGACCGGTGATAAATTGTTTAATTTTGGTTTAGGTACCTATAGGTATGTTTTGATTTTTTAACTTTTATTTATTGATTGAGCTTTATCTGTCAATTATTTTTGACAGCTGTCACTTTTAGTAGTTCTAAAGCGAGTTTTTAACTCGCTTTTTACCGTACTCTAGCTTATATAATCATATTTTTCGTTTACTTTTCATGGACCTACAAATTGGGTTGATTTACGTTTGTGTTAAAGAATTCTCTGACTGAAATGGCATGCTGAGTAATTCTCAAGCCTAACTTTGAACACATAGAAGCAGGACATACCTTAAGATTTGCGCGTTTCTTCTTCGGAACTAGTTCAAAGAAGACTATGGTAAATCTGTTCTAAGTCGCTAGTATGCGAACACCGAATACCAGGTAAGCTTTGGTCTTAATATAGACTCCCAACGGACTCTAGGTTGAGTGATTTTTTTTCCGCTGGATCTCGTGGAATCAAACATAGAGATAAGTGCTTTGGAAATCGTAGGTATCAACTTTAAGTACAGATGTAGAGAAGCTATGTGATCAAACAACTCCTAAATCTACTGAGATCTCAAGTCAAGTGATGAAAAATTGGGCTGCTCTTCCATTAGAGAGGGACTTGTCGGGCTACAAAATTGTTTTGTGAAAGCCACATCATCTGAGTAAAGGCGCATACACAAGAAAGCCGAGACAAAATCCTAATGATAGACAAGGAAGGCAGATCGGAAATCACACTCCACTCGCATTGGCGGCCAAGAAGGCAAATGTAGGACCTATACGCTTGATATTGTCACTTATAGTTAAATGACTAGTTATATCAGATATGGTATAGTTCCGACTGACACTTTATCGAACTTACCCCTCTTCCCTGACCAGATGGTGGCTATGGATGCTCAGATTTAGTTGCGCAACTGCAACAAGGTCTCTGACTCTCTCGTCAAATGGGAATGGCTACCCTTCGTATGATAACTGCCATGAGAACATAGCACTGTTCGCCTATTTAGATGGCGAAGGCTCTTTCGATAAATCCGGATTCCGGAGACGATAGCTCAAGAGTATGCTGGAAAGTCGAAATTTACGTTCTCCTTGAGAGGGTCACTTTTGTGGTCCCTAGTCATTTTCAGCTTTATAGTCGGCCCCTAGAGATTCAGCTTCATAACCATTAGCTATATGCTAGAGACCTCGATTATTATACCCTCCACAGGAAGGTATTTATTCACTTTGTCATTACATTTGTAACGGCAAGAAGGAATCACCAGAGATCCTATAAAATATATATATTCTGAATTAGAATCACATTCTGAATCAATTTAGACATGTCCGTCCGTCTGTCTGTCTGTTAAAAACGCGATAGCGTCCAAACGAATCGACCTAGTCAAATGAAATTTTGTCAGAGGACTTCTTTTTACCGTCGTCAGGTTGGTATTAAAACTGAGCTATGTCGGTCAAGTAGTTCTGATACCTCCCATACAAAACCAATATTAGACCCAGGTGTCTCTCTGTCTGTCGGATTCACGATAGCGTCCAAACAAATCAACTTAAAAATAAATAAATAAATAGGTGGCGCAACAGGCGGGTGACACCCAAGGCCTAGCTTCTCGCAACCATTCGTTTTGTGTGAGTTTCTATTTTTGGAACGAATGGAAGGGACCTACAATTTTATGCCGAGTCCGAACGGGTGAATTGAGAAGCTTTTTCATGACAGTCATACTCTCGGATGTTTGTCAGACGTTCGCGAGAGGTGGCGCAGTAGAAAAAACCTTAAGATGTAATTTGTGTTTTTCCGGGGATCGAACCTGGGATCCCTTGCACAGTGGTCCAGCACACTAACCACTGCGCTACTGCGCCCACAAATCAACTTAGGCAACTGAAATTTTGAGAGAGGACTTCTTTGTATTGAAAATTGTCTGTGTCGGTCAAGTAGTTCTAATACCTTCCATACAAAACCAATATTAGCCACCTGCGCGTATAGTACATCCCAACTCACATGGCAAATATTTTGCATGACTTTTATGCAGTGGAGGGTATCAAAGTATCGGCCAAGCCGATGATAACACTTTTACTTGAAGAAGCTTGTAATAGAAACAAAATTTGTTGCCTGTACAATTGCGTGGTACCGAGTATAATAGATACGTACAGCATTAACTTTTATTGAAAATCGGGAAACAATATCCTATTATCATAAGGTTGAACCGCAGGCCCAACTGGATAACGGATATCGTTGTTACCCTCCCACTGCCATACCTCCCTGTCTGGCTTCCAATCATCCTCAATCTGTACCTTGTCCTTTTTCGGTGCGATTAGCCCGCCATTGTCGATAAAAGTCTCGCCATGTTTTAGCGATAGTGCATTTATTGCAACAATTATAGTTAAGAACAAAATTATTAAGGACTTCATATTCACGAATTCTAAGACACTTCTGGATGGCAAGTCGACCTGATTGTCATCTTTATATATGCGAGTTGTCAGTCAAATGAGGGGCCAAACTCTAGCAAATGTTTGTTCACATTTTCCATTTTTCTTTATATTTTATTCAATAGATATTTAATTACATTAATAAGGTTGATTGTAACAATTTTTCCTTTTTTTATCTTACATTTGTATAGTCTAATTAAGTAATGCGCTATAGACTTTGCATTTGTACATCAATTAAATGTAGGTACACGTCGTGACAGTGGGGTAATTTTTTATAACTTTTCCGCACATTTTGCCTTATATCTCGGACATGAGTTAATGAATGTTGGTTTTCAAATGCTCAAGAGTTTGAGGATTGTCCGCGTAAATACAAAAATAAAGTTCAATGGCATCAAATTATAATATTGGATGCGCGTCGTGTTTGACGCCATTAGACTACACCGAATGGCGAAACTTTGCGTCATACGAGCTTTGCACGCATTAAAGTCAAAATTCGTCGTATTGTGTGACTTGTGGTTCCTTCTTGTTGAAACCACACACTTGGAGGATAACTCAGATCGAAAATCTTCAATTTCTGTCTAAAATGTGAAGAAAGAAGAGCCCGCAGAGTCAGAGAGAATGCAGAGAAATAATCAATAAACCCTTTTGCTCCAAAAATGCTCATGTCCTAGCACATTTGGAATTTTGGATCGGTAATAGAGCCCATTTCTTCCACTATATTAACTGTATTCGAAATTGTGCTCTCATAAGGACGATCTCAAGCGCGAAACTTGACTAGAGCTCTAGACCAGTATCACCATTTTTGTAAAAAAAAAACTTCAACAATTCCTTGTTTGGTGGAAACGGGATCCCTACGTTATCCCCTTTTTCAAAATCCCTTAGTGGAGATAATCTCTCATTTTTTTTTCTCTTTTTCCAAAATCTCCCGGGGCGAAATCCCCAATGCCAAAATCTCCCACAAGCAAATTAAAGTTTCCATATACCCAACCTTGCACCTCCAAATCCTATAGTGACCCCAAAGGGGGGTTGCAGGGGGCAGCATGCCCCCGACTCCATACATATCTCACATTTTAACACCATTTTTAGGTGTCGCGACGAAAAAAATTAATAATACCAAATCTAAAAATGGTTGATTTTGTCCCTGGGGATTTTCTCTTAGGGTCTTTTGGAGTAAGGGATTTTAGCACAGGGTATTTTGGAAAAGGAGATTTCATCACCAACCCGGTGGAAACGATCCATTACGTAAATTGCATACCTAAAACTGAACAATTCACAAGACGAATGACATTTAATTTTGACATTTGTCAGAATTATTCTGCAAACTACAAAATGGTTAGGTAATGGAATTTGATAAAACTTTTTAGTCAAAAACACATTTCGCTTCGAATAATTAGGCGCGTAAATTGAGTCATAGCTTCCAGTGAAATTTCTTAAATCTAACTCGACGGTATTTTGTAGACTTTCGCTCAATTTGGGTAATAGGCTCAAGCTGACATTTGAATGTCATAAATGTCATATTATCGTCATTCTCGTACAGCATTTAACGTTTACTAATTTAGTACTGTAAGAAAACTCGGAAACTCTGTGCTTCAAAACTATATCACTAAATTTCAAAAAATCACAAACTTAGATGGCACTACAGTCTTGAGTTGACCTGGGCCTCAACCAATACGCCTCTCCAGTTAGCTGCTCCGTATTCGGGGAATTGCTTCCACTTGCGCGCTTCTAGTTGGTTGAGATCGCTTTCCGACTTTGCGCACCATCTAAGGCGAGGTCTTTCTCTACTGGGTTTCACCTTTAGGGTTTGTGTCGAAGACTCTACGAGTCGGAGGCTGTACAGCTCATAGAGTTCGTTGTTAAATGCGCTTCTCCAAATCCCATCAACATTAACGTAACTGAAAATCAATAAATTGAAGAAATTCTCGTTCAAACCGTAAAATACATCTTTATCCGCCTTCGCTAATGTCCATGCTGCGATGATGAGGATCTCATATATAGATTCCATTTAGTATTTCTTGATAAACCCTAGTACTTAATTGCCTTCTTAGGCCAAAGAAACAGCCATTGGCAAGCGTAGTTCTTCGCTTGATTTCTGGAGGTGATGTCATTTTCAGAGTTTACACCGGAAGCGAAGTAGTCAAAGTTCCTAATCACCATAAAGGTATAGCTGTGTACTATTACGTTTCGTCAGATTAGTTGATGTTGTCTGTCCCTTCTTTTGATTCCATATTCATTTATTTTCTACAGGATCTGCGACCCGAAAAAAAAACGGCCATACAATACAGCAGACAGGATCTTGTGTGCGATATTAAGTAGGCTTAAGCCTCTTTAGATGGCTCTCCCTTTTTGTGGACCAGACATCATTATCATCAGGGAGATTTTTTTGAGTGTTGCTGTACGCTGTCCACCATTGTCCAAATTGAATAGTTTGTTCTGCCTGACAGCGGAATTTCGGTCATATTCGCTGTTAATAAGTTACAGCATTGGTTTTTTCCAAAGCCTCAACATTGACTGTACCTCTACTAGTCTACTGCAAGGTTCCGGTGAGCATCTCTACAAGTCTCTTCGAGTCCTGAAATGCCACGATTTTTTTTACCTTCTCTTAAAACTGCCATAGCTCCTGGAGTAGAAACTCTCTATTTCTTCGATCACGAGCTTCATGTGTTTTGATAGTTTTAGTGTTTCTCTGTTCTCATACTTGGCTGGCAATTATAGGTGTTAGGGCTTTTCAATTTTTGATCTTTCAATTTATTTATCTTTTTGTTAAATGTTGTATTTCATTCATTTTCTTTCTTCTTTTACTTTTATTTTTATTTTTATTTCATTTTTAACTTGTAAAATTTGAATAGTCAATTTAAATTAAATTTTATTAAATGCTTAATTATATTAAATAAATAATAAATAAATAAATATATACCTCTGAATTATCATGATCACATTTACGTCATTATAGATACAGATTGTAATCTTTGTAAATGTTTGTTAATAATAATAATAATAATAAATATCTAAAAAATATCTAAATGTGTTCTTTTTTTTTTCTGAAAAAAAAATGATGTTTCCAACTCGCTTGCTCGTAGAGCTTACGAGCCGCTTAGCTGCAGTGCTGCTTAAACTTAATAGACACATTTTTTGCTGCATGTGCCTGCCGGCACTCTTCATCATCAAGGGTTTCGTGAGGTTCATCAGTTGCGATGTCTCTGGTGGCCTCTGGACATCGATAACATTGATCTTCGACACTTGATGAAGGCGGCATAGCGCTTCTCGAAGAATTGCATGATCGACAAAATTTCTGATGGCTTGTTACGATTGCAGGCGTTCAACTTACAGTGTTTAGTTTATGCGAGGCTATAATGTAGACTGTGCTTCCCGATTGAGTTACTAAAGATGTCTCCTTGCCTATGCTGGTGTTGAAAATATCTAGGAGTGACGTACTTAAGACATCGCTTATATTATGATTTGTCGAGGTAGAAACAATCTTTGGTAGCGCCATCTGTGGGAACGTGAGCCCAACTGTTGTTGGTGAATTTGGCCTTGATGCAGATTGTCATAAGACGTCCGCTATCGTGTCGATAGATGAAGTAAAAGACTTCTTGCGTAAGTTGGCGACGTATGACAAATCCTCATCCAAATAAGCCGCCATATTAAATGACACAGCTTTCAATCACATTTCACCGCATTGCTAGTAAAATTTTGTCCACCTCTTGACGGATCCTTTCTTCAGTACATAAACTGTTCGTGGTGATCCCGGCAGATTGCATCGGTCGATTTCGATGAATTTGAAAATGCGTGCGAAAAGCACGACGTTTATGCAAGAACTAAATAAAGTATGTACATATTTGGAATATCTATAATTACAACACTACCCAGTAGTTGACGAGTTGAATTGCACTGTCAATTACCTATAATTGACAAGTAATTAAATTCGATTTACAATTCCCACGTAAAGAAAACAAAAAACAAAAGGTGAATCATTTACTTTTATTTCAATATTCGAAATTTGTGTCTAATCATCAGCGAGTTTTCCTGGTGCAGGGGGAGGAACAAATGAGTCTTCCGGACTACCCTCCCAGCTATCTGGTAAAAATAGTCCATCTCCGTCAATCAGTACCTCGCCACTTTTCGGTGCGATTAGTCCGCCATTGTCAATCAAGGTCTCGCCAGGTTTTAGCGATAGTGCATTTATTGCAACAATTATAGTTAAGAACAAAATTACTAAGCACTTCATTGTCATGAATTCTAAGTCACTTCTCTATGACAGCTGTGGCATCTTTATATATGCGAGCTGTCAGTCTAAAATGTTTGTTTAAATTTTTCATTTTCCTTCAAGTTTATTCAATTAAAATTAGATTCCATTAATTAGTACTAAAAACATATTCTTTTTTTTTTTTGTTTATCCATCTTGGATTTGGTTGTAACAATTTTTGTCTTTTATTTTACATTTGTATAGTCTGATTAAATATAATACATACATTGTTTAGCTTAGATGCTTATGACTAGGAGATGAAACATATTTTTTTTTTGTTTATATAACAGAACTGCAAAGTGTTGTCAGAAACTGCCGCTATGCGTCTTCATTAATAATATTCTTCCAGCCCTATATATAGAATATTTTTAATGATTTTTTTTGCATAATAATAGCATTTCGCGATGTAATAAATAATCTATTCAAAGTGTAAAATCTGTTCGGAGGCCTTAGTTAAGTTTTAGGTGTTAAAATGTCTAAATTAAGTAATTTTTTAATGCAATAGCATTTCTTTTTAGTAGATTTCGGTAGCAGCATCTTGTGTATTGCCGAGTAGTTCCCTTGCGCTGATTGAGCCGTCGTGATTCATGTCAACGAATCGATGGAGAAGAAGCCGAATGAGGGCTGGATTCACTGTCAGTTCCCGTGCCATCCACTCAATTGGAATGCTGAAGAAAGAAAACATTATCAAGACAGCGGTCATTTTGAAAGTATAACTTTTATACCTCTCATCATCAAGTTCCTCTAGTCCGCTGGTGGCCATTTTATCTCTGTTCATGGTGGAGTCTCTCTTTCCGTAGCCGCGAGCAACCATAATTTCGGGATTTTTGAATGGCGCACGTATTTGACGGCCATTCCGTACTGACATTGGGAAGGTCATTGTAAAAGGTCCCGCCTGGACGATGCTGAGCATCAAGAGTATTGACATAGCGACGATGACAACTCTGCTGAATGTTGACATACTGCAATAGAAGAAAATAGAAGCAGATTAAAATACAGACGTCAATGCATTTTAACTGCGCAAGATACATGCAGCTGTGGCAACAGTGCCTAGTGCATTATAGAAAATAAAATGAAAACATTTGTGTCAACTGTGGGCAAACTATAAGAAGGTTGCTGTGGGTTAATCGCTCTAGTATAGAATGGACCGAGTAGTAGTGAGTATTCTGGCTGTGATTGGCATTGGACAACCTCCACCCGGTCTACCGGGAAACGGGTCATATGTATTACCGCCAAGTGGACAGTGGCCAATACCCTGGGCACCTGGGTGCAATGGATCAAAACCTATTTTACCGCCGTGGAAACCTGGATGTAATGGAACACTTCCGGCACTGCCACCATGGTTGCCGATTTGGCCACCTCTTTGGAGGCCACCATGTCCCACACCACCACCTTTGGATCCTGGTCATAATAGCACAACAGCAGAACCGCCAACTACGGGGCCAAACAATAACGAAACAACGTCGAGTTTACCTGGAACAACAATAACAACACCGATTTCAACTGGATCTAGTGGTCCGCCAATAAACAATGAAACAACAATAACTACAGCGGGTCCTACTTCCAGTGGACCAACGACAGAATCATCGTCGGAGCCAAATACAACATTAGATCCAAGTTCAACTGAGATAACGACGGACTCCAGTTCCAACAAGCCGGTAACGGATCAGCCGACAAAACCAACAGAACCGTCTACCGAATCACCGGAACCTTCAACTGATCCATCGGAACCAACAACTTCTAATCCAACAGAACCGTCGACCGGATCATCAGATCCTACAACGGAACAGTCATCAGGATCTCCGACAGAAACGACAAATGAACCACCAACGGAGCCTACAACGAACCCTACAGTGAATCCGTCCGAACCTTCAACTGAATCAGATCAACCAACCAAACCGTCGACAGAACTGACAACAGAGTCATTAGAAACAACAACCAACCCGTCAGAACCATCAACGGAGCCCTCCGAAAATTCAACAACAAATCCGTCCGACCCTACAACCGAGCCGACATCGGAGCCGTCAGTGACTCCAACGAATCCATCAGACCCATCACCAGGACAGACAACAGATCCATCAGAACCTTCAACAGGGCCGACAACAGTGCCTACAGGAACTCCAACGGTTCCTTGGCAACCGTCAACAGAGCAAACTACGGATCCAACTGAACCTTCAACAGGGTCACCAACAATTCCATCAGAACCTTCAACAGGGCCGACGACAGTGCCTACAGGAACTCCAACGAATCCAACTGAACCTTCAACAGGGTCACCAACAAATCCATCAGAACCTTCAACAGGGCCGACGACAGTGCCTACAGGAACTCCAACGAATCCAACTGAACCTTCAACAGGGTCACCAACAAATCCATCAGAACCTTCAACAGGGCCGACAACAGTGCCTACAGGAACTCCAACGGGTACTTGGCAGCCGTCAACAGAGCAAACAACGGATCCAACTGAACCTTCAACAGGGTCACCAACAATTCCATCAGAACCTTCAACAGGGCCGACAACAGTGCCTACAGGAACTCCAACGAATCCAACTGAACCTTCAACAGGGCCACCAACAAATCCATCAGAACCTTCAACAGGCCCGACAACAGTGCCTACAGGAACTCCAACGGTTACATGGCAACCGTCAACAGAGCAAACAACGGATCCAACTGAACCTTCAACAGGGTCACCAACGAATCCATCAGAACCTTCAACAGGGCCGACAACAGTGCCTACAGGAACTCCAACGGTTACATGGCAACCGTCAACAGAGCAAACAACGGATCCAACTGAACCTTCAACAGGGTCACCAACAATTCCATCAGAACCTTCAACAGGGCCGACAACAGTGCCTACAGGAACTCCAACGAATCCAACTGAACCTTCAACAGGGCCACCAACAAATCCATCAGAACCTTCAACAGGCCCGACAACAGTGCCTACAGGAACTCCAACGGTTCCTTGGCAACCGTCAACAGAGCAAACTACGGATCCAACTGAACCTTCAACAGGGTCACCAACAATTCCATCAGAACCTTCAACAGGGCCGACGACAGTGCCTACAGGAACTCCAACGAATCCAACTGAACCTTCAACAGGGTCACCAACAAATCCATCAGAACCTTCAACAGGGCCGACGACAGTGCCTACAGGAACTCCAACGAATCCAACTGAACCTTCAACAGGGTCACCAACAAATCCATCAGAACCTTCAACAGGGCCGACAACAGTGCCTACAGGAACTCCAACGGGTACTTGGCAGCCGTCAACAGAGCAAACAACGGATCCAACTGAACCTTCAACAGGGTCACCAACAAATCCATCAGAACCTTCAACAGGGCCGACAACAGTGCCTACAGGAACTCCAACGGGTACTTGGCAACCGTCAACAGAGCAGACAACGGATCCAAGTGAACCTTCAACAGGGTCACCAACGAATCCATCAGAACCTTCAACAGGGTCACCAACAAATCCATCAGAACCTTCAACAGGGCCGACAACGGAAACTCCAACGGAAACCACCTCGTCAACAACTTCAAGCGAATCTACCACTCCGGAAGTTACCACCACCCCAGAAGAGGAGGGCGCCTCTGCGAGTCTTCCATTCGACGATCCTCACTTCATTCCCAAACGCAGCGGTATTGTCCACCTCCACGAGTGGAAGTTCCTTGACATCGCCAAGGAATGCGAAGACTTCCTTGGACCAAAAGGCTATGCTGCCGTTCAGACATCACCGGTCAATGAGAATCTGATTATAGCCGGACGACCTTGGTATGAGCGTTACCAACCGATGTCATACGAAGTCAGGACAAGATCTGGAGAGGCCAAAGACTTCCTCGAAATGACTCGAAGATGTCTTAAAGCTGGAATACGGTAACTATGCTACTATTGTCTAAAATCTCTTCCTAACCCCATCCATTCACAGGATCTACGTTGACGTAGTGCCCAATCACATGACAGCCAACGCACCTGCTCCGGCTAAAGGAACTGGAGGATCCATTGCTGATCCCAATCGATTCTTTTACCCAGCGGTACCATACAATGTGTCCCACTTCAATCAACCAACCTGTCAAATAACTGACTTCAATGATCCCGAGCAGGCTCGTGTCTGCGAATTAGTCAGTCTTCATGATTTGAATCAGACTATCCCGCACGTCCAGATAGTCATTGCGAACTTCCTGAACTACTTGACAGCACTTGGTGCCGCTGGCTTCAGAGTTGATGCCGCCAAACACATCTACCCGGAACAGTTGAAGGTAAAACACAAAAACTTTGTCAAAAGCTCCCGTTTATTTTTTTTTCTCCTAATTCCTATAGAAAATCTACAGTCGCTTGAGTCCACTGTCAGAACAACTTCGCTTTGCTGCTGACTCCTATCCATTTATCTACCAAGAAGTCGGCGATAGTTGGAAGTTCAACTACACAGATTTAGGCGCTGTCACCGAATTCTCTCATGCGACAAACATGGCTGCCTTTTTCAAGAATCAGCTGAAAGCCTCCGCTCTTCAGGACTACGGTGGGGCACACATGGGAATGTTACCAAGCAGAAGCGCCCTCGTTTTTGTCGACAATCACGATCTACAACGACAGAATCCCTTCACGCTGAACTATAAGAGCCCACGAGAATATAGGGCCGCCTATGCCTTTACCTTAGCGCATCCGTATGGCATTCCCCGTGTAATGAGCTCCTTCGATTTCAAAACAGACCAAGATGGCCCGCCTCACGACAAATCCTACAACATAAAGAGTCCAACATTTGACAGCAGTGGCCAGTGCAGAAGCGGATGGGTCTGCGAACATCGTTGGCCTGCTATTGCCAATATGATTGTCTTCAGGAACGAAGTCGGCGATAGTCCTCTGGAGAATTTCTGGTCCAATGACGAAAAGGGTGTAATAGCATTCAATCGTGGCAAGAAGGGTTTCCTCATTGTGAGCTCAGGCGCAAAAAGCTTTAATGAAAGAGTGCAAACAAATCTTCCACAAGGAGTCTATTGCAATTCGATGTCTCAGAAACGGGTGACAACCAAATGCGAGAGCACGTCACGAGTGGTGGTACGCTACGACGGAACTGCAGCAATCGAACTTCCGAGAAGAGGCAAAGAGCTGGCCGTAGCTTTGCATACTGGGAATCTCATAAAAACCAGTGTTTACGATGAAGATCCCCAATAAAATGATACTAGAGTTAAGTTAGGATTATCACTTTCCTTATACGGGCAGAGGGGCTATGTATATTCAAATAACACAATATTAACTGATTTTGTCTGTTTTTTATTTTGAATTAATTGTTTGACAGCTGAGAGTACAACATCCCTATTAAATCATGCGATTCGCATTTCATTCAATCCGAGTTCCCAAAGCTTAGTTCGCCAGAAAATCCATCTGAGAATCTGATGTCAAACAAAACAAACCCCTTCGCGGAAGAACAAAATACGAACATGAAGAGCGAGCTCATGGAAATGTGTAAAGGAAAATTAGGCAAACTTCTTAGGGAACCTATATGCAAATCTAATCTAATCTAGTGGCTATTCGCACGTTCATTTTGACAGATTTTGTACTGACTGACGTTTACCGATGCACGACTACGTACTCAACGTAACGTATTCCTATTTTCATTAAAGATAAATATTGAGTCCTAAACGTACAACATAATGTCCAAAAATGATATACTATAGTCTTTAAAGCTCTTGCCGCGAGCGAAGCGAGCCAGATTCCCCAACTTAACGCAATATAAACATTGACATTTGCTTACGTAGTCGTGTCCCGAACAGCAACACCCGAAAATATATTCATGGCTGTTGTTATTCGCACGTTGTTCGGGACACGACTACGTAACGAAATGTCAAAGTTTATATTGCGTCAAGTTGGGGTATGTGGCTCGCTACGCTCACGGCAAGGACTCTAAACTCCAGTATATTCATTTTCGGACATTATGCCGTACGTTTAGGATCCAAATTTTATATTTATAAAGAGTTTTTAATGAAAATAGGATTACATTACATTGATTACGTAGTCGTGTCCCGAAAATCGGTAAACGTCAGTTCAGTACAAAATCTGTCAAAATGACATGCCCTGTGTCCCTGTGTTTCACATATTTTGTCATGTTTGCTATGGCTGTTGCTATTCGACCGTTGTTCGGGGCACGGGTACGTAACGAAATGTCAAAGTTTATATTGCGTCAAGTTGGGGAATGTGGCTCGCTACGCTCGCGGCACGGACTCTAAACTCCAGTATAATCATTTTCGGACATTATGCCGTACGTTTAGGATCCAACTTTTATATTTATAAAGAGTTTTTAATGAAAATAGGATTACGTTACGTTGATTACGTAGTCGTGTCCCGAACATCGGTAAACGTCAGTTCAGTACAAAATCTGTCAAAATGAACGGGCGAATAGACACTCCGGTTTGCTATAGCCAGTCGAGTACCGCACTCACCTTACTCGAGTAGTTTGTAATAACACGTAAAGGTACCGTAAAATTGATGTGATTATGAAGTGCAAACGCTATATCTAGTCACCTCAAAATCTAATAGTCATCATAATATTCCAATTGTCTCCTGAAAATGTTTCAATTAGGTGTCCTTGAGCGATGCTAAACATGTTGTTCTATGCCAGGAAGTGAAGTGACCGTTGAGGATATAATAGGTTTGTATTTTTTTTTCTGTCCCAAGATAGTCATTCTTTTTTCAAAAGGACAACTGATGTAGTTATTACTTCCTGTAAACAGTGTATAAAATTAAAGTATCCAATTCCCATGAGAATACAACTATAGTATGTGCTGAGATTGCCTTCCATTTCCTTTCGTTATCTTTTCGTTTTCCCTGATCTCCTTAAGGATGTTTAACCAGGCGATACATTGCATTAACTAAAGGAAAGGGCTACGAAACGTTCTCAGGGTGAATAGGGTATTGTTAGAGAGAGATTAACTTTTAACCGACCGACACAAATCGGTGGGTATGTTTACCTTTTTGTTTCATCTTTAAGTTTTTTTTCTTTTGTTTTCCTTCTTTTTTTTTGTATTTTTTTTTTCTTGTTCTGTTGATTACTATAGCTTATGCGGTCATTTAAGGGTGTAAGTGTATGTCTGCGGGGGTGTATTAAAGGCTTATGAAAGTCCATTAAGTTTATCTATTTGGTCAGGCGGCAGTGACGACTGGCGGCGACGATGACGGCCGGCATGCTGCCTAATGATTGTAGTGGTTTCTTTATTTTGTTTTCTAAATTAGACAAAAATGATTTAATTAAAATGAACTAAGGATGATGTTGAGGGATTTCTTAATTAAGTGGATTTGTGTTAATAGAAGGTGGCTGCTCGCAACATTTTTTGGTGTACGACTGTGTAGGTGTAAAAGAAGTTATCGAGAGTGGTGGTCAAGTGGAATCGGAATCAACCATTTGAATGTGAAATGAACACCCTTCAGATCTCAATAGAGTTTGAAAAGCAAGTGCTGCACTCCATTTTGTACTTTACTTTTGGCTTTGTTAAAGTTTTTCTTTCGATGTTTGACTTTATTTTTTTCCTTGACAAACAGGAGACCTTAGAAGACCCACTTTGCAAATTGCAATTGAAGTCAGCTATGGAAATATGGTAAGCATTATTGATTACACGAAAGATGAAAAAATATGAAAGAATTTATGTAGACTGCCTGAAAATGGAATTGATTCCAGACAGCTAGATGGTTGTGCGGGTTGTCTTTAAAGTTGTTAAACCCAGTCAGACAACAGCGAAGGATTTTAAGCCAATAAGTCATTCAACGCCTGCTCGTACTTGCTCTTACTCGCAGGTCCAATTTCTAGATAAATGGTTCCTTATGTGGATAGAACTGGTGGAAACAGTAAGTAGTACTTGCAGCTAATATAGGACTACTAAAAAGTCCTTACACCATACCAGAAATGTACCTATATCTGCAGAAGATTGTTTATCTGAGTATAACTGGCTAAATAAAATCCACACCACGGGATTACAACGTTTCATCTATACTTATAATGACCAGACGCCCCGCATTTCACATGGTTATCCTGCATCATAAACTACCGGCAAAATGTCCCTCCTTTAGAGATTTGTCCCGGAAAGTCCCAAAAAATTATAAATATAAAAACGCCCGAAATGATAAGTGAATCCATTTTGCAAATTTGAAGAACTTTGGCGGCTTATCACGAAGGGGAAGCAACAAACTTCTTGTCGGGAAAGAAAACACCCTCTCGGCGCGAATTCTCACAGTAGTTGGTAGTTGGTCGCTCTCGTGTGAATCGTCCTTTAGACTTGGGAGTGACTTGGGAGACAGTTTTAGCTATCGAGTTTTACTCCCATCGTCTAGCCTTCTACCCTTAAGAGCCGCATTTGAAAAGTATGGGTACATACTGTCATTCACATGAAAGAACAACGCCACGATCTTACATTAGGATATGAAAATTGAATCACTTACATATCTGCACATCGTTTTTCTTTTTGGGATAACAAAAATAACTTTATGACTGAAATATGTATCTCCGTTAAAATGTAGGTAATCTCAATTTCTGTTCATCATTAGTCCCTAACGGCATGCCATTTAAACACTGTGACATTTATGATGAACTGGCAAAAGTCTCACCCACGATTAAGTACAAATTTCCCGTCACACATAGCCAACAATTTTCCCACAATAAGATAGCTTAAAGGATTTTAACCGTAAATATCATACGAGCTAAATAAATTAACATCCCAATGTAACTCCATTCCGTGTGATATCTAAACAAATTATCATAACAATGAGCCCAACAAATCGCCTTATTGTCATTCAAAATGTCACCCCTCCTCTGACAGTTCATATAATACTACTACATAATATCCATTTGTGTTTAAATTGAAATGTCCCTCCGTCTGCATCTGCGGCTTTCACCCATAATTAGCATCAGCAATGGATTTTTGAATCCTTTTCATAATGAACTCATAATCTGGTCACCAACAAAAAAATGTATACCCGCCGACCGGTTTACCTACAATAAATTCGGGCAAATAACCCGAATTAAGCGAAAATCCGTTTTAAGACTTTGCTGACGGTTTGATTACATTTTTGGTTAGCTTTTAAAGTGAGGAGTAAACGACGTCAATAGCTACTGTTGACATTTTTAACACAAAGTTTATAAATTTGGCAGTGGGTACACCTAACCTACATATACAATATAATTTAATGTCAACTAAACACAAACTGAACGTTTTGGCAGACAATACTTTGATTTAGTGAATGTGGATGTTATAGATGAATTTCCAAGAAGGAAGGATAATTCATATTCAGGACACGATAAACTCTATACGAGTGAGTGTATTTATCATAATGTAGGTTGAATAAGACACGCATCCTTCCTTGATTAGACTGGATTAAGTTTTCTCGTCGTTGTCATCGTCGTTTGGTCGATAATGTAGGTGGGAAGGTAAACTAATGAATACCCACTCATAGTGGCCGAAAACTGAATGGGAATCGGTCGATTCTGAATTACATCCGGGGTGTAGGTTGTGAGTTATGATAGACAGGAAATATACCAACTGATAGTCAATAATTAGTTGGCAATTAGAGAAGAGCTTGCTTGTGGATAGTGTGTTGTTTGCTGTCTTGTGGACTTATTTGTCTCTTCAACAATTCTATTAAAAGGGACACGAAAAGAATTTTTAATTAAAATACAAATACCCAAAATGGACAGGTTTCTTTTTCAACATATCAGTGGGAGAACAGTCGGGGGGGAGTGTCACGTTCGCTCGTTGTGACGTTGTCGCCTTAAGCACCATAATTGCTCAATTTGAATATTTTCTGCCTCTGTTCGCATTTTATTCATTCGCAAATCGTCGGCGATTCTTCTATTGACATTAGTCGCAACTTTAATAATTTTACATACATTCTCAGATAAACTCGTTAGCGATGGAAATTTTCATCGAAGCGAAGGAAAAGTAAATCATCCGCAAAGATTAGATACCTGCAGACAAAAGAAGTAAGTTTAACACAAAAAATTGATTCAGACTTTATTTAAATTCCACAAAAAAAAAGCCGCGATGAACAAATTCGCGAATACTATTCGTTTGCACTATAACCTCCAAATAGTAATTGCAACTGAAAATTTACGACTGAGGCCGAATATACACGGAGCAACTGGAAAAAACTGATCAGCGATGCGAGTTAGCAACTAGTTTGCTTTGTGTAACCAGTGTAATCAAATGGGATAAGATTTTGAAAATTACAAATTTATGTGAATAGTTCCAATCTACTGTGTCATGTATTTCCACTGCCAGGGCAGAGATTGAGAAGCTTGTGGGGTTAGAAAATAGTTGGCCAAATAGCCTCTGAGATCGCCTGCACGAGAGTTTTTGTCTTTCGAAAACATATCACGTCAGGTATCCATGACGACACTGAACGAACTAGAAATTTTGGTTGGTGATGACTGATGAGTTTCCTCGCGTGTGGAGTCAAGTCGCCGCTGAGTCCGTATAACTGATTTGTAACTCGAGTTGTCAACGGGTTTAGTTATTTTTCCACTTGCTCCGTGTGCATTGGAAAAAGTCGCTAATAACTGCGTCATTTAAAGTGTTCGTATAAGGGAAATGTCAGAATTATTAAATAAGACAGCAACAATTGTTTCCCTGAATCCCAGTTCTATTAAAATTACTTTAGGCAATAAATTTAGGCTTTTCAGGTGCAAGATCACGTAAAATGAAAACGATCGAAGCCGACATCGTTTCGACAAAAAATTCTCTGTGTCTATTGCCACAGACGTGATGGAGACAGCTTTCGGGGTTAGGTTAGGTTAGGTGGCTGTCCTAAAAAAACAGGACACACTTAGACCAAATTTGTAGGTCTATTGTGATACCAGAAAGGGGGGAAACAAATTATGGGCCAGACCTTACAGGTGGGAACTCTATTGCTAGCTGCGAATTTCTTTTAAAATGAGGTATCTTACTTCGTTAGGAGGTCATAATGATGATCAAAACAGTCAACTCAACTGCTTAAAAATGTTTGAATTTAGCATCTCTTGGTGGCGGTTTGCCTACGGGTATGGACGGAGGGTAACCGTAGCAGTCTGCCCCGTTTATTTCCTTTGACAACCCATCCACGAGATAAAGACTGGTGCTGAGCAGAAGAGCTTGCGATTGAAGCAAACCATCCTCCTACTTGATAGCGAAAAAGGTTTAGGGTTTGTCTTTCAGGAAGAGTAAAGGCAAAGCTTAAACGAAACAGTCTAACTTCCAAATGTTGACTGATGTAGTCAGATCCTCCAAGTGGCCGGTTAGTCTTCGGCGAGGACGAAGGAGCTTTCGCTATTAGTCAACGTCAAGAGTATTATGTTATCAACAAACAAACATCAATCCACCTTATTCAGATGATAATCTACCTCAGTTTCGCGATATGCAGTAAAGATAAGATACCTTAGAAAACCGAAGGTCGGGTGCTTCAGTTTGCGTTTGACAAATGAAATTTGTGACATAATTATTGACTGCTTTATGGTGCCGAGTGCTGAACCAGTGGGTGAAAATAATCAAAGTTGATATTGCTCCATCATCATTCGAATAGATTACGTCAACTTCGAAGTTTGGTCGAACACACTACCTCTCGCTTATAATAGAAAGTTAAACAACAATAGGCTACTTGCGGACGACTTAATTATTTTTCCACTTTCTATAAAATATATTAAATTTTATTATAATTTCCTATCATATACAAGTTGGATAACTCAAGTCAAAAATGCAAATGACACTAAAAATAACATCGAATATTGTATACCTACAATTCCTTGTCACTATACAACGAGTCAAATAATGTCATTCACAAAACTAATAGCTCTGTCCGATTCTGATTCAAATAACACCTGTAGCAAGTAACAACAAATGGATAGTTCACTCAACCAAACAAAAAATATCCAAGCCCAAGGATCAAGAATAATTTGAATTTTGTTAACTTCCGAACAGCAAGTAGTATATGGCTGCCAACAGGAAATCAATTTTCCGTTCAACTTGCAGTCGCAGTTGCTTCGAGTAACTTTAAACCTTAAGGGGGTTTAAGATGGAAAACGTTCACTCTCTTGGAAAGATAAATTTTTCAAGATTTTTATGTAGATACCTGAAGGACATGTTATTTCTTATATGGTCGCCATTGGCTTTATGCATTTTTGTTTACAGGATTATTAGGGATTAGAGTGTTTTCAATCTCCTTAAAGGGACGTCATCTTGGATTTGAATGTATTTTTTTATTATTAGTAACCGACTCGTTGAAAGCATTTCATCGCATTTGAGGGTTTTGTAAATATTATGATTTTACAAGGTCATAAGATGTCAATTAAGTATGGAGAATTCATACAATTTAAGGGTTGACGGACTCTGTGGAATAATTTTTTATTTATTTAGATGGAACCATTAGTATTTTAATGGGTGATTTTAAGAGCGATAATATGGAGGATGATACATCAACCATCAACGACTTTGCGAGTTTTAAGCAAATTGTACTAGATCTAATGAAATGATCGGCGAACTCAATGCTGACTGACTTCATATTGATTTAGAAGATTCAGGGATGTATTATGTGGGCACAATTCTTCTGTCAAATCAAATAAATTGACATAAAAGTAAATTTGACAATATACGGCATGCAATATCCATTTAAAAGTCAGATTTTTAATTAGAAAGCTTAACTTTTTTATTGATTTAGACATTGGGGTTATGTATATCTATATGGAATAGCACATCGGATAAATGGCCGCCACGAATTTGCTGGCAAGTACGTACTACTTTATTGTAATTTTCTATGACCGGTTTCGCATAAATGTGCGGCTGAATTTCATTAATACACCTCCCAATTTCTTCTTTTAAGGCTTTGGTGGTCGTGGACTTGTTTTCATAGACCTTTGACTTCAAAAAACCCCAAAGAAAAACGTCTATTGGCGTTAAATAGCAGGATCTGGATGGCCAATTTTGATCGCAAAAACGGCCAATTACATGACTCATGCTGTGATTGAATTGTTCCTCTGGCTGTATTGGCATGCGGCACTGTCAACCGCATGTTGGTGACATCCATATCTTGTAATTTAGGCAATAAAAACTGGGGTATCATGGTATCATGTCACTATAACGAACACCATTAATTGTTACTGCTTGACCAGCCGCATTTTTGCAGACGAATGATCCGATAATGCCTCTAGCCCAAAATCCGCACAAAATAGTCACCATGTGTTGATGCATTTGATTCTCAACAATTACTCGTGGGTTTTTTTAACCTTAAATGCAACAATTTTGACTATTAACGAAGCCATCAAGATGAAAATGAGCTTCATCACTGAAGATGATTTCATATTATTCATCATTATTTTTAAAATATTGCTCAACAATGAAAATGCATTGTTCTTTCGTATTAGCGCTCCATTTTTACTAACCCCGAACTGTCAGGTGTCATATTGTTATCTTTTTTTTGCGTTGGCATCACTGTACTATTAAATGGCGCAAAATTCAAAATTTTGCGTGAATTACGGGACACCCTTTGTATAGTTCGAGTGCATAATGCAAAGTAAATTCACGCACTTTTTCAAGCCACACATTTTTAATAATATGTCAAATAGTAATGTGCCTAATAGTTTCCTACATTGCTGTCAGAATTTATAGCAGAGCCGAGGTAGACAAAGTCCCTCACTACCTCAAAGTTATAGCTGTCGATCGTGACGTTTTGTCCGATTCTACGATGAAGAAGGGACACCCCACCCTTCTTGTTGACAGCATATTCTTGGTTATGCCCTCGTTGACCGCTGGACCCATTTTAGCCGCTTCCGTTTCTATACTAACAAACGCACCAGTGACAGCTCTCATGTGACTTAGCTGTCACTTTCCAAATTTAGCTAGCTTTAACAGTCTTTAATTTAATTGTAATTGGAATCTATTTCATTTCAAATAGTTAACTTCTTATTTAAGGCTACGTCCCTTTACCTCAGTTACCTATTACAAAGAATAACTATCTACATAGCTACTCGCATCAAAAACAATTTTATTTCAAAATCAATACTGTCAAAGCAACTACCTACATATACCCACCCCAATAGCGTTATCGCTTGAAGTGCTTAAAAAAAAGTTCGCACACCAATTCTCTTGGATTACATCGTTGACGAACAAGTTTCACGCTATTGCTCTCGTTATCGTTACAACCACCTTAGTTTTTGAACGAACAGTTAAGTCCTTAACTTGAACATTAAGAAAGGGTGTATTTTTTCCCAAAGGAATCTTTGTAAAAAATTCTATTTGACATTTAATAGAAGCAAAGTTTAAAAACTTTAAATAGGAGAAGAATGTCCCCATTAAGGATAAACTAGGACACTGATGCCCCAATCCCACCCAGGTGTATTCGTAGTAGTTATTCCCCATCTTCAGTGCAATTGAATTCATTTTAAAAGTTCAAATTCGATTATCATTCTCATAAAATAGCAGTACCTACGTATTTATGCTTACAATATTTTACATCTCGCTGAATAGCTGAATTAATCGTTTTTACTGAATAAATTCACTCATTCATCCCTGCAACAAAGAAAAGTAGGCAATTTCAAACCCAATCCAATCAAGAAGATGATGTATTATCGTTTGTATTATCCTGCGGTTAACTTCCAATCGCTCATCGCCATTATTTTTGTACAATATGGAATTCCATCCAAAAGGAAACCAAATAAGGAGAAAGCAATTGGCCCAACGCATTACAGAAAGGCAATTGGCCTAAAGTGAAACATTTCGTTTGCTGGTAATGGAAAGCATAGCCCAACGAAATGCGAGTAGGTTCAGTTGTGGATGGAGATGCGTTTGAAAATGTGTAGGTTTTCGGGACATGTGTTTTTAATTTACGCAATTTGCTTCGAACTTTATTTATATAGTCTTGAACTTGTTTGAAGTTTGAAATCCAAGCGGACTTTAAATAGGTATTCTATTCCTTTTGTGGGTTGATGAACTTTATTTTATTAATGTACCTACAAGTTTCGCAGTTTGTTTTAAAACTGTCAGAAGCCATTACAGTGTCATTGTTGTACAATTTGTTCGCTGTGGGGAAATAACGTTTGGTACATTTATGCAGTTGTTTATGCTGTTAGATTGGCAAAGATGCATACAATGCAGAACGTAGGTAGTATTATAAATTAATGATAGTTTTGAAAGAATTTTCATTTAACTTTTCTGTCGAAGTTGAGTGAGTACTTGGTATTACCTACACAGGATTTTATTTTAGTTAAATATCCAGTTCAAACAAGAGAACTAGTCATAAAAGTGCTCGCACAGTTCGACATGTCAAATGTTTAATTATTTAGGTAGGTATTTAGGTAAACATTTTAAAATTAGTTCGTCAAGTGCGATACCGAAAAGCTTTTCAGCAGTGGGTACATATCTTCATTATTCAATTAAAAATCCAGTTAATTAAGACAGTTTTGTAAGTGTTTACTATTTATACCCAGCAATGTTGCACAAACCCAATCTATCTGTATGACTTTTCGAACAACTAAACTGATTTAAATGTGGTTTTCACTTGACGTAAATCGGAACGATACATTTGACCGTAAAACTTTAGCGTGCATTCACAGAAGCCCGCAAATACAAACGGGCTTTTCATTTCCAAACGACATTTTTTTAAACAATGAAGAAATTAGAAATGTTGTTGGCGAAAAGTCGCTTTTTGAAATACGGGCTTTTGGAAACGGGCTTTGCAGGCTCGAATGCACCCTCCATTGCTCTCGATTCTCCGCCTTCGACTCTAAATCATTAAGAGCAATCCCCATACGGGTAGAGCAGAGGTTATGGACTTAGGTCTAACTATCTCATTCTAGGTCTACCTATAGAGGACGCCTGACTAATGGCACAGATTCCATAGCACCGTAAATGATTACACCGAAAATCTCTTCTCTTTTCTACTCACTTAAAATCGACCTGTCTCGCCCGACACGACTCTAATGAGAAGGCTTGTGTGGCCCAGTACTATGCCAACACTCCTGTCAATATGTGACGGACTGGCATTTGTACAAATGCTTTGTTTGATAAAGCGTCGCCCTTTTGTTAAAATTATTGTTTAAAGCCGTACCTATAAACAAAACAAATCGCGATATTACTTTGACATTTCATAGAGGAATTTATTCGTCATTTTACTACTTATTTACAACATTATCTACATGCTAGATCAATGAATTTAAGCACGTTTCGATAATCTCGATTTATTTAAGCAAACACACTTAAAACACAAAAACACTTTATTTTAGAAAACAACCCAGATAGGTTGAGTTAATCATAACAAATTGAATAACAATATCGGACATTTTATTGTCGATAAGATATTCGACTACGGAAGCTTGCAATTTCTTCTTAAAATAATTTCCTGCAAAACAATAATCGCAATCACAAGTTAATTTCCTGCTACCTATTTTGTTTTAGATCAATCTACCTAAATTAGGTATGTACTCTTATTAGCAATTTGCATTAATATACAAAAGTGATATGATGTGGCTGTCATTACTATTTTAGGAAGTTAAAGGTAGATAGCAAACTCTACAAAACTGTATTCATGACTATAGGAAATGATTCGATTACATTCAAATATTTGTTTCCGGTCTCTGAATATAATAAGAAAAGGAAAAACCAAAGGATATTGATTAGAAATCCAAACAAACAGATCTTAAGAATTTAGCACAGTTCATTGGGCTGACGCTGAACTGGTCACATGAACAGCTTTCTCAGTTGACGTTTATGTCTACAACACTGACAAATCAAGTCAAGAATTTCTCGACTTATCTGCTACTTGACTAAGTTGACGTCCATTTGTGTTAACATATGTCTGGAGAACTTAGATTTGTCATTTATATTGAGTTTCCATTTTCAGTTAGCATCGGAGAGCATGGGAGAGGGCATTTGACGTTTCCGTTTCGATTGCCCTGACGGGTACAACACCAATCAGAAACTCAGAACCCAGGTGGAATAAAAATACAATTGTCAATAAGTGACTTACCCAGGGGCGTAGCGAGGGTTCGAGCCGTGGGGGGGTGACTTTCATTGAAATGCCGACTTATTTTAGGAACTTGCCGACTGTATCGGGAGAGCGGTTATCAAGTTATAACGTCATCGAGTTTCACCCCATAGAAGATGTTTTTTGTATGGGAGGCGCCACGCCCCTTTGTCCAATTTTGATCAATCTTAACACGAATACTCTTGGGCCAATACCTAATACTATCTTTAAATTGGAGCTCAATCGATTTGGTGGTCTTCGAGATATCTAAATGTGGGGCTACAGCGCCACCTGTTGAGAATTTTCCGACTTTTTTTTCCTAAACCTTCGCGTAGCAATTACGAACAAACCCGCAGAAGGAAGTACCTATCCAATTTGGTCAAGTCGTTTTCAAGTTTTACGCATCCGAACACAACCACGATCCATTTTCAGTCGACAAATTCACCGATGCCGACAATCTTTTTTTAAATCGAATACAAACTCGCTAAATTTTAATGTTTTCTGTCGGCAAATTCAGCGATGCCGACAATCTTTTTTAAAATCGAATCGAAACTCGCTAAATTGTAATGTGTTCAGTTGGCAAATTCAGCGATGCCGACAATCTTTTTTTAAATCGTATCGGAACTCGCTAAATTTTAATGTTTTCTGTCGGCAAATTCAGCGATGCCGACAATCTTTTTTAAAATCAAATCGAAACTCGCTAAATTGTAATGTGTTCAGTCGGCAAATTCAGCGATGCCGACAACCTTTTTTTAAATCGAATCGAAACTCGCTAAATTTTAGTGTTTTCAGTCGGCAAATTCAGCGATGCCGACAATCTTTTTTAAAATCGAATCGAAACTCGCTAAATTGTAATGTTTTCAGTCGGCAAATTCAGCGATGCCGACAATCTTTTTTTAAATCGAATCGAAACTCGCTAAATTTTAATGTTTTCAGTCGGCAAATTCAGCGATGCCGACAATCTTTTTTAAAATCGAATCGAAACTCGCTAAATTGTAATGTGTTCAGTTGGCAAATTCAGCGATGCCGACAATCTTTTTTTAAATCGTATCGGAACTCGCTAAATTTTAATGTTTTCAGTCGGCAAATTCAGCGATGCCGACAATTTTTTTTAAAATCAAATCGAAACTCGCTAAATTGTAATGTGTTCAGTCGGCAAATTCAGCGATGCCGACAATCTTTTTTAAAATCGAATCGAAACTCGCTAAATTGTAATGTTTTCAGTCGGCAAATTCACCGATGCTGACCGTCATTTTTAAAATCGAAACTCGGAAAAGGTACATACAGTCAAAAAAATATAAATTCGCATTTCCGAAAGGTGGAACCTTTGAAAATGCCGTCTTGTGCGAGTTTTTACGAGTTTGAAAACATATACCTAATGAAAATCCAAACTCACTTCTTATTTTTTAACATTTTGTTCCGAGTCAAATTTTAAAATTTTTTTTAATTTTTTTTTTAAATTTTTTCATTTTTTTTTTTTTGAAATTTTTAGAATTTTTTTTTTTAGCTGCTCAAGTTAAAATGTTACTCCTTGATTTGCCGACTCTTAAAACCGGTGGGGGGTGTCGCACCCCCCCACACCCCCCCCCCTCACTACGCCCCTGGACATACCGACAATTCAAGTTAGTTTTCGCGTTCAGGTACATTTTATACCAAACAATTCAAGCCGACTTACGAGGAATAGATTCTTGAATGCGGCTAATATGTATATTTTAAGGTAGGATTTAGTTATGTTTGTTTGTACATTCTTAAATTGAATAATAATTTCTATGAGATATTTATATGACATTTCGAATGCAATGGACATTGGACATATTCGCTCACCAGGAAATTTAAAAAAAACAGTATCATTTGTATCAACAAAAAACAAAATGTGTTGACATTTCTGAGTTTCTTATCAACATCTAAGTTTTTTTGTCAAATTCGTAAACGTCATATCGCTATTATTATTAGAACATACTCGACCGAGCAAAAGGGATGGCTGTAAAACTTTTTCCACTTCGATACTATTCAAATTGTTGCCCAACTTTTATGTCATTTCCCCAATGGAAAATTAAATCAGAAACCTCTTTATGGTATACTCTGTCAATAGGTACCCCATTTCTGTTAATGCTGAATTTAAATTCAATCAAATTGAACCGCAACAATTGTCATTGTCACCACACACATGGGTCTGTTTCGGTTATTTGGGGGCCAACAAAAAGGAAGAGAACACTTAACACCACATCGTTACACTTGACTGCTGTGTTAACACGTCCCCATCTCTAATCTCTGTATCGACAGAACTTAATATTCAAAACGGAACTGATATGTACGCATTCTTCCATTTAAATCCAACAAAATAGGTGGTGGGATTGAAAACGTGCGAATCCCCCACTAAGGTACCCTTCATAATCGAGACTTTGTTTTTTTTTTTTTTTAATGATTTTCAACCTTTTATGTCAATTGCCCAAGGCAAAATTCAAACGAAAGGTAAAGCTGTTATATTAAGATGTTGTTATTTCGAAATAACGGTTCCCCATACTTTTCAATAAAAAGAAAAAACACATTTAAAAATATATTCGAGTTTTGCTTATAAAATGCCTCATTGAATTCGTTCACATGTGTTTATTTGGAAGATTGGATGAAATTTTGTCTTACTTTTATAGAACTATGACGTTTCCTAGTATTGTTTTAAGACTTTTTTTAATTTCATGGTTCTTAAACCATGTACACATTCATTTGGTAGGCTCATAATGATGGATTCATTCAGTTGATTCAGTTCAATTTAATTTCATCCCTCGAACGTGTTTGTACTGATTAATTGTGTCTTCCATTGATAGCAATTGTCATTGTTGAAATGACATCTATAGGTAGGCATATTCTATTATGTTGAGAAAGTTTTCCTTCCTAATTGAGTGAGGGCGGTTGAAATTAATTTCATGGGGTTTGAGAGATGATGAAAATTTGAGGGTTTTACAACCGCACGTTGTTGAATTGGAAGAGTGGCGTTGCAATCAGTTTGACGTCTATCATATTTGATTGAACTCTGCTTTGTTGAGAATTGTAAAAGACAATTTTGGTATTGCATCTGAAATTATTGAAGAAGTTTTATTTACTTTCTATATTTTAAGCTTTTTGAAGTTTCCTTTAGGTAGGTACACAATTTGTGACACAAGTTTGACAGGTCGGTAAAGCGGGAAATGCGTTCGCATTAGGTAGATAAGAAAAATGATATTGTACGGATTTATGGAATTGAGCAATGGATTGTAGAGTCAACTTCAAACACTCGGTAGTCATACACCCATACTTGGTGAAGTTGACGAATCGAAATGCAAGGTTCATTTCCTGACAAGGGAAAGCAGGAAATGTCCTTTCAAGTGAATTGAATTCAAACTATTCAACAACAATCTTAAAAAAAAAAATAAATAGGTGGCGCAACAGGCGGGTAGACACGCAAGGCCTAGCTTCTCGCAAAAAATGGAGTGAAAAATGTATAGTAATTCATCAATTGAGAACGGCTGGACCGATTTGACTTACATTTTTTTTTTCAACTGTTCGTAATTGCCAGGAGAAAGTTATTCTGAAAGAAAATTTTGGAAAAAACCTCCGGAAAAGACGGGAAATTGAAAAAATATAAAATTGAGAACAGCTAGGTCGATTTGGCTCAAATTTTTTTTCAATTGTTCTTAATTGCCAGGAGAAGGTTCCGGAAAAGTCGAAAAAAAATTTTTTTGTATGGAATTTTGTGTGCAATTGTTTCGGAATGGCTTTACGAATGGAAAATAGAAAATTCCGGAAAAACGCGAAAAATTTATTTAGTTTTTCGACGAAATTTTGCATTTTATCGCATGATTTGATTTTTGGACAATGTAAAGGTGCAAAATTCGTTGCGAAGCTTGGAAAGTTTCGGATAATTGTCAAATTCATTGTGATAAAAGACTTTTTGGGTGCATTTTGGCTGGAGAAGTTAACGACATAAATAATAGATGGCGCCAGGTGTACTTTTAGCATTGTCATTTTCTATTGAGTAAATGTGCTATTTTTCTAATTGCAATTGATTCGAGTTTTGCGTATATCGCGCATTACATCCGCAAAGGCATTACGATCAATTAAAATTCAATGCGATAATTATCAATTCGATAATTTTTTCAGAAAATAAGTTCAAACTCGCTTGATATGCCAGAAACTCCACCGCATAATTTACAGCTGAAGGTCGGGATCGATCATAATAATGTTGCGTAATCTGAATCATCCAAAACTGGGGCAACGGTACGCGGTTGTCGGTCAAGAAACTGATGAACAATGTGATTCGAGCGACGATCATCAAGGGCAGAGTATATCCATTAATGAGTAGGGACACTCTCTCTACATATGCATTTCCTACTACCACAAAGCAAAATGCAGAAAAAATTGTACAATAAGTGGAAGCAGGTCGAAAGAATACTTTTTACCTGCATACAACGACTGCTTGAGAAAAAAAGGGTACACAACACATTTTGCCTGTACCACTACATGGGGCTTGCTGCGTACGACAAACGATTGTGGGTTTTTTCATAAAGCATTTTTAAAGGCGACCTGAAGTGATGTCAGTATATTAGTATTTTCTCTCAACCATGCAGGTTGATCAGGTAACCAGCTTTGCTTTCGTAGAATTGGTAATAAAAAACAAATTTTGTAGTTTTTCCCATTGGTTATTGATTAAATGGTCTTTGTTATGGACATGAAAAAGAAATGTTTCATTCTCTATCACGAAATTCAACCCTTTTGCCTTGCTACGACTTCGTTAATTACCATATTTTACGATTTTAAGTTTTATTGCCAGCACTTTTTAGGTAATATAATTCACAGCAGATGGTCATACTAATTACTTAGGTTGGTTGTAGAGGGGATTGTTTACATTTTTTTCGCACGTATTTTTAAAGGCGACCTGGAGTTGGATTGTTATCAGTCGTTCATTACCATCAATTGACGAAGTAAAGGGTGTTCAGTGTCAGTGCGTGTGGCAAACAATTAAAAATAGTGAAAATTAAAAGTTGAAGTGCAAGTTTGCATAGTTTAAGAACTTTAAATAAAATAATGGGAAAACATTATGTTAAATGTTTGGCGTGTGGGCGAGAGCAGAAAGAAAATTTTGGAGGTAAATATTTCAAAATACCGGATAATAGTGAGAGGTAAGCAATATAAGTTATAGATCGGGGAAGAATGAATATAAATCTGTGTTGTATTTCTTAATTTTTTTTAGAAAAGCGAAGTGGTTGAATAGCATAAACAAACAACAAAAACTGAACCTGACTATAAAACTGTGGACTTTGGTATTGATAATGCATTCTACTATTTCGCAGGTTATATTTTAAAAAAATACCGCCTTAACCACAAGTGTGAGTTAAAATTGAGTCCGCAACTTAACGTTTCCTCCCTTTTTACAGATTTTAAAGAATATGAAGATGCGAAATTGACACGGCCCAATCAAGAATTTTTAGACTCGTTAGAGAATCTTGAGCAAAAAATTATTTCTTGTTTTCCAAATATGTATTACCTAAATAATTTTGAGGGGAATATTTTTAACTTTTTGAAAAATGAATTTCATTACAACTGTTGCAAAAATCAAAATAAGGAATTTCTTATCAAATTTTACGTCCGAGTACGGGTTTACTTTATTCTAAAACAGTTCAATAAAAATAACAAAAAATGTACCAACAAACAAAAATATTTAAGTGTAGCACACATGTAAATATATATTAGATATAAAATGTTCAATAAGAAATATTACAAATTGATTTTGCTTTTTTTTACGTCACACCCTGTACCACATTTTGAAATAGTTCGACTACTCTTCCATCCCTCTTTTACTAGAGCACTTTTAGTGCCGTCTATTTCTCGTGTATGTGTACTGCAAATTGTAAACTGATAAGAAACACGTGGAGAGTGTCCCTACTCATTAATGGATATACTCTGATCAAGGGCAATAATTCAAAGGAGAAGAAGTCCTTACCTCACGAAGTCCGATTATTCCAACTGATCTTCCATTCCAATTCAAGCGGATTCAGTTCCCCGTTGGATTGGCTTTTTCGATGACAATCAATAAAATCACAAGGCCAGTCGTTGGAAGTCTGTGGGATTGATCTCGAATTTCCCGAATTTCGAATATAAATAAATTAGGGGCGTAGTTCGAAATAGATATCGTATTCCAAAGAAAATCTAACCAATCATTCCAACTTTAACGTTTCTCTATAGCTGATATTTAGAATTTTAATATCACCAACAACCACTTATAAATGTCATATTATCCTAAAAATAGCATTATTCAAAATCCATGCTAAATCTAGAAATATCCTCATCGATGCAAATGAAAATTTGCATTTCTCCACCACGTGTTGGACGCAGACAAGAGGACAATAAGCCATAGAGCAATCAATTTGCCATTCAACAGTCGGTCGTGCAGACAGTGATTCTGCACACCAAGAAATCATTTCCTGCCCAAGAGAGGTAAAAGTGAAACCATTCCCGCAGTCCAATACTATTTCAGGATATTGTTTCATATTTCCAAGACACATAACCAGAAGTGATGTAATCACCTCAGGATAGCAATTCTTTTAACACAGGACGACATTCTGTGGCTGTTGATGCATACCTCTACCTCTACCTCTACCTGTGGAATCGGATTAAATCCCCAAAGGAATTCAAGTCAACTGTTGCGCTGCGCGTATATATGGGTAAATATTAGCACTTGGAATTTAATCAATTTGTAAAGGTAGCTCTGAATGCGTGTGTGTGTTTGAATGGAGTTAGGGTAATTTATTTGTAGATATACACGTTTAAATGGTCCAACCAGGATTAGGCTTGTTACGGATAGTGTTTATGTGGTATGGCTCGGGATTTATAGGGAGTATGTGCATTTAATTGGCCGAAGAGTCAAGTGGCGGATAAAATCTGTCCTTGCTGATGGTCTTTTACAAAATGTAAATAAATTCCCCCGTGATGTGGCTTCAACGTGTTGAATGAATTCTATTTTGCTGTCAAAATTAGATTATATTTTGGAAGCCCGAAAATCTCCATCAATTCAAAACATATAGTTATTGTTACCTATGGTGACAATCTCCTCACAGGAATCACCCAAAGTGAAGTAACCACCTACTGGAGTAGAGCTATTTATTCGCAATTGTTATCATGAACAATGATGACAAGAGGACTATCCAGGGAACACAATTGAAAAAGTTTCCAGCCATGTCCTTCTATTGTATCCCTTTTCTATTTCAAGCTTCCGCCTTTGGGCAACTTATCACTTTCGCAAATCGAAAATTGATAACATCAGTAGGAAGATGGAGGTGGAGGTGTAAACTGTACGCGTTTCCGACACGGAAATACCTACACTGTGAACTTGCAGATTATTGGAATTGTTTTCGATTCTTTTAGAGATGTGGTTTTTTGTTTCCTTTTCATATTTAGGATCGACTATATCGCGGACCTTTAAAGGATTGAAATGCGTTTGTGGTAACTATGACAGCTCCCTAGAGGGATGATTTTTGTTTTTCGATTTCAAGTTGGTTTCTATTGTGTGGCACCATTGATTGTCAATTGCTTGAAAAAAGTGAACCAGAGGTTGAGTTGTCCTTTTGGTGGTCTTGTATCGGAGTATAGTATAATGGATATACTCCGTCTTGTATAATGTAGCTTGTGAATGAATTCAATTTGGGTATAAATGAAACCTTGCTGTGTACGTGGATTGGGAAACATTAGAAATCGCTTAGGCAGTGTTTTGCATGTTGTCAAAAATGCGAAACCTTTGCAAAGCTGGTCTTGTAACTGAAATGGACAATTTTGACAATAAGTAGGTACAGTAACCAAAATAACAGAGGGCTCTGTCCACGACCTCTGCTGAAAAAAAAAACAACAGAAAAGACATTTGCAAGAGGTGGCGCAGTGGAAAAAATCCTTAAGATGTATGTATATGTTTGTGATTTTTGGGGCTTCGAATCTGAGCCCCTTGCTCTTCTTCACCACCACTAACCAATGCACCCACTTTGATGAATATCCCAGAAAATAACGACCGAAGAATTAATTCAAGAAATGAATAAAGTTGTGGAGTAAGCATTAAATATTATTGAAACATTTAAGTGGCCTCAACTCCGAATGCGTTTCGGCCCCGATGTGGTGGGTGGGCTCATCAGTAGCTTACTCCACAACTTTATTCATTTCTTGAATTAATTCTTGATTTGAAAACTTTTTAGTAAAACTGCGCCAGGCCACGGGCATAAAAAAAAAAATCCTATACGATTAAATCTTTGACCAAAGACTCGTATTAGGTTATGGTTCACAGTCACTTTGTGTTTGTGATTCCATATAGTCTCGGTAAACATCGAGTAAACAGTGCGTCTAGGCAGATGTGGTGGTTCGTCTACTGATGAGCCCACCCACCACATCGGGGCGAAACGCATTCGGAGTTGAGGCCACTTAAATGTTTCAATAATCAGCAGCAAGGTTCGATATAGCAAGTTGAAGCTCCTAAAACTGGTATGTATTTCGAAATATCTAAAAACCATCGTCTGTGGGTAATGGTTAGGTACACAACTAAATCTTCCGCAGCTTTACTTAATGAATTCAACGTACGAGTTCGGCAAAGCTTAGCTAGGAGTTGACACTTGACAGTGTAGCTGACAGTGTGAGGATTTGTGTGCTTCCAGATGATATCTGCAATGTGTGATATTTCTTGTTGGCCGCACCTACACAGATATCCTGTATATCAAGTAGATGTATGCAAAGAATAATTTCCTTGAAGTTCACAGAGAAGAAAAAACAGCAGCTGTTTACAGAATTATCATAGTATGATAGAGACTCGACGTCCTGAAGCCTGTAACACAACGCGACAAGTAGTTGTATGACAAGTGAATTTCGACAACTTGTAAAAAATTGTGTAACACAAACAAGTCCGTGAACTCTTTGACAATTGTCACCATGCAAGATGACAAGTGGGAAATTATATAAGGTCCCTCTTTCTGTAACAGAAGACGGCAAGTGTCAAGAAATACTTGTAGAACTGTGGTTCAATAAAGACAGGTGATTTGAATATTGTCAAAAGCTGCATTTTTAATTAAATACCCTAGTGTCTAAAATGTATTTTGTGTAATTAACGTATTAATTATAATGTTACCAATTTAGTTAGTACTTGCAATTGCGCATTTCTTATCATTTTGCTGAATTACGTCCAATTCTTATTTTGCGGAACTACGTTTAGGCTTTTTGGCCAGGCTGTGTATTTCCTTCCATTTGAACATTTATTTTCTTTTGTTAGGACATCATCAGAAAGCACCAAAAATGATATATTTTCCTATCTTATTTTAGTAAAAATTTAATTTTTTTTTCTTTTGCCATATTCACCTGTTAAACACTTGTCGAAGAATACCGACAAGTCAGAGAAATTTAATTCTTTTGACAAGTGCAACGGTTTACGTTCTATTACAGAATTAATTTGTACTTGTAGAACAAAATTCAGACAAGTGAATTTAGACTTGTCGACTTGTCATATTGGGGCTTACCAATAATCATTTTTAATCTTCAACTTAAATGTTTTGACGGTCACAATGGATAATTTTATATGGAAATTTTGGCAATTGTGACTTCGTAAAAGTTAGACTGCACACTAAAAATGATTATTAGTACCGCGGATTGTGTTATAGGCCTCTGGAGGTATGGATTGACAACCATAGCTACCATCATGTTAAATTGTTGTCAAAGTACCTATACATAAAGTAAAAAAGTATGCCTTACTGTCAGAGAAAACTGCAGCGAAAGTATACTCGCTGCGAACAACTCGAGATTTTTTGTTATTCATTGAGCGAATGATAGCTATCAGAGAAGAAATTGTTCTTGTCAAAAGACAAAGAACAAAAGAAGAGAACTGACAGCAGAGACATAAAACAGGTGCTCGTAAAGTTGAGATCGCATAAAATGTATAATTATCTACTCATAAAAAAATCAAAACTGCACACATATTGGTCTGTTACTTTACTTTTTAATCTCAAGAATTTTTAAGAATTTTTACTCAATGTCGTTCCTTACCTTGAAAAATTTGTAGATAAAATGCCCCTCCACTGAGAATTTTACTAGTTTTTACTCAAACTGTCAACAAATTTCTTTGAGTAAGAATTGGATAAAACTGTCAGTCGTCTGAAAATTGACAGATGATTTGAAATTTGTTGTCCTTTTTGGCCTGCCCGCCTGCGCGTGTAACGATTTGTGTTTTGATTTTCTGCGATATGAGAAACAAATTGGTATCAGAATTTAGAACAGAAGGCGGGAAAATATTGTAGCTTTTTTCTCTTCTTGAATTCTTGTAGTTCAGTTAGTTGAAATAAAACTTTTCCACTTATGTATTTGGATTTATACTCGCATGCAATTTATGAAAAACTAAATGCATCTGTCATTTTTCAAAAGCGTTCCCCAACTTTCCCTAACGTAAGTTTTTCTCTCTGAGAGAGAATTTATCCCTATCACAGCCATTTTGACAGTCTTTTCCAATTTTTACTACAAAAGTAAAGGAACAGAACAGACTTATATTAGGTTTTAGGTACCGAATATTTTACTATTCTTTCTCCACGTGTATGCAGACTGCAGAGTCATACTAAATAACAAATAAATGATCAATATATTTATATTTATCATAAAATTGGCAAAATAAGTCAAGTACCGTCCCGATAAGACCTCATAGTGGTGCGAATTTATCACAAGGTCAGAAAAATAAGGCATTTTACGAATTTCCTTATTTACTTCGAAATTTGAGATAATAAATTGTTGGTGCGAACAATTTTGCATATACGTAAAAAAAATAACCACCGATTGTAATCTGTGTTGCCACTTACCAATTTAATATAGCGTGTCGTATCGATCCATTCGATTGACCAAAATAAAGTAAGGTATGCAAATTGCTTATCGTAGTCTAGTCAGTCGAATAATGTATGTCATTGGAAATGAAACGCAGCCATTTTAAGTTTCCGACTAAAAATAGGGTCGAAATAAAGTTTTGCTTGATATATTTCTACTTGACTTTGACGTTATAATGCTTATATTCATACCTTCAAAGTTTGACTTAAACGTCATAATACTTAATTTAATTCGTAATTATTTCGAATCGATAAAAAGCTATTTGTTTGTTTGCCAAACGTTATAGAAAAAAAAATCCCTACAAAATATTACCGACCATTATTTAGATCGACTTTGATCGGCCAAATATTTAACAAACTCAATTTGACAGTAGCAGTAGATTTTAAAACAAAAAATGTGATATTTTTTTTATTATAGGTTTTTTTTTTTGTAACCTGACAATGACGAAGATAAATGTCTTATTTTCTGACCTTGTGACAAATTTGCAATTCAATTAGAAAATCTTATCACGGCTCGACTGATTTTGTTATATCTACTTATTTTTTTGCATTTTATAAATATTTTCGTTTATCTTTATGTATAAGTATGGCGAAATATATAATAATATCAGATCAGTTGTATTGCAAATTACGTTCTCTTACTTTTAGAATTTTTTTTTCTACTAATTTAAAGAAAATAATTAAAATATTTATCAGTTAAGATAGGTGACTTAATTCTATTTTTAAAATAAGATTAAGTGGAGTGGCGTACCCACTTGAGAAAAGTGAATATATATGGTTTCTAGTGGAATATGTAAGTGGGTACGGTTGTACCTACCTTAATGTTGTTAATTTGTAAAATGCTAAGAAGAGGGAATAGAACTACATACAACATACAATATGAGGTAATCTAATCAACTCCAAGTTATTATCGCTGGTTCCCATTATGGGAACAAAACTAATAGTAACGGGCTTCCAATACACGTGAGAACTATCAGATTCCTTTTAGAAAATAGAAAATTGTCTTGTTGCTATCTAGTATTTCAGATTTCTTCTATTTTATTATTTATAAGTTGAGATTGTTGTCTTCAATTATGTTATCATTATTTATTATTCAAATAGAGCAGGTAGCGAATTATCACATCGGTAATCGATTGAGTGAAAGGTATCAGGTTAGTTAAATTATTAAAAAAAGCTTTGATGAAGGTTGCTACCAGATCCAGAATGTGTGGTCTTGGTGTCAAACCGAGCAAAACTGAACACCGCACTAAGACCAAAAGCCTCCAAAGAACAGCATGCATAGGCACCACAGGTGCCGTCAGACGCCATCACAGTCCTTTTGCGTTTCTAACCTTTAGACCTTAACATCACAAACATCACAGGTCACAGCAAATAGCGCGATCAGACTCAGAGAGTCAGGGTGCTGGTCTGCGTGACCCTACGGCCATAGTTACAGTTTGCTTTCTCTATCAAGAGCACTATTTACCTACCTACCTCCCTCAACGGAGTACATTACTCCCAAAATACTTCTTACAAACAATTTTTTAAGTAGAATTTCCTTCAAGATCAGATTGGTAAGTCGGCGACGAGTGAACAGAGGGACTCGAATCTATCCGGACGGTTAAAAAATAGACTGTGGAGTAGGTGCGGGAGTATTTACTGCTTGTCTGAACATCTCAAAATCCTTTAGGCTTCCGGAACGACCAGTGTATTTTAGGCGGAAATATTTGCCATCCGCGAGGCATACCGCCAAATCAAGCTACACGCAAAAATATTTCAGAGGCAAGAGATAGAAATATTCATCGATAGTCAAGCTGTCATCAAGGCTATCGCCTCAGTCTATATAACCTCGTAGAATGTCGAGACGAGCTGATGGCATCGCTTGATCGGCACAAGGTTACCCTGACTTTAATTGCAGGTTATAGCAACTTTTATGAAAATGAACAAGCCGTCGAGTTGGCCAGGCAAGGTTCAACACTCCACCGTTCACTTGCGGAATCAGTCCAGATTTCGCTCGGGCAGTAAATGCAAAAATCTCTTCATAATTATTATCGAAGGCTAACCATAGGTGGAGGGATCTACCGAACTGCGACATATTTAGAAGAGAAAGATGTGGCCAAGTAAAACACGAAAATATATCCCCAGAATAACAGCAATCGCCATACAGTCCACTGGCCTATAGGGGCCTTAAAGAACTGATAATCTTCCTGAATTCCAGGATGGATCTAAACCTCCCCTTCGATAAACTTACAACAAACAGGTGAAATGATTTGTGGTAACAAAACGGCACATAGTGCTACTTGCGTTTTTCTCAACCGCCACACCTACCTACCTACCATGACTCGATCACTAAACACGAAATACGAAAATAACGATACGTGAAGCTCTATCTCTTTTATCCAAAAAAAAACATGTGCAGAAAAGTCTTTGCCGAATAACTACATCACATTACATTCAATACATCAAGAAACATGGATTTGCATTGTAAAATGTCTCAGGCTTTAAATCCACTCCATAAAAATGCACGGACTTACATTAAATAGATTTGGCAGCATTGGATTTAAAAATGTAAGTACTGTACTTATGCACACGAAAAAAGACAGACGGGACTTATCTGATATCTCTTTCTCACTCTCCTACATTGACAGCAATTAATGCAAAGGCCAGCTCCACACAGGCCATCCCATGAAAGTCACTTCGGGCGAGATTTTTATCTGTGGCCATGGCTAAAATATGTCAAATTGGCCGCATTCAAGAATCTACTTATCGTTAGTCGACTTAAATTGTCTGGACTTAAATTTACCTGGACGCGAAAACTTATTTAAATTTTCGGTATTTGACTTCTGAATTTCTGATTGGTGCTCTACATGCATGTCGCATGCTCTCCGATGAGTGATTGATAACCCAATAGAAATGTCAAAACTGAGTTCTCCTGTCCGGACACATGTTGGCACAAATAGATGTCAACTTAAGGGCTATTCATATGAGAGCGACCAACTACCTACGAACGATCGAATATTCACAAGTTTTCACAGTCCGTTACCATGAACACTTTTCTTGATCGCTGCAGTTCGCGAATTTCAGTCATCAGTTTCTACCAAGAATTTCTCATTTGAGGTTAAGTCCGAAAGAATTTTTAATTCGCTAGTTTGTGGAACGCGGTTTAATGTTGTAAATCGCGAACAAACTTTGACAATTCGCACCATGGATGTTTTCGTTCGGAACAAAAAGTTTTTAATTCGAAATTTTGTTGTCTAAAATGTTTTTAAACTTGTTTTCTTAATACATTTTTATAGGATAACTAATTAGCGTACTCTTGGAATAGTGAAATGTGTAATTTTCTATTCATAAATGCATCAGAAGTGCGGTTTGTTTGCAATTCATCTATTTGTTCGTTCGCTCTCATGTGAATGGTCCTTTAGTAGTACATAAGTCGAGAAATTCTTGACTTGATTTGTTGGTGTTACGGACATAAAATCACGTGACCAGTTCAGCTCAATGAAAACTCAGCACCATGAAGTTAGAGAACTGTCAGACTTACTAAACTAGATTCTTAAACGCCCTCATTGAATTTTGGAGGTCTGTACAATTTGCAGCAGGTACCACTTGCATCAGAGTTTCAGCACATGTGCTTTCTACATAAAGGCAGCTGTCATACTTATACCAAAACACAATGCGAACTATGTGCAAGCCAAGGCTTTATTAATGAGCTAAATAACCTATCAAAAAAGTGTTTAAATACTTTTTGGATATGCGAGTCTGTCATTGTCAAAGTTGTGCAAGAAAAACCTCTTCAAGAGGTTAGTTCAAAAGCATACCCTCCAAACAAATCTGCTGTCAAAATAATGAAAAGACGCTGCAAGCCACCAAAAAAAGAAGAAAAGCTGAAAGCTAAGAACTGTACCTAGAAGAAGGTAGAAGAAGTAGACCCTGCGAAACTCTAGCAACTACCTTCTGGTTTTTAAGAGAGAACGTTTTTCAGCGAACGACACCTTGTCATACAGAAACATTTCAAATATCGAGTATAGAACAATTTCAAATAAAATAAAAAAAAAAATAATTATATATAATAATAATTGGCGCAACAGGTCCTTATAGGCCTAATTCTTCACAACCATTTGACCAACAATTTTATGCCGAGTCCGAACGGCGAAATTGAGAAGGTTTTTCAGGACTGTTATACTCTCGGATGTTTGTCAGAAGTTTGCGAGAGGTGGCTGGCAAACCTCGAAATGGCCAACGAATTTCAAATCAAAAGAGATGCATCACTTTTTCTCGACTTCAAAGCCCCCGTACCGTAGCATTCATCGCCATGAGTTCTACATGGCGATGGCTGGCATCACATCCAGGACGACCGTATGGTGGCACGAATTCCATAGCACTTCTTGGAATTCGAGTTGGGGACATGCATTTAACGTGATACGAAAGCTTGTCGACACTGAATACCTCGCGGATTCTGATGTTTCTTAAGCAATTACACGAAGAATTCCCATTCCGATAGCTTGTATCTATGATCTCATTCTTTCGGTCAGTACCTACCCATATATCATGACCACTGGAAGGAGTTGTAACAACGACCGAATTAAAGCCCGATAACTTAGCTTTGACACGAAGTTTGGTCCTCCTAATAACACATTGTCCTTGTTGTCTCAAAATGAACGCCTTTTTGCCAAATTATAAATGCAGACCAAAAAGACAAAACACGTCGAGGACATATAATATTCCAGTCAAGCAAATGTTTCATTCACAACCTGGAGCTTTGGGACGATAACGAAATTCCATATCAAAAACCAACGCTTGGTCTGGATAGCCGGAAGCAACGTCCTGAGGACCGCCAAGTATCAAACGCTGCAGTGTCTCATAATCAAATACTCTAAAATGTGATGGCGCCCAACGAGGGGCTCACCTCACCAAAAATTTGAAGTTTCTCGAAATTATGAATAAATTATAAATAAATATAACGCGATTTTTCTAACGCCCACGGCAATAGGTAGCTATGCCTGTAATTTGTTTTGAATTTTGACTCAATTAAAGGCCGCCACTCTAGGCGTTGGACGGTCCAAATAAAATGCAAATCCTTTCAAATAAAAATTAAATCGAACCGAACTCAATTAGTTACGACAAAAAATAACCCAAAGTTACTTTATAAAATAAAAATAAAATCAATTCCATGGTTTCACGGCAGAAATAAATTAAAAAAATTGTTATGGTCTGGTCATCCTTTGGCATAGTACCTAATGTCCCTCCAATTAAAAAATAAAATTAATGGCTGCACCCAGACGGGAGCCCTAGAAACGGATATGGCTGTGGAAACAAAAAACCCATTCATGAAAGTTAATAAAACTTTCTGTCTGTGTTTTGCGAATCCTTACAGCAAATTTTTCGACTCTTTCTTATGGAAAGTAGAAGAACACAAGGCAACCGAGCGACAAGGACATTCTGAATTAATAACAGAGTTGCATAGTGCAATGTTAGTCATCTCTCGTCTATGATAATTCATTATTTTGAAATATTCACCAGATTTCTAAGAAAATTGAAAATGGAAAGATGGACCTGACCTCCTGAGGGTTAATCACAGAAAAAAGAAAATAAGCATCCAACAAGTAGGACCCCCCCGCTTCGTTTACGGACCGCGTGGCTGTATGTCAACACGGATTTTGTCGTTTGAAGGAACTTAATTAGATGAGATTTGGCACAAAGGACTTTCACGCATCAATTCAATGTCAATAGAATTCCTCTTCGAGGACAATTATATTATATTGAGTTACTTACCTGGTGGTTAATTGTTTTGAAGAATATTGTTTTAAATAAAACCGCAAGACACAAACTAAAACAGAACAGAGAGGAATGCCCTTGTTCGTAGGATTTATAGCACTTGACACAAGATTCACAGCACTTTTTTTTGTAATACACTTTCACTTTTACTTTAGTTTATCTTTTGCTTTGGTGACGGTTTTCTCAATACTTCGATGTCCTGATTTTGGTACTCCTGTTGAATCTTCACTGTTACGAAGTCAGTGAATGAATGTTGTAAGGACATGAGCTGCTGGTTCTTTTATATTTGAATTTGAGTTTGGTCGTTTGAAACACCGTGTGAGCAGAGATAATGTCTGCAGTGATAAGGATGCGTATGGACACCCACTCATTGAGCTCGTATTGGTTGAGAATTTGTGTTACCGTGGGGATATGGGTTAGATGAAGAAGATTTGAATGGCTTTGAGTGTATTCGTCTTGTAAAGGGAAATTTCTCCTGCGCTGCGAAAAGCTTTGATATGGGAAATTCTTCACGATGGCTATGAAATGAATAGTTGAGTGGGGTAGGTTTAGGTTAGTTGTGAAATATCCTTTGTGATGAAAGGTTATTACCGAGCAGATATATGCAGTTATTTTACTTCTAAAGGATTTTGCATGACTTTGACCTAAGATTAGATAAATTTCTTGCTAACTTTAAATAAGTGAAACAAACTTGATTCCCTATCTTGAAGTTGTCCTCAGTCTTTCGCGCAAGGTGTTCCATGGAACTAAAATTGCCTGTCAACTCTTTAGTGATTCTGTAAATCGTTCTATTTTCTATATGCATTTTAGCCATATAACATTTTTGACATATTTTTTCTGTCAACTGGCTGTAATAAATGTCGGCCATCTTTGCATTTTGTACGAATGACATATCGCTATAAAATATGTGAATAGCTATACTTGCGACACTTTGCTGTTGTAATTGTGCTCTGAAGGATGACTTACATGCTGCTGCAGGTATACAGATACTACCTTTGAACATCTTGGGCTCTGCAAATTGGTAACATCAAGTTAGAGCTGGACTCTTGGGAGCTCGTTATGACTATGAGGCTATCGATTTGGAACACCATAGAGGGTATCTACCGATATGTGAGCCCAAAAAATCTTATCAGCAATTTTTTAAAGAAACCTACCATTGAATTAATTTCCATAAGCAAAAGTGATGCAAAAATTTAAAGTGATTTCAACACCAGTCACTGCTTTCTTGAGAATTTAGAAGGAGAGTAATGCCCTCTTGCATGTTTATCATTGTCATACCGCTGGGAAAGGTGCAGCAGTGGAAACAAGTTTAATTTAATTTAAAATTCCCATTTTCCGAGAATTGAACCTGAGACTTCTTGGTTGGTATTCGATCACACTAAACAATAAGCAACGAGCAGACTTATTTTTAACACCAGGGGAACCCATAACGCTGCAATGGCGCCGTTCTCGGAAATATAGGTTTCCAAAGACGCAAACAAATTCTGTTAAGTCATTGATAAGTGATATGAATTGGTTGTCTGTCTTAATGAGGCTCATACTCGTAGGTCACATTTGCCACTCTGCTCTAAATCACAAACCACATAGAACTATACCGCCGTCTTCCGTGCACCTACCCGATTCTCCCCGGAATGTTTATGGTTTCGGACTGTAGCTTACGGATTGCTTGGATGATGTTGGCCTTAAGTGCTTGAATCGTTTCTGGCTTGTTGGCAACATCGGTCCCTCACGGTTCCCCACAAAAAAAAAAAAAAAAAAGTCCAAAGCGGTCTAATCGCAGCTCCGAGTCGGCTAATTGACATCACCAGGGAACGGATTTTATTGGCCTTGCTTTTTTTTACACGCAGTGCCTTTTTTCCTAAGATTGGATTTTTTTTGGTCAAAGCTAAAGTTTATGTCCACTTTTTTCTTAACTGCGCAATTCAAACAAATAATATCGCCGAAGCATTACATGCACACGTTGTTTGCAAATTTCCGACAAACATCCAAGAGTATAACTGTCCTGAAAAATCGTCTCAATTCAGCCGTTCGGACTCGGCATGAAAATTGTAGGTCCCTTCCATTCGTTACAAAAATAGAAATGTACACAAAGCCAAACGAATAGTTTTGAGCAGCTAGGCCTAGGGTTCCTATACGGACCTGCTGCTATGTATTTATCTTTTTTTGTGTCCTGTGTGCAATTGATCGGAGATATGTACTTTAAATATTTGAAGGGGGATCGATGAGAAAATAATTGCAAACAGCAAAAGGACCAGCTGCTGAAGTTGTGGTGAAAGCGCGCGCCTTCTTTTCTGCAAACGAAAGACTCAAGACCATAAATAATGTAGTAAATGGCGCTGAAAAGTTCAAATTGCCTCCAAATATTGCAGTCGCTGTCGATGACAAGACGTCATTTAAATGGTCTCCACTTCTTGTCTCTGCCGATGTCCTTTCTTCAGCTCTTTCAAAGTTTCCCTGAGGAACAATCGCAGGCGTTTGTTGCCAGCAAATTCTAAAATGCTTATATGGTTGTACACTTGTACAGTGTCATTATAAGGCTTAAAACATTTCTTTTAATAAAAGGCATTTATGCCTTTTTTGCAGTTTAGTTTTGCCTTTTTTTAATTTTTTGGGTCAACAAAATCCGTTCCCTGGACATCACCAAGCCGGCTCATAACACGATGTGGGATTTTTGTGCGCAAAAGATCGATTGTGGCATGGGCTGTGTGGCTGTGTGCCATCCTGAATGAATCAGAGGTCATCCATACGGGTGCTTCATTTCGGCCAAAAACATATTTTCAAAAAACCTACTGTTTGGTCTACACAGCACTCACTTTGGAAATAAGTTTTCAATATTTCTCAACGTTGTTCAAGCGTAAAGCGACTCATTTCGTTCCGCGGAGGTATGATACTGACTTTGTGTCAAGATTTCGAGCGGGAAACAGCTGTCAGTGTCAGAAAAAAACATATGATATAAAAAGAAACCCCTATAGATGGCCCACCCTTTAGGTAAAGAATGGCGGACAGTTTTTACGTAGGTACTATTATTGTACGTTGCCATTCACCTCTTTAAAGGATGAGTTGATTTGGTTATGGTAGAAATTTATATTTTGAGGAGTTCTTGCTAGAATGCTAGGGATATTGATGTTTGTAACCGTCCTGTTATTTCGCTGCAGTATAGCTTAGACCAAATAAGTCCATTGTGAACGTGTACCATAAGTCGAGTCGATTATTTCCACTGCTCTTGGAACCATTTTGAATTTTGGAGAAATTTCCGTATGTTGCTGATATCTGTCTCGGCTAAATCCGCAAGCTCCCCGAAAAAGTACTCTCCTAGAGTTTGTGTTCTAATCGAGGATAGCGCCATGTATAGTTAAGTATATAGTAGGTAAAAGGAAGGCTGCGGTGGCTTGCTTGCATTCTTTTTTGAACCAGACTTTGTTCGAATCTGATTATTAGAATCAGAATGGAGATTATGAAGTTCCACACCGAGTAAAATCGTTTTAGTTACAGCTTCCGCACACGTATTCACGCCAGTCTTCCGAAAACACGGTTCAACAAAATTATGCAGCTCATCCCAATTAGATCAGCTATATAATTCCATAATCAAACTGGATGATGGCGATCTTGGTTGTCTTTTGTCCGTATACAGAATCGATATCTAGCTATTTATATAGTGCATGCATTTTTTTAAATTTCGGACCAAATATTGCCTATTGGATAATAATGTATGCATTATTAAATTCCCTTTGCTAAAAAGCCATTCTGGCACATTTCCAGGCCAGGCGAATACGGAGGTCTTCTTCAATGACTTTCCGTAGTGTAATATTTTAGATCGAAAAATTGTTGTTCCCGTTTCATAAAAGAACGGAAGTGCAATGACAGCATTTTGGGGTGACGCCCAAACTAAAAAAATGTCATAATGTCATAAAAACATTGCTAGGCTATATTTGTTGCTGTAAAATATCCACACAAATTTGGAAGACGTGACATTGATTTTCGGCGTAATAGCAACATTGGTCCTAAGTAGTGGGGTTGCACGGGGCAAATACTTTTTGCGCTTTATTTCCATCTTGTTTATTTTTGCGCCTTATGCATTTTTTAGGCATTATTGCCTAACGCCTTTAGAGGTAGGCTGACTACAAAAAACCGAATATTAAATTTCCAAAAAGTCCAAATTTTGTAGTTTTGTTTATTTTGTCGTAACGCGACGCGATGTATGTGCTCTTTGTGTTTCGTACACTAATGTCGTTTTCGGAAGATCTCTCCGCGATTCTGAATTCAAATCCAGAAGCAAATTTCTCTTCTTTTCACGAAAAGAACTATGCTTCCGGACGGTTCTGGACGACCAACCGAAAACTACATTTATCTACTTGAATTCCATGTGTATAGGTACAAGCGATCCTACTCATTCATAATTTCATAATTTCAATCCACAAACTAAATTGAGTTATAATTTATCCGCAGAAATGCTTCAGTTTTTTGAAAATCCTCAAACGACTTGCTTCGTATGCAAAACCGTAAATCCATACTAATAACAAGTTTTCATCTAGGTAGGTATAACTTTTATCTACGAATAGAATCCAATTTGGCAGAGATTCAATCCTCGCCAAGAAAATTTGCACAACGAAAGATGAAAATAATAATCCATCTAATAAATGAAAACGAAAAAAATAAAATTCTTAGAACGCGTCCTTCAGCACACTACTCTACTGTCATTAAATGTATTTTTAATTTTTTTTTCTTGTTCATCTCATCTGCGAGGAAATTTGCGCTCGAGTAACTCGCAAACGACGGCCACGCTACCTTAATAAACAGATCCGTACTAGGGATGTCCGCTTTTTATGTTTTATTTTTTTTTCTTAAGCTTTCTCATTATTTAACGGTTTATTCAGATGGTCACTTCATTCCATTGTTTAAATTGAAAAAGACTGCTTATTACTTAGGGAATCAGTTCAGTTCCTACCTGTTACTCTCCAAAGGCAAAGGGTATATAAATAAAGGATAACAGAGAAATCACTTGAATCAGAAATAAGTTGTATACATTCGTATAAAACCAAAAAATTAAAACTTGCAGGAAGAGAAATGCGTGACCATTAAACTGACAATAGAATGTCGTTCATTAGAAGATGCCCAAAGGTTGTACACATCCTTTTATGCCACCCACTATACATTGCGAAGAGAAGTCCAAATGTGCACTCATCTGATTGGTCAAGACAGCACAGTGACCTTGAATACAATGATGCTCATGGTTGGAGTGGAATACGTTGGGGAATTATTTTCTACTAGTGACGTACCTATGCAACAAGTTGAGGAGCTTTTTATAGAGAGGAGAAAAATATCCCACATTTGTTTAGGAATTTCGTATATGATTTGATATCCATAAAGGAAGCTTAAGGACTGTGGGCCTTTCTAATAACCATTTTTAGCCTTTCACTTAAGTAATTTGTGTGTCGCAAATTCGTCATTGTGGTTTCGTAAAGTAGTACCCACACTAAAAAGGGTTATAGTACCTACCGGACAATAGTGTTAGGGAATATGTAGCGAACACTGACTGTTAGAATCTGACTTTAAAACGTCTGATGATGACTTTAATTCCAGCGGAAGTGCTTATTAACAACTTGTTGTTCTCTCAAGACAGCACATCAAATTCAACGATGGGCTAAATATTTTACTCGTTAATATTACTGAGTGTCATAAAAAACACAAATAAAAAAGTTTATGCTTCTTTTGTCTACTCCAGTTCTGCATACCTCATTAAGCTCTCTTTTAGATACTATTTTTATAGAATTGGGATTTCAAGCAATGTCGTAAATACCTCAAGCGCCATGTGCGGTCAACGTGACGTGTCATAACGTTTTGGAGGGGAGAGGACGTATTTGATTTGAAGATATCTTCGATGCCAACGGTGGGGAAGAGAGGTTGTATTTTAAGTCCGCTAGTACTAATTCTATTTATCACATCATAACTGCAATTGAAGAAGGATTATTTACTTAACCTAGGTGGCGCTACAGTCCGAGGTAGATATAAAGTTTCAAACTACCTCAAAGTTATAGAGATGTCTATAATAAATATTTTGCCCTCAATCACGATTAGAACATTTTTTTCGCTTCTGTCCCAATATTTGAAACGCGACAGTGACAGCTCAATGAGTTCTGCCAGTGATGTCAATGGCCGCGTTCCACTGACCGCTAGATGACTAGCGCGCATGCCAAACTCCATATAATAAAAACTGACATGTCATCATTTGCGCTAGAGCTCTAGCACATATTGTGAAATCGAAATGTCAGTTTTGTTTATATGGAGTTTGGCATGCCGCTAGTCATCTAGCGGTCAATTGAACGCGGGCAATGTCATCTGCGTATGCAAATAATTGCACAGACTTGTGAAAAATGGTGTCTCTATGGTGTTGGCTTGTGAGTTTCGCATTTTCTAAAGTATAGATGTTGAATCCATTTCTTTTCTGGTCTAAATCCTTTTCTGACATCAAAGGTCTCGGCGAAATTGTTTCCGACCTTAAATGGAGAAGCGATTGTTCTCCATCGTCATTTTATAAAACCTGTCGAATTTGTGAGGGACGTCAAAAAATAGCACTGCCCTTTAAATAGCTTGTCTTTATAGATGCTTTTGACTTCTTGGAATTTTCTAGGGTTTGTCTAAGTGTGAACATTTGCTCGACGGTGAAATGTTCTGTCCTAAAACTGCACTGACATCTGACATAGACCAATCAGGTTATGTGCCTATGCCTACGAAATATTCTACGCCTTCACACAATATGGCAGATAGGATATTGTTATGTCCTTATAGGTGACTTATACCTCTGTAGTTGACTCAGTTGAAAGTGAGACATGCTGGCCTAACGAGTAGTGAAGTCTATAATGTTGTCGATTTCCACGAAGACACCAGCACCGGACCCTTGACTAGTTTTGAAGTCATCCGTGAAAGTAAGACTACATTCCAAACCAGGCTTAGACTCTGGCTGAAGCCATTCCTGAACGCAAGGCAAGTCGACTCTAAATTTGCACAACAGCCGAAGTTCCGGTGTCATTGCATCAGACGGCATATCCATTGGAACTAGGGCCGTACGATAGTGTCGTGCAAGGTCATCGAAACACCAGTGTGGATTATACCAAAAACCACCCCGCCTGAGACGGTTGTTACTGTGATAGTAACACCAGGATATATATACATAGGTATCAAGGGGATGTAAATCAAGCAGAGCCCTCCGTACTCGGGAAAGCACCCGTGCAGTCGAGACAAACCGTTCTTTGGAGTTTTGTGCAGAAGGCAGTCACATATTTTCGCGAAATCCCTCTCCACCAAACAACCGACGCATAGGCTAGAAAAGGCCTTATCATAGCCGGTATAGATCCAAATGACCTTTTTGGGAGATACGGCCCACATGTGCCTCGGATTGTGATGCGAGAGCAACCCAAAAGCTCTTATGCAGATTGTGTAAAAAACAAATTTCTGTCATCAAGTATGCACGATATGTTGTGACTGGAACACAATTTTCAGCATACGTATGCTGATTCAACATATCGTCTAATACTAGCTTAAGACATTTACTAATGTGCCGATAGCCAAAGAATTTTTGCCTCTTAAGATTAAGACAAAACCCACATCCAAATATGCTTATGTCGTTTTCGGTTGGTCGTCCAGAACCGTCCGGAGTTAGTTTCTCTATGTCAGCCACCTTAATAAATGTCGCAAATTCCATCCGCTTTTTGTCCAGGTCCAGTAATCCCATCTTCTTGGTTCGCTGCTTCATATCATTCTGTATACTGGGCCTCCCGTAATTATTCAGCTCCGAGCGGTCTCTTCAAGATCTCAACATTTTACGTTCTGATCCGGATGTCATTTCATTCAGCCAATCAATTCAGACGTCTTCCATTCAATTCTTCGTGTTCAATATTCGCGCTTACAAGTTTAGCATTTAGCCAGTCAAGTTGATGCCAATCAGAGTCTCTATTCATACAACCATTGACATATGCCCGCGTTCAATTGACCGCTAGATTACTAGGGGCATGCCAAACCCCATATAAAAAAACTGACATTTCACTATGTGCTAGATCTCTAGCGCAAATGATGAACTGTCAGTTTTTTTATATGGAGTTTGGCATGCGCGCTAGTCATCTAGCGGTCAATGGAACGCGGCCATATATGGACTGCTAGCAGACGTCTTCGCGTAATAAGTCAATGCATACAACAGCCAACGCTACCAGGAAAAAGTGTTGCCAATTCAACAAAAAAAACCTCTAAAAAACACGCTATAAAAATCTAAAGAAAATCCATTTGAAAACCAACATTTCGTGCATAACATAAAGTAACAGAGCAGGAGCTTTCAAAGTTAGGACATAATTCGAATATGGATCTGTCTGCTCGGACTTAAATTTACTGTGTTTAAAGGGGTACCCTATCCCGAAAACCAAAATCCCCAAATAGATTTCGAGTGTATTCACAATGCATTAACAGTAAAATAGGTATGGGGGCATGATGGCCCCTGCAACCCCCCTGATTGGGGGTTAGGTACAAGCAAAGTTTTTTTTAAAATATTTAGATTAAAAATGTTGGGGATTTTTGATTTGGTGAATTTTGAAAATGAAGATTTTGTGATTGGGGATAGTAAATTTGAGGATATTTCAAACAGTAGGGATTTTGCGCTTGGGTATTATGTGAGTATCCCGCTTAAGGGGAACGAAGTTGGACTAAATTTAGCTAAATACGACTAAAATATTTGAATGATTATAAATATGTACCTACTCAAATCCTCATGCTTTAAAGTCACTACACGAAATTCGACATAAGATTAAAGACGCTACAATGGAGTGGACGTCTTATTGTCATTCTTTAACTGACTTAAAGTCAACTCCTTATTTTCAGCAATTTTTGTATTCGAAAATTAAACAGGCAATAGAGTGCCTGTCTAGTGAATATAAAATGTAAACAGACAAGCTGCCCTTGGGCAATTTGTAACAGCTCCTGGATATGAATTCCCTCCACAAAAGATAAAAGGGCAACGGCTTTTACAAGTAAAAAATGCAATTCCCACACTATGACCGGTCATTGTTCTAAAATTAGGAAATTATCAAAAAGTTAGCCTTACTAACTCAGGTCCTGGTATATATAATATTCCCATAACCTTTATAATAATTTGGTTACATTAAACCTGCCAATGTCATTTTGATAGTCTAAAAGTCTGAAATTGAAAAGGAAAAAATCTCAGCCATGGTCTGCTGGAAGTTTATTTACACACTGTTGATGAAGACAGTTTATTAAATTATCCACCCTCTAGATAGATACCACCAACAGCTGAAGGACTTTGAACTGAAGTAAATTAATTTTGAATTTAAAGATAATCAAATAAGAAGCCACCAACTTGACGCCGTAGTTCTTAAGCAAATTACCTGTAGATTCACGAGATGTACTTATCTCAACCATCAAAATCGTTTTGTCTATCGTTTGATTTAAGTGGGACACCTACATGTACTTCAAATGGTACCACTGGTGAGTGCAAAAGAATTTGCATGCACATGTCCTTACAAAGGTTGAATGCAACGAATGGCTTAATACCCAGGGTCTGTAAATGTCCGAAGGCCCGTAAAGACCATTTTATTGACCTTAGCAATTTTTATTGAGCCATACGCAGGAGATATGAGCTGAGCGCACACGCTGCACGGTGGAACCTTTCCCCCCCTCCCAGAGGAATGTTATTGCAGATGCTGGACGCCGGCGGATGGCAAATTGATTGTCTGCGTTTAATTGGAAAACTGTATGCAAATGGGGTTGGAAATCGGCGTCTGTTTGGGGCTGTTATGTAGGTAGATAAATTTGTTTGGCACCAAATTTATTGCGGCCTTAAATCGGAGTATCCTTAGAGGAGAACTAAACGCCTTTGATATAATATTGTGTGCAGAATATTATTGTTAAATATTTATTTAGGGTGGTGTGTCCTTTGGCAGGACATTAAATAAACGATGTTTGGCCTAGTGATTGTGACATTTTGATAGTAAATGCGATTTGATGAAGCTAAGTGGGATGTAATTCTTTTTTTTTTTTTTGTATGGAAATTTGGTCTTTTGTGGTATCAATCTGTAAACAGAGCTAGAGAGATAGAGAGATAGTTGATTAGTACATACATATTTGTACTATTATATTAGCCCATTGAAGGTAGGTAGGTTGAAATGTTCTCCCCCTTTCAGGAGAGTCCTTTACTTAGTCGATTAATTCACATATTTTCTTCACAGTGCATACAATCTAACGTCATATAATATTAGCAAATGTCGTTAAATAAAGTTTTGGAAATTGTAGGTAGATACATCTATACTCCTGCGGGACTGGTGTAATTAATTCAAGACTGATGTTAGAGCAGAAAGAGAGGGTTCGGTGGTGCAGTTCATGACTAGTAACAGTACGTCGCGCTGCGAAATGTATACATCCCAAACTTGACATGACTTTCTATAGCTCGTAAGTTGTTATTAGACGTTCACACAGTAAAGCCGAATTTTTGCCCTAGTCGTCCTAAAAAATCCGCATCCAAATAACCACGAATTATTCTGCCAGTATAGCAATGAACACTAGCACCCCGGTCCGATGAGTTTTTGACTCCAACCCAGAGGGACATCGCAGTAGGGGAAAACCTCTCACAAGTTGAGGGGACCTTATCCAGCTAACTGGAAAGCCGTACTGGTTGAAGAGGCGCCATACCTAAGGAAGTAAGTATGTCTGATCCTTGCGGCACTTACCCTGCATTCTATTCTCAACTTTTTGGCTCTATCTAGTACAAATGGAGGAAGGTCCGCTATTATAGCTTTGTTCCCAGCGAAACAGCACCATTTCCTATTTACAAGCAATTTCTCTCGGAAAATCTGCTGTGAAAGACACGAACAAAATTGTTTATCAAAAATTCCAACATCATTTCCCCTTGCTTCGATTTTCAAAGAAAATTGAAAAGACTTGACACTAAATCTCAAGTTATTACCTTAAAACGTTGAACTTCGCTGGGGATTAAATTATCGTTGACTTGAAGTTGGTAAAGATATTTCGGGACTACAAGAACTTCTCTACTAATAACCAACGATAACCCAGTTTAATCGAAAGAAGCGGAAAAGGCATTGCTACTCTTCCCAGCCACCAATAGCCAGCCATGAATATAAGTTTACGTTTGTCAAGCTAATTTTTCAGACGTTATCGGACTAAGGTGCAATAATTGTTGATCATATATGTACTTGGGGAGAGGGTAAAAACTATTTAAAACATTATTCTACAACTACAGTCGCCGACCGACGTAAAACGGAAGCGGAAATGAAAATTTAAAATCCCAAAATGTCTTAACAAAAGAAGCAGTAATTAGCGATCAAATATAAAACCGAAATAGAATATAAAAAACTGATAAAAACCTTAGAAAGTGAGAGTGGTCGCCACAAACCAGTAAGAATAGACCGCCAACTTGCCGTACACCTACCCGATTCTCCCCGGAAAAAATTACCCTGTCTGTGAATACGTGTAAATGTCAAAATTAATGGCGGCAATGATTTTCCATGCTATACCATGGGCCTAGGATTTTTCAAGTATGCGTGCGTTAATGGCGCTCCTTTGATTTTGTACAGCACCAATACATAAAAAATCCTGGGCCCGCCGGCAGCTTGTAGGCAAAGTCCGTTATGTGGGAGGAGTCGACGGTCTATTCTCACTGGTTTGTGGTGGTCGCTCGTGACCGAGCCAAGATGAATTGAGATCGAGAGCGTTACCTATATCTACCATTGAATTTTACCGGTCCACGATTCATACTTGTTCACGACAAAGATTTGAAAAGCTTTCGTTTTTTTTAACTTTTCATAGAAACATGTTCAGTTCAGTCCCACATCAATAACCAATCCTCTGTAAACTTTAGCATCATTCCAGCAGCAGCCGCAAAAAAAATATTTTTGTGCATTGAATGAATTGTCTTATTAACTGCTCGAACGAATTCATTATCATCTGGACCACCATCAATCATTATTGCTTTTTTTTGTCCGATTTCTGTACTAGGAAGCCGAAGCAAATCCAATCGGCCCTAGCGAGGTATCCGTTGGAACCGAAAATTCTCCGATTTCATACGAATCGGAGTATTTTTGCCTCGAGGTATACTTCGGAACAGCTCTTCGAAACTTCGTTCCGACAAATATGTAACGCACACTGGCATTTTGCGTTTCAGTGCGTGCCAGTGCGTTTTTATTTTTGACAGTTTCATACGAATATTACCCACTTTAATGGAATTTTTGAGACTTTCAGAGAAAGCAGAGAATGCACTTCTGGATCAGACCAGTAATCCATTTTTTGAGAAGAAGAACCTCAGTTTTAAAAGGATTAACCGAAAGCCCATTCCTGGTGCAATATTCAAGGACGCATGTCACAGAGACAGTCTGTAAACATGATCCGACTGGTCTATAACCTGTTGCAGCAGTTTCCGTAAGCGAACAAATCAATTCAAAACATCTGGTGGGGTGATGATACTTATTAGGTTCTGGGTTTAGAAGGAGTCTTAACAGACTTGTCTAAAGCGGATCCAGTTAGTTTATCACGGCTTCTTTCTCTCCTGAAAAGCAATAGTTTTGCATTCGATTTAGAAAGCGATATGTACTCCTCCCTATAATCCGACAGTTCCGTCAGAACTCACCAGTTTGTAATCGACATGAAGTAGATACCGATTAGGTAACGTCAAATCAATCACCATTCAATCATTTCTTGTTGCCGTAACAAAGGTTGTCTGAGAACCAACATTTTTAATGACCATGTCAGATGATAGTAAAAAGTCTAGGAGGTGGTTTCCTTGTAACTACATTGCATTTGCTGCTGCCCCAGACTGTATTCTAAGCACTCACTCACTCACTTAACGTCGGGCAAATCTAATGGATTTTGTTCGTATTTCTTTCCTTATCTTTACCAGATATTTTTTCTTGTTTTCTTCTTCGTCAATGCTTTCAAATCATTTCAACGCTATTCATCTTTGATTTGTTTTATTAAATAATTCATCAAGTAACAAACAAAAGGCCATACCAAATATAAATTCGTCAAATGAAATGTCAAACCACAAGTGTCACAGACCCCTATTGTGAGTGTCGATAGCTGATCGTTGATCGACAACTGTGATTGTTATTTATCGATTTGACAGTCGCTTGTGGTCGATTACAAATGTCTGGTCGATGCTTTCTCTTGGAAGTGCAAAAATTTTGTTCGTACGAATAGCTGAAATCAATCGACAATTGTCGTGACTATCGCTGATCGGCAATCACAATAAGGGTCACAGTTTCTGAAGTTGGCAATAAAAGTCCCAAGTTGCGTTTGGTAAAATCAAGCGGCCCTTTATATCTACTGAGGTTCCGTTTGCGTTTTTCTCAAAACACACCTATCTACCACCTGCAGTGCATTCTATGTATTTTCCCTTCTCAATGAATACTTTTTCCTGTATATTCAGCTCTATCTTGGTATCCGTTCCGAAAGAAAAATTATCCGATTTTGTACGAATCGGAGAATTTTGCTTCATGGTAATCGCTCCGATGAGCTGTTCGGACCATTCCTGCGACAAAACGTAACGTACACCGGCAGTCTACGTTTCATTGCGCGATGGGTTGAGTTTTTTGCACCTGGTTTTGACAGCCACAAGTCAATTTCTCTCCGATGGTCTCCGATATCTGTTCATCGCGGAAAGATTTTAGTGAACAAAATGCGTTGATGCACGTTCGGAAAACGGATTCTAAATTCCGTATCCGACTGGATTTGCGTTGCGGAGAAAAGTACGATGATAGTTAGGCCTATTGCGAAGATCAACTATCAATCGGTTGACGGTTGACACAATTTATCAATTACAATTGATATTGGTATTGCGAAATATAATTGATAAAAATATAAATATATTGTGAACATAACGCAAAAAAATAAAGTTATTGTGAATGAAAACTCAATTTTGACAGTTCTAAAATATATTTGATTTAAAGAGTGATTTGCTATCTAATCCTTTGGAACTGGAAAACCGAAGGTAACTAATTTAATTTCCAAGGAGTGAAATTTGGCTAATTCTGAGCTCCTTTTTTTTAGAAAAGTGTAATTCCAAATCTAATAGGATGCTTGGATGGGAAACACATTAAAATCGTTGGTCCCAAAAAAGAGGTTTGGCACCTTTATTATAATAGAAAAGGCTTTTATAGTCTTAATGCACGCATGTATTCAATTGAAGGATACGAATCACAGCCCCTTTCCCATATCATTAAACTGGTGACATCGGTTTGGGCCACCACCAGTCGCAGATATTTCGACTTTATTTTCAACCTTTTTCTTTTTTGTCTTGCAGTTTAAATTGATCATAAAGTTATTGGAAATATTGTACAATGTACCCTTTGCTATTTCTGTCAATCTTGTTCAGGTGGTCCTAAGATATTTAGCTCTATTGCAAATTGCCATTTATTGCAAACTATTTTACCCCTTAAAAAATAACAATTAAAAATATTGATCTTCAACAATTTTAAAAATTCTTCCATTTCTCTTAAGCATTCGTCCTTATAAACACCAAAATTCCGATTGATTAAAAAATTGACAGCTACCAATAAAATTGTTCGCGATTGACTTTCACAATACCGTTTTGTCAACCGACTATAGCTAATTGATGCACGTTCACAATCGGTCAACACTTCATTGACAATTGATTGTCGCAATACCATTTCGAAAAATTGATTGAAGTATCAACTATCAATTGATAGTTGATCTTCGCAATAGAGCTGAGTATCAATTCATTGAATTGAAAAAGTGTTGCCATTGAAAGAACAAAACAAAATCCTTTTTAATTATTTTACTCAATAGTTTTCTTTATTTCTCCAGCAAAAAGGAAAATTCATTAAAATACAGTGAATCCGTAGACGTACAACTAGAGTACGCTGGGCTTAAAGGCTTAACTTTAAATTTAATTATAATTCGAATGCTAGTTACATAAATTTTCATCATTTTCATTTTACTGTATTCCATTCTCTGTGTGTGTCTCTATTTTCTATAATTATTAAATAATTAAAACAAAATATGTATACGAATGCAAAATCACCCAAGCTCATCTGGCGCTTACACCAATATTGCAAAAACAAACAAAAGTATTGAAGTATTTAGAAAGGTTATACGAAAACAAACAAGATTAACAATAAAACAAAGGATTTAAAACTACAAGGGGTTAACAAAATTGACGGCACCTGTAAAGAGAGATAGAACACGGCCGGGCTTAAATTGGCCATTTGTGTATTACTTACTAGTAGCAGCAGTAGTCTCTTACCACCACCACCGCAGTTTGTATTTATTTTGCGATATAATTAATTTTTCATGTAATTTCATGTACATTGCTTAATTGATTTTTTTTTTGTTTTTAATTCTACATGCTAATTCAAAGAGAGGATTCGCGCAACAAATCGAATAGATTTTACATAGCTAGTATGGATAGTGTTTGTGTGTGGTAAGTAGAAAGTAAAAATAACTGTGTGTGAGTGGGGGGAGAGAGGGTTTTTCTGAGACCTAGACTTAACGTAGAAAACCTCCTTTCCGCTTCTGATCTTCCAGGTATTCCTGTGTGGATAGCTGAATAGCCTGCTGCAGCATTTCACTTTCGGAAAGTTGTGCAAAACCTGCCGAGAGAAGTTGTTAGAAATTCAAATTTGAAAAAGGAGAAACAGTCTTACATGTATCATCAACGGCATATGACGACTCTAGGAGAGACTGATAGAATGTCGACAAAGGCGGTTCACTTGACAATGGTGGCGGCGTTGATGAGGTGGCGACATCTGCGTTTGTGACTTGTTTCGACGTTCCAGGCGATGATGATGATGATGATGACGAGGATGGCGATAATGCTTCGGATAAAGGCTTTGGGGAAGACGATGTAGTGGGTTGTGATTGCTGGGTTTCATCAGAGGCAATTTTACTAGTTGCTGCTGCTGTTGGTGTTGTTGGCCTCGAGTCCTTGGTTTCTGAATCACAAAACGCTGTGGCCTTCTGCTGCTTGGCTGTTGTTTGTTTGTCGCCTTCGCTGCTGCTACATGGAATAAAAATTAAAAGAAAAGTCGATATCATTCAAAGCTGTGGAAAACTAAACAAACTAAGGCCAGGAACAAGAGGTGTGGGATCTTTAACAGAGTGGGAATTAATAAAAGAGAATTTATTTCCAAATGTTACTGTGCACAGGGGAAACAATGCCTTAAGATGAGTAACATTCAAATTGAATAAGGAGTGGGCCATCTAGTGGTTTCCTTTTAAATTATAGGTTATTTTGAAACTGACAGCTCTTTCCCGATTGAAATCTTGACAAAAGGTCAGTATCATACCTCTGCGGAACGAAATGAGTCGCTTTACGCTTGAACAAAGTTGGTAAATATTGAAAAGTTATTTCTAAAGTGAGTACTGTAGTTTTGGCTTCGCAGTTTGGGCTTGAATTGGACTACGATTTTGGCCTACGTTAACAAATAAAATCGCCGCATCTGGGGCTTGAAAAATCCGCACGTTATTGTCGAGAAACCAATGCATTCACAGAGAGTGACAGTTTGGTGGGGATTTTGAAGTGGTGGCATCATTGGACCATTTTTCTTCGAATATGAGGCTGGGAACGAAGTTTCGGTCTTGTAACCGAAACGGTGGGCGTTACAGAGCCATGTTAACCGACTTTTTTTTACTGAAATGAAAGGCATTGATTTGGATGACCTCTGGTTCATGCAGGATGGCGCGTCATGCCATACAGCCCATGCCACAATCGATCTTTTGCGAACCAAATTCCCAAATCGTGCTATCAGCAGTATTGGTGATTTCAATTGACCGACTCGTAGCTGCTATTTGACTTGACTTTTTTTTTGTGGGGAATCGCGAAAGACCGATGTTAAGCCAACAATCCGGAAACGATTGTAGCACTTAAGGCCAACATCATCCAATCAATCCGTGAGCTACAGCCCAAAACCATCAACAAGGTCTTGGAAAATTGGAGTCACAGAATGCGCTACTGCGAAGCCAGCCGAGGTAGCCACTTGAACGACGCTGTGTTCCATAATTAATGGAAATATTTGCTCTTACTAATAAAGCCATAACACATGGAAAAAATGTAATTTTGTTCATTTTATTGCATTTTTAAAAAGAAACTTGTATTTGGCCTACTCTGCACATTACGATTGACGGAAGACATGCATCAATTATTAAGACGTCCGTAACAGAGCGTGGTGCGTACAGCGACTCGAACCTAGTAGCAGCTTACGAATTAATATCTCGAGCAGACCACCACTGCTCGAAGTTTAACAGCTACGAGCACAAGCCACTCTGACAGAGATGTACATACCGCGGGAATGGGGTTCAAAAAGTAATAATCACTTTCCCCCGATGGATAGCAGAATAGGACTGCTAGAAAGCCTTTCTGTAGCATCTGGAATAACTTATGCTAAAATTCACATATGAAACAAGCCCGTACAAACTAGGATAAGTTCAAAATTAGACTTGCAACATTGTGTCATCCTATACCAGCCTTAATTTTAACGCAACAAACTATAGACGAAAGAAATGATAAAAAAAAAAACTCACTCTTTGTCCTCTCCATGAGCACTACCACCGCTGCCAGTCATCTCGCGTCGTCGTCTCTTGCTCAGCCGCGAGTTGGGTCCACGATTTTTTGATTTCTTGCCACGATTAGCCAATTTCTCACCCGATGGATGGTCAATGGAACTTGTGCTGCTCATATCGGTGTCATCGCTATCGAAACACAATTCCGAGTCCTTTCGCAGACTCTGTGCGAATGCAGTCAACGATTTGGGTGACAAGTTTCCAACTGTCAGCAACGATGCAGTAGTAGCGGTTGCAGCTGGAGGAGATGGCGATGGTGTTGCCGCAGCCGGCAACGAACACACCGACGACGTAGACGATGTCGAAGAATTGAGATTTTCGTTTGTCACAGTACAGGTAGAGTTCCTCAAATGCTGTTGATGGTACTTTGAGGGCGATGCAATTGCTGCCGCCTCAGCCGATGTAACAGTTGCCGATGTAGTAGCTGCTGCAGTACTACTGCCACTTGCATTGTTTGTGGTTGCAGCCGTGGTGGGCATGCGTGTCTTTTGCATATTTTCGCGGCACCATTGCAGGTAGGATTCGCGTGCAATTTGCTCTTCGATTGCCTCGTTTGTGGCCTCCCAGTCGGTTGTCTTCAATTTGTCCTCGAACATTGTCTGAAAAAAGGATTGTCCACCATAACCAACCAGCGAAAAGCTGATAACCAACTTGCTGCACAAACCTGTTCAATTTCCAGTTGCTCGCTAAGCAGCACCGCATCTTTGGTCTGCAGCTCAGGCTTATAGCCAGCTAAACCCAAGCCCACACCTACGGTTGCGTTATACGGATCGATGATGGCGTTGTAGTGAGATCCACGTTGATACGAGAGTCGCAAAGGGGGAAATCCTTTATTCAACTGCTCAGCATTGAAAATGTTTATCGGTGCTGAAAGTAAATGTAGTTCTAATTGCAACAGAACATAGGTTACCTGTGAACTTACTTGATTTGTAACAATACAATTCGACAGGGCGATTGTAGATCTCGGACATGGCCTGGATTTCAATGTGATTGCCATGCGAATCCTTCTTGCGTTTGCGCTTGATGTAGCTGTTGATGTCCTCGGTGACAAAGTGTGAGAAATACTCACGATTTTGGTACTGAAAAAGAAGAGAGATTCCAATTACACAGATTCACAGAGTAGCCACGGTTGTTTGCCGAACTTACAATGTAATCCATTGTCTGCTGACGAATTTGGTCATGCATCTCTTCGTCGCCAAAGATTTGCAGAGATATTGCTCTAAACAAACACGCACCATCCTCTTCGATATTCTTGAGAAGGAATCCTTGATCGGACATCATTTTGTCGAACTGTTCGTCGCGCAGCTTCCATTCCTCTGGGCTAGTGATGGCCTCCTTTGGACGTAGATGTTCATCGCCGCTGTTGTAGCCTGAATAGGTCTCTTCCACTGCTTTTATGAGATTTGCAGCCGCCTGGGCTGTTGGTGGAGAGACTCGACCAGACGTCGTGGCATGTGGTGACTGTTCGCCTGGCGACTTATTGCCCGAATTCGGAGTGAACACTGGATGATGAGGGCTCTGGCATTTCTGTACGGTTGTTGTGATTTTCTCTCTTTCACGCTCGCGTTTGTGGTGTTCACGTTTTGATCTGCCACTGCTGGAATTTCGAAATGAAAGGACAACCGTCAAGACGTGTGGCTTGGCGGAATAAGAAAAAAAAACTCACCTTTTGTGCGGACTACGACGATGACGAGAAATTTCCTCATATACATCTCCACGGCGTTGAGGACTCTACAAATGAAAAGTGGACAACAAAAATCAATCAAGACTTGTCTGTTTTGGATTAGGGGAGAAGTAAAGCTTAGGCGTCGTCTGGCTACGATGGCGCGGATTGCTAACCAAAATGAACGTTGGAAACCTACCTTTAGGTATTAGGTACGTTATAGCTGCGGAGCTAGAATGAGTCAAATCTAATTACTCAGCTCAGAAAGAGCTTTAGGAATACTTTGAATCAGCTACATTTGCTCAGTCATGCTCCACCCAATATTTTAATTACAGGATCATAGTGTCTCCCGTTTAGGAACAACACCCAAGTAGGTGAGCACATAAAATAAAACTTTTAGCAACTCGTTTCACGCGTACACTTTATTTCCCCGACTACCATATAAAGGTGACCTCACTCCAAAACAATGAATATCCTACACTACCCACAACACTGTAATCAAACGCCATTTGCTGTACGCGAAATGGCTCCTAGTTTTCTATACAACTGCTACAATGCCATTAGGAAGAGCCATCTCTCGTATCTACTCCCGCAAATTCCTTTTTTTTCTGTTCTTGTTAGCAGGGCACACAAACACACCCACCACCCTCCTGTAGTGTAATTTGCGCGAAAAATAAACAAAAACGGAGAACGTCAAAATTCACCCCCCAACTCTTCCCAAAGAAAACTATATTTACATTCCAACAGCACATGCGACTGGCACTGCTAGCAGAAACTTGCTGATGCAGTTTCGCGCTGCGGTAGATTTCTGATGATCACACATTCACACTCACCTGTGCATGGCTGTCGATTACGACATTGCGATGTGTGGAGCGGACGACATTTTGATTTGGGGCCTCTCCACCGACAGCCTGAACATGACCATGGGAGTCTTTCTTTCCGCCATCCCCTGACTTCTGGCTTCCGACTGGTTTGATTGTCATACCGCCCTTGTTGTAGTCGTTGTGATGTCGTCTTCACTCTCTATATGATTTTACTAGTTCTGTCTTTCTTTGTTCGTTTTTTTTTGATCGCCTCAGTTTGTTCTCCACCCGTTTTTTTTTTTTTTTTGTTCTCTTATTTTCAGCGAAATTTTCCACTACGTTTTGATAAGTTTTCTCAAACTTTTATTTGATTGAAAAATTTCGCCAAATTATTGAAGATATTCATTGATATTTACGGAAATTCAATATAAACTGTGTTTTTCTAGCGTTTTCAGCTATTTATTTTGACTTTTTTCCGGACTGCGAACGTTTGATGACGAACGAATTTCTATTCGGAGAAAAATCTACGACCATATTTTCTTTTCTTCAACACAGTTGTTGTTTTTTGCCTTCTTTGATATTCATTTCTTATTATAATGAAGAGTTCATCGGGCGCCATTAGTATTTGGTTCATTTCTACAATGGCCGAACATTTTTGGAATAAATCGTATATTAAGGGGGAAGGCACACTTCTCAGGTAATTTGAAAATAGAAAAAATGCAATTTAATGAAATAAATAAAAACTAACCTAGAGAAACTTGCTTTTCAACCGGAGACTAATATTGACAAAAGAGCTAAGAGATTTTAAATATTAATCCTGAGGAATTTCAACGAAACAATAAGATAAATTCGACGCAAATGTCATGGGCCGAAAAATGTACCTATTCTTTCGAAATGTATAAAAAAAGCAAAATATGAATGACAGCTATAGTTTCAGAAGTTTCCCTTCCAATCTGTCAAATATGTATGTAGAACAAATTTTTATTTATTTCAATGAGGACGTCCAACGAGGACTATTTGAAATTTCGTTATACCCATCAACTTAATTATTCAGAAGTGCGCATTCCAAGTTAAATATTTTTACTAAAGCAAGAACGAGTAAACTGATTAGGCATTGCTACTAATGTCAGAGTTAAAATTAAATAACCGACACTCAGCTGTTTGCCTTAAATTCAATAGCAAGAATTTGGAGAAGGGAAAAACTATTCCCCTTCAAGTACCCAACCCATAGAATCCGTCCCGTCAGTTGCGTCAACGTATTCGACTGACAGGTTGATAGAATACACAGCATCAGCTTATGGAAAGTGGCCCACTCCGGATAGGTTCTTGTACATTGACGTCAGTCGAAATATTGGTAATGTGATCAATGTGGACCAACCAAAAGAGAGGCATGTGCTGTCGGAATTAGGTACATCATACTAAAATTGACATCCGAATTTTCCCAAGATCTGCTATAGAATTAACGTTAATTGCTACCTACTCCCCTACTCCCTTCGTGTGGAAGCAAATAATCTTACAATGAATGAATTTACTTTTTGGTAAACAATCATAATTCATCTTTATTGTGAACATCAACAATGAAATTTATTTCCAATTAAAAGGTACTAAATCAAACTCATCTGTTAGTATATTAGTTCATTGCAAGTTCATTACATGTAAAGAGTTTCCTTACAAGGGAGCTAACGATGGCCTTAGGATTTCACTGTTAACCGTTACAAATTTGAAAATAAATAAAACAAGAACAATAATTTTACTTTAAAAAATATTTATTTTGTTGACTAGTTACTTTATACATCACCATTCGCAGTTGCTTTCATTTTCAATTACAAATATTTTCAATAGTTTCTTATATTTCTAAATTATTTTTTTTTGTATATTGCTTAAAGCAAATTTTAGTGAATTACATTGGAATATTCGGTTTCACTACTTCATCTTTAGCGTTGTAAAAATATTTTATTTCTAATAGTTTTAAGTCATTTATTTTAGGTTCTATACATAGTTTACCACATATATTGCTAATTTATATTTTATTATGTGGGCGAAACGTGCACACCTTTTATTTTAGTTATAAAAAATATATTTTAATTTATTTTCTTATTATCTAATAATATTCTGTTTATGGGCTAATATATTTTATGTATTGTTTTTGACAATATATAGTTTTGAATTCCATTGCTTTCAAATATAAATTAATATAAATTATCCAAAAAAAAGTAAACAAATAATAAAATATTGCTTATGTACATACAACATACATTTAACTTAATTTTTTTGTATAACAATATCACATACAAAACAAAAGACTTTGTTGCTTTTTATGCTTTTTTTTAATGTTGAGAAAGGTAGACAAAATAATGTCAACTATTTGACTTCCGTTGACAACTCTATTATTTCGCCGAAGAGTGTAGCTTGACATTCTAAGACATTCTCGCTTTCTTCTCTTGGTGAATGCAACTATGGTGCTTTTCTTAAGGCCCCGACCGACCCATAGAATCCGTCGCATCCGTTGCGTCGACGGATTGACGTATTCGACGGAACGAACAGTCCCATAGAATCCATCGCATACGTTGACAGCCGATGACATCTGAGAGACAGTTTCTCTCATTATCTTATATTTCCACCAATGAAAATGCTTACTCTCACGCTCTGCCAACTGTCAACGGTTCGACGGACAGAAAAGTAGAAAGTAAACCTACTTTATCCGTCGCATCCGGCACGTACGTTGCTCATGGGTCACGTTCCATAAGCTACTGTGTATTCTATGAACCTGTCAGTCGAATACGTTGCCGCAACGGATGTGACAAATTCTATGGGTCGGGGCCTTTAGTATTAACTTTGAGGCCAACTTTTGTACACCATACACCATTCAGCAACTAGGTTTAGATCCCTCTGGAGGCGATTCGAGATTGTGTCTTCGAATTTGCATCTGATTAGGATAACTATGTCGTCTGCATATCCTTGGACATTTATCTAGTCGACTAAAGATGACTAGAGTTTCATTCAATAATTCACGACACTTTTCTGTTGAGTGCGTTCAGGCGATTTCATCTTTTATTTTTGATTGTTCGCAGAAAAGATATACTCATTGACTGTCTCATAATTCTACGGATATTTTATAAGTTGTCTCACTTTCTCAATAATTATAAAATTACGTAAAATGACAAGATATAATTCCTCGTGATATTTCATTCTAAAAAAAATACTGTGACAGTGTTGTGGTTGGCCGCATTCAAGAATCTATTTAGTAAGTCTGAAAGCTCCCAAAATTCATGTTGCTGAGTTTTCATTGGGCTAAATTGGTCACGTGAACGTTTTCTCAGTTGACGTTTATGTACGCAACACTGACGGATCAAGTCAAGAATTTCTCGACTTACCACCAAGTTGACGTCTATTTGTTTAACCATGCGTCTAGAGAACCCAGTTTTGACATTTCTATTTGGTTATCGGGGCTGCATTCCAGATTCGACTATTTTAACTAAATTAAAAACGATTGTTTATTTAGTTACTTTTTGGAATCTGGGACAGCTATTGTTACTAATGACATGTAGTATGAACGAAATGAACCACACTTTTGCCTCTGGTTAATTTAGTTAACTTCCCCTCCTTCGAACTGTCACAGCTTGTCAACGCTGTAGTTAAAATAGTCAAACCTGGAATGCAGCCCGGGGGGCATGGGAGAGCGCAGGTTGACGTTTTGGTTGACATGACAATGACCTGAAGTGTAGAGCATCAATCTGAAACTCGTATCTCAGGAGAAAAAAAAATACAATTGTCAATACCTAAGTGACATTCCGACAATTTAAGTTAGCTTTTCGCATTCAGGTCAATTTGAATCCAGACAATTCAAGTCGACTTATATACGTTGAGTAGATTCTTAAATGCGGGCCGCGGGCGTAGTAAAAATCAGTTTTCTATGTTATTATTAAGCAACAAAGTTTCTCGAAACATTTAGGATTTTACTTACATCAATTATAGAGGCAAGGGTGACATCGGGTACAGGACCGCTTTGCCTCTCGCATGCTCAGTTCATTAATTGGTTTTGCTGTGATTGTTGTTGCTGGGTTTGCTGTTGTTGTTGTTGTTGTTGATGTTGTTGGGCAACATTTTGTTGTGTCTGACTGTGATGTTGTTGTTGCATCTGCTGTTGTTGTTGTTGATGCATTTGATGTTGTTGTTGTTGGACTTGTTGTTGATTAGTTTGTTGCTGCTGCTGTTGTTGTTGTGCTTGCGCCTGTTGTTGCTGCTGCTGTTGTTGCTGATGTTGCTGCATCGCCGCCTGCGCCTGTTGCTGTATACTCAAATTCGGTTGTAACATACTCGTACCGCCATTTTGATTTTGCATACTCAATTCGGCTTTGACGCGACGCGCTATATGCGATCGTGTATGTTTTCGCAGATGATCTTTCCTATAGAAACCTTTGCCGCATTCGATACAAATATGACGTTTCTCTCCCGAATGAATAACAAAATGCAAGCTAAGTTGTTCCTTTCTTTTGAAAGCCTTCAAACAAACGGTACAAATAAACGGTCTTTCGGGATTGTGCGACTGTTTGTGACGTGTCAGGTGATCCTTGCGTTTAAGAGCCGCGTTACAAATGTCACATATGTATCGTCTTTCGAGGTTATGCCCAACAAGATGGATTTCCAGCAGATCCTGTTCGGGATACGCAACTTGACATTCGGGACACATAAACAGTGGACTGCCATCGAGGGCTGTTGTTAGACGGATTTCACCTGGCCGTAGTTTTGGTTTTCGCTCTTTTGGGTGTTTTTTGCGTTTTTTCTTTTTAGGCGCTGTAGCCGGTTGCGCGGATGTTGATGCGCTATTTCCGGCGCCCATAGCTAGTTGTTGGGTTGGATGCTGACCCTGCTGGTGCTGTGTCAAATGAGTAGACGCCTGGTGTTGAGGTATGGTTATTGCACCGATGCCAATAGGTGCTATTGTTTGTATCTAAAAGCAAGAACATTTTCATATTTTAGAGGAGAACTGTCTTTTTCCTATTGACTACTTACTGCATTTTGGTTCTCCTTTTTAATTGTTTCGGCTGAATACTTGAGAAAATGATGCAGCGACAGGGGTAGTGTACTTGCAGGTAAATGTGACAGATAATCTGCAACAGTTGTACCGGGCGTCAACGTTTGCCATGGCGCTGCAATAAAAATCACATTTTAACGACCTCAACTACAAGTTAGCGGTTTTTTTTTTGTACTTACGCCTTTTGGTGTCCTGTTGTTGCAGTATCGCATTGCACAAATCCTGTGTCAGTTCCTGTGGTGCTTGCTGCACATGGCCTCCAACAGAACCAACCGCTGTGCTGGCGGCAAGTGAATTTTGTGCATACGCAATAGTTGACACTGTTGACATACGCTTATCGCTTTCCGTTTGCTGGCTGTAGGTAGTGTACTGCTGTTGTGTGATCCCTGTGCTAACTAAATGGCCATTATTGTACTTATCCGTATGTGGTGCATCTTCGGCGCGGAACTTTGCTGTAGGAATAACACTGGTTGTAGTTGTCGGGAGGGGTTGATTGAAATGCGTCATGTTAACCGCTGTTACGTTCTGATAACGATTACTAGACGTATCCTGATTTGTGGTAATAGTAGTCACCAGGGGCGCTGATGTGGCTGTGAATTGTGGAATTCCTGGTATTGTTCCGGGAAATGGACCGCCAAATGGTGTGAAATTCATAGTGAATGGCGATTAGTGGGCTTGCGTAGGAAATTCTGAAATATATAATTTTTATTATGCTTTTATAAGACACGTAAAGAGAATGTCGGGGACGTGAAGGAGGACATATGGAGGTGATTTTGTATACTGAATATTTAGGAGAAAAAGAGTGGAAAAGATTTCTTGTAAGAGAAGCAAACAAAATGTTTTAATAAAATCTATATCTTTACAATCTATTATGAGAGCTAAAGTTATAAAACTTGGCACATTGATCCCTATACATTGTCAGAACAAAGTCCTGAAAAATGAGGCTTGGAACATCCCACAGAACGAAGTTATTTAAATATTGAAATCACAATATCTTGACATTTATGGAAGCGGTTGCATTAAAATTTTTGGTAAATGACGTAAGGAAGCTTTGGATGAGAATTGGACAAAGGGGCGTGGCACCTCCCATAAAAAAATGCAAACTATATTTTTCGACACTCATGAGAACTAAAATTGTAAAATTTGAAACACTTAAGTAAAAGTAAATGAACTGTCAGATTTTGTATGGAGAATAGTTTACCCAGACTTGATCATTTTCTGCGACAATTTAGGCTCGGAAATCAACAGCGGAAAATAAATAATTTCAAACTTTGACAGACAGTCATATGAATTGTTTGTTTGTTTTCAGAGTTTTTTTTAGGAAGATCTCAAACTCAAAATGACTCAAGTAAAAATATAATTTGATTATTTGACAGTCGATTTACGCTATACCTAAGATTTTCGAGTGGTGCCGCATAAATTTATTAAGAGAATACCCTTAATGACAGATTTATGTTTAGACTTACAGTCCAACTTTTTACCCGAGCAAAAAATGAAGTGATTTTGACATTTAAAAATACCTAATATAGGTAATAGTTTTGCATTGATGTAACCTTTTTTGCAAACTCTGACATTAGTAGCAATGGCTTCCCCGGTTACAAAAACTATTCAAAGAACAATCGTTCTTGCTGTAGTAAAAACATAGTTAAATCTGTATGTTCAATTTCCCATCTTTAAACTGTCACAACTGTCAATACTGTCATTTATGTATAGTTAAAAATTGTGGAAGTTGAGAATGCAGTCAAGGGAGACAGCTTTTTGACATCTCAGTATTAATAAATGTCAATAAGCTATAGGTTTATGTTAGGTTTACGGGTTGGTGAAGCTGAGTAGCCTCTTGTTCACCCCACTTAGGTCCTCGTGGACCCATTGTGATACCCTGGGGGGCTAGCCATTGTGATGGGGCTATCCGTATTGTATTGGCTATATTTCATCCTTCCCGTGGTTACTCGACTTTGTCCAGCCATCTCGTTGCAAGCAAAAATTTGTTGGTACTGCTTTTGTTGTACTCTGGCCACATCTTCCGTGATATGTCACAAGTATGGTTAGTGTTTTCCACCTGATATTGGCTTTCATTCGGATCTTGTATTCCACATCCACTTGCTCTCCGAGACTGCAGATTGGTGGTTTGATCGACTGAAGTGCTTGGTCTAGGTCCATTGCAGAACCTTTTCTTGCCACTTCGTCAGCCCTCTCGTTGCCGGTTATGTCCTTGTGTCCAAGAACCCAGCAGAGATTCGTATTATGCTGCGAGCCAAGAGCCTTGAGCTCTTCGCGACAGCGGCGAACTAGTTTGGATTTTATCTCATTAGTAGAGATTGCCTTAATAGCCGCCTGGCTGTCAATAAATATGGTAATATCATTCCATGGTATTGCCATTACTGATACCATGCTTGCCACTTCCGCGATTGCCAGTACCTCAGCTTTGAAAACACTACAGTAATCAGGGAGCCTGAATGAACTATGGATGTTGAGTTCCTCTGAAAATAATCCGGCTCCAGTTCCACATTCCATCTTTGATCCGTCGGTGTAGGGTTCGTTTCCGTGGGTTCGTTCCTGTCCCATTCTTCCCTGCTCGGAAACCGGCAAGAGAATGGTTTATCGAAGTCTAGGTAGGGTGACATGTAGTCAGAGTTGATGTCACTCCCTACGTATTCCTTGAGGACTGGGGATCCAGCATTTTGTCTGGTTTATCCTCAAAGCACTTTTGACAGCCGACAACAACTGAGCCATATGACAATGCTCTAAATGCATTTTGACAGCTATTCAAAATTGGAACTAAGATGTCATTATGACTTTTATAAGGTAGGTACATCGTTGTAAAGTTGACTTGAGTGCTTTGAAACGTATGTTAACTGCTGATACAAAACTATGTACCTAGTTCTCTAACATCGACAAGTTTTCCAAGTTTGACAATACGATTCCTAGACTTATGTCACGTAACGTAAGCTGTCAAGTACTTACAACTAAATCTCGTTTAGGTATGGCATAAAAACGGAAACTCGAAGTAAACAAAAAACAACTTCAGTACCATTCTATTCAAAGAGAAGCAACAGGCTCTTTAACACATCCATGCCACAGCAGTATTATTTGGTACATCTATGTAGTATCTTCTGTCAAAGTTTGAGTGTTAATATTTTAAGAGAAGAACTCTACTTTCTAAGAAATCCCAACTGTACGTGTATTACTAATACGAAAACACTCAACATAGTGATGGTGATGACCTGCGCTCTAGAAAACGTCAATATTTTGGTAACACAAAACAAAAATGAAAAGAAAACCAACGAGAAGAATGATTTACACGCAATAAACGTCAACGTTATCCTGGAAAAAGGACGATTTTTCCCCATTGCTTCTGATTTGGTTTGTGGAAAAGTCATTGATTGCATTTGTTTTTGTTCTGTGAAATTGAATATAATTATCGCACCTTTCCTCCATTTTTGTGTGTAGTATCCTTCGTACTGATTTTCAAAGGAAAATCAATTTTCATTCCTGTGTAATCCTTATTACCGCACATATCGATGGGTAAGTAGCAATAAGTGCACGTTAACACAAAAAAAAAACAACAAAATTTACCCAGGAAGGTGGTTGTTTAAAAGAAATATAAATATTCTCCACCCAAATTAAGTCCTTTTTACCACATCACCACCTAGGATATGCAACTTGAATGCACCACAAAATAAATATGTAATATATGTACTTGTTTCATACACGACCCGTTAATGCGGTACCTTTGTACCCCACGTTACACGAAATTCAACTGCCAAACCAACCCGTCCCAGAAAAGGACTGAGTTGACTCCTGAACCGGGTATGTATCGCAGAATGAGGCGAACTCTGGCGAACTTGGCCCCCTCGGCCCCGCACAAAGAATGGGAGGCAAATATACAGCCCGTATGGTTTGAGGGCCTCAGGAGAGGCGTGAATATAATCGTACAAGAGCTTGGCGGGTCCTCGCAAAGACACAAGTGGGGGGTGGGTGATTGTACAAAAAAAATGTATGGGTTGAGTATTTTTTTTTTTTGTTTTGTTGACTGTTAACAAGGATAAGGATAAAAATTGTTAAAGAATGGGGTAATTGCAAGTGGAATGGAAAAGCGCAATTTCAATGGGAATCACACAGTTTGGGGGTCTGTTTGTCTGTCAGGAAGTAGGCAGCGCTGTCAGATGGGTGGGGGCCGGGTCGATGAGCAAAACGGCGCTGATGGCAGTAGCAGACAGTGCCAGTGCATTTGTGTATGTATTTCGGGGTGTTTCGGTGTGTGTGTGCAACAAGATGGCTGGTGCTAGGGTGAATGCAGAGGTACACCTGCATCACCCCCAAAACTGTGTGTTTGATCCTTTCACTTGACGATATCCTTTTGGCGGCTCGGCGGCGGCACCAGTGGCACTACGAATGGATATGATGCACACCATCGCCTGTGTGTTCCCTCCCGAAAAACGGGCAAATCGATTTCACTTTCACACGGGGATCCTAGGCAGACTTGTAGTACTACACATCGGATGCTGGTATGCAGTGTACCTATATTATGGGGACGCCTTCCGGGAGCTGTGGGATTAAGCAAGCTTTGATTCCGTGGTCCTCGCGTCTGGCTTATAGATATGGATGGATGGCCCAGGCATGCATTCGCATTTTAAGCGAAAGTTTCGCGTATATACACATATGCCCAATGTTCACAGCAAACAAGCACCAGTACTCAGCCAGTACAGTGCAGGATATTGATTAATACAAACAACAGAAGAGCATATGTCTCCCTCATTCTCCCGTGTACTTACCACCAAAAATTTTCGAAGGAATTTCGTTGTAGCCCTCGTGCTTCCACCTCTACGTTTATTCGCTTCCTCCTCGTTCTACTCCCATCCGCCAGCTGATGTCCTTTGTACTAATAATTTCGGTGGAAATCCTCCCCCTCAATACCCAAAAAAAAAAAACTCCGTCGTGCGACACTTTCCCGAAAAAACCGAAGACAGGATAATACGGCACACAAACCACGGCAAAAAAAAAGTATCCAGGACAACCGACTATAGGTATGTATATCCTTTTAATTTTTCAAATATTTTCTTTACTCGCGGGCGTGTAAATATGGGCGAAAAGGGTGGCGAACAGAGTGAAGAGCGAGAACGAAGGATGGAAAAATGTAGGATCTCCTCAAACGTTGTTGGTCGTGGTCGAAAAAAGGATTTCAAAGGACCGGCAAGAGTTGTAGATGTAGGAGTTTATCGTCTTTTTTTTCCCAACATTTGGAGTGCGGTGGCGTTTTTATTTATCGCAAAGGATTCAGTGTTTTTTTTTTTCTCTTTCTCTTGAATGTGAAAAGAAAAAAAATTAAAAAAAATATATACGCAGTATAGATGTGTATATAAGAAGGCGGCGCGGCGGTTCAGAGAGATCCTTTTTGGTTGAAAAGGAAGAAAATTTATTGTTTGTATTCTGTACGGAGCAGAACTCCACACTCCAGTCAATCCCGAATTGTACTGTTTTCTGTGGGGGGTTGTTGTTAGGGATGTCGATTGAACCATGGCTGTATGGGTGTCTGTGTGTTGGGGCTCGCATTCGTTTTTGTGTTTTTTTCTTTTTTTTTTTCTGTGTTTTCCATTTTGTATATTTGAAGATAGAGAGGAGTCCTTTTTTCCCATTTTTCACATATACAATATATTTTTTGTTGTATTAGGTGGAATGAATATAGCCGGGGATGTTGTGCCACTCTGGTAGTCGTATTCGAACTCGTACCGTTTTTTTATGTGATATACTATCATTCGGTAGGTTTGGTCCTTTTAGCATGTTGTTTCACTTGGAGTTTGTATTTTTGTAAAGCAATTTTTAGAGCGACAAAAATAGTAATTCAGTTAAGGGATGTGATCATAGAGGGGGGGAAAGGGGCTGATATGCGTTTGGAATTTTGTGGACTTTTATTTTTTTTTGCATAGACAAGGTACAGGATGGATGCCTATAGTGTTTGAATGGTATACGCCTGGGGATGCCATTCTTTTTTGTGTAACTGTATATGTGAGTGCCTGTGGGGGAAGTTGTGTGTACTTTGGGTTGAAAGAGGCGCATGCACCGGGGCTGTATTATGATGGGCGATGGTGGTATATGGAATATGGATCCCTATTGGCATTTGTCACATTTGTGTGTATGGGGACTGTGTGTGCAATTTGATACTCTGATAAAATACATATCCATAGATATGTGCACGCGTTCATTGTACAATTTTTCCAGTTGCATTTGCAGTCCTTAAGTTTTGTGGATATCGAGGAGAAATGAACTGATTTTGGTGCGAATTACTTTGAATGAAGTAGGTATGTAGGATATTGTCATAGGAGGTTGTGACGGGACAGTATTGCCGTAGGTTAAGAGAAATTTAAATGTTTTGCGAGGACTCTTATTTGGAGTGGACTTGGATGTATTTTTTGACAGCAAGGAACTCTATAATAGCAATCACCTAATTATTGAAAATGATCGTTTAGGAACTTTTTTCTTTAATACTATTTTTTAAAACCTTTTTATAGGTAACACTTTTTTAAACGAAGGCGAAGGTTCTATGAGTGGATTTAGTAGTAGATATAAAAAATTAAAATACTGCAATGATTCAGTGTGATTACGAACAACTTTGGTTATATAAAAATGTTTTTGCATTTAAACCCTTACAGGAATTTATGCTGGAAACCCCCATACCAACCTAACCAACCTATGCGAAATGGTTGACGCTGCGTTGAATGTTAATGGAAGAATCGTCGGCGATTCGCCTAAACTGCTTGCGCGAATCGCGATACATTCATCTAGACAGGAGAACGCATTGCTGGGGACTGACATATTTTAATTTTTAATTTTGGTGGGGACCAATGTCCCCATTTATTAGGCTTAGTACAAGCTAGAAATACAAACTTATAATACTAGAACTAAAAACTAAGACTTATAACTAGGACTTAAAGCTAGTGTTTAGAGTTAAGGAGACTGAGCTTAATGGAGGGAGTGCTGCGGTTAAAATCGAAAATGGAAATGTTTGAGTTTACCTTCCGTAGCATACGGGAAATTGGTTCGTTGGAGCCGTAGGACGTGCGGTGGTTTGGTAGATAGAATAGGCGGGGGTGTCTTAAATTACGAGGGTTTGTATTGAAGAAGATTGAGTTGTAAAGAGACGGGCAGTCGATAGAGCCCGATAGGAGTCGATGAATGAAGAGAATGTCTGCAGTATCCCTGCGATCCTCAAGGCTATTCAAGTCAATGAGTTTGAGGCGGTCTTGATAGGGAGGAAGAATAAGGGGATCGTCCCAAGAAAGACCGCGGAGTGCAAATCGAAGAAAACGTCTTTGTATGTTTTCGATTCTGCTTATATGCACTTGCTGAAAGGGTGACCACGTTTGGCTGGCGTATTCGAGGAGTGGGCGGACAAAAGTGGTGTAGAGAGATCTGGTCACGTAGGGGTCGGAGAATTCCTTTGACCATCTTTTAATGAATCCAAGGGATGAATTGGCTTTACGTATTATCTCTTCGATATGCGAACGGAAATTAAGCTCGCGGTCGTACAATATGCCAAGGTCGCGAAGAGACTGTACGATGGATATAGGGTGATTATTAAGTAGGTATAGACGGGGAGGGGATTTGTTGTGCTTACGTGATAAGGTGATAGATTGGCATTTGGGAATATTGAGCTCTAAGCTTAAAGCAAGTTTGCTATCAAATTGTTGCGTTTATTCTCGTATGCTTTGCTTCATTGTCATTTGTCAAAACGTGGATTTATTTTTATTCTAATGGGTGATTTTTTAAGCGTTCAGCATTTAAAATCAAAAAGAAACCACGAAATTTTACAAAATTGAGTGAAATTTTTTTAGGATCGATAAATCAGTTCTTGCCATTTACTTTTTGAATATTATTTCGTGTAAATGTTGATCGCGACTACGCCTCAAGTGGGCCATCCGGAATGCCCAATTTTGTCATACTTTTTCCAACATATCGATTGGTATCTCACCAATAACACGAGTTATGTTGTCTTCCAAGGCGGCAATAGGTGCTGGTTTATCCGTATAGACGAGAGACTTCACATCCCCACAAAAAATAGTCAAACGGCGTCAAATCGCACGAACTACGCGGTCAATTCAAGGTCCTAAACGTGAGATGGATTGCTCATAAAATTCGCCTCGCCAATTTCTAGTTTGACACATGTCACAAATCACGCGTGAACTGTCAAAAAAATCAGGCTGAGGAACCAAACAGCAAAAAAATGACCTTTTAGTAAGTTTCCACGCTGCTTGCACCACACAACTTATCTGCTGCCAAAAAGGCGTCCATCGCACTGTCACACTCAGTTATCAAAACAATATAATGTACAATAGAGGCAGACCCAAAGGAAGAATTTAGTTTAGTTTAGTTGAAGGACGGCCATAGCATTCTTGTGGTATTACAAGTATATAATGTAGCCCATCTAGAGTTGGCCTCTCTTGTGGCTTTTCTCCCTTCTTCAAGCTTAAATGTGCAAGGCGGGATGTATACAGAGGGATCAGCTTGTTTTTAAACAGCTGTCGAAACTTGTCTTGCCAATTCGTCTGCTTTCTCATTGTCTGGAATGCCTTCATGTCCCGAAACCCAGCAGAGCTATACCTTGTGCTATGTACCAAGAGCCTTGAGTTCTTCGCGTCAGCAGTACACAAGCTTCGATTTTATTTCTGGTGCAGTTATGGCTTTTATTGCTGCCTGGCTGTCAAAAAAGAAGGTAATACCTCCAAGCGGGATTGCCCTTACCACAGACTCATGGGCTGCTGTTGTCACTGCATCTGCTTGGAAGACGCTGCTATGGTCGGGGAGGAGTATCGATTTTGATATACCCAGTGATTCAGAGAAGACACCTGACCGTTCCCAAGTGTCCATTTAAATCCCTCTGTAAACGGCTATGATTTGTGTGCTATGTGCGAATTCATCTCTCCATTCTTCCCTGCTGGGATATGCGCATAGAGTCGTGGAAAATCTAGGTAAGGCGTGATTTAGTCCGTGACAGGTACACGGCCAAAATATTTCTGTTGGATCATCGAATGGCCCGTTTCGTTCAATTTCCAGTTTACAGATTGGCTGATCCTCATTGTACTAATTGCGGCCCGATAGTTTGTATACGAATGTCTAGCGGAAGCAGGTTGAGGATAGCCTCATGTCCTGCGGTTGAAGTTGTCCTCCTCGCATTGATGGTGCCAATGGGCGCTATACTTAGTCTTTGAAGCTTCGTTAACGCTTTTAGGTAACGTAGGTGTCTTTATTGGTTGCCGGCCACCAGACGAGACTGCCATAAAGTAAGTCACAAGTGTTGGGCCGCTTAAGGGAAAAAACTGTAATTTTTTTAAAGAAGTTTTTAATGTTTTTGATAATGAATTTTCGTCAAATATCCCAGGTCTCCCCTACATTAGAAGCACATGTTGGAAAGAGCACTTAGTTGCTTGCCTCCGTATTTAATTTTGACAACACGGCACTCTAAATAAACTTTCATTCCTAGATACATATTTCATGAAAATGGTCTCCATTCTATAAAAACTGTTAGTTCGTATAATATTTTTAATTTTAAGTTTTGACATGAACACCGAATTGTTCTCTTGATCTGTCAAAATTAAGCTAGGGAAAATGTATTTTGCCAGTTATTCGCTGGCTTAAATTTGGCGATCCCGTTTTTGGTAGTGGGAAACAAAAGGAACAACACTTGCTTAAATTCAGCTTGAAGTGCGTACTGCTTTGCTTAATTTTAGAGATATCTTAATGTGAGCTCTAACAGCGTACCAAGATTAACTAACCAATTGAGTGACACTTTTTGGGTAAGATAAATTTTGAAAAAGAAAGAAAACAGTTCAATCAGCATTAGAAACACCCGTGAAATCATTAAGCCACTACGACTAGAAGTAGGTACCTCTTGCCACAATTTAAGGTACCGACAAAATACTCACCCATTCTATGATTTATTTAACACGGCAACACTCAACAGCAAAATGTATTAGAACGTATTACCGCAAACCCTCTTATAGCCCAACTAAATCCACTCTACCATCACCATCATAAATGGCGTTCTCCGGTTTGATGCAGTAAATCCATTTGATTTTCTATTTCCACCACTTTTGCTATCCACTTTATTCATCCTCCAGCAAAGAAATGTGAATATCCTTGAAAGCGTTCACTAACTAGCCGGCAATGGTATGAGTGCTCTAAATATAAACACGGAATGAGTGAGAGGACTAGATGGCGCAAGGCGCACACAAAACAGTTATGGGGTTCTGTCTGCCTGCGCGTTGTGTGCAAGGATGCACAAAAGTGGTGACTCACCCTTGGGGTAAATCTAGAGTAGTCTCTACTCTATCGCTTGCATTTATTTATATGTATAGATACCTATGGATATGTGTGACGAGGAAGAAAGAGAGAGAATGGTGCGTGGACAAGTTTGAGGGCAGTAGCACTGTAACGGCATAGCTGTGCCGGTTTATACTGTAAAATCGTTGTGTTGTTTTGGGTGGAATCCATACGGTGTGGATATTTCCACGCAAAAACGGTCTAAGCCTTGTGCTATTCGAAAAAGTGGAAAGGATGATATTTATTTTACTTTGGCTTGCAAGGCTGTATTTTCACTTTTCTTTAAATTGTACTTGTCGGATTGACTTTTCATGGTTGGGAATTTCAGAGAGTTCTATGGAATTCTATGAGACGAGTTTAAAACAGTAGCCCTTAAAGCCTAATTAAGAATTATTGCAGAACAAATACATAGCTTCGACGCATATTTCGCACCATGCGTCTCTTGTAGATTTTCCTCGTGGAAGTTTGTTTAATATTCCCGTAGAAATTCGCTTAAACTTCCACTAGATATTCGCATTTTCTTCTTAAGCGTGGGTCTTAGCGAATCGCAGCCGATTCATCCATCGGTAGATATTCGTCGCAAATCATACAAAGCACGTATCGTCTGTGATTCTTAGATGAATTCGCCGGCAAACGAAATCTTCTTCCGGGGAACTCGAAGCGAATAAAATGCGAATCGCCTTGTTTGCTCATTGATAGCACTGTGTATAAAGGTGTATAAAGGTTGACTTTGCATGGCTTGATGGAAACATTTTTAGATAAATCGCAGAGAGTATCTACTGATTCCTGTTGCTATAGAATTTACAAATCGATTCCTTCACACCATTCGAAAGAAACCGTGTGTAATCCGTGACAAGAATGCCGAGTCAAAGTCCCTCTTCGATTAAGTTCGTCCAAAGCATAAACATTATCGCACTTCAACCAAACCAAATTGAAATCCCACCATCCACTTTGAACACACAACAAACCCTACATCAGCAGACCTGCACACAACAGACAACCACCAACAAGTGCAAACCCCATTCCATCCTTCATCCATTTGTATGGGTTGATATACGAAGCCACCATCGCAGCACCATGCTCAGCTCAGCTCATGCACCATCGACGGCGGAGGTGCTCGTCAATGCATTTGTTCAACGACATTTCGTATATGTTCACCTGACCACCCAACAGCGAAATCCTCGCACCACTATAGAGCATACCACACCGAGACCGACCGACGCGACGAGCCCCTTCATATGCCTACCTGTAGATGTACAAGTATACCTCTGTCAGAGTAGGTTTCTGGAGCACAGCCGCTAAGTGAATTCACATTGCCAACGGCATCACCGAGGACGCACTTTATTTTGGGCAGAATGTTGCACACCCTCGCATTCGGTACAGCAGCCCACCACTTCCAGGGATGAGATTTCTTTCCATACTGTGGGATTTTTTTTCCCCAGATCTCGTGGTTGTTGCCATTTACCAGGCTGCTGGGGGATGGTTCTCGCATTGAGGAAAGAATAAAGGCAAGCAGGCTGTGATGGGAAAAAAAATCAGGTTGTATTTTTTTTCTTCAGTTTTATTTATTTTTTTTTGCTCCCATTCTTTCACTTATGTGCTCCCTGATGGTTATGGAAAGGCTATAGTAGAAAGTCCTTAGCTGTATTGTGTTTGTTGGATTGTTGTGGTTTGGTGTTGGTGGTTAAAAAAAAAGATGACGGCGACGGCGACGACGACGACCTCGGCGATGACGACGACGACGTCAATGACATTGACATTAAACTAGGTCGAGGACAAGGACACACACGGCGAATGCCACTGAATACCGGTTCTCTCTGACTGGCATAAACACCCCCGAAAGGATGAGCACTCGAAACAGTGGGTGTATACGGGAAATAGGGATTGGAACTTCCTGGGATTTCGGGAACGTTATATACGAGTATATGTATGGGGTGGCTTAAAGTGCTGTTCTGTTTTGAATGGGGTTGCTTTATTTTTTCTCGAAATTTCGTCTATGCCGATGGTGTGCTGCAGTGGTGTACACCTACTCATGTTGGTGCGGCTTATGATGACGGTTGGAATAGGAGGTGTATGCATAGGTTTAATATACATTAATGTATGTAGAGTGGTCCACGTATAGTTCATGAAATGGGAATTGCGTATACCAGTTTGTTTTATGTGGGTTGATAAGTGATTGACGTAGTGATGAGATGATGAACCTCGATGCTTTTATAGCGAGATACTACTTTGGTGAGGGAATCATTACTGTAGGGATGAGACTAGTATAGGAATTTATATTCACGTCGCTTTATTAGAAGAAAGTTACTGTCGTAATAATGGTAAGCGGATTGTGGATTCAATGTGATGTTTGTACTGCTTGCAAAAGGGAAATTCTTACCAACCATAAGCGACCTATTAGGAAACTCATTAAGAGTACTCAGTACGTGAACAAAACAATGCGGCCTTGGGGTTAAACCTCAGAAAACTGAGCTTGTTTTGTTCAGATAAGGCGAAATATTTAGGAATGATACTAGATAGAAAATTGGAAGCCGAATGTCAATGAAAGAGTGAAGAAAGCAGCTAATGCTTTGTACGCATCTAACCGCATCTTTGGCAGGACCCAAAACAATACTGTATATACATGGCAATCGTGCGGCCTAAACTCACGGCAGCGTAGTCTGGTGGTAAGTTGCGGACAAGGCGACCAATTTTAAGTTAATGACAAAAATACAAAGACTAGCATGTATAGGGAAGGGACAACCAGTCCGATGAAAACCACACCTACGGCTGGACTGGAGGCAATTCTCAATCTGACTCCTCTAGACGAATCTGCTGCCTTAAGGATTATCCAAACAAGTACTTGGAACCCGTGCAATTTTGGTCACGCACAGATTCTAGGGAAATACATTGGGAACACGTTGTCACTTTTGACTATATGATTCCGCATCTAAACCTTGATAGACCATTCTGGTGCTCGTTTCCGAGTAGAGGTGAATGGAACACAATAAATGAACCCACGAAAAGGAAATCAATATCCATCTACACAGATAGATCGAAGATGGACTCTGTGCAAGAAGAAATTCCACGTTGGACTGCTTAGCACACCTGGTGTAGCCAGAGACTATAGGAAGCGCTTGACTATGAGACTCTCCTCTGTGCACTCACCTACCACAAACGTCAACAATCAGTGGTGCCAGTATCGCGACATCATCCAGCAAGTAACCGAAACCACTTTAGGGTACCAGCCAGCCCCAAAGAGCCCGCGATATGATGATAAATGCGTGTACAGGAAAAAAGTGACAGAAGATGCACACAAGAAAGTGCTGCAGCGCAAAACAAGGGCAGCGAGAGAAGAGTATCGAGCCAGGAGAAGGGAGGAAAAGAAGATCCTGCGTAGAAAGTATAAGAGGGTTTACGCAGCTTCCCAGCTCAATGAGATCGCAGAGTCGTGCGATCGTAATAACATCCGGAGGTTTTTTAAAAAAGTCAAGCAACTGGCTGCTGGCTACAAAACCAGAACACAAGCTCTTCGAGACGGCGAAGGAAACCTAGTCACCGAAGCGCAGGGAATAGTAGAGTGTCTAAGCAGCATTTCCAGCAGCTGCTTAATGGGCATCATGTAGGGAAAGTGATAGGGCAAGAAGAGAACCCACAGTCAATGAAGAACTAGTTCCACCACCTAGTATAGAAGAAGTTGGCTTAGATATAAAAAAGAGCTTAAGAACAACAAGGCCGCAGGCTCTGATGGTTTACCAGCGAAGCTCTTTAAATACGGTGGTCATGTTTTGGTAGGGAGCATGCATCGAATCATCAGCCAAGTATGGGTGGAAGAAAACATACCCGATGACTTGACTTTCAGATCCATATGCCCGCCCCATCTACAAAAAAGCGATCATATGTCTTGCAAGAACTATCGAGGCATATCCCTGCTTAATGTCGCAAACAAGATCCTATCCAAGGTACTGTGTGAGCATCTTAAACCATTCTGCAACACACTAATCGGCACGTACCAGTGTGGCTTCCGGCCCGGCAGATCGACTATAGACCAAATTTTCACACTGAGGCAAATCCTGGGAAAAGGCCAACGAATTTCAAGTCGAAACGCACCACCTATTCAACGACTTCAAAGCCGCGTATGATAGCATACATCGTCAGGAGCTCTATATGGTGACGGCCGAATTCGGAATCACGGCAAAACTGATTCGGCTGTGTCGCGTGACGCTGGAAAACACGCGCTGCAACGTGCAGTTGGGAAGTATTTCTTCCGAGCTATTTCAAGCATGCACCGGATTTCGGTAAGGAGACGCGCTATCATACGACTTCTTCAATCATGTACTGGAGCAGATAGTACGCAGGGCAGGTGTCAACACGGAAGGTATTGTCTTCAACAGATCCGTCCAGTTGCTGGGCTATATGCGGACGATATTGACATCATCGGTCGCTCCCAGCGAGCCGTGATAGAAGCGTTCACGGCGATTGAAGAACAGGCGGAATCAGTTGGCCTTGAAGTAAATGAGGACAAGTCAAAGTACCTACATGCTACCAACAAACAAACAAGCATCTGTCCACCGCCTAGGACAGAACGTCACTATTGATAACAATAATTTCGAGGTAGTTAAGGAGTTCACCTATCTCGGAGTAAACATGAATTCCACGAATGACACCCTAGCTGAGACCCGGCGAAGAATTACACTAGGAAACCTTTGCTACTTCGGTTTGGCAAAACAACTGGGTTCAAAACTCCTAACTCGAAGGACGAAATGTGTGCTCTACAAAACCCTTATCCTGCCAGTTCTGCTTAAGTGCTGGACGATAAGCAAGAAGGGAGAGCTGATATTGGGCTCCTTCGAAAGAAAAATACTTCGGCGGATTTTTTGTCCTGTGTGCGAGTAGGGCGAATGGGGGGGAAGATACAACCGCGAACTCTATGAGCTGTACCAAGATGTGGATGTAGTCCAAAAAGCCAAAACATCGAGCGAATGGACAATAATGCTCCAGCCAAGGGGATCTTCGAATCCCAGCCCCCAGGTTCGAGAAGACAAGGAAGATCGAACTTCCGTTTTAAAGACCAAGCCATTGCGGATGTCAGAGCGCTTGGTCTCGACAACTGGAAGCAGCGTGCCCGGGATTGTTGGAAGGCTGCATCAGTGTCTCTGGCAGAGACTCTACATGAGTCGGGAGCCCGATAAGTAAGTGTTTTGAAGTGCTGCCAGCTCCCGCAACATCAGTTATACTTTTTCTAGCTTTGGGAGGTTGATTTGTGGTATATATTTTGCTTCCTGGTAAAAAGAACAGGTCAGTTTTGGTTGACGCTGAGTCCTACCTAAATATGTAGGTAGGCACTAATATCTGACTACCCTAATGAATGGATATCAAATCATAGGTACTACATGTATCATAAAGACGTTGTTGATGTGGTTAGTTCTAGTGGTTTCGAAACAAGCAGCTCCTTTGACATTGGCCTTAAATGAACACAATTCGCTATCCATCCATTTTGTATCCAAATCGTTTAAAAATTGCTCCCTGTCATGTGTTCAACATAACAAAATTACCACACCTCTTCGACTGTCTGCATTCTGCAACCAGTTTCGAAATAAAACTCACAATTTATGACACACAGAACCCAGTCTGGATTTACCTGCTTCAACGGTAATAATTCAAAACTACAAACAACTACACTACCATAAGTCATATTTTTTGTCGAACAAAATACCATCTTCGCAAACTCATTGCCTGGCATTTCAAAAATCGACGAGGGTAATCAATTACCACTTCTATCTATACATTTTCTTAATTCTAAAAATATTCAAAATGCAAATCAACATCGCACGTACCTGCCGTTACCGCACTCACACATACGAATTTCATTACGCAGTGCAATATGCGAACTCATATACTCAACCCACTACTAAACATCTATCTATGAACCCCCCGTCAAGTAGGTACCTACATCTATTTGCAACTTCTTAAGAGAAAACACCTGTCTGGAGTAGGTAAGGTATATACAACGCAAAACCTCTCACCTGTGTGTTATTAGAAACGAAAGTAACACAACACATCATAACAGTTAGTTCTTCGTGGTTACACATTGTTCCTCATTCTTTGTTTACATTCTCCGCTTCAATCAATTCAGGTAAGCGAAAGAAACTCGCATGAATCACCAAAGAGCAGCAAGAGCGCAAAACATTCCATCCGACAGAGATCCCAAGCCCAACAATAACCAGGTTAGGTTACCTTACCGCAACTAAGAGACGAATACCATACCAACCCATTCACGGACTGATGGACATGCAACTCTACTCTAAGCTCTAACTGGACACCGCTTCATATCTCTATTATGAAAAACCAGTTCATTTTAAAAATCTATCTAGAACGATGCGAAGAGACCTTAAAGAGAGTGCACGAACACCAACTTTGATTTCTTGTTTTGTATATTTTGCTTTTTGGTATCTTTTCAGACTCTTGACTCTTGAGGCTTTTCTAACTTATATTCTTCAGTCTGTGTCCGATCTTACGTGGCGGTGGCGGTGTGTTGGCTTAACTGTATACGAAAAACTCTAACGACGAATGCTCCCCGGTGACGATTGATCGCCGCGTTTGCTTGCATATCCATTAGTGAATCGACCGAAATCCACGAGAGAAAGTGTCCAGAAATTGAGTGAGCTAATTAAATCTTAAGGCGATGTGCCCATAAATATTTTATCTAGTGTATGTCTGTGTGAATGTGAGAAAAAAAAGGCAAAACAATGGCCACTCTAACGAGCACTTTATTAAGACGTCGTGCACCAACAGCAAAAAAATCTACCAAACTTCACAATCACAACGCAGAAAATTCCTCAACGTCAAGCAGCAGCAGCAGCAGCATAGCTCCATCAGCAACAAATGAACGACTTCAACAGCACCACCACCACCGCAACAGTAGAGGTGGTGGTTCCTGTGAAAAACTTGAAAAACTTTCGTCGGACCGTTCACCGTCAGCGTCAACGAACGCTTCATTTCACGAGTCATGTTGCAATGGGATTTTGGCCAATTTACAGAACACCACTGACAATGAGAAGCTATCGCGAACAAGCGTTGCACGAGCATTCACCAGCGATCGTGACGATGGCTGTGCGTGCTGTTGCTGTTCCGATGGCGCGACAGCGGAGGCTTTGGGGTATTCGTTGGATGCACAGCGGCAACACGAGGAGCGTGCGAACTTTATGATCAGTCTGAGTTTTGACTTGGTTGCATTGTTGCTGTTTGTGGTGGCGTTTTGTACGCGTTTCTATAAATTATCCACGCCAAACAATGTTGTGTGAGTATCTGTGTTTTTTTTGCATATATTTAGTTTTAGGAAAGAAATTATGAATACGAGATGTTTAAAAATTGGGTTGGGCCGCCATTCGTTTTGGTGATTCGGCTGCGAGTTGAATGCCTCCTTTACAGACGTGACCTACTTCCATTGACGGCTGTCAATGATATGTGGTACAGTGGCGGGCTTAGATTTTTTTTTCTCGTTCCTCTTTTTGAGATTAACCATACTTTGGTGGAGCCGGGAATGTGTGTTTGTAAGGTGGTATTTTGTTACTGTTAATGAGTGTCCATACAACCGGTTAAAAGAGCTACTTCATTACCTCTAACTAGCTGGACTGATTGATAGATTGGTGCAGGTACTGATTTGCAAATTAAATTCGCCGTCAAGTGGTTGGAAAGTTGAAGAGACAATTTCATCTTTGGCTGATTGAAGTGGTCAGCAACTAGTTCAATATTTGAACCGAAATCTTTGAACGCAAATGAATAGTTGACAAAAATAAGAGTTCATCGCTAGGGTCAGCTTTGTGCTCAACTAGGGCGCGGGCGCCCCAGTGTTCACCTCGATTACAGAGCTACAAGTTCATACTAGTGCGTCGTGTGCTCCTTTTCAAACAGAGTATGAGCGTCAACACATGTGAAATCACTGTCATTCCAATTTCTTTCACAGAACTCATGATAAGCCTGTAAACAAAGCAAGATCATCAGTTTTTTCCTTATGGAGCAAGACAAAAAATATTCAATCAAAAGTATTTTCCGTAAAACAAAAGAGTTCAATCGCAAACTGGACATTTGCGCACTGCGAATTTTGTAACGAAGTGAATATCATTGGCTTTGGTTAGGTACCTAGATTTCCAAGCTCGGGTAGTTACGTAGTTGGAGTATTAACATGCGTCTAACACAAGAACAAGGCTACAATATTCTTCAGTTGTGGAGTGGTATGGAGCGATATTTGATCAGAACTGATTTTATCCAATTAATTTAGCCTTCAAAACTCATCCAGCGTCTTCTAGTAGATCTAGACAATAGTTCAGGCAATGAATGTAGATCCTTTATATAAATCTTCATCTAATCAAAATATTAATATCTTTGTCGGAAACCAGGCTGCGATTAAAGGATATCGATTCAACCACAACTATGTCCAAGATGGTCCATTACTGCCATCGGTTTAAGGCCACCCTCGTCTGAGTTCCCGGCCATGGGAACATAGATGAGAATGAGAGAGTCGACTATACATATTTAGCCAGACGTGTCAACGCTCTTTGGGCTGAGCGTGAGCCCATGCAAATGTCGCTATTTATATCGGCAATCATTTAAAACAGGAATAATTGGTGCAACTGCTTGAAACTACTACCTAATAATAGAGTATGATCCCCTTAGTACAAATACATGTATTCAAGACGTTTTAGGTGTAGCCAAAGCCCTGTCAGACGCGGTGAAATTGCGTTAAAAATACCGATTTTGTAAAGGTAGGATGATTACAACGTAAATATGAAATATAAAGGCCCAAGACTTTTCGCATGTCGCTAAGGGCGTACCAGACGAAGTCAAAATATTGCTAAAATGTCAATTTGGAATAATTCATGTAACCACTTAATTTTTATTTCACAATTTAGAGAACAATTCCCTGATAACAAATGTATAAGTCCAAGACGTTTCACTTGTCGCCAAGTCTAAAATTTACTGCGGGCTTTTGGTCTTTTAAGTTTTTTGTAGATCACAATAGACAGTTTTTATATAGAAAAAAAATCACTATTGTGAGATCGTACAACAACCTGGATACTAAAAATGACTATTTGTACCGCGCTATGTCATTAATCATTATCTTTGTGGTTGTCAGGCTTTAGCTGAAATTTTTTTTGATGACATCTCGTGCATCAACTTCAATAACATCAATTTCACAGCTTGTGTTTGAATTTCACTCCCATTTTCTTCTCTTGATTTACAAGCTTCGTGATTTCAAACTTTGGCAGTAATTGGGATTTTTTTTTGACAGAGTACCTATACCGGAAACTAGCCACATAAGCCAACCAACCAATCTTATATTATAGCAACAAAATAAAATCTGATTCACAAAACTAATTTTAATTGAATTGTAATTGCAAATTCATGAGTCGCTATTCTGTGCCCCTAATGACTTTACAATTTTGTAGCGAAATTGATTGATTGGCGCGATGTGATGTGACTCGATCAGACCCATGGCTAAATAATTTGGCGACTTCATTTTTGGATTCCCAGAATGTAGACCTAATATTTTTCACAAACGACAAAATGTTTCCCTTCCGATTTTTTCTTAAATTTTTTTTTCTTTAACTCACGTTCCACAAACTAGTGAATAAAAAAATCGTTCGGGCCCAAACTAAAATGAGAAATTCTTGGTAGAAACTGATGACTGAAATTCGCGATAAATATATATCCAAGTGTTAATGTGAATGGAATGTCAAAACTTGCGAATATTCGTTCGTTCGTAGGTAGTTGGTTGCTCTCATGTGAATTTCATTTCATTTACATATCGGGGCAACCAAAACTCTAGTTTACTAAATTTGACAAATGGTTGGCTGATGTGTTTGAGTTTTTATTGATCTAGATTGATCACGTGAACAGTTCTTTTCAGTTGTCATTTATAGAGGAGTAGCCGACGAATTTACCCTGTCTGTGAATACGTGTAAATGTCAAAATTAATGGCGGCAATGATTTCCCATGCTATACCATGGGCCTAGGATTTTTCAAGTATGCGTGCGTTAATGGCGCTCCTTTGATTTTGTACAGCACCAATACATGAAAAATCGTGGGCCCGCCGGCAGCTTGTAGGCAAAGTCCGTTATGTGGGAGGAGTCGACGGTCTATTCTTACTGGTTTGTGGTATACTGTCTTATACGTGGACCTTACGTAGTATAAGTGACTGTAAGGCCCAATCTAGCACTTTTGTTCAATGAAAGCTAACTAAATTTAATAAATACTTAAATGTTTTACGCAATGTATAGGCCCGTATAGGCAGACCAGGCCTAGCTTCTAAAAACCATTCGTTTTTGTGCGACTTTTTGTTTGAGTAGAGTGGAAAAGGACCTAAAATTTTGTATGCCGAGTTTGAACGACCCAATTAAAAAGCTTTTTTCAGTACAGTAACACTCTCGGATGTTTGTCAGACGTTCATGAGTGTGTTTGTGTACATTCGCTCTACTTGTCTTGACCAAGTCCATGTCGCTGTACAGCTCGTAGAGTTCGCTGTTAAATCTCAGCCTCCAAGGCCCGTCAACGCAAACGGGACCGAAAATCCCTTGAAGAATTTAGCGTTCGAAGCGACCAAGAAGATCTTCATCCACCTTTGATAATGTCCCTGATTCAGCGCCATAAAGCAGGACCTGGATTGGGGTCTCCTTGGTGTCTCTAGACAATGCCTTAACAATCAATTATTGGCTTATTAGTTTGAAGTAATAGCAGTTGGCGAGTGTAATTATTTGCCTGATTTCTGATGTGATGTAATTTTCAGAGTTAATAGCGTTACCGAGGTAGACAAAGTCCCGAACTACCTCAAAGTTATAGCTGTCTATTGTGACGTTCTGTCCGATTCGTCGTGTCCCTTCTTGTTGACAGCATATATTTTGTTTGCTCTCATTCACCACTAGACCCATTTTTGCCGGCTCCGTACTAAAACATGCAAATGCACCATTTGACAGCTCGCTGCGTTCTGCCAACAATGTCGATGTCGCCAGCGTATTCAAGTACGATTTGTAGGTCACAATGAATAATTTTAACATGAACACTTAAAATGATTAGACAACGCCTATACCAAGCCTTCATTCAATCAAATTCCCTAATATATTTACAAACTTAAATCGATCCAAAAAATATCAAATTTGTTTTTAAAGGATACTTCTCCTAGTATTTTGAGCTGTCATTCATTTTTCTGCTCCATTGGGAAGCTGAGCTGTACTAAATTCAAAACAAACCTTACTATTCAAATGCGAAAAAAAAAATTCATAAACGTAAAAACGATTGATTTCGATTCAAAATTATGCTTTGGGGTATAGTGGGCGCACATTCAGCTTACCTAGGTAAGTCCAAATAAAACAGATGCAACAGACTAACAGGCGATTCGCATTTCATTCGATTCGAGTTCCCCGGAGAAGATATTCTTTCGCCATCGAGTTCATTTGAAAATCTAAGGTAGGTATTTGCTGGGCAAAGTCTTATTCAAAATGGTTACCATGCGGCCCAAAGTGTCCACCGACTGTCAATAGTTTCTCCCACAATCTCCCCTATCGTGGAATCCGCCGGGGGGAATTATATTTTGGTATCGTCGCATCCTCAAAGTGAACAGTTCCCCGAGTGGGTACTGTGAATATGTTTCACTGTATTCTTAAAAACGTTCAAATCGAATTTTTCCCGAACGGGAAACTGCTTTTGAATATATTATATTTTTTAATTTAATTCCGCATGCTCCATGCATCCATGAATTAATTAAAGAATATATAAACGAGCGATAGTGTCTATCTTTTAAATGCTTCGTCCATTAACCTCTTTAAACAGCTGATGCTGAGAGTGTAGCTATCTTGTCAGGTTGTTGTCACCTTTTTACAGCCTTACCGCAGACTATCTCGTGTAGCTGAAGTCTGCGTGTTCCCATAAAATATGTGTTAAATGCAAAATAAATTCCAATCTTTTAGGTAAAAGTTAAAATAGAATAGAAACTGCATACATTTGACAGCAAAGGCGTGAATATTTTTTTTTTTGCTTTTAATTTCAGGTTCAAATTAGCATTTTCTTAGCACTCAAAGAAGAGCCACTAGCTAAATGCAAATTTAAATTTATATAGCAACAGAGACACAACGCTTGAGCAATAAATAAAAATACTCAACAACTAATAATAATTTTAATACATATAGCAGTAAAACTTGTTATAATAATATGGAAGTTAAATTATTTAATTAGCATAATATAAGTTAATTGGTAAACATTGACCCTATACTTTTGCATCTTGCATGATATGTAGTTATGACTCATTTTTTACTTTGCCGGCATTGGTTCTACTATTTACATGGCTTACATTGTCCATGACATTTACAATTATCTATGATATCGAAGTGAACAAAGAAAGTGATTTAGAACCTCCTATAATGTTTACTTCATCTACTGATACGTTTTGACCCGCGCCGCTTCTATATCTGATTATTGTACGAGACTGACATTGACGTATGTCATTTGCGTATTGAAAATATAAAGTTTGCGACATCTTGTGCATAATAAATTATTAAGATAAGAACTCTACCGTTCGAGGTCTGAAGCTGACTGGATGATGTACCTATTTGAATGCAAAATTAATTGCACGTTTTTGGTATTTCTGACGGACTGTAATTTATATGACTGCAATTTCTTGGTGAAACAACGAAAACGATCGAAATTCCAAAGAAGGAGTCATTAAACCTTCGGATGTCCAACCAAAGCCAAGACAAAAAGTCAACCCGATCAAAATTGTGAAGCAATAGTGGAGTTTGCTTCTTTCCATTAGTTTAGTTTAAGTCCACTTAATACTTACGTACCTATATTGATTTTCAAAAGTTTCGACTTTCTTAATAGACGGTTAAACGTCAGTGAGATTGTGACACCTACAAATCGCCGCTGCAAATGTGTCCCTGACAGTTAACAGTCTTGAACATTATTTAATAGGATTTAATTGCAGTAATTTAACTGCAAGTCAATGTATTTGACAGAAGCTTAAGCCTACATAATCCTATAATCGTTAATACCATGTTCCCACCGACGTGATTAAATCATACTTTGTAGGTAAGTGATTTTCAAACATCTCAAGTTTAGACTGTCTTTATGGAAGGCGTCAGTGAAACTTATGTTACCTACTAATCAGTGGCACTGTTGCTCCAAAAGCAAATGTGCAATCCTTTTCCAATGATAAATATTGAAATCTGCCGCATCCAATAAAAAAAGAAAAACTCCCAGCTTCTTTTTCTTCTCGGCAGTACAAAAATTCAATTTTATTTTCTATAAAGGAAATTACTTTAACAAGCTTCAAATGAGATCACTTACAAAATACTTACAAATTGGTATAGGAATATAACCTGGCTTTTGCTTTTTACCCAGAAGCAACGCACTTAAATTTTCGAACGATCCTAAATCAAAAAATCATTTACCTATTGCAAATTTGAGATTATAGTTTTCTTTATAACAATTTACCCGGTAAATTATATCAGGTCCGCTTCGGTTCGTTCTTCTTCTTTGTTAACTTTCCCAGAATGAAGGGCAAAAGTACGTGGGTGACATTAAATTTTAACTACTATAATCTCATCTCTTTCTACCTGCTAGTAGAAAGAAGAAAACATAGCGTCGACAGAGAATTCCGAATTTAATAATTCTAATTCAAGTGATGCCACTGTTATATTCCCTACCTGTTAGAAAACTTAACTACCTTCTTTATCTTAAAATTATTAAAACTACGATTATCTTAGCTTTCTTTTACAAAATTTATGGCTCGACGACATTCCGGGGGCCGTCTGAGAACTAGGGCGAAGACTTCAAGTCCAACACGGCGAGCCTCCCGACCGATCTCTTTACCTTGATTGACCCATTTGGTAGCCTGACGTCGGCCATACGCACAACTCCATCTGCTCCTGGATATAACTTGATGACTCGTCCTAGATGCCACGCAGAACGAATTTCACTCGGTTCGATTGAGATAACTATGTCGTCTAATTCTACTTGCTTGGTGTTCTGAAACCACTTCGATCGCCTTGTTATAACAGGAAGATATTCTGTATACCACCGTCTTGTAAGCTCTGCCATCAAATGTTGAGACCGACGACTGTACAGCCTGCTGCAGGCGTCGCTTTCCGAAAATACACCAGGAGCGGTAACGTCTCGATCATCTTCACCGAAAAGCATGGAATTTGGCGTCAACGGTTTTGGATCTTCAGGATCGACTGGAATGTGTGTAAGTGGGCGGCGATTTATTTGTCCCTGCGCCTCCAAGAGAGCGTTGCGCAGGACATCTTCACGAGGAATCTGACCTTTAAGCACGAAGTCGACACTTTTCTTTATCGATTGAATTAGCCGCTCCCAAGCCCCTCCCATCCACGGAGAATAGGCTGGTATGAATCGCCACAAAATACCCTCATACTTGGCCGAATATTCACTGAGAGAAGTCTCCATTTCCTTGGCATCCTTGTCCAGCAAGTTCTTTGTACCGATAAAGTTGAGTCCATTATCACTATAAAGGAACCGGGTGACGACGCGGTTGATAACGAAGCGTCTTACAGCCATAGTGCACTGGTCCAAGCTGAGATCGTTGAGTAATTCTATCTGCACTGCTCGAAATGTGAGGCACGTAAAAATCATGCCGTATCGTTTTACTGTCCCCCTGCCAAACTTAACCAACAGAGGCCCAAAACAGTCAACCCCAACATGAGTAAAGGGTCTGAAGTCAAATGCCAAACGAGCTTCAGGAAGCTGACCCATCAACGGCATAACCGGCTTAGCTTTCAGGCGTTTGCACAGATTACATTTGACTCTAACTTTCTCCACTGCTCCTCGAATGCTAATTATCCAAGCTCGTTCGCGAATATCGGAAATGACAGTAGCAGTCCCCATGTGAAAATTCTTTTCGTGATGATGTTGGATGAGAAGATCGACTAACGGATGACTTTTAGGAAGAATCGCAGGATTACGAGCCGCATACGAGATATTCGCCTTTTGTGCTCTCGTACTCATACGAATCGTGCCATCCTCGTCTAGAAACGGTGACAGACTGAGAATTGAACTTGAAGAACTCACCTTTCCATGGGCTCTTAGAGAGGTAACATCGTTTGGGAAGACGTCGCTTTGAATTTTCCGAAACAGCCAATTTTCAGCCTGAAGGAACTCGAATGGTGTAACGAAAACTTCCCTGTCGGTTGACTTCTTTCGTAAAATGTCTCTGAACCGGAGTAGGAAGGCAATGACCCTGACCAACGACGTCCATCTTGCCTGAAACCTGGCAGATAACATGTCATAAGCACCGTATGAAAATTTGGGATTCTTTATATGAAGCAGATGTGTGGTTTCCAAATTCTCGACCTTCTTGAGAACAACGGCAGTCTTCCCTGGCTTCACGGGCCATTCACTGAAAGGGCGTTTAAGGAACTCTGGGCCTCTGAACCACCTGGTATCGTGGTTTCCCATTGATGTCTCGAACCATTTGGTGCCATCGTCAGCGACATTGTCCTTGGAGCCGATGTGAAACCACTGACGGGGAAAGGTTGAATCAAGGATCTCTCCGACTCGAGATGCGACAAATGCAGGAAACTTATATTCTGTTGTGTTGATCCATGAGAGCACTGTCCTCGAATCGGACACGAACAGCACGTCGTCAATCCGAATAGTATGTGACCCTTTGATCGTAGACGCCAATCGAACCCCAAGCACGGCAGCCTGTAACTCCAAACGGGGAATCGATAGTTGTTTTACAGGCGCAACCTTGGCCTTTGCCATCACCAGTGCTACTTCAACTTTGTCGTCGCGTTCAAACCGCAAGTACGCGACTGCAGCAAATGCCTTCTCCGAGGCGTCGACAAAAATAATCAGGCTTACCTTCGAGTCATCGGGGTTCCAGGAGACGTAACGGCGCGGAATCTTCAGCTCTTCAATATACTTCAGCTCCTTGATGAAAGCCAGCCACGATGTACACAGCGCGGACGACACTGGCTCGTCCCAGTCGAAACCCTCCCGCCATACGTCTTGGAGCACGATGCGTCCTCGAATTATGAACAGCGAAACAATTCCGAGAGGATCGAAAATCTTCATGATGGTTTTCAGCATCTGTCTCTTTGTAATAGCGGCATCCGAATTCAACATGTCCTTCAAAATGTTATCATTCGAAAGTTTATACGAGAAATGGTCAGAGGATGGGTGCCAATACATTCCTAAAACCTTGGTGCACAAACTTTCACACTCGTTGGGATCTATGCTCACTAACTTGGTGTTGACATGATTTTCCGGCATCTGGCGCAAAAGCTCAAGGCTGTTCGATTGAACACCGACCAGATCGAAGTTCATCGAGTGACAAATGCGAATGGCATCTCTCGTCACAGATATAGCATTTTCGACCGTATCATGGCTGTTAAAATAGTCGTCGACGTAGGTTCGTTTGGTCAATCCGTCCACAGCTTCTGGACATTCAGCACGAAAGAGGTTAGCGTGGTAGTTCTTCACGAACTGCGCGCACGTGGGTGAACATCTGGGACCGAACATCATGACCTCCATGATGTAGACTGTTGGTTGGCTTGAGCTGTCCCCATCTCTCCATAAAATTCGTTGGCACTGCTGGTCTTCATCCTTGATTCGTATTCGGTGGAACATTTCTTTCACGTCTGCGTTTACGGCTACCTGTCGCTCCCGGAATTTGAAAAGACCAGCATGCAGTGGTACAAGATTGTCGGGCCCTTTCAACAGGTGAGTATTTAGGGAAACACCGTTGACCTTCGCAGCCACGTCAGCAACACATCTGGGTTTCGGTGGAACTTTATTGGGATTTTCCACGATAAAGGTCGGGGCGTACCAGACTCGTCGCCAATCCTGCGCCAACTCCTGTGGTGAAGCGATTCTTGCATAACCCTTAGAAATTAAATCACGCATATACTGGTTCTGCCACTCCAGAAGATGAGGTTTTTTCTTTAACGCCTTTTCCAAGCCGACGAGGCGTTTTAGAGCCATCGGGAAACTGTCGGGAAGTGTGACATCATCGGTGGCCCACAGAAGTCCAATCTCGTACTGTCTGCCCACCAGCTTTAAGGATTGCTCCATTAATTCCACAGAACGGCGTACCTCGCGACTCACCAACTCACCCCTCGGCGGCATGACTCCAAACTCCTCCGTGGTAAAATGACGTTTTACGAGTTCGTGGAGATCCTCTTCATTCCTGATGGCGTCGTGGAACATGAGCTTCATAGAGGGTTTCATTGTTTGATGCACACAGGACACGTGCACCGATGAGGCCGATTTCCCATAAACAATCCAGCCCAAAAGTGTTTTCAAAGCATATGGCTCTTCGTCTTTGCCATGCCGCTGCCCGTGTCCTAAAAGGAACTTAGCCTGGTCCAAACCAAGTAAAATCTTAGGTTTAGCGTCCACCAGATCCTTCAGCGGAAGTCCTCGAAGATGGGGGTACATACTCTTCAACTGAGTCACATCTATGGACTGGCTAGCCAACCCCAAGTCCTTGACAGTGTAGACGTCCTTCAGCACATATTGTTTGCGTTTGTTAACGCTAGACACTGTTAAAGAAGTGCGCATTGAATCTTCGTGGCGTGACACTCCCTTCGTCCACTGCAATGTTAGTTGTTCCGGTCTTCCTTCCAGCCCAAGCTCGTTGAAAAGCTCTTCCTCAAGCATCGACAACGACGAACCATCGTCGAGAAAGGCAAAGGTATCGATGATTCTGGCACCTCTCCCATAAAGCCGTATCGGAACTACCTTGAACATTATCGCTGCATTAGTTCCTGTATGTGAAGAGTGAACATGAGACTGCGGGACAAATGGAACAGCTGTTGAACTTAACGAAGAATCGCTGGTGGTAACTTGTTGATGCAGCAACGGATGGTGACGACGATTACACCCATTTGTCCCGCACGTTCTCTTTTTGGAACATGCTCGCCATTCATGTTTCGATGGATCCAGGCACGTAAAACAAATTGCCTTATCCTTAGCAAACGAAAGCCTTTGTTCCGGAGTTAAAGCTAAAAACTCTTCACAAAGGACTAGAGCATGATGCGCATTGCACTTACAACAAGCGATGTTTGAAACCGGAAGTGAAACAGGCTGATGTGTCATTACACGCGATGATTTTGACTGAGTCTTCTTGCTCTCAATGGATCCCGCCGGTCTCGACAGTTCGGGAGGCAAATCGATTACTTTCTCAGTCAGGAACTCTGCAAACTGCTGAAAGTTGACACGTGGAAACATGGACTTTCTCTTTTGCCACTCTTGATAAAGGCCAGCACCTAACTTCGAAGCGAGATTAGTAAGAACAAACCCATTAGAAAGATCCTCCTCTCTTTTCATCGACTTAACGTCGGCCACGAAACCATTCAGCTTAACTGCCCATATGCGAAGTTTTGGATCAGACTTTGATGTAAGCCTAGGCAGGTTTAACAAATCTGTAGTCAAGTCGTGAACCAGAACGTCGTAGCGCCCAAACATGACTCGAAGCGAGTCAATTATTGCATCCGCATCCGAAGAATATTTTAGACGGTCGCTCACGAGTTGATACGCCTCTCCCTTCAAAGCCTTGCGCAGGCGAGCAACATTCTCTTTGTCACTGAACCTTCCTTCAATCGTGGTGGACTTGTATACTTCCTCAAAATAAGGCCATTCCCGCTTGTTATCACCTGAGAATGTCGGCAGTTCCTGGACGTTGTTGCGATTGAGGATCGTAAGTAGACTCGCCATATCGGTATCTCTGCTCGAAGTTTGATGACTGGTTTCAAGACGTTCGGGTATATCACGTAGAGGAGTAGACTGACAAGGGGGCACGTAACCTTCCAACAGCGACTTGTGATGAGCTTGAATTCTCTTTATAAGTTCCAACCGTTCGTCAGAGACTACTGAACTTGTCTTAGATACGCTGGATGCAGCAACTGCTGGCTGTTCCTTGACAGTGACCGCTTTTGAAAGCTTCAATTTCATTTCGGACAGTTCAGCTCGTAACTCTGATAGCTCCTTATCGCGTTGAGCAACTGTTGCCTGTGCAACCGCTGCTGCTTCTATCAGCATATCCACCTGCTCTTCTACTTCACCTTTACCTGGTGCCACTGCCCTTGGCGTTCTGCTCTTCGCTTCCCCAGAAACTGTATCACCATCTTCTCTCAACACGCAGTCGTTTTCCTCGCAAAACCAAGGTGTTACCGTATCATACTTATCTGGATCAAACGAATGGCAATTATAATGCCACCAACGTTTGCATTTCTCACAACAAACCATGGAGTCATCGTCCGCCCTGTGACAACTTGAAGAATTGCAACTATGTCCAGCAATCTCCATCTTGAGTTAACCGGAATGTAAAATGGCGTAACACGTAAAGCAATTTAAAATAAAATTATGTTGCTCCAAAAGCAAATGTGCAATCCTTTTCCAATGATAAATATTGAAATCTGCCGCATCCAATAAAAAAAGAAAAACTCCCAGCTTCTTTTTCTTCTCGGCAGTACAAAAATTCAATTTTATTTTCTATAAAGGAAATTACTTTAACAAGCTTCAAATGAGATCACTTACAAAATACTTACAAATTGGTATAGGAATATAACCTGGCTTTTGCTTTTTACCCAGAAGCAACGCACTTAAATTTTCGAACGATCCTAAATCAAAAAATCATTTACCTATTGCAAATTTGAGATTATAGTTTTCTTTATAACAATTTACCCGGTAAATTATATCAGGTCCGCTTCGGTTCGTTCTTCTTCTTTGTTAACTTTCCCAGAATGAAGGGCAAAAGTACGTGGGTGACATTAAATTTTAACTACTATAATCTCATCTCTTTCTACCTGCTAGTAGAAAGAAGAAAACATAGCGTCGACAGAGAATTCCGAATTTAATAATTCTAATTCAAGTGATGCCACTGTTATATTCCCTACCTGTTAGAAAACTTAACTACCTTCTTTATCTTAAAATTATTAAAACTACGATTATCTTAGCTTTCTTTTACAAAATTTATGGCTCGACGACAGGCACGTATCCAAAAACTAATAGTTAATGATGGCAGGATCATAATTTCTTATGGTCAAAAGATATATGCAGATATTCTGAACGCTCCACTGCATGCATCACTGCAGATAAAACAGATATGCAGGATTGAAAAGGGTAGGGACAATAGCCAAGTATCAGAAGCTTCTTTCCAAAATTCGGTGCTGCCAAGTCTATTTAATTTAATACGCTGCGTTGCTATGCAGTGGATTTAGAAATAGAGACAAGTTGCAGTGCTGCGGCGGGTGCAGAATTTACATCTCTGTATCAGCACATAAGAACGTGTGTATTCTAATCTTGCTGCCTAGTGAATTCTGTACGTGAGTTTTGGACATTAGGAATAGAGCCAATGCAGTGTTGTGGTGGGTGCAGAATTTACATATTCTAATCTTACTGGCGCAGTGAATTATCTGCACATGAGTCCTTGAACGCTATTATTGTTATGTTAAAAAAAGTAAGTAGGTGACTCAACAGGTCATAGGAACCCTAGGCCTAGCGAGTTTTTGTTTTTGGGACCAAACAAAGGGACCTACAATTTTATGCCGATTCTGGATGGCTTAATTGAGAAGCTTTTTCAAGACAGTTATACTCTCGGATGTTTGTCAGACTTTTGCGAGAGGTGGCGCAATGGAAATGACCTTAATTTGCAATTTGTCTAATTTGTCGAACTGTCTGTATTTAAAAAAAAATCCCTTCCGACCAGAGAAATACTTTTTTCTAACATTTTCCGTCTTTTTTTTCAGATTTGACGAACTTCATTATGGCAAATACATATCACTGTACATTCGAAATATTTTTTTCTTCGATCAACATCCACCGCTGGGGAAGCAACTTATTGCCGCTGTTTCTAATTTTGCCGGCTACGATGGCAATTACACATTTCCAAGGATTGGTTCTGCTTACAGCCCCAATGTCCCTGTCTTTTGGTTGAGATTCCTGCCCGCGTTGTGCGGTAGTCTTTTATCGCCGGCAGTGTACAAACTCTTACTGGAGTTACCATTAAACCGATGGACCTCGCTGCTTGGTGGCTTACTCATCATCTTTGGTAAGGCAACAATATATCAATTGGTACCATTTTTGTTCTAATAACTTCTTCATTTTAGATAACGCACTCCTCACGCAGTCTCGATTTATCCTAATGGAGTCGATGCTTTTGCTTTTCTGCACCTTGGGTCTACTGTATCTACTGCGGTTTCAAAAAAGTACCTTTGCCAGCCCCCGATGGATAATCTCTGGTCTAGCTTCGGCGTCTTTTTTGGCATTCGCATTGAGTGTTAAGTATGTGGGCTTTTATTCAGGATGTTTGGCATTCTATTTGATGTGTCGGTATTTGTGGAACATGCTCTACGACTCGTCAGTGACTGGTGAGGACAAAGAGAATTTTTCCTATCATACTAGTGCTAATTTTTTGCTCATTGTAGACTTTCAGATAATCCTTCAGGCACTTAGTCGAACGCTCATATTCAGTATCATCCCTATTGGAATTTACATAGGGGTGTTTTACCTCCATTTAAACATTCTTACCAAAGCGGGACCACATGACAACGTGATGACAAGTGCCTTTCAGGCGTCGCTCGAAGGTGGTTTGGCGTCAATCACAAAGGGACAGCCGCTGAAAATTGTCCATGGCTCACAGATTACTCTGAGGCATACACACGGACGGGCGTGCTGGCTACACTCGCACGCGCATGTCTATCCTGTGCGATATCCCGATAAACGGGGCTCCTCACATCAGCAGCAAGTCACGTGTTATAGCTTTAAGGATGTCAACAACTGGTGGATTGTTAAGAGGCCCACCAAGGAGGAACTGGTTGTGGGCGACGAGTTAGATGCCATAAGGGATGGTGATATTATTCAACTTGTCCACGGGATTACAAGTCGAGCGCTAAATAGTCATGATGTGGCGGCGCCAATGACTCCAGCGTGTCAGGAGATTACCTGTTATATTGATTATGAAATCAAAATGGAGGGCCAGTTGCTGTGGAAGGTGGAAATTTTGAACAAAGAAACGGTGAGTTTTGGTTTTCACATAGTTCCATTTGTGGAACGTATTGAGTGGTAAAAGTGGCGAATACTTGATTAGATACGACGTCACTAGTTACCTTCTGTGGAACTTGTATTTAGCTTTTAGTGCGGACATTATTACCATCTATAGAACCCATGCATAATAAGCTTATTAGTAACGGTATAATATTTGTGTAAGCAGCGTTTCCTTTTTTAGAGTTTGAACCTATAACAGGAATGGTAAGTCAGGTAAGTAAGATCTCTAGCGCCAGCGTTCCTCCGTTAGGGATATTTATGTGCTGGATGCTAGCGGTCAATGGAACGCGGCCAATGCGTAGTGTAGTTAGCGGTTTAAAAATGTTTAGGTTGTGGAACGTATTGCGATGAATAGTGAAAAGCTTGTAGGTACCTACTTAACTTTTCACAATTTTTCTTACAGGAAGGACCAATTTGGCACGCAATCAAATCTCAAGTTCGACTCATTCACGTGACAACCGAGGTTGCCCTACGATACAGTGGCAAACAGCTTTCCGATTGGGGTTTCAATCAGCACGAAGTGGTTGGCGATAAGAATATAAACAACAAGGACGCCATTTGGAACGTCGAAGAGCATCGTTACACCAAAAGTACACACATACCCATTGTCCCTATCTGCATGCACAATAAATCCTAACTTTTCTCTCTCCTTCCAGCCCAAGATCAACGTGAACGTGAAAGACAACTCCTCAATGCCGAAATGATTCCCACCCACAAGACGAAACTGTCGTTTTGGGATAAATTCTTTGAATTGCAGTCGAAAATGATTTGGAGTACCAAGAACGAAATACCCTCGCACATGTACAGCTCGGAACCGCTAGAGTGGCCTCTGCTAGATAAAGGAATCGCCTATTGGGTGGACAAAAAGTCCAATGGACAAATTCATCTTTTGGGAAACATTGCAATCTGGTACACTGGAACAGTGTCCATTTTCGTCTACCTCGGACTGTTCTTTTTCTATTTGATTCGTCGCAGACGCTTGGCCTATGACTTGCCACCACGAGAATGGCAACGGTTTCTCGAAGCTGGTGATATTTTTGTCGGAGGTTACTTGTTCCATTACTTGCCGTATTTTTTTGTCGAACGAACACTCTTTCTGCACAACTACTTGCCATCGTTGTTGTTCAAAATGCTGCTGCTTTGCTATGTGGTAGAACATGTGGACTATTTGCTTAGACGATTTACAACAAGTCCAACGTATGTCAGGGCCTATCGAATGGGTGTGATCGCATGGGTTCTTGCAGTCTTCTATGTCTATAGGAGACTTTTGCCGATAACTTATGGAATTGAAAAGCTAACTGGGAGTCAGGTGACGGAGTTACGATGGAAGGATACGTGGGATTTAATTGTTCATAAGGAATATGCACTGAATTAGAAAATGAGTAGAGTATTACTTACTGTTCTCTGTGTTGTAATGTTGTGGCGTGTTGATAACGTATTTTGTAATATTTATGAGATTATAATTTGAGGTTGTCTTCTTTTTAGAATAAATAATGTAACAAAATAAATTGTACAAATGCTTGTACCTGTCCGTTTTCAGATTAACAAAAAATTGAAACAATAAACGGGTGGCAAGTTCTGTAATAAGATCGAGGCTCTCAGCAACCGCTCATTTAAAGTAGGTATTTTTTAACCATAGCCTCAAAGACCCAATTAAACTACATATATAACTAACATACTGTAGGTTTATAGGTGTGTAGGATTATGTGGGCTAAAGCTACTGAATGAAAATCCATTAAACGGTTGAATTGTAGCAATAATGGCGGTCGTACACTACCTGCGCAAGTCATCAACTCAATGCACATTGAACTCGAATACAGAAAGCTGCCAACTTTGGCGCACTAATGTGCTGACACGTGCTCGTGTCGCTCGTTTTGAATAGCTTCAAGCAACGAGTTCGAAATAGTTTCCCTCGCTATTGCCACAGCCACTGCTGTTGTTGCGATCGCTCCGACCGCAGATTATTCGACAATTGAATGAATTAATCAAGAAGATGTCAATCGTAGGCGCGGTGTCCCATTAAATAAATAAATAAATAGGTGGCGCAACAGGCGTGTAGACACCCTAGGCCTAGCTTCTCGCAACCATTCGTTTTGTGTGAGTTTCTATTTTTGGGACGAATGGAAGGGACCTACAATTTTATGCCGAGTCCGAACGGCTAAATTGAGAAGCTTTTTCATGACAGTTATACTCTCGGATGTTTGTCAGACGTTCGCGAGAGGTGGCGCAGTAGAAAAAACCTTAAGATGTAATTTGTGTTTTTCCGGTGTCCCATTAGCCAACGCAAATTTCATGTCTACGTGTATTACTTTTATCAAATGTTTTGCGTGTTGTATCGTGGTGCACGGAAGTCCGAAGAGATGAGCTATGAGCATCATCTGTTCTCTCTACTTAAACAATTTCTCTGCATTAAAACAGTGTCTTAACCAATATCCCTTTCCCAGGATTCCGACGATTCCCACTTGCCCAAATCACAGAAAAATAAACACACAGCAAAAATTAATAGAAAAAAAGGACAATCCCGCTTTACTTCCCTCAAATAAAATTTAATAGATCATTTCACAAACGGTTACAAAAGAGTTACAAATCAATCGCCAGATTATTCTTCCATTGGAATAGGTGTAACCTCCTCGATAATCTCGAATTTGTGAATTTTGGTGTCCAAAACCGCAGTGGTTCCCAATTTGAAGTCATAGTTCAACTGAAATCAAATACAATCAGCATTTGTCAATAAGTTTTGTACAACTTCTTACCTTCCTCTCGCCCTTTTGATTGGACAACTCATAGTTCCTCAAGTAATCACATGAATCCTTGCGAATAATGCACAAGTCGACATTCGAACCAGAGCCCAAATCGTTGAAAATACCCGCACGAATGGCATCACGCACCAGCAACTTGCCTTCCTCTTCTTCCATATCGGGTTTCCAGCGAGACTCAAATACAGACATAGCTGCCAAACTTCCCGATCCCATAGTGGCATATGGAAGTTTATCTGTGGACCCATGCGGATGGATACAGTAGATGTATGCGCCAGTTTTATCCACACCACCTAAGACCAAAGCAGCACTGATATGTCCCTGATAGCGGAACAACATTTGCTTGAGCAAAGTATTGGCAGCAACAACTGGTACCTGTCGGCCTGTGTTCAAACGATGTAATTCCAACTGAGATGCAATCGAGTCGGTGGTCATTTCAGTATCAGCAGCTGTACCAGCTCCACAGCAGCTATAAACACATGGAACATACATTTCTGGCGAACAGAATCATCTCCACTTTGATACTTACTACATATTCTTTGCCAAATAGTGAATTTTCGCGCAGTTCTTGTCCGAGACAATGGGACCTTCGGTGGCTCGGGTATCAGCACCAAGAATAACTCCATCCTTGTAAATGATTCCTACGATGGTGGTACCGGTTTTAACGAACTTTGGAGGAACAAATCCATTTTGCATAAGTTGCGCATTCCTAGGTAAAAGTGGAAAACAAAGAAATTTTAGAAATGCAATTAGAAACTCACAGAGGTTATGTATGTGTGCCGATGAATGACGGAGCAAGTTGTTACTCACCTTTTGCAGTTGTCGAAATTGAATCCAGACTTTGGAATATCTCTTGCGATATCGACAGACATTATTAATTGAATTAAATTGGTTTTAGTTTATGCACAACTTGAAAATAAAATTGAAAAGTTTCGTTTTTGTTCCGAAGGGAAGAAGCTTCAATTGCCGCAATGACAAAACACAAATTTTGCGAAATGTCAAACAGACACAATGGAGGTGAAATTACAGTTCAGTGGACTTGGTAGATACACGCCTGAGACTCTCAAACTGTGGAGGTGAACATAGTTAGGAAAATATTTGTAAACAAATTATTCTAATCCGGGAGCAAGATAATAAATAATTATCTTATAGGCTAATTTTTTGACGTTTTCTTTTGCTTGAGTTTTGCTAGAATGTTCAAGAGAAAATAAAACACAGAATTTCAATTAATTAATAACGTAAAATTCGATAAATCTCAGTTTTAAGATTGATGTTTGGTGAATTTCTCTTTTAATACTTTCATAAGTATCAGAAAATTATACAAGTATAATTATTTAGCCCAATTTTATTTTATTATTTTACTTAGTTTTTATTATAGTTATTTTACTTCTGGTTGTGGGCCAAACTTAAATGAAACGAAAAAGCGACAGAAACGAATGGGATAGAGCGCCTGATGAGGCAGCTGAGGAAGAATGAGGCGGCGGCCTATATTGTAATATCGTGGAATCCATCGGATACGTCTCCTTATCGACTAGTTTTTGGGAAAGGTAGTTTCATGTTTCACTGTCAAACAGAGCAATATCTTTGTCAATAAAAATTTATGTAGTTGCATTCGTCGCAGGCATTATGAAAAAATGATCTTTTAAAATCGGTTTCAGTAAATAAAAAATGTATTCTTTTCTGATTTTTGGTCTATCTCTCGAAACATAATTCGGAATTTTTTTTACAAAATACCTATACTGTTCGCTGATAAATTATTATTTTTCATTTCGAATAATGTATCTTTCAGTCTTACTTAACGACCATTCACATGAGAGCGGCAAACTACCGACGAACAAACGAATATTCGCAAGTTTTGACAGTCCGTTCACATGAACACTTTTAGTTCACGAATTACAGTCATCAGGGCTGCATTCCAGATTCGACTATTTTAACTAAATTAACAACGATTGTTTATTTAGTTACTTTTTGGAATCTGGGACAGCTATTGTTACTTGACATGTTGTAATATGAACGAAATGAACCACACTTTTGCCTCTGGTTAATTTAGTTAACTTCCCCTCCTTCGAACTGTCACAGCTTGTCTACGCTGTAGTTAAAATAGTCAAACCTGGAATGCAGCCCAGTTTTTACCCAATTTCTCATTTGAGGTTAAATTCGAACGAAATTTGTATTCGATAGTTTGTAGAACGCGAATTAAATGATGTAGATCGCGAATAAACTTTGACAACTCGCGCCAAGGGGGTTTGCATTCGCGGCAAAAAATTTGGAATTCGAAATTTCGTTAGTTATTTCAACTGTTTTTGCATTTCAGCAATTCGTTCGTTCGCTCTCATGTGAATGGTCGTTTACTTTTATTTTAGATTGTGCTTAAGACCTTTATTGAAGACCTTAGTTATAGCTATCATTGAAATGCATCATTGAAACAAATCAGTGGAATGGGGGTTTCATTTTTTTGACAAGTCAGTTATAGCAATCATTGAAAAATTCCTGTCAGTGGAAGGACCTGTTAGTGACTTGCCTTGGTAACGACAACACTGCTACATAGCTAGGTGTTGAGGTTAGAGGTGATTATTGCAAGCAAAACTGACAGCTGAGAATATAATGCGAATCGAACATTACATCAGTGCAATTAAAGCCAATATTGTTAGATTAATCGTCTTAAAATCGGAAATCAAAATTTTCAATGATGCGTTTCAATGATAGCTACAGCTGGGTGGGCTTAAAGGGTGCTCCAAGATCTCAACATAAAAGTCCCTCAAAGCAGCACGTTACCTAGCTAGCTGCTTAAATGTACGCACACCTACATAGTTGGTTCAGATAGCTCTTTCTCTTTAATATTGTGCGAATCACCTTAGGTGGTATTTTCCTCGCTGCTTCGTTGTCACTCATTTTGCAGGGTAATTTCCGGAGCCAAGGCAGACGAACTACCTACTTCAAAGTTATATTTGTCCGCTATGACATTATGCCCAAGTCGTTATACCTACCGGAAACGGATTCTTCGTGCCATATTGTAAACTTGGAAACAACATTTTCCAATTGCAATAATTCACTTTTGCGCGGAAAGTCAAAATATGTAATTCAATGAGAATAATGTGTATAAAAGATATTAAATTATTTATTATTATTTCATCATCGGACAATGTTGAGAATTTTGTTTCATATTATAATCAGGGGTGTTCCTTTACCTTGCATTGAAGTTCCGGGAAAAGAAAAGTCTGTCATATTGAATTTATTTTGAATTTTATGTGGTTTTCCATTGGGACATAAGATCAATCTTTTTTTTGATTCGGATCACTTTTTGCAGATCTCGATAATTTGCACACACTCTCACTAATACCAATATACCTTGCACAGCTGTTTTACGTCATTCGGAATTTGTGTTCAAAACAAAATTACGAAAAGCCTCGTGAAAAGCAATTATTCAGAACAAAAACGTAAATACATAATGGACATGGACTTAATTTTGGAGCAATTACTATCATCTTCGTCATCTTCTTCTGCTTTCTCGTCATCTGTGGATTTCGATTCTGCGTCGATATGATTACCCACATTAAGTTCGTATGTTTTCATCGACAAACGAAAAAAATTTGCACAGCTGATGTACTGTCTAATAACGCACTAATACATTCACAAAAGCAGATCAATCTGCTATCGTGTTCCATTCGCCACTAAAAATCTTAGATCTGAAATAAAAATCTGATGGTCCCAATGGAAAATGACATTAGTGAACAAATTATCCACAGTGGAAAATATAGCCGTAAAGTTGTCTTTTTAGTGGGATAAATTGTTATTTTTAATGATAAAATTAATTCAATCGACAATGTGTCGTTTTTTCATCGTTTATTTTGGTAAAATTTCATTGGTAGATATTTTTCGTCGGCCATTGTGTCAATTTGTTAAATATCGGTACCATGTTCGTAATATGAATCGTTAATGTTCTTAAAAACGGTCCGTTTTTGCAAACTGTTTTAAAATGGAGACGTTCCCATATCAAGTGGTAATGTGCTCTTTTATTTCACTGTGCAATATGTCCATACTGACCATAGTTCTATAGCTTCTGACGATCTGAAGGTTATCTTTTTTAAAAAACTGGCGGACGGTTTATTACCTTTTATAATTAGGTATGTATGTAGAAAATTGTGGTCCGTTAAAATATGCGACGCGTCTGAGAAAAATGCAGATAGTCTCCTCTCTGTTCAAAATTTAGTTTGTCTCTAACCGAAAGTCCATCCCTCCGCATCCCGCATTTATTTGGTGTAGTTCTGAATATTCGGAAATTTGGAATATCCATTATCCAACGAAATGAGAGAAGATTGGATTGAAAGCAAAGATGAGTAACAAAATTTAAGCCAATTGCAAGCCTCTTTAAATCGACTCCCTGGTAACTGCCTTAACGCTCATATTTGTAAGTCGAAAACACTTGCTCCCTTAGAATCTGTACAAAATTGTTTGAATCCAAGCAAAACTCAACTGCAATTTTATTTCTTAAAACCATTTTATTTATAAAAATCACTATTTAAAAACTACACAACTCAGAGCTACACACAGCGCAACTCTAAGCCATTTCTACATATGTAGGCATGGTCATAACTCCGCAGTTGTTATCCTTAGCGGACATCAGTACATAACCATCATTACCCCAGTAGGTAGACCATGAATTCTTCACCAGCCAATAGTCTTCGCCGTTGATTTGTCCATATCCGACAGCCAACACTGCATGGTCCAAGCCATCCACATCGTTCTTGCATTCGGGTTCATTGTAAACACCATGCGAGTAGAAGCTGAAGCTTTTGTGTGACGCATCAATAGCCACCGACAATGGTCCATTCTTGACCAGAGCAATCTTGAAGGCGTTCGGATCGTTCGATGTGACATTGACAAAACCAGAAATCTTGGCAACCAGCTTAACACTATCAATATGACACAGACCATCTTGACCCAAATATTGACCATATTCCTCCTCGGTGGGAATACCTCCAACCTTCATCATCCATTGATAGGCACGGAAGTCTTCGCCGCCATCGCAGCCATTGTTGCCATATTCCCACGAGCAATCGATTAGAGCCTGTTGCGACAAGCGAACCAAGTTGCCGCCATTGCTAAGGAAGTAGGCACCTTCAACAGCACCGACAGTTCCGAAAGACCAGCACGATCCACAAACAGATTGATCTATGAGAGCAAACAAAATTTCGCATCAAATGCATTCTCAATAAAGGAAATTATGAACACTTACCTTTAACAGGAGTGACAGCGCCGAGGAGCCTCCAATCGAACTGCTGTGGCAGACTGTCCTTCAACCTGCGCGTGTTATAGGGGAATGGCTTGCCAGTGTTGAACACTCCAGATGACTTGAATCCGCGTCGTGCCTTCAGTTCGTCTTCAGTTTTATCAGCCAAATGATTGATCGCCAGTGAGTAGCCCAACTTTGCACGGTTCTTCGAGTGAATGTAACGAAGATTCTGACGGAAGATGTTCTTGCGCAGCTCATGTTCGGTTTGGTTCATATAGCGAACGCCATGCTTTCCCTTGAATCTATCGAATTCCATCTCAACGTGATGATCCTTAGTTGGGTGGACAAATTCTTTCATCGGATTAAAGGTCGCATAGTGTCCCAGCCCGGGACCGGGGAAGCTAACGCACATCATTTCTGGATCAATTTCGAAAATCTCATTGGGAACATCATCTGGCGAATAGCTCTCATAGTCTAGGTAGTAATGATCGTAATGTGAACCCAACAGTGTGTTATAGCCACGCATCTCGTAGCGGACTGGAATTGGCATGCGCGAGGATGGGTATTTTGATGATTTCTTGTAACGCACCCACAGGGTGTAGACGTTCTTTTTCATGCCAATAACCTCTTCCAAACGAAATTTGTCACAGGTAATCCCGATAAGTGTTTCCGTACCGATCAGAGTGAAACTCGTTACATCGGGTAGGATCCCCTGAATCTCGATTGTGTTGTTAACGGTGCCGTTCACTTGTAAGCAGGTTAACTTGTTCAATTCCTTGGCTGTAGTCACTGGAGCTATTTTCAGGGATGTACCATAAGGTGCTTCGTTAGCCAGTTGATAGGTTCTCACCATGCCGCCATAATAATCGATACGTGAACGACTGGTGCGCTTGTCATACCATGCGTAGAAGGGTTCAGCGATTTCCGCGTAAGGAATGTTTAAAGTTCCACCAACTGAATAGGCGGCGTCCCATTTTGGCGGTTTGGTGGCGACAGCTGGAAGAAAAATAAAATTAATTAATGATTACTAGTGACGAAGGAGAATGTCCTAATATTGAATAGAATAAATACTTTTGTGTTTATATAATCACTTCTAGACAAAGAAAATTTTTCGTAACAAAGACAATGTCAGAAATGATCCTCTATGTTCAATTTTGCAAAGAGTTCTAACCGTATTGTCCTTCTGAAGTTCAATGGTGAAATGAGGATAAACGATGAATTCTCCTACTGTCATTGTTCAAAAGCGAAATAACGATCATCGATCAAATCCCACGGATTTTAGAAATTGCATCATAAAATGAAAGCGAACCTCAAGAACCTACTTTAAAGTGTGTTTCTAAATGTGAACCTTTTGAACATCACCCAAGGTTTGCACGTCGACTTCAAAATGGATTTAATTCATGCCTCTAAAAACAGTTTTTACTTGAACAAGATCACCGACAGATCATTTTCGAACTTTCATCGTAGTTCACGGAAGTCTATACTTTAAAGGTGGTCTAGTTCAAGTGAAAAACAAAATGGCAAGAAATACTCTCTACAGGGATATCGTCTTTGACTATTAAAAAATTTAAAAGAAGATCGACGAAGATCACTTTTGAAAACATAGCTAAAACTGGTTTTGTGCTTAAATGCCCCAGCCATTTTTAGTAAAGAGCTTTATTGATTTGAACTTTATGACGATCACTTCCACAAAAATAAAAAAACGATCATTACCGAGGATCACTTTCAGATTTTTCATGACCGATCACTGAAATCGATTAGATTATTCATACAAGACTGTTCTTAGAAAAAAATTTGTGAGGAATACCATAACGATTCGTAAACTCCTATAAACATTTAAAGCGATCGCTGAAGATCACTTACAGTATTAGATTTTAGGACTGCCTTGCCTACTTGCTAGTGCTTAAGTTTTATTAATCGAACAAGCATTTTATGATCAAACGTAGATCGCTAAATATTGGGAACTAATTGAAGATCACTCTCAAGAGCATAAAATGACGAGAAATCCCAAAATTTAAAATGATCGCTGAAGATCACTTATAGCGTTGAGCCTTAAGACTGCCTTACTTTCTAGTGCTTAAGTTTTATTGATCTCACATGCATTTTATGATCAAAAGTAGATCGCAGAACACTGGAAACTAATTGAAGAGTACTCTCAAGATCATAAAATGACGAGGTAATGCCCAAAGGTAATCATATTGCATTTTTAGCCATTAATGCATAAAAATTTCAATCGATCGCTGAAGATCACTTTCAAAAATCGGGCATTGGACTGGCTCTCAGGACATTTATACTTGAATTTCGTTTTCAAAAGGTACAAATTCTGTAGGGAAATAAAATGCTTTAGGGAAAGTCTGTAGATTTTTCCATCTATTAAAAGATGGTTCTTCCATGGATCGCGGTAAGCCCACTAAGGTGCCTAGTGTTTTGTGATAGGTCTCCAGACAAACCTCTGTATAACCTAAACTTATCTAAGGTACAAAGCATTTCATCGATATTCACAGAGTACCTATCTACTTTCAACCAAGCAAAAAATGATCCATATTCGATTCCATCTTGACCGATCATCAATGAGTTAGTACATTACTGTACAATAAGAATTTTTTTTTAATTGAATGCCAAAAGTATAATTTTTTATTAACACCGACTGCAGCTGAGCTGAAAAAGTCGCTGAATATCACTATAGGGCCTAGGACATTAGGACAACACTACTTTGCTAGTTCTTAAACATTTTTGTATCTAGCGGAATTCAATCCTAAAGGGTAACGGCGATCACTACAAGTTTGCAGTTCTTGCTGTATAAATTGACCGAGTTAGTCGAATATTTTTTGTCTTTTATGATCGAAAATTGCCAAGAGAAGGGAATATTAGATAGACCAAAAGGTCATCTCAAACAAAACTCTTTCCTAACTGATTTTAGGTACAACTCTTCCCTAAGTAAGTAACTTTTATAATGCGAAAGATCATCACATGTAACTATAAGGATCATTTGAAGAGTATTCAAACCGTTTTGCAAATATCCGTAAGACTATCTAAAATCCTGAAATGTTTTTTTTTTCATTTTAAGATCTTGAAGATCACCGGAGGTCATGTAGGTATATTTTGAAACTAAATTTAAGATCAAAAATAGCACTAAAAATAGGGAACAGTGTTCCTATAGTTCCATTTATTAAACGCCCCAAAGAAGATCAGTGAAGATCATTCTGTAAAATCTGAAATCTATGCCTTAAACTGTAAAAATCGTCCAAAATTCTAAAAATTATTTCACCGTAGATCACTGAAGATCGTCTCTAAAAAAATGTTCAACGAAGATCAGTTCGCATGGTTGCTGCTGTAACTGTTAGCCATGACATGATTTTACAACTGTAAAAAGTAAACTGTACCAACTACCACTATCTATTGTAACTGTCTCTTGTCCCTCTAATCTCTACCTTTTAACGACTCACTAACATAGCTTAATAAATTTGCAAAAAATTATTATAAAGACCAAGACGGAGAAACAATTGACCGCAAAAACAAATTGATTAACGAAAAACCAAATACAAATACAGAAATATTATCTACATATATGTATATATGATCAGTGCACAGATTTTCTTATCAAAATGATTGCTTTTCTCAATTTTTGTACTATGCACATAATTAAACTGACCGTATAAAACTGACCCTTGCTAAAAAAACATACAGATTTCGAATACCGATCAATTTGGTAAATTAATTTATTCTTTTTATTAGACAATAGAAACTTACCTGTCACTGCCAGCACACATGAAACTATCAGAAATAAACTAAAAGACCTCATTACGAGGAGGTAAAAACACTAAAACGCTTCACTAAAGACAAAAAAACAAAAAAAAAAAAAAACGATTATCAACTCTATGCTTATGAGTTAGTGATCCAGTTCAAACGAGGGCTCTAGAACAACTGAAAGTTATACGATCAAGTCGAGTGTATGTATATTTCCAATTGGGGTACACTGACAATCACACGACGAGATGATTGTCAGATCTTTACCGGAAAACGAACAAAAGAAAGCAAACAGAGAGTTGAGTCCCGCTTGGCGCTATGTAGCTTGATGCTTGAGTATTTTCTGTTTGAGTGGCTTAGATAATATATAAGCCATACACCAGCACATATACATAATATAGACTGTAGTTGAGAGAGACAGTATTCTATAATTTATTTGAAAATGTTATGAACTTTGTATCCCACTGTATCTAATTCAAGAAAACAATTTTGTTGCATACGCTTAGGCGCAGCTGTCTATTTTGTAATTTTTATATTCCAACTGGATTTCTGTCAGTGGCCAAATCCCCGCGCCGGCCGCATCGTGCTATACAAAGGGCAAGAAATTTCGCCACATATTGATCGTTAAAGGATAACAAAACAACTGACGTTAGAAACGATCTAGATCAGCATTTTGAATAATTGATCTTTAATGAACAGTAATGTTCAAAGAGACCTCTAAATTCATAATTCATATACCCGAAAGGTATCTTTCTTAAGAAACATCTACAATACGAAGAGATATTGTATTTGTTAGCTGATTTTGCTTGAAACCGATCTGAACCTGAAGTGATCGTTTTTGGGACCTAATCTGCTGCAAGTATGTGAGTTTAGCCGAAAGTCCTAAAAACCTCCTCTTACTTTCTTTACTTTACTTTTGGTGGCGCTTACAGTCCGGGGTGGACCAAGGCCTCAACCAACAAGCTCCTCCAGCTAGCTCGGTCCCTCGTAACTGCCTCCAGTTACGCACACCAAGTTGGTTAAGGTCGTTCTCAAATTATTGTGCGCGCCGCCTAAGGTGGGGTCTTCCTCGACTCGTTAGGCTGGTGCGTTGTTATCCACATACGCTCCACGTCGTGTCCCAGCCATCTCAGCCGTTGTATTTTTAGCTTTTTGAAAAGGTCAACGTAAAGTTCGTCATTCAATCTTCTTCTCCAGACTCCATCGTCGCAAACTGGACGGAATATCACTCGAAGAATCTTTCTCTCAAAGCATCCCAGAAGTTTTTCATCCGCTTTTGACAGTGTTCACGCTGCTGCACCGTACCTACAGCAGGACCGGGATTGTATAATATCTCCTTGGTTCTATGAGTGAGCTGGGCTTTACTCGTTAGATGCCTTCTTAGCGCCGTTGTCATTTTGCGAAGTGATAGTGGAGCGCAGGTAGACAAAGTTTTTAACTTTACTTCGAAGTTGTTTCTGTCCATCGTAACATTTTGTCCGAGTCACCGATGTTGAGAGTCCTTTCTCGTTGACAGCATAATACTTCGTTTTGTCCGCCTCTACTGTTCCTATTGTTGAGTGTCATTTTGCTGAATCCGTTATCAAAACCGCTGGCGAAATTCTCAGCTTGAACATCTTCTCTAAGAACTTTTCAGCTGTATCAATCAGAGATATAAGAAGCCATAGGGTGATGGGGTATATGATTTCTTTTCCACTTGTTGATAAGCACCAGTCGTTGTTTTCAAAATTCCTTGTCGAAAACCTAACCTAAATTCCTGTGACGGGAAAAAGCTGTCAAACTTTTGGAAAAATATATGAAAAATTGGAACTCAGAGTGTAACTGGCAAGCACTGGAAATATCATATTCGTCCTCGATTGAGAATAACCAAAGGCAAAGACTGTCGAAATTGAAGCATCGCATTTGGGAATAACCCCCCTGATTCAGGGGTCGTCTTGTTTTTCATGTAAAAACTCGCAGCGACTGACAGATTTTTTTATTTATTAAATAGTGAGACTTCTTCTTGTTGATTGGTGCTGTCGGATCTTGCTTTTTGACCAAGTTCGTCGGGCAGAGGTACAATTTCGTATAAACGATAGCCTTCATTTTGTTTAGGGGTGGTTCTGCTCAAACTCTACATTACCGTAACGGAAGAAATATTACTTGTGGTACCACCATCTTGACCCTTCAGCAGCTCAAAGGAATAGTTTCGAACTTAAGTTATGAGTTTGGCGGTCGTGAATATCTACTCTTATACTTTTCTGTTTGTCATAGAATGGCCACCAGGGGCGTCGCGGGGGTTCGAGCCGTAGGGGGGTTTAATTTTCATTTTTTTAGGAACTTGCCGACTGTATACAAATCATGAAAATCGGCTCAGCGGTTATCGATCTATAACGTCATGGACATGGAATTTCACCCCAGAGAAGATGTTTTTTGTATGGGAGGTGCCGCGCGCCTTTGTTCAATTTTGACCAATTTTCACAGGAACTATCCCAAAGCAATACCTAAGACCACCTGTAGATTTGAGCTCAATCGTGTCGGTGGTCTTCGAGATATCGAAATGTGTGCCTACAGCGGCATCTGTTAAAAATTTTCATTATCAAGTAGCTCAAGTTAATAAATGTAGCTTCCTTGATTTGCCGACTTGAAAAGCGTTTTGGTGTCTCGCACCCACCAATACCCCTCCTCGCTACGCCCCTGGTGGCCACATTTTCCTGATACCTGACACGAATCGAGTTTACTCCATCTACCATTTGCCGTAGTCGTTGTCACTGCCAGTAACCCAAATTGGAACAGTCAAAAAGTTTGATATAACTGGATAGTTCAAGAATTTAGAGTAAAATGCCGTCCTAATGACGACGTCAATCTTGCATCCATCTGACATACATAAAAATGGTGACAAATGGTGACAAATAGTCTTACGAATTTTAGACATAGAGTTTAGTAGTCCACACATACAATAGTGCCAACGTATTTTTAAAGGATATGTGATCCTTTTGAGCTGTATTTCCAGCTTCTGATCTGGCTTAGTTGTAGTCTACTGTTTCTATACGAAAAGGTCTAGCGGTTTGAGATTAATATCACCGAACATCCAGCTGCGCTGTGGGATTTGTTCTCATTCCCCCAATGGTGCACATGCAGGCTACTTTTTGAGCCTTAGATTTGAGGCTTAGTTATAGAGATTTAAGGGTGGGACCTTCAAAAAAGCTATATCCAAATTTTAAAAAAACATTTTTATTTATTTATTTATTTTAACTTTTGCATACAATTTTAAATCTAAAATATACACTTTTATTTACAGACTAGATAAAAAATATTAAATTCCCCCTTAAAGACTGTATACCTTGAGTATTTTGTTTTCCTACAATATTTGACTCTTAAATTTGCTACAAATAAAAAAAAAAAACAATATCAAAACTTTGGTAACGCATATACAAAAATGATTCTTTAAATAATTCCTTATCTACTTGTTCCCTCTTTCCATTTACACTAATATCACAATTTAATTCCATTACTTGTGCTTATTTCTACGAAAAATATACAATAACGTCCAAAAAATGTCACAAAACGGAAAAAAAAACTTATCAAACTTAAAACAACAAAAAAAAACTACAAAATGTTGGCACCTTGAATTCACATTATTTACGCTGCAAAAAACGAAAACAAAAATATACAAAATAAACTAAAAATGTTGTCTAAAAGTAGATACGATCCACACAGCAATGACATATTTTGAAAGCACGTTCCACACGATCGCCGCACTTTCCACCGTCGGTTGTACCATATTCGCAACGGTCAGTGCGCTTAGAGCTAAATTTGTGGTCACACGATGACTTTGCGATTGAATTAGTGTGGCGATCTTTTGAGCTTCCCTTGAGCAGGCTTCGATTTGGATTTGAGTGGGTTGTAGGGATCGTGGAACGATGCCCACAAATATGTCGACTTCCATCGTTAGGAAACCGGTGAGTTGGCATTCGGAGACTTGAATGAGTTCGTCTAAGGCTTGGAGGACGCTTCGCAGGGTTAGAAGTTGCATGTTTTTGCCCTTCAAGGCGTACAACGCCCGGTCGACTTGTTTGCGGGAGTAGATGACGCGGAAGGCGCCCGAACAGATGGGACAACAGGCTCCGGGCGGCACTATATTCTGGCAGTGAGGTGATAGAGGTCGTGGGCATTTGAGCAGTTTGCAGCGACGACCCATGTCAGACGCGAGTACGCCAACCTCCTTACAGCGGTCTTTGTAATCGACTAGCACGTAGTCCGCCCAGGCTTCGCATTCGTTGCGGTAGGTGGCTCCGTTTATGCCGCAGACTGGCCCCTTCCAGGAGCAACTTCGAAAACATGAGCCGAAGTGGGCCAGCTGACCCTTGGACTTGAGTAAATCGCATGTGGAGGGATGTGTGATGCCCCTGGTATCGCAGACCGGTTGGCCGGTGTTGGGACAATCCATTGTCACGTTGACTAAGAAAAGCGAAAAAAATGTTATAGAACGGGCACAAAGGTTATATTTGGTAAGACTTACCACAGCGATACTGCAGGCATGGTCTGTGCATCACTGACAGACAGATCTTTCGGTCTTCGACGCATTTTGTTCCCGCGGCGCAGGTGTACGATCCCTCCTTACATGGATTCCACGAGGTGCAGGCTCCGAATTCGATGTCGCTGTCCTGCAACCCAAGGCACTTGGCAATACATGCGGAATGGTAATTGTTGCCGTTCTTGCCACAAACCGGGACGTAGTGCGTCGGACAATTGCAGGGCAGGCTAGTGTACGAGTTATCCGATATGCCGGGAACGCGACACTGCTTCTTGGTGCAGGTTATCTCTCCAGCGAAGCAACTGCAAATGTTGCATTCCATATAGACCCAGTCTCCGTGTTCGATGGTCCTTTCTCCGAGACTGCACGAATCATAGGTGAAACTGGGCAGCGGCTGGCAGTGCTCAATACGTCCATTGGCGCCACACCGGCACACTTTAAAACTTCCCGGTGTCTGCGAGACCGGTATTCGCACATAGGCCCCAAATGGGACCATATAGGCGGAAGCTTCACCCAAGGCACATCCAGGGATGCACTGAAAGCCGGTGCTTTCGTTTCGATTCGAAAGGCAGGCTTCAGTGGTATTGCAGGGATGTCCCTTACATGGCATGGTAAGACCATGATGTCCGCCCGTCTCCAGCGGAGCATCACTTGGCTCAAGATACGGCTGAAGGGAGACACACGGACCTTCCTCACCCTCCGGATGCAGCTGCGAGCAAATGGAAGCCACATTAACGGCGGTGTTCACTCGGGACCAATCCATGCATTCACTTAAAATCTCATAGCAGTCCTCGCGGCAGATGTGGTTGTAATGCTTCACCCGAGTGCACGGCTTGACCTGCAGAATACACGCGATCGCGCGCCACTTTTCCGGTGAGCACTTTGATATGTTTTTAATTGGCAAGTTATTTCCCGGCAGGCTTACATAGCCTCGCAGCGACCACATAGCCACATCTGATCGTGCAGCCATGTCGGCGTGGGAATGACAGCTTCGAAACAGTTCCGTTGGGCGATTATTGAAGTTCGTGCAAAACGACAGTCCATCGCAGCCAAGTTCACAAGGCTCATCCACTTCGTCTATGCACTGACGCAGTTCGAGTTCGTTGGGCTGCATCAGGCAGTCGACGTCAAAGTACCCCCTCGTTGTCGTCCAGTCATTGGAGAAGGTTTGAACGCATAGCCGGCGGCACTTTGGCGCAATGGCCTTATGACAACAATGCAACTTTGCCGAGTCGATCCCGATTTGATTGATCTGCGAGACTTCGCTGGAAGCCGACGTCGGAATGAATACCTTCTTCCCGGCCGACAATAAGCATTGCCAAAGCGGCTCATGCGGCAAAGGTGGCCCGCATCCACCGGCCTCCAGATCATCAATTATAACATCTGTGCTCTCGCCATTTTTCAGAGCTTGCCGACAAGTCGTGCGACACTTTTCCTCCTTCGAGAACTCGCAGCACGGAAGATCTGAAATGAAAATTTCCCCTCATCGATACAAGGACCTCATCAACATCAAGTGTCAACTTACATTTGTGCGAATTCGTAACCGGTGTCATGTCCGTAAAGTTGTTGACGCACTGCAGCACATCCAGATTCTTCTCGCCGCACGTCTGATCCAGCAGTCTGCGGTTGGGTTTCTTATGCGACGAGCGTGGCTCGAATATCTCACGGCATGCCTGCCAAAAAAGTAAACTTGTCACTATTATAAACACACTAGTGCGCTAAACGAATTTATTACCTGTAGACACTCTGACGTCCTAGCGTTGCCACAACATCGATCGCCGGCCTCCTGACGTTCAAAACACGAGAACATATGCTGTTCGTCGCTTTGGCGGCACGCATAAATCAATTCCTCTTTGGATGATGATGTTGCACAAGCGTTCCGGCATCTTGGTGACATACCCAGGGAGCAACAGCGTCGGCCAGACCACTGTGATCCACGTTGGACGGCTGTGGAGAGACACAAAGTGGAGATGCGTGAGTAAAATACTTCGATGCAAATGTCACATCGAACGCGTGAAGATATTAGCATGCGTCTTTTTGCTTGTACAAAGTCACAGATCGATCGAGCGGAATTTAATTGATTGCCCATATGGCCTATGGTTTGGTTTGGCCTGTTCGTGGTCGGGTGGCCAATTGAAGTCGACATACACATCGAACGGGGAAATTTTGCGTTTGATGTCAAGTTGGATGTTGTCCAACATAATGAGGGGCGTGCGCATCGATTAGGAAAATACATATTTTGCAAATGGGAATTTTTCCCTTTGATCTTTTGCGCTGATGAGATATATAGTGGTGATCACTTGAGTGGAATTACTGTAAGTGACAGATGGCGATGGTTGAGTGGAAATCTGCCGAAGCAATTGTTTTAGGCGACAGTCTTACAGACTGCGGGAATGGACTTTTTTGATCCGTGAAAAAGTCGAGCTATGGTGCGATCATTGGATCAATTGGAATAAAACTGACATCGACTCTTTACGCATTCACCGATGAGCAAATGAATATAAAGTGGATTTTGAGGTGATTCGTTAAGGAATTGCCTACAAGATCAAGAAGGGGTTTTCACTTTACATGGGTAACCTTATGACTGGTCATGGTTCTCTAAATGCATTTCTGCATAAGAGATGTCTGGCTAGTTCTGAGTTGTGCACATGTGGCGAGACCTATGAAGATTGGGGAGTCGTCGGACTATAAGGAGTCCACCTGGTAAGAACCTTAATGGTTGCGAAGCTCCACCGGAAGTTATATTCTGGTACCACGGGAGAAAGGAGCCCCTGTGTTAGGTTGATATGTTGATGACTTGTCATCAGTCGGCTTAGCGCAGCCTGTCTGAGGAGTGGGCCTTCTAGTGGGAGTATTGTGGTGACTGTGCTTCCTCAAAATCGAGGGAATATAAAAGGTGTAAGATAGGCCTCGCTCTCTAGCAAGAAGTGTATAGTTCATGCCTTATACATGACTATGAAATTGTACTAGGGTAGTACTTCTACTGCCCCGGGGGAGTGGTGAACGCTTTAATTTTGACCCCTTCTGTGAGAAGGTCCACCGTGTTATTGAGCCGTCAAGGCAGAAGTACACGTTAAGCCCTCTGCCTCGATACAGCAGCTGAAGACAGCGAGGGTGGAGGCTATATTTCGCGGTTGTGACGCTCTAAGTTTAAAATGCCTTTGCACTCGAGAACTGCATTGCAGCTCCCTGGGCAGAATTAAAACATCATTCTACCTGCTGAATATAGGTAGCTAGAGCTACAAACTACTTAACCCACGGTAAATTAAGGTACCAGACTGAAAATGGCGTTAGGTAGTAGAAAATTACAGCTGGTGTACCATAAAGCTCACTTATTGGGCCTTCCTTTTACGAACGACTGAGTTCTGCGACTAAAGCTGCACTTTACTGATGGTATCGCCGTCGTTACTATGGAACGAACAGCTGAGACTCAGTCTAGATAGAAGCAGTGAAATAAGTCCCGGGAACTAAGTCCCTCAGTGGACTTAGAGGGACGCCTAGAGGGAAGTAAAACCACTTGCGTGAAGTGGACTTAATTCCCATGTAAGGCGGGAAATAAATTCCGAAAACTCTGAGTGGTTTTATTTCCCTTTCAGTAACCCAATTTCGAACATAATGCAAATCTGACAGTAAACCCACTAGGTATGAACTGAGTCCTCCAGTGGACTTCCCGGGAACTTATTTCCCTGCACCGTCTTGATAACCAGCCGAGGGACTGTGGAATACGCAAATTTCCGAGTTGGGAACCAAACTTTAGGTCAAGGTATTATAGGTTCACCAAATAACTGACAAAATAGGAAAAAATATTCAAAGATTCTAGAGTCTAGAGTTCTATATAATACAGAAAGTAAATGGAGTACCCCAAGGCAGTATGTTAGAACCTGTCTTGTTAATTTAATAACCCATGGACCTCCAAGAAAAAGAAGGTTATGGGTGGTAGTTGTTCTTGCTGTTAGAGAAAAATTATCCAGTAGTTCAACAAGAACTGAAAAGGAGAGAATAGATTTCCACTTTTTCCAAATGGATTCCAAGCCCTTTAGGATTCACTTTCGACATCTGCTACCATTTAGAAACTTCTGTTTTTGGTAGAGAAACTCTCTTATTATTCGTTTCTATTTATGGTCAGTGACAGAGTATTGTTGTCCCCTGCGGGGCTCGTACCTACCCCGCTTTGATCACATGTAATCATTCTAACCCAAAAACTAACTTTAACTCACAAACGACAAGCTGCAAGTATGGAGTACAGTACCCCAAGGCAGTAAGTTAGAACTTGTCTTGTGAATTAAAAAAAAAAATTAAAATTGTGGCAGCAGCTGTTTTAGCTGTCAGAGAAAAAATGTCCAGGAGTTTAACAAAAAACTGCAATGGACAGAATAAATTTTGAATTCCACCTTAGTACTAAAAAAATCGGGAGAACTCGAATCTTTAGACCAATATCGTTTCTATAGTTTTACGGCTTCAAAAAATGTTTGCCTACGGATATATTGCCAAACAAAATCCAAAGTTTTGAAAAGTTGTTGTACGGTTTTTAATGATATACGCAACCATAGGTCTATAAGGAAAACACTTGGCTGAAAATGGGATACATCGTGATAGAAAAACCCCACACGAAGAATACTTCTGCCTATTTCTAAATCAATTAAATTCCATAAAAGAAAAGGAAAACAACAGTTAATTTCGTACTCACCTTGTAGCGTCCTATTCATGCAACTCCAAAACTCCACCTGTCAAAATAAACAAACACAAATTGGCAATCACATATAGTATTCTCTCAGGAGCAATAATATATTATGTAAGCAATTTCCATGTACACCCACCTGAATTGGTAAACAGAACTTCTTCAGTTCCCCGAAACGATAACCACGTCCATTCAAGTCGGAAGCAGCCAACTGAGCCAGTGACAACTGCAAGAAAAGATAAAGAATACACACACACGTTAGTGCACAGCTCATGTATAACAGAAAATGATTAATGCGCTACATCATGCAAATCCGCTATAGAGATAGTTAAATCGCAAGTACAATTAATTTCGTGCTCCTTCGCTCCAAGGCGTGCTGCAAAATCTCTTCGTCTCTCTAAGACCAATCGATTGTCATCTGGCTACACACGGTGGACACGGGACACGGGACATAGGACACACAACAACATAACCCCTCTGCAAGTTCATAAATCATCTCCAACTTACATTATCGTGAATGCAAACTCACCCTCAAGGCATAAGTAATACAAAAGATTACATTGCTCTTCGCACACACAGTCTGCTCTGCTGCAGCAGAATATAATCTCCTCAAAGAGATGAATGGATGATGATGGACTGACCAGTGACCAGCCAGAGATCGCTTATCCCCCCACATACAGATGGAGCCACATAGTAACCAGAAGCAGCCCTTACCGTCGCCATCACCATCGCCGGGGGTCAACGATAACAAATTAACAGCGAGCGCGCGTGGAATCCTGGCATCGCATATGCTATATGCATGCATGCCAAAAGAGTTCAATTCATCAGCAACCCAGACGCAGAAGGAGCAACACAAAAGGCAGTTCATTCGTCTCTTGATGAATATTCAGTGTTATGGTGGCCACACACGAAACTTGAAAGCCACCAGAGTTGGCCAAGAATCCTGATCTATGCAGTAACAGTGCAGTTAGTCGCGCGATTTACAATTTACAATTTACATCCTAAAGGCGACAAGTCTCCTAGCCATACAGCATTATACGATTACATATGCAATTTTATTTCGTCGAAACTGTCAGAGTAGCGTGATCTTGTTTGAATATAGCGTCGGCGTTATGTTGTATACCCTGTCCGCTCTCTGCGGTTGTGTGCCACTTGATTAGTTATGCAAATCTCTGCTACGCCAAAGGATTTTAATAAATTACCGGCGGCGAAAAATGCAATCAGACATGGCCTAGCTGAGAATACAAAATAATGTGTACTGGCGGTTTTGCTGGAGTTGCAGAGGGGCACAGGAAAGGGCTTCTCGGGTAAAGGCGGGGGGATTACGCTAATCCCTACAACCTAGTTGGTTGTTTGGGTAGACAACTTGATTGAATGCAAAGTCAAATTGAATCTGATTCGATTGTGTATACTTGTCCCACGCGATATTGTACTTTTGATGGGAAATTTTAACCCATTTGTTAGGGTTTACGTGACAGATTTAGGTATAGGAATGTGTTTTGGCCATTTTGGTAGTGTATGTATGGAAATATAGAATAGAATTGAATTTTTCGTCAACAAAAATTCGGTTTGAATAAAATTTTGAGGTTACCTATAGACTTGGAGCAATTGCGGAAACAACAGAGCACATAACGTTGGTTCAAATAGTGAACAGCCTTTTTTTAAATGGATCCCAAGCCCTTTAGCATTCACATTCGAATTCCCCTACCAAGCAGAAACCTCTGTTTTTTCGCAGAGAAACTTTGAAATTATTCGTTTCTCCTTATGGTCAGCGGCAGGGTATTGCTACCCCCGGTGAGGCTCGTACATACCCTAATCGGATCGGGTGACTCGGATTCTTCTTCTGTTTTTGGCAAAGAAACTCTTCGTGCTTTCACGAAGAACTCAATACTCAAGGCTCTTGCACAAGGTATCGCTCTACTGGGTTCCAGGACATGAAGGCATTCCAGGAAAGCAGACGAATTGGCAAGACAAGGTCAGACAGCTGTTTTAGAACAAGCTGATCCCTCTCGCATTGTACACTCAAGCTTGAAGCAGGGAGAAAAGACACAAGCCACAAGAGAGGCGATCGCTAGATGGGCCACCTTAAATACTTGTAATACCACAAGAATGCTATGGCCGTTTTTCAACGAAACCAAAATCGACAGTATAAGACGGAAGGATAGAAAGTCCCTGTCCACCCTCGTAGGTATCACAACGGGACACAAGCCTGCGGTACCATAAATGAAAAAAATGGGCTTAACGGAAGAAGAACTTTGTAGAGGCTGCGGTGATGAGGGATGATACTTGAGTCTCCAACACACCAGGTATAAATTCCTAGGGAGTCACTTCTTCAACGACCTAGACGAGCTTTCCAACACATCAATAGACAAGATAATGAACTTCGTCAAATCAACAAGATGGTTTGTATGTATCAGCACAGTAAGTGATTTGAAAACAGGGTTATAATGGGTAGGGGACAACCTCTTTCCCCTACGGGCAGTATTGTCCTGAGTGTGGCACAGAGACATCCCAACCTAACCATGGCAATAGCCAACAGCGGCTTTCCGGTACCATAATTTTTTTCACGGAATATACGATTTTCCAAACGAAGCTGAAAATATCAACTGTATAGTTGTAACTTTTTCTTATTTATCTAGAATCAAGAGGAGTCTATGTCATTGTCCAATATGGCCCGTTTCAATAATTTTCTAAGAGGGGAACCATTAATAAGGGGAAATTATGATCTCAATGAACTTGCTATTGATATTGCAATTTTTCTGTAGTGACAAGTAAACTGTCAAAAAGACACGAAAATTTCAGTAAATATCTACATTTTTTCATGCCAAGATATGTGGTTAAATAACGCTTCCGAATAATAGAGGACCAGAAATATGTAAAACTCAGTTTATGGCCAACATCAAAGGTTTAAAAAATTATAGGTCATTGACCTACTGAGCAATCAATCCGTAACGATGTCGAGACATCAGACTCAGTAACCTTAAAAAAGAAGTATTCTCCGACATCTATTGCTCACTGCGTCTTTATTATTTTAATTGGTTCCGATGGATCAGGTTAGAAGATTTGAAAACTTAATTGGTCCTTCGAGCCGCATACACTTTTCATTATTTTTTTCATTAAATTTTGAGTACTTTGCAACTTTTTTACCGGGCAAACAAAGGCAAATGCCGATTCAAAGGTTTCAAAGGATTTCCTTAAACGTATAACCACCACAAGAGAGGGCTTTCAAAAATGATAATTGGTCCTTCGAGCCTAGGGTTACCAGATGTCAGGATTTAGCCTGACGCGTCAGGCTTTTAAGGTCTCTGTCAGGCTCAGGCCAGGCCTCACGCTTTGTCAGGCTTTTTAATTCTTTGTTGATTTACTATTTACATCAATTCAATTTTAACGAGAAAATTTTTTAAATTGTTGCTGAATGCATCAAAATATGGATGCAACTAGATCATTTGGAATGGTTTCATTTATATTCGTTCAGTAAAAGAGACTATATGCGGCAATTCAATCCCCAATTTACTATATACACAACCTACTACTACTATTTGATCTGAGGCGTTGTTGGTAACCTTACGTAAGTCACAAAACAATGGGCAGTATTTCTCAAATGCTTTAACCTTTTTTTGTGGATGAAGATTTTAAAGGATAGGTATGGATTCTTTTGATTCTTTATTTGAAAGATTAGCATTTGTAAAAGAATACAATATAACACTAAATGATTCCTATTTGTTTCACCAATGTACTAAATTTGAAAAAAATTGCCAGTCAACGAGATAGTATTTTTTTTTAATCATTGGATATGCAATATTTAAGCTTAATATTTTGAAAATTCCAAAACCAATCCTACGGAAATAAAAAAAATTGTAAGGCCGCGCTAAATAAATTATCTTCGGCTAATTTTCTGACGGGGCGCAGTAGCGCCATGGTTAGTGTGCTGGACTACTGTGCGAGGGATCCCAGGTTCGATCCCCGGAAAAACACAAATTACATCTTAAAAGTTTTTTCTACTGCGCCACCTCTCGCGATCGTCTGACAAACATCCGAGAGTATGACTGTCATGAAAAAGCTTCTCAATTCAGCCGTTCGGACTCGGCATAAAGTTGTAGGTCCCTTCCATTCGTCCCAAAAATAGAAACTCACACAAAACGAATGGTTGCGAGAAGCTAGGCCTTGGGTGTCACCCGCCTGTTGCGCCATCTATTTATTTATTTATAATTTTCTGACACTTATAAAGAGTTCACAAATTCAAATCTTAAAACAGAGATTTATCGAATGTCACGGTATTAATAATTTATTCAAACTCAGTGTTTTATTTTCTCTTGAATATTCCAGCAAGAATCAAGCAAAAGAAAATGTCAAAAATTTGCATATAGGATATTTTTTTGTCTTACTCCCGGAGCAGGATAAACTGTTGACAACTAAAAATTCGTTTTCCACCGCTAAAGAAAATTATTCGAAAATCATATTATTTATCCCAGTTAACACACGGCCTTAAGATCATAATTTACTTACAATTTATTTATTTATTTATGAGTAGGTATAAGTTAAGTAAGGCATGTGATTAAAATTTAACGGTACTGCGATGTCATATTTCAGTATTGTCAGGCAGCCAAATGCTTCCGGATTTTTTCTCGTATACAGTCCTTATACATATTTTGAAGAAACTTGACGTTTTAAATCAAATATATGCAACTGTAAAATATAAAAAATGCCTTAGCTAAAAAAATTCAGTGTCAGGCTTTTTGCTCCATAATCAGGCTTTTCTCTCCTACTTGTCTGGCTTTTCCATTTTTTGTGATGGTAACCCTATTCGAGCCGAAATTGCTCAGTAAAATTCGAAAAGAATTTGCCGCATAATGGGACTGTTCCGGTTCCCTGATACATTATTCTTATCGGATTTTTTTTTGGTATTCCTTCCGGCAGAAGGACTTTTGGATTGGAGCTAATTGTAGCGGGGATTCCATCCAACCAATTCGTGTGTTTTCGCCTTAGTGATAGAATCCCATCACCAGACATAGGTACCGAGAGCGAATTCATCAAGTTTTAGTTTTTTTTAGACTACAAGGTGAACAAAAATAGTTGCATAGCAAACTTTCCGTCATTTTTGACAAAAAGAATAACAAATATTTTGCACTTTGTACTTGCCAAATAGATTTGTCAAAACGTCACAACTGTCTTCCGTGTTTAATTCATTCAGAACGTTTATTGCAATTGACAGCTAGACACGCAACTCATTGATCGACACGTATCCGCTTCTGATCTCTAAATTCTCTGTCTTCCTCTGCTTCCTTTATTTAAAATACAAAATATATACATATAGGTAAAACCAACATAAAACAGCAAAAATTCGATGAAACATTGTGCAGCATGAACCCATGCAACGCTCTTGCGATTTATCTTCCTTGACAGTGACATTTAAGTGCATATATCTCATTCCTATGTAGCTGATGCTCAACTTCAGCTCATTCTCTTCGGATTTATCTTTTAATGCCTGACTTTAATTTAAATTTAATTTTTCCTCACGTTATCCTTCTGCGTTCCGCATACCTTATCTATATGCATGCGACTTCTTCTGGCCCACAAAAGTGTCGTGCAATAAAGTTCATGGAACTTGTTTGCACACATTTTTCTCGCAACTTCAAGTTATTTTGATTTTGTTTTCTTGCATTCTTTTTGTTTTTGACAGTGAAAAAGGCTATTTTCGTTTTCCCATAAGATCGTGTGTGATCACGATTGTCATGCTGTCCGGACAGATGAAAAAAAAAAAGTGTGAAGGCAAATTGCAAGAGAAGAAGAGATAGAAGATACATTTTTAACACTTGCGCCCATCCCGTATTATGTGATACTCTTAATTACGCATCGTGTTGTCATTTGATGAGCCTTAGTGCACAGATTGCAATCAGGCTCCAAAAAGTGTATGTCGTCAGTGATGGGGAGCCTTGTGTCTTGTCGTCTTGTGTGTCTGCTCAAGACTTTTATCTCGCGACATGGCGAAAAGGTCACACAATCGAAAATGTGTTAATTGGACTAATTAAGTTAACGAGCGAATATTTTCGAATATCTATCCGAGAGGGTGGGGTGGGGAGGGTGACATTGACATCGCTTCAGATACGCAGATACGCGTATAGTGGTTGTGTTTTGTGGGCGATATGGAAATCTATAAAGGAGGGCATTAAGTTTTATAGGCCGTATTAAAATAGATTTTTTATGAACGTTTGGAGTACATCGTATATAATGGTTTATGGGTTTTCCATTTCATGCTTTTTAGCGGATAATTATTTTTTTTTGTGTGTTTTGTGAGGGACCGTGAAATTTTCTAGACAGGTGAAGTTGTTGGGTATATTCGTGCACGTTTAATTGTCCATAAACCTGACATGGCTTTGAGGAGCATTTGCAGATTAAAGTGACAGTTTGTAGGGGGAAGTTGCATGCGTGTAGGTGACAGATTTGTGGAGCTGAAAATAAACACTGCCAGAATTTCCTTTGACCACTTATACATACCCATAAATCGGACAATCCTGATGCGGTCGAAGTAGAATATATTTTAGTAGATGAAGACTTTCTAAGCTAAATTAAAGCCAGAATTATACGCTTTGGAGGCAAAGACGAGATTGGGAACGGGACAAGACCACCACTTACTAAGGAAAGACTGTAATAGATTAATGTCAAACCTACGAACGGGACAGCACCTACCTCCCAGTATATTAATGGATCCCGGAAGTCGCAGAACTGAAAACAGTATACGCCACGTCTAGAAAGGGTCCCTGCAAACATCTAAAATTTAGGCCTCTGCATACCGCCAGTGTGTGTGGCCGAACTACTTGTTATTTTGTTTTGAACCGCGTGCATATTCGTAAGTGAAATGCGCCCTATAGTGAAAATAATCTGTCTAAGGTAAAGAGAAGCTTGAATGCGGGAAGTTCGAGTAAAGGTGAGATTAGTTCTGCAATCATGGGTCTTAAGATTGACAAGGCGATCCACAGAGAGCTTTAGGTATAAACCAGAGGTCGTCCAAATATCTTCACTTTCTTCAATTTCAGTAAAAAAAAAACAGTCGATTAACATGGCTCTGTAATGCGCACAGTTGGCCGAAACGCTGTTCCCAGCCTCATTTTCAAAAAAAAAAAAAATGGTCCAATGATGGCACCACTCCACAATACGCACCAAACTGTCACTCTCTGTGGATGCATTGGCACCGTACGCGACGACGGGGACCATGAGTGTTGTCCACTAGCACACCAGTCTCACGAACATTTTGTACACACTTGCGTACAGCAGGCGCTGTGGATGGATGATTCATTTCGGTCAAAACGTCTTGTCAAAAAACGCACTGATTGAGCTACACAGTAATCACTTTGAAAATACGAAGTGGCTATTCGCACGTTCATTTTGACAGATTTTGTACTGAACTGACGTTTACCGATTTTCGGGACACGACTACGTAATCAACGTAACGTAAGTTAACCCTTTTTTTTTATTAAAAAGTCTTTATAAATATAAAAGTTGAATCCTAAACGTACGGCATAATGTCCGAAAATGATTATACTGGAATTTAGAGTCATACCTCATACCTCAACTTGACGCAATATAAACTTTGACATTTCGTATAAGTTTTCAATATTTTCCAACGTTGTTCAAACGTAAATTGACTTATTTCGTTTCGCGGAGGTATGATACTGACTTTCTGTCAATATTTTGAGTTGGAAACAGCTGTCAGTGTCAAAATAACCGATAATTTAAAAAGAAACCACTAGATGGCCCACTTAAGAGGGGACTACGATGAATACAGAACGAAATTGTACATTGATTCAAAGTTTGGTGTTACCTTTGGAGGACAACTCTGATGCGGATATCCGTTTATTCCTCAGCCTTTGAGAAAAACACTATCGCAATGTTGACATCCAACACTTCCTTCAATAGCTCGTTGGTTTCTCCGACAGTATGACCTGCGTGGCACCATTCTGTTTAAAAACAAATGCCCTGCAAAACATGTTCACTTAGTTTTAGAATTGTACTGGACGCCATTGACTATATGACATTTTGTTAGATTTTTTTTTTAAAGAAGTAGCTACCTACGGCCCTAATGCCGCCAGCCTATAAGCGCTAACAAAAGGTGCATTTTCGGGTTTTATTTGGCAGCTGCTTCATAACTTTTGGAATTTCAATTGCGACAATTAAAAAAGTCACCGACATGACACAGAGAAGTCCAAGTGAATATCGACATCACTTAGCAAAAGTTTGTCGATAAAAAAATGGATCCGCAATGATTGTCTGATGATGCAAAACACAATACAGAATAAAAAAATGGAGTTGGCTGTATCCTCCTGTCAATCAATCTGTCATGATTGGCTTATTGATAGCCCCAAAGAAATCATCGAATTCCGGATTTGTGAAAAGCGCAAATTTAGGGAATAAGCTAAAAATCAAAAGTCTTCACAGTCCACACAACAATTTGTTTCAAAACAACATCAAACCCTTTTCCTTTAACCAAAATAACACTTGTCTACACCCTGCATCAGTTTCCTTAATCGATCAGATCCCTTCACGCTTTACCTTCACATAAATTTGCTAACTGAACCAAAACCATCGCCCACTCATTAGATGCTAATCATGTCTATATACTTTCCGCGGCAAGTCCACACCATTAATTCTCCTTAGCCAGATGTGCCTCTGCTCTGACTCCGAATTGTAACCACAATCAACTGTGCAAAGCAATTAACGTGATTAACTGACTGCTGTTCTTCATTGACATTGACAGTCACCACAGGCGGTGGCCAAGCAAGCTTCCACGATGATGGCCTCTTCACCGTCTTCACGGCCACCATACCACTACCACAACCACCACAGCATGAAAATAATCGAGCAAAATGAAAACGAACACTCTGCGGGAAAACAAAATGCAAATTATCCTTGATGCGTCTTTTAATTTGTTTCGCGCATCCACGTCCACGCATCGTGCAGTCAGCAGTGTGCAACGACTTCCCAGCATCGCAGCAACAACATTGTGGCGTGTCACCTATATAAGCGTTTAGGATGTTGTGGCGCGTTGTATAGGCGTTTTGTCCGCCATCCAGATTCCAGACAATATTGCAATCAAGAAACATGAAACACTTTTTTTTTTTCCTTCCATCGATATTCGAGATAAAAATCTCTTCTCGCGTCCCTTTTTATAAACAATTTTTATTGCGCCCAGCGTGTGACATGGACTATCGCCTTGATGTGTGTTTGTGTGTTTTACTACGAAGTATTAAATTTCCGGCGATATAACTTTTGTTTTTCAAATTCGAATGAGATACAAAAAAAAAAAAAAAAAAACTAAATTGAAAATTTATTGTCACTGAGTGGAACATCGACCTACGATCACGACCAACGATGACGATGATGTTGATGATGATGTGCTTGTGTGTTTCTCTAAACGGCAAGAAGGAAGATTAGGAGAGATTGTTATCGATAAACACAAGGAACCGTGCAACAGCAGCATCAGTACTCCACTCGAACAAGTTATTCCTTTCAATTTACACGTATCCCATGACATGTTTCTAGATAAGTCCGATGAAACATTACCAAAGATTTGGTGAGCGGTGTTGGTGCACGCCGTTGCTGTTTGGGGTTATCTCTGAAACGGGATTCAAGTTACAAATTGTGGGGCAGCTAATATTGATTAGAATGAATCGAGGCGATAAGAATTGTGAGAAAAATTATGTTAAGTGGAAAGTGTTTACACAACATTGCGCTTTCAAAAGAGAGAAGTGACCATGATTGGCTATCCCAATCCTCTAGTGACATAGCTGTCAATTTAAAAGTTTTAGGTCCAATACACTCGGAGCAACTGGAAAAAAAACTGATCAGCAATGCGAATTGGAATCTAGTTGCCTTGAGTCATACATAACCTGTCCTATCAAATGAAACGATGCACACGACGCTACTGTATGAAAACTCGTTTGCGATTAACAAAAACCAGTTTGTAACCAGTCGTTTGTTGATTTGCATGTCGGGTTGCCAATTGATTTCAGTTTGTAGTTTGTCGAAGATGAGGCGAACAACAGACTAACTTGTTGCTGGTGGGGGAGGTTAAAAAAAATGACGACATGAGAAGAGTTTCCTCATGCGTGGAGTCAAGTCGCCGCTGAGTCCGTAACTGGTTTGTATCCCGGGTTGTCAACTGGTTTAGTTTTTTTTCCAGTTCCTCCGTTTGCATTGGGCCTTAGTTGCGAATTTCTCATCATTTAAGGAAAACATTGGTCAACCATTTTTGAACATAAACTGGCCAAGGTACTGGCAAAACCAGACCGTTGCTGGGATCAAAATGATAGGGATACCATCCAATTGAGCAACGAAATGTTAATGAGGCTGGAAGTCAACCTAATGCGGGAGGACAACTGCCCTTTACTATCTGTTAGAAAGGCTGGTGATCGGGAGCAAGTCCAACTCTAGCCAGAGGTTTCTACTTATGAAGCAAATGGAGGAGTCCCCTTGTATCGGAAAGACCCTACGTCCAAAAGAATTGGGCCCAGCTCAATGGAATAAACCCCATGAAAAGTAGGTACAGATACTGCGACGCTCAGACCTTTCAATGAGATTGTCAGGGCCAATAATGCTCTACGGCATTTACGATAAAAGGAATGACAAGGGCAAGATGAACGAAGAAAACTGCGGGCAAAGATGAAATCGACCCTGGCCACGGAAATTCTTCGGCAGAACGAATGTCCTTTATGGATGTGGGATGGTATAATAATTGGAGTCATAGATACTCATGCGCATTTTGAAAACAAGGGTCCCTAAGATAAGCCTCCTGTGAAATAACGCAAAACTATGCAGATAATGCACAGGTGTGATATTTCGGCTGACATCCTTAGATAGATTCCACTTGTGAATCCCGATCTTCCAGTAATTTACTGGAGGTTAATCAAAACACGAAAAGACAGGAATGTTGGTTGCTTTCCTTATGAATAAGGAATCTCTCAATCTGCTAACAAAAGGGGCTATAGATTGTCTTATCACATGCATGAGTTAGTAAGTACGCCCAATTCAGAGGAATGTCGGTCATGGCATCCTCGATGAGTGGTTTTCTCCAGAATGGTTCCTCATTCGTCTTTCAGTAAAAAGAAATCCATCAGTCTCTGATCATGTAGCCGCAGTTGTTTTGTATGACAGCAAGACTAATGATGGACTTTCGATACTCAAGATCAGTAGTGAGACTTTTACTAATTCTTGGAAGATGACAAGAAAATATTGATAGAGACGTCTGGATCGGCCAGCAATATTGCAGATTAACCTGTCCATCACTCCAAAGTATAGCTTCATTTAATTTATTTCTTCGAAGGTAAAAAGTCAGAAAAGGCGAGAAAAGGCATTGACCCTCCCCCCCCCCCCCGGGAACCGTGGGTTGATAACAAAAGCCTCTTACTAGGTTTCAAGACGAAGAACTAAAAAACGATCATCTGCAAATGTCCAGTTTTAGCAAGGGCCAGATTGCGCGCACTAAACCAACCATTCTTTGACGACCTTAGCGATATCTCGGGCTTTCTCAACTCCACAGGCTTGTTATAGGTACCGACCGGATCACATCCTTAACAATCATCACAAAGTAGGTCACACTAGCCGTGGTAACAAAACGGCACAACTAGTGCTAATTGGCAAAGAATAGTTTGAAAGTCCGTCTTATACCCGCCATCAGCGATCTATTTTTTATATGTATAGAAATAGACAGAGGCTTGCATGCACTATGATGATACACAGGATACATCACCGCAAACAAGGTGCGCAGTACGATGGCAGACTAATATTAGCGTATCCACTGAACTTGACATAGTCTTAAAAAGAAAAAATGATTACAGACATCAAATCATACGAAAGATCGACTTGACTGATCCATTTTTGACGATAAGGCGGTCATTTTAATGACTAGAATAATGCCGGTCGCACACTATGCGCAACGCATAAAGTTTGTACTCTGTCCACCCAATAACCTCAAATGTGGGTACCTAAACTGACCTACATTATGTATCTTGAATTTAAGTTTCATCAAATTACCCATCTATTGCCCATTTAATTGCTAAATCGTTTCACGTCTAGCTGATCAATTAATTTGAAATAAATTCATCAAACAAAGGAAGTAATTCCGCAAGTTACCGCACAAGTGACAAGAATTCTTAATGTTTGTAACAACACAGCGTATATCTACGTAACGTATCATAACAACGTGTATAATGAAATTTATTCGTGCTTGTCCAAAAATGGAAATCATTTCAATTCAAATAAATCACTTTAATACCTTTCAGATACATACCAAGTTGGTTGGTAAGTTTGTGGTTTTTACTTAGGGCAGTGCTATCCCCAAAAGTGGTTCTCGACTTGGTCCCATAGTCTCCAGTGAGGCAAGTCCTTATAGAGTAATAAATATCGATGTCTTTAATGAGAACATTCATAGGGAGCACACAAGAAAGCACCTGGATGTTCTAATGGAAAAAAATTGCCAGCGATAATATAAAGTAATTGTTTAATTTCCGCCTTCTCTTAACCCCTTGCAACAACCAATGGCAAGTAGGTTCCAACAGCTTCTATCGTCTTTGCTTAAATGCCGCTTGATATTCGTGTAGTAGTGCCATCAGTACTCGCTGATATTAGGATTAGGTATCTACCCTACGCGACCAGCTTCTGATATAGGCCCAAAAAGGGACATGATAATAATTATGACTTGATTATGTCAACAAAAGAAACGATTACAAAGGACAAGGGCGCCTGCTATTGGGACCTACAAATTGCACAGCCATAATAATAGCAACGAATTCCTATTGAAAGTGACTGTTTCTACGGTCAGGGTAAAAGCCCAACTAGCAAGAATCGTTGTTACTCCTCGCTTTCCATAAGTAACGAACACTTTGTTGAAATTCATACATTCTACGATCACTGAACCTTTATTGATCATTTTGCTGAGTCTCTAAAATATTTATTCAGACATCAATGACTCTATAAGCCAAAAATTGTTTGAAGAAACGCATTTCTAATGCCGAGTTATCAGTGATCATATTGCACATATATGTTTATAAAAAATGGGAGCCATTTTCTGATCACTGATCGAATAAATGATCAATGACAAAAAGTTAAATTAAAAGACACAAAGTAATATTTTCTGCTGCTCTATGATGAAGAAAACAAGCCTTGATTAATAACTACGATCACTGATCAAGACTAGTAGATCAATTGCTGTATGTATATCATTTGATCAAACTTCACTGACAGTGACATTTTATCGCTCATCAATCGATTAACTATTTACAATGCCCTTTTGATCGGTGATCAACGCAGAACCAAAAATATTTAAGGGGTGGGCCAAATACAAGTTTCCACAATCCGCAACCAACTGTCACTCTCTGTGGATGTATTGGCTTCTCGACAATAACGTGCAGGTTTTTCGAGTCCCAGATGCGGCAATTTTGTTTGTTAACGTAGATGAAAATGCGCCTCGTCAGAAAATATGATTTTTCGCCCAAATTCAAGCTGCTTTAAGGCCCAAACTGTGAAGCGATAACGAAGCGGATGGTCGTGAGCCTTCAGGTCTCCTCAGGCTAGTGCGTGCAATGTTGAGATATTGAGATCGATGGCGAGTTGATGTTCGTGAATTGAGTCTCACACACTCGGCTGCAGTAGCTACATTCTTGTTCAGACTTATTTCGTTTCGCGGAGGTATGATACTGACTTTCTGTCGAGATTTCGAGCGGGAAACAGCTGTCAGTGTTAAAATAACTTATGATTTAAAAAGAAACCACTAGATGGCCCATCATGTATATCGATCCATTTAATGATCAATGGTGATTTGAATTTTGAAGACCGCGAGCACGATCACCGGTTAAAGAAATTGACGCTCAAGTTCGGGGTTCTCGCGGACGTCAACCAACTTAGCTGGTTTGCTCTAGTTTGCGATCGCCTAATTTGAGAAGGTCACCTTTTTGATCTTCTTCTTCAGCATGACCACATTGGGATGGAAAATTCTTTGGACATTCGTTTTTGGCGAGTCTTTAAAATGTTGCGATCGATAGAGTTTATTTAATTTTGTCACTCGTACAATTCTCTGTTGAATTCTCTATATTCAGAATAGATACAGATCCACAGATCAAACAGAGAATTCTTCCAACATTTTTGTCCAACTGAGGTACAGAATCAGGACAGGGATGGTTAACAGCGTTCTTCTTTTTGACAGATTATTATTTTTGAACTGCTATTCCAGGCTAAGCACTATGATTTCGAAGGTCAGGGCAATACTGTTAAAGTCCCTTCTCAGGTAACAGATATTACAAAGGCCTATATTACGAGCTCTTTATCTTAACAAGTGTTATTGATATGGCTATGAGACGAAAGTTGTTTTCGGTTACCTCTGAAATGTTGTCAGCATTTTGTCAGCGCACACTCTACGAGTTCCTCCTCGAACACTTTCTTCACGGCATTTTACTCGATCTCTTTTTAACCGGTTCCTAAATTGACACTTTGGATGATCGCTACCATATCTGCACTCCTCTAATGGACGCCTCGATGTTTGGTAATTTTTATACACAAACATCGAAGACACAAAAGTTGTTGTATAGTTCGATCGCTATATGATCAATTGATCAATGCTGGTTATCATTGGTGTCATTATCTTGTTGAAAGTGGCCAGATCAACGATTTTTATGGAAGTTGAGCTGTTAGATCGTTGGGCTACAAACCGAAAACCATATCCTTTTAGTTTTGGAGGTGATATCAGGCAAGCCGATCGCTGTTTGATCAATTGATCAATGTTAGTTGACGTTGCTATGATCTAGTTAGAAGTCACTATATCAAAGCATCTTATGCAAATTAAGATGTGGAAACTTTGGGCCATAAACAGATTACCTTAATATCCTCTTGAATAAAGTCCCTTCTCAAGTGTGACCATAATTTTCTGTTTGGTATTATTATGTACCTTCCTAATTGATGCTTAATAACCTACATCCTCAGAGCGAACTACCTGTCTGCCTTTTCTACTTCCTCTCCTAAAATGTATCTCGATCACTAATCGAAGCATTTAAAAACCGATCAATGACCTGAAAGCCCAACAGATTTCCCTCAATCTCACGTGCTCCTCCTTCCTATACCTCTACCACGCATTCATTGAACCGTAAACAAAAATGTCGTTGCAACGATTTTTCCACCCAGCTGTGTCGTTAAACTTTCCAATCCATTTGTCTATGGGGTTAAATTAAGACATATTTAACAACTTTATCAATCGCATAGATAATCCAAGTTGAGATAAAAAAAAAACAAAATAGCGACCGTCACCGTCACCATTCGCCTGGATTTGCAATTATATTTCCCTTATCATAAAATATAATCTTCAAACGAGTTGGCCATTGCCTCTATTATGCTCCATCATAGGCATAGGCCAGCTGCAACGCGTCCGACTGTAATCTCTGTTCCCCTGCTTGCTTTTCGGTCTCTAGCCCTCGGCTGGTCAAGAGATTGATGCCAGGCCAAGTGCAGTGAAAAGTATTTTGCAGTCCAATCCGTTTTTCTACGCGCTACATGTCACTCGAGTGTGTGTGTGTGACTTTTAATCTCTTTTGCCAAGTCCGATAAAACCAAACGAGCGAAGGAAGCGAAATATTTTTATTTTATTTTTTTTAGCAAATTCCAAAATGTATCTGACATTTTTGTTGCCGATGAAAATACCGACCAATGGACTAATTGCTTTAGATAAGACACACATGTAGACTATGTCGTGGGTTCAAATGCAAAGTTGGACTATGATTATGCGGTTCGGGTATTTGTACAAGTTTATAGTTGGCTAATTGATGGAGAACAAGTTTTGTACGGGCCAAGTCCTAAGTGTTGCAACATTGTTGGTTACAGATAGAGTTAGGTAAAGGTAAAGTCATGAGTTATTTAAGATCAAATTAGTTAGTGATAGTGATACAACATGATTGACAGTTGACAGTTGACAGATGACACCTCCATTTAATGTGTTGTTTAACATAAAGAATGTTATTTTGTATGAAATGCGCATAGCTAAGCCGGGTGCCTATTACTTCGACAGGAGATTGGGTTTCCAACCGCCTTTGGAAGCTCGCTGGTGGCAGCGGACAAGGCATACAGCAACTCATTGTCAAAATTTGGTCAGGTGAATGCATGCCTTATGAAAGAATTTGTGGCATCACCAACTACAGAGGTAGGTATCAATCTCCTTAACAGCGCTTTTCAGATCCTATCTTCCACATTGTGTGAACTCCTAAAACTCTGAACAGTGTACTGACAAGGAACATTCAACAGAGAACTGCAGCTCGCCTCGTTATTTTTTTTTAATAAAAATAACTTTGCAACATCAGGTCCCTCTTTATGCACTTGACAATACACCAAATGCAATAATTTCCTTGATTTTTCTTGGAACTAATCATTATTCTAGCAAACAAATTGCCGATTCTACAACACAAGCCCATATCGTCGTCGTCGAAACAAATTCATAAGTCACACTCTTACTTCTTAGCATCAATGATAAAGACAAAAAAAAACTAAGAAATAAAAATATTGAGCAATTCCCTCCATAAATCATGAAAAGTCAGATCTTCATAAACAACCAACGAACAGAAAAAAAAAACAGGCACCACTGCGACATTAGAATGCATGCCTGAGCACCTTCAGTTATGACTGGATTCGGGCACTGCACAGTGGCACCTACCACGCCCTATGAATGTTAATTAATTTACCGTGTGGATATAATTTTTTTTTCTCGTCCCTTTCCTTGTGTCTTGTCCCTCTTCCTGGGGAGATTAGTTTTAATGATATCTCCTTTCGATGGGTATTTTTTTTGTATTGTCCTTGGTGGAAGCGCAGAGGAAGCACTCGAGAACGATCGATGATCATCACGAAATATTGATTCAAGCAATCGCTAGAAACTCCTTTGGATATGGACGATTCTGAGAAGTGTGAGGGTGCGCATGTTGGGATTATAAGCGATGCACGTTTCAGGGGAATAATATTTTGACAGATTTTTTTTTATTTTTATTGTGAGTTGTTGTAGGGTTCCTATTAAATTTTTATTTTGCCAAGAAAGTTTATCTGATCTTCCAGTAGGGAATATAAAGAGATCTATCTTCGAATAAGGGTATTTAGAAAATGGTAAAATAGCCTTACCAATAATCGTTATTAACCTTCAACTTAAACATTTTGTAGGTCACAATAGAAGAGAATTTTGTGGGGAAAAAGTGCATTATTGTGATTTGGTGACATTTTACCATTAGGCTTAAAATGATTATAAGTTCCTTAGACATAATCATTTCTTAAATTTTTAAATACTTTTAAGTTAAGGTTAAGGTCACAATGAGCAATTTAATACGAAAAATCTGAATACTTAAGTATCTAATATCTACTTTACAGTGATGATTAAGCCTTTAATTATAGCCACCGATTTATCAAACTGTTATCTACCAATAATCGCTTTGAACCTTCACTTTAAATAGTTTTTAGATCACAATAGAGAAGTTTGCTTGGAAAACTGCACTAATGTGAATTCGTCGAATTTAGTCATCATAGGTTAAGACTAAGAATCATTACAAGTATCGCGAAATGTTCTTTACAAATAATCATTTCGACTTTAAATAGTTTTAAGTTAAGGTCACAATTGAAAATCTAATATGAAAAATGTAACCTGGAGTTAAAAAATGATTATTAGTACTGCGCAACGAGGATTAAGCCTTTAGTTATAATCCCAGAGTATCAAACTGTCTTATTAATAATTCATCTTAAGCCTACAACTTAAATATTTTATAGATCACAATGGAGAATTTTATATGGAAAGATTACACTAATGTGAGTTGGTGAAATTTAGCCTTAAATAAGGACTAAAAATGATTATAAATTCAATGCAATGTTCTTTAGACATTATCATTTCTAACCTTAAATATTTTTAAGTTAAGGTCACAATGGAAAGTCTAATAGGAAAATGTAATGTAAACGAATTAATTATTACCACAATAATATCACACTGCCTTACAAATAATCATGTTTAACCTTCAATTTAAGTTTATTGTAGATCACAATAGATAATTTTATATAAAAAAGGTTCTATTGTGGGTTCATTAATCTTAGACTGGACACTAAAAACATAAGTACTGAGCAATGAGGCAATGAGGATTAAGACATTATTTATAGCCGCGGTATTAAGCTGACTTACTTATATTTATTTTTAACATTCACATTAATTTTTTTTAGGTCACAATAGAAAATTTTAATTTTATTTAATTAAAATTTAACCTGGACACCATTAATTGGTTATCTATCACTAGTGTGCAATTTGCAGGCAATTTTGGTGGTCAGAGGGTTCAATACAAGATGTGACGGCAATTCTAAAGTGGATGACAGCTACAGCCAGTTTGATGAGGAATGTCACGAATGGTTAAAACAGCGAATAGTCTTGGTGGACTCAGTCAGTTGTATACGCTGAACCTTGAAGGGCTTAAATTAAGTTTTTTATAAAACATTTGCTGGTGACTTGGTCATTATTTGGGTCCTCGCAGACAGAAATTCAGACTGCAGTGTAGCCGTTTGTGTTGAAGCTTGGATATAGGTTAGTTAAGGTTAAGTTGTATAGGGTGTAAGTTCATTAAAGATGGCTCATCGACATCCCTGGAGAACCTTCACGGTCAAAAGCTAAAACAATTCGCCCAAATACTTAATTTCTCTACAGGTCCTTAAAATGATTTTAAGTTTCTTTGAGAGGTCAACCTCCCCCAAATTGTTGAAGGAGTAAACCTTCCAAGGTGCTTAAGGTGCTCTGAGCTGTGAGCTGTACTTGACATTAACAGAAAAGATGGGTGCTGGCAATATACCTGCACGTGTCAATATTTGTTAAACTTAATCTGCTAGCGTGCTTCCTAAGAAGGCAGTGCCTAGACAGTATCTCTACCGCCATTCGTAACTTTGATTTACTGTGTTTTAAAAATTCTATAGATTTTTCTCGACTTAACTCAGGCTACAGGGCCTTGATGAGGAATGTTGCTACACTAACTACTGAATGGTTTCTGCCCTCATTTTAGTTTCTCGAGAAGAATTCTCTTGGCCACGACTATTGGTGGGCTTATGCCGTCAATTGTTTCATTTTGTGAAAGATCTCCTTCCATTTTGGACAGAACGTCTATCAATTTATTTAAGTCGACTTCTGACGGCTTTTTTTTTAAGCTAACTAGATTGTCGACATTTGATAGATCAAGTTGGCCATTTTATTCTTCGAATTTAAGGTTCCAACAAAATTATTGAACTAGAAATGGGGAGAAAAACATATCTACTTCATATCTCCATATCACTGTCAAAAAAATTAACCTACATTTGCAGCCGCCTGAAATGTGTTTCACTTTCTATTGTTAATTCTCATTCCGGTAGTTGTTCGATCCATAGTACAAAAGAAGCCGAGCACTATTCGCCGTCACAGACAATTGCTTGAAGTGTCAGACTAATCGCTAAATCGACAACCACAATGGATCCGAATGCATAGTATAGTCTCCTCCATTCATTGAACAACAAAAACCAACATTTAAACGTGGGAAGTAAATACCAAACCTACTCCTATTGCAAAGGTGATGATTTAATCCGCCCCTTCAATTGTGTGTGCGCGCGTATACATACTGTACGTCATGAAAGAGGAAGCTGCATGAATAGACAGCATCTCAGGTTGCACAAACCTCAGTCCGTATGTTGACAAAACACTCGAGAAAAATCCTTGCAAAGGAAACAATAATTGCGGTCGATTATCCGCAAGGATCACTGGTCGTAAATCTGTCAGACAGAACGCAGTCAGACAGAGGTGGCAAGATTACAACTTAAAAGAGGGAACAAGTGTGTGGGTGTTTGTCATCTTCAGTTGACCGCAATTTTTTTGTTCTTCCTTTTTTTTGGGAATGAATTTTACAACGAGTGGCTTTGCTGTATCCGTGCTTTTGTGTGCAGGATATCAATGCAGCTCTCGCATGCAACCAAAGTGTCTACCTTTCCTGTTTCTATATTTAGTTTTAGGTATAGCCATAGGTACTGTGAAAGGTATCGAATTTCCTCGATTTCGTTTCATCTGATCTCCATTACATGCAATCGGATACGATCCCATTTCGTTCTCTCCCTTTCAAGGAAGAAAGAAATTAAATTTGTCAAAATATTTCTCGCTCGATATTTATGGTTATTGAAATTTCCAACATAAAGTGTTGAGAGATCTAAGTGTCACTTTTATACAACACACAGACTACTCAAATGACAGAGATGTCAGAAAAGTGATTTCTGTTTTCTTGACACCAACAAAATGTTGCCAGTGTCAACGGATTTATTTGAAATTTATCATCGATTACGAGAAAACAAAACTCAATCCAGTGCCAATGACATTTTAAATCCCCCCACGTGACAGATGTAAACCTCTTTTCAACACAAAATTCTTCTCGGTCATTATTTGATTGAGTTATAAAATTACTGACTAGATGGATGTATAAAAACCGCATCGTAAACAAGTGAGAATTCCATTTGATTTTACATCCCACATAACGCATATAATACGATCCACAAGCGCACTTTAAGAAATCAAGTTTCTGCAAATGACGTCCATTAAGTCTATTAATGGACTTTGAAGTCCTATAGTCGACGAGGATATCGGACTTATGGACTGACGCGCGATAAAGATAAGAAAATCAATTAAATGCGTGGCGCAAGTAAAGATGTTGCTTGAGTTCCATTACATACACACATCTAATACTGACAATGACATTCAGTATGTGTGTTGGTTTGATTCCTTATTTTGTGCGCTATATCGCAAGGAGGAAATTAATTTGCTAAGGCGTGATCCCGTGATGTGTCTTTGTTGCAACAGCATGACGCGTTGTATGCGCGAATAGAATGCAAAACTATTAAATGAAGTTGATGGCTTCCTGTTTATTCAGTGCCAATGGCACTTTTAAAATGACACTTTGACAGTTTATTTGCGTCACAATGTTGACAGGGCGCTGTAAGCATAATAGGTGCCTCTGGGACATCTTTGATGATGAAATGGATGATGAGTGACTACTGCGTCGTCGGGGGGAAATTTGATTTTAGTACTTTGAACTTTGAAGTCGAAAACTATTCTAACTGTGCCAACATTGTTTAACGAAGTGGGCTGGATTGATGGCCAAGGCACCTCTCATACAAAAAACATACTTTTTTTGACTGACATTGTCATTTTGCCGCTCTACAGAAGCGGCCCCAAAACGGAGCCTTGCGGCACATCACTTTCCAATTGCAGGGTCTAGGTTAGCAAGACACTCTTGGGGGGCGCAGTGGTTCAGTGATTATTCGTGATGGGTTACTGACCGAGGTGTTCCAGGTTGAACCCCCAAAAAAATCTAAAAGAGTCTTTGTAAAACCAATATTTCTCTGAAAGTGAATGGTACATACATCTTTTTTGGCACTGATTCATCGATTCATTTCAACGTTCATTAAGACAATTTATTTAAACAAAAATCCAACGGCGTATTAATACGATCAAAGGCACAAAATTCCACCTGTAAATGGAAATCCAAACGAACACCTGCTACAAGCCTGGCCAAAGGCACACCCAATACTATATCGCATTCCCAAACAAATTGCAACTGCTAGTTTACATGTAGATTTACGTACTCCACTCTGATATCGGTTTACCAATTCCAATAAACATGTCCAACTTAATCGAATTCCAATCGTCCAAAGTAATTATCTTGTGCCGCGCCGCCAACTATTTCATAATTCTTTGGTCCTAATAGCCCCGCCAGCAACAGCTATAATATGTACACAGCAGCTTTAGATTTAAATTTTATCACCACCACAACACTCAGCGAGCAACACTGCCGCCCGGCCTGCTCTACTACCTACTAGATGGAGACATTTTGACAAATGTCTATTCAATGAACCCGCTAAATAACATGGCCGTCGAGTCGGTATCCAGGGGTCAGATCACGTAAAATAACAACGATTGAACGACATCGTTTTCACGCATGCTGTCTCTATCATATCTGTGGCAATAAACAGAGACTGCTATTGTCGAAACGATGTCGTTCGATCGTTTTCATTTTACGTGATCTGGCCCCAGTGCACGAGTATCGTTGCCATGACGCAGTGGAGTCCATGAAATTGAACAGCATCAATCGACTTCGGTCATTTGCATGTAGTTTGTCATTTGTGTCACTAAAAGCCGAAAGGCGAAAGCACCGCGCCACCGAAAAGGAAATAACCAAACACAAGGGGATGGGGAGGGCGATGTGTGTGTTGAACTCGTAATAAATTATTTAGAGAAAGAGAGCAGAAGCAAAAGAAAACGTATGAAAGACTATTTCACCCAGTTCCTCTTTGCAGCAAGAGCAATCAGCAGCAGTTTGCTCTGCGTGAGAAATCGAACACATGTTCCACATGGGTTGCAATTAAAAACTTAGCACTGTTCTAAATTGGAGGACATTTGTCTGACAGTCGTCGGTGTGTTTTTTGTTGTTGCTGCGTATAGATAAAGGGGCGGCAGTCGGCAGCATCTCTGGGCAACAGTTCATTAAGCGAAGTGGATGGTGGATGTCCGGCAAAGCAGAGAACTATCATCGCCTCTGATGGAATGATATATGATAGACGGAAATTCAATCAGGGAGATTGTAACAATTGATCACAGTAATCATCGATTTTCAATCAGAAAGTGATAAATTAAGCGAATAAGATTTAATTGGAGGATAGGACTGTGAACATCAATCCTTGATGTAGTTGCCTTTGCTGCATCCGCGAATAGTTTGTTAGTTCATCAAGAGTTTTCGGATGGAAAGAGAGGGCGATGCGACAGAAGTTTCAAAGCAAAGATGCTGTCACTTTCAAGTGTTATACTACACATGGTATCATCAATTCTACGTTGGTGCGGAGCAGCATTACTGCGCCACTCTATGAGGATATAACCACAATAATGCCAGCTTAAGCTAGTGTCAAAAATGTGGAGAAAAAAAGTTCAGTCAAACTCTTGAAATGTGCTACTATTCACTTGAAAGTCGCGTGTTGACAAACTCGCTTCTGGAGTACCGATCTATGTGCTTTATTGGTTTTTATAAAACGCCTCTATATCCATTTTTAACCATGACTTTAAGTTTATTGTAGGTCACAATAGATCATTTTATAGGGAAAAATTCGCTACATGGACACTAAAAATGATTATTAGTGCCGCACATCATAAATAGCGATCCATCATGTGTCGTTTCATCAAATGACATACAGAAATTGATGGCAGCTAACGATTATGTGCTCGCTAATGATCCCGTATGCTGCAAGATGTCATAATCAATAGACATTTTTGTGATCGTTGAACACATAGCACCAGCGACTGCAGAGTTGTTCATGATCAAATGTCTCAGCATAAAGTCTAAGTTCAGTGATCCTGAGATAAAAAGATAGGTATTACATTGGTGATCGCCGAGCAGCTTAAGTGGTTTATTTATCGACTTGCTTCTAGATCCATGATGTGGGACTTAAAAAATTTGCTGGCTTGTGCTCTGTGATCGCAAAACACTTCTAATGGTCCAACAATTCTGCGCATGATGATGCTTTTATAAAGAAGAATTTTTGTGATCGTAGAGCAAGCGATCTTCATGATCTTCGAATCCATACCCGATGGAAGGCACAGTAGAGGAAGTCCGCGACTCAGGTGGCGCACGCAAGTGGAATGGGATCTTAACCAATTTAGCGTGTTCGAAAAGTTTCACGATCACCAAATGGCACAGACGAAATTGATTGACTGGATCAGTGTTCGACGAGCAATGCTTATGATCCATCAAAACGCTTACCTGAATCATTGTGTTATTTGTATGATCGCATACAAATTAAATTTAAGAACTATTCATAGGACAATTGTGTGGTCAGTTTCCATACAGACACTTCTCATAAATGTATTGATCAGTGATCGCGCAGCGGGTTTTAAGTCCTTGATCAGTATACATGGTGCCGCACGATCAGTAATTGCAAAATAGCCGAATTCGAAAGTGCATTTAGCCCTTGATCAGTGTTGTTGCCAAATCCATGACAAATTTTATTGATAAAAATTTTGACAATTTAAAAATATGCAGCTCTTGATCACCGATCGCATCGATAGTTCATTGATCCTTGATCAGTGTTGCTGCCAAATCCATGAAAATTTTAATTGACCAACATTTTGACAATTTAAAAATATACAGCTCTCGATCACTGATCGCATTGATTCTTGATCAGTATTGCTGCCAAATCCATGATTTGATCAACATTTTACCAATTTAAAAATATCCGGCTCTCGATCACCGATCGCATCGATAGTTCATTGAGCATTGATCAGTGTTGCTGCCAAATCCATCACAATTTGTTCAATTCAATATTATGCAGCTCTCGATCACTGATTGCATCGATTGTTCATTGATACTTCATCAGTGTCGGTGGCAAAATACATAATAATGCAGCTCTCGATCACCGATCGCATCAATAGTTCGTTTATCCTTGATCAGTATTGCTGCCAAATCCATGAAAATTTGTATTGATCAACATTTTGACAATTTAAAAATATGCAGCTCTCGATCACCGATCGTATCGATAGTTCATTGATCCTTGATTAGTCCATGACCATTTTTATTCATCTAAATTTTGACGGTTTAAAAATATGCAGCTCTCGATCACCGATCGCGCAGCAATTGAATTTTGCCTCAATTCATTGACGTATTGATCATTGCAATTCGGTCTCAATTTGTAAACGTAGAAACTTTGCTTACAATCTCCGCAAAGATGCCTTATATGCCAGCACCAAATGCAGTCCCATCCATCATCATCATCTCAGTAATTCAATTCTGTTGGCAAAATCTAATCAATGGTCAACGTTTTGCTTGATCGATGTAGCTCACTCAATCATATAAACCACACAAATCGCTCCACTAAACGCTCAACTAAATAAAGTAATTATCGTTTCCTCTACCGATATTTCTTTATATATTGACCGCCCACTTTTGTGCCCCGCCCCGCCCTCTAACATATTCTATACCCTCACATAACTCAACCGCGCGCATAAAACCAATTTACTTGGGTAAAATTGATTTTACTCCTTAAACTCGTCGTATAGGTTCAAGCAACAAGCCCACATCCATCCAACGACTAGTTCGTTAGACTAAGAATCCTGACCGCGCACACAAAACTAGTTAAGGCCCACAGACGACTTGCGATTACTCTTAAACGGATGAGTAAATGCGTGGACTTGCAATTATCAGCGTTACCAATAGTATGCACTCTCATTACCTATGCAAAGAGCTCTTCCCAACAGAGGTAATTAGCCATCAATTCACTTATTGTCCTGTTTCATTGATGCCTATACTATATATAGGAGAACCTTAAACTAATCACCGGAACGCCTGTCAATTCATAATGAATAATTCGCCGTTCAAACTAAATTATGTGGCTCCACCTGTTGGCGTTGCCGTTTTGATTAATCACCATACACCAGCTGAGATTGTGCAAACTAAATCGCATGTGGATGGTTAATAAATTTTACTACAGATGAAAAAAAAATTACGTTTTACTTACATTCTCGCATGATGTCCGACATGATCCGAATACTTTGGAGCAGCATGTAAAAATATCTGCAAAAAAGAAACAAAATACAAGATAAGCATATATAGAGTGCAAATATTAATATAAAGATAAGCGAATGACAGCATGAGCTCAGTCATGATATGCCACATCAATCTGTGAGATGAGCTTTGACTCTCGGTGCGCAAACGATGAGTGCCGGGGTCGGTGTCGGTGCTGATCGCTTTGATCTCAGCTACTTTGGAGATTTTTATTTGTGTTGACGTGCGGCTACATTTATAAAGTTATAATCAGAATATGGACATGAAATGACTGATTGGATTTTAAACCGATCAAGGTTGAAAACTTTCTAAGAATTGTTTAATAAATAAAAAAAAAAACTAGTGACTTATGCAACTAGCAGAGTTTGTGCTGCTTATGGGCTATAAAAGCAACAATCACCATTGTCTGGGCGAGGACTTATTCAAATTGATATGTTAACAAGAGTGTGAATTTATGATCAATTCAGGTCATTAGAAAATTGCCTTAACTGAAATTTACATAAAATATTAGATGATGTGGGTTATTCCACGCCAGCTACTGGAATTTGTGGTTTCTTGGACTTAATCCGATGTGAATATAATTAAGACTTAGACGAGTATGAAATTATGCCAACGGAAGATCACACAGAGTTAAGTGACGCGATCAGGAGGTCGCATTTGGTAGACCTCAGAACAGAGACTGCGCAGAGACTTTACGTTGTCCACCCACAACCATGTTAGAAATACGGTTTTTTGATCGAGCAGCGATCACTTAACATTGTTTACTTAGAATCACTCAATCGTATTTCGTTTGGATTGATCAATTGATCGACTTATAGTATTCGTTGATCTGCGTAGTTTTATTCTTTTTTTTAGGGTCTAGATCAACAGGACAACAGATCTGTGATCAAATATTCTGACTTACAATCGTGTAATGTAGTACAAGTTGTAGCATCTAGATCAGTAATACTTTGATTTTGATTGATCAATTATTATGGAGTCAACTTAGGCTAAAACTATATCGAGCAGCAATAACATACCAACGTATAACAGCTCGACCTGAAATTTGTTTGGAGTAATCAACGATCGTGTAGTGGTCGGATTAGCAACCATCAATATTGATCAATTACCCACCGAATGAAGAGCCTTTTTCTGATTGATCAATAATCGTGTTGTCGTCATTGTAAAGGAGGTATTTTTGATTGATCAACGATTGTGGAGTCGATTTTGTACAGCAAATTTTCGCATTAGTAAATTTTTGTCTAGATCAACAGAAGTTTCCGCATCGAACATGGGCAAAATTCGAATATCACATTTACTAGCGATCAAATAACATCGCAAGTCAATCTCAATTTCTATTTTTGGGGATTGATCAACGATCTTGTAGTAGACTTAATTTTTTATTATTTTAATTTTTTTAAATGCAGCAATCATATAGGGCAACGGCCACTTAGGAACGTAATCGATGAGAAGTTACTATTTTGTGTGTGTATTGATTAATTATGATCGTGTAGCCGACGCACGTCATAAAATTTTATTTTTCCTTTATGATCAACGATCGCAAAATCGGCTAAGGTTGTTGCTAATAAAGCGGAAACTCTACCGAATAGCGATCACTTAGTAGCTCACTGCGAATTTTTTTTTATAATTGATCAACGATCGAGTAGTCGACTTAGTGCGCGATCTGTTCAATTTGCATCGTTTTCTCTTTTTAACACTAACATTATTGTTATCATAGAGTTTAGATCAATGAATTTGACCATTTGTAGTCCAAGAAGTGACCACATCTAGCGAATGGGTCCCAAATTTGAAACGGAATCTCTTTTTCAAAGACAAAGCCAAGGGCAGAGCACCTTATATTTTTCTTAGAGTCCCTTGATCAGTACTATTGCCTCAGTTTGGGATCGTTGAGAAACTTACTACTAAATTGTTTGATAAAATATCATACACAGAAGCAATTCGATTATAGTACTCAAACAGAAGAGACTTATAAAAAAAGGCAGCCGCGATCAGTACGAGTTCCGAGATCACTGATCATAATATCTGCGATCACAGTGTTGCTTAGAAACTGTTGAATCGCTTGATCAGTAAGTATATTGTTTTGAAAACTTACATAAATCTTCCATCATCTTAGATTGCGTTCAGATGCGTCAAATAAAATCTCATAAGTTGCCAGTAAGGTTTTCATTTCAAATAAGCCAAAATTAGACAATAACCGACCCAGGACTTTTGGTTTTGATCTATGATCAGGGGACAATTGAAATCATTTCACCAGTTTTTAAAATTTCATTAATCTGTAGATTCCTGAGCAGTATGGGCTGAGTATTCATCTGTGATCGTATAGCAATAGCGCGAATTATAGTTCGTCATTTCGACCCTTGATCATCAAGAGTGATCATATTAGAGGTCGCATGAAATGTTATGGTAAGTGATCGCAAGCAATGCTGACAAAAATCTCTGTGAAAAGATCTTGTAGAGTCTAGCACGATCGATTTTGATCATCCATCAGGGCGACCTCTGGAGAACAATTTTCTGCAATTTTAAGAGAGATAGAAGCAGATTGAGGCGTTGAGTCTAACCGTGGTTGGTAAGAGGACTTTGTTTAATGATCACAGAGCAACTTCCTCAAATATTTACGGTTACGTCCAATTGGCTTTGATCAGTAATTGTATTCTGGTTAACGAGTTCCTCGATCAATGATTTTGTATATATTATTTTTTAATAATGCGTGGTAATGCGTGGTTATGATATCTTAGAAAGTCAGGAGACCGCTTCTTTTTTATAGTACTCTTTGATCGCTTCTGAAGTCTTTGTCATATGGTCTCACAGGCTTTCGACATCATTTATAGGTGACTATGGGCCTATAGTGATCGCACCACGTAAGCAGCAGATCACTTTGGCTTTGGCTGTCTGATCTGAATAAAAGTCTCTTGGACTTTACTTTCGAGCCCATGATCAATACAATTAGTGACAGTCATGGTGTATCTCAAGGTATTTGCCTGTTCGGTAAAAAAAATTCAAGAGCGGTTGCTGCACAGAGTTTAGTGATCAGGCCATATATTTGCGAGGGTTTTTGAAAGGCGCCATGTAAAAAAAATTTCATAGTAGGTACACTCGCGATCGTGCAAGTTTCATGAAACAATCTTCGATCGCAGAGCATGCTTGATGGTGATCAAGCGCTTCGAAGTCTCTTCCAATCAGTTTGCTCTAGGACACGCCAAATTTGAAATCTATAGATCACTGATCGTTCATCATCGACTTGTCATCATCATATTACTCGTGAGTCATGACTTATTAAAATTTTTCTGTACTACATCAATCGATAGACTTACCACTTCATCCAAATACCTAGCTCTACCATCATCACCACCATACCAACCTAATCCCCCTGACTGACCACCATCATCATTGCCAAGCTACTTGTTCTCATTAAGTGCATTTTTTTGTTCATCATATATATCTCACTCAAAACTAAAATTGACGGACAAATACCACTTCCCACATACAGAATGCCATCCATACAGAATAAACTAGGAACAGAGTATCTATCTACGACCCCAGCCAGTTGTAGATAATTACCAACAGTTGGCAGAATGCAATCATCGCGATTTCAAAGGAAAAACGTCACAATCGTCATCATCACATATGATGTACGACGGACGGCGAACTGAAACAGACAGCACAACGGAGCAGGGAGAAGCTAAATAAATCAGCCAAACATGATTGAAATACCAGCAGAAGTGCAATATGGCTTTTGTATACGGGTGGCTGGCTGAATGGAGCAAAATATACCAAAAGAAGAAGTACATCATGAATTGTGGTCTCGTTCAAGAATCCCACCCTCAAACGTCAACGAAAAAAAAAAAGAAATTAAACCAAAATCATCTGCAGTGCACCTCGTCCTGAGAGTTGAACCTGTTGTCGCCCTTTGTTGCGGTTGATAAACCGTTAAATCAGTAAGGTTGTCGACCGGGGGGAAGAAATTCAAGGGGAGTACCTCAGGGCACCCATAACAGACCAGATTTGTTTTTTTTTGTTCTCATTTGATAAACGCGTGTGTGGTGTGGTTTTTGTTTTTTTTTTTGGTTTCTGTAGTTGACAGGATGGATACAGCATGCTGCTGGTGATGCTCCCTCTGATGTTACAACTCTCCTTCGGCATTGCTATGATTAATTTCATCCTAAGTGTCTCTTTGGTTGTACGAGCGTGCGATCGTTTGTCTTTGATATTTTATGCGGTTTGTCTATTTATAAGTTGACGATGGCGGGGTTGCATAAATAGATTTTGGGCGGCAAAGAGAGTTTGTAGTAACCAAAACGCGTGTACTTTCTTGGCGATGGTGCAGTATGCTAATCAGAATATAATTACATGCACCTTGGGCAGAGGCAGACAAGATACACCAGTTTTGGCGGAGTAGAAGATCTGCGAATCAAATTCAATTTGGCGCATAATTTAGAGTTTCCTTTGAAGCACGCGCAAAAGAGTTTCGTCCCTTTTGATTGGAATGACATTCGGAGGAAATCACTTTTTATTCAAGGAAATGGGGCTCACAATTTGTCACAACGATGCGTTGAGATGGCTGGTTGTTTATTTGCCTGATGGTGTCAGTTTCAAGTGATCTAGAAGTGGTACGGCAATGAGGGTGGCGTGGAGGTCGTACATAAGTGGAGTTTCCTCATTGGGAGAAGTATTTTCCAAAACTCAAGCAATGCATCCTGTGTCATATTTAATTGGGATTGATTTTTCAAGAGGCCGTGATATTTGTTACTTGTTGAAAAGGACTATAGTTGGCCACTTTAGGACAGATTGAAATATGAAAACTGTGATCGATGAAAAGATATTGTGGACATCTCTCCTTGAAGCTTGTGTTTGCTGATTAATTAAGGCCCTTATTGTGATTGTCGATCAGCGATCGTCACGACAATTATTGCCGATTTCCTCGATTGATTTTAGCTATTCGTACGCACAAAATAGTTTCACTTCCATGAGGAAGCATCGACCAGACATTTGTAATCGACTGCAAGCGACTGTCAAATATCAGTCGCAATCGACAATCACACTTGTCGATCGATCGACATGGTGTCGATCAACGATCAACTATCGACAGACAGTTATCGATCAACGATCAACCATCGACACTCACAATAGGGGCCTAAGATTAAACTTTATTTGATCTTGTAAAAAGTTCGTCTTTTGTTTCTAGAAAGGTCTGAAGATCGGTGATCGTGTCGGTTACCCTTATTGTCGATCAGCGATCGTCACGACAATTATTGCCGATTGCGTCGATTGATTTTAGTTATTCGTACGCACAAAGTAGTTTCACTTCCATGAAAAAGCATCGACCAGACATTTGTAATCGACTACAAGCGACTGTCAAATCGACAAATATCAATCGCAATCTACAATCACAGTTATCGATCGATCGACATGGTTTCGATTAACGATCAACCATCGACACTCACAATAGGGGCCTAAGATTAAACTTTATTTGATCCTGTAAAAAGCTCGTCTTGTCTCTGCAAAAGTCTGAAGATCGATGAACGTGTCGGTTACCCTTACTCAGGACTTTATACCATCTGGAGTAATGGTTACAAACTGTGTCAGTACCTACTTAGAGTATATTTTCATTGGAAACTTGTAAATAAGTGATCGCGTAAGTGATAAATCGATTACGATCCTTCGACAAAAAGTTCTGGTTCCGAAAGTATATAAAGTAAAGTAAAGAGCGTAAAACGAATAAGACCGTTGATCACTTATCAATGATAGAATTTCTGTTAACAAGTTGCACAAAAAAAAAATGTTTAAGGTGACCGTTGACGAGCCCAACTGGACGTTCGTCTTGCTTTCATACTCATAACATACACGAATGGCGCCCAACGCTGAGCCTGCGTTACTTCACATTATAAAATTTAAGTTACGTACGACAGTAAATTTCAATTGTGAAAATCAAGAAAGTAGATTGAATCTCTAAATGATCACTTACAAAATGTTGATCTCTTTTATACATCAACTATTACCAGCTCATTTGTCTACACATTTGCTTCTGCAATGGCAGTGATCTTCAATGCAGCGTCTCAGAGGATCGAGTTATTTTTGTCCACTTACTTTATACGATCGAAAAAATGTTGATCAATACTTGAAATTAAGTTAATTTAGGAAATGTGCTTTATCAACTTTAGGAATGAAATAGAAACATACTGTAATTTTTCTATTGATTTATTTTGATCAATTTTACGTCCACTATATTTTTTGAAGATCAGTTACTAGCTTATTCACCGATTGATCTCAGAGTTTTGATCAAATTTATGGAGTTTCCTTTGATCATTCCATTGGTAACTAGTTGACTGTCATTTTAGAGTCGTAATTACATTAATTGTGTTACCCTTTATCAACGTCATATAGTTGATCAAACAAAATGGTTGATCATCTTGTTATTTATAGAAATTTAATCAATACTTTAAGTATGGACTCATTTTTCTATTAATCTGATCACTGATAAAATGTTGATCAGTTTTTTTTGTCTATATCTTCAAGCCCACCATACTTTTTGAATCCCAGTTCATCATGCTCTTAGAAGTTCAAATGCCGATTGATTTCAGGAATGAAATAGAGTTTTAATTCAATATTTCAGAATTTTGATAAAATTAATTTAGTTGCCATTGATCAACATCATTTGGTTGATCAAATAAAATGCTTGATCATTTTGTTATTTATAAAAATTTTATCAATTCATGAAGTATGGACTCATTTTTCTATTGATCTATTATTGATCACCGATCAAATGTTGATCTTTTTATTTCTAAACAATATTTCAAGTCCACCATACTTTTTGAAACTCAGTTCACCATGCCCTTTGATGTTCAAATACTGATTGATTTCCCTAATAGAATTGACCTTTAATTAAAAATTTCAGAATTTTGATCAAATCATATTGTTGATCAAACCAAATGGTTGATCATCGTCTTATTTATAGAAATTTGCATAATACTTGATGTATGTGCAGTGTGCACCCATATATATCAGTTTTTTACTTTAACACTTCCACCTTCACCATACTATTTGAAGACCAATAACAGTTCATTTACCCCCATATGACTTCCGGACTGAAGTTAACCAATGCGCTTTTTGACAGCCTTGCAAGCCATTCCATTGCCCCATTAAACAACAAGACAAATGCGTCAAAAAACCAGCGTCGACACATCTTAACACCCACATTCCACACCTCATTTCTCAGTTAACGCCCATCATTCACAGACAGCAAGATTAATTACCAAATCTACGACGAAAGATCACTTTAAATTACCCCTAAATCGGCTGAGTGATTCTAGAGCTGAGTGCATTCTTCAAAAAAATCGTTTTCAACCTTTTAGAAACGACACAAAATGACACAAAACTCAGGAATAAGACACAATAAATAGTGACCACCTAAAACACCGTGTCCACCCCAAAAGCCGGGTAATTTATTAATCTAAAATAAAACGTCTTTCTCTCCATTCCAAAACCTACGCACTACAAAGTGAACAAAACATCTCCTCACCACACATTTCGGATCTTTAGCTATTTATCTTGGCGATATCTCTATTTATAGATACCTACCGATGATCCGCTTGATCAGATTGGGAAATTGCTTTCTAGTTCTTTGAACAAATAAAAAATTTGAATTGGAACACAAAGTGGACAATATAATAAGTTGATTTATGAAAAATTAAAAAAAAGAAATACCCCCGTGGATTTTTTCGAGTTTTTTTTTTTTTAATTGCCCACACTTGCAGGAGATTAAGTTTTCGAACCGGATATCAGCAGCACTTGTTGCAGTTGCAGATACCCACAGATGACATACCCATACACACACATACAACTGCATTTTTAATTATAATATTGCAGAAGGGCTTCGTTCAGTTTGTATATTCCACCAGCATAACCAGCGCGAATGCAAAATATCTCACGCTTTGTGCTATAGAGGGTGTCATTAAACTGCCAGTTGACGCTCCGCCTTCTCTTGCTCTAGCTTGTGGAATGCCTTCTTTGGAACGAGGCAGTGGCAGTTTTATTGTCAACTTACGCACTTGGAATGAGAATATACATATCATTCAAGCGGTACGCTATAAAAATTATTAACGCTTCCTTTGGATGATAACTGAATTAAAATTAGCGCGCATTGTGACGTTTCTTTGAACGTTGCTATTGCTACTGCTACGGCATATGACATAGCAATGCGTACGGCTTGATGATCGTAATAATAATTTAGTTAATGCATATTATAATTCGTAGTAATGAAGATGGCGTTCATCGCTATAGGTTTAAGGCCGCTGTACTGCGCCTAAGGGGGAGTGCACTTTTCGGACAAAACTTCATCAGAAATGACGATAAAGATGAATCATAATCGGCGATTAGAGGGAATGACACGAGTGACAGGGGCACGCAGTGGCGGCTTATTTGTCAGTGCGCCTTTCTTTTTGAGTTCACTTCGATTGTCAAAGTTGCTGTTGTTTTTGTTGTTGTTGTTGTCATTGTCGTTTGTTGGCGGCCGACGGTGACGATTGAATGGTGCTTTTCCGCTCATCGTCAAATTTGAATTATTCAAATGGCGAACGGTGGCGGTAAATATTCGCATACGCAATTAAGGGGAGTGAGTGAGGGTGATGATGGAATATTAACTGGATTATAAGTGGCGTGTAAGTGCCGTATGAGTGGTGATTAAACTTTTGATTAGTGGAATTTTGATGAATCGCCAGATGGCGAACGACAATTGGGGGTGGAGCTAACAAGCCAATGAATGTATGCAGGCGGGAGTTGGACTCTCGTCAAAACAGTTTTGTATTGACAATGCAATTTGTAGGTAGGTACTCCATTGAAGCGTTTTGTATGAAGGAAGTTCATTTGTTGGTGATTTTCATCTGTTTTGGATGACAATTAGGTATGTGGAACGTATTTGCAGAAATACATTTTCTGGTCATTCTAAATAACGTCAGACAACCTATGCCGTAGCGGCGTAGCATTTGGAAATCGTTTCGTTGGCAGTCAGTACTACTTACCTTACTTTAGCTTTTGGTGGCATTACAAGACGTGACGGGCCTGAGCTTTTTCTTGATATATAACCAGCTGCCTCCAGTTGCGTATGTCTTATTACCTGTGGTAGCCTTACAACCAAGAGCGCTTTCTTAGGCAAGGTCATTCTCCGCCGCTTTAGAAGAGTCGAAGATTCAAAATATAGCGCTGTGTAGCGAAATTACATATTGCCCGAATTGCGGCATTCAAGAGCTTTTTTAGACCGATAGGGCCTAACAGCAGGCTTGACCTTTGGTACTTACTTCCTGCAGATCCATTGCAGAGGACTTAGACTTTCATTAAATGTTATGCAGAACAGACATCTATTTGGAAGGGTTTTTAGGTTTAAGGTTTTAACAAAATAAACATGTACTTGCCGCCGGACTCACTTTTACCAAGATTGTCGCCGTTTTACTATTTAATATTGCTAGGCGTAGGCACTTGTCGTTGCCCTTTATTATCGAAAGTCCGGACTTGTAACTTGACAAGACGTAAGACTGTCGAAAGCGTCTTTATCGTTTCCGGGGGCAGCCGCCAGCGACAACATGAGGAACCGGCTAATCCTTCGTTTCTCGGACATATCACTACAGAGTGGATCCTCCAGAATGGGGCAGCCATTTTTCGGTCATAAGAATGACCTCCAGTTGCTCGTTAGTCGTGGCTCTGTTATTCGATACGTTCGCAGTATTGTGCGGAGTATTTTTTTTTAGATTTGGGAGGACTAAGTTGAGGATTTTGTACTTTCTAATGGTCCGTTTTCTGAGAATTAACTTCAAAGCCAGATTTTTTAGTGAGGGCATTGTTCAGAAGATCTCTTAGCGTGTTGGGGTGTTTCCGAGAAGTGTGAGACTCAATTCACGAACATCAACTTACCATCGATCTCAACAGCTCAACATTTCACGCACTAGCCTGAGGAAAATTCTGTACAAAGATCTCGGATTATTTGATGACAAGGCCTCAGTAACTGAAGGCACACGATCATCCGCTTCGTTGTCGCTTCGCAGTTTGGGCCTTACAGCAGCTTGAATTTTACAACGATTTTGGGCGAAAAATCATCTTTTCTGACGAGGAGCATTTTTATATCGGCGGCTACGTTAACAAACAAAATTGCCGCATCCGGGGCTCGGAAAACTCGCACGTTATTGTCAAAAAGCCAATGAATGCATCCACAGAGAGTGACAGTTTGGCGCGGATTAGTGGTGGCATGATTGGACCATTTTTCTTCGAAAATAAGGCGAACAACATTTCGGTCAACGGTGGGCGTTACCGACTCATGTTAAACGACTTTTTTTTTTACTGAAATTGAAGGCATGGATTTGGACGACCTCTGGTTCATGCAGGATAGCACGCCATGCCACACAGCCCATATCACAATCGATCTTTTTCGCACCAAATTCCAAAATCGTGTTATCAGCCGTTTTGGCGATGTCAATTGGCCGTTCCGGAGCTGAGATTTGAGCCCTTTGGACTTTTTTTTGTGGGGAACCGTGAAGGATCGTTGTTATGCCAACAATCCGGAAACGATTCAAGTACTTAACGCCAATATCACCCAAGCAATCCGTGAGCTACAGCCCAAAACCATCAACAAGGTCTTGGAAAATTGGAGTGACAGAATGCGCTACTGCGAAGCCAGCCGAGGTAGCCACTCGAACGACGTTGTATTCCACAATTAATGGAAATGTTTGCTCTTTCTAATAAAGCTAAAATATATGGAAAGTATTTTAATTTTGTCCATTTATTGCATTTTTAAAAAGAAACTTGTATTTGACCTACCCTTTACTGACAAACCTTGAGATTATAACGTCGCCAGTCGATGTCCCAAATTCAAGGCTTGACATCAGTGCGCAAAAAAATTATTATAGTCTTTGCAATACAGAGATTTTTTCAATAGTGCGATATCAATCGCCTTGGTAGGGGTAACTGGCGCCGGCCGATCTGATTATAGAGCGGCTTATTGCCATTGGATGAAGCAGTGTTTAACTCCGGACTGTAAACCCAAGCGCCATCGAAAGTGGAAGCAGGAATAGCAAAAATGATAACCAACATGGAAATGCTGATCGAGATATAATAAAATGCAGACGTTCTACTTCTAAAGTGTTCCATTTTGACAGATTCACACAGTGGGCCAGGCCAAAGTGTGTCTCATGGTCATTCCTTCTCTAAAGGCCCAGTTATAGCTGTCAGTAAAATGCACCCGAAAAAATATGCTTGCTTTTTTTGGAGTAGTTACCTACTTAAACTTAATCGTTAAACTCAATCTTTGTCTTAAAATGTTGCTCTTGAATTATTAAGTTAGTAAAAAAAAAGACAAATTAAGCAATTGTTGTCTAAATTTTCTTCAATTTCTCAGTCAATTCGACAAGAGGTTCCACTGAATTCCTATGAAATGATGGGGTTAAATGTTTCCGTTTTGTTTTGTTTCGCTGATTTTACCGATGGACTTTTCTGATGGCTATAACTCTCCCCTAATATACGCACTGTTACCAAATTGTCAAATGATTAGACAACGAAAACGAAACAAAAAGCCAAACACTTTGTTTGTCAAAAATTTCGTTAGATCCAAACACACAAAAAATGGAACAAACGGAATGAGATAAAAAGAAACAAAACCAACCATGACTTGGCACTTTGGCAGCACTGTAGGTACATAAAGAATATCATGATTTTGCATTTCTTTACTCAAAACAGTTTCTCTCTCGCGCTGGGACAGACGGTGGACATTAATTTACAATAGCACAAGTCATTTTCCAGAAGTTCTCTCTAACACATATTCGATTTCATAATCAGAAAAATATTGAACCAACTGCCGAGAAGATTAATGGAGCTCTTTGTGTCAGTTTCTAATAAAAACAGTTGGGAATGCACGCGATGCCCTTTAAGCTGATCTCAAACTAAGTAGTATAAGTTGCATCTAGTCTGGCATACATTTCCATAACGTTATCGCTGCATTTAGCGTGCCTGTCAATAGTGGATTGCGCTCGCCATTAATCACAACAAAATTTTAATTAAGACACGAACATTGCATTCACCATTCATGTCATTCTGCGATAACCTTCTCAACCCCCCCTCAACATTCTAAAATAAAAACCTACAAAGAAGCCCGCATTTTTTATGATCACTTCGCAGAAATATGGACGGTTTCCTCTACTGATAAGACGGGTTTTTAAAATTACCCGTAGTTGAGTCATTTCACCAACCATATGCATATCTATATTAGTAAGGTTTTCAAACTTACCATGCTGTCCGTTGTTGGTCGATGCCACACTATCTGGTGGCGACGAATTGTCACTGTGATAGTCCTCCTCTTCCTCGAAAGAATGCACTCGATTGCAGCCAAATGCTACCACTAGTAATAAAATCCATTGAAAGGACGACTTCATGTTTTTTTAAAATAATTTTCGTCGTGTCGCGTCGGTCGGTTCGTTTTTTGTGGAACGTAAGTTAAATTATTTCAGTTTATTCATAAATTAACGCAACGCCTTCATGTAGTAGTGGATCCATTATACACACATATCTGCACAGTCACATTGGTTAATTAATTTTTATTACAGTTAATTGTTATGGCACTTAAATCAGCGTTGAAACGAACGAGAGTATCTTCTTCACTTTCCAGCGTTAACTGAGGCTGGTCCGCGCGCGATTCGAATTATTTTTGAATTGAGGGGTTGGAAATAAATTGTATCTGTAAGATTCGTCAATTGTCAAGATAATGCGAACATTTTGTCCAAACTGTATCATAATCAGATAACCTTTCGAAGAGAAAATCTAAAAACAATAAAATATCGCTCAATCGATGCCAAAAATAGACTTCAAAGACGCGACTTTAATGAACTCTTCTGCTCTATTTGGAGGGATCTCATAATAATGAAGACATAAAAGCACCGCCTAGACCAGATGGCAGCAATCCCAATACAGAGAAACACAATTATTATGAACTAACCAAGTGGATGAATTCCACCTGCGAACCAAAAATATACCATCAAACGATACAAAATGATTAACCGCCTTCACTTACGATCCACAATGGAATCCACATTCGAACAGAAGTTTATTCATTCACCTTGCACTTCCGGTTGTGCACTTGATAAACAGGAACACGGTTGTTGATCCTTTTCACCGAATTTTCCCCTCAATCAAATACCGTTAGAAGACCGGCGAATTCCGCGAAACAAAACAATGTCGCATTTTAACCGTAAGCATATCTAACCACTGTTGAAATTCAAACCATTATTGTTCGACATACGCAAATCGTTTCTGTTCCGTCCGTCCGTCGGTGGATATTAAAAAAAAAACAGAAAACCACCACACAATAGTACACTCCACTAACAACACTATCAAACGACCACGAACGCTATCAATCGAAAACTGGGAGGCAGCAGTCTGTCGCGTTCGAGAGAGACCTCTCGTCTTGGTGGATGGATTTTTGGTTTGGTTTTGGATTGCGTTTTTCTTTCTTTTTGTTTTGGTCGGTTTTTTCTCTCTGCTTCTTTTCGTTTGTGGATATGTCACATGTTGTTTTGTGTTGATTATTATGTTTTTCTTCATTCTTTTTTTTTTGTTTTTCCTGTTGAGTCTTTCACTTTGGTAGCCTCTTCGGTTTTTGTGTGTTTATTTTGTGTGTGTGGCTGATGGGTTTGCCTTTGATGTTTTTGTATTTTGTTCTTTCTGACGTCATAATGAGGTCCTTAGCGTTAAAGTATCTTTTCACCCTTTGGTGTCGTGTGTGCTTGGTTATATTTTAAGTGGAGAGAAATTAGTGTGAAATATGTGAATTGTGAATTGAAGTGGGTGCGCGCTTTGAAAAAGGATAAAGGATGAGTTATGACTATGAGGGGGATAAAGGGATTTTCTTGTCTAGTGATGAGGTAGCGTAGGGATGATAAATTGAGGAACTAGGTGCGGCTCCGTTAGTCGTTTGAATAAATCATTTCTATAGTTTTGGCTAATTATTCAAATCGTAGGATGACAAGAGGCTTCTATGTCGTGGAATGTCCTTTGGAGATTATGTTCTGAAAAATGGGTTCAATTTTAGATAATGTAGTGCTTTTACAGTGATATGTGAAGTTTTGACTGGTATTGATTTAATATTGTGATCTGGGAGAGCGCCTTGCCTTAAGTGGCGACTTGGATGGAGTACGCAACTGGAGGCAGTTACCTTAGGACCGGTCTAACTGGAGAGGCTTGTTAGTCGAGGCCTCGGTTCACCCCGAACTGTAGAGCCGACTATGTAAGTAAGTAGCTCAAAGAGATGCCCCCTGATGCAGCTAACTTCTCATCCTTCAGACATGGCTGGGGAAGTCCAGACTCAAGGTGACTAGGTGAATAAAGCGCGAGCTTAAGATATTGGCAAGATTGCATAATTAGGGCATCCTTTAGAGCCAGATCTGTTGTCTGTATGATCGATGGTCCAATTGTCTTGCTCGACAGCTGACCGGGTTTAACTTGAAACAGCTATGAGTTGCCCATTAAAATTTTGGGATTCAAAGAATGGACGCGCTATAGAATCATGGACTTATGATTCCTCGACAATAGTATCGACTTAGGATGGGCACATATGGAACAACTTTTTCGCTTTAAAGAAAGTCCTAAAGCTTGTTGGAAAGGCTGTCAAATATCGACGTTAAATTTACTGTCTCCTCCAAAGATAAAATGGGTTTTACAGGGTGAGACGCCTTGGAAACTCTTCGTGTGAGGAGTAGGACCTTTAATATCTGCTCAGAAGTGAGCGGGAGTACTTAAAAGCGTCAGACAAGCAAGTAGAGTATTGAAAGTAATACCATTAGGAGTGCAAGTTGTGATCCTGAAGTATTTATAAGCTTGAGGTTAAACACCCGGCTCCGGGACAGGTTTATGCAGCACCGAATATGGGTCGAAATACGCAGCATTTTTGAAAAAAGTTGATGCAGCCCCAAAAAAGTTCGCACGCATGGATTCTTATAACTTAAAGGGTTTCTCTAAAGCTCACGTTGGCGGAAATATAGTGACTTTTGTCATCGTGAATTGAATGAATGGGTGACCCCAACTAGAACGCAAAACGGGAAGAAGATATCTGACGTTTGCTGACACTTTTGTCTATACAAAAAAAATTATAAATACACAAGGTACCGTCCAAGTCTTTAACAGAAATCGATGATAGACTTCTTTGATGAGAAAAGAACTACGTGGTTTTAAATTCCCGAAGTTTAAGAAACTATGTGTAAAATGTAATGCAAGGACTATATTGTACAGGCCTTTGTTTCTTTAGCATATGGCAAGGTGCTGACGTTGAGGTACTAAATTACTTCAGTTCAGTATACTCTTTTGAGTTCCATGTTTGATAACTCCTCCTTTTTAAAGAAAGGGCTTGCTACGAGCTATTGTCGAGCAAATATTTTGGAATGGTCAGTGCAGAAGCTGCGATACTCTCAGAATGAACTACCAAACTATTTTATTCGCATATCGTTTTGCTACAATTTCCCGGGAAGAAGATTTCGTTCGCCAGCAAGTTTATCTGAGAACCAGAGGCGATACATGTATCAAGGACAGATCGATCAATCACTTTCGAAATGCTACTAGTCCAAGGGTCGAACAAAGCGCCTTAGGTTGGGGGTTGTACGAGGCGATTTCGTTCGCCGGGAAGTAGTATCCTGTGAATAATAATTGACTTCTGAACAAATCTCGATAGAAGAATTTGCCGGCGATTCTCCAAAACCCTTGCAAAAGAACGAAATGCAAACATTTAGAAAAAGTTCCTGCAAATTGGGAGTGGAGTTCAAAAAAATTCTCATCCAACAAACTCTGAAAAATTTACTCGTTTAATTACAAGTCAATCAACTTCCACTTAAATTGCAATTAATTGACATCCTTCTTTATTTAAAAATAAAAATTTCACCCCCTGTGTTGATGTTTCCGCATCAACACTCCACCATCACCATTAGCATAATAAAATTCTCATCACACATCAACGCGTCCGCCCACCACCGCGGGCTGACTTCTGCTGACTATATACCAGACCCATACGTATATTGTATTGTCGACATGAACGATGAAAATGTTTGTCTTCTCCAGGTCAACTGTTTCCCTTGAGGTGAATTTTCCACCATAAATAATAAATCAGGAAAAAAAAACAACAACACAAAGTTCGATGAGAGGAAGCACAGTACAATTTTCCTGGCATGGTAGTGCTCTGAGCTGATAAAACATCGTAGCCCAGGCAGGCCAGTTTATACACAAAAGGGATGAAGAATGTAACGCACATTCGAAAGGACGAAAAAGCATTTATTTAGAACATGCATCGGATAACACGTATTTTTTTTTGGATTTGTCCTATTGAACATAATGTCGATCAATATGATACAATAGATTTGCAAACATTGGTTCCAAACCAGGGGGATTTTGGCTCTGGATGCAGTTTGGTAAAAAAAAGTGTAGCTCGCTTTAGTAGAACTTGCCATCTGATGATATAGCGAGTTGGACAGAGTCTGTAGTCGTCTTTTGTCAAAAAGGGCCTTTATCAAATATTTACTTACCAGCGGGTAACCTGAGTTGCAGTTGCCACGCCTCTTTTTCGAAATCCGCCCTCATTTCGCGAAGTGCATTCTTCACACAATGCACAGCAATGAATCTTCCAAATTTTACAACTTTGGTAGTTGAGAATGAGAGTAATTGCGTTTAAAATATTTTTTTTTTTTTATGGAAGGTGCCACGCCCCTTTATTCAATTTTGACCAATCTTTACAGGAAAATTACGGGCCAATACTTAAGATTGTCTGAAAATGTAGGCTCCTTCGGTTTGGTGGGTCTCGAGGTATTAAATTTTGAATGAAAAGTGCCCCTATTTTCGTCTGCCTGCCACTGCGAGTAATCTATTGTAGATTATCTTCTCGAGGATCTTTCCCATTGTGTCTAATAGGCATATTGGGCGATAGGACGATGGTTCTCCTTAAGGCTTCTTCCCTTTTGGTAGCAGCTCCTCGGGGGAATTAGAGAAATGTCATCTGCACTGACTTCTCTCACGATATTGCACATAGTAGTTGGTACTTGGGGAAAAAGCAGCTCTCCTATGGATTTCAGTATTATTGGGCACGTTATTTGAGGGCTTCTGTAGCCCCTCAGTTTGGTCATTACCATTCTGTATGCCGAAGAACCCCATGGGTTAATGTCGGCCTCCTCACAAAGACGTTTAAAACACGTGGTTTTGCTCTCCTTAATAGTTGCGCCTTGGCAGTCTAAAAGTGCCCCAGGCATTGTAGAAAGTCTGGTCTTTTTCTTGAACGCTGAACCTTGCGTCGAGCTTGCAGACATTTTGTCCGAAGTGTCTTTATTTCCTCGTTCCACCAGTAACATGGCGGTGCTTTCCTGCTGTTTGTTCTTTTGGGCATGGATGCATCGCACGTGGTGGTGATGGTGTTTGTGAGGGTCTCCGCTGTTCCATTTCGCGTTAGGTTGCCGTTCAACATCTCTTCGAATGTTTCCTTATCGAAGTTTCTGTCGTTCCATTTTGGGGCCGTAAATTTTGGGGGAACGACTATGGTTTCTTTCCTTTTATTTCCATTACTATCATTTGGTGGTCACTGTGTGAGTATTCCCCATTGACTCTTCACTTTATGGTTTTCAGGATAGAACTACTCACAAGGAAGATGATAGAGTCTATCCCAGCCTTCGTGTACGCATTTGCTCGACCCTTTTTGGCGATACTTATCGATAGGGGACCGAATGTTTCCTTTAGGGACTGTCGTCTGGTATTAGTGAGTCTGCTGCCCTATTCCGTAGCCAACGCATTAAAGTCGCCACCTATAACCACTGAGGTTCTCCGAAGAGCGTCCGAGGTTAGATTGTCCAGCATTTCTTGGTATTCATTGGACGTTAAGCTGGGTCGGGTGTAAGTAGCTGTAGAAAAGCCTTCTGTTTGGTCGCTTGTGTGTTCGAAAGCACAGCGTCCACATACCCAAATTGGCGCTTGTTTTGCCTTGTCGCAGATCTAGTTACTGTTCTCTTCGGGACGCTTATAGGGTTCACGAATCTATGATTAGTCCGCTCTTTCGTAATTGGCCGTTTGTGCTAGGATGTCCTGGGCTACTCTACAGTGACCTATATGTAGTATCTTCATGGTCTCTTGCTAGTGGTAGCACTCCGAAAAACCGGGCATTTGTTACTGCCAGCTGCATGCTTCGCTTCATCTGGATTGTCCCTCTTGCAGAGCATACAGAATGTTTCATTGTCACAGTTTTTTGCTATGTGGCCTTCTGTCCCACATCTCCTACATAGTTTGCAGCGGTCTTCTTCGTTTTTGCATTGCCGAGCTAGGTGACCAAATTGTAAACATTTGAAGCATTTTTTTAGGGCCTGGTCCTCCAGGTTGGGGGTTTGTGCATGGAGCTAACTACCCAACTAGGAAAAAAAGGAATGGTTAGGAATCAGTAGCCTCAAATACGGATGCAATAACTGATGACCCTGCAAAATGAAAAAAAGGACAATGACTTTCAGATCTGCACGTGGAATGTTCGAAACCTGAACAGAACGCGTTCAGCCGAACAATTACAGGGGCCCCAGACTGCTACAATGTGGACATCACTGCCAGGAAATGCTGTAGGATGGTCCCCGCAAAATAAGAATAAAAAAATTGTGACCGCTACAGAAAACAGAAGCAGCATAGAGGTAGACCTCGCCTTAGGTGGCGCGTGCAAGTGGAAGGCACCTCAACCAACTGGAGGCAGTTAGCCAAAGATCGCGCTAACTGGACAGGCACTGATTTAGCGCCACCTAAGTAAGTAAGTAAATGTATTATGCTCTCTTTTTCTGGCTCTCTTCAGGCAAACTTTTGCATATAAGGGAACAGCGTTGCCTTTTTACTTTACTTGGTGGCGCTTACAGTCCGGGGTGGACCACGGCCTAAATCAACAAGCCTTTCCAGCCAGCTCGGTCCCTCGCTAACAGCCTCCAGTTATACGCACACCAAGTAAAGGGAACGCAGTTTGGGCAAATTTGTAAAATCTGTTCGAATGCTTTTGGTTAAATAAAAGTTTTGATCTCAAATATATCCCTCCGACTGGCTTCTTTTCAGCTTCTTGTGGTTGGTAGTTCGACTAAAAGGCAGCTCAAATTCCCATAGATCAACTTTTGACTGCAATTAAATAGTTTTACCGCTGTTGGTATTATCATTAAAAATAAAACAATAACTTCGTGTTTGTTGTTTTTATTTATATATTTTTTATTTTATTTATTATCATATATTTATTTGTATTATTTTTAAATCTTTAGTGTGTATAATTCATAATTTGTTCATCAACGGTTAATAACATTTATTTCTTTTTTCTTTTTATTACACATTTTATGTCTGTCATTAAATAGCGCCTCCTCCCATGATAATGGTAAGTGTGTGTTTTAATAATAATATTTAAAAAATATTATTTTTGTTATAATGTTTATTTTTAAATAGCTTACACTGATTTTGTCTCCCTATATATAGATATATATTTCATTATTTATGTATATTAGTATAATATTTCTTTTCGTTAAATAATAATTATAATAAATGCTCTTCCATCATTCTGTTAAATATATTTATTTGTATATATGCTACATACTCACTATAGCATTTGTGTTTTTTTATATTATTTCATTTTTAATTTATTGTTGTTGACTTGAATTGTGTGTGTGTTTTTTGTAGCACATATTATTGATATTCCCTCAATCGTCGCATTCAGTTAACATTGTTTTATCTAAAGGAAAACATAAATCTTAGGTACACTTGTTAGTTTTTTGTTGTAATTATTTTGTCAATGTCAAGTTTTGTCCATTAATTTGAAGTAACTACTTGTAGATTTCATCGTTTCAGTGGGTATAATATGATTTTTTGTTAAAATGTTTTATGGGTGTAGTTTTAGTAGTTTCAATAAAAGCGACAAGTACAAATTGTGTTTTGTTTACACTTTGGACAATAAGAAATATATTTTTTTTAATATAATATATATATATCATTTCGTAGAATACTATTTCTTAATTATATCATAGACATGTATAAACTTTGTATTTTTAAATATAGTTATATTCTCTTTAGATAAAATAGTTAGTACATAGACACTTTTATTTTTATTGTTAAAAAATAGTTAGCACAGTATAATGTCATTGAAGCGTTCTTTAAAAAAAAAACCAATTGTATAAGATTTTCACTAAGAAAAAAAATTTGTATTTTATTTAAATATTGTAGTTAAGTATTTTATTTTTTTATTTTGATTTTAGGAACAATGATTCCTTGCTTTGTGTTCGATCAAAATGTTTTTCATGACATTTCTATGACAAGAATGCTATTAAAGAAATTAAAATTGAATTCACCTGAAACCTTACTAAATACTTGTTGATATTTATTTTATTTTTCTTCTTCTATTGAGCAAATGTAAAATTTAATATAATTTTTTTTTAAATATATTTTCTTTGATTTTATTTACATTTGTTATTGGGTGGTGTGTTTTTTTTTTTTTAACTGGGGAGGACCATTATTTTTGGTATAGAGAATTATATTTTACAAAAGTAGGAATATAGTGATATAACTAGATGTATTATTTTTAGTACTAAATACAAATAAGTTTTAGTTTGTATAGAGAACTAAATGGGGAAATATATAGTTCTTTTTTTATAGGCAATGAAAAATTCGTTATTAGTATGTAATCTTTTCTCCTTGTGTCTAGTGTTTTTTTTTTATATTATTTATATTTGTATATAATATTTTTATAAAAAAGAAAATTCTTCAAAAATAAGAAAATATTATACATTTCTATATTATTTATAAAAAAACAAAATGTTTTTACTTAAATTTATATATTTTTTTTCTTTTTTGTGGGTTTTTTTTTTGTCTTTTTGGTTAATAATTTCATAAGAATTTGATTTGAATTTTCTTTTGTTTTACGCTTTCATCAAAAAATTAATTAAACTTAAAAAATTGGTGTATCCAAAAATGGTTTCTAAATTATAAATTAAGAAATATTTTAAATATGTTTTCTCTTTAATTTGATTTAGACGTTTATGTGGACTTAATTTCGTTTGATTTGGTTATTTGCTCGTGGGTTTTGTCATAAGTGTTATGTAGTTTGCTTAAAGTTATTCGAATGCTGAAGAAGGGAGGGTGGTTTTGGAATGATTTAGTGCTGGGGGCGCGTATGCCTTCTCATGAAAGTTGTGTCAGGCGAGACAGGGAGTGTAAAGGAGATTTTTCGTGTAATCTACCTTTCTATACTACTTTCATGGGAAGGGATGTGTGGCCAAGCACTTAGATTGTTACATAATGACGAGATGGTTATAGGAATGGTGTCAACTAGATTTACACTTTATAAAATTGCCTATATTCCCGATGGGTGAAGTTAAGGTTTAGGTACAGATCATATTTAGGGTCTGCTTATTCTCATTGCGTTAAAATTGATATTCTGTGGAGTGCTACAACACCTACACTCATATATTTCTAACAAACAAATATTAAGGCGTGTAAATTGTGTTTTATTTTTTTAGGGGTTTAACCGGAGCCTTCTCCACCACACTAGTCACTGAGCTACTGCGCGCATTTATTACGAATAGCTCAAACCATATTATACTTAAGTGTTGCTGGATTGTCTTCATAACTTCGATCTTGAACGGTGTCCTACAAAAATCTTTAAATGTAGCTCCGCGGAGGCCAAACGGACGTCACCAAAATTGCTGATTACACGATTATTAAACTGTGTGTGTGTAAAATTCCGATAAAATTCCCAGTTGGACAATCCTGTTGGAATCAGAGGTCGTTCACTTCCTTAATTTCTAGTCAAACAAAATGTATAGCGCTATTCGTTGACTGTGGCGTTAATGCCATTGTTGTTTTCAATGAAAAATAGGCGAATAAGCTGACGCATCCCACGCTGTGAGTGTGCAATAAATAAATAATACATTTTCTCTGTTAGCATCTACAGTCAAACTTCTTTATAACGAACCTTCAAGGGAACAAAAAATTGCTTCGTTATAAGGAAGTTTTATACAAAATTCGTTATATAGAAAATTTTATTTTTTTAACACTGTAAGTGTTCTTTTATTACACCTTAACGCTTTTTCTACTGCGTCACCTCACGTGAACGTCTGACATACATCCGAGACTATGACTGTCCTGAAAAAGCTTCTCAATTCAGCCGTTCGGATTCGGACTCGGCATAAAATTGTAGGTCCATTCCATTCGTCCCAAAAATAGAAACTCACATAAACGAATGGTTGCGAAAAGCTAGACCTAGGGTGTCTACTCGCCTGTTGCGCCATCTATTTATGCCTTTAAAATTATGCTGACCCAAAGATTCAGAAAAACATTTAGCCTTTTATTTGATAATAGAGCCCGAGAGCGGTAAATTCCTTTTCCTGTTTATCTGAACCCATTTTAACATAGCTTTATCCACATCACCGTATTTTGTTTTTCTTGGTTTTTTTTGCTTCTGTTTGAACTTGCTTCGGTAAAACGTTAAAATTTTTACCTCGTTCTTTAAAATTGTCGACAATGTACTAATTCTACTACATACCTTGAAAATTCTTGCCAAAACGGGGAATTCCCTTTTAAAATTAGTAACAAAAATCATAGTAAGCTTTGTTTTCAAATTTGACATTTCGTTATAAAGAAACATTTTTGCGTTTGGGCCAAAAAAAATAGTTCCTTATAAAGAGAATTTCGCTATACAGAATTTCGTTATAAAAAACCTAATTCATATGGGATATTTTTGAAGGGGAAGGGGAACAAAATGAAATTCGCTATAGAGAGAATTACGTTATAAGGAAGTTCGTTATAGAGAAGTTTGACTGTACTTTAAAAATAGACTTTGCAATATTTCGAAATGTTCTTTAATCGTACATCAATCATATTTCGTATAGCAGATTTGATAGAATTCCCTTTTCACGACCAACAAATAATGACAGTGACCATTATTTTTTGGTCGTGAAAACACGTAATTCAAAATTACACCAACAGATGGGCCATCATGTTCAGATAAACAACTGTTTCTGCTGTGCCATCTACATACTTCAGTTAAAATAAACCAATTTTTATTTTCCTTTGAAACCAACTACAATCCACGCTTTTCGTTTGGCAGAAGTCGAATGAGTTTTCCAGAACTTAAGACGCACACTGCCAAATAAGAAAATCATTAATCATGAAGGACTTTTTAAAGAAAGAAAATTAAATAATTATGTAGGGGCTGCAGGGCTTCTTTAAAATTTAAAGAGCGTAACGAAAAATGAAACACGCTACGCAAACACTTGTCTTAGGATGATATCATAAAGAATATCAAAATTAGAACTTGCATAAGTTACTCCACTGCTGCGTAGATGACTTTGGAGTTGCAAAATGAATAAATCGCGTCGCGTTTCACTTTTCGTTACGCTCTTATTTTTCAATATACAAAATTACCCTACCGACTAATGTTTTGCTTCAAAATGTCACCGGTATCCATCTGAAAGTTGGGTTGATAAACTGCAGTCATCAGGAATTATGTTTGTTAAGCTACTATTACTATTACATGTCCAAAATGGGGTCAATTTTATGCATGCTGACGTAAAAATTACTCCACACACCTCAATTTGTGGCACGTGTAATAGTAGCTTAAGAGTTCCCTGCAACTACCCGCTTCGAACAATAGGCCTTACCAATAATCATTTTTAATCGTCAGCTTAAATATTTTGACGGTCACAGCGGATAATTTAATATTTTTATTTTTTTTTAATTACTTCTCCCGTGAAAGGCAAACCTATAGCGCTTCATCAGCACCCCGAGAGATGTTGCTCGCAGATGTATGTTTGTTCTGCACTTAAATTGCTGCAAATTGTAGTCTTCTGCAAATATATATACAGGAAGCGAGTTCCAAAGTCTGCTTGTTCTGTAACAGAAAGAGTTTTGGAAAATTGATGTCCTAGCGGTTGTCAAGTGTACTGTATGGTCATTGTGACTTCGTAAAATTTAGCCTGGACTCTAAAAATGATTATTAGTACCGCAGATTTAGCGATTTACTATAAGGATAAGCGCATCGTTAGAAGTTATAATGATTCATAATGGTGCTACAAGGAAAGTAGCTTATTTATTCTGATCTTCGAGCAAAAATAGCCGTAAACAGCGGCTTCTTCTGCTTTAACAAAATAGAGCTTGTGAATCGAATGAAACATGAAACAATGTTTGGAAGTTTTGCCAAAAGTTAGAAGAAGTGTAAGGGCTGCATTGTTTATAGACCTCTAAGCCTTCTATAAGAATAGCAACATCTATACTGGTGTAAGCCAGATACCGTCTTCTTTCAAAGATAATGTACATGTTTGGAGAAAAGGACGCCTGGTTTATGCAATCTTAGCAGTCATTTGGACGATTCACTAAAATTCACTAGCAGAAGCTTAGAAACATCAATCTCCTTCTGCCGTACTGTGTGAATTCCAGACAATTTTCACCAACAATCTAATTATTAGCTTAGGTCAGAATAAGTCCACCGCTTACCAAATTTTTACTATATTTTGACAGATCTAGGCAAGAAAAATCCAGAAATCCTGATCCACGCTTACAAATAGTTACAAATTGATCTAAATCATGCATATTCACAATAGCAAAAGCACAAGAATGGTGGTGCGCAGCGTAGCTCCCATTAATCGTGTATTCTTATCAGACTTTTCCCAAAATGTTCGTTTTCAAAACAGAATCGAATTTCCCTATTCCCTCTATTTTGTTTCCTATTATAAATGATCGAAACCGAAAAAAGGGAATTCTTTCATCAATTTGGTACCTACATCAATGTGATTTGTGTATGCGCTGGTTATTGGTGGTGATCTTGAATAGGGAAATAATTTGGAGACTTTCCTGATTGGTATTTTTACAGTACGGATCGAAAAGTTGGCTTGCATTTGTAAGGGTACCTATATTTTAATGAGAAAAATGTGATGATATAAAGGACCATTCACATGAGAGCGACCAACTCCCTACGAACGAACGAATATTAGCAATTTCTGGCAGTCCATTCACATGACCAATTTTCATGGTTACCGCAGCTCGCGAATTTTAGCCATACGTTTCTATACTGCCAATTTCTAATTTGAGGTTTAGTTCGAATGAATGTTTTATTTGCTCGGTTGTAGAGCGCGTTTTAATGTTGTGGATAGCTAATAAACTTTGCCAATTCGCGTCAAGGGTGGTTTCGTTCGCGACAAAAATTTGGAATTTGAGTTTTTAACCTTGTTTTCTTAATTAATTTTTATGGGATAATTAATCAATTATCGCACTCTTGGAATAAAAAAAATGTGCAATTTTCTGTTCATAAATGCATCAGAAGTGGTTTGTTCGTATTTCATCTATTCGTTCGTTCGCTCTCATGTGAATGGTCCTTAAGAAATGAATAAAATAAGGCGGTTGAATTTTACAAAACTCACAATGGCCACATTTTTCTTATGAAATTGTCTATTGTGACCATAAAAATTTCAGCTGATGGTATAACATGATTAAGATTATATTAGCGCCCAAAGATTTTAGACCTTACTATACAAATTTTTAGCTTTTAGTTGCTTTTAGCTTACATTTTTTGTAGGTCACAGTAGCTTAATTCATACGAAAACTGACACTATTATGAGTTCGTTAAACTAAAGCTGGACACTCAAAATTATTATTAGTACCTACTACTCTATTTTACTATCCGCTAGTACCTAATAATTTTTAGTGCTAACTTTTATGAAGTCGAAAATTTCCATATAAAGATTAAAAATGATTACTGCTAAGGCCCTATGGCTACAATTTTCATATAAAATTAATTCATTGTGACCGTTGAAATATTTAAGTTGAAGATTAAAAATGATTATTGGTACATAATGACGTTCATGGTTCAAAAAATATCTTATCTAAAACAATCATATATTTTTCACAGCATCTGAGGCGGCGGCGGCGGCGGTTGGTGGCGTCCAGCAAAATAATTAGTTGAAGGACTTTCTGAATGCCATAAAACAGCTTACGTGAGTGTCAATATCTGGATGTTAAATACTGCAAATTGGGAGCTCAAAATGAGTTCGAATCGAGGTATCGAAAAATCACCGATAAAATTAAAACGACTTACTTTGCAAACAGAGTTCTGTGTTACGATTTTTCAAGGGAATTTAGGCATACCAAATAAGAGGACTTGTGTCACAAGACTGTCTATGCCTGTGCTTTTAATAAGTCGAATATTTTCTCCTATCGATCCCAACAGTTGTGTCAATAATCGCTCTTTAAAAGAAACTACATATCTGAAAACTGTCTAAAATGTGAAACCATTTCGGAAAGCGTAAAAACCATTTCTCGCTTGACCGACCTACAGCATAAATTTGGGAAGTGTCCCATTCTGACTTCTGCAGGAATTTTTTGATATTCTATTTGTATGAATAGTTTCGTTGTATTGGCTTTAATTTCAACATGTAGCCGTCTACTCAACATGCAAACGTATTCTGCGGTATCTACTACATACGTACTAATAAATCATTTTTAGTGCCCAAGCTAACTTTAACGAAGTCACAATGGTAAACATTGCCATATAAAATTATCAATTGTGATCGCCAAAATATTAAAGCTGAAGATTATAATGATTGGTAAGGGCTATTGCCACAGCGCCACGGTTATCTGCATTTCAAATAAAAGAATTAACATTTTACAAAAAAAAATGCTCACGAAAAAAGGAAATTTGTTTATCTGGCAATGCCGGATATGACAGCTAAATTCCATAAAGGTTGAATGAAACTAAAAAAAAAAACAAATGTGCAACCACAGCGCGATACTAATAACTATTTTTTTTTATCCGACAGCTTAAATTTTATGAATTCTCTTTTTTTTATGAAATTGGCTATTGTGACCTACAACACATTTATAAGTAAGTTGAAAAAAAAAATTTATAATTAGTCTTTAAAAAAAAAGGACGATAAGCTCTCGGCCGTACTTATACTTATCTATAATCATTTTAATCTTCTTTGCAAGTTTGTCCATTTATTGTAAGTCACAGTAGCTAATTTTGTATATGAAACACGTCCGTTAAGAATCTTATTTATTTATTAAATTTTATAAAAATGAATGTCTCAGTATTTTGTCCTGATTTTTAAGGCTAACTCAAATTCCGAATCCTACTCTATGGGCCTTACCATTAATCATTTTTAACCATCAAGTTAAATATTTAACCTGTCACAATAGATAAGTTTATATATACATTTTTGTCACTGTGAATTCGTAAAAGTTTGCTTAGACATTAAAAACTGATTAAAAAATGATTATTAGTACCGCGCTATAAAGAAAAGCCGTAGGTACGAATAATCCTCTTAAACCTTCAGCTTAAGTTTGTTGTAGGGCACAATAGATGATTTTATATGAAAAAAAAAATATTATTGCGTTGCGAAATAGTAAAACTTAATTTGGACAGGAAAAATTTGTATTACTGCTGCGCAAAGCCTTTACCTACATCTCTTCCACACATTGAAAGAAAACCACCATAGCCGTCATGTCCCATTTCGCCCTCAGTTCTAACTATCAAATGACCCGCAATTATGAATATACGATCAAGTGCCTACCTACCACTTATTTGAGAAAGGACAAAATCCTAAACGTCACAATGACACAAACAAATTCAAATTAAAATGTCAACCACAACATTGGATTCAAACGAAAAGTACTGACATTAAAAAAGCAAACATGAATTGCACTTCATCTACTTAACATTCAATGTATACAATGTCCTTTTTATCCCTTAATAAATTTGTCAACTATACTCTAAAAGCAACTTACTGCCAAAAAAGGGGTGTGTCACATGATTGATGCTCTCATATTCGACAGGAATAAAAAAACTCCCAAGAAACGAAATCATGCAAAATAAGGGCGCGCAACATTGAATTGGAGAAAAGAAAAAAAAAACCCATAAAACTATTGAAAGAAAGAAACGTAAAAAGGATTCAAATTCAAAGGAAACACTCGTGCTGACATCGTAAAGGAAAATTATCCTCCACTTGACTATGAATGGAGTAATCAACGGAAGGAAAAAAGATAAGGGCCAGTTTTTTTTTTGACATACAAAATAAATCCTCTCCAGCATTCGAAAATGAAATTGAATGTTGTGATTGTGATTGTGCTCGCGCACGGATTTAACAAAATAAAATTTAAATTTTTCTATTTTACTGTTTATAGTTTGTTATGCTCGTTATGCACATCCTTATCTCAGATAGTGCCACATTGCGGTTGGTTTTCGTGCATTGTGTATCATATCATGCCAGTGCTGACGTCCGGGGCCGTTTTCTTGTGGTCCAATGCCACAGCTTCCAATTGCATTTGCCTCTCCGCCAGTGGTTACCACATATAACTGCAATAAAATGAATTTACGGTTCATCAACACTGCAGGACTGACTGAATTTGACACAATACTCGGTACTCACCTCTAAAGCAGCGGTTGGCATGCCAGACGATGGTAAATTAAATGTGAACGCCTCATTCCAAATCGGATTCGATGGATCATCGGATTTGCCATTGCTGGTCTTTTTCTTTTTGACACGTTTGCCATTTTGAATCAAATAGAGCTGAATGGTGGGAATTAGTTAGGTAAATGGTACCAATTCTAATGAAGGGATAAATATTTTAGGCTCACCTTAACATAGGGCTCCTGCATACTGTCGAGATTTTTCGCCTTCATAATGACAACGGTTAAACGCTCGGCTTGTGGCAAGTAATTCAAAGATAACAGCAATTCTGGGCGATCCTCTGGCGGTTTCTTGATCCGTAGAAGATCACCCCAAATCTGGAAAGGGTTTCGATGAGCATAAATGATATTTTTTTTGTGATGGCATTTTTTGTATAAAATATGCTATGTTGATCGCTGAACGATCACTGTATGTGATGATCGAGGAAAATTTCGTTTTAATTTTTAGCCATTTTCCCCTTTGATTCACATGCTTCTAGAACCATAAAAGGAAAAATGACTCAAAATTAAAATAATTGAGGTGCAAATCAGAAGTCGAGCGATCCTCACTTTGACGTTTACCTTGCAGATTGTCTTGACAAACCCATGGGATCACTTAGAACTAAGAGTTTAACAGTGCGTTCTTCTGAGCAGCTTACTAGATCTGCTATCTTTTCACTCTTCCAATGACATTAGGTGAATATAAATGTCAAATTATGCCTGGAAACCCTATAGTTCCTTGCCAAGTTCAGTTTAAATGATGTTCAGTTCAGGTTTGACATCACTAATACCTAGAACTAAGATTTCTGATGCTTCTTTCTGGCCGTTAAAGTTCTGTGATTATGTCACTTCTTCAATGACAATTATAGGCGACTCATTCTCAGCATCCATAGAGTTCCTTCATAAGTTCATCTTCTACTTCTTCTACTTTACCTGATTTTCTTACTCTTCGCATCTTTAATCAACTATCTGGAACTGAACTGCACCTGGACAATTTTTTTCACCATATGGCTGAAACTGAACTGCGTCGTGTAACAGTTTTTAGATTTCACAAAAATGAACTGCCAGAATATATCGTTCCGGTATTCTTATTGGGATCGCAATTCGTATCTACGAGGGTTCCGTGTGTTCTTCGGTTTTTTTCATACCTATAGTTCTTCAATTTTTTCGCTGTTTCAATACAATCAGTAGAATTTTTATAGTGAATATGCCTGGTAGCCTTGTAGTTCCTTACTAAGTTCAAATTAGCTGCTCGAACTACTTCGGTTGCCTAATTTTCTACTCGCATTTTTCGGAAATCAAATTGTATCTTGAAGTTTTTCCTTTATCAGAAGGTAGTAACTTTCATAAATACTGAAGGACTGATTCAAAAACTTTCAACTTCCTGCGTTTTTCTGCGCCGGAACACAGTCGCTCAGTGCAAAAGTTATTCAGCGCAAGTTTTAAGCTTGTTCTTGAAGTCACACTCCTGCAGTGTACTCTCAGCCTACTTCCATTTCATCATCTTAGTTTCAGACAGCGAATAAGTTGTTTAGTTTCGGAAAAAAGTGCTAAAGGCACAGGTCTGAGTAGGCAATGTTGTGGAACTCCATTTCCAATCTCTTCGAAATTGCTTTGTTTAACATTTATGTGAAGGTTTAAGACTGCAATTTGTTTGTAGTGATCATTAGGCATCTAAGAAGAAAAGGTCTAAGCCCTCACCCTTGTGGAACTTATTCAAAACCTTTATAAACTCACAATCATATTCTAAATTCAAATTAAAAACCACTTCCTATATCTTTCACTACCATCTTACCTCAACAGACTTTGACAAATCCAGCTCGTCAATCATAACCCTCACTTCGCCGATAATGTCATTATGCGAGTACCGATCATAGTCCAAAACTTGTAAAATCAACTCCTTTCCTTGTAGCTGGTCCCTTGAAACAGGAAACTTGAAATGCTGATCAAAATAGGGATTCGATTCGCCACGATGAATGTGCGTTTGTCGCTTTCGTTCATCGACCCCCGGAAGCAACATCAACCTTACGTAGGGATCACGAAAACCTCCCTCCTCGATTGGGCAAAGATTATGAGCTAAAACAAATAAACCACACAAATAAAATAATTATAAAAATTCAAACCTCCATCTCATCATATTCACCCTCAATTAGATGCACAGTCAGATCGAACAAATGGTAATCATACTTCACCCTTAAATGCAGTCTACCCAGGGCCGGACTCGATTCGGGTGCAGTCAAGTACATCGGTCCATCTTGTCGGGTATACAAGTCTGGCTGTAGAGCGCCCAATGGTGATGCGGGTCCACATCCGGGTTCAACTCCTCCTGGCTGAGATCGAGGTGGTATCAAAAGTGGCGATAGACAACGACCTACCTTGGGACTCTGCAAGCAAATGCTACTCGCACTTCCGCCAGCAATGGATGCCAAGCTGCTCTGCGATGGTGATGATGTTCGGATATCGCATAGATCGGCAGAGGCTGCTGGTGAGCAGCAACGGGCATCTAAGCTGATTGTGCGCATTGGACTTGGAGAACGGGAAATTTGCTAAAAATATACAAAACAATAATTTTCCACTTGAAAAAATAAGTATGGGTCCCAAGGCACTCACATGCGGTAGTCCATGATCCGATGGTAGGGAGCTTCGTCCATCTGGTCCAAATGTTCGAATCTGTGGCGATGAACCACGATGTCCCTGCGAAGAGTAAAGAAAATTATTTAAAAAAAATGACAAGTCTTTCAAGAAGACAGCCTTCTTACTGATTGCCTTGATGGTGCACTATCTATACTGCTTTGACTCGACACAGATGGCGTTCGCTGCAGTCGCGGTGGGAATGATTTACTCTGATGCTGCAAATGCATATGCAATGGACTGGGGCTAACTTCAAGTGGGCCACGAAGCAGCTCCGTGTTAACTGTATGGGCCGGAACCGATGCTAATGGTTGGATGGCTTGTGCTTCTCTCGTCACATTGCATTCCTGGAAATATACAAACACAAAAGCAGCCAATTAGAAGAGAGTTCGGATTTTGCAAATTTTCCTTAACTTTTCGAACCTCCACTGACGAATCATTTGACAGCTCATAACTGCCTCCACTAACGCTGCCGCCAATACCGCTAGTGGTCGATGATGCCGACGATGGTGTCATTGGCGGTGGCGTCGTCGATGGATTATCATCCGAATTGAGTTCGGCTGGTATTCGGCGTACAGCACCGACTCGTTCCTTGGCCATGCGGGACCATGATTCGAGTCGTTTGTGGGCTAGCCAGCACGCGGCTGGGCCTAGGCCACTCATTTTATCTCTCAGCGATTCGTTAATGGTGAAGAATTTGTTTTAGCTATTATTATCCTAGATGATGTTTTTATGGTATTTTTTTTTTAGTTTTTGATTGCGGGATTTGGTGTTTAAATCATTGTTTTTTTTTTAAATATCGTATCTTAGTGTCTATACAGTCTAGAGTTTGAAGGTTTGCTTAAGCGCTGAGGGGAAAATAAGGAATTGATTTAATTTCAAGTCATTATTATGTGTGGAAAATTTAAAGCACTTTCGAAACGCATTAAGATATATCTGTGTGTATTATCAGTAAAGTATTTTATTATGTTCCTCAATTTGTCTGATAATAATATTCACTAGCTGGGATTCAAACCATTTGTGGAACGTAATGCGGAAACATGATCAAATGTTCCTGGTTTGATGGATTTTGCTTTTATTTTCGAGGTCCAATACCCTTTTCTGTGGGAGTTTAATATGTGCATTTGCAAGCCCTAAAATATATCTGTAAGGTCTGAAAGTCATTCGTGGATTTCTAATACCCCAAAATCGGCTATTTGTAGCAGGATGGGTTCCATCAAGGTTCTGCTGTAAGCCCGCGCCTTTTAAGCGAATTTGCCTATCCTTGACATACAAAAGGAAGGCAGTTGGACATATATGACGATATGCGCAGCTATGTAAATACTAACCTAAAATTTGACTTAAATTACATTTACCTTACGTTACTAAAAAATAATCCGCTTTTAGCCTATGCACACACCTTTGTGGAATGTAAGTTCTTACAAAAAAATATCAATTTTAAATGGTGATATTTTTTGACGTATTCTAAGTAACGCACAATAATGCTAGTGATTCGAACATCCTCCGAAGTATTTGTGGAATATAAGTCGTAATAATTAACAAAATTTAGCTTTCCCATATTTTACACGACTATTGATCCTTCGTCCACACTTAGACACACTTTGCATCTTTTTTTCATTACCTACAAATCACTTTATCAATAGCCCCCCGACATTAAAAAGCAATAAGCACACCAAAACAACAAACGCCATAAATAGAATATCATGTAGACTGTAGAGCATCCCATGTTGACGTCCATTAATTTCATCTCTTCCACTTCGTTTTTGACCACCCATTTTGCATCCACCAACATTGACCGCAATAACCACAAATAAAATAAAATATAAGCCTTTGGCATAGCACGTCCCCCCTTTCACTTTATACGCTCAGCACACTCTAATGCAATTTGATCTGATGGAAAGGACTTATGTTTGTTGCGCGCCCGCAAGTTATCGTTCGTTCTCGCTGCCTCGATGTGAATTTGGGCCTAAACGCAAGGATTTTTCCATTTTCAGTTCCGCAAATCAAATTATTTCTTCGGGCATGGAAATCTAATTTCAGCCAGAGAGCAAGATGTAAATAAGGCCTACATATAGAATCCACAAGGACGACGATATTTTATTTATCTGTCTATCTACTTTTGATCCCTTTTGCTTGTGCGGAATACGTACGTGCGCTAGTGTTGAAATTGTGGTTGCTTGTGGAACCTCTGTGTAAACAAAATATTTGCATAGTCACATCAGTGAACGGAATTGCATGCATCCTTCGTGATTGCTGTTACACTAGAGATCGATAGAGAGAGAGGAAGTGACAGACATAGGAAGGAGTTAATTAGAAGAAGGAAATTAATTGAATGCTTTCATGCGTATGGAATAGGTGTGTGATGTAACATGTAAGGCATCTCGATAATATTGCCTGACGCATTTGAATAATTCAAGTGAATTCTGTGCCATTAATCGGTCTAGGTTAAATCGGATGACGTTTTGGCTAATTTACGTATTGCTTGCAAGTAAACTTGAGAGGATTACGATAAGTGTTTGTTTTACATCACGTGCGGTCAATCATAATAGGATAAGGTGCTTTCAGCTAAGTTTTGTCAAACGGTTGCAATTGTTCAACAATCTAATTATGGTCCGGACATATAATCGATTATGGACTTCACTTAAGCTGGATTACTCTTAAGAAATCCTATTATGGTTCTCCCCTATTATGTGTCCACATGTGCTTACTTACTACTTACTTACTTACTATATAGCTTTGCTGTCCACTCAGGTGGCTTTTTAGATCAGCTTCTTTGATAGGTATTCTGTCAATATTTGACACTAGCTTACGTCAGCTTATTCGATGTGTTATAGCAGATTTTAGACTTTCACATTTTGTTCTTCTGCGAAAGGTTTTGACAAATCACTGATGATTCTTCAAAGTAAACGACAGTTACTTAAAGAATCTCTTTCAATGTCAAATATCTCTACAGAATAAAAAAAAAAACTCTTGTAGTTCGCGCATTCTTCTCCATTGCGTTCGCATTTCATACCCCCGTAGATTTACATATGAAGCATAAGCTTCCCCTAGATATTCACATTTTGGTTTGTAAAATCGCCCCAAAATCGCATTCATCGCAAAGTCAAAAACATTTCACAAGAATTATGACAGTATCGACCAGGTTTCTCTAATGTACTCCCCGGGGAACTCGAAGCGAACGAAATGCGAATCGTGTGGTTTTCTGTCAATATGTTGGGATTAAACGTTTGAAGTTTGACTTGTGTGTGTATAAGAAAATTATTCTCAGTATTTTCTGATACATCGTTTTAGTGATTTCTCCAAAAATGTAACGTGCGGTGCTATTAGGCGACATTAAGCCTTCGGTTAATTTCATCGGAGATATAATTGCAAAGAAGTTCGCTATCAAATAGTACAATGGGAATAAGATAGGTTTTAGATAAAATCATTTGCATTTTAGCCGTTTAGACCAGCAGCAAATTCTGTTTATATCTTTCTTTACCTCGCATTTTTGACAAGGCCCAACGAAAATCGCTTTACCAGTTGAATAAATAATTATTTCAAACGAAGGCAGCAATAAACAAGAGGAAAGGTCACAAAGGGTGTTCCTTTGCAATTTTGATTGAAAATACAGATTTTTAATTAGAGAGCTTACTTTTTTTATTGATTCATAGTTCATAGATTATACAGATTGGGGTTACATATGGAATAGCACATCGGATAAATGGCCGCCACGGCTTTGCTGGCAGGTACGTACCTACTCTTTTATTGAAATTTTCGATGACTGTTTCGCATAAATGTGCCTGAAATTATTTAATACACCTCCCAATTTCCTCTTTCAAGGCGTTGATTATCGTGGGCTTGTTTGCATAGACCTTTGACTTCAAAATTCGCATCAAACAGTCACGTGGATGACATGTTTCTCAACAATTACTCGTGAGTTTTCTGAACCCCCAATGCGACAATTTTGACGATTAGCGAAGCCATCAAGATGAAAATAGGCTTCATCACTGAAGATGATTTTGTTCGAAAAATCAACATCCACTTCTTGTTGTTCCAAAACCCATTCAACGAACTCTCTTCGCACTGCATGGTCAGTAGTCTTCAGTTCTTGAGTCAATTGAACTTTGTAAGCATGAAGTTTCAAGTCTTTCGTGAGAATTTGCTGTAAAGAGCTTCTCAAAATTGCCCAATTCTTGACTACGCTGTCGAATTGATGTTCCTGGTGGACTGTCAGCAATACTCTCGCAAACTGCTTCTATGTTCTCTGTTGAACGAATTGTGACAGGACAATCAGAGTGTTTAAGTTCACGAATTAAACCAGTCTCCCTGAATTTTTCAATTATTCTCTTCATAGTTGATGGTTTTAAATCACAACGACGGCCATATTTTGTTCGAAAATTGCCGACTGTAGCTAATAAACCTTCATTATTTTTAAAATATTTCTCAACAATGAAAATGCCTTGTCCTTTCGTATAGAGCTCCATTTTTACTAACCCCGAACTGTCAGCTGTCATATTGTTATCTTTTTTTGGCATCACTGTATACTATTAAATGGCGCAAAAATCTAACTTTGAGTGAATTATGGGACCCCCTTTAGTATATAGAGGTTGATGTGAGACTAAATTTGGTAACAAGCTTTCTACACAGAATGCAATATAAAATGCATTCGAAAAATTTAACAAGTTCTAAAGCCATCGTTGTCTACATGTGGAATGCCCTCAAAAATATGATTGGCTTGATTATTATTTTTTGAAACGTTTTTATTTATAAATCTACAATAATTGGACAATTTGTCTAAACTAAACATAGGTATTAATTCTTTTAGGGACAGTTGACTCAATTACAAAGAGCAAGTGAAAAGTTTCCTCAGTTGACGTCTATATACGTAACACCGATAAATCAAGTCAAGAATTTCTCCAATTACTACCAAGTTGACGTCTATTTGTTTTAACATGTGTCTGGAGAACCCAGTTTTGACGTTTCTATTGGGCCATCAGAGAGCATGAGAAGCAATCAAAAAATCAGAACCCAAGACAAAAAAAAAAAAAAAATACAATTGTCAACAAGTGACGTACCGACAATTCAAGTTATGTCGTTTTCGGTTGGTCGTCCAGAACCGTCTGGAAACAATCCGAACGCTTCTGAAAGCGTTCGATTGGCACTTAACTGACAGTTCGTCTACTGAAAAGAAGAGAAGCGGAGAGTTCTTCCGGACGGTTCTGGACGACCAACCGAAAACGACATTAGTTTTCGCGTTCAGGTATATTTGAATCCAGACAATTCAAGTCGACTTAAGATGACTAGATTCTTGAACGTGGCCAATTATAAGAAAAAAATTCCTGTCATAAGTAGTGCTACTAGATTTTTGGTTTTAAAATTTCCACCGTGAAATGGGGGCATTTAGTAGGATATAGAAATTAATTCTTTATTTACGCCATTCAATATTTTCAAGACTTCCTACTGATAATAGTTTTATTTAGACCGATATTGTTAAACGGCACAGCACGTAATTTTGTAGGTGGGGACATTTTTGACATTTTGTGACAGTTGTCAATACGAAAGAGCAAATTTCAGTTTGTATGCAATGAACTGTCATTATCCTTGGACGTCGCATAAAACGCTGTTTAAAAAACGAAACAAATGAATGCCAATTAATTAAAAGCACGCAATTGCTTTACCACAACATGAGAATATCTGTCATTCCGCATGTATAATGACAGAAACAAAAATTCCTCACCATTTAACAAAAGCAAGGAGAATGAAATTATTTTTACGATCACAGCAGTTATAAAGATTGACATCGCGTCGTCATTGACATTTTCTTGCACGCTGCCACCCGTATCAATGTGGCAATTTCTTGTGACGGAAATAGACGGAGATAAAAGCCATAAAACGAGGTACTACACAACAACATTCCCGAAAATTAAGTCACAATAGGCGGTCGCCATAGTACTTCTACTTACCACTCAAAAAATTAGCAAATTCCCTTTGTCTTGCGAAACATCATTAACATTGTTGCCAATGTCATATTGAAAGTGGAGGGGGGTCATAATGTGTCAAATGTAGAGAGTGTAAGCGAACTAGTTAACCCCCTCACAGGATGGCTATTTCCTGCATTTGAATTGGCTCCTTGAATTTTGTTGTTTCCCACTGTCAGAGGGGTAGATATTGGCCATTTAGGAAGTTGTTTGGTTAACCTTTAAGAGGTTGGTTAAAATGGATTTTTTTTTTGTGAAAGGCGTGTGGATATAAAATTTGTCAAGGAGAGGAAATGTCTCTGAGTTCGAGAAAAATGTCTGTTTTGATGATAGAAATCTATGACATTTGACATGGAATTGATAACGGAAATTAAATGTGATTTTCGGGACACCCCTAGGGTTGATGCTTGCGTGTGTGAAAAGTCGAGCGGTATCCTGATGCCTATAATAAAAACCAACGGAGGATGTAATTTTGTAGAAGCGTGTAAGAAATGTTATCCGGTGTGATGCAGGACTGTAAACTACTTAAGGTCTATACTTGAACTTGCGGGATTATGGAGTTTTAAAAAACTAAGACAATCGTGTTGGCTTGCGAGATTCGCAGACACTTTTTCAGGTAGGTAGCTATATCATATTGAAAATGTGAAGTTTTGGAGCTTCACCTGGATTTAAAACTTTCCTGGCATCAGAGATCGTCGTTTAATACAATCTGACGAATTTACCAGGGATGTCGAAACTATATGTGACTCTATATAATGTCGTCTCGTAGGTATACAACCCTCAAGTTCCCAAAAGACTGTTAGCGTCGATGTGAACTTGGGATCTCTCCAATAGATGCCGTAGTTTAAATATTTCGTCGGTTTTCGACTGAAAACAACTAAACTGTTGGTGCAACATCTAAGTTCGTCCAGGTTGTTGAAGAAGTGACTCCCGAGGAATTTATACCTGGTGTGTTGAGACCCTGTTCAGTAACATAGGAAGCGGGTTGTGTTTGTGTCCTCAAGAGCTCTCTCCCTACCGCAGACTTTACAAAGTTTTTCTTTCGTTAAGCCCATTTTCTTCATATATGGTACCGCAAAGTATTGTGTTCCTTCATGATTAAAATGAGGGTGAGCAGGGATTCTGGTCTCGTTGAAGGACGGCCATACCATTCTTGTGGTATTTAAGGTGACCCATCTAGCGTTCGCATCCCTTGCAGCTTTTCTCTCTGCTTCAAGCTTGAGTGTGCAAGGCGGGATGTTCACAGAGGGATCATTCACTGTTTCTATTAGCTCTGCAGGTATGACTTCTGGTTCATCAGTAGGCTTTTGGACCTGGGCTTAAATATTGTCATAATCACTTCTTTGCGGTCTGATACACAAAAAATTTGGCGTTTTCTTTGAATGGCTCGATTTGAATGGCTGACAGCGGAATTCCAGTCGTCTTCGCCGTTTAAGAGTCTGCAGAATTAGTTTTTCAATACGTACACTGATTTTGCGAATTTCGAGAAAATCTTGTCCTCTCAGAAGTCTCAGGGCCATCTATAAACCCCACTTCTCTAAGCAGGGTATAGTTTCAGGTCAGAAGACTAGAGCAGACAGCTTTACAACTCGTTTACAGTTGAATTACATAATTATAGAACTCACTACGAAAGTTTAAGGCCAAACTAAAACCTTTCCGCAAGAATCTCAGGTCTCTGTTGAAGCTTTACAGAGATTTACAATTTCCAACAGTTTGATATGTGAAAGACGAAATATTTGTGCCAGATGATGCCTGTGGCTGGGCGGGTAGTGATGCTTCCCATTCTTTCCCCACTTGGTGTTATAGTTATATAGATTCACTTACTTCCATTTCACATTGCGAATCAAAGAAAGAACCAACACGTGTGGTAACATTATCCATAGCTCCTCCGCGCATGCAAAACCAACCACTCCCCCTTCATCAAGCGCAATTTTCTCACCCAAACACAAGACATTCGCCTCCCCAACTGGCATTACGAAAAATATCTCTCCATGGCAATGCAAGTACCCTTCTGTAAATTAAGGATAACATAACTCAACGCTTTTTCGATCTCATTTGCCACGTGCTACTAAAAATCAATATATCATCGAAAAGATGAAAATAAAGCGAAAATATATTTCCCATAAATACCAGAAAGATGATTTTTCCACCGCCGCGCCCCCCTCACTTTCATGTATAGGAAAAGGACCTCAATATGAACTCCACAGCTATACCACATTCAAATATACAAAAATATCAATAATTGAATCAGAAAAATAAAACTCCGTGCGGGGATTTTTATTTGTGTTGCTTTGAATACGGTTCTACCTTTGTCCTTAAACCATGGATACCATACCACCGAAAACAGTGACACACAGACACAATTTAGAAAAATAAAAAAACAGGAGCACGCCAAGCCTTGGACCAGCAGATTTATTTCACATAACTCAAACAAAGGAACTATACTATTATACATAGAAACGATGTTTATATTTATGCAGCATAAATATATCCTTTTTCATCTGGCCAGGATACGATAACAAGACCGCACAAAAAATGTAATAAGAAATTCACTCCATCGAAACTGTCCCTAGCCCTACGCCCGGGGGCAGTTTTTTTTCTCTTTTCTTTTGATTTGATTCCCTTCATCCAGCAGAACGAATTCATAAGTCCTTTAGCAACGATTATAATACAAGGTATCTTATTTTCTAAGGATGGGTTTTCATGCTCTCCTCAGTGTTGCTGTTGGCGCGCGCTTTGTGTGGTCAGTTGAGATACGAAAAAAAAACTTGAGTAAATATTTGGTTCGTTATTGTTATTATTTTCCTTTTCGTTTGTTTTCCTTTGTATACTTGTTGGAGAGCCCATTACAAGGACATGGACAATATGTCCCCTTTACGGCGGCGGCGTGGGCAACCACGGAGAACCTATTCTTTTGTTTTGGTAATAAAAATCAACTTTAAGATTGAACCGAAATGAAAGGGAGTCTTCTTCAAGGACATTCCATCTTTAACTACGCCAAATTATGCGGGGGCGTCTATACCTATAAGCAATTCGAGGGAGACAAATTCTCTTGGAATAACATTTCTATTCACCTTCACCATCGCCCGGCAATGCTGCCAGATTGTGGGAAATTTCCCCGTTTTTGAGGGAATATTTGGACTTCGAGTAAAAGGGAAGAGGGTTTCTGTTTTCTGTTTTCCAAGTCAAAGAAAATGGAATTTTGGTTCTTAGTAGGTGGCTTCACTTTAATTTTCTTGTTAAATTTTTGTTTAGCTACATTTTATTGAACGATCCCATTTATTGTATAAACCGGGGGGGTTATTCCCAAATGCGCGGCGGATCATATTGAAGGCGATACTTCGATTTCGACCGGCTTCGCTTTGGCTTATTCTCAAAATACGAACTGTGCTTTCCAATTTTTGCCAATTATACTTCCAATTTTTCCACTTATTTGACAGCTTTTTCCCGTCACAAGAATTTAGTTTATTTTTTATCCACAATAAATCCGCCACCTAAATAGCTACCGCTTTTGATTGGATCAAATCGCTTTTGGAAATACAAAAATACAAATCCGTCATGAAAAGCGATCCGCCCTGCATTTATGGGAATAAGCCCCCTGAATGTGTTAATGAACAAGCGCTTGTACTGACACAAAAAGAATGGAGACCTGTTTTTTGCAATAACTAGAGAAGACTGACTGACCTAGGTGATAAAAGCGGGCACGCCAACCTGATAAAGATCTATTGTATCTTCATTGACTATTCGATTTTGCAGCAGCTCGTAATACGGTAAGTAGCACTAGGTTTCCAAGGCTAAGGATCAACCTATGGCGCTCTCACAGACGGTCGAACCGCCAACCATGCACGCATCCAACAAGATTGAACACGTGCGCATACATTCAGAGGGACAAACGTCAGCTCTTACAATTTTCTTGGCTGCAAACAGCACAGAAAAAAATGTCTACGTTAGACGCCTTAGCACAGACGTTAACGATCAGTGGTGCCAGTATCGCGACATCATCAAGGAGGTATAGCTGAAACCACGGTAGGGTAGGGTACCAGCCACCCTAAAAAAAGGATCCGTTGTATGATGATGAATGAGTGTACACAAGAAAAGAGGAATAGGGGCGGTTTCAAAATATATCATGTAAATATTCTACGATAACGATGTGAATAATGAAAGCATTTTGATGAGTGCCTATATGCCTGAGTGATGTCCTTTGAAGAACTACCACAAGAAGATCTGATTCAAGGCTGTTTGCTAATGGATGAAGCAATTTATTTTATAAATTCTTCAAAGATAAATCAATGAAAGGACTTAACTTATTGGAATGATACGGTTGACCTCAATTCCAATTTTGAGTAGAAATAATGCAGCACTAAAAGGATGGATCAAATAATTTCCAAATTCAATTGAAAAATATTATTTGGACGCATACTTGCACAGGTATTGCTAGAATTTGCAAATTTAAATATCCTTTGCCACAAGAGCTCACTTCAAATGGAAACGAATTGTTATCCTGAACTCTGCTCTGTTTTGGTATTTCCAGTCGAGTTTATTTATCGAAATACTGAAACGCATTATAATATCCTTTTGATTTGCATCCACCTGTACGGACATTGGAGAGACTGGTACACAAATATTTCAGTTGATTGTCTGAAGCAATTCCAATTACCAATTATTGCCGTACCTCCCCTAAGCCGGTTGAGGGCGACATTGGGGATGACACACTCATACTGGATACCATACCTAAGTTGACCATTTTTGGTATTTTATTTGATTTTGAACCTTGTTGGAAATTATCAGCACGATTTATGAACAATTAAATATTTCTATAGGCAAATTTGGGTGTAGGGTTGTAGGGTATCACTGTTGGACATCAATTATGGCGGTGCTCTGTGGTGTAATTTTGAATAAACATCATCAACGAAGAATGTCAATTGTGTTTAAATGGACTTGGCTTGATAAACCTATATGAGCATGAGAGTTAGGGCAAGAGGAAAATTGCCAGACTTTATAATGAATTGTCGAAAGTGACTGGCTGTATGTATGTTAAGTGGTCAAAGATGACCGAATTTAGCCCCAACATGTCAGCTTGTGAAAGGCATTTTATGAGTTGCTTCGACAGCTATATATGTGCTTTCAATACTAGTCACTAGTGAGGACGTTGAAATAGAGATAGTATAGAGACGTTTATGGGAAATTATACAGCTCAATTGTATAGCTCTCAGATCCCCGAAGCGAGTTACTGACTTCGGAATATTCAGACATTTCGTATATACGGGGAATCAGAAAAGGCTTTTCTTACCCTCTAAGTCGACAACGAAAACAGACTGTTACGTAGCAACTAAATGCCTGGAAAGATTTATTCTTGATGATCGTCTTTCTAGCACGTGAAAAGTTCGGAACACAAATAGGCCGCTTTTTGACGAAGAATTAGCATAGGCTGCTATATAGGATTGGCCGGGCAAAATACTGTTGCGCTCTCGCTAAATTTGGGGTGTTTCTCGATGAAATAAAATGCCACAAGAATAAGAAAAATCCCAAGAAAATGAAAAGCCACTTAACCTCTTGGTAGACCACGTTTCTCTTTTTTGACAATTCAGAAAACTGATCATAAAAGAAGGAAAAGAATTGACAGCCGGGAGCTGTCAGACTGACAACAAGTTCTTGGCTGCGTTCACGGGTATGCAACAATACGAATGAAGAACTGTGATATAAGCTAAAGAAAGTACGACATAGGACAGAAGCAGTGTGTATTTCGGTCTAAATCGGTACAAGCGGCAGATTTAGACAAGAAGTCTGGTTGAGCCTATACAACAAGAGAGAGAACGACTTAGAATAATCCTCATTGCCTATACATCTCCTGCCTGATATATACGTGCCGACGCCACCACAGAAGAAAGAGACGATGGAAGAGAAGACTGTTTCTGTGTACAAGTTGCCCGACAAAACATGTAAGCGATGTCTTAAGGATAAAATTAAGGCCGTCCTATATGACTTGAAAGTTAAAATGTTATAGGAAAGTAAATCCACCTTTCGAGAATCACAGCCCAAACAATACCTTGCTAAGAAACAGGCGAATTAACACTGCTGCAAGACTTAAGACAAGCATTCCAACTCAGACCAATACTTCGTTGCAGCCAAGATAGAAATATTTCAAGCGACACAACATAAGAAAAATACTGTGAAGAAACTTTGTCAATCCCTCGACTTAGTTGGCGCAACAGGCGTGTAGACACCCTACGCCTAGCTTCTCGCAACCATTCGTTTTGTGTGAGTTTATATTTTTGGGACGAATGGAAGGGACCTATAGAATTTTATGCCGAGTCCGATCGGCTGAATTGAAAAGCTTTTTCAAGACACTTATACTCTCGGATGTTTGTCAGACCTCCGCGAGAGGTGGCGCAGTGGAAAAACCCTTAAGATGTAATTTATGTTTTTCCGAGAATCGAACCTGCGGCCCCTCGCACAGTAGTCCACTAACCACTGAGCCACTGCGCCCACATACTTTGTAAATGTTTGAAACTAATTTTCAATGACACGATGGGCCCCTTCGATTACGGATTTAGGCCTGTAAAGTCCACAATCGTTTGTAACGAAGGAGTTCGGACTTCGGAGGAGAAGGTACAATCAGCAACGGTGATGTAGACCTATTCAAGAAGATTCAAATCGGCTTAGACTGGTGGGCTATACGTCAATACTGCGACCCTGGCAATGTTTACCTCATTGACATATTATACATGGACTGCTAGTGAAATGTCAGTTTCATACAAACCTGCGAGGAAAAATGAAGCAATCATAAGCACTAGCCCTTTTGGTTCAGTGCGGCGAAAGTAGGGAAGAGTTTTCAACCTCTGCGCGCCTTTGCTTTTTTTTACATAGAACACAGTGCCATCCATTGTAGAAACATTGCAACTGCGCAAAAATAACGACTTATTCAAATGATTTCAAACGTGCTATAACAGATGGCAATATGGCACGCTCAGCACACAAACCTCGACACAAACCAAATCGCACGAATTGCTCGATGACATTTGAGTGTTTTCGTTTCTCTGCGCCGTGAACCAAAAGAGCTAGTGCTTATTTTTGCTTCACCGAAAAATTGGCTGCTAGCAGTCCATGTATAGTATGTCAATGATTTACCTATAGGTACTCTAGAACAGGGGTTCATCGTTAAAGATGATTTTTCGACCAAAATTGGGGTCCTCTTACATACGCCCGAAGCCAAGTCAGTGAAAAAACGGCTTTGTCTATTATGTTCATTAACTTTGAGCTCCTAAATTAGTTGGTTTTTGTACGGGCATAAGGCCTAAGTCCCTATGCAAAATTTGATAAGTTGGGATTCGCGAAAGGGCGATTTCTTTTGCACGGCGAGAAATTGACTGCCTCGGGTTCTCCTGTGCACTCTAATAGACCGCGGCAATGCTCCCAACGAATCTGGCTGCCAACGACCCGTATCAATTGAAAAACCCTTATTTAATTTTGAGTACCAGGCAAATAGTGCCAGAAAGTCTGACTGGAAATGCAGGAAACACAAACGCGCTTAATCTTCAACTGCAATGTAAGTATTGCATTTCGCTTCGACCTTGCTCTTGGTATCCGTAAAGTGAAACGGAATGCTTTTCCTTTGTTCGGAGTCTTACAGCAGGGAAAAAGTAAAAATTGCGACACCCTTAGGATAGCGCCACAACGCCCCAGGGCGGGAACCCCTGCTCTAGAAGTCTAGAAGAAGAGCTCGGCATAAGAAGACGAAAGACCATACCCAAACTGGCGCCCATATCGTTAAAAATGGACATCAAGCAAACTCCATGTGTAACAGAAGACAGCTTGTCATGGATCGAGTTGGCTGGTGAAGCATGTTGATTGAAGCCCATAGATCTGACTTTGGGCTGTATTAAAAAAAATTTTAAGTAAGTATGTTCACAATTGACCAAAAACCCAAGATGTCAAGTTCAAGCTCGCTGTCTTTTTACAAATTTGATGACCGCTGATATTAATAGAGACGCTCTGTTGAAGGCCATGTCTAGTTTTGGCATGCCTGTCAAACTCATCGGATTTTTCAGAATGATACGAAAGATAAAGATCGGAGACACAATTCAAATATACATTCGATATTAAAAAAAAGATTGGAAGAATTATTTGAGCTGTCATCTGACGTCTTCGATGAAATATTTGAGACAATTTTTTTGGAAGCTCCCATGCTAAAACCGAAGACAAAATTTTCTAAAAGTCGATGCTGATGACACTGACATCATTGGCGAGCTGTCATTGGTGTGTTAAGATATACCCTCTACATCGACTAATCGGACAGAACGTCATAACAGGCAGCTATAACCTTGATGCCATTGCAGGGACTTTATTTACCATAAAAATCATTAAGACTTTTTGAGTTTTTGACAGAAAATTGCTATTTTTTAAAACGTCTTTAGCAAAATATACAGTTGGAATAAATTAGTTATTAAAAATCCATTACGGCGTTAAATTAACAATAACAGCAGTCCATAAAATATCAATTTATATAATTGGCCGTTTTTGAGATATGGCGAAATCTTGTTTTTTAAAACTTTTCGAAAATCATTAAAACTGTCAAACAGTAGAGGCAATAGACAAAATGACATTAAATATGTGGTTTTGAACTTGCGCTGTAGAGTATGAAGGTATATAAAGTTCAAAAACGGCTTTCTTAGTACTTAAAAAACGCGTTTTCGACCAGTTTTTTGTTTAAAAATCGACAAACCAAGCCGTACTAAAAATTTAAGAGCGCAAAGAGCTCAACATTTGACATTGTCACAGTGGAAATAGAGTAGAGTTCAATGTTAGAAGACGTCTCCATGTCGACTTTTTAAGGTATAGGCATTTTAGAAAGTCTCGTTCTTCATAAACCATGTTTTCGAATATTTATTAAACCTTTCGTACCTGACATAAGAAAGCCAAAATTCTAACAGTCTTCTCAATTTTTCCTACTCCCAATCCTCTTACATCTTCATTGCCGTTGTGAATTAAGATTTCTTCAAACTGACTTTGATTCCCTGGCTTAGTCAGTGGATTTTGATAAAAAACGAAAAAACCGCCAACCATTATCAAAACCTTTAAAAATTGCAAATCCCTATTTAAAAATCTTCTTATAAAAGATCCCACCCTGAAGCTAAAACTTGAAGATTCCTAAACTCTTCGCCTGCTCCAAATCCCGTCATCAAATACATAAACAATCCATCAGGCATTTGTATTGTCCAAACATACACATATCTATCCTTTTCGCAGGATAAGTTGGTGAAATAAATTCCCTAATCCCATTTGCAATCAATGATCACATTATTCGCATTTTATTCACTTAGCCACAGGGAAACATATCCAAACATACAAATCCTGACAACAGAACTTCTATCCATCCTTCATCTGATCCTGATGAGTTATGTTCATGTGTATGTGGCTCTGTCCGATGCGCCGAACAATGAATAGCGAAAATAATTGCCTCCAGTTGTGAATTGTGTATAGGGAAAACTTTTCAGCGCGGCTACAGAAGGCATTATCCTGAATCGAAAAGGATATAATGGCACCACGTTTAGATAGATTGTAGGTATTTATATATCAATAGTCATCGTTGTTGTCAGGTATAATGAAAGGGTTATTATTGATCATTCGTCAGAGGTCTTGGCATCTCTCGCAATTTTGAGATGAAAGGATTCTTGTCAGAGCGCTCCGACAAACAACGGCCGGAACAACAAAAAGGATACAATGGCTGCCATTGTGTCCGATTGAATGTTTTCACATTCGCGTCGTTTTCCTCTCTACTGTGATCACAACCGCAAATACGAGTACATTGGGAAAGGGTATTTTTTTTGCATGTATTTTTTGCCAGACACTTTTGCAAGGATACCAAATAAAAGGATGTTATTTGCAGGCAGATATATGAATGTTGTCAGTGCAGTTGTTTGGGCTCTCTCTGTTCGGTGAAAAGTGGAGCACGTAAGAGGGATATTGAGGAATGTCCTTTGGCTTCGGCTTGTTTTGATGTTGAAAGGATTTGCAATCTGTATACTCAAATGCATACGCATAAGTATGTCAATGTAAAGGACGTTCGATTGTGTCAATGTTGAAATTGGAAAAGACACTTGTGGATGAAAATGTTCTCAAGGACATCCCTTTGAGGGTCTTACAGGTTGAAGGAGTGGTGCTCCCACTCTGTTTTCGTTGATCATTATCCAAAGGTATCGTCTGCAGGGAGCTTGAAACTTGGTCTGTTTAGTGTGTACCTAATTTCACGCAACATAACTCTGCACGCCATGGGACATCTACAAATAATTTACTTAGGTACCTCCTTAAATCGATTTTCTATTCAAAACGAAAGCCCACCCCCAGCAAGTCCCAATTTTGATTTGAACTTACCGCACATTGAAACCGCCTTATTTTGCCACCACCACTACTTGAGTAGGTAACACTTTATTAAGTACCACATTAATTTGCCATAATATCCCTTATCCTTAATTAAATATTAAGGACTCTTAGAAGTCTTAAAATGTGTGATACTTTTCCACACTCAATTATAAGAGACCAGTTTCGTGTTGTATCCTTCCCAGTGTAATCTATTTCGATTTTCTCTCACTCTGTGGATGTAGGGATGCATTATCCTTTTCATTGAGGCCGCATATCATGCGATAGGCATAGGACGCTACATTAATACGACTTCTTCTCATCGTGTCGTCGTCGTTGTGTGAAGTTTTCTCTTAGCCAAAGTACAAGCTAAAGTTAAACTTTGACATTTCACCATTTTACTGTCAAGATAACGACGACGAGAAGAAGAAGGACATCCAACGGATCCAAGGATTCAGTATACAATAGAGAGTGAGCAATTTGTGTGGAAATGGGTACCTCCCAACGTACGATGTGAGGAATGTAATAGCGGGACAGGGTGATAGGATCAAAATCAAAATTCCATTTACAAATTCGAGGGAAGATGAGGACCCTGTGTTTGCTCTATAGCCTGGTTTGGAGGAGCTAAAAGGAGTCAAATGACTTCCACGTGGCAGTGAATAAAATGCGCCCAATTTTCTCTAACTCTCTCTCTCTCTCTCTCTCTTTTGTATGGATTAATTGCTTTTTCGCTTTTGGGCACGGTGCGGTAGGACGAAAGTAAAATGTACACAGACACATGAAGGATATAGAGGACACGCATTTGATGACACATACATATTGTGTGTCATCTTCATACCGCGAGTGCTTGGATTGTTTCGTTTTTGTTTCATAGTTAGTTGATTGAAATTCAATTATGCCTATGAAGGCTCTATATAGTACCTATGTAGATGTTTGACGTTAGAGAGGACATTTATTTCTGAGGATAGCGGACATGGGGTAATCGACTTTGCTGTGGAGCGAAACGTCATTATTCCCCTATTTGGATCTGGCGATCTTGCCTCCAGTGACGAAAACAAACAGAGGATAACGATATCCACGCATAAATTCAACAAGGCTGCCAGAGCGGATGGTTTTCCGTCCGAGTTGCTCAAAACTGCGGAAGATGACTTGGTATTAGGAGTATGCATAACCTTAAGATGTAATTTGTGTTTGGTTCGAACCTGGGAACCTTCGCACAGTTGTCCAGCACACTACCCACTGAACGCGCCTAACACCCTTCGCTAATAATCTGATCGCCCATGTAAATGCGATTTTAGGCAAGGAAGGTCAATCGTTGGTAGATCAAATTTTCACATCCCAACCTCAGGTTTAATGCACAATTGAAGATCGACCTTAACAAAAAAGTTATGCATAACCAGAGGCAGCTGTGCAGATAGGGATTCAGGCCATGATCGACCTCGGACTACATGTAAGCCACATCTAAAGTAAAAGAAAAGTAAATATTAAGCTAGATTAGGTTGAATAGGGTGTGAGTTTATAACAGAAGACTTAGGAACCATATTGTGTCCATCGGTAATTTCCCTACAGAACCTAAAAAGGGTTTCAATTTCGTTTAAAAGGCCAACGTCCTCCAAATATAGAAGATGTACCTTAAAAGGTGTTTCCTTCTATTCCGAACAATAGCTTGACATTCACAGAGAAGATGAGTAATATCCTCTACGATATGTAGGTCCTCACAATACCTTGCGCTATCCGAAAGGGAAAGCTCCACTCCCACCAATCTTGGGTAGTTGGAAGGGTATGGTATCTTGTATTTTGTACTAAAAAGTACTAGTTCTGTGTAGATACGAAGTTCACTCCCTTCAGTCCATTTTGTTAAGCTCTTGTTAAGGGCCGATTCCATTGTTTCACTCAATGTGTTTAAGAAGTAAAGTAAAGCTTCGACTATAAAATATTCATCGACTCGTCTAGTTAAGTTCGACTTTTAACGAGTTTCGTTAAGTTCATATTATGATCAAGTATTTTGAAGACCAGGCCTACATTAGCAGAAAGAACATTTTTAGAATTGAGTCGCATTTCTGCCAAATAATTTGATGTCTTATTTTTCTTTAGGATTTTATTGTACAAATGGCTTTTCTCTAGAGCTGCAGTCACATATATAATGTAGTTATGTGGACACCTAACGACTTTGAATAAACCTTCGATAAGTTTCAGATAAATAAAGTCTTCTGGATTCTTTTCCAAGATTTAGTGTAATTTTCACTGCTAGGTTCCACATTTCACTTTCACTCGAAATGAATTTTTATGTTTTACATTTCACAGTATTCGATTTCGATTTCAAAATTTTCGAAATTGAGACAAAGTGAAATTGTGATTTCGAAAAAATTTCGGAGTTTCCGAATAGCTCGAAATGCAGAGCACTGAAAACGAATTCACTCGATTTCTGGAACCTAACTGTCAGCTGGAAATTTATTCAGTAGCTGGAGCTATAAATCCACATGTTTTTTTACTCATGTCCGGAAATTTTGACATATTTTCGATGCACTTTATATAGGTACTCTTATAGTGTAGCACGGGAATGGGACGTAAGTTCTGGAAAGAATATGAGTAGGTAAGGGTGTTGTCATCAGAGAAGGAATGAATTTGATTAGAAGTTGCAGACAAGAGATCATTAAGAAGAAAGTCAGAGACAGAACGTAGCTTTGGGGAACACCAGCATTTATATGGTGAGTTTCAGACTTTAAACCATCGTAAACAACTTGAATTGAACGTCCAGAAAAACAGTTTCTAATCCATTGTAAAGACGCATCTATACCATAAGCACGCATTGTTGACAAAAGAGCTTGGTGCCAAACTCTGTCAAATGCTTTCGAAGTATAAAGCGCAAAAATCTTTGTTTCACCAGAGTGGTGGAGAGATTGGACATCAAATCACCAGTGGATCTGTTGCCGCACGAAAAACGTACTGCCGGCTTTGAAGATAGTCAAAACTGTAGATATTGAAATCACCCTCAATGACGATTTCTGTGTAAGAGTAGGCAGGGAAATAATTCTAGTTATGGAATCAGAAGCATATGGACGTTAACAAAGGCAGATGAAGATATTCTTGGTCGTTTCGAACGCAAAATTCTTCGGGTGATTTTCGGTCCCGTTTGCCTTAACGGGCTTTGGAGAATGAAATTTAACAGCGAAATCTACGAGCTGTGGAGCGACATTGACCTGGTCAGAAAAGTACATATCACTCGACTAAGATGGCAAGGACATGTAGAGCGAATAGAGTGAATGGACTTGGACACCAACGCTCCGGCCCGAAGCGCTCTTCGATTCCAACCCGGGGGTACAACGCAGTAGTGGAAGGCCTCGCCTTAGGTGGCGCTCACAAGAGTGTCAGCGGACCTCAACCAACTTGGAGTCCGCAACTGGAGGGGGTTGACCAAAGATCGGGCTAACTGGAGAGGCGTGTTCGTTGGGGCCCAGCTCGACCCCGGACTGTAGAGCCATCTAAGTAAGTAAGTAAGTATGGAATCAGACAGCACACCGAATTCGTTACAAGTCAAATTGCTGTAAACAGTAGTGAATTAATTTAATACTTAGTGAATCCATTTTGCAGTAAGATCGTTGAGTTTTATACAACTTTTCAAACTCTGGATGGCATTAAGCGGAAGGGAACGAGTCAGCAGATAAACTGCTGTTAGCTGACAGAGAAGTATTGCCCGATTTTAAGGCAGCCAAGTCTAATAAGAACGATGGAACAACACTTTCGGTTGTACAATAACTCGTAGATTGTGGCCCGCAATTGACACTGTAAAAGGTCAAGGATCCTAACATCTTTTGATAGAAACCAAATCCGAGTCGTCGTCGATAATAACCGAACACTGCATCATTAGAAACATGGCCAAAAAAGTAGTTATCTTTACAAGTGTCTTCTGCAGAAGGTGCAGAGATGAAGAGGAAAAAGAATCTGTGGAACATCTCCTTTATCACTTTCAAGCCCTCCAAGAATGCCGCTACTCTTGCAGGGGAGTACGGTTCTTCGACGGCTTGGAAGATCTAGCAACGATCCCTCTCTCAGATTTAGAAACATTCATCAACAGGTCCGAATGGTTTTGTTAGTTGCATGGCCTATGTCTAATATCTATATACATATAATAAAACTGTTGCAATTTTCGTTGTCAGCTAAAAACTCGAAAACCACTGGACAGATTTTAATGAAACTTTTTTTAAAGTGCTCCTTAAGACTGTGAGACTGCTATAGGCTATATTTATATGTTCATAGCCACGTCCTTAGGAACACTTTTTAGCCAAAATGTATTTTTTGAAGTGAACATATATACATAGGGTAGGTATGTATATTATGATCGTATGTCCGATGCAGGATGGGGATGGGGTGCGTGCTGCAGTATGGCATGGGGTATATTAATAATCTTCATCTTCAGCAGACTTATTTAATCAAAAAGTAGGTTTGGATTTTTCAAAGAAATTTGAATTTCCATTCGTCAAAAGAAATAAAAAAAATCAGTCACGCAAAACGCATGATTCTCAAAAGCTAGGCCTAAGGTCTTATGTGGACCTGTTGCACCGACTTTCTATTTTTTTTTTTTATAAAAAATGTTTTACCCCAAAATGTACCTAAATAATACATAATCGAAAAAGTGTAGTGCCTTCCTGTTTTCCACCTGAACAAGTATACAACAAATTTTTCAATTTCTTCAACAAGCTCACAACGAATGGATCAACCACACACAAAGCAATTTCCTTCATTGCCTGACTGTAAGTGGTACACTAACAACTCCTATTGTTCGAGGTCACGAAATGGAACTCTTTCCTGTTCCTGTTTTTTTTTTTCGCTTTCATTCTCTTCAAAATAGATTCCATCATCCTGATCCAATTGTAAATGTAAATCTGTAAAATGAAAATTCCTTCTCCGGTTCCGGTGAGTGAGTTTACAAGTCAAAAACATATCTGTTGTACAAGGATATAGAAAATCAATACAAAAGGATTTGCCACAAACAATTGAATTTCACTTAGTTTCCTTTGAAGGATGAACTAATTCAATTAAATTTTCTCCAACAACTATGCAAGCATGCAAATGCATTCGCAAAAAATAACCATTCAAAAGATGGAAAGAAACGGACCTAAGATAATCCTCAAATGAAAAGGATCTATAAGCCAGGCTAAAGCAATTACACATTGGCGCTAAAGCCCACGCAGCAACAATTCAAGTGTACACAAAAGGCTATTATTATTTTGGCATAAAAAGGAAGAAGTCTGAAGGATAACAAACACCAGCCGGAAATTGAAACGTAAATTTTGTTAATCGAAAGTAGTTTTTGCGGCACGAGTTGCTGTCATGCTGGCTTTGAAAATAATGTACTAGGTCTGGTGTTGAACAAAACGGAAGGAAGGAAACACCTAGACATTGTCCTTAAGCCATAACAATTGATATCATGTTGCGTTGACATCAGGACATAACTTCCCGATGATGATATGAAACCAAACAAAGACGAATGACAACAAAAAGGACATGACACTGAATTTGTTTTTTTTTTTTTTTTTTTAATCCTATTTGAAAATATTTGAATGTCACAAAACCGAAAAAAAAACAGGTGACACAAGCAGTAAGTAGAAGGAAGGCTATACGACACAGTTAACGTGTGCTAAAGTGTGTTTTTAGTTTTTATATCCTTTTTGTTGTTTGGTTTGCCTTGTCCTTATTTTTCACAGTAATAAATCCGCTTTTACGATTATTGCACGAAAGGCAGTTTTTTTTGGCGTTGTCCTCGTTGTGGTTCGATATTATTGGTGATCTCTTTTTTTTTTGTGCTATGCTGTCATTGTAAATGTCATCGGGCAGGACAGAGAATGAGAATTGGATATAAAATGTGCCGCTAAATGGATTAGTTTGGTGACTTCTTTAAGGATTAGGATTAGAAATCCTTTGAAGCATTAAAATTTTGAAGGATAATGCATTTGCGATGATGGGTGAATGTGACTTTTCAGGGATTGGTTTTAGATGATTTTGTAATCTTATGGTTGACAAGATAATGGAATTTTATTACTTTTCTAAATGTGGCATATGAAATGCTGTGCTATAAGGTTGAAGATGGAGGTGTACCTACGGATGCGGGATACGTCATCTAAATGGAAGGCATGATTGCGTGAAATTCTGCTAAGAGGATATAAACTGGCGGATTAGAGCTTGTACTGGCATATAGCCATTCCCAATAATATGGTTCACTCCGTGTCGGTAAAAAATGATTACCAGCACCCAACTAGAGTAAGGTGAGGAACTGTTTCTGTAGATAATTCCTTAAAAGAGATTATATAGGTCCTGACGTTAAACGTGACTTGACTAACGCAGCTCTTACATGTAATTTTTCTACAGCATTTTTCTCTTAACATACTACACTGTGTTAAAATAGCAGTTAGCTTTAAGAAAATCTTAGAAAATAAAGGGTCCGCCATCTAACGTTTTTTTTTCAACTAGTGCTTATTTCGCGAATGGTAACACTTAGCTCATGTCTGATTTGACAGATAATTAGTTTTATCCTTCCGCTGAACGAATATGGTTGTGTATACGCTTGAACAACGCTGGGAAATATTGCGACATTACTTTGAAAATCATGGTAATGTTGCAGAATGTGTGCGAAAATTGCGTACGGATTTTGGAAGAAGAGAAGTACCGTACCTGGCATCCTCATCGATAAACCAAAGCGTGAAAAGCCAAAAACAGTGCGTACACCCGAGAAACAACTGTTTGGTGCGGATTTTGGTCCAGAGGCATAATTGGGCCATTTTTCTTCGAAAATGAGCAAGGAGTGGCCGTTACAGTCAATGGCGATCGTTATCGGGCCATGTTGAACGAATTTTTGTTCACAAATTGAAGAGGAGGATATTGGCAACATTTGTTTTCAACAGGACGGCGCTACGTGCCACACAGCCGAATCTACACTCGATGTTTTGCGCCCTGTTTTTGAAGATCGCATTATCAGCCGCAGAGCTGATGTCGTTTGGCCACCGCGGAGCTGCGATTTGACACCGTTGGACTATTATTTGTGGGGTGCCGTAAAAGATAAGTGTTACGCCGACATGCCAGAGACAATTGACGCTTTAAAGGACAATATTCGTGAAGCCATTGGTGAAATACAGCTGCACACAATCGATAATGTGCTTAAAAATTGGACCGATCGTGTAGGCTACCGCATGGCCAGCCGAGGCAGCCATTTGAATGAAATTATTTTCCATTATTAACCGGAAGGATTGTACTTTCAAATAAAAAAAGAAATTTGAGAAAATATTCAGTATTTTTTTTTATAGCATTTTCAAAAAAAAAAAAAGTTATTTGGCGGACCCTTTATTATATCTTACGAACTGAATAAAAGAAACGGGACAAGGTTAGGTCAGGTTAGAGGGACAGTTTTCAACCCTTTCATAGTAGACTAGCGGACCCGGCGAACTTCGTCTCGCCCCAATTAAATGCCTTCAGATAAATTCCAGGGTGATAATACAGCTGACCATGAGAAAAACTTCCAACGATTGGCCTTGCGATTTACCTATTGTCATCACAAAAGTCAATCGAACTGAATCCGCTTGAATTGGAATGGAAGATCGGTTGGAATAATCGGAATTCGTGGGATAAGGACTTCCTCCCCTTTTGAAATTTCCCTTGATGATCGTTACTTGACTCACATTGTTCATCAGTTTCTTGACGGACAACCGCGTACCGTGGCACAATTTCGGATAATTCAGATTCCGCAACATGATCGATCCCACATTCAGCTGTAAATTATGCGGTGGAGTTCCTGGCACATCAAGCGAGTTCAGAAATTCCGTCGGATGGTCGCTTCATCCTCGTCGGTCATACTGTCAACAGTCATGACCGATATGCAGTTTTCCAGTGATTTGACTTTGAATAATGAAATTCAAGCTGTCGACGCCCTTATTCTTTGCTGCTAAAATTGCACCGTTCACTAATCCAATCGAGATTTTTATAATTTTGTGCAATGCCGGGGAACACTTTGCTGATGAGTTCCCCCTTCGACGATGTGAATCTCGCAAAAATTTTGCCGGGGGCGATATCAATCCAGTCGAACCAATCAAGGGGAATTTGGCCATTGCCAAGCGCCAGCAGTTGTCTCAAGAATTCAGCAGCCGATGGGTCGTTCTGTAATGCGACTCTCATGTTCGTGGTCAATTTCAACTTCTTGACATGCCGCCACAAAGACGACAATTTCAGGCATACATTAAGTTCATCGGCAGCAGTTAGATTTCGGGATGACGACGGGAAGCGTTTGTTGAAAATCTCCGGAGAGCAATATCATAGCGCCACCAAAATCGTCTCGAATTACCTCGTAAATCGTCGTTTGGTCAACTGCGTCATCATCCCAAATGATGATTTTGCATTCTCGCATCAATTTCGCTGTCGCCGACTTCTTGGTCATTGTGCACGTTGGCTTATCAACCGTGAGAAGATTTATTGGCAGCTCCAAAGCGGAAACAAAACGTCTTTTATCACAATGAGTTTCGCAATTATCCGAAATTTTGCAAGCTTCAGAACGAATTTTCCACCTTTACATCGTTCAAAATTATCAAATCATCCGATAAAATACAAAATTTCGTTGACTAAATTAATTTTTTGCGTTTTTCCGGAATTTTTCGAGTTTTTCACTAAGAATTTTTTATATTTTTCCATTTGAAAAGCTATTCCGGAACAATTGCACACAAAATTCGATACAAAAAATCAATTTTCGATTTTTCCGATTTTCCGGAGGGTTTTCCGAACCTTCTCCTGGCAATTACGAACAAATAAAAAAAAATTTGAGCCAAATCGGTCCAGCCGTCCCGTCTCGTTTCCTTCCACACCAATATATCCAGGAACCCAGCACAGCAGCAATGAGTTTATTGCTCCCAATGCCGGAGGCACTGACTTACGGATTTGGAGTTAATCACTTTAAGTGCTGCTTGGCTTTGGCTGTCCACGTAGAAGGTAATTTCCATTGCTGGTAGTTCCCTCGCTAAGACAGTTGGAGTTGAGAGCACCTTTGGCTGCCACGTTCTTAGTGTACGTATAACTCGATGGGTTGTAGGTTTAGAAACGTTTCTAGGCCTAGTTGTGATGTAGATTTTAGTGAACCCATTATGCATAATCCAAGCAATTCTTTGGACCTTGGGACAACATGATCATGAACTTATTTTTATAATTAGCTGACATTTCCAATCAAATCTGTACTTTGTTTGTGTGCTTGAAGAAAGTTGCTGCTTTAAGAAAAATGTTCAGTGACAAGGTTTGAAAGAAATAGGGAAGAACTTGACCTCGTAGTAGGTACAGTTTGATAGATGTTTATCTACCTTCGCTAATACAAATGAGGGAATGAATGGAATTTATTTTCTTAACGGTACGGAGTCTTGCATTCATATTTTCTAGCGGAAAGCTAGTCCTGTGGCTATGAGGCTTTCAACCGTCTCGCACCTCCCATATCCAAAAAGCAAATCTATATCCCTGACATCAGTGCGAGTCTTTCCTGTCCACAAAAACGTAACATCATGAGCTGAGCACCCACCGGTCATCTGCTGTGTGCGATGGTCAGTATTTTCGAAAGAAAATGACAATATCGTGACATTGTGTGTAATTCTTGCGGACAAATAAGCCATCTACAACGCGTTTATCGTAGCCATAACGCAACGAAATTGTCAACGTCTAGAGCTACATACGCGCCACAACTCCGAACTCAGATAATCTCGTGGAGACTCTACTGTTGAACCAAATCTGTTAATTGGTCAATCAAAAGACATCGATTTTCCTTGTCATCAACGGGCCCTGCTTGATGGGCAGAGAATAAGCGACTTTTGATGCCACAAAATGAGTAAAGGTTCTCGACTGAGCAGACAGATAGAGTCGATATAGATTTCGCCCACAGATGACGCTATCACCGGAACCGAGCCCGATAAATAAGTACCTAAGTAGAGAAGCATTAAAATATTTAGGCTGGCAGGCTAACGTTGAAAACACTAGGCTCAGCACACCAGCAAGAAGGTGTCACAGTCACAGATGTTAGCAGCTTTTTCTCGTGTGCTTCAAAATATGGGTAAACCTAGATACGCCATATTGTGTGATCAGTTAAGTCATTCTACGTCGCTCCAGGGTATAAGCAGGGGTAGGTTACATACAACGAAGGAAAGAAGAAGAAGAAAGCTCTCGTTCGCCAGAATAATTGTGTGGAGTGGACCTACTACTCTTCGGCATTTCCAACACTATCCAATATGACAATGAACGCCAAGTTTTAGTCCGTAGCTGAGATGTCTAAGGTATCTTGCTCACGTTGAAGGCCTTTTCAAGTTCACGTCTCGCTAACCTGAAGTTAGATAGTAGTTCTATGGTCTTTCCCTAGGTCATTGGAATCTGCGGAATGGGGATATCCTTAAAAATTAGAACACATAACTTTCGGAGTGCATTTAGCACCCATGATGTACTTAGCAATCGCAACGTTTTCACAATGAAAGTTAGCCATGCCGTATACGGAAAAGCATGTGTGGTGCGTCATAAACCCTTTTGAAGAGACACAACTAAGGGCATAACAACAACTTTGGGGGTGATCCAGGTTCAAAGCAAGCACATAGATCCTCGATATAATCATATTAATACCAAGTCTCCAAAAATGTTACCCTCCTGATGGTCTCTGTCTATGTTACACAACTACCCCTGCAAATTTTAATTCAATTTCTCATCGCGAGCATCTGCTTTCTATAGCCCACTCTTGCTGTGAAATACTTTTACAATCAATTGAATTCAATTTCATATTCATTGTGATTTCATTATCCTGGATCAGCCCATTTCACCAAGACGAATCAAATCATTGCTGCAATAAAATCTCTACAAAGCGCGCAACAATTTCCAATTTTTCTTCTGTACCATCTTGTTCCGCTTGCTCCTCTCTCACTCTCAATGAATATCAATGTCTATAAGGGATTTCAAAATTGCAATCTCCTCCCCTCTAAATATGTTCCGCATCCTTAATAAATTAGTCAAGGTAATAAAATCGTTTGAATTTCTGTTTTGAATTTTCAACACGCACCACTTCAGTGATTTGATTCAACATACTCGTATATATATACAAAAAAAATAGCACCATACAGCCACCCCTGTGGGATCTCATTGTGACAGAGACACTCTTTCGCTCTCAAGAGGGTTGTCCAACACAAAACAATGACACTACATCCAGCCACTTACATTGTCATAGTTTTTCCATTTTCATGTGATAATTTGGTGTTAAATTTCTATTTAAAAGGATTCCTCTTTAGCAGGAGGATATATTATACAAATAATGAATTACAGGATGCAATTGATAGAGGATTATACCTATACCGGCATATTGCGCCATTGAGGGGTTGTATTTGTATGTTGTACGAAAATTAGGGGTTGCAATAGACATTGTACTTTGGTCAAAAATCCAGTTGAGTGAGTGTCCTTATTATTTTTTTTTTTTGGTTATCACTGCCGCAGTGTAATTTTTAGTACGTGTCCTTTGCAGCTTGTTGGACAATAATGGAAAACTAAATGGTAGGACAATGTTAGAGAACATGAAATTTTCCACCTTATTTAACGGTAATGCAATGATTAATGGGATTTTCATGGTTTTTTTGTGTATTTTTGTTCGGATTTTGTGTTTCATTTTTTTTCTCTCTGTTACTTTGTTGTGATGTTGTCATGCAGTGAGGATAATACTTTGGTTAGGAGCACTTTTAGGAGGATGCTGTGTTTTTAAGTAGAAATTTATTCAGAGTTTTTTTCTTTTGGAGGGAGTGGCAGTCTTATTTTTTTGTCCCATTTTCTGTGGTAATTGGAAAAGGTTTGATGATTTTGAAGTAGGTACTTATGTATTTAATTTGAGTATGCGAAATGATGTCTATCTAATTAATGCGTCGAGATGTGATTACATTTTTGAGAAAGACCTGCATAAGTTAGATTACAGACATTATAATTCAATCTGCAAGTTAATTAGTTAGGCATGAATTTGTCCCCAATCATAGGAAGATGGATAATGACAATGCTCAATGAAGGAGTAATTCAGACCGGCGTTGATGATGTGATACTTTTGGCGTTAACAACTAGAGGGTGTCCCTAAAGGGGGCATTCTTTCGCCACTCCTATGTTTCATAGTCACTGACGAACTATCGCCAAGTCAAGGTATCGATGTCATAGAATATGCCAACGACGCGATCGATGTAGCAATCATTGTCAGTGGTAAATTCGAAAGCGCGGTTTCAGAACTACTGCAAAATGAACTATCTGCAGTTCGAAGATGGTGTTACAAAGAAGGATTTTCTGTAAATATAAAAAAGACGACTATCGTCCCTTTTACCAAACGGAGGAAACTAGATCTCCTTATTCATCACTATGGTGAAACCATTGAATTTTTACGGGCAGCCAAATAACCTGGGAATCATCCTTGAGAGTAAACTATCATGGAACCCACAAATAGAACGTATTGAAAAAAGAGCCCCTCCAGATCTCTTTGGATCTGCGGTCAAGTCTGCCGTAACAATTGGGGTTTTATACCCTGGTTGATATATTGGCTCTATTTGCCTGTGGTTAGATCAGCGATCACCTATGCTGCCGTCGTCTTTTGGACAAAGACTAAGGAATTCACTATACAGTCAAAAAGCTAGAACGGGTCCAAAGTATAGCTGAAAACTGCATGACGGGCTGCCTACGCTCCACCCAGACCATTGGACTGAATGCCTTCCTAGATCTATAGCCTATTCAAGTCGATACACATTCAAATGAAAGCAAGACTGAATATATTCATCGTCAATTCCATTCGAACAACATGGACCTCTATTCCTACCATAGAGGTAACCTGTCATTGATTGACGTTATGGAGCCTGAAAGAGCATTCAGCATGTTTCTATATTCCGGTATATAGACGGTTCTAAGATGGAGTCAGGGATTGGATCTGGGCATTTATGAACAATTGCCTCTTAAAGCTCTGGACTCATCTGTCATAAAATCGAAGCTGGTCCTGGAAACCAACATGCCCATCTAAGAACTTTCAAACAAACCCCTAGTCATCTTGCACTGGATTCCAGCCCACAGTGGCTTTGGTGGAAACGAAACAGCTGACTCACTGGCTAAAGGCGGCGCAACAATGCCATACTTGCTGAAGCTGAACCCTTCTGTGGTGTCAGTAAGAGATGTTTCAGGAGGCACTTCAGGAGCTTAGCTCAAATTGAATAAACTGCATCAAAGAGTTCTTTCCAAAATTCTCCTGCAAGAAATCATATTTTCTGACTAATCTGGGCAGAAATAACCTTAGAATCCTGACCGGCCAGTAAGGCCACGGCCTTATAAGAAAAATATCTGCGCCGAATTGGTATTGGAGAGAAACGAATCTTCTCTTTACATTCCCATGGAATGCCCGGCTCTCTTTCGTCTCAGAAAGAATATCCTTGGCGAAGTAATCGTTAATTTAGCAAATCTTGCTGACATACCCTCAGAGAAGATACCATTCTTCCTGACTGTCTTCGGAGTAAAAAGATCGGTCTAGGACTTCATCAGGGAAGGCACAATAGGCTCCTTTAGAGAGGCCGCAATGCCAGAGGCTAATTAAGGCTCTTCCGACTTATAATGTAATCTATTCTATTTAGTTAGAGAGAGAGAGCTGCATCCACTCTATATTTTGCGAAAGTGAAGTAACCCTTGAAGGAATTGGTCAGTCATCTATAAAACTTCCAATAAACAGATCCCTCAGATATCCGTGCAAATTGTTTAGTCAGATTGGTGCCATGGATGATGGCTGTACCATGATTCGGTGCAGGGAAATAAGTTCCCGGAAACTAAGACCACTGAGGGATTCAGTTGCCACCTAGTGGGAAATAAAATCACTTGGTCTTAGTTCTCATGAATTTATGATGCTGACTTTTTGTCAAGATTTCGAGCGGGAAGCAGTTATCAGTGCTAAAATAACCAGGGATTTAAAAAAAAAACACTAGATGTGGCCCATCCTTTATTAAGCTTAAGAGGCTTCTGATGTCTATGTTTGTCAGTCTTTGTAATAGAAGGGTATACCAAGTGAAGCTTCCTTCTTCGGGAGAGAGCTGGGCAGGAACAAAGAAAGTGAGGAATAGTTTCCTCCTCTTCTTCATCCGTACAGCTTCTGCAAAAGTCGCTCACAAAAATGCCTAGCATTACGGCATGCTTTTTGTTCCAATTCTGGCCAGTTTATCGGCCTTACAATTCCTTGGAATGTCTCTATGCCCCGGCAGCCAAAAAAGGTGATTTTTGAACTGTTCGGCCGTCTCGGTCTCCGCGTAATAGATGATCGGCAGCGAGGTTTAGGAACTTGCCGATTGTATAGAAATCATGGAAATCGGCTCAGCGGTTATTGAGTTGTAACATCATCGAGTTTCACCCCATAGAAGATGTTTTTGGATGGAAGGTGCCACGCTATTTTTTTCAATTTCGACCAATTTTCACAGGAATTATTCCGAGTCAATACCTACCTATGATTGCCTGTTGATTGAATGTTTGTTTTTTGTATGGGAGGCGCCACGCCCCTTTGTCCAATTTTGACCAATCTTAACAGTAAAACTCCTGGACCAATACTTAAGACCACCTGTAAATTTGAACTCAATCGAGTCGGTAGTCTTCGACCGTCCTTTTTAAAATCGAATCGAAACTCGCTAAATTTTAAGGAGTTCAGTCGACAAATTCACCGATGCCGACCGTCATCTTTAAAATCGAAACTCGAAGAAGGTACATGAAGATAAACAAATATAAATTGGCATCTCCGAAAGTTGAAACCTTTGAAAATGCCGACTTGTATACATTTGCAAGTTTGAAAACCTCCACTTCCTATTTCACTGCGTTTCGAAGCAATTTTCGAAATGTTTTCGAAATTTCCAAACATTCACTTTACAAAATTCTAAATGCAGAGAATTTATGAATTTTTTTTCGTTCAACTTTATTTCTACTCTTGTACGTCTATAAACAACTCAAACAATTTTGTTTTATTTAGTCTTGACAGCAAACTGCCGTTAGTTATCCTGTCACGCAATAGGATGCATTCATCTTACAGAGTTTCCATAGCACCTTTTCGTATTTATTTCCGAACAGAAATGATTCTGTTTGTTGAAATACAAACAGCACGAATACCAGAACCAACAATAGATTGAATAATGAAATCATTTTTTGTAATGTGATGTACAACTTGTCAAAACAGTTTTGATTTGAAATGAGCAGTTGTTCTCGTATTTATACCGTTTTCGAACTCGAATTGGTAAAGAATGCATCATGTACTACCTTCCAATTAATTTGTTCAATGTCGCGTTGCATTTGTTTAAACAGATAAAGGTATAGGTAAAGGTCTCTATACTTCTAGATTTAGTGGAATGTAACAAAATAGATGTCAGTAACCTTCGTTACGCTGATGAAATATTTGACTTTCGTATTTATTTGAACAGTAGTTTAGTACAATTTTGAATGTCATTATAGACAACCGATACTTTTATAGATTACTAGCTGACCCGGCGAACTTTGTACCGCCTCAGAAGCAGAATACATTTTGCTTTAACTTATTAGCGGAATTAAATTCAGATTTTTATTACGATAAAATGAATAGGTACTCAAAATGAATTCTATAACTGTCCAAAAATGAAAATGAAAAGCAGTTTAAGTCATCGGAATTTTTGAAATAAGAACTTTCTCGCCTTTAAACTTGGCTTTGATTATATGATGGCTTGGATGCAGTCATTCATCCTCTACCTCACCAGTGACTGTGGTCAAGGAAAAACTTTGGTCACGCTTTCATTCAACTTCGCCAATCTCAACCGAAAACACAGACTACACCACTCAATCCCTAAATTTTGACAAAAACTTTCTCGTCACGTCACCATCCCCTCCAGAACAATCTAGAATGAGAATCCATTTTTAAAAGATGAATCAATTCACTCCTATACTGACAGCTCTAACAGCAAAGACGGAGTTGGTGAAGGCGTTTTCTTCAAAAGTCTTAATCTTAAGCTGTCCGTACCAAACCAAACTATTGTAGCATGTTCCAGGCGGAAAGAAGTCTTATCTTGGCTCAAGAAAAACGTGATATTCGTTAAAGATATCTTCATATTTTTGGACAGCCAATGCAGCTACCAAATCCTTGGATTCAATCTCGATAACTTCTCTAGTAGGTAGCCCTCGACTGCCGATCATCTCTTAAGCGGCCCATAGACACTACACTTGTGTGGCATTCCGCCATACACATCATACCGCTCGCCACACCGACACCAAAAATCTAAAACTTTTGATTTTACTCGCTCCGTGTCTGACACCAAAATCGGTGTGCGCACCAGCCCACACACAGCCCACATTTCCGTACACCGACACCGGTGCAGACACAAGTGTAGTGTCTATGGGCCGCTTTACGGAGATGGCCGATAAGTTCAACAATCACATTTTTTGGCTGCCGGCATATAGACATTCTAGGGAATTGTAAGGCCGATGAACTCGCGCGAATTGGAACAATTATTCCCATCCTGCCGGACAATGGCACCCTGGGCATACTAATCGCTATTTGAAGACACAAATTAAAGCTGGATGCAGTCAAGATTGCAAATCTTAGGTGGACTAAAGTGACACTATAAGGCACTAACTATTGGCCTAAGCTGGATTTGTTAAGCTCTAAGAAATTGATTTCTGTCAACAGATTGCACCAAAATAGGTGTCATTACTGGGCACTGTCTGATAGGAAAGAATGCCGTAAGCCTAGGCTTTTTTGCAAATGACTTTTGCAGAAGCTGTATGGATGAAGAAGAGGAGGAAACTATTCCTCACTTTCCCTGTTTCCGTAGAAGGAAGCTTCACTTGGTTTAGCCTTCCATTACAACGACTTAAGTGATCTGACAAACTTAGACATCGGAAGCCTCTTACGCTTTATAAAGAGCCCAAAATGATCAACTATATAGTAGGAAGATCTTACATGATCCTTTTTTCGCGGTATCACAATGGACCTATGCTGATATATGCGTTTCCCAGCTGGCAGCTACTTTCAACCAACAAATCATACGAGGTGCCCCGCCCCTTTTGTCAGTTTTTAATCAAACTTTAAAGGTCACTCTCGGGTTAATGGCAAAGATTGTTTGAAAATTTGAGTTCAGTTGGTTCGTTTGTTTCCAAGATAAGCGATTTTGAATGTTTTGTTTTTGGTATGGGAGGTTCAACGCCCCCTTGTCTAATTTTAACCAAACTTTACAGGTCACTCTTGAGTCTCGAGTCAATGCCGAAGATTATGTAAATATTGAAGATCAATTGGTTCGATAGACTTCAAGATCTGTAAACAATTTTGAACGTTTTTTTTTTATGGAAGATGCCACGCCCCCTTGCCCAATTTTGACACGGGAACACTCCCGGGCCAATATCTAAGATTGTCTGTAAATTTAATCTCAATCGGCTCAGTAGTTTTCGAGATATATCATTTTGAATGGAAGTTGCCACGCCCTTTTTCTGCTTATAAGCCTTTATTTTGGACTATTACGAAAATGAGCCAAATCGATCAATTTTCAAGTAATTCGACGACCAACGAACATCATTTTATTTCCATTTATACAGATATCTGAGAGGTTCCATTTGGGTGTTTTCTTTCAAGCGTCATCAGATTTTATCGGCCAAATCGAACTAGCTTAAGTCAACGTAAATTAATTGTGATTGACCCATAAGTGTTTGTTTGTGCTACTGCATCCTGTGTGCCTATTTTGACAGTATAGTTCCTGGTTCGTTGATCAATCTTTCGAAAGATGACTGTACTGTCATCGGTCCAGTCAGGGATGTTTTGTTTCCATTAAAGACTTAACAAATTCACCACCAGCAAGCTTACAATGATTTTTCGAAAACACTCCCTAAAAAGCTACATAACTTTAACTTTTACGAGGCAATAAGACTCCTTTCACCGACTCTGCACGGGTTTTATTTCTCAGTTAATTGACACCTCAAGGCAAAGTTCCCAATTGAAAATGTTTAATGAACCATAACTTGGTGTATAAATTTGCCAGCGCAAAATAAAACAAAACAAAGAACCATGATAACAAAGGATATACCTAACCTACCTACCACCTTTCACTCTCTGAGCAATTTTTTATTTATTTTTTTTTTTGTTTAAAAGAAAACACAAGAGGAGTCTCAAAAATGACACAAAGGCACACAAACACAAAACTTCTAACTGTTTTGTGTGCCAATGAAATAACCCATAATGTGTTGACAGAAAGCCATCAAGGCGAAAACGTCAGAAGAACAAAGTCAGGAACTTTTTTTTTGTGGTAGAAAAATACCTGACAAAAGGCAACACCTTCGAAAAAGGTGAAATTAATATCGACTGTGGGAAATTCCATTACTAACAGCTTTACATGGAATGTCCTTCAATAAAGACGAGCAAATATCCCATGAATGTCCATTGCTCGATTAGGAATTTCCCCTTCACTTCATCATACGATTATAGATTCCACAGGATAACTTTTATTAGACAAGAATTAATGGGAACGTCAATGTTCTTAATATGCCGATGATGATGCGGCTTGAACGCGCCAAACAGTCTGTACCAAATTGGGCTCTAATACACTTGTCAAGTCGTTACGCTACGAACATTTTATGCTTTTTGCCTGTGTGTGAATATCCGATATCTAGGGTATAGATACAGATAACTGCGAGTAGAGAAGCCTAAAAGTCAAACAAGTATTTTATGTATCGATTTTGTTTCATATAGTCCTTCGCACACATACACGTCTATAGAAAACCCTCTTATCCTTTATGAACAAGTTTGGAAATCAGTGAATCTATCATCGGTATAGGAATATCAATTTTGGAACTTTCTCAAGATTCCATCGTAGAGTATGATGCTTTTGGGGTGGCAAAGGGTGACAAAGGGTGTCAAAAACAAAAGTGTGCACATTTCGAAAATTGAAAATCTCATCACTTTCAATACATAGACAACACCAATATGTACAGACACCCGCACACAATAAACTAGTCGAGCTTGTGAAAAATTCAACTTGACGGAGGGACAAACTTTGTAAATGAGATTTTGTGAATTAAGTTTTTCAAAGTTGATGGCGTCACTTTGTAGGGAAAAAGGATAATTGACGTCATTCCCTCGTCGGATCTACGAGTAGTAGGGGTTGCCTACCTATGGACTGGTACATCGCGCAATCAACTTGGATTTGTGAAGTTGTTTGTCTGAATTTTTTTCCATTCAAGTGTTTTGAAAGAAAATTGGGGAGAAATTAGCAAAACGACAGACGGAAGGAATTTCAATTTTGCAAAAGTTTTCCTCTGGATGGTTTCTTTTGTTTTTATTTTGCACTAAAAGGATATTCGATATCAGTTTCGTATGTTATTTATACTGAAAGGAGCTGAAGGTAGTTTCATATTCTTTTATATAAATTCTTTCAATTTGCTATTTGTTGTTTTGTTTTTCTGTTTTGCTAACCTCGAAAGCAAGCGAATACTTTTAAAGTGGAAATTTAATTGAAGATTGCTGGGAGGGGGAAGTACCTAGTAAAAGTGTCGGTGGTTGGTTATTTCGAGAATTTTCCGTTTTAAATTTGATAGTAAACTGAATTTTATTGCTGCACACCCGAGTGTCGAAGTGCTCTTGCTCGTTTGGTGTTTTTAAGTTCATTTTTTTATGAGTACATACATAGCAACTTTGTCCGGCAATACATTGTTCGGTTGAAATGAATGATGCCAGTATATGGTTAAGCTTTGATGGCAATTTGTTAAGGAAATATAGTGACAATTTTGAGGTAAACAGCTCCCTCTCTGGGTATAATCTAAGACCTCGCTGAGAATTGGCAAGAAATCGTCCATATTCCAGCACCAGGCTGAAGTCCTTGCCACAAACCATTGCACTAGAATACTAAGTTCTAAAGGCACGTGATAAAACAATTTTTATCGTCTTGGACAGCAGCTCTTCACTGCTCTTTATATACCTACTAGCTGACCCGGCAAACTTTGTTTAGATTTTCTGGAATTTTTTTTCCGTGTAAACCTAAAATACAGCAATACGAAGAAAACAAAAAAGAATCATGAGAACCGGCCCAGCGGTTATTGAGTTATAATGTCATCGAGCTTCACCCCATAGAAGATGTTTTTTGTATGGGAGGTGCTACGTCTGCGTCCCTTTGTCCAATTTTGACCAGTCTTCACAGCAACACTCCTGGGACAATATCTATGATTATCTGTAAGTTTGAGCTCAATCGATTCGGTGATTTTCGAGATATAAGATTTTGAATGCCTTTTGTATGGCAGGGCAGTTTTCGAGATATATGATTTTGAATGTTTTTTTTTTGTATGGGCTGTTCCACGCCCCTTTGTCCAATTTTGACCAACCTTTATAGGTGCAGTCCTGAGCCAATAACTAAGATTATCTGTAAATTTGAGCTCAATCGAGCCGGTGGTTTTCAAGTTATACGCATCCGAATACAAATCAGTGTTGTTGAGTGTTTATTATTTAACATTTTGTGGAAAAGGATCGAAGCACCACCTACCGAATCCAATTGTGAATATAAACCATCCCAAGACCCTTTCAAACACACACACAAAATTTCACTAAAATCGGTCCAGCCGTTTCGGAAGAGCACGGTAACAAACACGGACAGAAGAATTATATAAAAGATATAGATATATAAAACTGTAGGAATTTTTTCGTTACCTCAAAGCGCAAAAACTACTGTGCAGATTTCAATGAAACTTTTTTTAAATGTTTCTTAAGACTGTGAGATGGGTTTAGGCTATGTCGTTTATAGCCACGTCCTTTGAAACAGTTTTAAGCCAAAAAGTTTTTTTTTCCTGCCTATTCAATGCAAAACAAAAATACTTAAGGGTTGTTCTTGATCATGGTCCTATTTTATGGTGATGGGTGCACGTGGAAGCTTGCGTTGTGTAATAGGAAATCTGCAAATGGCGTGGTGAGATAAATAAATTAAGACTAAGAAGCTTGTATTTCAAGACGCGAACAGAGTTGAGAGCACAAAAAAAAGAAAAAAAATAAATAAATAAATAGGTGGCGTAACAGGCGGGTGACACCCAAGGCCTAGCTTTTCGCAACCATTCGTTTTGTGTGAGTTTCTATTTTTGGGACGAATGGAAGGGACATACAATTTTATGCCGAGTCCGAACGGGTGAATTGAGAAGCTTTTTCATGACAGTCATACTCTCGGCTGTTTGTCAGACGTCCGCGAGAGGTGGCGCAGTAGAAAAAACCTTAAGATGTAATTTGTGTTTTTCCGGGGATCGAACCTGGGATCCCCCGCACAGTAGTCCAGCACACTAACCACTGCGCTACTGCGCCCACGAGTTGCGGACACAGCCAATCTTTAAATAAATCAAAGATTGTCCTGGAAACCTAGGTACATGACCATAAACGTCCTTGCAAAACAAAACCTAGTCATTCTTCACTGAATCGCAGCGTCTTTGATGGCAATGAAACAGCTCATCGGAACTGCACCCTTCTGTGGTGTTCAGCAAAAGATATTTCAAAAACTACGCTAATAGCATGACTCGCATTGAATTTAAAAAAAATGCTGTCCCAAATTACCTCGGCAGAACTGCACAAATCAACTTTTCCTAAATTCCCAGCTTTCTCATTAACTTGGATAAAAAAACCTGAGAAATCTGACAAAAATAATTAGTGGTTATGGTCTCATGAAAAAGCATCTTCACCGAATTGGCGTCTCACCGGACCCTACCCTAGACCCTACATGCAATGGAAACTTTGTCTTGAGAGTGATCATCCTTGTCGAAGAAATATTTATATCAATATCAGCCAATCTTGCTGACATTCTCCCAGCAAAAATTTTCGTCTTCTTAACTGTCTCTGGGTGTGAAAAGATGGCCTTTGGACCTCATCAGGAAAGGCGAAATAGGCATCTTTTAAAAAGGTCGCACTACCAGAGCTCGATGAAGGCTCTCCCGATTTATAATGTATCTGTCTATCTATCTGTGTTCTTTTTCTGATTATTCCAACTGTCTCCCTCTGCATGCCTTCAATTCACTTTGCTTTATAACTTTCTCTACTTACATATCCTTGAAGAGATTGATTGTATCAAGGCAACAACGGGACGGGAACGCCTGTCAAAAATTGTGCAACAGAACTTGCAAATAAAATATGTTAGCTGTTTAAAAAGCTGTATACTCCCGGAAGATATTTCCTTCTTGCTTGTTTGAAAAAAGGCAATAAATGTCGAAATAATCAATTAATAATACTAATAAACGACAAACAAACAGACCTGTTCAGCTGTGTAACCCGTTTATGAAAGCTTACTTACTTAAGGTGGCGCTACAGTCCGGGGTGGACCTGTTCGAGAAAGGGGTTTTCCACTCAATTGTTTTCTTAGCCCAAAGAAACAGCGATTGGCAAGAGTTATTCTTCGTTTAATCTCAGCGCTGGTGTTATTGTCTGAGTTCATAGATGAGCCTAGGTAGACAAAGTCCTTTACCACCTTATAGTTATATCTGTCTATAGTGACATTCTGTTTATGAAAGCAGGCAATCGAATAACATGGCTTATTTAGAGCCTTAGACATATCAAAGGATTTTGATCGAGTCTGACATGGAGCTCGGCCCCAAAATATTCATTAAACAAAGTTGTCCGCATAGAGAGACGAGTATAGTTCGACTATTTGAGATGGACGGAAGATTAGTTGATACCTATGCCAAAGGTTCTACCGCGGCAGATGTTCCGCGAATCTTGACGAAATTATGCCTCAAAAATGCCTTTTGGGCGCCCTACAAGACACAATGGATGCATAATACTCATCATCTGTCAGTACACTTAAATACCGCAAGGACGCAACTTTTTCAAACCCCTTTGGCTACAGGGTATGCACAGGCACACTTTGGAACTCATTTCCTGGAGACATATTTCCAAAGGACTACCTACAACTTACAACAATTTAAGTCCATAAGTAACTTTTATCTGTGAGAATCTCGGGGCTTTCTTAAATCGTTATATGTTCGCTATTTGAATATTTCATCGATCATCTTTCGGCTAGGTTAGGTAAGGCTATATTTATTAAACCAATTCGCCTACAGTAAACTGTACTAGTCTTTAGAACATGGGTAAGCTGAAAAAATATTTTCTAATTTATGTACCTACTTGCTTGAACTTTAAACCACCTCTGGCCACCTCCCCCGCACTCAATTTATATTGGGGGTGGAAACGTCCAACCGATTTCAATTCAATTCGCCATGCCACTGTATAGTTGCACTCTCAACTTGAAAACCCTCTGCCGACATGAAGTGTGTCAATCCTGTCGCCATTGTCGATAGATTACCAGGGATTACAATCAATGACAACACTGTTAGCAGTGATATCAGAAACAGAAGCAAAAGCGACAAAAAAACATTCGACCAACAAAGAAAAATTCAACAGAAAGTAATGACATTTAGATCCTTTTTGTAAGCTATCTACAATTTTAGTATCGCAGTCTCTTTCATTTTTGCAATTTATTCGATTTTCTATTTTCTTCATCATTTGTCTTGGATGTCATTAATTGTGACAAATTGCCATTGCCATTCGAATATAGAATGTCTTGTATGGATGTATATTCGAGTGGGTACCTATATCCTGTTGCATAGTAACACGAGGATATCCATTGTCATCATTCAGGAATATGTACCTATACTCCTTTTGAATTACACATAGAGTGCGGGAGACAGAGAGAAACAAATGAAAACATGATATAATTTCGAGAATGTATAACTATACAGTAATGGTGACTTTACTGAATGAGTGCAGATACAGAGATACTCCTTGTGCGTGCTCTATATACTATCAGTGTCACCCTCATCATAACCATCATTATCTAACAATTGTTGTCATGACGACATATTGGCCCGTACCACCTTTGAGTAGTCATTCTCTATTCAGTTCAACTCTCTACTCTATCTCTTTGGGCATCTTCATGTTTGCAGTTCATTCATTTTAAAGGGACACTTTTTAAGATATTTAATATTACAAGCACAAGGTGTGCAGAGTGAAGACCCCAAAGAGCAAAAGTATCTCCATATAGACTTATCCTTCCTCCGAATTGATGTGTTTTGCCAGATGGCACTTTAGGAAATGAAGCACGACAACAACGAACAACATAGTCGGTGGCAGTTGTTTCGTTGTTTTACCTATATCCTTGCTGTTGGTTGTTTGTTTTTTTTTTTTTGTGAGATGTTTGCCAAAGTAAATTGGGTGGGGCAAGGACACAACTTGGCAATATTGTATTTATTTATTTATTGTTTTGGTGATAGATGCGACATACGAGTACATACACCTATCTTATCTGTTTTTTAACTTTTTTTTTTTGAAGCTAACATGACTTGGACAAGTTTGGAACAATTTTGAAACAATTTTGAAGCTTCTCATACATAGTGGATACAGGATACAACAAGGGATACTTTTCGAGCTGATGTATCTACCTGTGTTAAAAGTTTGTGTGTGGGGATTTTTGCTTTTCAGTTTTCGTTTTTATGGCTTCCAGTTGTGAGCGGGTCAATTTGGTTTAATTCTGGTTTGGATTTTGCCAGAGATTTATGAATATGCTTCTAGGAATTTGGCAGGAAGCCCTAAGATAAATTTGCAGAACTGAGGTAGAAAATACCAAATAGTGGGGTGTGTATGTTTTACTAGGTATTTTCAAACATGGCCATGGATGATGATGAGTCTGGTTGACCCCCCCACAAAAAAATATGAGAGAGAAACTTCTTCAACACATCAAACATGTCAAAGGTACAATATGGTTTTAAAAATTCCTTTCGGTATGGAGTATACTTGAAAGGTTGACCCCTCATCAGGGCAGGCAATGAAATGTTAACAAGTTCTCGGCTTTTAGATGAAGTTTTCAAACTTGGAGTTGACTACACAGAGGGGTGACATTAAAGGGCTTAGTTTTTTTAACTTTTTGATTAGCTATGATTTAAACGAGTAATGGACGGAATCGTAAGAATCAGAAAACGGGCTTGAACTACCTCTGCTTAAAAGGATATAAAAAGTTTATAGATAGCTTATAAAAATGTCTAACAAAAAAAAAATAAATAGGTGGCGCAACAGGCGTGTAGACACCCTAGGCCTAGCTTCTCGCAACCATTCGTTTGTGTGAGTTTCTATTTTTGGGACGAATTGACCTACAATTTTATGCCGACTCCGAACGGCTGAATTGAGAAGCTTTCTCAGGACAGTCATACTCTCGGATGTTTATCAGACCTTTGCGAGAGGTGGCGCAGTAGAAAAAACCTTAAGATGTAATTTGTGTTCTTCCGGGGATCGAACCTGAGATCCCAATGTCTAGGGAAATGAAATACAGAAAATGCTTGTAGTTTCGGAGCCCAGTATGTATATTGTGAGTTTTCAGACATGAAGCCATCCAAACCAACTTGAATTGAACGACCAATCCACTGACTAAGGGCTGCATTAATCTTATAGGCCAAGGCCACACATGCCTTCCCATGAAAGTCGTATCGGGCGAGACAGTTTGTGTCTTCATTTTTCAACTTACCTAAAAAAATCTACCTGTTTCGCCAGACATGATTCTCATGGGAAGGCATGTGTAGCTCTGGCTATAGGCACTCATTTTTGACAAAAGAGGTCTTAATGGCCAACTCCGTCAAATCGTGTTGAAATCAATATGCAGCAGTCTTCGTTTTAAAAGAGTGCGATGGTGACATAATCTCTAATATTTAAATTGGCATTTAAAACCCTATAGACTTAGAACCCTTCAATTGACAGCACTTTAGCTCTACAAGAAAGGATGAGGGAAACACGTTGCATTCTTAAGAGGGAACAAAAAGAGCACGAGAAGCGCTCGATCGAGGATATTGGTACGGAAGTTTTACTAAAAGTTATAAATAAGGTGTCTCGTGTCTAGGAAACAAGACCCCAACAGAGACGTATATAGAGCTCAGCAATGAAATCTTGTAGTACAGTCACAGTCGCGGTATTGAGGATACGGAAAGACCACTTCTGTTAAACGGGTAAGACGATCGAATCGCTCTCAGGCAGAAAAAATCATTCAGTCGGGACAACAAAAACCCAAGATTTCCGTCCACCCGACCAAAATGAAGAGATATCACTGGTCTCAAGTTCCTCAAGGCTGTTAGACTCGATGGCCTTTTAGACGAGTTCAGTCGAATATTTAAGGCAGCGAAGATGACTTCGAACTTTAAGATTTGCATCATTTGTCCGGTTCACGAGAAAGAATACCGTCGAAACTCCGCCAACTATTAAGGCATCAGTCTCCTTAGCGTCGCAAATACTGTACCTACCTATATATGAACGCGAAAAACAAGTTATCAAAAAACTGTTTGACCCCTACCCAGTGCGATGTTAGAGGCCTGTTAAGTTCACAAATCGACCAAAAATTCAAACTACGGGAGATTCTGCAGAAAGCCCAAAAAGTCCAGTCCAGTCCAGATAGATTCCGAGCTGCACAAATGCAGTCGCATTTATAGACGAATTAGAGTGCCATGTCAAATTTTTTGGCAGCCATGCCAAAACTCGGCAGTCAGCCATAAACCTCGGCTCCGCTATATAAACTCTAAAAATATAATGAATATATTTGTCGATAATGTTTTCTGTAATGCGTGAACCGATTTTGATTCTGCATAAATTTCCCATGAAAGGTGACGTTAATACCATATAGTTTATAAGTATATACGGTAGGTATCTGTAGATGTATTGGTTCATTAGTTATAGGGGCGTGGCACCTCCCATACAAAAAATACATTCAAAATCTTATATCTCGAAAACTACCAAATCGATTGAGTTTAAATTTACATACAATCTTAGGTATTGGCCCAGGAGTATTTCTGTGAAGATTGGTCAAAATTGGACAAAGGGGCGTGGCACCGCCCATACAAAAAAAAACACTACAAATCTAATATTTCGAAAACCGCCGAATCGATTGTGTTCTTGTGAAGGTTGGTCAAAAATAGATAAAGGGGTGAGGAGGCGCTATTCTTCGACAGTCATGGGAGCTAATGTTTGGATAACAGTCCTGGAAAAACCAAAAATATTGTGTACCACAGACCATTGCAAGAGAAACTGTTTATCACTGTAAATGAATTTGAAATTGATTTTTCTATTTTGCACTACACTTCGTTGTGCAGGGGCTTCGCTGGTAAACTCTAAAAATCAGAAATGAAACGAAGAATTTCACTTGTCAATCGAATATAAGGCAATTGAATAATAAGGCCTTGTCAAGAAAGATTAAGGAAACTCTATATTAGACTCTCATCATCCCAGTCCTTGTAAATGTCTTCAGCGGCGGGACATTAGTCCCTGCTTCTGATATCCTTTTTCGTTTTGAAAGCAAAATTCTTCGAGTGGTTTTCGGTGCCATTTGTATTGAAGAGATTTGGACATCAACATGATCAGAATGGTAGGTAGATAGGTAGAAGTGGCAGTTCAGCCTATGAACCCATTTAGCACTAGATATCTGGGCGGGTTCTGTTTAGTAGGTTCTTTGTTCTATTTTGATTGTTGGTAGGCCATATCTTTCTTGATATATGACGCAGTTTGTCAATCACGAGATTGGCTTTCTGCAGAAAATATGAGTGTATATTTGCACCTTAACCGCTCCTAGCGGAATGCAGACCCTCGTCGCCAGTTAGGCGTGTAGTGATGAGCCCTTCCTGGCCAGGTCATCCGCGCGCTTATTGCCTGTTATGTCGCTGGAACCCAGAGAATTGTGACCCTGAAAAGTTCGCTCAGACAGGCAAGCTCGTTCTATGGTAGCCGAGTCGGTGTGGCCTTTATGGCGACTTGGCTATCCATAAGGATAGCAATGTTTTGTCTATAGTTGCGTGCAGGCCTCTCGGATGGCCAGTAATGTCGCCTAGAACACCCTGGCAAAATCTGGTAAGCGGAATGAAATTGAGATTCTCGATAATTGCGAGTAGACTTCTGCCCCCACACTACAGCTCATTTTAGATCCATCGGTGTATATGACTATGTCGAAGCCCTCAACTACTTTGTTCCTCTTCCACTGAGCCCTTGTGGGGAAACCCATATGAATGCCTTTTGTGAAGTTTAATGCGGGTGTGAAGTTGTCAGTTGGAGACGTGACCATTGCGTTTGGTAACGAATCCAGGATGTTACTGTGGGCATATACGGCTTTGCAGTCCAGCACTTAGACTCTTTGAGTCTTATAGCATCGAATAATGCGGTATATTTTGAGTTACTACAAACACTATCGCCTCGACAAGGCGGCGGTCCCTGATCAGAAAATTGCGAATCTGTCGTCTAAGAAGGCTAGGGTATGTACCCCGAAGAGTCTTCGACTTAAGCTGAGGTAGACAACGCAGTAGAGGAAGACCTCACGTTAGGTGGCGCGTATAGATACAAGTAGAAGAAGTACGCCGCAACTGGAGGGGCGTATTTTTTCATGTCCAGGTCCTCTCTGGAGGAACTTTTCCACAAGTGTGTCACTTCCCTTTCTGCTTACATTGTACAAGTCTGACTACCTAGCTACCAGTTTTAACTAAATTTGCAAATTCCGATCTTGCTGTTGTTTTCATTCATACAACTGTTTTATTATTCCACTTTTTTCTAACATTTTTTAGCAATTTCAAGAAAGAAAAGAAACCTCATAGTCCATAGGGAATTTCATACCAAATTTGAGTTTCCTAAACCCATTTATCTACCCTTTATATGATTGTATCTACCTAAAATCTGCAGCTTTTACTTCAATTTCCTCTGAGACATTTTGCGTCCCTTACCCATATAGCTACTCATGAATATTTTACATTGCTCATAATGTTAGTTTCGTAAATTTTGTGTACACAGGAGATTCCATGTCTAAATTTACTATACAGCAATGCAAAGGCAAATCTTTCATCTGCAGCTTTATACAAGGAATGATTGATTCACCAGAAAAATAAAATCGTTCCACTCTCTCGCACTAAACACTGATTATCTTTCCGTTTCCAAGTTAAACATTACCGCTATACTGATTTGATTATCCTATGGCTTCTGGTTCATTTTGAAGAGATAAGGATGCGACAGGATAAAGCTGCCTGCATGAGGAAACTCATGCATCATTGTCATGTTGTATATCATGAAGCAACGTATAATGGTGTTGCGAATCTAGTTGCACATGTTCACATAACTTGATAAATTGCCGACAAACGTTAAGCGATTCATAGTCTTTGCTGGAGAAGGATGTTGTATGTATGCGAGTAATTTACATAGAAAGCTCTCCTTATATCCTTTGGTTATTATCTATATTTAAATGCTTGTCTATGGAAATATTCATTTGATAGGATTTTGAAGAAACAACAATTCTAAGTATGGAAAGCAGACTACTCGTAGTTTTCATCATCAGAGGTTAATCCGGTGAACTTCTTGTTTAACCAATAATAATTAATTCAATTTGAAGCAATGTTCTTGGGAGTTCTTGTTGTGCACTCGAGTGCATTTGAAGATTGTATATCGAGGAGGCTAGGGGAGAGTAGAAGAAGATTGCAATGGCTACCGGTGAAAGATATTTATATACGTACAAGAACTCTTCAACTTGTGTTCGCCTTGGACTTCGTGAACTCGATATAGGTTTGTATAGTCTGTGTTGAGGGTAAACGTGAACAAGTTTGAAGGTATTGTCATTTTCGGAACGCCTAATTCAATGTAGGTACCCATGGATGTTAGTGGAGCTGGAGCACCATTGAAACAGCTGAAAACCTTTATGTATCCCCGGGTAGGAGTAATGCAGATTTTAGCATTGGTCGGTATATATGAGTACTTTTTAGACAGATATGTCATTCTGTATTTAGTGCTTGTTCCAATCGCCTTATTGTCAAAATTCATAATATTTGGGTGCTGACTGGGTCATTTTCGGTCCCGTTTGCGTTGACGGGCCTTGGAGGAGGGGATTTAATAGAGAACTCTACGAGCTGTACAACGACATCAACCTGGTCGGACAAGTATGCATCAGTCATCTAAGATGGCGGGACATGTAGAGCGAATTGACACAAACGTTCCGGCCCGAAAAGACTTCGATTCCAACACGGAAGGACAACGCAGTAGAGGAAGACCTCGCCTTAGGTGGCGCGCACCGGACTTACTTTGGGGCTGAGCCGAAGCCTTAACTAACTTAAGGCCTAACGAGGTCTGAAAAAACTTGATGAACAAGGTAAAAGAAATAAAGAAACCCTCTGTTTGGTACCTCGCCATGTGGGATATAGGGTAATGAGAATGGCCGACAGCCCCGAACCATTCTGCGGACTAGGAGAACGCATTCTCAAGGAAAAATGTACGAAACTATTGAGATAGAAAACAGGGCTAGAAGCAGTGCATAAAGCAAGACAAGAAACTTCTAAGCCAAAATTCTCGAAAAAGGTTTCAAGCAAAAATCTCCCTTCTATCCTAGCGGCTGTGTCTTAGGGCCTGCCTCGGCTTTTATAGAACCCCTGAATGATGGCCGTCGATAGTTTCCTGATCTCCAGAGATTACTACCCGAATTTAATGTACCACGAGAGTACGCTTCGGTTTGGCTTTGTTCCACTGGAGGCATATCTTCATGTAGACATCAAAGGGTTAAGAATACAGATTTCGTGTTATGCCCCCAATGCTCAAGAGCTCCTCCTTTTTAGTACCGCAATTGCGGATAGGGTTATGATTGATACCAGCAGTTCACAGAGTTTTTGTGGCTTGATGAAGAGGTGATAATTGACACGCTCCTCGTGTTTGACAGGTATGTAAGTTGAAGGATGATTTAATAAAAATTAATGAAAAAAAAAAACCGGCCAAGTGCGAGTATCACTCGCGCACCGAAGGTTCCGTACTTGTAAGTGTGTCGGTTGTTCTCTGACCTAGGTACACTATTAATCAGTCTTTTATATGCGACAACATATTTTGTCGTCTAACCAGAGGTTATACCTGATGTTGTGTGCAAATTTCAGCTTTCTACGTCAATTAGGTAGTTGGGGAGTGATTCGAGGAGCTGAAAGCTTACTAGTATGGCGATTCTCATCGGGTCAGGCAGCTCGCTACTTGACAGACCAAAAATAAATCGGCAGGAGGAAACCAGTGCCGCCCTCTTGAAAGTTACACTGGGGGAGATGTTCTCCACCCAGTCTAGTAACGTTCAATCCATAGAATCCGAAACAGAGAACAGACTCTCGTCGCCACCGATCAAAAGAAGACTCCTAGAACCGCCGAGCAGAAATTCAAAGACGGTTACAAATGCTCGTTGAAGTTTCTAAAGAAAATGAACACCAGAGATGTTGCTAAGCTTTTTTGCAGAGACAGGGTTCTGATGAAGAAGCCATGTCAAGAATGTCAAACAGTACGAGAAATGATATGACAAAATGACACATCAATGGTACATTGATAGTCGAGGCTACGGAGTCATCGACTAGCAGTGAAGGTGAAGCTAAAAATATCGAGAGGGCCAAGGAACAGCCTAATAAAGAAGAAGTCCACCCTACCCCCTCAACATCCAAAGCGTTAACTTCCAAATTGCCACTACCAAGTAAGCCAGGCACCATTCCTAAGGAACCGATCGGCAAGTCTAAAAACTTAACAAACCCGGTTGGCTCCAAAAAAATACGCTCAACTGACGAAGTAACAGGTAATGTCGCTATGAAAGTGACGTCTAGTCTTAAGACTGCTGAGGAGCTAACCCTAGCTATTATCGACCGCAGCAACCCCGATAGAAAGCTGTCCGTCGATAACTGGCTAAAAGTTGAGGCCGAGGTTCTTAAAGCCATGAAAGAAGGCAACGGAGATATCTGCGATTTTCAGGGTTGGCGTAAATGCGTTTAGGTTGGATGTGGCAACAGAGAGTCTTTTGACTTTCTAACGCGCTGCATACCTTGGGGAAATATTTCCCGGTTCTAAACTGGACGCAATACCTACCTCTTCGTACACTGGCGTACCTACGTATGGATACCTCCTCCGAGTCCGAACGGCTGAATTGAGAAACTTTTCCATGACATTTTTACTCTCGGACGTTTGTCAGACGCGATAGGTGGCGAAATGGAAAAATTTTTTAAGATGTAATTGGTGTTTTTAAAAATGTTTTCAAAAGGAATTGTTAACGAGGGAAACTCTTATAAATAAAGTATCACAATTCTCCAAGATGTAAGCGGGGGGTACAAAAAGACCAAAACGTCGCAGAACTACATTATCCCTTCTACTCGTAAAAGGGGTTATAAAACGTTGCGGGTCTAGGTCCGTATACCACCTCCGTTAGGACAGTTTTCAATTGCGTATGGCCCAATGGTCTGCATAGTTTTAAAAACCATTTATAAAAAAAAAATTAAAAAAAAAACATAGTAGCTAATCTTCTAAAAAAGAAATCTCTAAGACTGTAAGTAGGTACAAACTGATCCCAATACTTATAGGTATAGGTTAAACATTTTTTTTTTTTCAAAAATAAAATTCTTCATCATTTAATTATTTTTTAAAATGTTTATTGTCTCCTACCGCAAAAATATGAATAATTAAATTTCCTACTTACAGGACACCATCACACATATACCCGTTCAGTAATTTAATTTAATGAAAATGCTTTAAATTCTCCACAATTTTTTGTAACTCTATAGCTAGGACATTCAACCATCACTCATGTAACTACATGTAGGTATATGCAAATTAGATAAAAAAAGAAAAACAAACACTACACTTTTTCACAGTGAAGTAGATATATCACAAAACACACACAAACGCACTGACCGAGGATACACATACACAACCACATAGCATATGTTGAATAAATCAACAGAGGTATTTTATTAATTTTTGTTTTTTGTTGTATGCTGCATATATAACCTTTTTTCACTTTATATTTAATTATATTTAAAAAGAGAGAAATTGGAAAAAAAAAACATTTTTTTTATCCTCACAGGACGACGAACGGGAATAAAAATAACATAAAAGCAAAATCAATTTTCATCAATTAGAGTGGGAAGTTCTCATGCTGATCCTTGTCGTATATTTTCTATTATTTTTATATTATGGTGTACACACACTCACAGACCATCTGGAGTGGATGGAATTTCATAAAAAAAAAGTATGTAATACCGTTTGATATTAAATTTTCAAAACATTCGAATATTAGATACCGAAGAAAATATATTTTTTTTTTTTACTTTTATCAAGGACATTAGTTAGCGAATTTGATATTTTCCATTTACACAGGACACACACATAGAATACAAACAACAAAATTAAGGATAATTGAATTTTCTTTCACACCAATAAATACTTTATAAGGAGCGAGTATAGTTGTTGCGCCTCTTGGGTACCGATTTCGAAAAAAAATTAATTTTTTTTTCTTTGCACAACACACGTCTGTCGTTCTGTCTCTCTTCGCCAGCAAACTTTTTATATTGCTGCATCCGTGCGTGAGGGAGTAAATAAGCGAGTAAGTGAGTAAAAATTAAATGAATGGCAGGTTAAGCGAATGCGAAAACTCCAAACAGTAAACTGATACTGAAAATACCGCCGCACCGACCAGAGGCGATGAGTTTTCTCGCAAAATGTTTCCAATTTGATTTGCGTGTGCAATTTTCCCCACGAAAAAAATTTACTGTCTTTTACCGTTTCCCCAGGATGGCAAGTGAATTTTTCTCTCACTTTTTTTCATTTCCATTTCGCAAGGATATCTACTTGGAAAAGTTTAAAAGCACGCACCGATACCGAGAATACTGTGGGAAAGGGATTGTATATAATTACGAACGCAGGACGAATGTATCGGTTGTTCTACGCAGTTGGCATTGAGCTTTGAGCATGATGTGGTTGGGAGAAGGACATGAAAAGCTTTCGTTCCAAACTATTTTCATGGTCACATGATACTAACAGGTGGTTTGATGATGGTATATCCTATACATCTGCGTGCATGGCGGTATACAAATACAATGAGAGTTTTGGCATACATTTTCGTGTCTTTAATTTACTCGCAGTTTACGCAGAGGGTGTAGAGTGTAGACGTAGAGGGTGTAGAGAGTGTAGAGGAAAACTAAAAGATTTTCACTTGAAAAAGGTGGGTCAGGACTACAGAGAATTGTATTCAAGAAGTCTTTAGGGGGCAAAGTCAACGTTGGAAAACATTGATGACATGAGTTGATGTCATTTTTGACAAATTGAAGGCGTGTAGCAGCCCCCGAGGGACTTGTGGTTAGTTGCATGATGGTGAGTTTATTTTTATTCTATACTTACGAGATATCACCATCTAGAGGGAGGAGTTCCCAAAAGACTCATATTTTCATTTTGTTGGCATTATAACATCAAAATGCAGTTTTATGGTAATAATTGCGCCACTAGTGGGTACTTTGACTTTTCTCATACTCGCTTTCTTAAATACCTAGACCTACTTGTACGTCAGAACATAACGAGTTCCACAGGGATCGGTCTTAGGGCCGTTATTGTGGAACGTCATGTACGACGGAGTCTTATACGATTGGCGCTGCCTGAAGGAGTGACCATAATTCGATTCGGCGATAAAGTTACCGTTGTGACTGTGTTTGGAGTAAACAGATTCGTATAATTGAATCCATTACAAACGAAGCAATTGCCCGGGTAAAGGAGTGGCTAGCAACCGCCAGCCTGGAACTAGCCAATCATAAAACAGAAGCTGTCCTTATAATCAGTCGAAAAACTGTAGAGTTAGCCAACTTCCAGGTTGATAACCAAAAATAATCAGGTCCAAAGAGGCGGTTAAATACCATGGAGTAATGTTGGAGAATGGATTGCGGTTCAAAACACACGTGGGCTACTTAGCCAAGAAAGCATGGAGCTCTCTCGCGCATACTGCCTAACATGCCTGGCTACGCAAGAAGGATCCTACTCTCCAAAGTTGCTACATCAGTTCTGTTATATGCAGCAACAGTCTAGGCGCATGCACTGATGACCAAGGAGACCAAAAGGAAACTATTGTCAACATACAGGCTCTGCGTGCTATGGACAATCAGCGTCTTCTGATGAACTATATCGGATGAGGCCGCCTTTGTTATAGTTGGAATGGTTGAAGTCAACATTCTTGTAGACGAAATGTTGAGGATATATAACGACAGAGCACTAAACCAATACGAAGCCAGTGAAATCAAGATTATTAAAATTGAAGAAAAGGCAGCGGCAAGCTCGCTGGAATAACACAACGAAAGGCAGATGGACATACAAACTTATACTGACAATCAAGGAATGGATAGAACGTAACCATGGAGACTGTAACTACACGGTGGCTATCGCAAATATCTGCACCGTTTTGGGCACGACAACTCACCATCTTGCCCCGAATGAATACATAAATGAAGATGAAGACACGGAGCACGCAGTTTTTTATTGCCCACTCTTCATGGCACGGAGAAATATTTTGCCCGGCCCGTCACTAACCACATGTTGCAGTCCGAAGAGAATTGGGCGGAATTATGTAATTTTATAACCATCTTACAAAATGAGCTACGGAGAATAGAAAGGCAAAGAAAAGCCACAGCAGAGGCCTCAGAAGCCGCAGAAACACCAGACACAGGTGACACAATACGATTAGCTTGAATGCTAACCAGCCCCGCGAAGTAATACCTGACGGCAGTCCCGCGGGGAGAGTGGTTAATGTGTGTAGGGTGTGGATTAGGACGGTTAGGCGCACTCCTGGCATCGATTATTCGGGTTTGCGAGTCGTGCATGTTGGTAGCACGGGCTACCGCATCTTTAGAAGATTACCACATCCTACGGCGCATCCTACGATTTCACATACCTACCACAAAACTTTCTGCTGACGTCACAAATATTTGTACTGTTCAGGTCGCCATGTAACTTATCATTATTATTCGTGAGTGTGTCACACTCGATCACACAGTGTCAATCGTGCGGTCATATGCACTTGTCATTGTGTCAAAATATCCACGACATGCTCGCTTTATTATGCTGCGAAAGAGCAGAAATGACAGAGTCGAGTGACTGGCGAATGACAAGTGATTACAGAGCGATTGACACGATTTTCACAATTGTACTTTGAAGGTACGCACTCCTGATGGTGGCCGGAAGTTTGTCGCAGCCACCTTAAGCCCTATTGCTGGCTGGATTTTTCTCATAGGTATGTATCTGCTTTTTCGTTGCCAGTAATGAAGTAATGACAATGAGTATAGTATGAATTTATGGTCCTGTATTTGCGGTCATTATTATGTCTGCTTATTAAATTTTGTGCGCAAACATTCGTATTGCTGGTGTTTCCGTGATGCTTTTTCAACTTTTTTTTTTGTCGGAGGAAAATAGACAAACTATTGGTCCAATTGTACTGCTAAATAGACTCATTACTTTTCTGTATTTAGTTTTCCCGTCTTTCAAAGAAAGATAAGAAGTATCTTCAGTGATGAAGAGCTTAGATATTCGGCACTCACCACGTCAGCCACAAAGATCCCCCACCTGATGCGAGCAAAGGCAGGACAACTACAGAGGAAGTGTTCCGCTGTAGCGTCGTCCTCTTCACAAGAAGGACAGATGGTGGTGTCACTCAAGCCGAATACATTTAGGTGTTTGGCAAAAGCTTGGTGCTCGAAAGGGCGCCCAAAAGCAGTCTGCAGTCGATTCTGCTGAGAGACAGAATGAAAGACGCGAACTTTTTGAAGATGACCGGACGCAGTCGTTTGGTCGGTCTACACGCAGTACAGTCACGCCACCGATACTTGCGATCACGAGAGACCCAAGTATCAATGGATGACCTAACCACAAATTATGAGAGAGCTTCTTCTGAACCTAGCCCAGCAAGCTCATCAGCGATCTCATTTCCCTGGATACCAGTGTGACCTCGAACTCAAACAAATTTCACTGTGTTTAGCCTTTCGACCAAGTTCAGAGAAAGTTTGAGTTCGAGCACTAACTTGGACGAGGTAAAAGGGTTAAGCAGCGCTTTTAGTGCAGCTTGGCTATCACTCAAACTCATATACTTCTAGCCCTCCATCGGTTTGTTACAATATCGCACATAGCCATAAGTATAGGGAAAATTTCCGCTGGGAGACAGACGCAGACGTAGCAAAGCAAATTGGACCTAAAACCACCCGAAGAATTTTGTGAACGACCGAGAAGATCTACACATTAAGGAACACAGGTCTGCTTCGTGCAGCAGACAACAGCAACAAAAACACGGAAAAAACGTGTCAATAGCGACACGCAAGTGGTATGACGCTGTTGAATATCGTGCATCTAAATGAAGACACGAAGGGGCTCATGAGGATACGAATTCTTCATATATCTTCTGCCTCAAGTTTAGGAAAGGAAGTGACATTATATAGAACCATCTGTTGCTTCTCTCTCTCTAGTCTTTGCAGGTTTTAGAGCACATCTGGCAGGTTGAAAGCGCTCAATAGGGATCCAAAATTGTAGGACTTCCCATCATAATAGGCCTTTATAGACTTCAGTGTAACGAAGGATAAGCTTCCTCTCCATACGGACTTAAATTCATATATTTCAGCTCGATAAAGATTGAATGGTGTTTAAATATAGGTCACCAAAGAGCCGCCCCATTCCCGCATTCATCGTCAGGTGATTTATTTTTTGTTTTGTCCTTCTTAAGTTCAATCATTAATTCTTTGTTTCCATGTCCACTCTCAATTATAAATCCCATTGCCCTCTTTTGTTGGTTTACATTTTCGTAAAACACTACTGCCCAATTAAAACCTCTATAGCCCAAGTCTCAATAAAAACCCACCCTCCTCTCCACTTGGCTCCTAATTTTCACTTTTTCTTTGATGTACAGTAAGTAAAAAAAAAACAAGTACATGCCTGAAAAGGAACCCAAAAAAACCGTCTTAAGCAGTAATTATATCCCCCCAAAGGCTATAAATTGTACCCGAGTGGAAAACGAGGCAAAGCGAAACGGGAGAACAACTCGCTCCAAATTACCACACCATCCATGAGGATTTTAGCCAAACAGACGAGGACAACGATCCATAGGTAAGGTCTATTGTATATACAATTTTATTTTATTTTATTTTTTGTATTATAAATTTCCCTCAACGAAAAGTGTCAGAAATTAAGTAATTTGAAGCCCACAATAGGGCGATAGTCCCCCTGCCATCCTTCGAGCCTTAGCATAATCTTCGACTGCTAGCAACCACTAACAAAAAGTAATAAGCACATTTTGAAGCCATTCTAGGGAGCATTGTTCGCCTTAGCCTATCTTAATGGCGACATCTATGGGGGAGGGAAATTTTTATGTTATTGTTTGTGGAATCAGAGATTATATTCGCACACGCACACACAAAATGGAATCATCATGGATATAATGCTCCATACCACAAACGAAGGACGAAGGATACGATTACGAATATCATATCCATACCTCCCTATGCACGTATTGAAATAAATATTCCCGCGTGAGTATTATAGTGTGCGCTTTGTGTTATGCATACCGAATGAACGATGTAATCAGAATGAGAGACTCCCAATCCCCCTCCTATACAAACGGTGAATGATATGGAAGGGCAAGGGCATACCTTTGAAAGGATTTCTCCAGATAATCCACTTCCAGAGGAAGAGACGACGAAAATACGTTGTGATTCACTGCGATGGCTTTGTCTTCGTTTCGCATCATCTTTATATGGATAATTTCGTTTCCAATAGGCCTTTTTGTGCTTGACATTATTCAAGGTCACAGCGGTCCTGGTGCGGTATACAAAATGGCAATCCTTTCTTTTTTTATTTGTCGTAAAATTAGCATATTTACCCTTAATGCCCTGTCTGTCATTAATTTTCATTAAGGCGCCTACTTTTTCGCCAAGGTAAGCATTAAGCAACTTGTTGAACATTCTTTACAGGTGCGATGAGAAGGAGACGTGTGTTATTTTTATGACTTCGTCCTTTCGAGAGTCGATTTTTGTTTTACATTATTGACTCGTAAAAGAGAGTTTGTTAAAATGGATATCTTTCAAATGGTTGTTATGTCTGCAAATCTTTTAGCTCATGTATAGTTGTAGGTGTGTGTGTGTGGGCTATAATACATAAATGGTATGACTTTAAAAATATTTGAATGTATTTGACAAATTCATAAAGATAATCTGGAATGGGGAGCTTTTCTATTTAACGCCAGGTAGTCTTTAGCATCAAGTGCAAAGTAATAAGTTCCACTTACATTCCACAAGGCAGAATATGGCAAGTTGTCGAGCGTACGTAAACAGATTTGACTTCGATGAATCTCCCAACTGCCTTAACTGTAGATATAGACCTCGGGGAAGATGCGTATAGCACGTATTTTTTGAATGCCCACCTCGTTGGGCCCACAGGAACCACGCTTTTTGTATATAACCCCACGGATATACACTTGTTATTGGACCGCTTTTTAACACCCAGGAATCACTCTTTGTCGTATAGGGCCTCACGATACCACTATTGGCCACTTTCTTCGATCCAAGAACCACGCTTCATCTTAGGACTTTACGGAACCACGATTCGTTGGCCCGTTTTCTTTCATACCCAACAAAAAAAGTTTTTTCTAAGTTCTCCGCGGAACTACTCTTGTCTTTGGATGGCTTCTTAAGACCCAGGAACTACTCTTTATCGTAGGGCCTCACTATACCACTATGGGTGACATTCTTCGATCTAAGAACCACGCTTCTTCCTAGAGCCTTACTAAACCACACTTCGGCTGGCCTGTTTTCTTTCATACCCAAGAAAGACGTTTTTTCTTAGTGCTTCACGGAATCACTCTGATCTTTGGATGGCTGTTTAAGACCCCGCAACCACGAATTCCCTTAGGGCCTCACCGCTTTCTTTCACCCAGGAACCATACATCGCAGAAGTTTATATATAACCAAGCTATTTGTTGCACCGCTTTTTTACACCCAAGAGCCACGCTTTGTTATATTACCCCACGGAAACACACTTGTTGGACCACTTTCTAACACCTAAGAGACAAGAATCACGCTCTGTTGTAAAGCCTCAGGGACCCACCCTTCGTTGAGCCATTTTTTTTTTCGTGACTACGTTTATCGTTGGGCCGCTTTCTAACAGCCATACAAAACCAGATTTTTCGTAGGGACTCATGTATTAACGGGGTTGGACATAATCTCCCTTCTTTTTTCCCCCTTTTCCTAAATCCCCTGTGCTAAAATTCCTTACTCCAAAAGATCGTACGAGAAAATCCCCACGGGACAAAATCCCCCATTTTTAGATTTGTTGTTATTAATTCTGTCGCCGCGACACCTAACAATGGTGTTAAAAAGTGGGATACGTATGCTGCCCCCTGCAACCCCCCTGCTTGTGGTCACTGTACGATTTGTACTAGGTGCAAGGTTGGGTGTAGCAAAGTTTAGATTGCTTGTGGGAGATTTCGGCATAGGAGCTTTTCGTCTCGGGTGATTTTGGAGAAAGAGAAGAAAAAAAAGAGAGAGATTATATCCAATAAAGGATTTTGGAAAAGGGGATAACAGATCCCGTACTAACGATTGTAGTTGGACCACTTTCTAACACCACGTTTTATTGCAGGGTCTCGCGGAACCTTGTCGTTAGGCCGCTTTTCTACAACCAAAAACAACGTTTTATTTTCGCGCCTTATAGAACAACACTGCTTGTCGTTGGGCCTTTTTTTCTGTTACCTCTTCCATGAGGTTGCCAGGCCTAGGGCTATATAAGGTATCCATCTGAAAGTAAACTTTACGATTGCGTAGCTTTTCCGGAAGCTATGTTCTCGTAGTACGGGAGACAGGAGCGCCAATGACAATTTGATTCTTTGGTGACTTGTCACCAGTTTAGCTTGCCGCAATCTTTCTGAAAATAGGCCCCCTAGATGTAGTACCGTGGTGGCTATGGTTGCCCAAAATGACGGTCAGACCTCACTCTCTAGCATGGAGTGTGGTTCATGCCTTATATGTATATTTTTTTCCTGCTTTTGTAGACAGCCCCATCTTGGTTTTGAGTCGTCATTTGCCGTGCCCCTTTAAAGAAATAGGTCTGGCTATCTGAAGGCAGCTTAAATCAGCTTAAAGTCGTTATTATCAACCCCGTTGTCTTATTTCAATAGTCATAAATTGTTTATTCAACAACTTGCGTATCCCCTAGCCAAAGTAAGTGTTTCTTCCGAAAGACCCCGCAGTTATGACTCACTCCCTCCCTCAAACCTTGTCAAACTACTTCAAAACAAGTCCATTAAATTGAAGATTTACCGCGATCTAGATGAGTTCAATAACACAAATCATAGCTAACAAGTTGACACCCATCCATGTGTATATACCAGGTTCCTGTAAAAAATATTCCCAGTAAATTGTCTGCTCTCCCTGCCAACCATTAATCACTTAAATATTTATTAAAATCTTTTATTGTGCTTATGTTTCAAAATCAAATTACAAAATTCGTACCCATACCTTCTGCTTACCGTGTGGGAAGACGTGTTGTCCTCGCCGTCGCGTCGCGTCGGTCGGTCGACTTTCAATGTCCAACTTTCCCCAACCATGGATACATTTTATCGATTTTTTTTTGTAATTCTAATTTTCCTTTTGGTCGACAAACTCGCCTTGCAATCAACAGTGCGCACATATATGGGTTAATAAATTCAAACACTACAAGCACACAATATGCGTCAATACGTCGTCGTATGGAAAAGCCCTTCTAAGGAATATTAGTTTAAAGTGCAATTGCGATAAAAGTATACCTACAGACGATAGAAAAAAGCTCAACTGTACTACCTTGCTTCGATCGTCCAGCTTTCATTAGCCTTTGGCAATATTAAATGAAGTCCCTTTCACAATTGGATTCCCTTTTTGTGCGCCTTTCGGACGTGGTGTTCTAATGGAAACTCCTGTTTCGGACAGGGCTTGTAGGTACTTACAAAAAAAAAAAAACAAGAAAAAACTTACTTGTAACAGATTGCGACAAGATAACGATGGAAGGACTCGAAGAGCTTTAAGAGGCAGACTCGTTCAATACACTTTATCACTTTATGCAATGAGTAGGTGTAGAGGTGGTATGTTTTCTTTTTGTTTTTCTCTTTCCCCATTTAAAGGGAAAACAAATTTTGTTTTTGTTGCTATATTGATTACCGTGCGGGTGAAAAAGCAAATCAACTTTTTTTTCCTTTGGTGACATCGTTCTACAAGTCAAGGACTTGTGGCATTCGCCGCTGGATGTAATGGTTGTACATACTTACAGAAGACTTTATACTGTTGCAATTTTGCAACAGGTAATAATGAAAATGTACTGTCAAGCCAAGTCAATTTATGGGTTGTTTGAAAGTGTTGTATTTTTTTTGTCGGTGTGTGTTTGTGTTGTTTGACCTTAAGGGGAAGGACTTCTTCTTTAAGGGGATTTTTTTATTTGGTTTCGAGAGAAGCAAGCAGTGAATTGAATGCTTCTTATTTCAATGTAATTGGGAAAAAAATCAATATCTCAGATTGATAGGTAGGTATAGCTAGTATGGACGTAATCCAGCTTAAGTCACTGTGTGATTGGAGAGAAATTGTATATGATAATCATAATGAATTAAGTTGCGCTTTGCATGCTTTTGATGGAAGCTCGGTGGATTTTCGTCGATATTTGAGGTTAGCTTAAGCCAACTTAATTAAACTGATTTGCCTTAAGATGCTGCAGTGGACTCTTAAAGTAATTAGCTACACACCGAATCAAAATGTATAAAGTAGGTACACTAGCGAGCGTATGCCAGAGTTTACCCCCCTTATGAGGGGTAGGGGGTCATGCTTTACTACGCTGTATTTTCACCAGGATAAAAGTTTGATGCACAAAAAATTCTAAGTTTAGTTAGTTATGGGAAGCTCCTCTTTTTATCCCACCTATTTTAAGTGTCCTTTAGTTGGCAATTGGCCGGAAACTTGTTGGCTACTCAACCCAACTCCAGTGGTGGTGTGAGCGTTTTTATGCAAACCGTGCCGAGGGATGAAAGACTGCGGGTTTTAATTAGTCACTAACGATCTCCTTCGAGTGCTTTGGCAGGGCCTGTCGTATTTAGCGCCTTACCCCAGCAGAACTGGCTATGTTGGGGCGGACCTTTCTTCACCGGCTTACTCGTGGGAATATATATGGACCTTCAAAACAAACCAAACAAAAACAAAACTATTCGAACATCAGGACACATAGACGACGTAAGCACTGCCACGACGAACTACAGGACAACAAACAGCGACGATAACGAATCATTACTCCCATCGGATTCGGATCCAAATCCATGGACGCGTCTGCTTCGGACACGGAATTCGGAACTAAAGCCAAATCGGCTAGACGGGGCAATAAGTTCAGCTCCAGTGCCAAAAAATTCAAACAGCTATGCATAGCTAGGCACAAATTGGCCTTAGCCCTGGCGAAACCAGATAGTTCCTGAGATCAAAAGGACAGGGTGACCATTTGATGGCCGGGCGCGATACTGAATGAGGAGGATAGTCAACCTGCCCATAAATATGAAGCTGTAGCGAATGGCAACATGGACTTGACAAACCTAAGGCCACTGACAAGCAAACGAACCCAACCCAAATTAATGAAACCTCGCTTTAGAAGTATTCTACTGGATGGACGCGGAAAATTTAATTTCTTTAAAATTAAGACTGAGTTCAAGACAATTTCGGCAGTTCAGAAGTTGTAAAAAACGAATTGCTGAAATGGGGATAACGAAAGATCAACATCTATGCGACAGTCTTATAGTTGTCCGGTCCGGCTGTCCGAAGATATGCTAATACAATTCAAGAACGCCAAGGTATAACATCGACTGTGTTAAGGATCCCCTCGTGCTTCAACAATTTAGTGAATATCCTTCACAAGGAGTCAAAGAAATCAGCAACTTACTGCACACCACAATCCACAACGATTGGCGATCGGTTCCAATCCAACGTATTTTTTTGTTAAACAAATTCGTGGACAACTTGTAGTTCTGTGATTGCAGAAAGGAACAACCATCCAACGATTTTGGTTGTGGTTCAATTGTCTACAAATTTCATTATTAAAATGTTCCCAGAAAAGAAATAATACAATCCAACGTCTTTGGCTTGTAGTTCAGTTGTCCACGAATTTGTTGAATAAAATCCTGGCAGATAGGAACAGTCATCTATAATGTCTCTGGCTTGTAGTTCAGCTGTCCACAAGTTTGTTTAATAAAATGCTTGATGAAAGGAACTGCAGTCCAGTGTCTGTGGTTGTAGTTCAGTTGTCCATACGAGTTTGTTTAATAAAATGCTTGTTGAAAGGAACTACGGTTCAATGTCTCGGGCTTGTACTTTAATAGTCCACGAATTTCATGATTAGCTACAGAAAGGAATTACAGTCCAACGTCTCTTTCTTGTAGTTCAGTTGTACACGAGTTTGTTGAATAAAATCCTCGCAGAAAGGAACTGCAGTCCAGTGTCTCTGGTTGTAGTTCAGTTGTCCACATTTTGTTGAATAAAATCCTCCCAGAAAGGAACTGCAGTCCAGTGTCTCTGGTTGTAGATCAGTTGTCCATGATTTTGTTGAATAAAATCCTCGCAGAAAAGAACTGCAGTCCAGTGTCTCTGGTTGTAGTTCAGTTGTCCACGATTTTGTTGAATAAAATCCTCGCAGAAAGGAACTGCAGTCCAGTGTCTCTGGTTGTAATTCAGTTGTCCATACGAGTTTGTTTAATAAAATGCTTGCTAAAAGGACCTACCGTCCAACGTCTCTTTGTTGTAGTTCGGTTATCCACTAATTTTTTTAAATAAAATATTCGCAAAATTTATCAAATTTCAAATTTGTTTGTGGATCGACAACTTTGCTCGTTACTGGTTTTCCTCAAAAAGGACATTTTAATTCATATGGATGAGGGAAGAATTATACAGCCTTTGCCTTCGAAATTAGTCCACTTATACCCTCTATCGTCCGACAGATACAAATATTTCCATAGAGATTCCACAAGATTCTCACGAGAGTCAACATTTATTGTGAAAAGCTCCCAATAAAAAGAATCAAACTCTCAATCATTCTCTCACCATTTCAGTCGAATACGAATACACTATGAAAGCTTAAAAATTCCCCTTTGAGGGCAAAAGTTTACATCTATTCCTTGAATTTTTTTTTCATTGCGCATGTTGACACTTTTCCCCTAAAAAAAAAACACGAAGCTCTTCTCTTTCCCTCTTTTCAAATCATCAGGTGGAGGACAGAGTTTCTTCCTTTTAGCCAACAGGTTGAAATTCCATATTTGCCTCAGGCAAAAGGAATAAAAATAAATTCACAAATCGATGATTTTTTCGTAATTCCCAACCAAGCGTGATGATAGTATACACAAACACACACAAAATAAAGATAACCTCCATTCCACCTGCCCCGAAGGGTTCACACAGCAACACTACAGTCCCTTAAAAGGATTTCATTGCAAAAGTAAATGCGCATGGGAAAAATTCGCCAGCAATTCATTCAAAACGAACAAAACTCTATTTGCACTTCTCATAAAAAATGCCTCCTGCCCCACAGGGATATTTGCTAAATGCAACCCTTCAAAAGCAAGTGCCCTATATCAGTAATGAATGTTGGAATATTTCAACGTAATCAGGATGTTGGTATGCATGTATTATCCTTTCGATTTCCATTGAAACTGAAATTGATATTCTACCGTCGGTGAATAATTATGATAGATAACCTCAAAAACCCGCTCGTGCTTGACCAACATCCGGCCAAAGTAGAACGGCGGCGCTGTTCCGCAAATTTATTATCCTTTTCAAATCTGAGCAATAAATATGGAATTTCATAAGTTTGACGCGTGGGTTCGTTACATTATGGCAACAAAAAAAAAATGCATGTCCCGACTGATGAGTCTGTCACATCTTATTATTCTACATCCCGGCATGAGGTAATTCGAAAATGACGGGTTTGTCATTATTTGTGTTGAGTGAGGGAGGGTTATGGTTTCTCTATGCATACAATATAGCCACGAGTAGGTAATGGATTTACAAAGCATAAGCCTGTGATGTAATTAAATAATTTGTCCTTGAAATTATGTCGCTTGATGGTGATTATAGGGATTAGAGACTCAATCCTTTTGCTGTTTTGTTCATCTTATGGGATAGGAACTATAGATGCTTTGCTTCAATCATCTTTTCCTATTTTTGATAGAAGGGAAGGTCTTTACCAATTGAAACAGCAAAGGTGGTTCTTTGATGACGAATGTTGCAGATAACTTTTCTAGTAGCAAGGAGTTGTGTATCAGTTAAACGAGGGTTTGTTTACTGTATTTTGTGGCAAGCTAGGCCTTGTCTTTTATGTCCTCTTGAACATATATAATCGCCACTCTAGGGAAGTCGGCGAATTCCATTTAAGATGATGGTCGTCAACCGTATTTTGGCCTGTAAGATATTCCACTTGATATGATGCTCACTTAGATCTAGGAATTGTTGGCAATGTTGCTGAAGAGTTAAGCCATACAGTTTGGCCTGTCTTAGATCTGGGATCTTCCCTTAATATACAAGATGCACTTATTATGCCCCCAACTGACTTTATTGTCAATTTAGGAGTGCAGTAGAAGGATGAAAGTTCGTTCCGGAACCTTTTTAAACAGTTAAAGACTACACTTCCTGCAGCTTCTCTGGACTTTGAAGAAGGCTTTGTCGAATGTCAAAACAGATGCAGTTCACTAGGCCTTAAGGTGGACAACGCCTAAATAATGTGCATGCTGAAAAATATGCTAAATATTTTAGAGCTAGGAGCGTTCAGACTAAGGTGTCCTCATCTAGAAGCACTCCTCAAGGTTTAGCCTTTTCACTTCTTTTTGCATGCTGAAAAAGAGGCTAAATATTTTAGAGCTAGGAGCGTTCAGACTAAGGTGTCAGCATCTAGAGGCACCTCACAAGGTGGAGCCCTCACACCTCTTTTTGTAATCTGAAAAATAGGCTAAATATTTTAGAGTTAGGACGCGTTCAGACTAAGGTGTCCTCATCTAGAAGCACTCCTCAAGGTTTAGCCCTTTCACCTCTTTTTGCATGCTGAAAAATAGGCTAGATATTTATAGCTAGGAGTGTTCAGACCAAGGTGTCAGCATCTAGATGCAACTCTTAAAATGCAGCCCTTTCACCTCTTCTCTGGGAACGCGGACGATCATGGAGCCCTAGTCCTAAAATAGTCACGATTTTATAAAGCGCAGTTGTATGCCGATTCCAACGTATAGCAACTTAGTCTGGTGGCAAGGCCTGACCAAATCCATCAACTTCAGAAATATGCATGACAAGGATTCAAACAAAAACCTGTCTGCACAAGTTCTGAATAAATACACGGGCAAAAATGTATGGAAGGACTACAGTAGTCCCTGTCTAGATTTTATAAGACCATTCGTCACTTGTTTCCCAGTAGGGATGAGTGGCAAGAAGATCGAACGCCGACATTCATCGTAGCAGCAACACCGATCTATAAAGATAGACGTCGGCAGTTTTGGCCCCGGTTTTTACTCCGAAAGTCTTGGACAATCCTGTTCAAGCCGACCTCCTACGTGGTCTTAGCTGTGGTACTGGGAAAGATGACAATCCTCCATGCAGATATTATACGTTTTTCATTGACAGTCAAGCAGGATTAAAGGCAATCACTCCGTAGGTTTAAAATCGGCGGTTGTAAGTCGATGTCGCGAAGTGCTTATACAGCACATAGTGAGACTATGCTTGGGACACACAGGTGTATCTGGAAATGAAAAGCTGATGAGTTGGCAAGAAAGAATCCTCACTGGAACTGAACTAGTCCTCAACTAGAGCAATGAGCTTGAAGAATCTTTGGAACACAATTTTTCAAGGATATTTAGAAACACTTTTCGATAGGTCCATAAATTACCTACTTAAGTGCTTAGGGATGGCTTACAAAGCCATAGTTCTTCATAAGCTCCTTAAAGTCCAACATCATAACTATAGATCCACATTTATCTAAGCGTGACCGGAACCCACCTAACCTAACCTAACCTAGCATAAGTCGTAGCCAAAAAATTCTGTCTTGAAACCTGAATTGCTCAGCTTTTGAAGTAAGTTTTGAATGACCAAGCGCGCAGCAGCAGGCGACTATACTCCGGACTACCTTCAGAAGTGTTTCCACTGCTTTCAACACAAAATATGTCTGCGTTATGGATCTATGAGTTAAGGCAGCTCACTAGGTTTGTTGCCTGGTTCGGAAATAAATGCGACTACTTTACTTCCACTGATCTACCTCCAAGTTCGCGTTCTATTTAGCCCCAGTTAATAGCTTACCTAGGGTTAGATAAAGATCGTATTTGTCTCCAATTCTAAATTATGACAGCCAGCCATAGCGAGAGATATAATAGTCCACCCATTTTTACTTAAGGGCTGTAAAAAGTCAGCCTGTACCTGTTGCTATGAATGGTTTAAATGAGTTACTCTCTCACTGAAGTTTTTTCCGGATAAACATGTAATTTTACTGAACGTTCTGGAGAGTGAACCGACCATTAGTCGCATTGCTTAGCCTGTCAAAAAGGTCCCTGGAAAGTGTCATTTTTTTCCTGCAAAGTGAGGTTTAGTTGGCTTGATCATGTAAACGTGCACTTACTGTGAGAAGTTGTTCAAGCTCCAAGCTCAAAAAATGCATACAGGGCACCAGAAGTCCCTTTGAAGTACAGTTCCAACATATAGTTGAACTGACTGGAAGTCATTAGCAGTTTCTATATCTAATAATGAATTTCCCACACTACGGTGGTCTGATGGTCTGTAATTCACTGAATTTATTTTTAGTTCATTAATTATATCCTTGCCACCTAATGATGTAACAAGATGAAACCACAAACTCGTAATAAAATCCGCACTCTCATTAAAATTGCAACTCTCCCACGTTCATGTACCCCAGTTCCATTGGAAGGTAACAAAAAAAAAAAGTCCTTAAATAGAAAAGAACACCGACGACCCATCGTCGCATCGATTCAGTGATGCAAATCCAATCGGTCTTGCTGCTGCATATAAATTGGGTACTCCTTTGCAGAACTATTGACAAAGGACTCACTCACAATTACATTCCATTCAATTGTCCGTGACAAAATTCACCATCTTCTATACTGTATGCTCTCTCAATGGGCACTCGAAGAAAATAAAGAAAGCCTCTCACTTGATGATCCCCCAGGGAGGCATAATAAACACTTGTTATCCTGCCAAGCAGTTGTATTGCAGTTTTTTTTCCTGTCCTTTCAATATTTTCGAGGATCACTTCAGACATCACACAGGTACATCATTTTCAGTGTCATACTGCGCAACTTTTTGGAATTTAGCAAAAATGCCACTCTAAAGCCGCCTCCAACCGATCTATTCAAGACGACTGAGTTTTCATTTGTTCGAATGTTTCATTCACTATTTCGAGTGGATCGATTCGATCGCCTGCTGTTCACGCAACTATCTGCCAGATGGGCAAAGTTTATCTTCCTACCTGGGTTGAAGTTTTTTCTTGGCAATCCCTACTGTGCTATTTGACACAAGTACTTCATGAATGAATCGATACCGATCGTGTATATAGGGAGAATCGATCCTCGTGAAGGTCAAGTGTTATCAATGGGTTTCTAATTGTTCGAAAGTGGATTTTCAAGTTGTTTCAACTTGTTAAAAGATCATTAGCTGATTGTTTGGTTGGTGGTAGGTATTTACTATATAGGTACAAGAAGGCATGGGAATAATGTTACGATCGGTTCGGGGAATTCAGTGATCCTCGATCTATACCTGTTTGTGATCAGGTGTTCAAAGATGGTTTTGTTTTTACCTAGACAAAGGTTGTCTATGGCAGACAGTTTGTCGCCAAATTCGTCTGTGGATAGGATAGACTGCTGGACTGCAAGTGATACCGTTCTCATGGGACTCATTGAAGATCGATTGTGAGCTATGGGAAATTGGACAGGATTTAAATAGGTTTTGGGTGTCGTTTTTATCTTGTATTTTTTTAAACGAGAGAAGTGATCTAGTCGCAGAAATATGTAGCTTCTAAAACTGATCATGCTTGATAAACGATCATGAGAAATAGATCTTATTGACAAGTGATCTTGTCACTTGTTACTATGAATGAAATTTGGCCATAATTTCCTGAATTGATCGCGCATGATATTCAATTGCATAGACTTTTTGATACTCGCCGATCATGCTGATCTTACAGCACATAATGCTAACCACAACGATCAGCTAAGTGATGTAGAATTTAAAAAAGTTCGTGTGGATTTAAATGGATGTTGTTTTGTTGGCATTGTCGTTGGTGATCTTGAGTGAAATTGCCAACCGATCGAGACCGATCGTCCAACATGAAACACAGTTAGATATGCCAAACCCGCGGAACGGTTGGCAGTAAACTCTGAGCTCATGCGACAGATACTATATCGTCGTGTGATCATGTTATATGGTCATTTGTCATATAGCCCAGATTATCGTAGATCGCCAGAGTTTGAGGATCGGTTTTAAACCCTCGTTCTCTGCCTCTAACTTTACACAAAATGCTAACAGACTTCTCAAAAATCACGGATACGGCAATTCTTCAGAGATCCAATTACATTGCAATTTAAAATGTAAAAAAGCTCTTTAAGGAAATTCCCTTAGTAATATCTTGAAAAATCTCTTACACACACCAGCCCCATCATCGTCAGCCGGTTATCTCTACCCAAGACAAGAGTGTTTAATTAAAATTCAATATTCAATCAGTGCACGCCACCAGCTGAGCACAGAAAATTGTCTTTCCTTTAGCCTGTCACCATCCTCATCATAAGCATCATCATTATCATCGTCATAATCAAAAGCAGCAACATCATTTGTTTGTTCCTCCTCGACTATACAGACACAGAGAAAAACGTTCGCGCCCCGTATCTATGCCAGACTAACTTTCGTTATGAACATTTTCCGAGTAAAGTCCTGGCGACCACCGAACATACAATAAAGTTTTTCCAACCAACCACACCACCTCCTTCCCGCCATCGCCTTCGCTTCAAAATGGGGCAATTTTCATTTTATCGTTCCCATGGGTCTATAATCAAAAAGAAGCACAAATAAATATACCGCGCGCCGACAACGCACACACAACGAAGAAGAAATGTATCGAGGATACACTGAAGTTATATTCACGTGAACAAAAAGGATCTAAATTGATAAAACTGTAATAATAACGATAAAATAAGCGAAGGATAAACGGGCATCAGGGATTTGACATTTCCGACTTAATTATATTTAAAATGTATCAAAAAGGAGTGTATACATGTGTGTGTGCGTGTATTGAATGCAAATGCAGTTAAAAGGAAACAGGCTGAATGAAATCTTTATCCGTTACATGAGAGCGTGAAATTGTCTCTGCCAGGAATCGATATGGAAGACAGATTAAAAATTGTACATGCTCGTCGGATTAGGATCAGAGGATGTGAGAGAAAATTGTGCATTTTTGACATTTGTATGGAAACGTATTGGTTTTTCGGAAGTAATTTCACAGTCATTAGGAGGAGGCTTATATATATGAATGGTAGGCTTTGCATTTGGGGGTTTTCGACAGATATTCTGTGATGATTTTATAGAAAATGTCTTTCATAAAAATCTGTGTTTGTCTTCAGGTACTACGATATTGTTGAAAGGTCCAGGATCTTCTCCATATAGTACGACATCCATACTACTTATAAAATGCAACGTCCGTCTGTTCGTTTCTCCATAACTCGACCACCATTCGTCAGATTTTCATGATTTTTTTTTCTGAGTGATAGATGTGTGGCCAACTTAGGCGGTAGGATGAGAGAGAATTGCTTAGGAGTAAAGGGGTCGCGGGTTTTAAGGGGGGTTTCAAGAACCATTAGCCGTATGAGCTTGAAAAGTTCTATGTTAATAGATAAGTCAAAATTATTACATGTCTCATTCATCATTTTCCAAAATTCGTCCTATAAGGGCTGAAAAAGGAGGGTGTAAAAAGAGCAAAAAATATAAACAAACGTCTATTATAACTCAAATAAATTTTAATTTTATTTAAAAGAAAAGAAACCGACGTGCGGAGCCGCGGGCATTGCTAGTAAAATATATTTTGTATGTCTTAGGCTTACAAAACTACGTATAGAAAATGCAACCATCGGCAAGTGTCCATGTTTCTATATTTGTATATCGAATACAAACCCCTGGAATCCAAAAAACAGTTTTCTGTGTCATTTTCCTTGCAAAAAGATTTATCAACCTTCGAACTGACATAACTTATTATGTTAAAATCAAATTTTCAAACATCAAGCCTTTAGTTTGATGCAATAGAGGACGCCACGAGAGACGTTAGTACTGGAGATATAATCACCAAAGCCCTAGAAATGGTCGCAAGATGGTGCAGTGAATATCAACAAAACGTCCGCTTTTAGAACACCCTAATGTGAAACCCCTTTGTGTCGGAATTACCTACCAATTACAATACAAATTTGAGGAGTCCCCAAGAATTTTACCGGGAGCGAGCTCTAGATGTAATTTATAAATAAATAATTGGCGCAAGAGGTCCATCTATTGAACCCTAGCCCTAACTTCTCACAATCAATCGTTTATGTGAGTTTTTATTTTTGGGGAAGGGAAAAGGGAATAGGGATCCACAATTTTATGCCGAATCCGAGCGACTGATTTAAAAAAAAAAAAACTTTCTCAGGACGGCTATACTCTCGGATGCTTGTTAGACGTTCAAAAGAGATGGCGCTGTAAAATAAACCGTGAGGCGTAATTTTTGTTTTTCCCGGGGTTTAACTTGGCCTGGGAGCTCTAGTTCGGTATAAACCAGCAAAAAAAAACTCTGAGGCACTGCGCTAGTTCGAATGAAGGGCAATCGTGAAGTCCCATTTTCGACAACTTCACTGAGCAACTGGGGCCGTATAGCAGCAATAACAGGCGAATGTTGACTTCCAAATCGTCGAAAGTCTCTGGTTTATCGGCATAGACTAGTGACTTCACATACCCCCAAATAAATTAGGTAATCTAAGGGTGTGAGATCAGATGATCGCGGAGGCCAGCTCACAGGTCCATTACGCGAAATTATGCGCTCAACAAATGTTTGCCGCAATAAATTGATAGTGTCGCGTGCCGTATGACATCTTGCGCCATCTTGTTGCAACCAACAAGACCAACTCTTGCACAAGCTGGGTCTTATAAGCTTTCAAGCCAAAATCCTTCCGTAAAATCTTCAACAAAGTGGATAAGCATAGCTCTAATAAATTGCTGTGAACGATGACGAATCGACTCATTCGGATTCTCCTCAACACTGCGTTCCACAACGGCAATAAGTTCTTCTGTTCGCACTGTTTGTCGTCTTTGGGGATGTAATCCACTAGAAAAACCATTTATCGTGTTGGGAATAGCTTGTCAGATTGCGACTTCCGTATGATAAGCTTGCAGAATCGAACCATGATTTTCAAAATAAGTTTGCAGAATTTACAAGCTTTGTTCTAGCGTCAATCTATTTATCGTAAAATGGCAAAACGTGCTAACCACAAATCAACTTTCAACTGTTAAATTGACAATCTGTAGAAACAGTGTTGCCAGTTTAAAAACCAATCCAAACCGATACCCCGGTCTAGCAACTCGACTTGACATAAACAAACTGTAGGTAAATTGAATAGATTGCTGCGAAGGATTAGGACTAAACCCAACTGGTGTTTAGTTAGCATAAGAAGACAATTGAGTGGTAAGACCCTCTAATCCCTATTAAGACCCTCATAATCTTATTTTTGGGTTGTTTGGCGGAAAGGCTTCGTCTGAAGAAATAGAGTCTAGATCTAGACCTAACGACTTGTGTGGATATCCCAAACCACGTCTCATATTTTGTTTAGTAGAATTCTAGTCGGATTCACACTGCGGAAGATCCTGGAGAAGTCCCTAACATAAACGCGGATTACATGGACTTAATCGGGCGGCAAATCGCAGCGTAATATCACTGTCCGTGTGTATTGAGACGGATGCGGCGAAGGTGAGTCAATAGGGCAGGACAAATTACTCGTACTCGTATGTGCTCTCACAAGAAAAGACACCCAGCACCGACGTCTCGGACAGAACGTCACCACAGACAGACATTTGACTTTGAGTTGGTTAAGGACTTTGTCTACCTATATGCTCCACTATAAACTCAAACAATGACACCAGCGCTAAGATTAAACGAAGAATAACTCTTGCCCTGTTTGTTTTTTAGGGCTAAGAACGCAACTGCGAATCAAAGCCCTTTCTCGAATAACTAAATGCCATAACTGTTCCAACCCTTCTCTATGGCGCAGGACTCTATCAAAAGCGGATGAGGTTACCCTTGGTTGTTTCGAGAGGAAACTTCTTCGAATAATTTTCGGTCCCCTCCGAATAAACGGTTTATGGAGGAAGAGAATCAATGACGAATTTTACGGGCTGTACAGCGACATCGACCTTGCCAGAAGAGTGAAGGTCCAAAGACTGAGGTGGCTGGGCCATTTAGAACGAATCGAAGCGAATGTTCCGGCTTGGAAGGTCTTAGAATTCACATTTAAAGGAACGGCGCAGTAGAGAAAGAACGTGACTCAGATGGCGCACGTAAGTGGAGTGGACCTTAACCATGACATTGACATTGCCATCTTAGTTACCACAAGAGGTGCAGAAAATTGACAATAAATGGATGAGGATCATACAGCTCCGACTTGCAGAATAGCTGGAACAGCCTATATACTGTCCAATGCATCCTCCCATGAATCAAAGAGCGGCAACAAAAAACTGCTGGACTATTTCTACTTACGGATTCTAACTCGGAACAGCTTCTCAATATCGCAAAAGACATCATTCAGACCTGTACAGAATATTTTGAACTTCTTGTTGAATTTGCTCTAAAATGTGTAATGTTGTCAATCCCCCGTCGGCGTCAATTGTCAATTTCTAAGCAAATGAATTATTTCTGAAAGAAAATCCTTAGAAAATGTAACGTCACCGAAGCGAGTAGGAATAAAAACTTTCATTGTAAATTTAATTTCTGATTATTTTTTTTATTTTTAACAATTTGTTTGTACAACTTAACATCTGTCTTAAAAAATTAAATAAAAATTTATACAATTAAACAAATTTATATATAGCTCATCGCTTTTCTATGAATTCATCTGACAGGATACTTCCACACAGCTGCCGCTCATCGATGATGACTTTCCCTGACAACAGCAGCCTTTCTTGTCACCTTCCGACGGTGAATTGCCGTTGAAGTTAAAAGTCGGACTCTCGGAACCGCCCTTCTTCTGTTTGACACGACGATTTTGGAACCAGATTTTCACTTGTTTTTCGGACAACTTTAGTCGGTTGGCAATTTCAATTCGCCGCAAGCGTGACAAATATGCATTCAGGGAGAACTCCCGCTCGAGTTCCAACAGCTGCGTGCTGGTGAAGGCTGTACGAATTCGTTTACTGGAATCGGCATAGTCCGAGATGGTGGGAGATACTGGTGCCGGCTTCAGGGGTGATGTGTCTGGAGAGATCTTTGGTTTTTTGCTAATGAACACCTCGTCGAATGCTTGGTAATCCTGGCTGGCAGACGATGTTGGCGAGGTGCAAAAGTCCGTGCTGCTGGTTCGTCGTTTTGGCGAGTATTCTTCGTATGAGGCACGTTCTCGTTTGGCCGCAAGTAGCGATGCAGCTGCATACGGGTGGAACATCTGCGGATGTTGTTGGCCGTGAAAGGTCTGTTGTTGGATGGCTTGTTGCTGCTGTTGTTGTTGTTGTTGCTGGATGCCCAAGGAGAATAAATAGCTTCCGACATAGCATGCGGGATATGGCAGCATTGGTAGTGGTGGAACACGACGTACATCGAGTTTTTCTTTTTTCAAGGGGATATCACTGAGCAAGGACTCCATTAGAAATGATCGCGACATTTTTTTTTCTTCGTCTTATTTTATTTAAAAATTGAAATTCACAAAATCACTGAGACAGAGAACTGTATTCGATCGCAAACGATTGCAAACTGATGCTGGAGAGGTACACGATCGAGGCTTATATACGAAACCTGCATCCCTTATCCGTATTGTTAGGGTAAGTCCTGGTTTTCCTATTGTCCTTTCATTGTGAGGGTTGTTCATTGAGAGAAAAATAAAATCAGGGAGAAGGTAACAAATTGCCATTTGCCAACCCCTGCTAAATGAATGGTAATTGTAACTGTTGTGTGTTTGGTGTATTCAATTACTTAAGGATGCTCCGCCCTTTGGCAAGGTACCTGATTTTTTCTCTATCTATCCTTGTTTCATCCCTCTTTTTTTTTTTGTGGAAATATATTTCAAAGCGACAACAATGGCTGAAGAAATTCGGTCATATTTTTGGTAAAGGTTCGTGCCGTAGGTCCTTTTGTTAGGTGGAGTTTTTTTTTTTTTTTTTTTTTTAAGAACATCGTCTTTATGACACTAATCTGACACTAAACAGTGGTAATTTTCTTGAAAGAAATTAGAGTATGAATGTGTTAAGATATTGATATTTGTATTTGTCAATTTGTTATCGTGGAATCCTTTAGAGAGATTTTGCTACTATGATCCCATTAAAGCGAGGAATTTTTAAATTAAATATTGGTGTTGTAGGTATCTACTTTTAATTTGAGAGGACTTTAATCGCATTTTGATGGTAATTGTTAATTACATGTGTTGAATATCGATTATTACTGTGATTTGGCGCGCAAATCCTTTGTAATTAGTCGCGGATTAAAGGGGCTTGGGAGATTTTAATTGAAATTTTCATTAAGGATTAAGGTAGTACTACTTTATAGAAAGGAAAATATTTTGAGGTGTGATTTGTGTTGTGCAAGAGTTGAATCTAGCACCCTTTGTCCTATAGTCCAGCATGCTAACCATTGAGCACTGCTCCTACAACATCACACCCATTCGTTCATAGTTGTGGTCATTTTGAGTTTTGACAAATCCTTTCTAGAAAACCCCAAGCCGTCGAAAAATGATAAGTTACGTACCTACAAACAACTAGTTTTTGAATGATCTCAACAAACCGCACTTAGAATCCCTCCGAGGAGACAGAAGACCCACAAGTCTATCGGCTTACTCCATCAACGATTAGATAGTTGTAGGTAGATACCCAGAAGCCTTTAAAAACCTTCGGAAGGGAATGTAATTTTCTCTGTAGAAATTAAATACGGAATGGAGATAAAACTGACTTATTAGATCCAAACTTTAAATATACAGTGAGCGTCAAAAGTGAATAAATACGGATGCTTCTTTAAGTTTTCTTTAGGTTCTGGAAACAGGTCTAAAAAACCAACAATCTGTAAAAAGTATGATTACAAAATAACAAAATTTAAACATATTTAATGCCGACAGCAAAAAATTCTTTATAAATATTTAAAAAAATTTTAAAAAATATTTATATCCAAACTCCAAAGACAAATGACTTTTGACGCTCACTGTTGGTACATTTCTCTCCCCGCTCGATTAGAGTGAGTGCCATATTCACACCTAAGATTGGCAATATATGAATTACAGATCAAAAGTCATTTAAGCCTGACATCCTTCCCGACAATCCTTTCTGATGGAACAAATTTCATTGAAGAAAACCCAACTTGCTTAGCAGACATAGTCACAGAGTGGTGCAAGTAAAGCATATTCAAAAGTCTATCAAGACTTATATAGAGATTGCCCTCTGTTCCTTTCTGTATATTTCTTAAGGTCTTTCAACAACAAGTTCTAACTATTCATCGTAAAGGCACCCAGTGCGAAGGGAATAAGTAAACTAACGATTAGATGGATGGTTCGATATTTTGCAACAGAAACATATTTGCCAAACTTGGCCCCACTGCATCTGAAATAAATAAAACTGTTAAAGGATGCCATCAGGGAGGTGTACCTGTGTACTATCCAATGGACAATTGTCATACACGTCATACATTCACTTCATGAACGCCTAGGCAACGCTGGGTTCTGCAAACAAGGAAAGGCAGTCGTGAAGCGTGATCTCTAACGAGGCTCATACAAAACGTCTTACACAAAGTGTGGAACGTATGTAGAAAATGCAATTGCTGCCTTCGATTATACGGCCAAAAATTTTGGGTATAAGTACAAAAATGATTTACCGGACCTACGTCACCATCGTCATTCCAATTATTATTTAAGCTGCTATTTCACATGTCACAAAACGTGCCAATTTTTGACACACCACAAACATTGCATCATCAGATCGTCATGTAGGCATGTGTCATTCGTGAGTATGTCAACTGCGATTGACAAAATCAATCCCAAAATCAATGATTTGTCATGCTGAGTGGAAGGCGAATGACAGACGATTACACAATTTGACATTGGGACACAATTGAAACGATTCTAAACCATATTCATACTGCTGATGACTTGCAGCACATTTGCACGGAAGGCGGTTTTAGGTCCTAAGTGTTCTTTACCCTATCGCTTGGGTTTTTTCCACCTTCCGACTTTTATAACCCTTCTACAGATAACAAAAAATTTAAAAAATCCGTCATGGCTTTTGTGAGTAACTTGGACACTAAGTAACAGATTTTTATATTTACTATGAATAGATTGTTTGGCAAATCATTAGCCGATAATCGTATCATTTGCGTCGTCAACCCTGTGGATTTAATAATATGTAAGATTATTTTTCTGCCTCCGTGGCTATGATAAAAATTCTCGCATTTGGATCGAAAGAAAACATGTAGCGATGCATCTAAAAAAATCAAATTTTTTGTGCAGTCATACTTCTTTAAAAATTAAGACAAGAGGCTAGTGTCGCCTCCAAAACCGGCCGGAAAAATCGTCGAGTTATTCAAGAAAATATTCAATAACAACTCACATACTTAGGTATTTAACGGGCTACCAACCCATGAAGAGTATCTGCCGTAGACACCGCAATCCTCAATCCTCTGCGATCTCGGGCTCCCTGCGTCTAGTTTCAAGACCAAGTGCTCTGGCAGGCGCTTAGTTTCGAAAACAGAGGTACAGCCTTTGTCGTCTCGAACCTGAGGGACTGGAAATCGAATATCCTATGTTAGTTGGTGCTGTTGCGTTATTGACCATTCATCGATGTGGCCGAGCGACTGTAGGCGACAAATTTTGGCTTTTTGGACTACATACACATCTTGGATTATTTTGCTGTGGGATAAGCCAACAACGAGTCCATTCTTGGAAAGCCAACATCGACTGCTCTATATTGATCACAGCCATACAAGCTGGAAAAATGTATTGAACGTTGGAGCTTCATAAAATTGCTTTTAAAACAATCCCATTTTGGCCAAAATTCCATTATTTACCATTAATTCCATAAAATCAGCTCGAATCGTGAATTTTTTATTTTAACTTCAACAACTGCTCTTAGAAAATACCTTGAAAAGTTCCATATTAGTTTTACTTAGAATTATTTTAGTTGGTACCTACCTTGAGTAACAAAAACTGTAGGTACCGAGCTTCTGTCTGACCCACCCTCAAACTAAGCCAAAAGAAACAAAAGCTACCTTACATTTTTTTTGCAAAATTTCCTCTCAAGGCTTAACCAAAAAATGTGGGCTTGTGGTCAATCTCCAAAAAATTGAACTGAACTGTCTTTACAAGGAAGTACGAAATTCCTAACATTGTTCCCTCAAAACTAAATGGCACACCATTTGGTGCTTTCTAACACGGCCAAGTAATTAGGCCTCATTCTAGACAGCAAACCCAATATTTTGCAGAGGGTTCAGAAAGCCACCAGCGGCTTTATACTGCCTCAAAAAAGCTATTGGTAGCAAATGGGGACTTTAATTACACATTGGCTATATGTATCCGTCGTTAGACCTCTGCTCACTTAACATGGCGTTATCATCTGGTGGACTCTCTACTGCGCTTGAAAAGGTTATTCAAAACACTCACCTTAGTCGTGTGCAAAGAACGGCATACGTCTGCATCAGTGGAGCCCTTAGGACCACTCCAACAGCATCTATAGACATATTGTTCGACATGTTACCGCTAAACATTTATTGCAAGCAAGTGGTGGCAAATGTAGCCACTTGTATGAAAGCAATTCGCTTGTCGATCAGTTGGAAAACTGGTTGTCTAGAGAAAATAAAATACATCCCAAAAGATACTGATTACACATTTCCCCCGTTTAAATTAATAAGAACTTCGAAACCTACTGATTGGGTGATGGGTGATGGATGATGTAGTATCTCCGTCTCGTTTTATACAGATGTGTTCTTAATGGAAGCGTTAGTGGGAGGAGCTTTCTCCCAAGATTTAAATTGTTCTATCTCATTGCGCCTTTCTAATCACAGTGATGTGTTTCAGGTGGAGATCATGGCGATCAAGGAGACCCTGTCGTTGCTACGGTATAATGTAAAATCCGCAAGGGGTGTAAGCATTTTTACCGATAGTCAAGCCGCGATTAAATTCCTGGATTGGGTCATCTTTAAGTCCAAAACTGCCCTCAATTGCCGCTTACCTCCTGTTCCCGGACCATAGGGATATTCTAGGAAATTGCAGCCGACGAAGTCGCTTGCATGGCACAACTATGTCAATTCTCCAGGAAAAGGAGAATTTTTATATGCCTCTCTATAATCACAGGCAGTCAAACTGCACCACATTCCCCATCACGAAACATATCTGGGCCATGCTGGATCTCAAGCGCTCCAAAAATCTTGTATTCTAAAAAAAGATCCACTATACTATCACATTAGTAGGTGTCATTACTGATGGTCATCGCTTTATTGACAGGCATGCTCTCCGGCTGGGCCTTCTTGCCAACGATTTCTATAGAAGCTGCATGGACAAGGAGGAGGAAGAGATTATTCTTCATCTCGTAGTAAAATACTTCTTCGACAATCTCAGCGAACTCGCTAATACAACCATAAGTTGCCTTCAACGCTTTATTCTTAGCTCCAGTTGGTTCAACGGGTAGTTGTAAGATGAGTTGCTCCTCTGGTATCAAAATGGATCTTCTCTGACCTAATTGAGGTTCCACTTGTTGCTGTCTGCCACTCTAACCTAACTTAACTTACCTTAAAATTTAAATAAAATTTTTTGCTGGGTAAATAAAAGAAACTTTTAATATGCGGCGCCACTTTGAATTGAAAAGGGATACTTAAGCTACTTTTTGAACACAAGTCTGAATTTGGTAAAAATAGTCCAAAAGTCTGTGTTACTCAAAAATCAATAAAGTTAGTAAGCAAAAGTCCATTTTGATGTCTTCATATAGGTTTTCCTTTTTTTTCTAAAGGGCCCCACAAGTCTTTGTGATAAAGGGCCTAAGAATGACTTAATACTGCCCTGGGCACAATATTGTCCACTAGAAATTTTTCTTTGAATATATGCTTGTGTGGTACTTTAGTCTCAATAAGTTGAAGACTCTAAGGACGTCAACCATAAACATGAATCACATTTTGTATGAATGTTGAAGGATAAAAATCTGCAAGTCTGTTTTAAGTGGATAACTTTTGTGTTTCTCTACAATTGGTATGACTCCTCTAGGAGCAATACCATCCACATAGTATGTTGATAGATAGTAGACAAAATTTTGAACTAGAAATAATCTAATTGGTAATTAAAAGTTCACTAAAATCTAAGGACAAACTGCCAAATTTCCTTTCCTTTCTCTTTCTTACCGCGTGCTTATTGTCATTGTCCTTTCTTACATTTCCTATAATAACAAAAGTCCACTTTTAACTATAACTCGACCAACCAAATGAATTCAAGTGGAAAATCACATCAAAAGAATACAAAAAGGACCTCTTATAGAAGTTAAGAACCCCTCATTGACCACGAGCGCACGCAACTCACCATCAGCCACTGTCCATCTGCCGGATCTTCCAACTACTTCCAATTTCAGTTGAAAATCCGCAAGAATTGCAACAAATTCTTGTAAAAAAAAAATATAATTCAGCTAAAATTCCGCACACCTCCGTTCACCAAAGAAAATCAATTACCCAGAAGCATTACATTGCCCAAAGAGAGGATCTTCTTCAGAAGAATAAAGGATTTTTTTCAATTGCACAATGCCCACATTAAATTATCGTAACAGTTACATAAACCTAAATGTCCTTTTTTTTCCTATCTCCCTCTTTCTCTTTCTTTTTGTATAATAAAATATATTAAAAACCATAAAAAGGTTCGTTAAGGATCCACTCTCAACAACAATTAAATCTTTGACATTGCAAACACTGAAGAAATTATTGCCATTTGTCATTCCAATTTTATCGTCCTTTAAGTGCGTTTTATTATCGAATTGTCACCTATTCGATGTATAGTCAGACACCTACAATGAAGGAACATATAATGCGCAATTGACACTCAATCTTAGACAAAAATGGACGACAAACACTGATCGATAGAATGCCAAAAAAGTAAGAAGCAATGAATGAAAAGAGGACGAAGGAAAATTTCATTAAAAAAAATAAAAAAATACTGGCAAATAGGATGAGTGTGTATTTACACACTATAATTCCATAGAACTGACCGAATAATATAAAGGATAAAGGATCGCATTGCGAAGGATGCCTGTAGATGAATGAAAAGAGTGCGGCGCGCGCACAAAAAAAAAATCAAGTCAAGCGTTCTATTTTTTTTTATATATACTCGTATAACAGAACAAAAAGGACTCATTGATGAATGAAATATATTATTGATCTACGAAGATCCTTTTATTAGGTCGACGAAGCAATATTTTGTGTTCAAAAAACTTTTTGCCGACACATTGGAATCCGATCTGAATCGATGATCCTTTTGGGGGAACAATCGTGTGGGCAACACTTGTAGTGCAGTTGGTATTTTGTGCACGGGGGTTATAAATGTTGTAGGAGTCCTTTTTTTATTTAGTGGCATTGGTCATTAATCAAAAACGCTGCTTGTTGTATCGGTCATTTTGCGGTCGCTTACTGTGGTGGGTCGTCTGTGCATTTGTCCACTGTTAGTTTTGGTTGTTTGTTTTCCTATGTGAAAGCGAATGTCCTTCGGGCATTGTTTAAACAGCGGAGGAGGGTGAGCGTGGAAATTGCTTACACAACAAACATTTAATATATCGTTTGGATCTTCTTTTTTTTCTAAGGAAAACTGTCAAACTGGTGTCGAAAACACAAAATCTATGAAAATCTGTGAAAAGTGCCACAGGGCTTACAAGTGGGACCTGCTCTTTTATGAAATAGGGAAAAGGGTTTTAAATTACTATAAATTGTCTAAAAATCGTTTTAACACATTCAACGCATATGGAAACTTTTAATTGTAGTCTTTAACCAAGTTAGTAGAAGGACCACAAGGTTGTAAAATGGAACCAAAAATAAATCAAAAAATATGTTTCAAAGCCTGAGGGCGTTCAAAATTCGAAATGCTGAAGGATGAGGGAGTTCTATGGATTCCAGACCTGGCATTTGGTAACTTGTCTTTCTATTTATAGCGTATATCATTGAGACTTGTTTAAGTAGTTCTGAGCTCTGAGGTCTGACTAGTCAAAAATACTAAAGTTTCGAATGTAGGTACTCCAAATGGTCAAACTCTCAAACGCAGTCAGATCAGAAAGTTCTATGGATTCCCACAGCCCTGGCACAAAAGTTGGGATTCTATTTAGAGGAGATACCAGTGAGACTTGTTAAATGACTTATGAGGTCTTAGTTCTACTAGATTGGCAACTAGAATGAATATTTTAATAAAAACAAATAAAACCAATTTATATTTTTAAAAACGACCTTCGTGTCAATACGAAATAAGTACACGGTTAGTCAGCGCGAGGGGTACCCGGGTACCCCCATACATTTTGTATGTAAAAGAAGAAGAATGATGTAGATAAAGTATTAAAAAGTAGTCAAGAATAAATTTGACTCAGTTCAGAATCTATATTTCAAAAATTATGGTTTCACTGACACTGACACAGGGAGGCATATTTACTTATTCATTACATTTGTAACGACAAGAAGGTCTCACCGGAGACCCCATCAAATACACACATCAATATTATGTATGCTGAATCAGGAATAAATTCTGCATCGATTTAGTCATATCCGTCTGTCTGTCTGTCTGTCCGTTGAAAACAATCCTCACGAACGCGCCAGTGACATCACGCTGCGTTCTCCCGATTATGTCGATGTCGTCCGCGTAGGCGAGTAGATGGACGGACTTTTGAAAGATACTGCCTCTGGTGTTGGCGTTTGAGTTTTGCACTATTCTTTCAACAACGATGTTGAAGAAGTCACATGACAACGCATAGCCTTGTCGAAATCCTTTTCTGACACCGAAGGTCTCGGTGAGTTCTTTTCCGACCTTGATGGAGCAGCGTGCATTCTCCATTGTCATCCTGCACAAACGGACGAGTTTGGCAGGTATGCTAAAACTAGACATTGCTCTGGGGGCTTATTCCCGAATGCACGGCAATCCGTCACCTGAATAGCTATCGCTTTTGACAGCTTTTGGAAATACAAAAATACCAATCCGCCATGAAAAGCGATCCGCCGCGCATTTGTGAATAAGCCCCCTGTATAGCTCGTCTCTATAAATGCTGTCATAGGCCGCCTTAAAATCGATGAAAAGGTGGTGCGTATCGATTTGGACTTCCTGGGTTTTCTCCATGATCTGCCGCAGTGTGAATATTTGGTCGATGGTAGACTTTCCACACTGATAGGGACTAATCAGGTTGTTGACGAAAGGCTTCAGGCGTTCACACAGCACGGCAGATAAGATCTTATAACTGACTAGTTAGGCCTTTTCAAGAAACACTAATGAGACTCTACATAAGACCCTTATTATCTCAGTTCTGCTCTATGGCGCAGGAGCATTGACCTTAACAAAGGTGGATAATGAACTTTTTGATCGTTTCGAACGCAAAATTATTTAAAGGATTTCTGGCCCCGTTTGCTTTGACGGGCTTTAGATGAGAAGCGAACTCTACGAGCTGTACCTACAGCTAAGTTGACTTCGTCACAAAAGTACGTATCAGTCGACTAAGGTCTGAAACACACATGCGATTTCAATCGCGCGACTGTTTAGTCGCAAAAAATGAAACACACGCATTTCAATGTGAATGCGCGCACATAATTTTGGATTTTATGTGCGCGCATTCCTATTGAAATGTGTGTGCTTCATTTTTTGCGACTCAAAAGTCGCACGATTGAAATCGCATGTGTGTTTCAGGCCTAAGATGGCTAGCACATGTAGAGCGAATAAACACCAACGCCCCGGCCCGAAGAGTCTTCGATTTAAACCCTGAGGGACAACGCAGTAGAGGCGGACCTCGCCTTAGATTAGATTAGATTATTGGTCGGTAGAGCCTTTACCGGCCCTGGCACTGCGGCCTCTCTAAAGGAGCCTATTGTGCCATCCCTGGTAGGGTCCTAGAGCCATCTTTTTACTCCGGAGACAGTCAGGAAGATAAGTATCTTCTCTGGGGGTAATTCAGCAAGATTTGCCGAGGTTATGATTTCTTCGCCAAAGACTTTCTTTCTAAGACGAAAAAGAGCCGGACAATCCATGAGAATGTGAAGAGAGGATTCATCACTCTCTAGGCACAGCCCACATGTGGGGTCTGATGTGACTCCGATTCGGTGAAGGTGTTTTTTCATAAGACCATAGCCAGTAATAATTTCTGTCAGGATTCTTAGGTTGTTTTTATCCAGACCTCGCCTTAGGTGCTACGCACAAGTAGAAGGGGACCTCAACCAACTTAAGGCGTATTTTTTGAGAATCTATAGCTAGCTCACTTTTACTTTTACATGCAGAACTTGTATACTCACTTTTGGTTTTGTTATACTCACTTCCCAAAAAAATACGCCATTAGTGTGGGCAACTATAGGCGCTTAGGCAAAGATTAGGAGAGGCGTGGTAGCTGAGGCCCAGGTCCAATTTTGCGAAGTGTGTGAGCAATCGATTCACAGAAAAGCACATTTTCAAATGGATCTGTATACAATCTGTATATATTTTCTTCATCAAAACAAAAGAGTTCAACACCGAACTTGTCTTTCAATTGGCAAAACTGGTCAAGACTGTTACTAAAGTCACGGGTAAATTGACAATTATATTTAATTTGTTTAAATAAGACTTGCAAGACTATAATTGCATTAAAAGATACCAATCAAGGTGCGTAGGCACGCATCTATACCCCCCTCTCGACGAGATTTATTTTTCCCATTGAAGAGTTAATAATCAGATTGTCAACAGTAGAAGCTGCCAACACAGAGTACCTCATTAAAATCATGTTTCCGCAACAAACTTTTCAAAAATATATTCCATTCCCAGTAACTATGGTTATGGTCCTGGCCCAACCCCTTTTTGCATCTCTTTCACATTTCACATGTCACTATTGTCTCTGAAACAAAATGAATAAATAAAATTCGTTTCACTATACAAATACATGGTGACAAGGAAGGTAGCGCGCAAAATGATTTATTATCCATGTATATCGCTCCCTGTTCATGTTGGCTTACTTATACCTACCAATGGTAATTTTATTATTCAATAAAGAAGTACTTTATCAATCATCATGAAATCATTCGATTGAAAGGAATTAAAATCTCCCCTATACGCTACGCGAGAGAAGGGTGCCCAGCCCAATACGCACAAGCCAACGACGAATGAGGGATGGACCGTTGAAACTATATGGCGGCCGCCATCACTTTCAAATTTCAAACAACAACCCTCGAACAAAATTTGACAACAAAAAGAAACACACACGCATAACATATGGATGTCCTTATATCCTTTGTGTCGTTTCTTGTTTTCCTTGTGGCAGATGAATAATACTAATAATTACAATTACTTCTTATTATCCCTTTTAAATGAATGAATGAAAAGGATACATAGAAACTGCTTAGCCATGCGCGCAGTTTGTTATCCTTGTTTTTTTTATTCATCTATTGGCTTTTGGGTTAACGTGGCTTCCATTTGTTTGCTTGGGTTCTTTAATTTTATTTTATTTTTTTGTCGACGAAAAGAATGTAGATTCATAGTGACAAGAGTATAAAGGATATCATAGGGTCACGATTTGCATAATGTTTACTATGCTCGCGAGGAAATTGATATATGAAATAATAATCACACATAACAAGGACTATCGTATTTGTTTTGTGGGCAATTTGTTAGCTGTTTTAAGCGCAGTTGTTTGTGCGTCCTTTGAATTGATTGAGAGATGAAATTATTTTTGGCCCAGCACATGGTAATCCTTTCAGAGGAATGGCAAGTTATTTCAATGCGGTTTTGGCAAGGAAATGAAACGATGTGGGAAAATTGCTGATGAGAGAGGACTTGCCCATCAAGTTGCTTGAAAAAAGGAAGCCTGAAGCCTGGTGGCACTTTACATTTTTTTTTCTGTGGCTGGTAATTTGACAAAAAGCCTTATGAGTCGTTTTAATAGGTGAAAATGTTACTCTTAAAACATAATCTGTTTAAAAAAAAGAGCTGGTGCCAAGTGCCAACGTTGTGGGACTCTATAAAATCGGCTGAACTGTTTGTATTTGGCAATTTTAACAGCTTTAGGGGGTCTCGAATTTATTGAATTACTTTTTTACTTAGGTGGCGCTACAGTCCTTGGCGGGTCAGGACCTCAACCAACACATGCCTCTCCAGTTAGCCCGATCTTTGGCTAACGCGCCTCCAGTTGCACACCCCAAATTGGTTAAGGTTCACTTCCACTTAAGACGAGGTGTTCTTCTACTGCGTTGTCCATCCTGGTTGGAATCGAAGATCCTTCGAGCCGGAGCGTTGGTGTTCATTCTCTCTATAAATCGTAGTCATCTTAGTCGACTGATACGTATATGTTTGTGCTCAAGTCAATGCCGCTGTACAGCTCGGAGAGTTCGCTGTTAGATCTCCTCCTCCAACGCCCATCAACGTAAACGGGGCCGAATATCACTCGAAGAATTTTGCGTTCGAAGCGACCAAGGAGATCTTCATCATGATTCGACGCCATAAACACGACTGAGATGATGAGGGTCTTAAATATAGAGTCTCCTTGGTGCTTCTCTACAAGGCCTTACTAGTCAGTTGTTGGGAGATTATAGGTTTAACAAATACGGACACGTGGCGGGTATTGTGAGGACCTACAAGTCGCTAATCTTCTCTGTGAATGTCAAGCTTTTCCTATTGGTCAGAACAGAAGGAAGCACCTTCGACAACTTAGAGGAGGAGGCTGGTTTCTTAAAGAAAATTAAAACAATTTTTAGATTATGTATAGGGAAATCTAGTGTTTTGACGAATTGGTTTAGGTTCTGACCGTGAAGGTAACCCAGGGATGATGATGTGCCCAATATGATGGCCTAGTCTATTGTGATAAAGTCACACCCTAACAACCTAACCTAACCTATTCCAATTTGAAACATAAATAATAACGGCTGGCAAATGGAGACCAGATAAGTGCGAGATGAAAACTATCCAGGGCCCAGATTACGTAAAATGAAAACGATCGAACGATGTCGTTTCGATACTAGCAGTCTCTATCTATTGTCACAGATATAATAGATTTAGCTTTAGTGAAAACGATGTCGTTCGATCGTTTTTATTTTACACGATCTGGCCCCAGTCAAACTAGTGGGGGCTACGACTAAGAACAAGTTTAAAAAAGCCTGGCGGTTGACTACACCCGTGACATTGGCATTTTTAACGCGGACTCGAAGCTAAGCTTGTTTAACATTGACAATGCATTCGATCTGGAATGGTCGATCTATAAGGTTGAGACAATTGTTAGCGCGCTGCCACATGGAGCGCTTGTCTCAATGTCTTGGCGCAGTGTTGTCGACACTGGATACGATCCACAACTGATTGCATTCCACGGTATAGGCTTTACAAACAAGAAGAACTATTGGCAAGTGGAATCACAGCAGAATCTCGATATTCTAAACAAGATCATCAGCATTGAGCACAAAATTGACAATTTAATTACCTCCGGTGAGTTTGAAATACAGAATGGCACAATAGTCGATCTGACAAAGCCCGAATCTATTGAACACATAAGCAACTTGTTAAAGGGCAACATGGATATTTTGGACAAGTATTTCTTCAACGCATTGGTGGGTGTTAGCTCACAAGTTTGTCAGCGGTTCGGGATTAGATGATTTTACTATTGTCCACATGCCTTGATGAACTTCAAGACTATGCCGCATTTTACATATTGTCCAAGATAATTATCGACAAGTTTTATTCATACAAGGATCAACATGCGCCATATACTGAGAAGGAGCTGCACCTTCCTTGAGTCAAAATTAGTGACGTTGAGGTGACCGAACTGAAGATTTACTTCGATTCATCGATGTAAGCACTTTACTTAAACATGATGTCTACCACGATGGCAAGATGTTTTAGAATGAAGCCCTCCTATTCCGTCAACAGCGCCTGAACCACAGGTCATTCAAGTACACCATCAAAGTGGGCGCTGGCGAGCCTCAATTGGTTGTCATTCGCAGCGAGATTGGTCCTGCGTTCGACGAATACGATGAAAAGTTGGGCATCGCACAGCAACGCGCCAACTTTTTGATGTGAAAGTGATCAAGTGTAGCTCAGGCGACTTTTATTGGACTTCTATAGTAATCCTTCTGGCTACTTCGAGTTGTACCACCATCTTATGGATATGTGTAGTTACATATTCGACAAGACCAATTTTCGGCCACAATCTTCATTCCCAGATCGTCTGGTCTAGCCACAAGGTTGGGTTGCTGGGTTGCCAATGGTTATGTTCTTCATGACATAATGCCTATTCGACAAACTGTCATTTGGATATCCTTTGGACAGGAAAATCTTAGACTTCAGTGAGTTCAAAGTGCCCAATATGTTCTACAAGAATGTCAAGTTCTGCCACATGGACAAGTTTGACAAATATTATCCAAAAAGTATGAAAATGATGGAACTTTTGACAAAGATTATTAGCCGTTAAGGTATAGTCATTAAATCGAAAAGTTAGCTTTAAAGCGAGCGTATAATTAAATTTCTAAGAATGAGATCTGGTTTTCCCTTGAACTCCTAGTACACTCATGTTTTCTGTCATAAATCAAAATATGGCACGACATTAAAAGGCTGAATCCATCAAAAAGCAAACGGTGTGCCGAGGATTCTGGGCCACTACAAGGGCCGGTTGTGTTCCGCTTCAAGTAATACGCGCCAAATTCTTTCTTAATTACCGTGGCTCCTTCTCAAATGTTTTGCGCAACGTACATATTTCTCGGGCCATTAGCTCCCCTTCAATTTTTTGTAAAAGCACATACACACGGTATATATTTTTCAAAAATACCAACGGCCATAAAATAAAAGTCTCCAAATTTACCAAAGCTTCAATCCAATGTAAAAAAAAAAATAAAAAGGAGCAATTGAAAAAAGGGAGGAAATTTCTACAGCATAAACACAAACCATTGCAGAAAATATCCCAATATGGCAGTACGCAGCACCAATGATTTCAACCACTAAACGAAGAGAATGCTGTCTAGAATAGGTAGTGTTACCAGTGTGCAATATTTTAAAGATTTTCAGAGGAACTTAACGAAACTTTTCCTCGAAATGTGACAGAACCAATTCCAGTTAAACAATAAAACTTTGAAACTAGTTTCGGTACGAATACAAGATAGAATAAATTAGCGTAGACAACCTTTGTATTTTAGTACTGACCAAAAGCTCAAATGAAGCCATCTTTAAGTGGTTATTAAGTTTCACAACCATAACATTGAGCTTAAAGGAGAGAGAGAGAGCTTTATTTGTTGTTCCTTTCCTATATAGGTAAATGCCGAAGGTGTTGCCCCTGCAGATGGATTTACAGCACTCTACCATCGGTCTATTTGAAATTATTGGTGACTTTCACAAAAATTCTGCAACTTTCTGCAACAATTCTGTTAGAAATTAGTTGTGTTTTTATGAAACCTCCAAAGCCAGTGGTTGCCAGTAGTTGCCAGTTGAGGCGCATTTCACATGCTAATTAAAACAACAACCTGCTGGCAGCTGCTGACAACAACTCTTGTATTTCTCCCCAGTCGGAGAGCTGCTGGCTGGCAGCTGGCTAAATTCAATTCACAATTAACAAACAGGGGGCGCTGAAAGCAACAAGTGGCTTAGAATTTCCGTACAATTTGCTTAAATCATAATGGCGTTCCTATATCATGCACACAACATTCCAGAGAAAAATGTCAGAATTTATCAAATATTTCTACCAAGTGCATAATTTTATACTGGCTAGCTTCATCTTGCAGGCAGGTTTCAAAAAAACATGCCTTATGTTTGCTAAATAGACGCAGGTGGCTCGGATAATTGGAGAGCCACTTCAACCAATTAACTGTGCGTAACTGGATGTAGCTTGCTAGGGACCGAGGTGGTTGGAACTGGAAGGACTTTTGGTTGAAGCCGTGGTCCGCCGTGGTGAGCGCTATCAAAAGTAAAGTAAAGTAAAGTACGAGTAAGTAGCTAGACGCAGTTGTTCTGTGGTTAGTGTTCTGCACTACTAAGCGGGGAATCTCGGATTCAACCACCTAAAAAAAACAAGTCGTTGTGAGAAGCTAGGCCTAGGGTGCCCAATTTCGCTTATTATCTATATTTTGTTAGCATCTGCACAGCACCTTATATGTAGAAGTACCTAGATAAAGTACAAGTTCTGCAACCTCGAAGAAAATAAAAGCTTCAGAAATTATCCTGCGAAATCAAAGCTACCACGGTTTGGATAGGTTCAAAACTCCTAACTCGAGGGACTAGTTTATTCTACTTTATGGCGCCGAGTACTGAAAATGGAGAGCTGAAACTAGGCACGAATTTTGCGACGAATATTCTGTCCAGCATGCAAGGAAGGTAGTCCACTAAGGGCTAGAGACGACTCGACTTCCATTCCACATACCTATCAAGTGTCAAGCCCATTCGGATGCTTGACATCTTGGTGTGGATAACTGGAAACTACATGTGTACCCTGGATCGTAGAGAATTAACGGTTAAAGTGGCAAAATAAATATCATGTTGTGCAGTCGCTCCACTTTTCTGAATTGCTCAATCCAATCCAGGGCATTGAGGATGGGATGACAGATCCATCGCCTTAAGAAGAGCGGAAAATAGTCTCACGCTAGAGGAAGTCACTTTTGCGATAAAATGGTTAAAAGCTGGCAAATTTTCCCGAGTGGATAAAATTCGGCCAAAAATGCTGAAGGCCTTATGGGATAAAAGATATTGCTTCACTTACAGGAGTATATCACTTTTTGGTTGCCAATGCTGATGGAAATGCGTTGCAGAGCTGTGGTCGATGCGATTTTCGTACGGGCAGATAAGCACAACCGACCAGTTATTGACACTCGGAATGGTAGGTACTTAAGAAGGCTACACCTGTTTACTCATGCTATATATATTTGAAGAGAGCATATACGACTGAGTCCCTCGGCGTAAACTCTGGAGGGTCATTCTATTTTTTTACACAAGCTGTGTTTGGGCATAAACTCAAATCTTTCATCGTGGCAGTTGGCCTTCACCAGGGCTGCATTTTGTCTCATCTTCTTTCCATGTGGACTAGATGTCACAGCATAGTCTTGGCGAAGAACGTTTTGAATTGGGAGATCTAAGAATAAGTCATTGTTGCTCATCACTGATGGCTTGGTCATCCTTATTGGGTCCCCTCAGACTAGACTTCAACGCACATTCGACCGATTTTTAGCCGCGGTTTTCTTAAAGCTGAAATTAAAGTAAACGTGAACCAATCTGAAGTGATTGTCATCTCCAGAACGCCTGTTCGTTATTTAAATGCACTCTGAATGCAAGCGGAGTCCCATTTTGAAACAGTTCGAGAAGTTTAAGTATCTCGGGGTCTTATGCACGAGTGATGCATGGAGCAATGCTGAGTTTTCCTGTTCGTCAGGTCAGGCTGGGTCAATTTTGACACAGCTTTGTCATTTGTTTATTAGGAGGACTGAACTTGGTATCAAAGCTAAGTTATCAGTCTTCAATTCTGTATTGGTTTCAACTCTTTATGGTTATGGTCAAAATTACGTCAGAGCCACATATATATGTGGCGTGCTATACATATCGTGTACTAGCACCTTAAGATTTGGGTACATGACAGAAAGATAGAAGACCCTATTAGAGATCGTATTAGAAACATCAGAATACGTAAGGAACTCAACGCCGAGAAGCTACTTGTCCGGACGGAGCTCGGTCCTTGCTTCGATGGTTTGGTCATGTTAAAACGCATGTCCCCAATCAGGATCCCAAGACGTGCTATGGAATTCGTACCATCAGGCAAGCGTACTGTGGGAAGGCGCCGAATGCGATGGTTAGATAAAGTCATAATGCCTACTCTACCCGTATAGGGATTGCCTTTGATGATTTAGATTCAATTATGGAGAATCAAGAGTTACTTGAGCAACGTACACCCGCGACCAACTTAATGGATAAGAGGGCGATTGTGAATAAATTAATTAATGAATGTTTGGTGGCCATGGTGTAGTGGTTAGAGTGTTTGCCAATAACCTCAGAAATAAACAATATCAAGGGTTCTCCAATCACCACACCAAAGAATGGCATTGCTGCTTATACGACATTAAAGCAATAAGCAATCGGATGAATTACCTCAAGACAAAGTTCGGCAGTCAAACATTGAAGCACACCAACCCCAAATTATTTCTTTAAATAGAAAAGGTATCCAATTACTTAAAAAAAATCACGTCTTCGACACGAGGCGACATATTCCCTATTCTTTGACAGAGTCTACCCCTGACACAGATTCAGGTAAACGACCTTATTACGCCAAAGTACATGCTCTCGTGGTGTCAAACATTTCTTTAACGTCACTTACCTATCATATTACCTATATCATCCCAAAGCTATCCCTAATCCTGAGAAAAACATCAAATCAACACAACATGACTCTTGACATTATCAACTCGTCTCTCTCTATTCATTCGTATATCCCTTCGAATCGCTTTATTCGTATATATATTCGCATTTCTTAATATAGCGCGATAGTCTAATAGCGTGTGTGTGTCACCTATTTATAGGTAAACATCATTATCCATAGAAATGTTATTTACCTCGTCTGTATAAGGATGCAGCGACACGATAATAATTTCAAATTCTGTATCTCCATGATTTCAAATAAAATTTAATCCTGTCCCGTTAAAAAAACATAATAAAAAATCAGTCAACATCACTCACCTTGAGTTTTACTTTTCGCATAATTTTCGTCTCCTCCCAGCGATCCAGTTCGTCCCATTCCTTGCCACGTTTCTTTAACAAATAATAGCGATACATTACAATAGTAACAGCTACCAAGAGGGCGAGTCCTGTCCCAGTAGCTGCACCCAACACCGCCGAACTAACCATGACCATCGTGCGGTTTTCCCGAGAAAATTCAACTGTGTTTCGTTGAGGGATATCTGAAACGAGGAAAGCATTCAAAAGTGGGATGAGAAATTGTTAGTCCTGAGAGCGCGAAAAAATAAAGCGAAGAAAACTGCAATTACCATCGCATTTTGGGTTCGTCTTTTTGTTTTGTATCTCCAAAAGAAATTTTGTTTTTGTTCTCCCACTCAGTGGAATAGACTACGACGTACATATTTATTTAAATATTTTTTTTCTGAGGGTATTTGCATTAATTGTCGTTGTGACGCTGAAGGCACACCCCATCAGCTCCTTGTATCCTTATTTTGAATAATAATATTATTTGGTTCGTATTTTTTCTTATTTTTTTTCCCCCACTTTAGGAGAATAACGAATAAAGTGCGATGTATACAGAAGAGCTGATTTTAAGAAGCACTTCGATTTAAAGATATTCCTATAGTCACATTGAATCGACTTAAAAATTGTATTTTTGAAATGACTCAGATAAGCCACTACTAGACAGACTTCCTTTTGGCGTGAAAAATTAATGTGGTGCTTCTGCGATGAAAGTCTTCAGAAAAAGAAGAGTGTTGCCTCTCAAGGACACAGATGTGCTTCTCATATCATCGCACAGTACAGCATAGTCCCTGTAGATGTTTTTAATCACACTTATGCGATACAACAATTATGAAGGTATCTTGAGATGCTATTTGCCATGAGTTTTACTAAGGGAAAGGCGAGAATTTAATTATCCTTGTTCAATTACGTTTAATTAACAGTGTTTCTGAGAGAGGAAATAACTTTTTTTTTTTTTAAGATGATCCTTCAGAGGTGGATAGAGGATACTGGATAGTGTTTTTCTGTTTTAGCTTTAGAGGAGTCTTGGTGTTGTGCACTTAAACAAGCTTCTCCCAAGTTCATTATTGGAGCTGTCAAAGAGGTTGTATTAATACCTTAGAGGAGAATATTTGACGCGACAGGATGTGTGGAAAAATTATGATATGATGACCATGATGGCCAATGACCAATATAACAGATGGGATAATGCAGTTGATATTAGCTGATGCCTAAATTCACTGAGTTTATTTTTGACAAGTTCGACGGATTTCTTTGGAGGGGTCTTCATATTGCTTATACCTTACCATTGCCAGTTTGTTCGATTCAAAGATAAATAGCAAGAATTTGAGATCTAGAAGCAAAATTATGTTGTATAAAAGCAGAAGAAGCAACCGTCTTTATTACTGACAGCTTCATTTTTGTGGTTTTGCATCCTAACTGACAGACAATGCTATAATAACAATCAGACGAATTATAAACGTTTTTGTACCCACTTATTAATTAAGTGTTTAGCTACTGTGTCATATTAAAGGCAGCATGTCAAAAATTGACACGATTCTTGACATGGTGTAAGAGTAACTCATTCATTCATTCATTCCTTCATTCATTTTCAAATGGTCCGCTTGTCTATTAAGTGGGTTGCGGGTGTAGGTTGCTTAAGTGGACCCTCCATAGCTCTCGATCCTCCGCCATTGACTCCAAATCATCAAGGGCAATCCCCATACGGGTAGAGGAGAGATTATGGACTTGATCTAACCATCTCATCATAGATCTACCTAGAGGACGCCTGCCCGATGTTACGGATTCCATATAGCACGTCGTGGGATCCTAGTTGGGAACATGCGTTTAACATGACCAAACCACCGAAGCATGGACCGCTCCGTCCGGAGAAGTAGCTGCTTGACATTAAGTTCCTCATATATTCTGGTATTTATAATGCGATCTCTACGGGTCACACCAGCAATACAACGGAGAAATGTCATTTCGGCAGCTCTATGCATTTATTTCTACAACTTAAAATTACAGCATGCGATCTAACAAATAGTTGACGCCAATGAAGGGATAAATAATGGCAACGACAATATTTTTACCACTCCACTGGGAGCACTCAGACCCATTGTTATGCATTTGGTAAAAATATTAGATAAATTCTGGCATTTTCCTCTGGAATGTTGTGTGCATGAGATAAAAACCCCATTATGGTTTAAGCAAATTGTACGGAAATTCTAAGCCACTTGTTGCTTTCAGCGCCACCTGTTTGTTCATTGTGAATTGAATTTAGCCAGCCAGCAGCTCTCTGGCTGGGGAGAAAATCAAGAGTTGTTGCCAGCTTGCCGGGAGGTTGTTGTTTTAATTAACATGTGAAATGTGCCTCAACTGCCAACTACTTGCAACTACTGGCTGGCGAGGTTTCATAAAAACATAACTAATGTAGGTACTTCAGCAATGAGGAGCTTACAGTATCATCATCATCACTCACCAGATCAGCGCCAAACATGTGCAATCTGATCCTAGCAAAAGCAGGACAATAACAAAGGAAATGATCCGAAGTAACGTCGCCCTCTCCACAAGCGTTGCAGACAGTGGTATCACTGAAGGCTATAGCACAAGCACACTTAGATGCTTAACAAATTCAAAGTGTCCCCACAGGAATGTCGCAGACTTCTTACTGACTTTCGGGAGCGTGCGTTCATTCTGCACACATCGTTTAGAAACCCAATGGAGGCTCTACTCTGACCGAGGACGCAAAAAGACCCAGCACAGGTTCTGGTCCTGAGAAATTATCCTCTGAGCCTGCCTAGCAATCTAATCGAATATTTCATTTCCCGCAGTCCCAGTGTATGACCTGAGACCAAGACAAAAGTAAAAGAATTCAGCCTAGCGACAGAGTTCACAGAGTTTTTGCATTCTCGAACTATTTTGGAACGGGTAACATGCTTGAGCAAGGCCTTAAAGGAAGCTGTACTGTCGCTACAGACGCAGATACTCGACCCGCGCCACATATTCGACAGCCATTAGGATAGCATAGATCTCCGCTTGAAAAACAGAAGCGCATGCTTTCCGAACGAGTAAGCATTAGCATTAGAAATCGATTTTTACGAAGACACCAGCACCCAACCCTTAACTAGTTTTGGAACCATCCGGCAAAATTCGACTACATCCCAAACCAGGCTCAGACAAAATCTGGCCGTAGTTACCTAATCATGAAAGTTGAATCTAAATTTGCACAACAGCCGAAGTTCCGGTGGCATTAGTTGTGTTTTTATGAAACCTCGCCAGCCAGGAGTTGGCAGTTGAGGCACATTTCACATGCTAATTAAAACAACAACCTGCTGGCAACAACTCTTAATTTTCTCCCCGGCCGGAGAGCTGCTGGCTGGCAGCTAGCTAAATTTAATTCATACTGAACAAACAGGTGGCGCTGAAAGCAACAAGTGGCTTAGAATTTCCGTACAATTTTGCTTAAATCATAATGGCGTTCTTATCTCATGCACACAACATTCCAGAGGAAAATGTCAGAAATTATCTAATATTTCTACCAAATGCATAATTTTATACGAAATGCTGGTATGCTTTTAGGCTTATTGCCTAAATTCATTCGGCTGGGTTCATCTTGCTGGCATTTATTGTGTTGGTAACTGTCCAAATGAACGGCTGGCTGGCGAGGTTTCAAAAAAACATGCCTATTGTATCAGACGACATATCCATGGAACTATATGGTCGTAGGATAAGTGTCATCGAAACTCGAGTGTGGATAATACCAAAAGCCACCCCGCCCTGAGACGGTAAATTGTTTTGATACTAGGATCCATGATAAAGGAATAATAATATTATTTTCTGAGGTTGAATTTAAAACAGAGATTTCTCGATTTTTACACTTTTATTCAATTGAAATTCAGGGTTTTATTTCCTCTTCAATATCCACGAAATCCTAAGCAAATGGAAATGACAAAAAATTGGTCCAAAGCAGGGATTCCCTAACAGTGCGTTGCGACTGCGACGCTATGGGAAACTTTAATATACGTAGCAATTACGTTTCTCTTTACGAATGCCAAGAGCATGGCCTAAGCGAATTCTAAATCCACATTATAGCCAGATTGCAGTTAAAGGTAAAGCGCATTTGTGTTTCCTGCACTATCCAACCAGACTTGCTACGTCAAAAGAATGCCAGATCGGCCGAGAGCAAAATGTACAGGGGAACCCGAGGCAATCAATTCCTCGCCGTGCACAAAAAGTCGGCCTTTCGCAGATTTCAACTTGGCGAATTTCGCATCGGGACTTGCGCCTACACTCCTACAAGATTAAACTGATACAGGAGCTCAAACCTAATGACCATAGATAAAACTGTTTGGAGCGCTTGGAAGAGGAACCCAATTTTTGGCAGACAAAACGCATTGGCTATATTAACATGACTATATTAACAAGCCCTATATGGAACGACGCCATTTCAACGTCGACTCGTTCTCATTGAAAACTCTTTAGTCATTCTTTAATAAGATCAGCTTTCAGTCATCTCAAAGCTCAAGAAGGTACAACGCCTAGCATGTCTGGGTATATCAGGAGCCATGCGCACCTGTCCTACGGCTGCTATAAAAGCCATTATAGGACTAACACCTCTCCACAAAAGCCCTTAGCTCATAATATTGTTGACTCCGAATCAGTGCTACACTGCTTCAACACCCTCTAGATACTCAGTGCCAGAAACAAAATCAGGTTATTGTGGGTTCCTGGCCACGAGGGTATTGTAGGAAATGTAAATGCTGATGCACTAGCCAGAAAGGATTCGGTATCTCCTTTTATAGGACCAGAGCCGTTTTGTTTAATCCCTAAATCCTAATCCCTAAATAAACGCGGCCATAAAAAGTTGGGAACGCAATAAATGCATTTCACGTTGGGACAGCATTCCTGGACTTAGACAAGCCAAAAAAGGGATACAACCTTTTAAAAAAGATGCAAAAAAGATCCTAAATCTATACGCAGGCATGATATCAAAAATTTTAAGGCTATAGCTTTTGCTTGAATTATCCATGTTTGCCTAAGGCAATATTTCGTAATAGTCTAAGAGCTACTGAACGTTTTGGTAACCTCATCGTTAAATGGGAAATTTATAAATATTATTGTTAATTGCAGTCTTGCGTTCGCAGAAATCGCCGTCTGGCACCCTGGAGCTGGGGCATTTGCAAGGGGCAGTGCCCCAAACATGTAAAAAAAAGTGACCAATTACCTCATCGTTGCACGGCTAATTTTTTGTCAGGGAATGGTACTCGTACCCAGAAAACATTTTCATATAATGCCAGACGTTTTTGGCGGGTCCTTAACGCTGCCAGACGCTCATCAAAGTGCTGAAAAAATCGCCTCATTTACGTCATCGTTTCATGGAAATAATTTTTTTTATTTAATTATACAAGTGTCCCTGAGTCCTAATATATAGTTGCCAGACGAAAATTCCGGGCCTTTCGTCCTGCCAGACGCAGGGGAAAAACGCAATATCAACATTTATTCCTCTAAAGTGCTAAAAATAATACTTTAAAATCTTAAGATTTAAATAACTCTCGGCCATAAATTTTGGAGCTTTTTTAGGTAATTGGTTAAAGAAATTATTTACAGTTTCAAATTAACTATCAGAACCTCTTATCCGCTTTAAAAAGGAAAGAAAGCGGTCCTTTTTAATATTATTTCCAAATATTTATTAATTACTTTCTGCTTTTCGCTTTTAGCTGCTATTTTTTAGGGATATTATTATACACTTATTAAAGCTAACTTTCTGATAAAATGTTAGCCTAATGTTATCCACTGCGATACAACACTATACGGCTCACAGTGGGAAAAAGTTGTCGATTTGGCGATCAAAAATCAATTTTTGTGTTGCGAAAATTCTTAAGCCAATTTTTTTAAATGTTCAGGTGAAGACTACGATGTATTTATGGTGCACAGTGTTGCACAAGTTTAAGGTCTGGAAACAATGTTGTGTAAAGTTATCGCACATTTCATTAATTTATCTACACCTTTTTATGTTATTATGCGCAAACTAAAAATATAAGGGGAATAGTATCTGCATAGGTATAGGATTAGGGCCAAAATAACTAAATACGTAGGTACTTACAAAATGTTTCAATTACAAAGATGAATTCAACTTTTTTGAATTTAAGAAATTGATTTTGTACAATTAACAATAATTCTGTAATTCGCTGACCAAATCTGATCTGTCTACACGTTCGTCAAAATGACCGAGAATATGCTAGCACACTTGTCGCATAGCGAACGTAGACATAAAAGGGAATTGATAAAATCCCAAAAAATAGGTGCAGGTGCGGGAGCATATTAATTGAAATAAATTATGACAATAATGAGTGTTTCAGTGTTTAACGATAAAGATGAAATAGGATGTAAAAGTATAGCTATAAACCAAGCAATTTATATAATAACAAAGTTAACAATAATTGAAATAAATAAACAAAAATCACTAATTAACTAGTTAGGAATAAAAATAAAATATGAACCTCGAACTAAATAAATAAGAGATAAACAGTACCGTTCGTACCGATCTCATAGCAATTTCGAATGTTTCATGAGAGTGAAAAAAAATGCACACCATTTCACAACTCTTTTATACAGAATTAAAATCGAATACCTATGCCATCTTGCAAAATTTAATAAAACTTATCCAGGTACGTCCACTATTAGTACACAATATGTACTTTTGATGTGGTAATAAGTGCGCTACACCGACCGTAGGCATCGGTTAAACAACATCTGCAAATTTTCAAGAATGAGGACAAATGAAGATTTAGTTCGAATGATGCTGATATCATCATAGATCATACGCATACCCCTTAATATCGCATACATTGAGAAAATTACAACAATAAAAAAAATTTTAAATAAATGGCTGAAGAGTGAAGACATTCAAAAAATGTTTGAATAACAATAGTGCTATGCTTTTTTTAAATGTGTAATAATTTTGTTTTGTTTTTATTGATTTTTTTAATAAAAATACGTACTATACTTCGGTAATGTGAACCTAGAAAATGAAATGTGAACTATTAAAAAATGTGAACCGGAAAATCGGGAAAAGTTAGCATAGTACCTACATAACGTAAAATGTGAACTCAAAACAAATTCCTTATACCCAAATAATGTAAACTTTTATTTTATAATTTACCCCTATTTTGGTTTAATTGTACGTCCCGTCTGAAAAATCATTTATTGGTGTCCAATATTCACAAAGAAAAGACAAAAACTGTATATCTATGTGGAGTTTTTTGTCTTTTCTTTTTGTTTGGCGAGGCGTGAGTGTGCGCTGAGACCTCTGTTTTTGTTTTGTTTTGTTTGTGAATACTGCGCATTAGTACTATATTTTTGTGGCTTTTCTTTTATTTTCAAAAATCAAGTTACAGGTCATTCTGAAAAGCATGAAATGCAATGAATTTGTTGGCATCCAGAAATGTGAGCCCCTCCAAAATGTGAACTGCTCATGTATGAACAAGTTCACATTAAATATTGTGGTAGAATCTACTGTAAATAATTTCTTTAACCAATTACCTAAAAAAGCTCCAAAATTTATGGCCGAGAGTTATTTAAATCTTAAGATTTTAAAGTATTATTTTTAGCACTTTAGAGGAATAAATGTTGATATTGCGTTTTTCCCCTGCGTCTGGCAGGACGAAAGGCCCGGAATTTTCGTCTGGCAACTATATATTAGGACTCAGGGACACTTGTATAATTAAATAAAAAAAATTATTTCCATGAAACGATGACGTAAATGAGGCGATTTTTTCAGCACTTTGATGAGCGTCTGGCAGCGTTAAGGACCCGCCAAAAACGTCTGGCATTATATGAAAATGTTTTCTGGGTACGAGTACCATTCCCTGACAAAAAATTAGCCGTGCAACGATGAGGTAATTGGTCACTTTTTTTTTACATGTTTGGGGCACTGCCCCTTGCAAATGCCCCAGCTCCGGGGTGCCAGACGGCGATTTCTGCGAACGCAAGACTGCAATTAACAATAATATTTATAAATTTCCCATTTAACGATGAGGTTACCAAAACGTTCAGTAGCTCTCAGTCTATAAGACTAAGGTGATTTTTGCCTATATTTTTAGCCAATAACTGTGTTTAATTGCCTTAACCACTAAGGTAATAACAAAATGTTTTTGCCTTAGAAATTGCCTAATTTTTGCAAGATTGTTTATTTGCTAGCCTTAAGTGTGTTAAATTATAGATGGCTCTTAGCCATAATCCTAATTGAAAGTCAAATTATTTATTTTATTATATTTTATTTATATACCGGACAGTTTCACAATTTTTTTTTTGAAGGCTTGCGTCATTATTTTCGTTGTTCATTCTTCTGCATTTATTCGAATGGCTTCCATCTTTATTGAAATATCCCAGCAGTCACTAGTTTCATCCTAAGAATCTATAATAAAAAAATAATATTTTTTTTAAACATAAATATCTCTGTCCACCATTTTATTAAACAAAACTTACCTTCTTCATTACATTCCTCGACAACATTTGTGTTGAGCTTCATTTTTTATAGGATATGAATGTACATCTTTGGGAACATTTTGGACATTTTTCCTAGAACTAAAAACTAGTTGATAATGATGTTGTTTTTTATAAGCAGTTAAAGTTAAAGTCCATAATAGAAACTATTGAAACTATTTATAAAACTCACCTTCTTTTTGTACCTAATAGAAGCCAGCACGCAGTTTTAATGTTTTAATCACGTATAATCAGGGGTAATATTAGTTTAAAAATGTAAGCACAAACTGAAACGCGAATTCAACTATTACGCTTCCGAAAGTTAACCCAGAAAGTTACGTAAGGCAAAATTACGTTAGGCTTAAGGTAGCGTTACACAGTTTAAGACAATTAAAGGGGTGTCTGCTTAGATCTAAGGCAAAACGCCTTCAGGCCTAAGAAAAAGTTAAAAAGCTCCTGAAATGTTAAAAAAAAGTTACCTAAGACCTAAGGCAAAATTAGTTAGTTTACCTAACAGTCAAAGGCAAAGATAAAAAAAGACATTTTATTTCTTGGTTAAAACTACTAAGCATTTTTAGGCAATTCATCCTATTTCTCATTAGTTAGGCCGTACATAAATAGGCTTATTTTTAAGGAGAATTATGCTTGTCTAATAATATCCATACAAAAAACTTTACCTAATGCGGTTAAGGCAATATTACACAGGATTTTTCTTTGAGTGTACCTAACAGGCCACCACGGGTTACGATATCACCTAAAGAAAATGCAATTAGTCGACCTACCGGAGCGCCGACTATGTCTTGAGGAAGACGAAATAGCTGAGCATATCATGTGTAAATGCCCGGCCCTCTGTGGTATCAGAAGGAAGTTATTTTTCAGGGAAATTATAAGTACCGGTGTACTGAAGACGACCTCTTCTGTATGTAACATCAGCTACATTAAGAAAGTAGAAACGCTACTCTCCTAACCAATTTCTGACGCTTCAAGCACAATAGACCTTACAGGTCGAGGTGCTCTCGCTATATCGCCATGGCTAGTCTATTATTTCTCTCCCGGTTAACAGCTGCAAACTGATTTTCCAAGAGTGTCAGAAAATTATCCAAAGATAAATATTTAGATCAACTGATTGATTTTTATTTAATGGTCGACTCGTATCATTGCCAGTGTTGTAAGTGGAGAGAAGTTTACTTTTTTTATGGGCATTTATCTGATAAAAACAGTTTCGTGTCAAAAAGTTGAATAAAGGACCTTACACCTTCCCTTTTTGTTATGGCGATATTGTCGTATTTGCTGATTAACTTATTGGGAAAAATGACCGTAAGCTTCGCCCTTCAAACTCTAGCTGTGTGTGGAATGGTTCCTTATTTGGCTGAAATTGTATTCTGCTATTGAACCTCGGAACCTTCGGCAATATACATTAGCAGTGACGAGAAACAGTCACTGGTTAAAAATTCGACATATTAATCAATTTGGTCCACGCATTTATTGGTCTAAAGATCGCCAAGTCCCTGGTGCTTACTTTGGGCATCGATCTTACTACTAATTTTTTTCTGTAAACACTATTAAACGAACATGAATTTTTTAATCAAACTAACTACACAACAAAAAATGCATTTTGGCAACTGCCAACAAACCACACATAAGCTCCTTATGTTCCTTATGTAATTTTTGAAAATATCTACATACCCGATTCTAAAGTTTTTCAGACAACTTTTGACCTCTGAGAATGTGGTGCTTCTGCTAAGTTTCTGTGCGGAAATGCTGGGAAAATGGAAAATAATTATGGCCACAAGAAATGAGTGATGAATGGACAACATTCCATCAGCACAAATGTGCGGTGGCAAAGTTCCATGCATTATAAGCTTTTGGTATGATGCAGGATGTATTATGGTCATAAGATGCTTGTAAAGAGGTTTTTATATATCCCTTGAAAGTTTTTCTATGAAAATTTATGGAATTCAGTACATGTAGGTGCTGGTGCTGCATATCTTATGGAGTTTTAAAATTAAAAAAGACTCTACATTTTGGGAATGAATGATTATCACTTCAAGAGCTAAAAATCACACAATCCCCAATTTGGGGGTCAAATATAAGCTAATCTAAAAACTTCCGACGACGTTTTCGATAGCATTGCTTAACAAACTTTAATTCTTCTAATTAAAGAATCTCTTAATCAATTTAATTAGAAATGCATCATTCTATCATCATCATTGTAGAACTTTCAGACTCCTTCAGAGGGGATAGGCGGGGGGTTGGACTGCTTCGGTTACCCTTCGCCGATTTCTCCTACCGCAGTCTTTCTTATCTGACCTGTACTTGCCACCCTCCTCCCTAGCGGACTGTCAGAGGATACCAGCGGGGGGTTAGACTGTTTCGGTCACCCTCTGTCTGTTTTTCTGAAGACTAACCGCCAACGGGATGGGCTGAACACGTCAGTCAATTTCTCCTCCACACGTAGAACTTTTAGACTCCGTCAGAGAGGATAGACGGGGGGTTAGACTGTTTCGGTCACCCCTCCTGTCTGATCTGTACCAGCCACCCCCTCACTAACGGACTGTCAGAAGGGATAGGCGGGGGTTAGACTGTTTCGGTCACTCTCCGTCGCTCTCTCCTGCCGTAGTTTCATCTGATCTGTATCAGCCATCCTCCTCACCAACGGACTGTCAGAAGTTACCAACAGGGGGGTAATCTTTCCAAAACATTTCTTTCATCTGCGGCTAATAAACAAAGAGACCGTGTAGAAGAACAATTCATTTGAAGTCCCTCCTTTCTTAAGGATAACCATTTGTTGTACTACAGCCCCACACTGGATATCTAGCGACCAACAATCGATATTGTCTAACAAGATGCCTTATTGGTGGTAATAAAAAAAATCCAACATCATCCCTAAATATATACGTTGAAATGGTACATCAGACAACTCATCATCAGAAGCATCTATGAGGACAAAAAAAAGTTCCATCTATCTGTGATTTTACACCACACAAATAAATGGATTGGCACATTCCAAACACAACTCCACCTCTGTAATTTATTAATTTAACGCTCGTTGGTTTTAATTAGTTCTTCAAACCTTTAATCTCTTCGAAACTCATTTCGTTCGTTTTCGTCTCACGATTTTATTTTTCTAGAACAAGAGAAAACCAAACCAAATCAAAATGACAGCCATTTTCTTTCTATTCTTGTGATTTGATTTCAAGATTACCTATATTCGACATTGAGACAGTATAAGACGTCAAAAGTTCCATCAAAATACAATTCCATCTCTAAATGAGAATTTTCTTCTTCTTCCTTAACTCAAAACTTGTTTAGTCAAGTGTGACAAAAAAAAATTGCAACGAAATCTTTAAATCTTTAAGACACAAGTACTACAGCGTGGAGAATGAAAAACCACCTCCACTAAGGATGTTTCACCTTCGAGGGAAAATCAATATTCCCTAGCCATGAGGTGGTTTCCTATTCAAAGTCATGGTGAAGATACTAAAAGTCACGAATGAATTTATTACCTGGGATCGCCATTTGTAATAACTCTGCGTCCCGTCGCGTACCGTTTTATAGACCATCTCACCCCTTCGTTATGGTTGTTAGTCTTGCTAATAATTTAGGTGCAGCCCGCCAGTCTTTTGGTTCGTTGGAGTATCGATTGCCGACACCACCGGTATCCATTTCTGTCTGTCTGGTTGCTATAGTAGTTACAAATGTTCGATGATGGATAAGGATAACGAATGTCGTTTTTTTTTTTTTCACCGCTTAAACTGATTCTAGTCACTGACCGCGCTAGTTTCGATTACCCCTAAGGATGGTGATGAAGGTTACGATAGGAAAAATTGAGTTTTTGAACTGTGTTTGGTTGGTGTGCGAGAAATTCCTTGGGGGAGTGATTTTCTATCTATAGGGAAACAACATACATAACGTTATTAAAGGTCAATTGTGTGTAAATGTATTTCCTTTGACCAATGAAGGTCAGACTCATGTCAAGACTGTGTGGACATGGCTTGCTTTAATATTTAATTTGTCCGATATAAGTTGTAGGTATATGAAGTTACTGGATTGCCGTGAACATGAACTTTGGTATTGACGGTAACTTCTGCATGACTGATTTAAAAATGTGCAGTCATATAGTGGTCAGTTTCATTGTGCAATTGGGGAAAAAAAGTCTGACTCTATGGAAAAGCTTCAGCTAAAACTGATGTCAGATCAACCATGTAAACAATTTTGAAACAAAATGGCAACTACCTCTAAAGGTCACTTTTTTACAACGCCATCAGGATCTAATCTCGTTCTAATATATTCATTTAATGAAATTGATAATTACGTTTGTCCGCGGTTGAGGTGAAGCCTACTGGACAGATTTCGATGAAACTATTTGGAAATATTTCCTAAGACTCCGAGAAGGCTTTAGGCTATGCAGTTTGTTGCCACGCCTACTTTTTGAATCGTGAGGTTTTTTTTTCTAACTTAAATGCATTTAACTCATATAATTTTTCATTAAAAAAATGAGTATATACTTGGGAGCCAGCAAATATTTTGAGCTTTCTACTTCATCCAAAAGCGGAGCAATCTACCAGAGTTTGCTTTCTAATCGAGGACAGCGACAGTTTAAAAGGAACTTTGCACTTCCTTTTTTTTTTGTTTTTGTCATCCTTTTCATCCATTCAAGATGTAACTGTGACAAAAATCAGTTGTAATAACTTTTGTCTTTCTAGTTACACAGGAACTTGTCAGTACCAAGACAAGAGTTGTGCCAGGATAAGGACTGGGCTCTGTATTTGGCAGCATCTTTGTAATGCACCGACTTATCAGTGGCCATGTCTGTTAAGCATGGTTGCTGACAAGATAAAACCATCTTTCGTTAGCTTGCCTCATAAAAGGGCATCACAATGGGTCCACAATGACCTAAATGTGGCCAATCCGTAAACCTAACCTTACTTAGCCTGTTGCAGCGCTAACGAGGAGAATTTTTATATTGTCGTTTTTATTGGCAAGAATTCCACTTCCATGCCGTTCCTGGCTGATTTATCTGCTCTACAATATTACCTGGTATAGCTCAATGACCAAATTTCAGACATTCGATTCGAGGGATTTTATGTCTGCTTGACTGTCAGGTGGATGAAGATCTTCTTCGTCGTTTCAAGCGCAAAATTCTTCGAGTGATTTTCGGTCCCGTTTGCGTTGACGGGCTTTATAGGAGGAGATTTAAAAGCGAACTCTACGAGCTGTACAGCGACATCAACCTTGTCAGAAAAATATATGAGTCGACTAAACTGGCTAGGACATGTAGAGCGAATGGACACCAACGCTCCGACCCGAAGAGTCTTCGATTCCAACCCGGAGGGACAACGAAGTAGAGAAAGACCTCGCCCTAGGTGGCGCGCACAAGTGGAAGTGGACCTCAACTAACTTGGAGTGTGCAACTGAAGGCGGTTAGCCAAAGATCGGGCTAACTGGGGACGTGGAGGCGTGTTGGTTGAGGCCCAGGTCCACCCGGAACTGTCGCGCCACCTAAGTAAGTATTAAAAGCAAAACTTAACTGAAATAAAAGCCGCATAGATACAAGTTGCAGCTCTTTCTAAATATAGTAGAGACATCAACCAACGAATTAAAAATCAACATAAAAAAAATAATAAATAGGTGGCGCAACACGCGGTAGACACCCTAGGCCTAGCTTCTCGCAACCATTCGTTTGTGTGACGGATGGAAGGGACCTACAATTTTATGCCGAGTCCGAACGGCTAAATTAAGAAGCTTTTTCAGGACAGTTGTACTCTCGGATGTTTGTCAGAAGTTCGCGAGAGGTGGCGCAGTAGAAAAAACCTTAAGATGTAATTTGTGTTTTTCCGGGTATTGAACCTGGGTCCAGCACACTAACCACTGCGCTGCTGCGCAGCCTAAAAAAATGTACTTGTAACATGTCACGTTCCCAGTTACAAAAGCAATTACATTAAAAGTGTCGACTGTAAACTGATATTACAAGGAAGAGAAACCCGCAGCAACCGTATCCTCTTCCTATATACGTGCACCTAAAAGGGATTGTCAATATTTACTCTAGAATTGCTTGTTTATTTTTGTAATGCATTCCACACGTCAGTGCGTTGTATAGCATTATACCTTGAAATAATTTGAACAAGGCGCTGAATCATGTAAGCTTCTAATGTAGTGTGTCCTCCTTGAAGTTTCAAAGTGAAGATGGCATTTGCAATGTTTACCTTTCTGCTATAGTTGCCATACTTGTACAAATGTCCTTATAAGTAATGTTGAAATTAGATTATTAAGTCCACCATCGCCTTATAGTGAACATTCGATTCAAATCCATCATCGGAATAGAAATCGAACTCAATAATAAACCAAAACGAGCATCACGTAGTTCATATGAATATTTTAATCAATATTCTTACTCCTACGTAAAAATATCTTTTATTAACACCGCCAACGTATTCATATTCATATAACACCGACTAGGCAATCACGTATTCCCATAATCGAACTTTCAATATGGAGTTGCCACCAATCACTCACTTACTCACCCAACGCATCGGTCCATAGAGGAAACATCTATCATCAGAGAAAACATCTCTCATCAGAGATATATCCTTGAACCGAACAAAAATCTCTATTTAAACCGAGCTGGCATAAAATCCCAAACAGTGGTCGACTTCTTGTATTCGATAACCGCCCACTATCCGCATGTTTCCGATTTCATATGCGCTATTTGTTGATGAGCTTCTCGATATTGTTGATGAGGATACTAATCTTTTGCATGTGCCTTGCCACATCATCCGACACTCTATACCCGACTCAAAATATCTGCTTCAATGTTCGTTCAATTTATGTCCAATTATAGAGGGAAATGTTTCTCAGACGCATCATTCTCTGGGGGCATTTGGCCAATCACCATCTGGCAAGTGTAAAAGTCTGAATCCGAAAGTTTAAAGTTGTTAAATTTATGCTAGAAGAAGAAATTCTGTTAACTGCTTGTTGCCTATGATAAAACCATCAAATGGGATGACAATCGCAAGGGAAACTCTTTACATACATACGTACCTTGTCATTGGTTTTTTATTTTTTCTTCTTATCAAAAGTTAGAAAGGTTAGAAAATAAACTATACCCTCGTCAGGTAAGGTAATCTTTCCTGTTACTTATACAGCTCGTGATATTGTTGAGATTTAAGATTCGAATTGCGAGACATGTTTTTGGTAAACTATTTCGATGGTAATAATATGATCTCCAGGGAAATTGACGCTGAAACGACAAACAGGGGCGGAGTTTCCATAGCCATTATAGAGTACTGTGTGGCTTAATTTGTTTTGCATGCCAAATCGACTTAATTCGACAACAGGATGGCATTAAAATGTCAATTCGTCTATATAACTATTAAAAAGGCAGTTCTTGCTTGGTCATTATTTGCCATTCTTTGACATTCATTGTCATTTTTTGTCACTCTTTATCATTATTATCATTATTATAATTTATTAACAAGTAATGAATTACTACATTCATATTAATACATATAGCACTAGCTGCCAGGGCTTACGGCTAATCTTTATCATATTATTTGTAATTGTTTATCTTTCGAGGTAATCTGCACCAGACTAGAACTTTCGTCGCTTTTTTTAGAGCAACAACTAGTAAAACCTACTTCTTCAGGTGTTGGACTATGACAATAGTCGAATCGAAAGGGTTCGTTATAAAATGTGCAATATCCGGGCATTCAAATAGGCCATGTGCTGCCTCTTTCCTGCTCTTGTTTATAGAGGCTGTGTGTACATAGCAGGGAGTTTTTTTTTTCATAGAAAAGTAAACGATGATAAAATCAGTTAAGTTTTTGAAGGGTGCGTTTCTTGTTAGCACAGTTGATATAAGATGTTTGGCCCTACACATTCTCTCTATAGTTCCAAAAGCTTCATTTGGAGCTCCTATAAGGTTCTAGATCTGCTTGGTGCTACTGCTTGGCATTCCGCAAAATGGTAGAAAAGAGTTATTAATCTTATGTGAGCTAAGTTAACAGCCATTACGTTGCCTTTGAATCCGTAGTAGAATTTTTGTAAGCAGTAAGCTGCTCGATACAATTGAAACAGTTCCAGACAAATCTGGAGTTAAATTTGTGCAAATTAAGAGCTTTAAACGCTGCTGGACTGATTGATAATATGTTTATGTTTGACCATCTACGATTTTGTCTTAAGCATTCTCTGGCACAGAATTCAATTCCCATAGACTTATGTTTTTTTTGTAAAAGTCGGAGGGGAAATATTGCATAAGATACTGCTGTTAAAAAAGCAGTTATGTCAGATTCTTACTGAATAACCCCCCCCCCCCCCTCTTCCTGCCTTGTTCCTCGCGGGACTGCCGTCAAGCATTACATCGCTAGGAGGTCATAGCCTACTTAAGTGTTCGGCATATTCAGGTTTGCACGCTCCCGCTTTGCATGACGTTGTCGCTCATGTTGGCGTTGCTTCTTCATAATGGTTGCAACAGTATTTCTGATGGGAAGGAATTTCTGATGGAAAGCAATCCTTCTTCTGTTTGCCGCATCCGGCCGGTTATGTTTTCTGGAGTCAGTTCCACACCAATTTTCTCCCTCAGCATTTGCCGTTCTTCTTCGTATCGCGGGCAGTGGAACATTCCATGCTCCACGTCTTCAACAGCTCTTGTACATAATGGGCAAAAAGGATAATCATCGTGCCCAAACCTGTTCAGGTAAGCCCTAAAGCATTCATAACCTGTTAGCATCTGTGCCAAATAGACATTTCATTCTCCATGCTTTCTGTTGATCCAATTGTCGATTTTGGGTATGACTCTGTGCGTCCATCTTCGCTTGTCAGAGTGATCCCATCTCTACTGCCAATCTTCTTAACTTACCACCCTTTGTGGTAAAGTGTTATCTCCTGTTATCATTGATGTTCCTGCTGTTGTTCTGCTGACGAGGTATTTTTCCTATGCTTCTCTTGCAAGGAGATCAACTGCATAGTACCCAGCTACTACACTGCATCGTAGGACGTCGTTCTAAAGGCGCTAGTTATTCTAAGAGCGCTGATACGGTAGGTCGCCTCCGTTTTCTTTCGGTATGATTGGGTCTTCATTGCACCGGCCCATATGGGGACCCAAAGAGTATTATCGAGCAGTCTTCTTCTGTATTTTAGACCTCCAATATTGGGCATCATCCTTGATAGTGCAGCTGTTACCTTTGCTGCCTTTTCTCACGTCTCACGTCTATATAATAAATAATAATCCCGAGGTTTGGAGACCACAGTATGGTCACCGAAAGTTACCTTTATTGTCTCCATAATTTTTCTGCTAAAACTTCTGCCTTCTCTTCCGCTAGTTAAAAACCCAATAAAATCAGCCATTCCTGCACGGATCTGATGCTTCGTTGCAATAGGGCTCTAGTTCCTCCAAAAATTCAGTTACCACCACTCGGCAAAGCTGATTATCTTGAACCCCGATGTCGTTCAAGATAATCAGCTTTCAATCTCAGTATGTCCCGACTTCTGCTTGAAAGATCGTTGTTTTGTGTCTGGAGGACTTATCTCTACCCGAATACCAATTGGCATTTTTGAACATATCCGCGGGTACCACGCCGTGGGGGATTCATATAGCCCAGAGCCACTAGTCTTCCTAACAGAAAAATCAGGGTGGATATTATGTAACGTCACGTCGTTCGCATCGATATGAATTGACTTCTAAAAGCTAGACATAATATTAATTGATCTAACGATCCCTATGTGAACATTCAGATCACCTGGTTTGAATTAATGAACGAGTTGAAGTTTTATAGCGCCGACTGTGGCTGTCTTAAGTCTTGTAGTTTTGGAAATGCCTTTTGAATTGAGGTTTGATTTACTTTTTCCCATCACACTAGCGAAGAATAAGTAATGCTAATGACTGAAAAATGTCAGTGGTCTGTCCAATAATTCATTTTTGAACATTTTGAGCACTTTTTTCCAAATAACCTGCAGCAAGCTAATAAGCTAATAAGACAGCGGTTGTCTCTTATATTGTGATCGTAGTTTTTAAGGGATCTGTACTCTAGCACAAGTTCCATACCTTGTGTAAAGCATTTTGCGTGGAAATCCTTAGTGTTCATTCATCATCAAGATGTATGTCCAAGACGATTGTCAATAGGAGGGTGGCCATTAGGCCCTTAGGGCACCCCTTAACAGTTTTAGTTGTTATGCAGATATTAATTCGAGTTTGGCAGATATAGTTCTATATACATATCTTATTGTTAGTTTCTCTATTCGTGTCTACCAATGCAACCACTTTAGACAAAACTTCAGACAGCTGCGGCAGAGCTCTCGGACGAGCTCTAAATGAAGGAGATCACAAAAGGGCCACTTGTGGCCTCAGTTATTTGGAATTCTCTATACCAACTATACCCGATCATTTAATCTAACCTAATCTAGTCTAACCTATAGATAACCCTTCTACAACCCCCCAAGATGTTACCAGAAATGTATTGTTACATTCGGCTGGGATTCGAAAAGATAAAACACTATTCTGTTTACTTAACTTCAACAAATAACTTTTATTTATAAGACCAATATCACTTAAAACAACTTTTCCACTTATTAGAATCTTTCCACTTATTATCACTACCGATACTCTTTCGAACTTTACTTCACACGGTTTAAAAACAAACTGCGCTCTCATCCCATTTCACAACCCTATTTATACTCCCAGTCCCAACTAAAGCTTCTCGAACATTCCAACTGAATATTCTTGGCTCCAATTAGAACAATCGAGAACGTACTAGTTTCGTTTTAGACCATTCACCATTCGATAAGTTTCGTTCAGTACAAGTTCATACACCTTCCATTAGACGGCGCTTTTCAATCCACACTACAGTATTATTTCTGCACTAAAATTGTTGAAGTTGTAGGTACCCTTCTGGAAATATGTCCCCCCAGGAAGCAAGTTCCAACTTAAACTCTAAGTTCAACAAGCTTGCCCATGGTCAGTATACATCTCTTTTTCAATCTCTTTGAGAACTTTGGGTATTACGCCACAATAACCTCAGTTTCCATACAAATATTGATGAGGACCTTGGTGTTTCTTGGTGCCAGCTCATTAGGTACTTGGCTTCGTTTAAAGTTGTTCCAAATAATTCGTCAACCCTTACCGGACCATCACTACAACACTTTTGTTCAGATTCGTGTTTAAAAAATTGTTGTAGTAGGTTCCCAATATTTTAACTGAATTTATTAAATTCGTCGCAAAGATGAGAATGAACTCATGCCAATACCAACCACCTCAAATCAAGTATCTGCATCGCCATAGTGAGGTCATCATCACGTTTCATTCACCATCCATCAGCTATCAGATACTTCATTTCGATGAATAAAGATATCCATCATAAGTGACGTCGTCATTTCCATCATCACCAAAAAATACCTGTAGAAAAACTCCTCTAACAAGGGTCCCTGCAGAATTAATTTTATCGTTTGCTCCTAGCAACCTCAATCGATTATCGGATTTAATAGATTTCAACTTCTAAAATAAAACTCACTTTACGGAACAGCGATATCCTTAACCATTTTGTGAACCGGAAACTCGTATATAAAACAAATTTCCAGAGAACTCTAAAGTGAGTTTTGCCAAAGACAACACGAGTTGAACTTTTCATTCAATTATGTGGATCCAACCCCACGGACATTTGAAGAAGTACCATAAAAATGCAGACAAACAATAAAAAACAAAAAAAAAAATAAAAATTTAATCCCATAAAACCCCATAATCGAGAACATACCCCCCCATCCGACTAACCAGGACGAATGTTTTTGGTCCTTCTGTTTACTTTACGTTTTTTGCAAACGGATTTTATCGATGATGTTCCAATATTTATCGTGTGGATCCCAATTTGACCAAATCTGATGGTTGTTTGGAGATTTCTGGCTTTATGTGTTTGGACATGATGTTGTCCTTGAATTTTGTTTATGGCAATTTAATAACCTACCATTAAAATGCCAAATGGAATTAAAAACAGCGAGGACATGACATACCCTGATGTGAATTTTAATTAGATTTTATTAATTGGATTTTATTTGGAAAGGATTCGCTTAATAAAAAAACGAAATGCGCAGGAGGCAGATATATACAACCATCCATATGTGTCGGTCAATCTTGATGTTATTTTGAAAGTTTATTTAGTCAATTTTGTGATGTCAATTATTCCTTTTTCCTTTGTGTTTTATATAGACTTCCGGCGTGTGAGAATTGTTTGCATGGACATTTATTGGATATCCCACACGGAAGTGTGAGTGATTTATTTGTACTTCTCATATCCGGATCTAGGAGTCCTTTGATAGGGAACTATCTTTAGATATATAATTCTCCTGTACGTGGTTTGTAATCAAACTCCTCCTAAACAGCTTGACCGACTTTAATTAAATTTTGTATGTGTGTTTGAGTGGGTCCAATGATGGTGTGGTGGCACATCCCTTACGAAAAAAAAAACAAAAAAAGAAAACTCCCGAACTGACTGAACTCAAATTTGTTCATTTGTTATTGGTCCAAAGGTGTTTCTGTGAAAATTTGATCAAAATTAGACAAAGGGATACCTTCCGTACAAAAAAAAAATACATTTTAAATGCTATTTCACGACACCCATGACTATGGGAGCTAAAGTTGTAAAACTGTAGACATTGATGTGCATTGTCCAAACAAACAACCGCACGAAGTGTGGATGGGATTGGAAAACAGGCCATGGCACCACCCTTACAACTGAACCTTGCCTGTTTGAAGCATTTTGCAAAACCTGGATTGGACAAAAGGGCGTGACACCTCTCATAACAAAAAAATACATTTCAAACGCTGTTCTTCGACAATCATGGGAAAAATATGTCCAGACAATACAATTCGTGGGCACACGTCTTAGGAAATATCAGTCGAAGCACACGGAGTACAGAATCAATCTGGACACATCGGTTAAATAAAATGGCCCGCAGAACAATTGACGGATGAAATGTAATGAAATGAAAATGTACAAGCGGGCAAAACAACGTTTTTCGGGTCCGCTAGTTGAATAGAAATCCTATTCTATTCAATGTTTGCATAGATTTTTGATGGAAACTTTTCTGCTGAGGATGTTTACCACTATCTAGCAGTATGCTCTGCCCCATTATACATAACTCTGCTTGAAATGTTGGTACACAAACTTTCAGCCCCCCCTCCCTTTAACACCTTTATGGGTTGGATTTCGACATATCCTGGAAGCGCTATGCAAAATGTCAGCTTTCTAGAGCAAAGGGTTTGGGCTGGGCGTTGATTATCTGTGCGTGGTAAACTTCATATTTGTATATATAGATTAACCGCAATTAACTGCATCACATAAAACTTGCCTATTAATGTTATTGTCACTTATGCCAAAAGTGAAGTTGTCAATTGTAATTGTCTGTTGAGTTGTCATCTGACTGTAAATGTAAAAATTCATTCATTATCCAACTAGAGTCTAAAGAAAGTTCAAGTCTTTTTAATTCTTGCGTCCAACATTTGGTCCTTCGAGCCGGATTTATTCTAAGACTCATATTAGTCATGCTCATGTTATATCGGCCTAGTTACATCACCTTTTTGCTCCCACCGTAGACAATTTTTCACCCGTTTTAAGCAACAAAAGCTTCTCTTACCCAAACAATTTGTGCGCTGGAGTAGATTGAGCCATGCGAACTGCTAGCAGAATGTTTTTTGTCAAAATTCTTTCAGAAGAAAAGTGGCATTGAAAATGTATGTATTCTTGAACTAGGCCAGTTTTTTAATCTTTAGGACATATTTCTTAAAAGAAGAGCGGACTTTTTCTGTATAAGGGGTGATGATGAGAATTCCTCCTCATATTGTAGTCTGAACAACCACTTGCATATGCGCTGGCGACATTGACATAATTGGCAGAACGCAGCGAGCTGTCACTGGTGCGTTTGCAGGTTTTAGCACAGAAGCGGGAAAAATGGGTTTAGCGATGAATGACAGAACGATAGACAGCTATAACTTTGAGGTGGTTATAGGGACTTTGTCTACCTCTGATGCTCCTCTATTAATGCTCTGATAATGATAAAACCGCAGAAATCAAACGAAGAGTTAAATTTGTCAACCGCTGTTTCCTTGGCCTATGAAGGCGACTAGTAAGGCCCTATCAAGAGACTCATATATAAGACCCTTATCATCCCTCTACAAAGCGCATGTTAGACCAAGCCTGGAACATTGTGCCCATATATGGGGCTCGGCCCCAAAACATTCACTTAACCTACTTGACAGCATACGGAGACGAGCAGTTCGACTTATTGGAGAAGCTACACTCACATCGAATCTACAACCGTTGGTGCACAGAAGACAAGTCGCTGACCATGACAGATGTTCCGAGAAACTCAAAGACATTATCCCTCGAAATGCGACCTACAAGAAAGGCAGCTAATGCTCATGACTCATGACCATACAGTACACTTGACAACCGCGAGGACATCAATTTTCCAAAACTCCTTCTGTTACAGGACAAGCAAACTTTGGGCCTCGCTTCCTGTAGATATATTTCCAGACGACTACAATTTGCAGCAATTTAAGTGCAGAACTAACATACATCTGCAACCATCTCGGGGCACAGTTGAAGCGTTATAGGTTCGCCTTTCCCGGGAGAAGTGTTTAAAAAAAAGAAAAAAAAAGTCGGTCTATGGCGCAGAAGCATGGACGCTAGCAAAGGCGAATGAAGATCTCCTTAGTCGCTTCGAACGCAAAATTCTTCAAATAATTTTCGCTCCCGTTTGCGTTGACGAGCTTTGGAGGAGGAGACTTAACAGCGAAATCCATGAGCTGTATAGCGACATCGACATGGTCATAAAAGTACGTATTAGTCGACTAAGATGGCTAGAACATGTAGAGCAAATGGACACCAACGCTCCGGTCCGAAGACTCTTCGATTACAACCTGATGGTTCAACGCAGTAGAGGGCGACCTCGCCTTAGATGGCGTGCACAAGTAGAAGGGGACCAAATAGCTAAAGATCAGAAGATGGGTGTTGATTAAGGCTCAGGTCCACCCGGGCTGTAGCGCCACGATAAAGTAAGTAAGTAAGTAAGGAAGGGATCTACAATTGTCCCTGTTTTTCCATATCCGATTGGTTGAGATGAGAAACTTTCTCAAGACGGTTATAATTTCAGATGTTTCTCAGATATTCGCAAGAGGTGGCGCTGTGGACAATAGAGTGGAATGGAGAAAGAGCGGAAAGTAAAGGGTGTTTTTTTAGACGTATAGAACTTTGAAATGGAATAGAACAAAGATGATTTTTTTAAATTGACATAAAATTTACTTTATTTGAAAGATAATCTTCTGGCATTATAATATAAATATGACTTATGGCATATGAGCCCCATGGCTGGCTCGGACGTAGTCTAATCTGGAGATCAAATTTTCGATGACTTTTTTCAACATTTTGTGGCCGTATATCGGCAAAAACGCCGCGAATACTGCCCTCCAAGTGGTCAATCGTTTCGGACTATTCGGCGTAGACCAACGACTTTACATCAGAAAATAGTCAAGCGGCGTTAAATCGCACGATGTTGGAGGACAATTCACGGGTCCGCAAAGTGAAACCAAACGTTTCCTTCAATAAATCAATTGTGAGACGAGCTGTATGATATGTTGCGCCGTCTTGTTGAAACCGAGGTTGAAACCACAGCTCCTGCACATCATGGTTGTTCAATTGGTGAACGAACAAGTCAGTAATCATGGCTCTATAGCGGTCACCACTGACTGTAACGTTCTGGCCAGCATCGTTTTTAAAGAAGTATATAGAAGTATATAGAAGTAGAACCCGCAAAGCACACCAAACAGTCAGTTTTTGTGGATGTACCGGTGTCTCAACATACACTTGAGGATTATCATCACTCCAAATATGGCAGATTAGTTTATTGACGTATCCATTCAACCAAAATTGAGACGATTATGTTGACCGTAAAATGGACGTAGTGAGCGATACGGTATTTCGAACAAAACCATGATTTTCAAAATAAATTTGCACAATTTGGAAGCGTTGTTTAGGCGTTAGTCTATTCATGTAAAAATGCCAAACCAAACTAAAAATAAATCACTTGACAGCTGACAAAATGGCCGCCAGTTAAAATAGTGTTGCCAACTTAAAGTTCTATACCTCTAAAAGAACACCCTTTACATATTTTCTTTGAGCCCTTTTCGCTTTTTAAGATTTCGTTCGGTCCAAACCTAAGCCAATTTTGTACCTAGGTCTATCTGAAAAACTAATTGACGTATTTTTATTGTCATCATCGAATAAGCTGTTTTATCTCTCAGCTCTGGAAGAAATTCCTCCTCCTCCATCAAGGAGGATATCCTTTTTATTTGACGAAAAAGGTTCCCCCTCGGTTACATATTTTCTTATCCTTCAAGTCACACAATCGAAACGTCAATATTTAGCCGCAAAAATAAACATTCAACCAACACTAACAAAGGCCCTTTGAGGACTTTCTTACAGAATTCCCCCAAACTACATTACACGCCTCACAATGTCACAAATGCAATTGCCCACCTTACGCACGTGAGCACTTATGTCAAATCGATGTATCTCCTCGAAAAATTTATCCATTGGCATATAAAAAAAGTAGTCCAAGTAATTCACGTGAACTTAAGTGTACCTAATAATAAAGTTATGTCACAAACACAAACACAACACACTCGCTTTTGCTTATAAATAATTACAGCCAACGTCACCAACGCCACGCCACCGCCACGCCATCCACCACCATAATATAAACGTCAATATGTTTATAACGGAAGAACAAACCGTGCACAGCTGGATAAATGTTAGCATACCAATGTCGCATTAATGGACTATTGCTTCATCCTTTATCCATTTCCATTTGATTATCCTTATCTGGAATAATAACAGAAACAAGTAACTAATGGAATTTGCAAAATGGACAAGAGTCCGATCGAGTGACACAAAGTCAAATATTCCAGGGACCATTGTTCTTCGTTCTTTGTTGTCCTGTCCGTCCTTCTTATAGGACAACAACGATAATAATTGTAAACAAAAAAAAATTGCAGAAAATACTCCTAGAAACAAATTCCCATTAATCGTCTAGGATCACGTCCACGATGAGGATAATTGAAATAAATTTATGCTAATTTTGTTTACTTCAGTCTCCTTTTTGTGAAAGGAACACGAGCGAAAATTCCTTGTTCAACGAATTAATGTTATCCCTCAGAGATTACTTATGGCTGCTTATTATTTACCTAATCAGACTGCCATAGAGTTGTCGAAAACAAATTAAAGGACAAGGATAATGGAGGAGATATCCTGCGGTAGTTTGACATTTACATCATATGGGGTTATGTAAGGTCAATTTGAGAAGGCAAACAATACTGGCTCAATCATAATCAGTATTATCTTCGCAGCGTATACGAATATATTCGAAATGGACTCCATGATGATGTTAATTAAAAATGACGCGCAGACAATTTGGTTTTTGGAGCATGAGCTTGAGCTGGAGCACACTCCATGGTTTCCTTCCGGTGGTCATAAATTCCAAAATCACGAGGAAGATACTAACGTCTTTTGAATGCTTTAATGGGGGTGGTTTTGATTAAATCTTCAAGTGCAAGTGGGGTATGTATAATAAAAAATGACTCCGGTTCATAATCAGATTGTCCAAAAGCAATAACTTGCATTAGTGACATACTTAACTTTATGGAAGTTCGTTAAGATCTGTTTTATGAAGCTAGACATAAACAAATGATGACGGTTGTTATACGAACTTAGCTTTTAACCTTAAGGCGATGTATGGCTGGTTAAGTGGCCAAGTGGTTATGAATATCCTCAGAAGTTGGAGAGCGAGCAGTATTACCGGCTTGTAACATGAAGATAAATTGTAGGGTAAGAGTGGATAACTTTTTCTCCAAGGGTAATGTCCTCACACGTAGGAAAAACTAAGTTCCTTCTATACCCAAGATCAGCGTTACTTATGGCTAAGCTTTAAACTCGCATTTCAATCATTAGAAGCCCCAGGAGAAGATGGAATATTTTTATCACTATACAACAAAAATGCATCTCATACTTTCTACTTGTAATAATGAGCCTAATTAGGACAAGCTACACATGGGGATACATAACAAGAACTGAATATAGGTCACTGTCATTGATACAGAGTGGGCCATCTAGTGGTTTCTTTTTAAATTATAGGTTATTTTGACACTGACAGCTGTTTCCCGCTCGAAATCTTGACAGAAAGTCAGTATCATACCTCCGCGGAATGAAATGAATCTCTTTACGATTGAACAACGTTGGAAAATATTGAGAACTTATTTCCAAAGTGAATGCTGTGTTGCTCAAACAGAGCGTTTTTTGAAAAGAAGTTTTGGCCGAAATGGCACCCACCGAGCCTGCTGTACTCAAGTTTGTGCAAAAAGTTCGTGAGACTGGTATACTAGTGGACAACACTCATGGGAACAGAGTGTGCACGGTGCGCACAGACGAAAAGGTGGCTGCTGTATCCGAGAGTGTGAGACTTAATTCACGAACATCAACTCGCCATCGATCTCAACAGCTCAACATTTCATGGCACTAGCCTGAGGATAATTCTGCACAAAGATCTCGGATTATTCGCTTACAAGGTCCAATAATTGATTGAGCAATTGAAGTTACACGACCATCCGCTTCGTTATCGCTTCCCAATTTGGGCCTTAAGCTACGATTACACGTTCATTTTTTCGAGTCATTCAAATGGCGCTCTGACGTAAAAATCCCGTCACAAAGTAGCTCTGTGTGATCGCCATATTTGGCAGCGTCATTTAAATGACTAGGAAAATGGCGCACCAAATGACATGAATTAAGTGCCATTTAAATGGCGGAAAAAAATGGCCGTGTGATCGCTCTTCAATGACGCCTAGGACAAATGACTAAACTTTTTGGCTTTTGGCCCAACGGAAAATTCTAAATGACTCGCAGTGTCTGTCATTTGATTTTGGGACACAAATGACGATGATAGTCATTTCGTGTGAACGCCATTTTTTCAATGACAAATCGTAGCTTAAGTGTCGCTCTAATGCGACATTTTTTTCTGACGAGACAGCGCCATTTAAATGACTCAAAAAAATGGCCGTGTAATCGTAGCTTAAGAGCAGCTTGAATTGGACAACGGTTTTGGGCGAAAAATCTTCTTTTCTGACAATGCGCATTTTCACCTCTTCGGCTACGTTAACAAACAAAATTGCCGCATCTGTGGCTTGGAAACTAGCACGTTATTGTCGAGAAGCCAATGTATCCATAGAGAGTGACAGTTTGGTGCGGATTGTGGAGTGGTGGCATCATTATACCCATTTTTATTCGAATATGAGGCTGGGAACAACGTTTCGGTCAACGGTGGGCGTTACAGAGCCATGTAAACCGACTTCCAAATCCAAATCCCAAATCCCAAATTCCCCACCCGTACTTACTTTGCATATCTACGTTTGATGGCGCTCCCAGCCCGGGATAGACCACAGGCTCAACCAAAAAGCCCCTCCAGCTAGGCTGATCCCTTGCTAGCTGTCTCCAGTTAGACATACCATGTTGGTTGAGGTTGCTCTCCGATTGTGGGCACCACCTAAGGTGGGGTCTTCTTCCGCTTCGTTGTCGCTGCAGAGGTGGACTCAAAAACTCGCCGGGCTGGGCGTTCCTGTTCATGTGCTCCACGTGACCTACTCAAGGCAGTCGTTGTATTTTAAACTTTTTTATGGGGTCAATGCTTTGCTATATAACCCGTAAGGTTTTTCATTAAATCTCCTCATCCACACTCCATCGGTTTTGTATAATATTTCCTTTAGTTCTGTGAGAGAGGGCTCTTTCTTTCCTTCTAAGATTCCTTCTTAGCCCGATGAAACAACGATTGGCAAAAGTGCTTCTTCGTTTGATTTCTGCGACGATGTCATTTTGCTAATTGTAGAGCCTAGGTAGACAAAGTCTTTAACTACTTCGAAGTTATATCTGTCCACCGTGTCGTCTTGTCTGAGTCGCCGATGTTGAGAGTCCTTTCTCGATGACAGCATATATTTCGGTTTTGGCCAGGTCCATCTTTGTCGCCTCAGTTTCAATACTTGCAAACGAGATACAGCTCGCTGAGTTGAACGCGACTTCTGAAAAATTATACCTCTGACGTCGGCTTGTGAGTTCCGTACAAATGCTTCAAGAATGATGTTAAAGAAGTAACATGTCAGCACGTCGCCTCATCTAAAACCTTTTTTGACATGAAAGGGTTCCGTCGTGGTTTTTCCTTTACCGAGCAGCTAGAGGCAATTAACATGGCTCTGCAACGCCCACCGTTGACTGAAACCTTGTTCCCAGGCTCATTTTCGAAGAAAAAATGGTTCAGTGATGCCACCACTCCACCATGAGTGTCTAGCATACCAGTCTCTCTCATACCTCTTCTTTCGCGGAGGTATGATACTGACTTTCTGTCAAGATTTCGAGCGGGAAACAGCTGTCAAAATAACCTATTAGATATTTAAAAAGAAACCACTAGATAGCTCACCCTTACTGGTCCGAGTTACTAAGGGGAAACATGAGGATACAGTTTGTATAAAGAGATTTGTTTGTATTCTGTCGAGCACAATAGTCCAGCACACGACTGAACCACTGGCACTGCACCCGCAATATATCCGCCTACCTATAGTAAATTTTATTATGTCCATCAAATACCAGCACCATCATACATTTGAGTATCCCGACACATTGCAAAAGTAATGCATAGTTCGTACTGTCAACAATATAATTGGAGTAGGTACCGCTGTGCTTGTAACAATGCTTGAGTGAACCCAATTAAAAAAATTGCAAACAACAATTGTCACTGTGAATTTAATAAAGTCCTTTAGCATGCAAATAGAATCTCACTCGAGTGAATTTATCTCGTCCTGCTCCGGCCAACAGATATTTCGACTCCCATCGTGTCGCTCGTGTGGGTGTTACATCTAAAACCATTCACGGCGAATATGCCTTATCTGCCAACAACATAAAATAAAAAAAACAACACACAGCAACAAAAATATATTTGTATCTACTATCTACACCGTATTGCCATCAATCGAAATAGAATTGTTTTGTTCGCGCTTAATTGTAGTTGACATTTATGGTTAAATAAAACGCGAAATTGAAAAGTTCTACAAACTCACTGAGGCGTATACGTAACATTTTTTGTTTGTATAGTCATTAAAAACTCCCTCCCCCTGTAGTCAATAGCAGAAAATAAACAAAGGAAGTGATTTGTCAAACTATCATCGCACAACAGTTAAATTGCTTGCATACTTCTTGGGTAAAAGTTTCAACAATTTACAAAAGTTATATCAATTGCAAAACTTTACAGGTTTCGGTTCCGTATTCAATTTCAATGGGAACACGTGTGACCAGGCATCTGACAGTTGAAAAGGAATGTCTGTCACGAACAGATTTTGTACAGTGATTCAAGAATAAGGAGAGATCCTTCGAGAAATGAATGCAATTAAACGAAGGAAACGTTGTTAATGCTGTGTTGCCTTTTTTTTTGAGGGGGTAACAATCTAATTTGTCTTGGAGAAGAAAGTCACAAGGACGAGTGCGGAAATATTTTCTTCAAGCTGCGAAGAAACAGTAACAGAACAAAAAGTAACCAAAGAAAGCAACAACCAGTCTATGAGAGGGAGGGGATGAAAAAAAAATTAAAAGCGGATATTTGATTATAGCGAATGGAAAGGTGTTGCTGGCCTTCGAGAAAGTGCATGGCGGGTGAGTAAGTTTTAAATGAAATGGTGAAATATAGGTTCGGAGGACACTTAAATTGGTGGCTGTTGGGAATTTATAATTTTAAACAAGATGGTGAAGCCTGAAATAGAATAAAAGGTTGTTAATTAAATTTCCAAGAAGAATGAGGGTTTCGTCATATTTTTTCCCAATGAATTGAGAGGTGTAAAGAGTTTTTTTTTACTGTGAAGGGTCTATAGGGTTATTAGGCCGACTTTTGTTCTGTGAAATGTATTGTTCAAGTCTAAGATAGATTGGTAGGTGCCTTGTCTTTGAAGGAAATAAAACGAATGCATCTGGAGAAAGTTATTTATTAATCCTGAAAGGACAGGAAATAAAATCGTCGGTGGGACGAAAATCCCAGGTTTGAAAAGTGCATCACATACCAGCAAAGCTCCCAAGGTAGGCAAGTAGATAAGTTGGGTTAGGTTTGTGGGCTGGCGAGGAATACCTTGACATACTCCGTCCCACACTCAGGTCAATACTGACCCATTGTGTTAAGATGTCCGTCGGGGGAAAGAGGCTGTCTCTTAACCACTATAACCCTGTCCATAAATGCTGTCGACAAGTAGATATAATGGATGGCTAAATGACGGCTCTTTGGATATCCCAAGAACTTCTACTCAACAAAAAAAATTAATTGCATTCCGTTTTTCATTTTAAGAACCACAAATTTCTATATAAAAATCGTAGGAGTTCCTCCAGCTTTGTTCATATTTTCCAAGTTGGGTAGTCCTATAAAACGTGACGAATAGTTCGTATCTCTTCAGGATCGTTACAGCTTGTGAAACGTATGCCCAGCCGCTTCGCATGTAGACCGATCGCATAATATATAGGCAACACGCGATTATCTTTGCGGGTTAATCTGAGCATGATGTCCAGTCTGGCATTAGGTCTTATGGACCAAAACCATATCGCCAAATTTTTAAAAATGTCATAAAGCTCAAATAATATTGCTAACCAATTTGTTGCTGTAAAATGTACACCAATTCAGCGATGTGATATTGATTTTCGGTGTACCTAATGGCAGTGTGACCCCTTCAAGGGGGGGTTGAAAGGGGGGCAGCCTGGCCCCCTCATATGTTTTAAACTGCAAATATTTTTTTGGACTTTATTTCTATTTTGTTGTTTATTTTTGGGCATTATGAATTCGTTAACTTACTTTACTTTAGAACATAGTTTGGTGTGAACCACGCACCTCAACGGACAAGAATCCAGCCAGCGAGGATCCTAGCCAACTGCCTCCAGTTGCGCACACCTATGGTTGGTTGAGGTCAATCAGGGGTGGACTTAAAAATTCGATAGGTTTGTCGTGAACTAGTCACTTCAGTCGTTGTATTTCAAATATTTTCCCTAGAATAGGGTCGCTATATGGAACATAAAGTATGTCACTGAATCTGTTCATTCAAGGCGACAAAAGAGTTCTCATTCACTTTCGACAAGGTTTATCCTTCTGCACCATACAGAACAAGTGGGATTATTAAGGGTTTATCTAATATCGCCTTATTTCAATGAGAAAGGGAGCAATACTTTAGATCCCTTCTTAGCCAGAAGAAACACCGTTTCGCAAGAGAGATTCTTAGCTACAAGAGTGATTCTTCGCTTCAAGATTGAACTTCAAAAAATTTACATGCGATAGCCCAAAACCTTGTTTTAAACCTTTTTCGACATCAAAGGGTTCCGTTTTTGACAGAGCAGTGAAAATTCTCCATCAGCTTCCTGCACAGACAGACGAGCTTTGAAGTGATGCCGAGGGACATAATTCATCCTAACATACACTCTACTATCGTAGGCGGTCTTGAACTTAATAAAGAGGTGGCGAGTATATCGATCTGCAATTCCTGCGTTTTACCTTTGTTCGAGGGCTGACTTTCTTGGCCTAAAATCACACTGCTATGGGTAGATCAGGGTTATTAGCGAAAAGTTTAATACAGTCTGACCGACAGAATCAGAATAGAAAAGGGCCACTTTTAGAGAACTAAAATAAATATGTAAATAGGTGGCGCAACAGGCGGGTGACACCCAAGGCCTAGCTTCTCGCAACCATTCGTTTTGTGTGAGTTTCTATTTTTGGGACGAATGGAAGGGACCTACAGTTTTATGCCGAGTCCGAACGGCTGAATTGAGAAGCTTTTTTCATGACAGTTTTACTCTCGGATGTTTGTCAGACGTTCGCGAGAGGTGGCGCAGTAGAAAAAACTTTAAGATGTAATTTGTGTTTTTCCGGGGATCGAACCTAGGATCCCTCGCACAGTAGTCCAGCACACTAACCACTGCGCTACTGCGCCCAGAGAACTACATTTTAAAAAGTTCCAATGCAATATATCCGTTTAAATAAAAATAACTTAAGAATTAAATTTGTTTTCTCTATGGGTCTCTAAGGAAATCGCTGAAACTATTCTTTTTCTATTTAAACTCTTTTTTGCTTTCAAAACTCCACCCGCGCAATTTGTTCTGTACACTTTGGCTTTGTAGTTTTGCATTTGTATAGAAAAATAAATAAAATTTAAGTTTTATCAAGCGTTCCTTGCGGGGAGTACAAAATCCAATTCCTTTACTGTAAAAAGTTTATAAATTTCCGGTAACAATGAAAAAGCAATATTCTACAAGTATACCTATAGATGGGATTACATTCTCCGAGGTGATTCAAAGGAGTCGATGGTGCAATGTTATAAAGTTATAAAACGATTTGAAAAGTGTCCCATGGTGTAAGGTGATGTCAGCAAAAGACCATTAGTCTTTCTAATGTAAGAGAGTGAATTTCGGTTACTACCGTAATTCCATTACATATGTATTCAAATAATATTCTTTAATCTTAAAGGCAAGTCTTTCTATTTCACAGGCATTAGGGGTTTGGTTTAAAATAAAACAAACAAGTCCATGAACATCCATGAACAACAAATGTGTAAAGGTCAGAAATCTCTTATGACAAAGTCAGTTGGTATAGGCAACACATTATTAATTTCAATTCGATATAAGCAACAACATTGTCCTGTAAACTATGGTATTTGGATAGAAGTCTAGATGGTGTCTAATTTCCTTGGCAACGTATAACCAAAATGTATATGCAAAGCCTTTCTATTGATGTTGTATTCAGTTCAAATTGAAATTGAAGTTGGTAGTCAAAATAACCAATAAGCTAAAAGGGGGGCTCTGCTCCTATTACGTTTCAAATGCGGTCTTACATTCTACACCTTTCCAAATCAAAGCTCTCTCATTAATCTGGACAAATCAATAATCTGGACATGTAGACTCTGTCTTTATAGCAGAGGCAAAATAATCTACCTTACCTCTGCTTTATAGTATGTCGTATCCTTTCTTCTCATACTCATGAAATGTTCGGCTCTCTTTCATCTATCCTTGGAGAGGAAATCGTTACATCGGTAAATCACTGTCCCCAGAGTGAAAAGATGGTTCTAGAACCTTACTAGGGAACGCACAGTGGGCTCCATTAAAAGAGACCTAATTCAAGCTATACTTAAGTAAAATTCAAAGATCTTGCTGAGCTTAACTATTGTCCATATAGACGATGGGCCTTACTAATATATATTTTAAAACTTGACCTTAAATATTTTTTACGTCACAATAAAATTACCCTGCAAACCGAAAAAAGAACAATGACTTTCGGAGCTACATGTGGAATGTTCGAACCCTGAACAGACCGCGTGCAGCCGAACAATTAGCGGAGGCCCTAGACTGCTACAATGCATATATCACCGCCATTCACGAGGTGCGGTGGGATGGGCCCGGAAAAGAAGGATGAAAACCTGTGACATCTACTAGGGTGATTGGATTGCTACAGAGAACAGAAGCAGCGTCTATTTGGATGCGGATTCGTTGTAAGCGGCAGACTTACTTATTGGAACGCCTTACAACTAATCCTCATCAAGGCTAAATTAGCCAACATCAGCCTGATATGCGCTTACGCCCCCACAGAAGATAAAGACGAAACTACCAAATAATGTTTCAATGAGCTCCTCGACAAAACATATTATGAGCAATGTCCTAAATACGACGTTAAAATCGTCTTAGGTGATTCTAATGCCAAAATTGGAAAGGAGAACATCTTTGGTAGCACAATCGGAAAGCACAGCCTACACGACACCAAGTCTGGAAACGGAATTAGTCTAATTGACTTTGCTGCGGGACGTAATGCTACTATAGCAAGCACACGGTTCCACACCTCAACATTCACGAAGGAACATGGCGGTCACCATACCATCAAACGGTCAATCAAATTGACCATGTTGTGATCGAGGCAAGTCACTCCTCCAGTATTTTAGATGTCCGATCTTTCCGATCGGCCAACATAGACTCGGATCACTACCTTGTTGTAGCTTTGGAATCTCAGTAATAATAACAACTGCTGTTTACAATTCACTTTTATTCCATAATTCATTCTCTTATGACTAAATACAATTAGGATGATTTAAGTACTTTCTGATTTAGAATATGTCTATTACCGACTGCCACTGTACTCTCGCACGACTCTAACCACTCTGCACTAATTTCCGTCCACCATCAGTTTTCTTTTACCCTTCTGTCATTCGTTAGCTGTGTTTGTTTGTTCAGGTGTCAAAGAGTTTTCATTGTGCAAGAACTTTATTCCAGACACCACAACAACGAGGAAATACTGTGATAAGATTCAACGTTGAACGGCTACAAATGCAACAAACCGCCAGAACTTTTGCCGATCGCGTCTCCCTCAACCTCTCGAGAAGTCCTGTGCAGCCAGCATCAAGTGCTGAAGACCAGTGGCATCGATGCCAAGAAGCCATCAGAAAAGCCGCAACTGATGTGCTAGGTTTCACCCGACCACCACAGCGAAACCCCTGGTTTGATGAAGAGTGCCGGCAAGCACATGCAGCAAAGCAACTGGCCTACAAAGCGGCGCTGCAGAGAAGGACGAGAGCAGCTCGTGAGCTCTACGAGCAAAAAAGGAGGGAAGAACACCGGCTTCTCCGGAGGAAAAAGAAAGAGCATGAGAAGCGCGCGATCGAGGAAATAGAGAGGTGTTACTCCAGGAACAATGTTCGGACGTTTTACCAAAAGGTGAAAAGAACGTGTCACGGGAACAAGACCCGAACAGAGACCTGAAGAGACGAACAAGGAAACCTTGTAGTAGAGTCACAGTTGGTGCTGAGGATATGAAAAAACCATTTCTGCAGTCAGGCAGAAGATCCATTCAACATGGGCGATGAAAGCCAAGACTTCTGCCCACCTGACCAAAATGAGGTAAGGAACTATGAGAACGCCTGGAACCATTTGTCAACGAACTGATTGGACCCTATCAGTACGCTTTTAGGCCCGGTAAGTCCACAGCCGACCAAATTTTCACACTACGGCAGATCCCGGAGAAAACCCAAGAAGTCCAAATCGATACTCACCATCTATTTATCGATTCTAAAGCCGCATATGACAGCATGTCTAGTTTTGGCATTCCTGCCAAACTTGTCAGATTGTGCAGAATGACGACGAAGAACGCTCGCTGCTCCGTAAAGGTCGGAAACAATCTCACCGAGACCTTTGATGTCAAAAAAGGACTTAGACAAGGTGATGCGCTATCATGTGACTTTTTCAACATTATTCTTGAGAAAATTGTGCGAAACTCGCAAGCCAACTCCAGGGGCACAATTTTCCAAAAGTCTGTGCAACTACTTGCATACGCTGACGACATCGACATTATTGGCAGAACACAGCGAGCTGTCACTGATGTGTACAGTACAGAGGCGGTAAAATAGGTTTATTGGTGAATGAGGGCAAAACAAAATATATGCTGTCAACAAGAAGGGACACACAACATCGACGAATCGGACAGAACGTCACGATAGGCAGCTATAACTTTGAGGTAGTTCGGGACTTTGTCTACCTCGGCTCCGCTATTAATTCTGAAAATGGCATCACATCAGAAATCAAGCGAAGAATTACACTTGCCAACCGCTGTTACTTTGGCCTAAGAAGGCAATTGATTAGTAAGGCCTTGTCGAGAAACACCAAGGAGACTCTATATAAGACCCTCATCATCCCAGTCCTGCTTTATGGCGCAGAATCATGGACGTTGTCAAAAGCGGATGAAGATCTCCTTGGTCGCTTCGAACGCAAAATTCTTCGAGTGATTTTCGGTCCTGTTCGTTGATGGGCTTTGGAGGAGGAGATTTAACGGCGAACTCTACGAGCTGTACAGCGACATCGACATCGTTAGAAAAGTACGTATCTGTTGACTAAGATGGCTAGGACATGTAGAGCGAATGGACATCAAACTCGACTCCAACCTGGAGGGAAAACGCAGTAGAGGAAGACCTCACCTTAGGTGGCGCGCACAAGCGGAAGGGGACCTCAACCAACTTGGAGTGCGCAACTGGAGGCAGTTAGCCAAAGATCGTGCTAACTGGAGAGGTGTGTTGGTTAAGGCCCAGGTCCACCCCGGACTGTAGCGCCATCCATGTAAGTAAGTAAGAAGTTAAAGACAAATATTTAGCTGATTAATAAAAGAATATTTATATGTTTCTTTGGAACGAAGAAATAACTTTTCATCCTCTACTTCATGTGAAAAAAATTATTTTTTATCCACAGTAAATCAAAGGACACGCTCCGCATCCGCAACCCGAAGACCAGCTGGATGGTGGTTACAGGTACCCAAACTCCCAGAAGTCCATATAAATTTAAACCTATGAACAAGTAATTTGTTATAATCTTCTTCGCAACGGTTACAGTTCTCATATGACAAAGTATAGTTATGGATGGTAGCGTTTGAATGTACATAAGTCCACCAACGAGTTTTAAAACGAAATTTTTTCTGACATCGTGTATCCCGAAACAGAAATATATCTCATAGCAACTTTTCAGTTGAAATGTACTATGAAGTTGGAATTAAATTGCAGTTGAATAGCATTTCACTGACGATTTAAAGTCGTGCAAAGCTGTACATAACTACCGAACTCAATTACGTTCGCTTTCTGAACATTTAAAAGGATATAAGGCACATGTAATGTAGAAACATTTATGTATATAAATTTAAATAAAAAAAATGCATACCCTTGTTTGTGTACTAGTTAATAAAACCCTTCCCAACGGAGTGCCCACGGAATTTCGAAAAAAAATCCCCAACTGGCTTAATGAAATACAAATTACGCCCTCGGCAATTCCAAATGTCCGCTAAGTACCCTCCCTCATGGGACGAATTCGCCCAAAGGCATTAAAAACCTCCAAAGAACTGCTGCCGCTGAAAGCCACCAACTTTAAGGCAAATCCCTTCCGACGTACGTCTATAATTAAATGTCAATCAACTGGAGAAATCTCAATCTGTCTCCAATTAAGGGACAGCAACGCAACCCCAATGCCATGTCATCCGCTGACAACCTATATCAACTCTTTAACACAACAGCACGACAGCCAGCCTATAGCCTCCCCTGTGAATGGTTAATGTTTTTAATTTAACTGATGTATTTCATCATGGTATCGATTTGATTCGCTCATCTGGAAATTAAGTAATCGACTATAAAAATCGAGCAACAAATGGACCTCCTTATCAGGATTCTAGGGAATTGTTGTTTGCTTCTGCTCAGATTGTTTGCTCATTCTTGTTCTTCAATCTTCTCTCATGTCCTGATCCTGGATATAAACATTTTCCAATCGATGAGCGACAACAACAAAAAAAAGCATCTAGATACTCTTTATAAAGACACACACGAGGATGGGTACAGAAAGGGCATATGGTTTCACTGGCTAATGAAGCAGAAGAATGAACAAAATGACAGTTTAATGGGAATGGATGGGGGTGGTGGGAAGTTCTAGCAAAAACACTGACCAAAGGAGGGCTACAATTTGTGTCTGTATGATAAATGGATATGGCTTCATTTGGAAACAAGATTGTGGAAATAAATTTCAAAATTCCTTCAGATGTAACCCTTAGAGAAGCACTCGATTTAATGGAGCACTCGACTTGACAAATTATTTCGTGAAAATCACTTTATTGTTAGTACTCGCTTAAAATCTACTGAATTGGGTAACAAAATCTTTGGTATGGGCTGAAAATTCTGGAGCACCCATTTTACAATTGACGGGAGTAGGCAAATGATCCATCATCGAAGAAAATTGGTTCAGCTGCACGAAATCTCTGCGATGATGGTCGAGTTCGAGTCCGTTGTCCGAATACAAGACGCTGGGATTCCTCGGGGGTGATCAAGTTGTCCTGGTCGTACGATACAGCAACGGAAATAACCGAATCGGTGTCGTCATCGTCATCGACCAACACAATCTCGGGCACTTCGGTTACTACTTCAGGCTCAACGGGTGCTTCTGGTGGTCCGTAGGTATTATCCGGCGGTAGGTAGGTATTATCCGGTTGCACTGTTGTTGTCTCGGTAGGCAATTCAAATGACACTTCCGGCTTAATACCCGCTGGTGGATATGGTGCCGGTGCAGGAGTTGCATTGTCTGCAGCGGCTTCTTGCCTGGCAAAGAAACGATTGGTCCTCACATTTCTGAAACTCCGCGGAAGCTCGGCGGCGCTACAAGCTGCGACTAAAACCACCACGAGAACGATTTGAAAGAATCTTGCCATTGTTTTAGATTTTGCCTGAAGTTGACTGATATCGATTGAAGAAGCGCCACTTGTTTATATATGAAAACAAAAAGTCCAAGTGAAACTTTTGGCTATCCAATCCATAAATTAATGACATTCGTGATGTGTGCGGACGTGACACGATGGTTCGATTTGTTCAAGGCGAATATGGATTTACTTTGGTTTGATAATTACTCGTTGGCGGTGGTTTATTGTATACGAATAGGGTGTAGTGGCGGCCGACACGCAGAGGTCAAGTTTACGTCTGATTCGGCGCTTCCTAATAATGATGGTCAACGAAGGAAAGGGCAAGCAAGTGTGACTTAACGTGCGGAATATTAATGACGAAGATTATCGAGAGGGCGTCGTAGGTACATCTTTTTGGAAGTAATAAAATGCATGTATGGAAATATTTGCTGCCAGATATATTTCTTTAGGCAATTTAAGATATACTCTTGACAAGCTTTATAAAATATGTTTTAAATCTTTCCTCTATATTCGTCAGTAGTAGATCAAGAATAGGTTCAGACTACAGACCCTCAAAAAAGAATGACAAACAAAATTTTGACAGATGATATTACTATCATAGGTATAAGCTCTTGATTGGTGCTTAGCTTAGTAATAGAAATAGGGTAACCAACCTCTTGGGAAGGTCGTTGGTGGTAGCAGACAAGAGACGGGAAGAGTCTGAAGTAGAGGGGATGAAAAAATATTAATTTCCCAAACGCCCTTTTTTCCCTCCTCCCTTTCGCCCTTCACCCCTTACAGCTCCCTCATTTTCCCCGTTTTTGAAATTCGAATGTCGCCAAATCGCCTCTAAGTGCTCACTTTGGCCCTAAAAGGAAATTTGTTTTAAAATATTAGGTTCCTACCTCTCACAATTTGGGCTGGAAGTTGATCACAAATCGCTAATCAGTTAGTACAGTTACAATTTTGCCTGTTAAGTGGAAAAGATTATATCCGTCAAGTGGCTGCCGCTAGTGTTGATACACATTTGTGACGGTTTTATCTTATTTTCTACGACTTTTCGCAAGATTTACGGTGGCAACTGCGTTCGCATTCCTGTCGAACGGTTTCAAGGTCTATGATTGTCTAAGGCTTGTTGGCATAAACCTGCGACTTCAAGTAGCCCCAAGGAAAGAAATCTGGGTATGGTTAAATCGGGCGATCTTGCTGACCTTGCCAAATCTCCAAAACGGGGGGTTACGTGACCAGCTTTTTTCACAATATCCATTGTGGCTCGTGCTTTATGTGCGGTTGCACCGTTTTGTTGGAACCACATATTCATCAAGCCCCAATCATCCAATGCCGGCAGTAAGAAGTCGTTTATCATGCGCCTGTAGCGTTCACCAGTAACAATGGCCGTATTGTCGTTGGCGTCCTAAAAAAAATCCGGCCTAATCACTCCTCCCGTGTGAACGCAGCACCACACTGGTGGTGCATCTTCGTGCATCACACGCGGATTTTCAATGCCTCTGAAGCGAAGATTTTGCTATTGACGTAACAGCTTTTTCTCGTTAAAAAATATTGAAGAGTTCAACTGACAGCACTTTTTTCTTTCGAAGAAACTTTTAGCAATTTCTGTCAAGGTATTTGTTTGTTTACAAAACGTCAAACTGTGAGTGGGAATGGGAATAGGAATGGAACGAGAAAATACAATGAAAAGGGTATTCACTTAATCTGATAAATTTATGCAGCTCGTAAATGTATCTGCGGTGCTTTAAGTGAACACCCCTCGGAAATGTAAGGCTGCAGTTATAGCTATCAGTAAAATGCATCCGTAAAAAAAATGTTTCACTTTTTTGGAGCACTTAAACTTAATTGTTGAACTCAATCTTGGTCTTAAAATGTTGCTTTTGAATTATAAAACTAATTCGTAAAAAAAAATTAAGCAATTGACCTTTCAATTTTCTAAAAAAAGAATTTCTTTATTTTTCCGTACGAAAAACTTTTTCTGTTCAACTTCTCAACCAGTTTCACGAAGTATTCCACTGAATTCCTATGATGTGCTATGGTTAAATGTTTCAGTTTTGTTCTGTTTCGTGTTTTTACGGATGCATTTTACTGATAGCTATAACTGCAGCCTAATTGCGTAAATCGCGTAGATCGACTGTAAATCTGGAATCAAACAACAATTCATACGACTGTGTGTCAAAATCGTCGCGGAAAATGATAAGGTCTGCGTAAACTATTCTCCATACAAAACCTGACAGCTCATTTACGAGGTTTATGAGACTTTTACGCGTTTAAGTGAATACCCCTAATATTTTTCTGTCTCGCCGTTGACAATGTTCTAAAGTTAATAAAGTTTTTGAAATAAAAATTCAAATCTACTTCGATAGTCAATACTTTTGTTTCTTTTTTTATTGTTTTTTTTTTATTTGTTAAACACATGGACAGGTAGGACAAAAAAATTTTTTATTTTTATTTTTTTTACAGTTTGTTACATTTTTTTTCCTTTGTTACACTTTATGAAAAAAATTGTTACAGTTTAAAAAAAACCTGCGGCAACGCTGCTTGACAGTAATTCACACGCGACTGACGGTCAGCAGGCATTAACTGTGTAAGTCTTTCACTAAAATTCTCTGTAGTGTCCGTCCGGTAATGCCCAATTGTGTGTGTGTATGGTCCGTCATCTAGTTGATGTTTCTTCGTTCTCAGTGACATCGGCAGCCTCAGCAACGATATTCTCGGCCGAACGGCCAGTCCGGTGGCGGCCACGGCCTGTATGGTATCCTGTGGTTCCAGTCTATTCGAATGGAATAGCTAAGCGCCGGAATGTTTGCCTATTTGGCGCGACACGATTAGGAAATCGACGTCGAATTCCACGCTGCCCTAACACCACCGACCGATTGTAATAATTGGTCAAAAAAAATTGACACACTTTTTAAACGCTACTTTCCTGTCTGTTTGCAAACTACAGCTGTCTAGTTCACAAATGTCAAATATAATTGACGTAAGATGCCATCTGAAAAAATTGTAACATCTTTCGATTGTGCGATTAATTTTGCTCCATATTGTACATCGAGGAAAAAACGGCTCCACATTTTAAACAAACCGCGAAGAGGTATCACCAAAATAACCAGCGATCACCAAATGCCACTAATCTATAGGGAGGACCATGTCAGTCACACTACCAACAGAAAAAGAAACTGTCATTCACTCTTTATGCACTTGTCGGCTACTAGCTAGAATCAGACAGCGTTATATCTAAAAAGACCATTCTTCGACTGCCTTTTGGAAGTCTTAACGAACGGTAGTAAGGTTTTATTTGAACTCTGCTCGTGAAAAAAACTCCAACGACCAAGTCAACAACCTACCTTTCTAGGTATGTAGCTTTGAACATAGGCGGTTAGATTTTGATTTTTTTTTTAAATGGAGTTTTCGAGATATGAGAAGATTTTCTAGTTACCTACGCCATTCATTAAATGGCAATCGCGTGTCATTAAAGTGCCCTGAGAATGTGTCAAAACTCGCAGAGATTGGCAGATTGGGGTGTTTGTGTCCCTTTTCAAGAAAGGGGATAAATGTGCTGCAATTAAAGGGGTACATAACTTTAAAGTCTCCCGAAAAAGACTTTACCAAGATGCTAGAAATGCCAGAGCTGTGGTCAAGTCACGACTAGTCTGGGCAAAAGCACAACCGACCAGTTATTCACTCTCAGAAAATGGTACTTGAGCTATAGCTTCAGCTGTTTATGCATGCTAGGCTTGGAGAAAGCATACGATCGAGTCCCTCGCTGTAAACTCTGAAGTGTATTACAGGAGTATGGAATTGACAGTTCAGTCTTGAGAGCAATTCAATCTTTTACACAAATTGTGTTCGGGTATAACCGGCGTTAAATTTATGCCTTTCATCGTGGGCGTTGGACTTCGTCAGGGATACGTTTTGTATCTTCTTCTTTTCATACATGTAAATAGAACTGGATGTAACAGCTCAGTCTTGGCGAAGAACGTTTGAAATTGGGAAATCTGAGGATACATAATTTTTGCTCTTCGCTGACGACGTGGTCATCTTAGGGTCCTCTCAGACTAAACTTCAACGCGCACTCGATCGGTTTGTAGCCGCTTTTCTTAAAGCTAAGATGAAAGTAAACGTAAACAAAACTGAAGTCTCCAGAACGCCTCTTCAGTGCACTCTGCATGTTAGTGGAGTGCCATTGAAACAGGTGGAGAAGTTTAAGTATCTCGGGGTCTTATTCACGACTGATTTTTCCTATAGAATTTGTCAGACTGGGTCAATTTTGAGACAGCTTGGTCATTCGATTATTAGGAGAACTGAATTTGGCGTCAAAACTAAGTTGGCAGGCTTTAGTCCCGTATTTACTCGAACTCTTAACTAATATGGTCATGAGGTTTCGGTTTTTGACCGAAAAAATAAGAACGCCGATACAGGTGCCGTGACCCGTATAGAGATCGCATTGGAATCACCAGAATACATGCGGAACTCAATGTCAAGCAACTACCTCTCCGGTCGAAGCGGTCCATGCTTCGGTGGTTTGTTCATGTTAAAAGCATGTTCCCGAACAGGGTCCCAATACCGACGTGCTATGGAATCCGTGTGTATACCATCAGGCAGGCGTCCTCTGTAGATCCAGGATGAGATGGCTAGATCAAGTTCATAATCTCCCGTATGGGGACTGCCCTTGATGATTTAGAGTCGATGGCGGAGAATCGAGAGTTATTGGGGGTCCGCCGCGACCAACTTAATGGATAAGCGGGCCATTGAAAATAAATGAATAAAAGACGTGGAAATCTTAGGAAAATCAATTTTAGTATGTAAGTTTGAATTTTATTTAAAATCCTTGTGCCCGTTTTGGTGAAAATTTTTGAAAACTTAATTTAAAAAAATTAAATTATCTTTTTTTTAGAGACCCGCAAAAAACTTATTCAAAACCAAGATACAATGTACCAAACTTAATAGCGTCATTTCATCAGACCATTGATAACAATTGAAGGTTCCTGCACGAAACTAAACTTTGGGCGGTTTACCCTCTGTCAATTTACGTGACTGGCAACAAAAAGACTCGACAATAATAATATTACAGCTTGTACGAGCTATAGCAAAAGCACGTAGAGCTATTGTGTGTGATAGACGTATAGAGTGGCAGCAGCATACACACGAGGGACTTTATTAATTCCGTAAGAAAATCACACTTTAGTGCAGCTAAGGGCGATGTACGCGATGTACTATGTCAAAGGACTCGCTCCCAGTGGTATTCAACTTTAATTTTAAATCCATTTTGAGGATAACCCAAAACACAAGTACAAAGTATAGTCAAACCATAGCTGAATATTTCAACACGTCAACTGTTCCCCTGGGAAAGTTGTCCAATCTGAATGAAATTTTAACTTTTCATCGCAACCGACAAGACGACGAATTGAATTCTTCAGAAATGTGTCTGTCAATGTGACCCTCAACACTTTTCGACGTGAAATATGCGAGACGTCCTCTGTCATCGGTTGTAATTCGAACTTCAATTCAGCTTCGGAGGGTCATTCTCATTTGTAAACCCCCTCAAGGCTACATCAAGGAATAAGGTGAAGTGGGTTGGAAACCCCTGATTAGAAACTTTAATTTACACAGAAAATTATTATAACCAAGTAAACTAAAAAGGATCTCTATAGCTCACCTTCCACGGCAATAATAAAAATAACCTTTAAATAAATTTCCGAGAAATTTTTATTACACAAGTTTGTCCGCAATAAAAAAGACGTCCTTCCAGATGATATACTCTCTCAGCTTGTGTATCGCATAGTACCCTCTGGAAAAATGGATAAGTTCATTCATAATAACATCGCTTCGTCCTAGTTCGACTTTGCTGTGGTAAGAAGGTCACTCTCTTCTCGTCACAAACAGTAAACACATGTTGCTTTGATTGTCGGATAATATCGAAACAGGGCTTTCGGCTTGTTGAATACATAATTATGAAATTTACAAACTCCTAGCAAAATGGATACACTCACAAGTGGGTGTCATCAGCAGAGGCCAGGCTGAAATGGGCACCATGTCGGGAAAAGAAGCAATCTGAGTTGCTGGCCCTGTTGTTCGTTAAAATTGTACGAATGCCTCTAGAGGGTGGTTAGGTTATACAAGCCCATCAAATTGAGGATTGTTGGGACTTTTTTTTTGTTGGTGAACCTCAACACTAACATCGCTTTCAATTTACAAATTTAATCCATTCAACAAGTGACAAGTGCCAATGATGATAATAACGATAAGAATCACAAGGACCCAATGATGATGATGATGATATGGTGATGGTGATGATGGGTTCATGATGTTTTGATGTGTTGATGGTAAACGTGTTGGGCATATTAATTTGAATTTTTTTTTTTTTCAATTCTTTTACGCCCATAGTTACGAGTATCTGAGTATCCTTGTGTTTTTGTGTTCAGATTTTTTATGATTCTATCCCCATTGGATCTGGGTTTTTTTCTCTATTCACAGGAGCGGTCGGTGGTTGGAAAATTTGTTTACCATGATTGATTCACCTCATGTGGGCGTTGGAAAATTTGTTTTTACCATGATTGATAGGTTGAAACAAAAAAAAAAGTAGGAGGGAACCTAAAAAAAAGGACGAAGGGACGCGGAACAAAAGTTGGCCTTCGACTATGGGTGTACGTTTTATTTTGGGATACGTTATGGAATATGTTAAAACCTTAGCATATGGCTGTGTTGAAAAAAGGTATCTAACACATTTTCGTATCGGACTAAGCCAAATTTAGAATGTCGAGAGAGATACTTTTTAAACTGGTTTACTATGTGTGGATTTTCTTTGTTGCTTCGTTACGTGACGGAACACTGTAAAAGGACTGAATTTGAATGAGCAAGTGGTACCCAGTTTTGGGACACTGCATATGGTAAACATCTTAGAGAAAGGTGGAACCGTTCTTGTACCCAAGACATGCCACAAAGTCAGTTAGGTATTGACTTGCAGGTGAGCAGTCTTCGATTAAATTATCCACTTTTCCTTAAGACAAGTTATAGATCCACTTTTCACAAAAGAATTAGAAGAAAAAAATTTTGTTTTTGGAGTAGCGAAATCGACAAGGATCCGAAGTTGGAATGTCACAAAATCCCACGACAATGAATAGACTTTTAAACCCACAGTCCGCCAGCGGACTATATTTTGTAAGGCTCTGCGACTTACAGTCGTTTGCTGATACGACTCATAACAATTTAACTTCCACATCAACTCTTCGGCCCAATGCACACGGAGCAACTGAAAAAAAAAACTAAACCCGTTGGCAATTCGGGTTAGAGACCAGTTACGGACTGAGCGGTGACTTGACTCCACATAAGAGGAAACTCATCATCACCAATCAAAATCTCTAGTTCGTTCAGTGTCGTCATGATTTTCAACCTCCCCCACCAGCAACAGGTTGGTCTGTTGTTCACTCATCTTCGACAAACTAGAAACTAAAATCAATAGGCAACCCGACATGCAAATCAACAGACGAGACGACTGGTTACAAACTGTTTTTTGTGAATCGCAAACGAGTTTTCAACCAGTAGCGTCGTATGCGTCGTCACATTTGATTACACAGGTTATGACTCAAAGCAAACTAGTTGCCAACTCGCATCGCTGATTAGTTTTGGGCCTTATATTTATCGACAAACGGCCCTACCAAAGCAACTCACTACCATCGAAGACCACCGCATCGGTGTGCTGTATGGCAGCTTTCACAAAACTTCTGACATAATTGTTGGGAAGACTTGACCAATCTGACCCTGGAAGATCTCGAAGCTCGATTTTTGCCAATAATATCGCTGCCTTGGCTGTAAATGTCGTAGAGGCTTTGTTAGAAGCTCCGCTTTAAACTCGAGAACACTTTCGCCGTGCCTCAATATTTTCCTCCGATGATGAGAAGTTGTTCGTTGAGGACCAGGTTCACCTCGGACTGTAGCGCCAGTAAGTAAGATGACAAGTTATTTCCGAGTTAATCTATGATACCACAGAGGGAACGCAAGCGACAACAATGACCATACTGGTGCCGCTCAAGGAATAATCCTAGGGCCCAACTTATGGATCATCTTCTTCGATAGAGCCCTTCAAATTGTCAGATACTCAAAAATACGTACCTGCCTATGCAGGGTAACAATGCGACTGTGATTACTGCACAGGACACCGAAGATCCTTAAAAACGGATAAATCAAGTCATGAGACTTTTCTAATCCTGTATGCAAGGCGATGGACTCAGCCAGCAGCGCGGAAATCGAGATTGTCTTGACTCACTAAGTGAAAGATCCCCATTATCTTTTGGGGTACACGTATATAGACCACAAGGCAATAAGTACAAAAGACGCAGTTAAGTAGTTGCGACTTAGAAGTGAAGTTGGATATAAAGCTCACATTAAGTATGCTTCTGAAGATCAATACTGTATTCAGCATACCAATGGCAAACTAAAGATGACCCCAGAGGCTAGTAGGCAAAAGCTTCTTGTGTAAGTCACGCAGTCTATCCTTCTTTATAAGGATGTGAGATCTGGGTCGATGCACTTAACCAAGAAAAGTATAGACAACAAATTGCAGCGATACTCCCAATATCTAACAGTGTCAGAATCAACCATCCTCGTGGTCATAGGAGTAGTTCCCATCTCCTAGCAAAAGGATCTGCTAGCAAAAGAAAGAAAATACCAATATATGAGAGAAAAAGGCGGAGATTGAATAGAAGACGGCTACACCTTTAAGCTGAATAGATTATACCTTTCAACGATGTCAAGAACTTTGGAGAAAAAATGTCAGGAGAAGTTGAGCCGCAACATCGGAAATACCGGAGAGGTAAATTTCAACTCACTGAACTTCTTTGTCGGACACGGTCGCTTTCATGATTATCTGAATGAAATAGGAAAAAAAACAAGTCCCAGTTTAGGTCAACGCTGGACGCATATTCTTCGAATGCAGCAGATGGCCTTCAAATAGGCGGAAACTAGAAACGGAGGTAGGCGGGGTTACATCGGAGGGTATCATCACGTTAATGCTCATGGGCACGAGTGAGAAAAATTATTCGAATATAGAAAAAGTGTCGAAGATGAAGAAAAGGGAACAGCAAACATAAATCCGACAAAACCATTGAAGATTAAAAGCCCATAAAGGTTAGATAAAAGTGGTACCACGCTCAATGTCCCTGATGTAATAAAGGATTAAGTTTCGTGGATGGTTTGACTGAAGATGGAGAGGTTTTAGTCGATAGGAGTCAGGGAAACTTGGTCAACTCTGATGGTATATGAAGCATATATGTACATAGTTATTATAAAAAAAGAGAGGCTCCATTAACATCGACCAAACGACGGGACGTGCAATTGAATGCGCCATTCTACGCACGTCTTTGCAACGGATTTTGTTAACAACTTGAAGATGTTTCCTTACAAAGTGCTGACAGTCCATCAACTGATATTTGTAGTCCGTCTAACCAACGTTAACGTCCTCCTGAATCTTAAAAACGAAATGAACGATTTTGCGTAGAAAAACAATCACGAGTGACGAGGTCCATTTGTTCAAAAAAACGTTTCTGGGGTACCACGAGTAATGCAGAAAGAGCCGCTACATCCACTTAAGGTTATTGTATAATGTATAGTGTGCAGTTTTTGTTGGAGGATTAATTTTTTTTTAGAACCTCGCGGGCCAACCGGTCCCTGTGGACGGTGAGCACTAGCATACAGAGCCATGAATAATCAATTTTTTTATTCCTCAATTGGATGAATTTGGACTGAAGGCCAAATGGTTCCAACAGGATAGAGAAACAGCGCATAGCGACAAAAGACATTCTAAAACATGCATTACCCGGTCGTCTGATATCGCACTTTAGCGATTTGCATTGGCCCGCAAAATCACCCGATTTAACCGCCCAAGATTTCTTTCTATTAGGCTGTTTATGCTTATGGGCTGATGTGAGCAAGCCCTTAACTCAGGCACCCATAAAGGAGAAGATCATCCAAAATTCTGCAGAAAACCATGGAAATGTTATAAGAAGAGTCCAAAATGGCGACGACAACTTAACCGATATCTCATTTTCAAAACTTGATGGAAAATCGTACTGAAAACCCTAAATAAACATAAAAAAAAACTGTTTGTTTTTATTTTATTCCAAAGATATAGCCCAGGAAAATAGGTTCATGTATGATGTCTCATTTTGTAGCAGCATCAAACTCTGGCCCTAGGACTGTCCAAGCTTGGTCCCTGAGAAAATGGTTTGTATATTTAGACAAGCTCTTGGTCTTTCAGATCGCTCGATGTGAAGTGCCTCGAGATTCCGAACACATTCAAATTCCAAATACCTATATGGCTTTTGAAGCCCAGGAAAAACGACCGCTGACATTATCAAATAAGCGCTGGCGTGTAGCCAATTCTGGTAGAAAAAGTTGCCGAACAGACCCAACAAAAAAATATCGGTCACATTTTCCAAAAAAAATGTCGGTCACATTTTCCAATATAAAGGTTAATTTAGGTTAGGTTAGGTGACTGACGTAAAAGGGACTCACTTAGATCATATTATTTAGTCCATTATGATATCACAAGACGGGGTGGAGGAGGGGTAAGTGGCAAGAAAAAACTATGGGCCGGACATTGCTACTTGCGAATTTCTTTTAAAAGAATCATCCTTTGAAATCTTACCTCGTTAAGTGGTCCTGAGAGTGACTGAGACAGTAAAATTTCATGAAGTTAGAACCTCCTGGTGGCGGTTCGTCTTCGGTAGTCTACTGCCTCTGATAGTCGTGATGGAGGGAGACTGATGCGTGGCAAAAGTGGGTGATTAAAAAAATCTGCCCCCGTTTATTTCCTTTGACAATCATAGTCCATAAGACAGAGACTGGTGATGAGCAGAATGGCTTGATTGACGTACTTCTACTCCATCCTACTGCTAAGTACCAAAAGAGAGGTCGTTATTTGTCTTCGACGAAAAAGAAGAAGGGTGACCGAAACAGTCTAACGCGCCTATTGCTTCTGACAAAGTGTCGAAATGAAGCTGATTAATGTAGTTAGCTCCTCCAAGTGCCGGTTAGTCTTCGGCGAAGGCGAAAGAAGTGATCGAAGCAGTCTAACCCCACCGCTGGTAGCCTTCTGACAAGTCCGCTTGTAACGAGTGTAGCTGGTACAGCAATCTGTCCCACAGCTTGATGTTGAAAAAGCACCGTACAAATATAAACCAGCCGTGGTAGGTTAGGTTTACGGGTTGGTAAAGCTGGTTTAACCCTAACTAAGTTCCTAGTGGACCAATTATCATGCCCTTTTATAGGGGTTAAGACAGGGCCGTAGCCAGGATTTTGTTTCGGGGGGGGCTTGCTTCCAAATCTTACGAAACAAAAAACTATGTACGTTCCTATTCATTGATTCCTGTTAGTTTTTAAATCGTATGTACTTAAACGAACAATAATTTTTTTACACACATTTTTTCAAAGCAGTAGACGTCTTGATTTTTTCTACCCGGTACTACACTGTGGTGAGGGTATATTCACTTTGACAGTCCATTTGTAAGGCACATAAGGAGGCGTTGTAGGTATGACTAACTATATATATTATTGATCAGCATCACTTTCTTAGTCGATCTAGCGATGTCCGTCTGTCTGTCCGCACGATTACGGCGGTAATTTAAGAGCTATCGACTTGAAATTTGATACATACGCTTTTATCCACCAAACGAGGCTAAGTTCGAAGATGAGCAAGATCGGATAAAGACTACTACTATACCTCCAATAAAAAACTATCGGATTTATAAAGCTTTTTGATGTTAAAAAATATGAAATTTAAAAAGCTGCAGTAAAGATAGTAAGTTTAAATTTTGCACATATTGTTTTAATAATATTTAAACATTTTTGACAAAAAATGAGCTTGGTCGAATAAGAACTACCCATACCTCCCGCCTCCCATACAAATATACAATTTTTTAATACTACATAAATATTTTTCACAATAATATAGAAGGTACCGGGTATTTGAGCTTCGACATAGTCGAAGATAATTGTCTTACTGTTTTTTTTTTGACATGGGATCAATGACCTTATTTGGATCCACAATAATATCCGAATGAACAGATATCATAGCAAGTGAGCTCAACCTTGCATTCTCTATAACGCTTCGGGACATTGCTTTAATCCTTTTAATAGCTGTGGTCACTGGAAGCGTTGCTAAAACCGTAAGCAATAAATTTATAATTGATTTTTTTTCGCACCAAAGAATTTACTCACAGCTGACAACGAAATTGCATTATCAAAGTAACGTGTTACATTTTCCATTTCGTTCATTCGCTGAACTGCAGCAAAACCTGGGAGAAGAGCTTGAAACGATGCGATGGTAGAACGTAACGAATCTATGCAAGGAATCAGTATCGACATCGACACTCTAAAATAGGCTTCAGTCGGAGAGGGTTTTGTATTCGAACGCGTTGAGAATTCACAACTTCTTTTGTGCGGTCGATTGCAGAAACGAGATCTAAGGATTTGTTCTGTAGGAAAACTGATAAGGGTAGCGTTAAACTGAATAATGTTTCACATACAATGAGGCTTACCTACTAGGAAATCACTTTTTTGGACAGCTGCCAAAATTGTTGATACTTTCAAAGAAATCGCCCACGTTCTGCTCGTTATTTCTTCAAGACTTATTGAGATGCACATTCGCATTTGAAGAGTTCTACCAAGGAAATAATACTTGGTATGAAATGAAATAATACTATGAATGAATCTTGTTTCACAAAGGCGTAGAAGTCGAGTTTTTCGGCTCGTGTTTTTTAATGACATTTTTGAAAGTTACATAAATCCATTTGGATGGTTGCGCAAAAAATTAACTTTTTTTACTAACTATACCAAGGCAATTGCGAATTGCAGGAGTTGACATGACAGAGACAGGTTAAAGCTATGGCTTGCACAGCACAGTGTACATACCTAGCGTTTAGATAATGTATACCTACCGAATCTTAATTTGTAAGCCCCATTTCAATTTACTCTTGATTAGCCGAAGGTTATAAAGCCCCATTTAGACGATTAGTTATCAATTCAGTTCTTGGTTCAGTTAAAAAAGGCAGTGCATTTAGACTTCAGTCATTTTACTTGTGAGCAACCGAAAGTTTGAAGATATATCTATGTACTTCTAAAACTGACAACTTATGGGAATTCCACGCTTAAATTTTTGCATTTAGACACCAGTTTAACTCAAAGCTTAACTGATAGCTCATCTGAAACTGAAATGACCGTCTAAAAAGGGCTTTAGAAAGTTTTAGTTTTTTTTTTGTTTAGACTTTCGGGGGGGGCTTCAGCCCCTCAAGCCCCCCCCCCCTGGCTACGTGCCTGGGTTAAGACCACCCGTGGTAAAGGATGTCTCATTTATATAGTTACGACTAAGTTCGATCGAATGTACATCTTTTTTATAGCCTCAGGCCAAGAGACTAGGCCATAGAAATTTATTTCTAAGGAGCGGACCAACCAAGTCTATAAATAACGACTAAAAATATACACAATTGGAAGAAAGTATAAAGAAACAGCGATTACCACCCCTTCAAAAAATCTCCAAAGAATGTCCTTGTTACCCTAAAGGAAAATAACAATTTCCGGTATGCTTCGCTGTGAGGTAGATGCAGGATGGATTCAATGAAATAACGTCGGATGCAGCTCCTAGAAAAATGCTACAGCCTGTTGACTGTATAAAGGTACATAGCTCGAAAATAATTCACCACCCAAAACCTAACCGATTCGATTCCGTTACTCGCATCTAATCAGCGATTATCAATATCAATCGATTGATAAGTGTCATTTACGATAATTCCAGTTTTTCCCGCTGTGCCGCCGATAAGGAGTTGAGTTCAACAGAGACAGACAAACAAATAATAAATTATAAAACAAAAATCAATAGTTCACCTTATGTTTCTATGATTTCATCAATCTATAAATATAGTCCAATCACAAGGGACGACGCACGACGCGACGACCCACCCCGCCCAGATACCATATTGAAGCATGCACTTACCTCTTTCGATGCGTAAATCCTTTGATTAAGTCCTAAGAATACAACTCAATCCCTTTGCACAACGCGTTTCGTGGAATAGAACAACTTCGCACACGTCAAACGACAAAAAATAAAGAGAACAACCGAAAATCTTTTTATCTAACACCGAACATATGTCATCAGTTGTCAATGTAATTTGAGTTGAAATTTGCACATTTACCGGATACCAGAATGTCATCTGTTGTTTTTTTAAATCTCAAGGACGACCAAACACTTTTTGAAAATGTTTTTCAAAAATACACATATGGATATTGTGTTTTTTAAGTTACGTATGTTTTGCACCGTTTTGGAGGTTTTTTTTTTTCGTTATTCCAAAAACCGTTAACAATACTGTCTTTGAGAGAATTCTCCAAAAGACTGAAGAAGGATATTTTTTTGTATAACACGGCAAAAGGGAGTTTACAGTCTAAACACACAGACACACCGGATGAGGAAAGGATGAACAGTAACGCGACCGTTTGCTGTTTGAATACGGCAAACGTCCAAAACGTATTGACTCGCCGAGTGTTTACAACAAACGAAGGAATGCCATCAGAATGATGGAGCTTTTGTGCAGACATAGATGGAGCTTTTTGTGCAGACTTTATACCGATGCCTTATCAGAGTGTAGACAGTGTGATTTGGGGTTGTTTTGGTTTTCGGACGGGTGGAACGGTATTGATGATGGAGCCGTTTTTAGCTTGAAAAATATGACACGAAAAGATTTTCTACTCAAGCGTGTATATATGATATGGCAGCGTGACCGGTTTTGCATAATATTTTAACTGATAAGATAAGGAAGGGTAGGAGTACTTATACTACCGGTAGAAATTTCAAATTTTAACGACCATCAGGATTAGATATGTTTGGGGTAGTGTATGGAGGTAGAAACAAATGACCAAGGAAACGTGTTTCTCATAAGTTGTGCGTTTGGGTGGTCTGTTTAAATATCGGACTTGTATAGTTTATAGGACAGAATAAGGAAAATGCCATTTATTCAAATGGTTTTGTACATTCACTTAACCTACTTGACAGCATACAGAGATGAGCAATTCGACTTATTGGAGACCCTACACTCACATCGAATCTACAACCAGAAAAAAAAGTCGCATTATCATTATCCCTCGAAATGCAACTTTTGGGCGCCCCACAAGACAGGCAGCTAATGCACATGGCCTTAGATGGCCTTAGTAGACTTGACAACCGCGAGGACATAAATTTTCCAAAACACCTTCTGTTACAGGACAAGCAAACTTTGGAACTCGCTTCCTGTAGATACATTTCCAAGAGACTACAATTTGCAGCAATTTAAGTGCAGAACAAACATGCATCTGCGAGCATCTCGGGGCGCTGATGAAGCGTTATAAGTCCGCCTTTCTCGGGAGAGTTATTTAAAAAAACAAAATAAAAAAAAATTGTTCATGATATACAAACTTGACATCAAAAATCACTTTCAAAAAACTATCTACTGCTTTTGAATGTCAGTAGTGTTTTTATTAAAACTTCCAACCCAGCTAAAAAAAAGTCTATCTATTGTATGTGTACCTATCAGTTGTTCTTAAAAAAAAACAACAACCTCCTAAGCCTACAAAGAGCTGTCCATCATTCGTGTAGTATTCAGCTTCTTCACATGTTTCAAGGCACGCACCGGTCGGTATAGTCTACACCTAGAGAATAGACCATAAGTAGTTTTATCTTATTAGGCTGATCGACCTGTTTCGTAAGCCGTGATGATCTGCAAGATATCCTACCAGATTTTTGATATCATATGACTGTATTTTTTGGCATCGTTTCTAAAGGGCTCGAGATTCATTTTTTATGTTCCCAGCTTTTCAGAGCCGAATTTATGACCGTTTTAGGAGTGCTTCTATAGCATATTTGGGTTATAAAAAGAGGGTTACAATGTCAGTGTATCTATCAACTGGTAGGTAAATAAATAAACAGATTTATACAATACAATGGCACAATAATGTATCCATCTCGATTCTCTGTTAACTTTTCAAATAAAACGGAACGGACGCACCTCGGGGTAAGTCTTGAAATGATACTTTCGTCAATAATGTGTAATGCAATATCTAGTCTTCTTTCTTTGCCTATACCCAGGGGTTACTTAACTTTGCGTCGCGACGCCCTGAAGCTTCGTGGGGCTATCCTAGGGGCGTTGCAATACGGTACACACAGGTCGTCTCCACACGATGCCAAACCACCATATCAAGTTGCACGATTAGGCAGCACATCAATGATAAATTTTTATTATTAAAATGAGTGTTGGTATAAGTGCAAACGTTGCGCCTATTTTACGGCAGTGGCAAGAAGTTGACATTTTGCACGAATTTTGCGTCGGGACTTCGGCCTTTAGATACCCGTTCAAGATCAAACTGACCAAGGAGCTCAAAGTTAATAATAATAAGAATGCCCATAGGAAAATCAACATCAAAATCGAGGCGCATTTTTGGATGAACAGCTATGTTAACAAACCAAATTGTCGTATATATGGGATGATGTCATCCCACACGAGGTGGCAATGCATCCACAACAAGCTGCTAGGTACGGAATTTAGACCGGCGGCGCTGTCATTACTACGTACCTACTTTATCTTGAAAATGGCGTTTGCTAAGGCTATTACCATCAACGGCAAGCGCTATAGAACGATGCTAACCGGTAGATTAGATGACATGTGATTCCAGCAAGACGTGGCTGCGTGTCACACAGCAGATACTACGACGGTCATTCTGCAAGAACGATTTGAGGGTATGCTTGTTTCTAGCAGAATTCTACGTGAATTGGCCACCAAGATCGTGCGATTTAACCCCACTAGACTTTTTCTTGTGGGGTTGCCTGAAACCGCAGCTCAATGCGAATAAACTGCAATCGACCGATGTCCTTTAACACAACATTAACCATCGCTCAGATTGGACCACACAGATCCGTGACAACTTAAGAAGTTGCGGCGGACGTGGTTTTATATTCCATACAATAATAACAAACATGGGCACTTCAAGTAAAAAGATGATTTCATTAATACCTCGCACGCAGCTTGTTTTATTCAAAGTCGATCCATCCTTATTGAAAAACCCTTTAGTGAATCTTCAGTAAACTCGGCTTAATCTGTGCTTTGTTCCGTTGTGCGATTTTAGAAGGGCGTCACACAAATATTATAACCTGTACACTCGCAGTATGGAAAAGATTGGGAACCCCTGGCCTATACACTATACAGTTCTAGTTACACCGCCTGCGCCTCTCCACGAGTATACGACTTTTCAGTCAGTCAGTCATGATATCGGCCATATTTTTATGTCTTTGGTTGTTTGAATTGTGTTATGACATTTCATTTCACAACATGTCGTCAACGAAGAAACAATTAAGGCCCATTCTCGCTTTAAAAGCATTAAATGACAGAAAATTTAGAAAAACTAATTTTAGCCGGAAAGAAGAGAAGGCAAAGATTGTGGATGCGAGAGCTACACGATTGGCTCAAATGTGAAATTTCAGTCAGGGTTTCTGTCTGCAAAGACAGCAAGAAATTAAGTCAAACTGAAATGTACACTGTGCAGATCTAGTCGTCTTGACAAAATCGCAATCTACACCTCCGGACCAGCGTTGCCACTTTGCTGCAATTGCAGTAGATCTACTGCATTTTTTTCAAAATTTAAATCTACTGCCACCAAATTAAATCTACTGCATTTTTGTAATAGCTTGAATGAGGAAGCCAAATCCAAAATAGTAGGTAAAATACAAACAGAAATACAAGCCAATTTGGGAAACTGAGTTTGCCTGGCTTAAATTGTCGAAGGAAACACTGTTTCAGGTTCAGCAAAATATGTCTTTGAGCAACAACAGGTCAAATTTAGACGTCGATTCTGAAAAAATATTTTCTAGCTTGTGGGAGTTTTTTGTGCTGCGATTTTATATCGAGGCTTGTCAACAGATAAAAAATCATTTTAATTTTAATGATGAAAGACTGAAACCTCTTAGGTACGTAGATACAAAGTTAGTACCTAGTGGAAGGCAGTATACCATCGATATTGCATATTTTAAACTTGTTTCCTTTTCATGATGATGACAAAGAAAAACTTAATAGCCAATGAAGATGAACAATATTCCATGTTCATTAATATTAATGCATTTTTCTGTTTTGTTTAAATACTCGTCTTTATTAATTTTGTATTCTTTATATTATGTTAAAGCAGCCAAAGAACAGTCTTGGAAGGAGTTCGGCGAAAAATTGGACCGTGATCACAGATCTGCAAGCAAGGTGTTCTGGCAGACCAACCGCCGTCTTAGAGGAAGGAAGTGGAACATTATCGAAGGAGTCAAATCCAAAGATGGTACACTTCTTTCTAATGAGGAGAACATCTTGCGCAGATGGAGCGAGCACTTTTCCGAATTGCTCAATCCAATCCAGGGCATTGAGGATGACACATCCATCGCCTTAAGCAGGGCGGAAAATAGTCCCACGGTAGAGGAAGTCACTTTTGCGATCAAATCGCTAAAAGCTGGCAAATCTGCCGGAGTGGATGAAATCCGGCCAGAAATGCTAAAGGCCTTAGCTGAAGAGGGAGTCAAATGGCTCTCTCGTGTCATTAAAGTGGCCTGGGAATGCGGCGAAACACCCAGCGATTGGCAGATTGGGGTGATTGTGCCCCTTTTCAATTACAGGGGTATATCACTTTTAAGTCTCCCCGGAAAAGTCTTTGCCAAGGTGCTGGAAACGCGTTGCGGAGCTGTGGTCGAGGCACGATTAGGAGATGAGCAGTGCGGCTTTCGTCCCGGCAGAAGCACAACCGACCAGTTATTCACTCTCAGAATGGTACTTGAGAAGGCTTGGGAGTATGCTACACCTGTTTACGCTTGCTTCGTAGATTTGGAGAAAGCATATGACCGAGTCCCTCGAGGGAAACTCTGGAGTGTACTACAGGAGTATGGAATTGATGGTTCTCTCTTGAGAGCCATTCAATCTCTTTACACAAACTGTAAAAGCTGTGTTCGGGTAAACGGCGTTAAATCAATACCTTTCACCGTGGGCGTTGGACTTCGTCAGGGCTGCGTCTTGTCTCCTCTCCTTTTCATTACTTATATGGACTGGATGTTACAGCGCAGTCTTGGCGAGGAACGTTTCGAATTGGGAGATCTGAGGATAAGTCATTTGCTCTTCGCTGATGACTTGGTCATCCTTGGATCCTCTCAGACTGAACTTCAGCGCGCACTCGATCGGTTTGTAACCGTTTGTGTTGAAGCTGAGATGAAGGTAAACGTGAACAAATCTGAAGTGATGGTCGTCTCCAGAACGCCTGTTCAATGCACTCTGCATGTTAGTGGAGTCCCATTGAAACAGGTGGAGAAGTTTAAGTATCTCGGGGTCTTATTCACGAGTGATGGAAGGAGCAATGCCGAGTTTTCCTGTAGGATTGGTCAGGCTGGGTCAATTTTGAGACAGCTTGGTCATTCTGTTATTAGGAGGACTGAACTTGGTGTCAAAGCTAAGTTGTCAGTCTTTAATTCGGTGTTTGTTCCAACTCTCACCTATGGTCATGAGGTTTGGGTAATGACCGAAAGAATAAGATCGCGGATACAAGCTGCCGAAATGAGATTTCTCCGTAGTATTGCTGGTGTGACCCGTAGAGATCGCATCAGAAATACCAGAATACGTGAGGAACTCAATGTCGAGCAGCTACTTCTCCGGACGGAGCGATCCATGCTTCGGTGGTTTGGTCATGTTAAACGCATGTCCCCGACCAGGATTCCACGACGTGCTATGGAATCCGTACCATCGGGTAGGCGTCCTCTAGGTAGACCAAGGATGAGATGGTTAGATCAAGTCCATAATCTCTCCTATACCCGTATGGGGATTACCCTTGATGATTTAGAGTCGATGGCGGAGGATCGAGAGCTATGGAGGGTCCACTTGAGCAACCTACACCCGCGACCCACTTAATGGACAAGCGGACCATTGAAAATGAATGAATGAATGAATATTATGTTTTGTAATTTACCTAGATTTTGTTTGAAAAAAATCTACTGCAAAAAAACGCAATCTACTGCACTTTTTCTGAGAATCTACTGCGAAAAAATAGTTCAACAGTGGCAACGCTGCTCCGGACATACATATAAGGTATGTCATGACTTGAGTCTTCTGCTTCTCTGGAATTATGTCTCCTGGGTGTAATGACAGACTGACAAATGTCACGATGCTTACTTAACTTATGTCATAACTCATAGTCATAAGTGTTAAACCCGAAACTAACCATATTAGCCGAGGTCTCGACCAAAGTTGAACATTGCGTTTTTTTTTGGAAAGACTACATAATTGCCGTCAAGTGGGAGGCGATTACCACTCGCTGTGTCCAAACGCCTCGAATAGACCCTGGAATCGCTCTTTACATTACATCAAGGTATGAATCCGTTTTTAAGGACGCGGTGTCCTTATGGTCTCTTGATTGGAATCATTTTCCGATTTAAGCGGCTTTGTTTTCTTCATTGATTGCTCCATTGATATCCTTACTTCGTTTGACCAAGTGGATGGAAATTTTGTTCTATCATCGCCTATATTGAATGGCACGCTCTGCTTATAACAACGGAATTCATGTTTCTGCAGAAGTAGATAATGTTTCCACATTCTTCCTCGTTATCTGTACAAGTTTCTTTTTTCTTCTTTCTTTACTTTTGGTAAAATTTTCATACAATGTTCCTGGAATAGCATCCCTTTATTCCCGATGGTACAGTACTCATACTCTTCCTTTTTTTCTAAGAAGCCCATGCTCCTCGCGTGCAGCTCTTGTTTTGCTGCAAGAATTTCGTGGTTGCGGTCGAATGAAACCAACAGAAACCCAGCACATCAGTCAGGATATTAATAATGGCTTTTGTGGGAGTAGGTTGTGGCGATAAATTCCATAAAAACTTATACGGAAGTCTATCCCCCTTATAGAATGCTGTAATTTCGTCTAAAAACCACACAGAAACTTCATCTTCTCAAATATCCTTGCCAATAGGTGTACATTAGTCGAAAACTCAAATCATTGACCGAGCTTAACTTTGACCGCAATTGTTTTCCATCAAATCTACTTTGTTTACCATAAAAAGAGTCTTTTGTACCTTTCGTTTTACTATACTTCTGCTCTACAATCAAATTACCAGTCCGTTTTCCACTACCATCACTTCGCATTCAATTACTTTACCCTTTGGCCACAAAGAGAAATTGAAAATCAAACAAGATAAGCACGCTCGATAGAATAAAATCAAATTATCCAACAAATCCTTAATTTGATGCACACCTCGACTGGTGTGGAACCTATTTCATGTCGGTTTATATCTATTTTTATTTATCGCTTCTTCTTTCCATTTTATTTTGCATAAACATTACTATTGCTATTGCTCTGAGGCAATATTCTAAATTGAAATCCTAATCAAGGACTTTTGCGTTGTAATTGCAAAAGTACTTAGCTGCAGCCTCCATATGAAGGTCATGTGCCTATATAGAAATGCTCCTTTCCGCTTGTCCATTTATCCAGATTTAGTATAATCCCTATCTACACATTAATACCTTAGTTTTACCTATTTATAATTATAAGCTGTTTTTTTTTTATCCTTTTGTATGTTCATACAAGGATGACCATCGATGGACGTCCGTCGTCGCCACTCATACCCTCTACAGCACGATGTTACGATGACCCATATAATCCTATCGGTCATTTGCTGCAATTATTTTCTCACGTTCTCTTGTGGGTGTATGTGTTATCTTTTTAATTCTTTGTATGGCATGTCCTGGAAATAGCAAATTGCGGGACATTAAAAAAGGAATTTACTATTGTTAGACGATAGTCTGCTGTCCTTGTTCGCGTGTTGACAGGTGGAAAGTCCGCCACAAACAAAAGGACTTTTCAGTTCTGTTTAATGGCTATCACACCGTTGCATTGATTGCATGATATGCGTGGTCATATGGATTACACGAATACGAATTCATGTCAAGGATTCTCTCTGGAAGGTGTTCGGTAAAAAACGTGAATTGGGGCATTAACGTTGTTTTTTCGGTTTTACCGATAGTGAGCACTTTGTGGGGTCCATGTGGTGGGGTGAAAATGGTATTAATTGAGGGATGAAGGTTGCTGTCCTCTCGCTATCAACTTCTACGCTAACCTCCGCACGTTGGTGATAGCTGGGTGTTTATAACCTCGATTGTAGGTATTCAACCTCTTTGCAAAGTCGTGGTATTAGCACTTAGTAGACAAAAAAAATGGGGGAGGTGTGTCTCCACATACTAAAGCACTTTCTTTTATGCCAAGCGGTAGTGGACGAATTCCCAAAATGGCGCCTAGAGTTTAAGTCAAGTCATTTCTAAAAGAGCTGCTTATAAATATTCGGATCCCGGGTTCCTCGGTCTAGAGATCTCCAATATTACGTCAGTTTATTGAAGAAGAGTTATGTCGATTTCGGTTGGTCGTCCAGAACCGTCCGGAAGAACTCTCCGCGATTCTGAATTCAAATCCAGAAGCAAATTTGTCTTCTTTTCAGTAGAAGAACTGTCAGTTGAGTGCCAATCGAACGCTTTCAGAAGAGTTCGGATTGCTTCCGGACGGTTCTGGACGACCAACCGAAAACTACATTAGGTTACGTAAGGCTGAAGTGGCTGACAGCATACGTCAGCACATTTAGACCAATATTAGGTCCGTTGTGATACTATCTGAATCATATTTCTCCACGCCTATTCGTTTGAGCTTTTATTGAAGCGTTCTTAACTCCTAATCCTTACATATAATAAAACTGTAGGCATTTTCTTTGTCAGCTAAAAACTCGAAAACTACTGGACAGATTTCGATGAAACTTTTTTTTAAATGTTCCTTAAGACTGTGAGACTGCTATAGGCTATGTCGTTTATAGCCACGTCCTTAGGAACAGTTTTTAGCCAAAATGTATTTTTTGAAGTGAAAATATATACATACACATATACCTTGCTACGAATGGATGTTTGTACTTTTGCGATCGTCAAACAAAAACAAAACAAGACTAGCATACGTATACTACACATTCGATAAGGGTTGATTTGTTTTCGCAGTGAGTGCTATGGTCAGTTGTATATTATGTAGGTATGTATATTATGATTGTATGTCCGAAGAAGGATGGGGATGGGGTGAGGCGTGCGTGCTGCAGAATGGCATGGGGTATATTAATAATCTTCATAAGAGAAGAGACGTATAATACAAAACAGGTTTCATTTCAGAATTTCATTCGATATGTGGTATGGTAACTGTGTTGGGTTGGGGTAGGTAGTTGTTTGGATTCTATAGGAAGAGGGAAGCAAAGGAAAGGAAAGGAAATGCAGTATATTAAACAAGTAGCAAGATCAATGAGAGGGAGGGCGATGCAGAGGGTGCACTATAATGCATTATAATATCCAATGCATTACATCCATTATCGCATATCGCCACACAACGCAGTATGTGAATTTTATTCTGATATGACGTAACAGGGTAGGGTTGGGGTAGTTGTTTGGATTCCGTAGTTCTACTTTGGGGTTGTTGTCGCACATCGAAAGCAATTTTTCTTGAACAGATAGGTACCTACTGTGTATGAGTGACTTACTTCTGTCCAGCCAGTTTGTGAAATCTATATCTATACATATAATAAAACTGTAGGAATTTTCTTTTGCCGTTAAAAACTCGAAACCTACTGGACAGATTTCGATGAAACTTTTTTTTAAATGTTCCTTAGGACTGTGAGACTGCTATAGGCTATGTCGTTTACAGCCATGTCCTTAGGAACAGTTTTTAGCCAAAATGTATTTTTTGAAGTGAAAATATATACATTCGAGGGTTGATTTGTTTTCGCAGTAAGTGCTATGGTCAATTGTATATGTAGGTACATATGTATATTATGATCGTATGCCCGATGCCGGATGGGGATGGGGTGCGTGCTACAGTATGGCATGGGGTATATTAATAATCTTCATAAGAAGAGAGACCAAATATAATTTTGTGCGAGCGGGCAAGGCGAGCACGGGTCCAGCTAGTATCGTTATAAAAAAGGATCGTTAAAGAAGAAATCTTCAAATGGAGTTTAGGAGCAAAGAAGGTGGGGGTCGGTTTCTTCCATCTCATCATCTCTGCAGCTTCTACAAAAATCATTTGAAGAACACCAAGCCTGGTTGCGGTTCTACCTCCCTACCAGTGACACCTTTAATAGCACTAATATGAGGGCTATTTAGAGCGTTTCAGATCCAGCTTCGGCCAAATCTGCTTTGTCGCTAGGCGTGTTGTACCTTTTGTCCACTTAAGATTTGTTTTCTCAAAGGCGTCTCAAAAGCTTTAATCTAAGTGCTATTCGTATACCTACCCAAGTTAGCTTTATCAGGTTGCAAAGGTACAATTGTTCCACGTCTAGCGAGTTCATCGGCCCTACAATTCCCTGAAATATTTCTACGATCCGGCACTCAAAAAAGGTGAATATTGAACTGCTCTGCCATCTCTCGGAGAGGCGAGCTGCAGTCTTGGGCTACTTTAACGTTATTGGAAAAGGTTAGCAAGGACTTGATAGCTGCTTGGCTACCTAAAGAGATAAGGATTTCCCTAGATATATACATAGATTCTGAGCTATGATAAGGCTTCTTTTATTTCCGCCTGGAACACGCTACAATGATTAAGAAGACGGAAGTAGAGACTAAGATTGAGTGTATCAGAGAATTCACCACCACGTACCCCTTCGTCTGTTTTCGATCCGTCAGTATAAAAGTAAACCGACTTGTCCTCAAGAAAAGCCTCTTCCTCCCAGAAAGACCTGGGGGTTGTGGTAGACTTGAAGTTTTTGTCATAGTTTAACTTGGAAGTAGTGTAGTCTGATTCAGACGAACGGCTGAATCAGGAACAATTTGATAAAAATGTTAAGAGGTGTAAAATGGAACAAGATGTCCATTGCTGCAGAGGGTGTTATGCGAAGTGTTCCACTAATGCAGATGCAGGTTGATCGTTGGACTTTACTTATATAGTACAGGTTTATGACCAAACAACCATTCGTGAGTATCGGTCTTATAACCGAGATATAGGCCCTTATCGTGATTGTCGATCAGCGATCGTGACGACAGTTGTCGATTACGTCGACTGTAGGAAAGCATCCGGATAGAGCTCGTAGTGTAAATCGGTCGCCTGCGTTTAATAGAGTTTTTCGCATTTTGTTTGATTAATAGTTTGCAAGCAAGGGGAAGGCTCATAGAATTTCTCTCAGACTATTTTTGTTGTGTCACGACAGTTCACCGTCCAATTACCTGGATATTCACATGACCGTCCGTCCAAATAAGGTGAACATTGTCCCCTATTGTGAGTGTCAATAATTGATCATCGAGCAACAACTGTCATTATAAGGTGCCCTGATACACTATGAAGTCCAACACAGGGCACGGCGGAAGTCAGCATACGTTTTCAGATATTCCTTGGCCAGTTGTCTTCTTGCGAATACCGTGTCCTGTCTTCTGCATCTTTAGGTTTGCACTTCTATCAATGATTATACAACTCATACAATATTCAAAAATTTCCCCAAATAAAATTGCGCCACTTGTTTTCTTTTATACAATTTTTATTCCTTATTGTCTTTGAATAAATAAACGAAATCAACGTATAAATAACAAATCAACATCCTGCATAGAGTTAGTAATTACTTTTACACAAGGGATACAAAATTGAACGCTTAACCTATAAAACTAGAATACTATAACTTAACTAGGTATATGTACAAGAGAATTATTATTTTAATATCTTGTCCAATGGCAAATAAAACAGTTTTCTGCTCAAACGAACCCTATTTGTTGGTGTAAACAAAGAGAACTGTTTTTTTTATTAATGGGAACACCGGTTTTCGGGTTAATAAAATGCATTTTACAAAACAGCTACAATCAAAATCAGATCTATTTAGTTAAGGCACAGTGTAAACCATTAGAACAGTGAAAATATGGTCCGATTCGAAGACATGAAGATGCGACTAGTGAAACAGAAAACGTGTCGTTAAAACTAAAAAAAAATTCGTTAAAATTATTCTTTATTATAAAACAAAAAAAAAATCCACTCATTCTCATTCACTGCACGCTATAAACAGCACAAATAACATCCACACGTTGCACATGCAATAATACGAATACTGGAGGGAAAGTGAATTCCACTTAAAAACGATTTAAAACTTATTTGTAATAATTAGGCAGGTATAGATTACGATTACGATTAAAAATAAAAATAAATTAAATTTGTATATGTCATGTTTCATCATTCATAGGTCCCACCGGATGTTCCACCACCGGAGCGTTTGTGTTTCAATCGCGACCAATCGAACTTCTGTGCTGTGTCAGCGATGATGGCGGGCGACTGAAGGGGACGTCCCAGAGGTAGCTCGGTGAGGCTGAATGGACTGTGTTGAGATGTAGTGTCGCGACATGGCGGAGAAGTTGATACCGATGCAATGTGGATGGGTTGAGTACGTCTGTGAATATAAAAATCAATCAAATTTGCTAGGAAAGCGGATATTGTACTCACTTCTGCTGTGTGATTGTGAAGACGGACTTGGAGACGATCCTCTTGCCAGTGAACCACAGTCGTCCAATGAATTTCATCCGCTGAATCGCAATGATCGCAATCGCCACAGACCTGAAATTAAAACAAAGAGCGTTACATTAAGGACAAAGTTCACCCTAACTGAACTCACTTAAAGCTCCTTCTCTTTGGTGGTTGTAGGCAGCCAGCGCCGCCATGCATCTGGGACATCAATCGCGCCTCACTATCCTGATAACTTTGGAGGGAGATCTTCAAATAGCGCTTCTGATAGACCAATGCCTTTCGGTGTGATTCAACTCGGAGGTACCGTCCCAGCAGGTGATTTGCTCGCTCCTCCAAATCGGCAACATTCACATTGCTGCCCACCTGGCTCTCCAACTCTTCGCATTTCTTCTGTAGCGACCGTCGCTCGTCCACGAGAAACTGCACAGTTTCGGTCATTTGGCGGTTTTCTTTGGTATTTTCTGCCAGCAGATTGTTGATCTCCTTCATTTTTTGCATAAACTGTTGTGGAATTGACGCCTCCGAGCCGGAATTCGAGAGAGCATCAGCCAGTTTGGCCTCTCGAGTGGCGCCACGTTCGATGTCGTAGCGCAGCAGCGACACCGTCTGACTGAGATGATCTCTCTCGGTCTCCAGAGAGAGAATTTTCGACTTGAGTTCCTGCAGTTCGACGGCATTTTGTGTATTTTCCGCCCGTTGACGATCTCGGCGATTGGCACGACGAGTTTCAGCCTCTTGGAGGGTGGCAATGCGCGCTTCGAGGCTTTCGATTTCTTGCGATTGCAGCGTGAGACGTTCCTGAAGATGTTCGACTTCCTGTTCAGCCATGTCCTTGTCGCGAGCCACTTTTTCCATTTCCTTCTTTAGCCGTTCACTGTACTCGATACGATCGTTGAGCTCAGTGTCAAAGCGGCTGCGCTCCCTTTCGAGATTTCGCTGGAGATCGGTAACACGTTCCCGTTCGCGCTCATTCTGAGCGGCGAGTAGCTTGATTTCGCTTCTCAAACGATCCGCGAGCTCTGACTCAAAGTCGCTTACCCTCGGTGACTTTCGCGGTGAATCAGAGGGAGATTTTAACAGAGCACTCGACTTGCGAGCCTCTGCCCTCTGGAAGACAGTAATCTGCGTCATAAGTCTCTCGCACTTGTCACGCTCCTCGTCGAGCATCTTATGAAGCTCCTCTTCCTTTACAAGTGCACCCTCCAAACGCGTACGCATCGCCTCAATTATAGCCACATCCTGCTCTTGAATGTCCTGTGAATGTTGCTTCTCCTGGATTAACTCCTTGCGCGTTTCCTCTGCCTGCTCCCTTTCCATATCGAGTTGTGTGCGCAAAGCTTCCAATTGATTTAGCAAATCTCGCTCAATTAGCTTCTCACTTTCAGTCTTTGTGTGAACGTCAAAGTTGTTCTCTTCCTCGCTCTCGATCGCCTTTAAGATGTTCGAGTCCAACTGCGCTGAATAGTTGAGTTCCTTCTCCACTTGCTGGGCAATTTCATCGAGCGAGAACGGTTTCGAACTTTCACTCGTCTGCGTTCGGAGTTTTTCATTCTCCTTCTCGAGTGCTGTATTGAGGTCTTGAAGTTCCTGAATCTTATTACTTTGTTCTTCGATTCGACGGTCCTTGATGGTGAGCGCAGAATTGCTATTCTCGATTTGTGTTTTGTATCCGTCGATGTCTAGAAGGCACTTCTCGTACACAATTATCTTTGCCGACAATTCAGCACGCGCTGAATTCAATTGCTCGGCGGTGTTTTCCGTTTCTTTGGCATTTTCCGATAGCGACTGAATGCGCGCCTCCAATTCAGCTATGCGATGAAGATGATTTTCTTCGTTTTGTTGGTAGTTAAGGAGGTTTTTCTCGTGCTTTGAGAGGAGATCGTTTTTGTCTTTGGATTCACGTTGTAGCTCCTCGATTTGAGTGCATTTGGCAGAGATTTCCGACTCCAGGCGTTGGGATTCCTCTGTTTTTCTATGCAGTTGGTCCTGAAGGCCTGCCAGTTTCAGCTGAATTGCTATTAACCCTTCTTCAAGCGACTTGAAATCGTCATTTCGTTTTTGAAGAGTCTTCCTTAGCTCGTTGACGTCGCTCTCGAGTTTGCGGTTGTTTTCCGTAAGCTCTGCAAGTTGGTCGACTTTCTCCGATAACTGCTTTGACAAACGTTCTATCTCGGATACTTTTTCACTTTCCAGCTGATCACTCTTCTCTTTCACCTCTTGCAACTGTAAATGCGCCTTTTTCAGTTGAACTGCGAGGCTCTTGTGTTCAGCGTCGGGGATCTTCGGAGTCGACTCCTTGATCTTCGAATCATCGCCGAATTCTGAGAAATTAATTTGCCGCGGCACAATTGGTGGAGTGATTGTGCTTCCAGTCTTATTGATCATCAGCGACGGATCTTGGAAGTAGTGTGGGTGGTCAAAAGTCCTTGCCGGGTGGAGTGAATTGAAGACAGCCAAGTCTCCAGTCCGCTTTTCGGTAAGATTTGCTATCGCCTCTTTGGACGTTTCCATAGTCTGTTCGGCGTGCCTCATGTCATCGGGAAGCAGAAGCGGAGTTTCCACATCGACTACTGCAGCCCGACGGATTACATCCGGCTCGTCGTACTCCGAAATTGACACAATATCACTCAAAGTCCTCGCACTAACCTTGGCTCCCGGGGCACCCTCATTCTTTGCCTTATTTGACGCTTCACTGAGGTTCAGCTCCAACACTCCTTGCAGCTCCTTCTCCTTCGCATCCAGCTGTTCTTTCAAATGGTCGATCTCATCGTTCTTATCCGCCAACATTGTTTCCATGAGATCAGGCAGTGCCAACCTATTGATCATTTCCGTTTTGATTTTCTCCTTCAACCGCTGAATTTCCGCATTCCGCGCCTTTAAATCCGCCTCCAGACGTTCCACAACACTTCTATCACTGTGCGAACCCACGACTAACTCCGCCTCCAAGCGATCGATTGCCGCTTTACTCTTCTCCAGGTGCATTTTCAAATTCGCCACCTGTTTGTCGCGTGTTTCGAGAGTTTCCTTCAAATTCAGCACCTCATTCTGCAGATCATGGATGCGAATATTCAAATCTGAACTACCCTGCCGCTGCAGATCTTCGGCACGATGACGCTGCTCCTCCAGTCGGGATTGTAGGGCCGAGATGCGTTGCATCTGCTCTGACATCTTCTCTTGAAGTGAATCGCGTTCATGCTGGAGTTCCTATAATCAACAAAAAACATGAAGTGAGAATTATGAATTTAACGGGCAGACAATGAAGCTGAATAGCGTGCAAATTTGATTAAGCCAGTCAGAGAGATGTTTGTCAACTGCACTTAATCGCCCTCAATTGTCATCAATTTGTGAATAAATTTGCATAGTATGATAGCAACGCGTTTGTTATCAGCCTAATGGGAGAGAGAAACGTTGATTAAAAGACAAGGGTGGTTCAACAAACTCAAATGATCGACAAAGACATTCACAAACATCATGGTCTGTGTTACTTAATTGCTTTTGATGCAAATCGACCCCAATATCTGTCGATGGTTCACGGAAGAACAAGAATGAATAGGAATACTGTGCGCGTGTTTGCATGATGTCTCGACTTTATCTTCGAGGGATGGCTGTGTAATTTATTTTGGGGGAAAAATACAGCAGAATATGTGACTAGCTAATCAATTCGGTTATCGCATATAATAAGCAAGAAGAGCAGTCATCAATTTTGGAAGAATTGATTGACTGATCTAATTCAGCTCTAGCTGAATTGAATATATTGCTGGAAACTTCACATGCCGATAGCATTCCTCTTATTTTATGGTGTCCTTGCATCCTTCAGGAGATATAATATGGTATTTAGCGTGATCTGAGTTGTTTTCCAGTTGATATTCGTTTCGTATTGTGGGAGGTTATCGATCGTTGAAGCCCTCAGAACAGTTGAATACATGATAACTTAAATAGTATTTTAAAATAATTTATACAAAACCATCAACTTGTTCGTTTTTCAAACAAACTTTTCGTATTCAGCTGCAAGAAACATAAAGTCAAGTTCTTCGGAAGAACGTTTGCAGTATTTTTTGTCGATTTTAAAGCGGACAAAGCAAACCAATGCAACCGGTTAATGAAACTTGTTGTCAGACACTTGTTCCAATTTTCACTTTGATCCCTGCTGAATAATTGAAAACCTAAGCTGTTTTTCTTTGCCCCGCGTGTGTTTTTTAGCTGAATACAAAAGAACCTATGGGATTGTTTTTAAAATTGTCTTCTAATTTTCACTTTGATCCCTGCTGAATAACTCTAAAGATAATCGGTCTTTCTTTAGCCAGCGAGTGTTTGTTTTTTTTTAGCTGAATACAAAAGAACCGATGGTTTTGAAAATTAATGTCTATTCACTTTAAGGCACGTTGAAAAGTTGAAAACATTCGCGATGGTTCCAAAAGTCTGAATTTTCGAAAAGGGTGCATGTTTAGCTGAATACAGAAAATTTGATAAGAATTCCTCAAATTATTTTTTTTTTTACTCTAAAGCGCGCTGAATAATTAAAATTATTCGTGATTGTACTAAAAAAACGTATTTTTTGTCAAAGAAGTGTTGCCTCTTTTGAAAGAACCCTGAATACAGTACAACCGTTGAAAAATATCGTTTTTTGATTGAATCAACAACCCCTCTTCCGTCCCACGGTACAATCTCCATATTCAGCACATGAAATTTCAAGTTTTTTTTATTATTTTAAAACTTTTCTTATGCAATTAAACGTAATTTGTATTTTAAACTGCGCTGAATACACTAAATGGCACAACATTTCACTATTTTTGTTCACATAGAATAATTTTCTACCATTTGAATAAATTTTGACCGCAAAACCGCCAAAACACCATGACAAACGTCCACACAACTGCACCAAAGCACATTTCCAATTCCGCTGAATACACGAAAAACCCACTTAAACATCATCCAAGGACCTTCAAACCTCAACTGAGAAGTGAAGCACGAAATCTTAATTAAACCTCCTATCTTTCAGATCAGAGGCTCTTTCCATACACCAGTATACGATCGACTTGAAAGAATTAATTAAGGTAGCATCCGCTTTGCATCGTTTAACACTTGTGTCTTAACTCGCGTTGTTTTGTTTATCCTCCCTCCACCAAACAAAACACAACCATTTCCATAATGAGTACGACACTCTATAAACATATGAAATCCACTCGAAAGAGGGAAGACGCTACGTCTCAGGTCTCACCTCTCCGCCTGGCAGACCACCGCAAGAGATCGCTCGTTGTTCTCACCCTTGTATCTCACTTGAATTGAAGTGATTGCCATTGTGTGTTGCTGGTGCCGCGCTGAATGCGGGTGTTATGCGCGATGCTGCCATTGATATGGATCACGTCTGGGTTTGTCGGAAGTCTATGGTATAATGACTGCTTATGCGAATGAAAGTGAATCGTTTGTGCAGCAGTGTGAATGTAAACACACACAAAAAGGTGAATACGAATAAATTTGTTTAGCTTTCTGAGCGGCAACTGGGGGCGAAAGACTTGTCGAATGGATGCTGTTTCAGTTTGGTAACTGAATTGCATTTAAAGGGTTGAATGGGGATTTTAAGAAGAACTGAAACTGATTTGTTTGGATGATTCAGAGCAAGTACGGGTGAGGAAAATGTAAATATTTGGGAGAAGTTGAAGGCATTTTTATTGCTCTTGGAGGATGGTTTGGTTTTTTTCATTACGAAATTAAGTTAGACAAGACACGAACAATGTTGGTCAGTGTGTTTTGAGCGTATAGATCTCACCGACCGACTTTTAACTTTAACAGCTCTAGGACACCAAAAATATACCTACCGTCTCCAATTTGCCCATCCTTTGCTTTCATGATTAATCTTGACTATGTTTCGGAATTTGGCAGATAGGCCGATGCAACACGGATGCGGGACAAACAAGTCAGGATGGAACTTCTTGAGATAAATAATTCCGAAAGTATGATAGTCTTCCATTCGGATCTCCGAGGCGTCTATATCGGGGGCTTAAAACATGCAAAGCAAGGCGACAGACAACCACAAAGTTAAAACAGAGAGACGATCAGAAGCAAAATAACAACTGATTTCTGCAATAATCGAGGACCTGTAATAGAATATTCGGAAGAACATGGGGTCCTAATCCCAAAATAGTCATGTGGCTCTACACAGCGGTTGTGCAACCGATACTAACATATGGTAGTTTATTTTGGTGGCAAGCGCTGTCAAAGGCTAACAATCTAAATAATCCTAACAAAAATTCAAAGAATGGCCTGTATTGGCACCACGGAGGCAATGAGGGCTAGCCCAGGGCTAGAGGCTATACTCAATCTCAAACGGCTAGACCTCTTTGTACATGAATCTGCTACAAACAGCAGCCTTCGGCTAAGCCAGACCAAAAGCTGGAAAAACAGCCTGATGGGTCATGAACAAATTCTGAACAAATACACGAGCAATAATGTATGCACGGACTACACTACTTCCCGGCTAGATTTTACAAGACCATTTACCATGTGGTTTCCCAGCAGGGACGAATGGTATGAAGATTAACCAACATCCATGATTGGATCAACTATACCTATATACACGGATGGATCAAAGATGGAAATTGGCTTTGGCGCGGGTTTTTACTCGGAACGTCACGGACTATAGTTCAATCAGACTTCCTGACTACAGCAGCGTATTCGAAGCTGAAGTACTGGCTTAGTGATAACTAAAGAGATTGGAATGATGGCAATACCTCATGCAGATATTACTTTTTTCATTGTCAAGCAACAATAAAAGCGATCTCTCCCGTTGAGTTAACATCGAAGCTTATAAGTCGCTATGTCATGAAGAGCTACGGATTCTTGGCACGCATAAGACTATAATGGGTTCCTGCGCACAGAGGTGTGCTTGGAAATGAAAAACTTTGAACTAAACCAGGCTGACACCACATTAATGATTCCCCCTGATTCCCCCGACAGACGACTGGGATCAAAATACTAATGGCGACAAATGAAAGATGGAGCAAACATGAGCAAACATGGAGCAAGCATGAAGACACCCCACACTTTCTTTGCCACTTGCCCAGCGCTCTGCCAAATGGAATCCTTGGTAGCTACTTTTTCGAGGATTTAGAAGAACTTTCCGACAGATCCATTAATGATCTGTTTTACCAGTTCGTAATTTTTCCATAGGTTTCCAAAGTGTGGGAATTATAAACCCCTATAGGGCATCAAAACGGATCCACATTGATCTAAGTGTGGCACATATAAGTTTCTCCTGTCCTACCAACCCACTAACTTAACCTAACCTTCTTCGATCGAGTCACAGACAATTCGGGAATAACATGTCAGGACCACTTATTCAGTGTCGCAAGATCAGCGTATTCAAAGACTAGTTACCTATTCCGAACAAGGAGGTATTTCGCCAGACTAGAGTCTCTGATCCATACCTAGTCTATATAAGTACAGGGTAGGGCAATCTAGTGGTTTCTTTTTAAATAATAGGTTATTTTGACACCGACTGCTGTTTCCCACTTGAAATCTTGACAAAAAGTCAGTATCATACCTCCGCGGTACGAAATGAGTCGCTTTACGCTGGAACAACCTTGGGAAATATTGAAAACTTATTTCCAAAGTGATTGCTGTGAATCCCAAACAGTGCGTTTTTTTTTAAAAACAAGTTTTGGCCGAAATGAAGCACCCACCGCGCCTGCTGTATGCAAGATTGTGCAAAAAGTTCGTGAGACTGCGGTATGCTAGTGGACATGGACAACACTCATGGTCCCCATCACATCCACAGAAAGTGACAGTTTGGTCCCGATATTGGAGTGGTGGCAGCATTGGACCATTTTTCTTCTAAAATGAGGCTGGGAACAACGTTTCAGTCAACGATGGGCGTGACAGAGCCATGTTAACAGTTTTTTTTTTTTTGTACTGAAATTGAAGACATGGATTTGGACGACCTCTGGTTCTTGCAGGATGGCTCGCCATGCCACACAGCCCATGCCACAATCGATCTTTTGCGCACCAAATTCCCAAATCGTGTTATCAGCCGTCTTGGCGATGTCAATTTGGCGCCTCGGAGCTGCGATTTTACTCCTTTGAACTTTTTTTTTGTGGGAAACCGTGAAGGACCGACCGGACAATCCGGAAACGATTCAAGCACTTAAGGCCAATATCATCCAAGCAATCCGTGAGCTACAGCCAGAAATCATCAGCAAGGTCTTGGAAAACTGGCCCACCCTTTACTAACATGACAGATGCTCAGAGAAACTTAACGAAATTATTCCTCATTCCTGCGCCCTATAAGACAGTCAACCGATTCACATCACCTGTCAGTACACTTGACAAACGCGGGGATTTTTCCGAACTCTTTTGCAAATAAAGTTAACTTTGGAGGTCGCTTAACACGATTGGCGTTTGCTTTCCCGAATGGTTCATACTTCCTAAAAAAAAATGTCGGCCATTTTTAAGACTTGCGGTCTATGCTGTGTCAAAATTAATCCAAAAATGTTGAAGGAAGATGTCAACAACAATAAAATTCTGAATATATCAATGCAAACAAAAAACTCAGTCAGTAATTTATCAATCAACTACCAGCGTTTCAGAGTCTCTCGAAATTCAAGTACCTACCTAATGCTTCTTCAAGAAGACGTTCCACTGAAATAACCTCCCAAAGTGGGGGTCAACCAAAATTTATTCTACGGAACGAAGTAGGTAAGCCACTTATGGATTGAATAAAAAATAAATAAATTCCGATAGAATTCTCAGAAAATGGTCTTTCTTAATGTGGTCTGTCTAATCAATGTCTTAAACCCACACAAAAGGACCTGCAACTGTTAGTTATGGACGTGATTTTTTTAAAATAAGAAACGACTTGTTCCACAAAAACTCCCCATAAATTAAATTAAAAGAGGTGACACCTCCTGAAAATAGCTCCGCACAATTTCCGAAAGCAATAAAATGCTCAAAGATATGGCCTACCATGGAAACTCAAAAACCATTAAAAAAAAAACAGGCCAATTAAACTTGCACCTTGATCGTCAGTTTCATTTAATCCAAAAAGAATAGAAATCTAGTCCAAAAATCATTCCAAGGAAATGAATACATATACTAGTGCCTATTGAAACAAACAAAAAAACATCTACACAACTAAAGCTGCCAGACAGCGAGAAAGTGTTTCTGTTAATAAATTTCCTCTTCCTCGTTCTATTTTTACCCACCTAGACAGATTGTGGAAAGAAGAAATTTTCAAAAATATTCTCATTCTTAATGAGGTGACAAAAAAAAACAGAAAAACCCCCAAAATGAATAAAAACTCACCCTTATGGGACTTTTCACCCTCGATCGGTTCTTTGAAGTCATCATAGATGACGAGTGCGCGCCTTAAATTGATTTCAAGTCGAAAATGGACTCATTTCGAAAAATTTCAGTTTAAAACGGTTAAATTAATTCAATCAAAAGTTCTATTTGAAAACGAAAAGGAAAGAAATTGTTTGCGAGAAACGCGCGCACTGTATACACACTGTTCGCGTGGTAAATTCTATCGCACGACTAAGTTGAGAATGAGAATAGTGTAAGGCATCGAGTGATCTCGTGTGCGGCTCCCCAATAACCGCATAACACAAACTGACACCCTAAAGTGGAACAAAATCAAAGACGAACAACAAAACAACAAACTACCACGAAAATAGGCGGAAAAAGGGGACGCAAAATATAATAATAAACATCGGCGGGAATTTGATTTTTTTTTTGTTTAAGAATTTAATTGGAAAATAGTCGTTGGGAATAAATTGAGGACGACCCTGGGTAAATGGTTAAAATGTCTGTTACTTACCACACAATTGGCTCGAATATTTGAAACTTGCATCTCGAGATCGCGTATCCGTTTGACCGCAGCCTCTTCCATACGCGTGTGTTTGGAGAGCTTTTCCAGCACACGCTGGAGGCATTCGCTTGCAAGCGATTGTGCTCGTGGTGAGGGATGCACAGGTGAACCTTGCGGTGGTGAGACAAGTGCTGTGGCCATTGATGGTGGTTTACCTTGAACGGATACATCTTCGATGGGATTACTATTGCACGACACGGATGAAGATGAGTGGTGGAGACTCTCGAGGTTTTTGGTCTTCTGATCGAGGGTGCTCTCGATGTCACGGAGCTGTGGATTGGAAAGTGAAGAGAGGTTTCTTGTTAATTTATTTTTAGAAATTATTTCAATATTTGAAAGATTGTTCGCTGTGGTATTCTTCTGAACTATACTATCAGCCTCAGTATAGTTCAGAGAATGGCTGAAATAGAAACAACAAGAGCAATAAGGTCAAGTCAGACCCAATTTTAAGCTATGGCAGAGTTCTCTGACCTACACAAAAGTGTGATCGTCATTGCTGAAGATTTAGTCCGCCACGGATGATGCAGTCGCCAGCATCAAAAACTGGCTAGGGTCTGCCGGCTTAATTACAAAACCGAGTCTGTCGCAATAACCTGCCGAAAGGCTGTGGGATATGCAAATTGACGAAATTGACGGGGTATGTAGTGTGTCGAAGTAGTAATTCTCCACAGCAGGCTAAGCTTCGCAACTTACGTTCAGTATGCAAACAAAAGGCGTTAAAGATGCAAGCCTTCTGCCAAGTATCGAACATCCTCTAGATACTCCAAAAAAAAATCCTGCTATACAGAGGGAACAAAAAGGATGCTCTCGTCAGAATACAAACTCAAAACAGCAAGCAGTTTTCCAACAATTTCCGGCTATAACGCAGGAACACATCGCATGGCGTAGAGCGGTAATATGTAGAGAATCTAGGACATGGAAGGTGAAACTATGTGCTCACCGTAGTCACCAACAACAGACTTGATTACAACCAAACAGAGAAGGGTCAACAAATTCGTTCAGGTAGACTTGCTGATTTGAGCAGAATTGAAAAGCAATTATTGGAATACCAATATTCGATCTACACGAACTGTTTTAAAACTTAAAAATTCGGTGTTTTTTCTTAGGTTAGGTAAGGTAGCTTGGCAAGATCAAGACCACAATTATTGAAACATGTACCAGATTCTCGGCTAACTTATAAGTCTCTCGTTTTTTTTTTAAGTGGAGCTACTAAAGGGTCTTTGATTAAGGACTTGACAACTTCTTTTTTTAAATAAAATGCAAACTACTTGAGATATCTCAGAGAAAATGTTATTGGATTGAATTACTATCAAAAAAAAGTCTAGAGACGTTAAATTACATGATCCGGTGGTCTGGTAGAGGTATTTTTGAGAACGGCGTGAAATTGACTGATTTGGCTCGTTTGCGACAGACGTCTCTACGGCAGCAATATTCTCCACACTTCGGGAAAAACGTAGTCTCACTGGCACGGCAACATCAAACAGCGATATTCTGACTCAAATTTGTTCACTAGGACTAGACTATAAATTGCTTGTCTACTGGGACGAGAATTACGGCCGAAATTGGCGTTAACTCTCTTAAAGTTGCGACCATCGACTCGAAATTTCGGTAGTAAATTCTAATTGATTTGTAAACGTTTGTTCCTTCGTATACTTCACCATGATGAAAATGTTAATTTTACTGAATATTTTGACATTGACAGTTTGGTAATCCGGTTAAGGGTGCGTTCACACTGAAAGTTTGAAGTTGTCACGTCGCTAATGAAAAACCCTTTAGTAGTTTATAGTGCATTCAGTGGATAAACAAGTCAGTCCGCTCTTAAGACGCTACCTTTAGACAAAAACCCTCTTCCGAGCTTGTTGAGGAGTGTAAAAACGAAACTAACCAAGGAAAGCTGACCAGTGCTTATCCTATCAATCTTATTTGGTTTCTGTGTTTAAACACTGAGTATACCTAACGACTGATCGTTTAGCGATTTGATTAAAGGTCTTCTTAAGAAGCACGATCAGAGATCGTAGCGAATACATGAATCTCTGCATACGATCAGTGATGATGGAGCACTGATGTTGACTTTGATTCCATCAAAAAAATTGTCGATGTCATGTTGATAATGCGTTTGAAAGATCGGTCAGCCAGCCAGGTATTCAGACGACACTAATTGGACGGGCAAGTCATTACGATCATTGATCGTAGACCTAAAAATTCCACCAATTTCAACAGAACTTGAAATTTTATCCATATTCATTCTCTATGAAAGATGTTAAACTTAACCATAATTATTTTAATTTAAGCAGAATATTTCCAGCCGCTAGCATACACTGTACCGTCCAATCGTTCGATTATGGTAGTGCTTTTCTCATTGGTTATGAAATCGAAATCGACGCTACTGCTGTAAATGCGGAAAACAACATCAGCGAGGAAATCAAACGTAAAATAACTCTTGCTAATCGCTGTTATTTTGACAAAGGAAGCAAAGGAATTGAGCCCTATCGAGAAGAACCAAGGAGACGCTATACATTATACAAAACACTCGTCATCCCGGTCATGCTATATGGTGCAGAAGCATGGACTCTTACCCAGTCGGATGAAGGCTTCCCTGCCGCATTCGAGAGAAAAGTCCTACGAACGATTTATGGTCTTGTTTGCGTTGACCAAGAAAACAATATCTGCCGAAGAAGTACTGTACAGCGGCATAAGCCTAGTTAAAAAAATCCAGCGGTTCAAATGGCTGGGTCATGTAGAGCGGATGAACATCGACGCTCCAGCGCGTAAGGTTCTAAACGCCATACCAACGGGAAGGAGACACCAAGGAAGACCTCATCTTCGATGGGGCGACCAGGTATACCTCCGACTGCTTGGAATGCGAAATTGAAGACGGCAGGCTAGAGATCGAGCCAGGCAAGGGGCAGATTAAGTAATAAAAACAAAAACCGTCATTGCCAATAAATTGTGAAGAACCAAGCTATAATCTGCTGGAATTACTTCATCAATTGCTTACTGGATAGCATTGGGAAAATTTCCGAAAAGATCATACATAGGCTACTGTCGATCCAAAAAGTCCACTCCACAATAGATGCCATTCAAATTTTAGGAAAAGTCGTCAATAAGCTCCTGTTCTAAGCGCATTTTTTGTGATGTTCTCAGGCTGATTATGATCTAGACGAGGGGTTCCCAATATTCATATTGCAATATTTTCTAAAAGCACAGATATATGACTAGAAGCTGATCTTACTGAAGATCAACTAAAGGGGTTTTCAATAAGGACTGATCGATGGCGATATAATTGGTTTTTCCAATATATGCGGCAATTTTGGTTGTTAACATAGCCATTCATCCAAAAATGAGCCTTATCGCTAAATGATGATTGTTTGGTCAAAATGGGGTCCTATTTCAAGAGCTCCCAACCCAGGCAGCGAACAAACGGTGTTGTCTATTGTCATGAACTTTGAGCTGCTGTATTAGTTGGATCTTAGACGGCTGTCAGGTGTAGGCGAAAGTTCCGATGCAAAATTCGCCAAGTTTAAATCTGCGAAAAGCCGATTTATGCAAGGTGACTGCCTTGGGTTCTCCTGTACACTTTCACGGACGGCGGCAATGTTCTCGACCGATCTGGTATACCAAGCATTGGAAAGTCGGCTTTGAAGGGCTACCGCGTCTCCCGTAACATTTGCAATGATGAACACGCATTTTGACAATAAAGTCTTAACATTTTGACGTGCTGCTCAATTGTCAGTCAAAATACAGTCCACGAAGCAAGTCTGGCTGGATAATGCGGGACGTACAAACGCGCTTTAATGGAATGGGGCTATAATAAGAAACGTAATGCTGGGTGTGCTGAACCTTTTTTTGTTCGGGAAATGAGAGCGATTTAATTTCAAAGCCAGTTCAAAGTTGATGGAACGTCGCGTCCTGGCGGCCTGTAGTTACCGCCTGCAGACATTAGTACAGCGCCACGGGCGGCGCCCCACAGCTTTAGGGAACTGGTCTAGACTAGGTTTCGCGAATGATATCGCCGTCGGTCGTAGCAGTGGCAGAGTACATTCAAGGAGCGATCTTAGAAATCAAAACTTGACTGTAGCCCCCAATTTTCCGGAAGTACGTGTAGCATTTAAGCCAGCATAACCGTGTAATAATCGACAATAGGCTGCAGTTCAAGGAGGTTTGCTTTAACTACGTTAGGTAAAAAAGCATCGGTCCTTCAATCATGGCTGACAAGAATAATGCCAAACAGCGATGAACACAGATATAGAGTATTGGAGAGTATGTTCTACAAGATCAGAGTTTTGATGTACACATCTTCAGTGCGAGCTGACAATAAACTACAGGCTGAAGGAGAAATCTGAAAGTTTCGAGCCTAGAGGACACTATTGGACTTTAAGACGTTTCAGCGAAAGTGGCATGAGGAAACTTTCTAATCGGCAAGAGGCATCGACGTATTCCAAAATGAAAAAAAGCAATCACAATGCCGAAATGGATCCAATAGGGAGCCTAAAATTGTATGCCTAGTCTGAACGACTGATTTGAGAAGCTTTTCCAAGACAGTTTATCTGTCAGGTATTTTTCAGGCTCTTGCGAGAGGTGCCGATCTTCCGGGGATCAAACCTTAAGCAGCACATAAAAGACACGTCAAGCACGATTCCAAAATCTACATTATATACGATATCGCAAACTATTCATAACTCACCTGTTCCACAAGTTGATTCATCACCATACTCTGCTCCGCTGACGGTCGCGTGTTTTGTAATTTCTCTTCCAGCTGTCGTATCCTCTCCTGATAGCCCTGACCTATTTCCATCTTCAAACTTTGCACCTCATTGTGAAGTGTCTCGTTCGAGTGATTCTGTGATCCAACATACGCTTCCAATTCCTGCAAAACAAAATTTACAAATCCCATTCACAACTACTGTCTCTCTCCCATCTGTCGGGAATTTCTATTTATAGCTCACCTGTATCTTCTCCCCCATCACATGCTCGTTCAAGGCTTTTGTCTCCACCTGTGTCTCCAATTCAGAAATAATTTCACGCAAAACGAAGATCTTATCAATGGATGCCTTCAGTTCCACTTCAAATTTATCTTTCTTCGCCGAGCAGTCGCTGAATTTCAACGTCAAATCTTTTATTTGTTGTTCCAAGTGATCAACCTACATGTGAGCCAAAAGAAAACATAGGTTAGAAATGGTATTTTCGAAAACTCACCAAAACACAAATCAGAACATTGAAAAAAAACAGGAAAAAAACATAAAATTAACTTACAGTTGTCCGAAAGATTTGTTTGTATCTCTGAAAATGAGGGGTGAGGTATAGGAGGTGTTGGATGAAATGGACAGAGATACCCATGCGGTAGGTGTGAGTGTGCGATTTTATTTAAAAGAAAGAGTTTTTCATGGTGTTTTGAGTGAATGAATGTGCAGAAAATAAGAAAGTTTATGTATTTAAGTGTTTTTGTGAGTTGTTAGATTTTATGGAATGTTTTTTTTTTTAAGGCAGCGTGTCAAGGAAAAGAACAAAAGAAAAACCGAATTAGTACATAACATAAGTTAATAAGGCAATTTATAATTTTATTAAGTGCGAAACCGCATGTTTTCGTATATACTTGTTTCGAATGTTAGTAACTACTATAAAAACAAATGAAATCAGTTTGTAACAAAAGAGAACACTGAATATAATCCGTTTGCCCTTCTACTAGATGTCGAATTGTACTCACCTCCTTAGAGGCATTCTCAAAGGAATTCCTCTCCTTTTCTTTATCACGGATTAGGGTTTTCAGTTTTTCGATTTCACGTAGAAACTCATCGCGTTCTAATTCACGTTCGGCGGCCTGATCCTCGAGAAATTGTCGCGTTGCCTTTAGTTGCTTGTCAGCAGTATCAATCTGTTGGTTTTTGGGTATAGGGGTGAATTAATAGTAACAAGAGAGGGTTGAATTACGGAGATTTTTTTATGGAGTTTTCTAAATCGAAAATTGTATAACCTCAAACTAAAAAAAAATGGGAAACCAACCAAATACTACAAGGAATGGAAATAAAAAATAAACTTAAAACTTGCAAAGTGATAAAAGGCTAGGGGACTGAGTGCAGTTAAATCATAAAAGAATCGTGGCTTTAACTACCAACACCAAACTGAAATATTAAGCAGATTAAGCAGACTTGTGCTGACTGCATTTTTAGTCCCAATGACGAGTCCTTATCTCAGCAGCAACAGTTTGGGGGATTTTTTTCTGAAGCATCTACAAATATGTGCAACTGTGTCCAATTGCATGCGGTCAGAAGAAGCGTGATGCAAAACTCCACGACTGTCAAAAACCGACCTAGATGAGGCAGCCTGTCAACTTAGTGACCTACTATAATCTTTCTTCAAGAGGAATTTTTCAATAACTAAGATGTGGCGAAACGGCTCGTTCTATAGGAAAGCGAGTAGGTCCAGGGACTTCGAAAGAACGAAAGAAGACAGCTACGAATCAGCGTTGACCATATTGAATATTGAATTGCTGAAATTTGTGGACACGTACTCGTATCGTATCGAGCAATCACATATCAAGTGATGGAGTGGCATGTGGTGATGGTGGACAGTCGATCGATAAATGTGCTTGATGACGAGATGTGTTTAGTTCGTTAGTTCGTGTAAATAAAATATATTGTTATCGGAAAGCGGAGCAATTTAGGGCTTCTCTTCCTTAGGGGTCGTCGATCCATTCAGTTCATTGAACGACACACGACTTCGATTTCGTGCTTGATCTGAAATCATAACACTCAGAGGAGTGTTCTCAGCTTCATCGCCATCACCTGCGTCGCAGCGAGGAGTCTTCGGCTCACAGAACTATTATTTGTGTGTCCTGCTGCGGTTAATAAATAAATACATAGATGGCACAATAGGTCCGTATAGGCGCACCTTAGGCTTAGCTTCTCACAACCATTCGATTCGTTTGACGTACAATTTTATACCGACTCCGAACGGCTGAATTGAGAAGCTTTGCATGGCATTAATACTCGCGGATGTTTGCCACACGTTCTTGCGGTTAGATTTCATTAAAATTCATTTCTTCTTTGCCTTGCCCTGAAATTTCTGACCCCTATACTGAAAGAAAAAGTTCGGATTGTTTAGGATTCCAAAACCTATCGTCGCTTTGTCGATTTGTACAGGTGGAATGCCAACATATGCAATGAAGAAGTCGTAATTTTTTCGATGATTTCCAAGTGGGAATATGTACAAGTTTACAGAAAATGTGTGAATGTTGGTAAAACTCGATAAGCAATAGGTTTAGGGGGCAAGAAATAAAAATCACCTGAGCTAAAGAAGCAAACCCTCAATGTTAGGATATTTTTTGTTTAGAAATCAATAAGACTTGTATATGTACACCGGCATTTGAAACATTAACTACTTAAAACATGCAAGATAACCAAAAATAAACGACAACATCTAACAACAGCATTGTTTACATATATGTACATAAAACTGAACAATGACTGGCCAATTAATTGCTAACTTGCAACTCACCTGCGATTGCAAATCGTCACGATCCTTCTTGCTGCTCTCCACTACCTTATCGCCTTCGCGGCAGAAATCCTCAATCATTTGCAGCAACGTCGATGTAGCATCAATTGCCGGCTGAGTTGGACTACTCAGTAAATGACGTGCCTTCTCCTGCAATTGTGAAAACGAAGTGGATGGCTTCTCCTCATCGATTCGCTGAGGGCTCTTAATCAAACCCAGGCCATAGCCCTGATAGTCTTCCCGCTGGTCTAGATGTTGAAGCTGATCTCTTAGATTATTCACTTCAGCGCCCAGTTCGATGTTTCTCTGGACAGCACGTTCCAATTCTAGTTGCATGCGTTGACGTTCATTCTCTGACTTGACCATACGATTCTTGAACTCGTGAAATTGGAAATTCAGCTCACTAGCTCCAATCGATGAGCTGAAGTCATCCAGTGACTCGTTCAGTTGGTGGACGCGATTCAAATCGGGTGGCAAAGACAGAAGAAGTTGCTGGCTGGACGCCTTGTCCGTCTGCCACATGTTGTCATTAAACGAACTCGCTCGAACAAAGGAATAACGCTTCAAACCATCCTCCTCACAGCTATCGACCTTTTCCGCTCCGCTAGATTCGCTTATCTTACGCTCGTTCTTCTTGTGAATCTCTTCGGAGAGTTCGAGCAAATGCGAAGCCTCTGACTTCAAACGCTGTAGGCACTCCTTCAAATCAAAGTCATCTAGATCGATAGATGTCGAAACGCCTATTGACTTTGATGACACATAGCTAACGAGCAGTGGATCATCGATAACACCAAGCAGGCCAGACACATCAGGTGCAAATCGAACTCTCTTCGACACCAACGAACAGTTCAACAGAGAATTGTTCAGATCATTATCGTCCGGGTCCATAGTGCGATTCGCTATAATACGATGGATTTCATCTACAAGTGTTGCATTGAGATCTTCCTCACAGATGTTGACGCTTCTAGCCAACTCAGCCAAAATATTCCGCAAGGTCTTCGATAGCTCACGCAATCCATCGCGTTCCGAGACAATCTGATCAATGTCTCGACTAAGATCAAAGGCAGAGTTGCGCTTCTCTTTGCGATTGTATCGCTTTTCAAAATCGGCCTTTAGTCGCGACATCTAGAGGGTGAAACAAACAAGTGATTTATACGAATGTGTATGGAGACGTGGGGCTACTTACCTCTTCCTCATGTTTAATCTGCAGTTGGGCTATCTCTAGTTGACTCTTTGCCGTGAACTTCTCGCGCAGTAGAATCAACTCTGGTGGCCAATTGTGATCGTCGGTTGTTGTTTCCGACAAAAGTGCCTGCAAAGGAAATAAATTATTATTAATTATACATTGCAATACCAACTGTAAAAGGGTACTATCAATCTTATCGCCACCAGAGTCAATTAAAATTAAATGGAAAGCTAATTATGAAGCTCCTTCGCAAGATACAGATGAAAATGGATTTTCCTCTCCTTAAGCATTTGGGTTATTTCAACTTTGGATATTTTTGGCCAGAAATTCGCCCCGTTTGTTAGTGCCTATCCCACCAGTGACTGTTTTCACAGTGCTTATTCGATATTGAGAGTGATTTGGGTGATGCTGATGCTAATTGCTTTATTTTTACGTTTAACTCGAAAGCAGATTTCACGGTCAAGTGTAGAGTCAAGGTTTTTGGCTCCTGCGTGGTTTTTTTTGTTTGTTTTTGTTTCTGCCACAGCAGAAATGTGCGCAGTCTATAATTATTTTTCAATTTACTAGAATACTCATTTAGATAGACGATCAGTGATTTATTGAGGCCTTAAAATGCTTTAGCAACTTAAAACGATTGTGGATTATTAATTATGGCCAAAAATCGATTTTTGAAAATACCCATTAGCTTTGCTCATCTGATGTGCTTCCCATGTGTGGGTGTGGAATGCGTTGTTAGCCGTGCAGTGCGTAATAAAAATATTACCTACAATGGGAACTTAAGAATATAAAATCAAAAAACCACTCAAGAAACGTCAAGCTGATTTTCGTAGCTGACTGCTGGATGGAAATGAGAGGCATTGACATGGTGTAGCATCAAGAAGTGCCAAAAGCTGTCAAGTAGGTTAAATGAATGTTTTTGGGCCGAATTCTATACATGGTAGGAACAATCCAAGCAAGGTCTACCCTGAGCTTTGAGATGTTCAATGATGTTCATTCGCAATGTTGTTTGATTGCCTGCGTCGAATGACTTGTACATTACACAGCTGAACAGGTCTCCAGTAAAATAACGGCTGCGAAGTCTATATTGCCTGTCGTTAATTATTCGGTGGCCTTCTGTACATTCGATTGCCTGCGTCCATAAGTGCGTTGCATAGCTTCGTAGGTATCCAGCATCTCATTTATTATTTCGTGGCCTTCTATACAGTTCATTATTTCGACATGTTGCCTTTCCATTACCTTCGATAGCATAAAAAGCAAACCGTTTTTGTGGCAAATATTTCCTTCCATTCTTGGGAATCGATTCATTGAATGCGAGCGTTCTTCCAGCAAGAAGAGAGAGTCTTCTGTGAGTACAATTTGTTGAACAGCGTATACATAGTTTCAGATGGACAGTTTTTGAGTACTATGGCGGGAATTCTTTTTGCGATAACCTTGACGCCATCTCCTTTTTTAGACTAAGAACACAATACGCCGTTGCTTTGGAAAGTCTTGTGAAAGTACAGTTACCACAAAACTTACCAAGCAAATTACCCTAAATAAAAATGCTCGACTTTAATGCCTGTCTCTATTTAAAGCTCTTTTAAACGTTGTCCCCTCATTCTCCTCATTTGCAACTAATTGCCAGTCACAATTTGACCAAATTAGTCGCAATCGAAACATCAATTTGCACAACATGACTCCACTGACATGACAAATCAATTTATTATTTTATTCCCAAAGGAAGCTCTAGCGCTGCTAATTTCGGAGGGGGACGACCGAAGACGCCAATCAATTTACTTGCTCGCATGTTAAACAGCAAAATTGTGATATATCTCTCATAAAAGTGGCGTTTAAATTCAATTTACATTTCAAACACTGCATCTGCTTACAAAGAACACAAAGTCACATTGTAACGGACAAAAAAAATTTCGAGAAATGTCATTCACAAGTTATTATAGCAGATGTCTGGGTCTGCTTCTCTCTGCCTTGTTAGTTGATGCTATTTATGTTTCGACTCATTTAAGCTTTCTTCTCCGGCGTTGACAGTAAGTTATAAGAGTGTTTCCATTTGAAGGGCAACGGAATGGAGATCTTTTTCGAAAATTTAAAAATAAAATTTTGGTAAACTACTATGAGGGGGAGCCAAGTCCAATTGCTAAGTAGCGTTTGTTGAAAAATTATAAACGCTTTATTATTGGATCGCGTGGCCTTCTGGTTATGTGTTTAGAGTTTCGAAATAGTATTGAAAACATTTCTTTTTTTTTCTGTATTTTATTGCCGTCTGACCTCAGGAAGAAGTCTTTCTAATATTTTGGAAAGAAAACATTCGGGAGTAGTGTTCCTAGAACAGAAACAAACTTGACTTTCGCATAATCCTTTCGCACCACTATTAAGAGGGCCTGATCAATTTTTGAAAGCATTTTGTTTACGAATTTATAAGTCAGATAAAAAAAAAAGTTTGTTGATTTGAAAGAAGATACAAGTTGTTGATGGATTTGTTTGTGTTTTCATATGCAACAGCCATTAAGATATGACGCACGTATGCATGCATTCGTTTGCAGGATATATACGACTATTTTGAGGGATTATAATAGAGATGGGATTTTTTTTCCATCTACCTAAATAGGTCATTGGTTTGTTTTATTATTTTGTTTGTAAACAAGAAGGGCGATTGTTAGAAGGGATGAAGAAGGATGAGTACGATGAACTTTTATATCTTTCGGGAAAAATGGGTTTATGGCGGTAGAACGTGATTTCTAGAAAGTTCGTGGGTGAGTCAGATTTTGGAATAAATTTACATAAATAAAAATGCTGTTCGTTGGTCATCACATCACTTGAGAACGGCTGGAACGGAAATGTTGACAGGGTAAGCGGAAAAAGGGCCGTAGCACATCCAATAAAAAATAATTCAAAATCGTATACTATCTCGAAAACCACCTACCTAACCGATTTAGCTCAAATTTTCAGACAGACAATCTTGAGGTATTGGCCCGCGAGTGTTCCTGGTCACAATTCAACAAAGGGGCGTGGCGCTTCCCATACCAAAAAAAACAATGCAAACGCTATTTTTCGATATATTCCCTTGCTTACTTCCAGATGCCAAACTATTGAGTACAATTCGCAGTTTCATGCAGTGTTTGATGCTTCCAGACCGAAATTACATTAAATTCGAGCTCAGTTTTTGGGGGCTCAACCAGAGATATTGATGCGCTCGAGTGCGTCAATGTAAACAAAGCCGTGATGAACATTTGAACGATATCTTCTTCAGAACAAAACTGCATTGTCCAGGCTTCAAAATAAATTATGAACTACTGAGCGAAGAGTTCTAGGTTCGACCCCGGAAAACAAATAAAAAAATACACTTTGAACATTTTTCCATTGATTTACCTCTTCTGAACGTCTGACAACAACTGTCATTAGATAGCACTCCAGTTAAAAGCGAGAAACGTTGTTACTACTCGCTTTCTTCTTCCCATTTCTCCCCCATTTTTGGAGTGTATCTGACTAACAAAATACGCGGTCTTGCAGCAACAAATTTTTTCCAACAATATCTTCTTCGTATGCAACTATAGAAAGATTATACGACTGGTGTTAAAGAAGCTGTCGAGAGTTTGACAAGAACTTTGTAGGGTAGGTTAGGTTATGTGGCAATTATCCATTACATAGGTAGTAATTCACTTAGACCAAATAAGGTCCATTGTGATATCACAAGCAGAGTCGGTTATTTCCGCTACTCTTGGAACCATTTCGAATTTTGGAGAAATTGCCGTAGCTCCCCAAAAAAGCACTCGCCTAGAGTTTGCTTTCTAATTGAAGATAGCACTGGGCAGTTCCACAGTAGGTGGAAGTGTGTTTCCTTCCTTCCCCTCATCTATGCAACTGCGACAAAAGTCATTAGCGGTGACTCGAAGCCATGCGGCATGCCATCTTAGTACACAGTGGCCTGTTAGTACTTTGTACGCAACAACAAAAACTGCATTACGGTTGTTAACCTGTCTGTTGTATTCAATACCTCAATGCTCATCGCTCAATTGCCGCAAGCGGTAGTTGCTTGAACCATTGACTGCGAAACGAAGCTCAAAGAAAAGAAAAAGAACTGAGAAAGAAAAAAACAAACAGTAGTGTTTTTCTAAGAATAAAAAGGGTGGGCCATCTAGTGGTTTCTTTTTAAATCATAGGTTATTTTGACACTGACAGTTGTTTCCCGCTCGAAATCTTGACAGAAAGTCTGTATCATACCATCGCGGAACGAAATGAATCGCTTTACGCTTGAACAAAGTTAGGAAGCATTGAAAACTTATTTCCAAAGTGAGTGCTGTTTAGCACAAACAGTGGGTTTTTTTAAAAGAAGTTTTGGCCGAAATGAAGCAACCACCGCCGACTTTTTTTTTACTGAAATTGAAGACATGGATTTGGACGACTTTTGTTTCAAGCAGGATGGCGCGCAATGCCACACAGCCCATGCCACAATCGATCTTTTGCGCACCAAATTCCCAAATCGTGTTATCAGCCGTCTTGGCGATGTCAATTGGCCGCCTCGGAACTGCGATTTTACCCCCTTGAACTTTTTTTTGTGGGGAACCGTGAAGGACCGATGTTATGCCAACAATCCGGAAACGATTCAAGCACTTAAGGCCAATATCATCCAAGCAATCCTTGAACTACAACCCCAAACCATCAGCAAGGTCTTGGAAAATTGGAGTGGCAGAATGCGCTACTGTTAAGCCAACCGAGGCAGCCACTTGAACGACGCACGTTCTGTTCCATAATTAATGAGAATTTTTGCTCTTACTAATATATAGCCATAATACATGGACAACATTTAATTTTATTGAATTTATTGCATTTTTAAAAAGAAACTTGTATTTGGCCCGGAGAATTGACTGTCAGAATTCAACCATTCAAAATATCAAAGAGCGAAAAATTTACATTCACTTGAACTAGTACTAAAATGCCGTCACAAATCGTGTCAATTAAATTTAAAAAAAAACGCCTTAAAACGTCCTTGAAACAACAACACGTGCTATATTTATAATTTTTGTTTAATTTTCACTGCATCATTGCATCGAATTTAAACTACCGACTCCATAGAAAATCCCATGAGAATAATTTTATTTCTGCAAAATGAAATCATTTCCATTTTATTATCGTTTAGCCGGATAATGCGAAAAAAAAACAAACGCGATAGGAAAACATTTTATTTCCTAAAAATAAATTCCACTCATTCATAGAGCCAATCAACATCAACAAAGGTCAGCAAAACCAACACCAAGCATGTTAGAAGTGAAATTATTGTATAAAAAAAAAGAATAATAATTTCACACTAAAATGCATGGATCTACATATTTTGCTAAATTTTGCCTTATCAACTTTAGCGTACCGGCTCACATTTATCATAGGTTAGGTAGGCCTCCCTTATCTTAATTTTTTACAATGTACAATGAACTTTTTTTCATGCGTAAAATTCAATTTCCATTATCATTTTATTTTATAATTATGTATATAGAAAGTATGTATGTACTCGAATGTGTGTACTGAACATCACTGATGGACTACGGAACGGTTACTTTAGAGAGATAACACATAAAATCGATTGCAGATACAGTATTGTAAATATGAAGTTTATTATTCAAATTCGTTCGTTTAGTTATATGTTGACGAACGTATTGACATTACTTTTAGCAACTGCGATAAGATTTGCGAAATTATTGAACTTTTAAGAGTACGTTTGGATGACGTGCGGTCGAGTACATGGAAAAAAATGCTCTGAATGAGTCTCAGAAAAGTCAGTCGTCGGTGTAACTCTCGGAGATTGTCAATTAAAAAAAAAATACAACATTAATCTGCTCGGACAGCAACTAGATAGGAACTAAATGGTAACTTTATGGTAACCAGAAGGTAACCAGAAAGAAAGACGATATGGGCGAATGTAGAGTCTTTCTATAGGGGTGATAGATACTTTAATAAAACATTAATCTGCATGGACAGCAACTAGGCAGTAACTGGACGGTAACTAAGTGGTAATTAGAGGGTAACTACATGGTAACCAGTCGGTAACCAGAACGGAAAACGATATGAGGGAATGCTCGGTCTTTCTATAGAGGCTATATATATGTACTTCAATAGAACATTAATCTGCATGGACAGCAACTAAACAGTATCGAAACGGTAATAGATATGTACTTAACAGAACATTAATCTGCATGGATAGCAACTAGACAGTAACTAAATGGTAACTAGAGCGAAACACGATGTGAGCGAATGTAGGGTATTTCCATAGGGGTGATCGATACTTCAATAGAACCTTACTCTGTTCGGGTAGCAACTAGGCAGTAACTAAACGATAACTAAATGGTAACCAGACGGTAACTAAGAGACAATATGAGCGAATGCTGCAGTTTCATAATGCAGCCTTCACGGCCGTTTAAAATGTATTAAAAAACGTTCTCAAAACTCAACCCCAATTTGTGGGTGGCCAAAATCTCTTCACCAGAAAACTGGGTCGCCGTTACTACACTCTGAGCCAGTTTGAGCATTAGTTCAATTTAGGCCACCAACAGTATAACGACAATCACAAAGTGAGGAGACTTTTGGAACGGCCGGTGGTGGCCGGCATTGCCGATGAGCTAATTTTGTAGATTTAACAACGATCACAAAAAATTCGGCTTTTTCAGGCGCCAACTTGGATAACTCTGTGTAAGTATTTGGAGCTATGTACATTGTACATCCTTACGAAGTCGTATTGACTCAAAAACTGAAAGCCAAGCGTTCACGGATTGTGTCAGGAGTTTACTGATTGTACCCTTTAGCAAAATGTTCTCCAAAAAATGTATCTTTTCAGACGAAACGCATGTTTAGATGAATTGCTTTGTTAACAAATAAAATTGCCAAACAACCCGGTACATGAAATGCCGCTGTAGATATCGTGAAAAATTCACTGTCTGATGCGGTTAGCTGCACAACAGAAGATATTTTTTAAGATTTGGGAATAAAAGAGCCCTCGAACTGGATGGCATCCCAAAGTATAGCTTAAGGCCAGAATTGGGCTGTTTATTGACATTTATCATATGGTCCAGAGTTAGGGAGTTCTTAATGATCAGTGGAAGAAACAGAGAATCGTAAACCCGCACGAGATTCATTATAGTCTACCGTACCTCCCCTCTGTATATTGGACGCGGCGGAAAAAGCATTCAAATGCTGAACAAGCAGGTATGGACCATAATAACATCAGTACGGATTTCGAAAGGCACGCTCGACTCTTGCTGCCATTAATTAAAGAAACAGTTTACAAACCAAAAAGAGCCATAGAAAGAAGACGATTGGGAAGAGCCGCTGTACTGGACATTAGCACTGGACGTTAGGACGCTTTAAATATCGTGACTTGGAAATATATTCTTGAGGCGCTACGAAATATGAGAGTACCAATCTACACGGCGGAAATTTGAGAACTATTTTTTGGAAACAGAGTTGTTCTATGCATATTTTCAGTGTCGGCAAGAGTGCCTCAGGGCTCGGTCTTGGGACCAATACTGTGATCACTAAATAATTTAATTCACTAAATTTTGTGTACGATGGTGTCCTTAGTCTTTGAAAGATGTGACAAGTCTACAATTTTGAGATCTGTGGTGAGTCGTGAGTGCTGAATATAGGAGGGCCAGGTTACAGCCGTAGAATACTCATAGTTACATCATAGTCCTTTATGCATCACCAGTCTGTGCCGGACTATCAAATCGACTTATATCCACTAAGAGAGAGCAGCGCTTTCGTCACTTCTGATATGTTCTCCCTCGATAAACACTTGCGAAAGATCTGCAAAAACAATTTCTAAATAGCAGTCTAACCTGACACTGTACACTGTTTGATCTCTATAAACAAATATTCAAAACATCACCATCAGCAAACGATTAGACCAAAAATAAAACTTTCCATTTCCATCCCAGGAAACAGATCGTAAACATAACATCCTCTGTGAAGCAATTTCTCTATGTACACATGACCACATCTTATGAATGAAATTTAAACGGCCCAACATTGCTTATAATGCCTCATACATTACATGGTTGCAAAACACTCCTATTAACCTAAATTTCTTGGCCTCCCACTGCTGAAGCAATTGTCGTATAATCCACATGCGTCAAACTCCTCCCCAGTTCCCCACCCCAACCAGCTTCCGCATTTTTGATCAAAGGCCCAGAATTCTTCAGTGCAACTTCAAAAATGCGACCACTGAAAAAAAGGATTACAAAACTAAAAACCCCAAATACGCACCCTCAATTGAAGCCGAAACGATTGCAGAAACTAAACAATCTGCAGAACATGTGTTGTTGCCGCCAATTATATGTCTGTCCAGTGTCCACTTTTCAGTTATAAATTTTGAATTTTGCACTTTATCCAACTCAACCACACTCTTTAATCAACAAATTGTCTTAACATTCAATAGTTCCAATGAAAATATTTCAATCACTTTACAAAGATCCTATCCAACGCACATCCGCCGCGAAAGGGAATCTATTTTCAACGTCCGTTTTTTTTTTTCGCGCACGCGAATTTTTGAAAGAAGAGAGTCTCTTCGACACACAACAAAAGTGTCGCCAAAAAATACTGAAAATAATTTCAACTATGACGCAGTCAGTTATGCTGTACAGATAGATACTTTAATGTATCTATGAATAGATGACGAACAATTTGTCTTTTCAATCTATAGTGTTCAAAAAATGACGAAAAAACCGACGACGCACTTATACGTGTACGATGTGTGATCGCGTAAAAGTCCCGTTGTTGACTGAATTTGAATCAATTTTGTAGCCGGCGACAAGTGAATTGTTTGGGAAAAGAAAAATACACAAGTGGTGAATAGAAATAATACCCTACCGGCCTACCCACTGCTGTGTGGGGAGTATCTTAATGAGAGATTTTTGTTTAGAATTGAGATTGTAGATGGGAATTTCTATCTTTGTTGTATATTTCTTTTTTTAAATAAATAACAAATAACGGAATATTCATTATTCACATGAAAACGTCAGTGGTTTTCAAGAGATGAGACAAATTATGAGGGATTTTGAGAGAATTTGAGAGAATTTTTAAAGACTATTTGGCTACAAAATAAAGTATCTATAAAGTAGATATGTTATATGTACTTATTTCGGTCAGATAGAAAAGTGCTTAGCACGTGGATGAATCAGTGTGTGGGGTGCTTTTTTTTTGGGAATGCAAAATTCGAGCGACAGATGAAAATTTTACAGATTTTTTAGGTAAATATTTGAGTTTTCTTAGCTGATCGCTGATTTTTGGTACTGGAGGCACTATTTCACGAAATTTCGATCGATTTGAAGGCGGATTATGATAGGTTTTTCATGGTTTAGACCATATTTTATACCAATCGTATAGACGTGTGAATACAAAGAAATTATCAACAAGACATCACTTTACTAAATGCAGTACGATTCGAATGGAGTATGCCGATGCGTTTGACGTATGATACATTTTCAATAGTTTAGACCAAACATTATACCATCTATGAAAGTTTAATAGAGCAAAGTTGCCAAAAAGACACACCACTTTACACTTTACCAAATATAAATGGCACTCCAATCCGAATGGAGCTTAGACCAAATATTATACCATCTACGAAAGTTTAATACACAGAAATTGCCAAAGAAGACACGCACCCCTATCGTGGAATCCGCCGGGGGGAATTATTCACGGAAAAGAATATTTTGGTATCGTCGCATCCGCAAAGTGAACAGTTCCCCGAGTGGGTATACTATGAATAAGTTTCATTGTATCATTTAAAACGTTCAAATCGAGTTTTTCCCGAACGGGAACTGTTCACTTTGCGGATTCGACGATACCAAAATATTCTTTTCCGTGAATAATTCCTCCCGGCGGATTCGACGATAGGGGTGACGATTCTACTAAATCCAGCTTATTTTGAAGAGCCTGGAATGCTTTTGTCATTTTAGACCAAATTCGATACAGCCTACGCAAGCCCTACACGATTTATTACTACCATATTCCAGAGAAGAGGAGATAGGTAGTTTAAAGTGGCTCTCGGTGAGAGGAAACAGTCGTTAGTCGTCCCATTGTGCATACCACTGGGATTTGGGGAGCTATTCCATTACTGGCTACTCATGCAAACCATTTGCTGCCAGTTATAAATGTTAGCGGCGCTGGCTGGCATTACCTAGATCACTAAGATCACTAAGAAAATATGTAGTTCCCTAAGTGGGCCTTTCTTTAATTGGCCAGGGCAAGGCTCTCACTGCTTGAGTGATGGACTCATCCTCATCTTCATCTCTACAGCTTGTGCAGAAATCATTGGCCGCGTTCACTATGCTTAGGCACCTAAATATTAAGGTGACAGTTTATGATAGAACTTAGGCAGAAAATCTTGTCCAACACACGAAAATAGCCTAGATTTGCAGGCAAATCGATCAATCAGAGGATGTTGACTAACTAGGCAAAAGTTTATTGAAGGCAGCCATTGTATGGCAGACCGAGCCTTTGCGTGTGTCTACCTAATATGCAGTGCCCTGAGATAACATTAACAACTTTCGAGTTGCTGGATCTTTTAAGTCGAAGAAGCTCCTTGGATATTTTTGTGTCCAGAGCTGGCCAGGTGAGTCTAGCAGTATCACAGTAACCTAGATGTTTCCATCTGAAACCCGCTCTGCATGTGGCGCCCGCGTGAATTATTTGTTTGGCGTGGGAAACTGGCGCATACACGTTGTGCAGACTTATACTATCCACGCCAAAAGATCCTGGATTTGCTAATTCGTCTGCTGCACAGTTCCCTGGAATGTCATAGTGACCACCAGGAACCCAGAAGAGGGTGAGTTTGTACTGTTCAGCTATCTCGTTAAGAGGTACGCGACAATCTTCCACCGCCTTAGATCTTATTTCGCTTGGCTATCAATGTATACGACGAAATCCTTTTGTCATACCGAATTAATCGACAGCCTGTAGCTATAGCTGTAGCTTGACGAATAGCTGTAATTTCAGCTTATAAGCCACTGCAGTGTTTCGGAAGACAGAAGGTGAGGCCCAGATTCAGTTCTTCTGAAAAGACCCCGGCGCCAACTCTCTCCAGTGTCTTGGAAAAGTCTGTGAATATTGACAGTGATTTGTCGTGTAGGACATTTTGTGAAACCCATTAGTTCCTGTCCGGTATTTCATGGGTGAAGCCTTTTTCGAATTTGATTTTCGTTGGCAGGTAATCGGTAATAATGAGCAAGGGGATCGTCTGTAGAAAGATACGGGCGTGTAAAGTCGGTTCCCCTTTAGCAGAAGTGTTTCCCTTCCCTTAATCGTCTTCTTTACTGACGATGTCTAAGTGGAAGTAGGTTAAGCTTGGTTTGTAGAGCGGAGGTTGAGAAGATAGAACGCCATCTTGTTGGGTTCCTCTACTGATAGATGGTGTGGGAAATGTCTCACCCATATCCGAGTTGATAATCCGACTAGCGAGTATTATTAAAAAAAAATTAAATATACATACACACACAAGACAAGTCGAAGACAAGTGAGTAGAAAAGAGAAGGGATTTTTGATCTAATTTACCTTTCTTTTCTCAACTAACCTAAAAATCTATATGTCTCTTCCGACACGACTTTCATGGAAAGGCATGTGTGGCCCAGCACTTACTAAGGAAATGGCTTATGCCAAATTTTATACCATTTAAAAAAAGACGTCCTAGCGCGAGGGGCGGTCACCTTGTCGTTGCGTCAAATTGACGTTGGTGCGCAGGCTTAAGTTGCAATGATTCAACAGGCTATACTGTCGGAGGCGGTAGTCGTCTGAAGGGTCACCCATGACAGACAGGCTGCTTTGAAGAGTAACGAACTAAGAACTGCCCAACCCCCCTAATTCCAGGGTGTTATGCGTCACCGTGCCCATTGGAAGGTTTGCAGCCAGGGGGTATATCGGCTGTATTCTAACGGCGCCTCCCTGATACCAGGCCGCATCAGGGTGGAAGTAGTGGCCTTACCATGGTATGCGGGGCTCTGGCATGGTGGACGGTTTTTTCCCTAGCTACTCGTGGGACCACAATACAGAAAAAATGAAACCAACAAAACAACAAAAAGAAACAACGTCTTCGGGAAGTACTTCCCAGACAGGACCAACAAAACAAACTGACAGGACTGGACAGACAACAAAAACGGACAAAGTCGAGAGGAAGATGAGGAGGATGCGAATCGTCAACGAACGGCGCTCTGACTCTTCTCTCTCTCTTACAGATGATACCGACGGTAGCGCGTCAAATGCTCCAGCGATGCTTCCTCCCAGGAAACACGTTAGGGCAAGCACAATAGCCTATAGAAAAAGAAGGAATGCATTCCTATGTCTTAGTCGACTTGAGGAAAAGGGCAAAGACAAATGGGATGACAAAGACAAAGCTTCCTATGAATGGGCAACGAAAGTGGTGGAGGAAAGTAAGAGTCGACCTATTAAGGGACCCTCCACAAGCAGCGAAGCAAAGAGGGATCTTGCATCCAAGAGACAGCGGTCTCACGATGACGCTCCCACTACCTCAAAGAAGAGTAAGGGCACCCAAGCTCCTAACTGAGGTTGTGAGAGATCATCTGATCATGGCGATCATTGACCGCGGCCATGAGGAGTGTAAGATCAGTCGTGAAAACTGGGAGAAGGTGGAGACGAAGATAAACCTTTATCTCCTCTCTCAGTGCAAGATCGACCCCTCCAAACCGATGCCGTCGTATAGGGATAGGGGCTGGCTCCATGGAGGCTATAGGCTGATTGCCTGCGACGACGAAAATGCAGTAACTTTTATAAAGGCTGCAATCGCCGGCGCGGGTGATCTTTGGCAGGGCGCTAAGCTGGAGGCCGTGAAAAAGGATGAAATTCCGCTCAGGCCAAGAGCTCGCGCTTGGGTCCCTATGGTGCCAAGCGACCCAGCAGACATTCTGCTTCTGATACAGAGCCAGAATCGTGACATCCCAACACAAAAGTGGACAGTAGTGAAATCGGAGGTGGTGAAAGATTCAAGGTCTATCACCATACTTTTAGATAAAGAATCGCTTCCACTACTTAAAGAAAGGAATTATGAGATCAGCTACTGTTTCAAACGCATAAGGCTGCACGTCTACCAACAGGATGGGAGACAAGCATTGGGCGCTAACCCCGCTGTCCCTCCATCCTTCACAAAACGGCGGGGATCCGATCATGGGCGGTCTTCTGAATCAGAGGACACGGACATCACTGTGATTGAGGTTTCCGGTTTATCCAGTAGCCACAATGCTGCGGATAATCCAGATAAACCTACATCACAGTAAGGTGGCCTCCGCCAACCTTATTCTCCACCTACAAGCGAGTGGGGACGACATAGTCCTCATCCAAGAACCGTGGCTCGTTGAAAACAGCATAGCGGGGTTGAGGACACAAAATTATGAAATTTTTCATGCTGATTGTAAAGGTAAAATAAGAGCCTGCATTTTAGCAAAAACTAACTTAAAACTTTTCCTTTCACAGAGCTTCAGCAACCCTGATTTCGCAGTGGCCAAACTGGAGATCACTGACAAAGAGGAATTCTGGCTTGCATCGGCGTATATGGCCTACGACGATATCGGGCCCGTACCATCTACAAATATACGTCATGCAGTCAGAGAGTCAGAGCGGAGGAAAATCCCAATTTTACTCGGATGCGACGCTAATGCACACCACTCCATCTGGGGCAGCAGCGACATCAACGAAAGAGGTGAGTCACTTTTTACTTTTCTTGTTGAGACTAACCTCGTAATATGTAATATCGGTAATGAACCTACATTTATTACCAGAAACAGACAAGAAGTGTTAGACATTACGCTAGTTACTAACTCTCCTATTATCTCCGTAGAAAACTGGGCAGTATCCAAGAATAATTCATTCTCTGATCACTGTTACATCTTCTACAATCTTAACATTACCCCTCCTCCTGTAGCGTTGTTTAGAAACCCCAGGAAAACTAATTGGGACAGCTATCGAGCCAACCTAACAAGGGCTCTCGGTAACATACCCACTGATACAATCTCATCGTTCGAAGACATTGACTCCTTGACGACGAAGATTACTTCTGCCATGAATAAATCCTTCGCAAAGTCGTGCCCTGTAAGCAGACACACTAAATGTAAGAAACCCCCGTGGTGGACTACAGAGCTAAGCTCACTAAGAAGAGAAAGTAGAAAACTCTTTAACAAGGCAAAAAGAACAAGATCATCCACAGATTGGGACTGTTATAAGAAAAGCCTTAAAGACTACAAAAAAGGAATAAAAATCGCACAAAGAAACTCCTGGCAGAGTTTTTGTTCCAAAATTGAAGAAAACAATGAGGCTAGTAGAGTTAGGAAGATCCTGTCAAAGTCTCCCTCTATACCTAGCTATATAAAGAAACCCGATGGAACGGAGACGCAGTCTAGTCAAGAATCACTTCAGTTGCTTCTAGACACTCACTTCCCAGGAAGTGTCCAAGGGGATGATACCCAGACTCAGGAACGGTCCCATCCCAAAACTCACTACATTTCAAAGGAAGTGATAAGCGAACGCAAACTTTCATGGGCGATTAATAGCTTCCTCCCTTTTAAATCGGCAGGACCAGATGGAATCATCCCGGCAGAAATGCAACATGCCTATGGCATTCTTAAACCTTGGATGATTCTACTGTTCTCCTTAAGTTTAGATCATGGTTACATACCAAAATTATGGAGAGAGGTGAAAGTGGTTTTTATACCCAAGACGGGAAAAGCCTCTCACACCACTCCAAAGGACTTCAGGCCTATTAGTCTGTCATCCTTTCTACTGAAAACACTAGAGAGACTGATAGATCTACATATTCGCCACAACATCAAAGCAGGGACTCTCTCAAAATCCCAACACGCCTACTGTAAGGGCAGATCGGTAGAGACAGCTCTGCACTCCATTGTCGGCACCGTGGAAAAATCACTAGCCGTCAAGGAATTTACAATGGTAGCCTTCCTAGACATTGAAGGGGCTTTCAACAATATAGAGCCGAGAGCGATAATTAACGCACTTGAAAACCTGCAGATTGACGCAAGTCTAAGTCACTGGATCAACCAAATGCTGCTAAGCAGGGTTATCAATTCGGAACTTGGCTGCTGCAAACTGAGAAGGTCTGTGCAACGCGGCACTCCGCAGGGTGGAGTACTTTCACCGCAGCTATGGCTTCTAACAGTAAACGAAATACTTATAACCCTGGAGAAGAACGGTGGTAAAGTCATAGCCTACGCAGACGATATCGCCATTTTATTTACTGGGAAATACCTCCCGACTTTACGGGACTTGATGGAATCGGCCCTCGCAACGCTGGTCAAATGGGTTAGCAAATGCGGCCTGGATATAAACCCGGGTAAAACAGAGCTAGTGCTATTCACAAAGAAGCACCGAATTCCTCAAATCGATCCACCGAAACTAAAGGGAATCCGCCTCAGCTTCTCTGACAGCGCCAAATACTTAGGTGTGGTTCTGGATAGGAAACTGAGCTGGAAACTAAACCTGCAGGAACGCGTTAAGAAGGCCGCTACTGCACTTTACTCCTGCAAAAGGATCCTGGGCCTCAGATGGGGCATCAGCCCAAAAATAATGCACTGGCTGTATACAGCAGTAGTCAGACCGATACTCATGTACGGAATCATCGTCTGGTGGCCAGCACTAGATAAAATAAGCTACCTCTCTCTACTAAATAGAATCCAAAGAGTGGCATGTGTCTGTGTGACCAGTGCCCTACGGACAACACCAACCGCGGCACTGGAAACCATGCTTCACATTCTGCCCTTGGACATACACGGTAAGGAGATGGCGGCAAAATCGGCATTGCGTCTGAGAGAATCACTGCAGTGGAAAAGCAGTGACATAGGGCATGCCAATATTCTAAAAACTTATAATGTTAAAAGGGAAGTCACAGACTACGTAACCACGGTCCTAGACTTCAATATTAAATACAAGACCAGTATTCCCGACCGACAGCAATGGGAAGAGAATACGGTTATAGACAAAAATACGCTAGAAGTATACACAGATGGGTCGAAGACAGAGGACGGAGTAGGAGCCGGGATCTTCTCGGCTTCATTCTCCCTAAACCAGTCTTTCAGACTACCAAATAACTGTAGTGTCTTCCAAGCAGAAGTTATGGCTATTCGCGAAGCCGCTGAACTACTGAAGGTGAGATCGATATCGAACTCGGATATCGTCATCTATACCGACAGTCAAGCAGCTATTAAAGCACTCGAATCACCAATATTAAGATCCAAATTGGTCAGGCACTGCCGCAAATCTTTAAATGAGATCGCGGATAGGTGCACGTTAACGCTGTGCTGGGTCCCTGGCCATAGAGATATACCAGGTAACTGTAAAGCAGACGAACTAGCAAGGAACGGCACGAAAATGGAACTCTCTACTGGTAAAGGAGAACCCCATGTGCCAATTGAAACGGTAAGATACAACATCTCCACACTAGCACTGCAACAGGCTAGTGAGAGATGGCGGGAACTTGACACCTGCAACCATGCAAAACAGACCTGGCCACGAATAAATCGGCGCAGGACAAAGGTCCTGTTAAACGTCAGTAGAACACATATCGGAACTCTTGTCGGAGTACTAACAGGCCACTGTATACTAGGAAGACATGCCGCAAGGCTCGGAGTTATCGCTAATGACTTCTGTCGCAGTTGCATGGATGAGGAGGAGGAGGAAACTCCGTTCCACCTACTATGTGACTGCCCGGCGCTATCCTCGATTAGAAAGCAGACTCTAGGAGAGTACTTCTTTGGGGAGCTTGCTGATATTGCCGAAACGGATATCAACAAAATACGGAAATTTCTCCAAAATTCGAAATGGTTCCAAGAGTAACGGAAATAACTGACTCTGCATGTGGTATCACAATGGACCTTACTTGGTCTAAGTGAATTACTCCGTATTAACGGATAATTGCCACCTAACCTAACCTAACCTAACCTAAAAAAAGACGTATTATAGAGAATACACTCCACCCCATTTCCGCCAACGACTTTTAATGAATGAAACACAATCCAAAATCTGCTTTTCCAAGTTCCAATTAGATCCTGTTATGTTATATGTAATTGCATCCTCGCGCCAAAAGATACATGCCACCAAATGTCTTCCAACAGAATTTACCATCAACACCGGGACAAGTCATAAATTCAATTGAAATTCTAATTTTAGTTTTATTTTCGAATGAATTTCTATTTTTCCCATTTCTTTTTTATCTATCCCCACAGGAATTAAAAACAATCACCACAATAAAAGCGAAAAGAAAATGAAGATCAAGCTGAGAATAATGCGGGAAGAACTTGACATCATCGTCTGGTGTTTACGATGGGTTATTGCACTTCTATTCTTTGATCCGTATGTGCGTTTAATTTTATCTATTTTAAGTTCATTGTGCTCGCTCTGGTCAGAGTTCGGCACGTCACTTTTAACAAGGGATTTTTCTTATTTTAAGGTATATACCCTACCAATAGCATAGACAGAGGGAAGTTGTGCGGTGGAGGTTGGACGAGATGAGTTGACTGACATGTTGTATGATGGTGTTTAGGAAAATGATGAAATTGTAATTTGGATCAGGCGAGAATGTTGACGAGGGGAATGTTTATTAGATCGATTTTTTTTATAGGCTGGAAAAACAGATGTCTTAAACAGAATAGGTATCTGTAGATGGCAGCTATGTCAGTGACAGCAGTTTCTTAAGGGCTACACCGCTTCTTAAAATTGGCAACTCTGAGTATGGAGAAGTCGGAATCTGCTATAACAAAAAGATGACAGAAAGTAGCTTCTGCTTTTCCAAACTAGAAGGCATCGTTACAACTTTGGACGTAGTTAAAAATTGGCATAGAGCTGTTGAAAACCCGTCGCACCCGTTAAGGAAGGTAAGAGGAAAATGTATGTTTTTTCGAACCCCAGGTGAAACATGTTGAGGAGCGCTTTTTAGTATAAAGGAATCATATTCCCAGGTAGTTTTGTGTAATATTTCGAGCCCTTTACTTTAGTTGGCGAGTGTCCATAGTGTGCCATATCGGTTTAAGGGCATCGGAGCACTTTGTGGCAGAGTACCTGATTCAGTTGACGTTGTGGTCGGGGTGGGTGTGGGCATTGGTGCAGTTGTAGTGGTTGTTGAGTTGGTGTTATTGAAGTCGTCGTTGATGCTGGTTGAGGATTAAATGGGATTGGATATTCTGTTGATTCCAGGATTTCGGTAAGTAATGACGTGTTGTATAGGCCGGTCTCGATTGTGGCTAAATGAGCTCTGGTATGAAATCAATTTTGATTGATGCCGGTCTAAATTTTCATCAATATCGCCCATAACTAATCGGAAAGCTGCGACATTATTGCTGAGCTCATTGATTTTGTTTATAATGTCAAGCAGTAGAAGAACGACGAGTTGATGAGATAAGCCGCTTGGTTTTGAAGGGCTTTGTAGGTTGGTATCCAGGTAGGTGCGAAGTGAGTTGAAATGGTCATTAATCGTTAATACATGCGGGTTGAAGGCCCCGACCCATAGAATCCGTCGCATCCGTCGACGGATTGGCGTATTCGACGGAACGAACAGTCCCATAGAATTCGTCGCATACGTTGACAGCCGATGACATATAAGAGACAGTTTCTCTCATTATCTTATATTTCCACCAATGAAAATGCTTACTCTCACGCTCTGCCAACTGTCAACGGTGCGACGGACAGAAAAGTAGAAAGTAAACCTACTTTATCCGTGGCATCCGGCACGTTCGTTGCTCATGGGTCACGTTCCATAAGCTACTGTGTATTCTATCAACCTGTCAGTCAAATACATTGCCGCAACGGATGTGACGGATTCTATGGGTCGGGGCCTTCAGAATTGTGTTAATGTCAGATTTCAGATCACTTTTTAAACTCAAAAACTTCCGATTTAAACTCAGTCGGTAACTTCTTAGTTAGATCACGTCTACTCTAAAACTGTGGGTAAGACTTGCCAGCTGGTTGTCTATGTTTTTGAATTTTGATTTGCAAAAAGTGGAGGAGACATCTATGCTGCTGCATATTTCTTCCACACTCTTAAACAACTCATCGTACTTTGGAAATTGACTCTTGACTCTTAAATTCCACTTAAGTTCTGGAAAACACCCTAGACCCCTTCAAAAATCCCTCGGCAAAAAATTCGACTTTGATTTTGCCGTCATGTGCCAAATATTTTACATACTTTGTTCGGTTTTTCGCATACCTAGACTTCATTCTTCAGCCCATTTTACTTAAAATAATTCACCATCATCTGTCTAAAAATACCGACGAAATTTATGCTGCTACTCAGTATCATAAGGCACCACCATCAACGAGTGCAATGTGCAACATTATGGCTTGCCAAAGTTCACCAATTTCGATCACCCACTTTTTTGTAGATTGGCGACGCCAAGAGGTGGTATATGGCGAACCGCCAAAAGCACGACACTTTGCGAAGAAATAAAAAAATAATTTTTGTTTCTTACATTTTATTTGGACGCGTGGTTCTCTCCAAATTTTGCTTATCTAAAAATACGTGAATGTTTTTTTTAATTTCTATTTTTTGCGAAGACGATGAGATCATCTCTTACCAATGCCTACCGCATTATGCGATAGGGATCAACGCCAGCCAAAAAAAAATCAATTCTAAGGGCGCACAAATTGGCCATGTGTCGCGTAGCGACATCTATTGGCGTTGGGCCAATTGTAGGAATTTTTGTATAAAAATAAAATAATAATATAAAATGAATCATTAGTTTTGTGATTAGAAGCGTGTTAGACGATGCTTCAGCCACCGCAGTTTAGTTACACAAACACGCACACATAAAGTATATACAAAAAGCTAGGATCACTTACCTGTATCTGATTTTCCAACTCGCGAACAATATCCTCTCGAGCTAGTGTCACTTGTTCCTGTAAACGTCGATCATATTCCCCGATGATCTTTTGGATCACATGACTTTCTTCGTTGTTTAGTTCATCTTGGTCGATTATTAGAAGGGACGTGTTGGCAGAGGTTGTGGGTGGGGGGATTGGTGTTGTGGATTGATGGGGGCTGGTGGATTCGTCAGGAATTGTTGGTTGGATATGGGATTTAGGCAGGGAAGTTGGTTTTACCTATTTGTAGTGGATTGAATTCGGATATGTGGAAGAGTCGGATAGTGTGAGAGAAAAAAATACATGCAGTTAGCACAGCAGTCCTATTAACAGTTGAATTGGTTTTGGCTTTTTTTCTGGGTAGGTGAAGGTTGAAAACGGTGTTTTCGACAAAAAAAAAAACGTTTTTGAAAATTCTTTAATCAGTAATAAAAATGGCAACTGCTTCAAGTGATGGCTGTTTAAAGTATTCCTGTCGTAAGTATTCCTGTCGTAAATGAGCTCTGGTAAATTTAGATTCTTAGAAAATACAATCACAGTAAATAAAGTGGCACGGGAATAGAACCCGCTAATGCACAAGATAGAAAAGAGCGGGTTGATGGAGAAAAAAAGGGTCACGGCAATTACGAAAAAGTTCCAGGGGTTATGCAGCTAGTTTCCATAAATAGCATACCATAGCCCGTGAACGTAGAGTCTAGGGCCCACCAGTGAAAACAAGGCAACAAGACAACAAGTAAGAAGTAAGCTAATAAGAACGTAAATTAAAAAAAAACTAAAGGCATCAAGTAACAAAGAACGGAAACAGGAACAGAAACAGAATGAGAACAGATAACAGAAACAGAAAGCTCTTTCATTCGGTAGTAATGGGTGGGCCATCTAGTGGTTTCTTTTAAAATCGTAGGTTATTTTGACACTGACAGCTGTTTCCCGCTCGAAATCTTGACAGAAAGTCAGTAATATTATCATACCTCCGCAGATCGAAATTAGTCGCTTTACGCTTGAACAATGTTGGGAAATATTGAAAACGTATTTCCAAAGGGAATGCTGTGTAGCCCAAGCAGTGCGTTTTTTAAAAAAGAAGTTGGCCGAAATGAAGCACCCACCGCGCCTGTTGTACGCAAGTTTGTGCAAAAACTTCGTGGAACTGGTATGCTAGTGGACAACACTCATGGTCCCCGTCGCACGTTATTATCGAGAAGCCAAATGCATCCACAGAGATTGACAGTTTCTTCGAAATTTTGGCTGAGAACAACGTTTCGGTCAATGGTGGGCGTTACAGAGCCATGTTAACCGACTTTTTTCTACTGAAATTGAAGACATGGATGTGGACGACCTCTGGTTCATGCAGGATGGCGCGCTATACCACACAGCCCATACCAGACTCGATCTTTTGCGCAACAAATTGCCAAATCGTGATATCAGACGTCTTGGCGATGTCAATTAGCCGTCTCGGAGCTGCGATTTTATTGGACTTTTTTTTTGTGGGGAACAGTGAAGGATCGATGTTATGCCAACAATACGGAAACGATTCCAATATCATCCAAGCAATCCGTGAGTTACAACCCGTAATCATCAACAAGGTCTTGGAAAATTAGAGTGACAGAATGCGCGACTGCGAAGCCAGCCGAGGCAGCCACTTGAACGACGTTGTGTTCCATAATTAATGGGAATGTTTTCTCTTATTAATAAAGCCATAATATATGGAAAAATTGTAATTTTATTCATTTTATTTTATTTTTAAAAAGAAACTTGTATTTGGCCCACTCTGTAAGTTCTGTTTCTCAATCGACATAGATTTGTTTTCGTTCTGTCGCAAGATGGCAATTTTCTGTCGCTTAATTTTGTTTCTGTTGAAAATGTATGGGATTCTGTTTCTGTTCCTGTTACTTGTCCCTTGGCGGCTTAAGGCTGCTTAAGGCACCAGGAACAGAAACAGAACATAAAGCCTTTTCATTCTGTAGGTCTAGGTACTAAATTCTGTTTCCGTTTACGTTGCTCGCTCAGCTACACAAAACTGAAACAGTAAACAGATCCAGAAACAGTGAACCGCATACATACCACTGTCGTGCATTCTGTCAATTTCGATGCGGAACGAATTCAAATTCAAACAGAAAACAAAATGGTCCCTACGATAGATTGACATTTCTGTCGCTATCAGGAATAGAAACATTCGATATAACGTTGAACTCGATTGTCAATAGCTCTTGACCCTTTTTTTGCCAGGCCATAAGAATAGAGCTTCACAAACATATTATTGCCAAATTTGTTGCATCGCCACAAATAGAGACGGTTTCATTTGCATATATCAGGCGTTCCCTAACTGTTTCTTTGCAACGCCCAGGGGCATCGTGGGGCTTTCCTAGGGGTTTCAGTACACACAGGTCGCCTGCAAACGACGTTCAATCAGCTTTGGGTTCGATTTGAAAAAAATATTGGGTCGGGTCGATGATGGCCATTGTGTTTTGCCGTGCACAAGAAGTCAGCATTTTGTAGACATTAGCTTAGTGCATTTTGTCACACAGCGGACGCCACGATGGTCATTCTACATGAACGATTTGAGTGTATGGTTATCTCCAACAAAGGTGACGTGAACGTGAATTGGCCACCAAGATTTAACACCTTTAGATTTTTCTTGTGGGGTTGCCTGAAATCGCAGATCAATGCGAATAAACCGCAATCGACCGATGTCCTTAAACCCAACATAACCAATACCATCGCTCAAATTCAGCCGGATCTATGCGGCAGATTGGACCACTCGGAACCGTGACAACGTGAGAAGCTGCGGCGGATATTTGGACGTGTTGTTATATTCCATTTCAACGTCGACCCATCCTTATTGAAAAATCCTTTAGTAAAAATTCAGTAAGCTCAGCTACCATTCACATATATGTGCTTTGTTCCGTTGAGTGCTTTTAGAAGGGTGTCGCAAAAATATTATAACCTGTATAGTGTATAGTCGCAGAATGGAAAAAATTGCGAACCCCAGGCATATATCCCAGAATCTCCCAAAACTGCCGACAAAGTGTTGAAGTGTTTCTGAATGTTGAAACTATTACAGAAATTATTCAAAAACAACATAGCTTAGATATTACTAAAGGAGTATTTACATGAGAGCAACCAACTATCTACGAACAAACGAATATTCGCGAGTTTTGACAGCCATTAGTTTCTACCAGCAATTTCTAATTTGAGGTTAAGCTCGAACGAATATTTTATTCACTAGTTTGTGGAACGCGTTTTAATTATGTGTATTGCGCATAAGCTTTGACAATTCGCGGCGAAAGTGTTTTCGTTCGCGGCAAAAAGTTTGCAATTCGAAATTTTGTTGTTTAAACTTGTTTTCTTAATACATTTTGATGGAATACTTAATTATCCTCATCTTGGAGTAGTAAAATGTGCAATATTCTCTTATAAATGCATAAAAAGTGGTTTGTTCGCATATTAGCAATTTGTTCGTTCGCGCTCTATGTGAATGATCCCAGCTATCAAAAATAACATAATTGGTCAAAATGTTTTGCCAATTTTGTAACTGATTTAGAAAGTCAAAATGATTGCAGCAGTGGTTGCAGTAATTTTTTGTCCACAGACCTCATACAATCCATCAAAGTCTATCTATCTATCTATTGCTCATCCATCATTTTCCAATAAGTGATGCCAATTTGAATGTGTCTATATTTTTCAGCTGCCAAAGATAAAAATGGCATTTCTTAACAGCAGCTGTCAAATAAAATGTACACGATTTAAGAAAATGAAACAGCGACTTGAGCAATGCCAACTTTATACTCCCCTCGGAATCACTTTGACTTGTGATTGATTTGATTATGGGTTAAATCAAGATCCCGAAGGTACCTTTCGATTATTGTCGCTGACGAGTTAAAGCATCTGTTGAAGTGATTTAGCATGCATATTTCAGAGGAACTTTTGCCGATTTTTCGAGGTTGTACGTGAAAGAGCAGTGACTAAAGTGATAAAGTTGAAAACTTAATACACCTTACTTTTCGTAAAAGTTTCATAGGTAGTTTCAGGATTTTTAAAATTTCTATGATATATGCTATCCGGTTCACTGTTTGGTGACGAATTTTAACATATAAAACTCCATCCTTGAATTTTTATTAGGAGCTTAGTTCAGTTTAGTATACCTTTTATATAATTTTAAATTCAAAAATGAAAACAAGTCAACTATCACAACAAACGAACACTTTTGCGATATGAAAAGCATTTAAATGCCATGTCAGTACAAATGAATGTTATTAATGATGCCAAATGAGATCCAATTCAAATTTTGTTTTAACCTTCACCTAGCCAATACAATGCAAAACATTTTAAGAAAAAAAAAATAATAACAACATTCATTGAGTTAATTTAACGAGTTAAATCGTGCAGAATATAATAGACGATGTTGAGAGGACTTACCATAAAATCATCCTCGGGGAACTTGCTCTCATAATGCTTCAGTTTTTCATTCAACTTCCGAATGGTTGCATCGTGATTTTTATTGATTTCGTTGATTTTTGATTGATAGAATGACTTAAGTTCCTCGATGTTTGTTTTCTGAAATGAAAAATAAATATATTTTAAATAATAGCTAAGGTATTTCGATAACTAGGAAGTTTGTTATAACGAAAGATATGAGAACAGGTAGATCTTCAAAACCGTGGTGTAATTTTTGAGAGTCCTTTGGCTTTATAATTGAAGAAATGATCAGGACTAAACTTACACTAGAAGAAAACTTTAATAATGTTCAAACGTGGGTCTTTGAAAAAGCAAAAATGCCGTTTCTGGAGGAAGGGAAATCCACAGGAGATTCGATTACACCCACAAAAGTCGGTGTGGTCTATGTGCTGGATTGTTCATTAGTCTTTTTCTTAAAAATCAGGCCGGAGCTCGCATTACCAGTTAAGAACCAACGTCGGTCGTCGCCGGACTACGATCCATGATAATTTATTTCAAAAAATTGACGGCAATGATATGTGGTTAAAGTAGGATGGAGCTACGTGGCAAACAACATTATATCGCAAAATAAACCTGCGAATTGGCCGCCAAGATCGTACGTGGAGCTATTTATTTCCTGTACGCTGACAAACAGTCCCCTTGTGGGTCAATATTTATTGAGATAGAGCCGAAAATGTTAGAACGATTGTCCCTAAATTCGCCCGGCAAGTTGCGCTTTGTCAAAAACAGCCGAGGAAGCAATATGTAAGTAATCGTTTTCAAAACACTGTGCCATGAACCATTTATTAATTTTGACAGAAAGGGATCTCCAACCACATCAACACCTTGGGTACCGTTTTCGAGTATATTGAGGTCACATCTCAGTAGAGGAATCCGGTCAAGAAGGGGATATTTTGTCGCCAATGTTCTTGTGATAGATCATGCATTGACTGCCACCGTACGTACAGCTCCGACATAATGGCACCCAATAAAGATCGTTTGAAAGGTTGTCATTTGTCACTGGCAAGTACCATAAGTAGGGTAGACGTGTGCCAATCAGTGCAGATGAATGGAGAGTCGGTCGGTGTAATGTTCAGCGCCACAAAGGCAGAAAATATCCACAGGTCGATTCCGATTGAGAAGGTCTAACGGTTTAACAATTCAGGAAGTTTTGTATCATCTGACTCCTGTCTCTCATGTGGGAATTCAGTCAAATCTCCTTACGCACTAAGTTGAGGCTCTACGAATCCAACGTTGAATAAGTGTTACGTGCCTATGACAATTAGAAAGTCTTGGCTAAGAATATTCGACCGATTGGTGGAGCTGCAAGTTCGCATTAGTTGCATTCGTTTCTAACCATAGATCAAAAGTGAGCTCGATGGGAAAAAAGTATACGGTAGACATTTTCATTGCTATCGAGGGCAAAAGAGTAGCCGAAATGTTTGTGCTATAGGTCCAAGCCAGCGAACAGGATTTTGGTAACAGATGCGGACTATTGCCGATGTCATGAAAGAATATAAGTAAAATTTGCACAGAGCGCTGTTCTGTCTCTCTGTCTCTGTTAAATGTGTTACTCTGATCTCTACCGAATATACTGATGCAAAGACATTCATGGCGTAGCAGCTTTCTGGCACAAAACTCCAAATAGAGTTGAATATTTATATCATGTGTGCTACCCTTAAAACGGACTATTGATCGATTGAAAGGTAATGGCCTTCAATACATCTTGTGCTGATGTTTCATTATCACTGCAAGTGAATTATTGACACTAGAATTACGGCGTCACTTGAAGATCCATTTTTTTCCAAATTCAGGACTATTTTTGAACAGTCGATCGCTTTCTTAGAGATAAATCTTTCAAGAGTCAGTGCAAATGTGGTACTAATACAACGACGAATCAAAAGAAAGAGTCCTCAAAACAAAGGTATGCCAACACTTTCGATCTGCAACCATATTGTCACGATCACGCAATTTTCCCCACTCCCACTTACCACTTCATTTGGATGCGCATCAACTCCATCGCCTCCAGAGCCCACCTCCACCAGATTGGGTGTCAATTGTCTGTGACTCGGACTCGACAAAAGTTCCGCTCTCGTGCGCTTCCTTGGACTAGACTCTTTCGATCGTACGGCTACTTCCTCGGGCATCATTTCCTGATCTGACGCCTCCGATGAGCTGCAATCATGCCGTTGACTCTTCTGCGAGAAAACCTCATCCGAATACCTGAAATCACACACTCGATTACCAACAATGTTCTAGCACAGTATAAACGATTTCTTACTGTTTCTCCAAGTCGGCGCACTTTTTCTCAAAATACTGCCTCAGATCCTCCATTTCCTTGGCGTGCACCGTGTCCATCTCATGCCGGAGTTGCATCAGCTCGGTGGAACCGTTTTTAACACTCGTCAGCAACTGTCGAAGGCGATTGATCTCGGCGTCACGTTCCACCTTCTCCGAGTCCAATTGCTCGGTTAAAATCTTCACCTCACCATCGTATTTCATGCGAGCTTTTTCCAGTTCCTGGCTGAGGAAATCGTCAAACTTCTTCTGAACCATGAAGAACAGACGGACCTCGTTTGGGGTTAGATATTTCTGAAACTGTTCGATTTGCTTGCTGATCGGCTGCACTTCTGAGTCGGCAAAGTCAAACGTTTCAACAGTTCGCGGCATTGAGAGTTGTCGCTCGCGGGAGTTTCTCGAATGTCGCGAAGTTTTATCCTCGTTGTCGGTCAGATAGTGACGATCCAGGTCATCATCACTCTCGCTAACCAAATCAATGGAAATCTCAGAAATTCGTTGACCATTGCTCTCTTGGTCGCGCGGCCAGTAGGTTCGTCGTGCGTTGTCTAGACTTTCGGTGAGTTGTTTACGTAGCAATTGCACCTCGGTGGTTAGTTTCTCACTCTCGCTCTGAAGATTTTCGCGGATCTGCAACGATTGCTGGAGGGAGTCTGTGAGTTTGGCTATTAGTTCATCGCGTCTCGATACCTCCGCGTAAAAGTCCATGGTCTGAAAGAAAATCAAGTGTTTATACAGGTTTCCAAACAAAATGTGTGTGGTGTACTTACCGCGCAACCGAATTCCTCCTGTAATGTTCGGTATTCCGTGGAGTTGGTCAACAAACTGCTAGAATCCCGACCTGATGGTGGCTGTTCGCCTCCGTTCGAGTTTGACTCACGCCGCTGTGCGGAGTCTAATTGCATGGTAAGCGAAGCCAGGCAAGCGTCCTTCACCGCAACAACATCTTTTAACTCGGAGACCTTCTCCTCGAGCATTCGAATCATGTTCAAGCTGACAATGCTCTCGTAGTCGCCCTTCGCAGATGAGTCCTCTTGCTTTTCGGTAAGAGTTGCATGCATGGAATTTTCCGGCGAAACTGGTGGTGTTTGAGCGACATGTAACTTGAGGTTGTCACTGGAGAGGGCCAAAGAAGACTGTTTCTCTGACTCCTCTGTGATATCCTCGAGTACATCTTTGCTAAACTCGCTGGGTACACGCTCCATTTGTTTTACAACTACAGTCGATGGCTCGGTTTGTTGTTCCTGAGGTTTGGACGATTGACCAGATTGTTGTTGTTCAATGGCCATTAGACGTTCTCTCAGGTGCTTGATGCCATCATCGCGACTGGATGATGATGAATTTTCGTCCTCCTTTGGCGCTGGTGTATCAGCTAACAGTCTGTCAATCAGACTCTCATTCTGTGCTAAACTTGGATTCAACGAACTCAGATCTTTGTCGTCGAAGGTCATTTCAATCGACTGATTCACCTGCACCATCTCCTCGCCAACTGAATTGTCTTTCTCCGAGTGCATCGATCCGAAAGTGTACTCCTGCGTCATGGAGGCGTCTAAACTCCTGCACGCCCTCCGCTCTTGTTCCACTTCTGCCAAACTGGGTCTCGTTGGCAGACTGGACGTCTGTTGTATTTCACCCGAGATTTCATCGTTTATTTCGGATACATCGTTGGCCGTGCTTTGGTTTGTCACACTTTTGTCATCACTCTCCTCCTTGTCAAAGGTCTGGTCATTCTTCTTATCTTTGCTATGCTCACGTCTACTCTTCTCAGATGACTCCAGAGTAAAGTGTTGCGCTAGTTTACCCCCAGATAGCTGGTCATCGTCTATTTTAAACAATTCATCGTCTTCTCCAGCTTCAAGCTCAAAAGATCTTCGTTTATTCACAGATTGAGGAGCATCGTTGCGGGTTTTCAATGCTCCAGTACCTTCAAGTTTATCTCCCTTTTCGTCTTCTTGTCCACTACTCGCTTCCAAACCAAATAGATTCCGCCTCTTGACTGCTACATCGTCTTCTTTATCACCATCTCCTCCTCGGGCTTCACTCAGGCCCAAGCTACTCCCTGCGGATATCGCTTCTTCGATGTCTTCTTCGATGCTAGCCTCCTCGCTGGCACTTGTTACGCTTTTGATTGCCTCCATTTCGATGACCACTCCCCGGTTTAGGAATCTTGAAATGTCTCTTTGTTCAGACCTCGATACTGAGGGTCCATCACTTACATGCTGACCTCGATTGTCCTGTTGATTTGCAACAAATGTGAGGTTAGGTATCAGTTCGACATTTCTTGTTTGCTGAGGCGGTGATTGCTCCTCTTCCGAATTGGAATTGGTTGCCGTAGATTTGTATCGTCCACGACGACGAATCAGTGATGTTAACTGCAAGGAAAAGAACGAAAGGGGATGTGAGTTAAGTTTGTGGTGAAAGAATGCAAAGGATTACCCAACACCAAGTGAGGACTGTGTAATGTTAGGCCCTAGTAGGGGTCGTAAAAGTCAGCTCCTACGTCTGATATAAAATCAACGACTTGTATTGTTAGCGCTTATCCCGACTACATAAATTATGACCTACTGATGTCTTGAAGCCCCTTGCGACTTCCAAAATCAGATAAACTTTAAAGAATGTCTACGACGACGCAAGCCTTCCATTCTCTAAATGTTTACACATTAACAAATGCATAGCGCCCCTGCCTCATGGAATTTCCCCACTTCCAAGATGAAAAATTCCAAAAATAACCTCCTTCACCTTTCGAATGCCATCCACACGACATCCAGAGTACCGAAACAGATCGTTGACGCCACCCAGAAGACGGGAAAACCAACCAACCTCTTTGAATACATTTTGTTTGAATTTCCTCCGGAAGCATTCCATTCATGCATCGAGTGGAAGGAAAAATTTGAATTTTCAATTCCCTTTGACGGAACCACTCATTGTCGAGACAATTGAAATTGGTCACTCCATCTGTTCAATTAATACAGAACCGAGGAAAATGTTGACCTGGATTTTGCTGCTGCATTATGATGAATTAGAAAAACTGTCAGAAGAAGATTATGAGAGAGAGAGTCGGTTGCCTTTCCAGTGGATATGTGGATTCTGTTTAATTATTTTTAGATTGCAACGATTTTTTTTATGGATATCCCCAAGTGGAACCCTTCTATTGACTTGATTTGCTACCTCGGATTAGTGTGAATGGAAAATCTTATGCTGACAGTTACGTATTAAAACTTCAGACAAAACTTTGTCATGAGAGAAATCTGTCCACTTTGTCACCTCAAAGATGCAGAGACAAAATGAGCTCGCCGCATGATTTCAAATAATGCAGCAGCTGGTGCGTGTACGAGTGGGCAGCAGCTAGTAGGTTGGCCACTAGCCCGTGCCCTCAATGTGCACTGTCGTCGTTTTAATGTGTTTCTTCTTTTTTTTTTTATTTCTTCAGAGCGGTATAGGTAGTAAAATTATTTAATTTAACAATCTGCTTCTATTTGTTTTTTGTTTGCTCGAAATTAAGTTTTTATGATGACATTTATAGGTTAAGGGATTTGGGCTTTTAGGACGTGAGAAGTATTTTTAGCTCTTTGGGTGGTGGTACGACTTTTGGCGCGTTGGCCTGAGATTTGGAAATTTTACAGTAGGTCCCTTAAATCAAATAGAATAATACAGGAACTCTGAGGTTGAGGTATCGCTGAAATGTGTCCGGATGCTAAGTACTTCGAATGACCCTCTAGGTTGGGGGTTGTTCCCCACCAAGGAAAAACTAGACTCTTACGACATATAGATGAAATAAGTGTAGACGATCCCACGGGACAAAAAAATAACAATTAACTTTGGATCTATACGTCGATTGTATGGACCTTTAACGACCCGCATGAAGAGGAACAAATAAAGGAGACCGACCCTTCATGGTTACAGATTTGACATTGCAACCAACCAAAATAGTGAGATAAGTCGGAGAGCAGAATGTACTGCGACACCTCTAAAAATGGATCCAGGATGATCTGATCGACTTTGCGACAGGGTGGGGAGTAAACGATTTTCAACCTCGATTTACACAAGGAGACTTGACAGCCTTTAAATAATAAAACCGTCCATCAAATTGATTAGTATCTTAGATGTTCCGAGCGCGCAATAGGACTCAGACTTCCACTTGGTAGTAGCGAATGTATGGATGCAGATATTAATCATGTTACGACGTCAAACGCCGCCGGCTGGAAGTAAATTTGACGACGTCGCAAAGCTATTATCGCCACAGACTGTCCGGAACATTTGCCGAGCAGGTCTCCTTTAACCTCCTAGCAAGCACATCGTCATCTTCAAGCACAGGTCAGCAATGGAAACCAGATAAACATTCCATTAGTTCTGAGTTTTACTATAGGCGACCACAATGAAACCCCTGGGGCAGATCACGTCTGACGACGATTGCCTGCAAGTTCCTCGTTTTAAATTTGTAAAAAATTACTTGATGAAGTCCCTGGTTTGCCGCCATACCTCCAGCTAAGAAGAAGGCCTATCTAGCAAAGCTGGCAGGCGAATATTGTTCTCTCAGAGTGAAATTCGACAATAATTTCTGAACAGAATTTGTCAGGGTCAAACACAACTAGCGAAAATCGTTGTTACTCCTCGCTTTCCACTCAGTGAATACCATAGTGGCTGTGAGAGTTGCCCGCGAGCTCCACAGACAGAAAGGAAATCTAAAATAGTAATAAATAAATAAAGACCATGATGAGGAACGTATTTAAGGCTGCTTTTGCAGAGGCAATGTTTCAAAATTCTACCAAAGGATAAATAAATCTACCCGAGGTTACAAGTCGCGAACTGTGAAGTCTGCAAAGACAAGCATGAGGCCGATTCGATTCACAATCGGTGATAATAATTTAGAAAGAACACTTCTTGAGGTTGTTAACCGGTGAAGACCGTAAACAAGCAGCTGTCAAAGAGCATGATCCCTTCAATCTGGTCAAGAGTTCCATCCGCAGGACAAAAAATGTGAGGATGGCAATAATTTAAAAATCTACCAGACGAACTGGAGAAGGAGATTCAACGACGAACTATACGAGCTGTACAGCGACATCGACTGCGAGTAAGTCGTTTCAGATGGCTAAGACATGTAGAGCGGATGGAAACAAGTGATCCGGCCCGTAGAGTCTTCGAGTCTAACCCAAAGGGACAACGCAGTAGAGAAAGACCTCGTCTTAAATGGCGCGCGCAAATCGAAGGCGACCTAAACCGACTAGGAGTGCGCAACTAGAGGCAGGTAGCTAAGGAGCTGAGGCCTCGGTTCACCCCGAACTGTAGAGCCGCCTAAGTAAGTAAGTAAGACGAACTGTTCGGTAAACGACTTGGTGGACAGAATATACAAGTACAACAACTCATCTCCAAGATTTGGTCAGCAGAAAGTATATACCTGATTTATTGGAACCTAAGCATTGTTTGCCCAATTCACAAAAAATGAGACCCTCTAAAGTGCGCCAACTATAAAGGTCCTGCCTGACGAACTGTGTGAACGTCTAAAGCCATTTGTCTACTAACTGATTCACCCCTACCAGTTCGGTTTTAGGCCTGGTAAGTCTACTGCCCCCTCAAAAGCTATAGTAATGCGATTATTATGAGAACACAAGCGTCCTTACACTAGCCTTTCACTATCAACTTCTACTCTCACCTCCACGTCGGTGATAGCCAGGTGCCTAGTAACTCGACTATGGGGATTGGATACCCAACCCCCTTTGGAAGGTCGTTGGTAGCACTGGACAGGGGGGAGGAGCGACTCTTCACTAAAGTACTTCCTCTTGTTTCAAGCGGCAGCGGACGAACTCTCTGGGATGAAATCAACGGTAGCGCCTACAGTTCCAATCAGGTTGAACTATCTAGTGATCTTCCTTTTATAGGGAGGCGCTACCGTCAACTCTCTGGGATGAAATCAACGGTAGCGCCTACAGTTCCAATCAGGTTGAACTATCTAGTGACATCCCTATAACAGCTGCTTCGACATATTCGGATCCCAGGTCTAATAGACCTCCAATACTACACAAGTTTATTGGAAAAGAGTTGGTGGCGGGCGAAGCCTTAATGGGCCAACGGCAGCGCTCACAACCTGAAATGGGGCTAATGGAGCCCGTCGTCCTTGAAATGGAACTGGTCCTCCAGGTTGGAGTAACTTCCCTAACACAGAAAAAAAAACAACTTGCTACAACAATAATAAGCCGCAGAAAAGGACGGATTTACTATTGACGACCCTGCCAAACGAAACAAGGACATATTAACCTTCGGATCACTGAGCCGATACACTAAACAGACCTCGCATCCGAACAACTAGCAGATGCCGTAGACGACTACAAGGCAGGCGTAACTGCCTTCCAGAAAAAGCGATGGGATGGGTGGAAAAACTATAAAATAAACTACGACGATTGCTATAGAGAGTAGCGATAGCGTTTATTTGGCTGTGGGTTTGTCACACGCGGCAGATTTAGGCAAAAAGTCTTGAGCTATCAGCACGTTAGGGAACGACATATGACAATCCGCATCAAGACTAAGACCCATATTGTGAGTATCGATAGTTGATCGTTGAGTGACAACTGTCGATCGACCGACTACTGTGACTGTCGATTGCGTTTGCGATTGATATTTGTCGATTTGACAGTCGCTTGTAGTCGATTGGTCGATGATTTCTCTTGGAAGTGAAACAATTGTGTGCGTACGAATAACTAAACTCAATCGACAATAGGCTTGACGATCGTTGATCGACAATCACAATAAGGGCCTAAATTCCCGAGCATCAGCCTCCAGAAAGCTGACTAGAGAGCGGGCAAATGCGGTCACGAGAGCGCGAAAGATTTCAGACCAATCAGCCTGTCCTCCTTTGTATTAAAAACTCATATATGCGCTTATGCCCCCACTGAAGAAAAGGACGACGCTACCAAAGAGAGTTGCTATAAAGCTCCTCGAAAAGTCCTACGAATAATGCTCGAAACACGACGCTTAAATCGTACTAAGTAACTTTAACGCTAGAATAGGCAGGGAGAAAATGTTTGGCAAGACACCACGTCTGGCAACAGATTTAGGCTAATTGATAAATTATTACAGCAAGCACAAGGTTCCCACATCTCAATATCCATAAGGGGACATGGCTGTCTCTGGATCAATAAACTGTTAATCACATTGCCACTGAAGCAAGGCACGGTTCCAGTATTCTGGATGTCCGAATCTTCGCAAAGACCAACATTGACTCGGATCACTACCTAACAACGGCGGGCGGAATGTCTCGGACAAGCATCCGAGAAATGAGAATACAACTGTCCTGAAAACTGAGAGTAGACTGATTTTGGGATCATATGCCGTAAGTCTGAAAAAAATGGGCAGCACAGAGGATAGAGGATGTCGATCAGTTTGACTACCTAGGGCCTAGGCAATCGTTACTATGGAACTCCAAGTAGATTTCCCTACTTTACAAGTTAAGACTCGAATCCAACTTCTATTCTTTCTTCCCTGAACTCTAAGTCTTTATATCCACGTAAACCGCTCTCAGTGAAAAATTCTAACCGCAAACCATATTGTACCAAGATCTGTGTCTCAAAAGTTTTTGAAATACCTACCATTGCAAATGATTAGTGAAAGTGGCCGCGTTCAATGTGGTTAGGCACCTAAATATTCAAGTGACAGTTTATCACAGAAATTAGGCAGACAATCTTGCCTAAAACACGAAACTTGTCTAGATTTACAGGCAAATCGACCAATCACAGGCTGTTGACTAGCTAAGCAAAAGCGCATTAAACCCGGCCAGTCATAGAAAACCCCAGTTAACGATCGGTTCATGTGTCAGATGACTCTTCTACCGGATACCATCTTCAACCCTTTTTGAGTCTTAAAATGTGTGTTTTTTCAAAGTCTATTTCAATCAAGCTCACATCATAAACCTTGTTTGAATAATTTCTCGAAACACCAAATAGGTCAAAAACGGTAGATTTCGAAGACACTTTTTGAATTGCTCTTCCCCACCCATCCCTCAAATACAGAAGTTACTTACGCTTTTCTTGCGAAAACGACCCCTCTAAAGTTTCTCCAAGGACACGTGCGAATGTTTCACCCTTGAATATAGTACAAAAAACAATTGAAATGCCTACCAACATTCTACCTGGGTAATTATGACCTGATTTATGTAAATAAGGAAATAATACCGAATCGCATGCAGAAAAAATAGATAAAACTTTGTCTTCCATTTTATCATATCACAAGGACACGCGTGACCTTCAAACCGTGTCCCAAATATTACCATATTCACATTTATCACACGATTTGTTTAAGGTTGGGTACCCATCAGAACCGACCCGACCCACGTCACCCCACGAATGTTATCGATTACACACGTTCACAGATAAGATTTTTGCGAAACACAATCTATTCTTAAAACGTTGAGTGGCAGTTGTTGCAACGGTTTATTTTTGAAAATCAATAAAAAAAAAAAGTCTTTCCTTACATGGAACTCCTTCATTTCTTCGATGAAACTTTGAAAATTTCTTCACATGAAACAAGTTTTTCACAAATTTTCCTTTTTTTCTTTATTTTTTTTTTTAAAGTTCACCGGACAAAAATATAAATAAATACACTAGTGTTAGTCGACCATATTGCACCAAACTGCTGCTGGCAGTTAGAAATACTATAAACACCGTCAGACCGATCCGTTTCATACACCACACACGATTGATTCAAAATGAAGACTCATGTCGTCGTTGGTGTCGCTATCGGTGCGTCGTCGTCGTCGTCGTTGCTGTCGCTCTGTATGCCTTCGTCTTTGGTACCGTTATACCATTCAATTGTTATTAATAAATTCGCAAAAAGACACGAAACACATCAGCCAACGACGAGGAAAAGAAATAAAACCAATAATAATCGTCTTGTGCATGCACCAGCACCAAACAATGAATACGTTCCACATGCAATCCACACACAGTATCTACCGCAAATATAAACATTTCGATGTGATATCGGTGGCAATCGAAAGTCAAGATACCAAGGCACACCGTATGGGGGTGCAGCAATATTTTGTTGTTGTTTTTTTTTCCCTGATTTATGAGTTATTTTCGAAAAGAGGAAAATGAAAACAAACCAAAAGCAACATACCCAGCCGTATAGATTGTTCGTAGTGGCACTAAGCAAATCCATTTGCTCAAAAATAGTTCATCACGGACAGTGGCACTGGCAGAAACAATATCGGGGAATTGGGAATGCTCAAATGCAAATGAGCAAAGGTGTCCTCCTGCTCTATAGGTGTGCTAGTGCGGACTGTAATCACTTTCACTAAAAAGTCTTTTGATCTGGGAATTTATTTTTTTTTTTCTATTCTGTTTAAAGTTTACACAAAAGAAACAAAATGTTACAACTCAAACGTTTTGAAATAAACAACCGACACACAAATGCATTGCATGAGACGCGAACGCGACACGAGCAGACGTAACATAAGCGTGTGGATGTCGATTATGGGAAGATATTTTTAAATCTTGTCTAAGAAAATATATATTTTTGAAAAGAAAACAACAAATTGACTTATTCTTTAACTCAACAGAGAGTCAACTGATGCTCTCTAGAAGTCTATGTTACAGAGACTGAATTGTGAATGGCCGAATGGACTTTAAGAACTTTTGGAGACACAGATACATTACGGAGAAGGTTGTGGTGTTGCACAGCACATATACAAGTGTTGGGAACTGGGGTGCGCTGCTCTGAGAAATGAATTTTATTTTTGAAAAATAAATATTTTCTGTTTTTTTTTTCCTTAGATCAATGACGAGAGATGGCAAGGCAACAAGTCTCTAAAGCGCAGCAGGCTGCCTGTCAAGAGTTGAAGAGGTCTGAGTTTATTGAGAGAAGATGCATCAGTTAGCTTGCTGTGAGTTAGGGCAATAAATTAAGCTGCTCTCAATTGAAAACACTTGAATAAAATGTTATTGGTGGAGTAATTAATAAATTAATGTTTCTTTTTTTATTGGATTCAAATTGGGTTATGCAATTTGAACATTGTATAGGAGAAGGTGATGCGTGTGTGCGAGAGAAGAAGGCAATCCAGCAATTAAAGATGAAGACAACATAATGTGTCTCACTTATGTAACCCTTAAAGCAGATGGAAAGGCCTAAAAAATCATACAGCAACGAGCCATTGTCAACAAGGTTAATATGTATATACCAAGGTGCTTCACAAGAGATAAACTCTTTTTTAGGCAAGTCTGTGGTTTTTTTGTTTTTAATTCCTTATCGCGGAAATTGGTTTTCATTACTTTTATCTACTTGTTTGACTTTCTGATTAGTCATGCTGATGTGATATTTGTTTAGGAAGCAGATGTTTGACAACAACATCGATTGCAGAACAACCTTTGATAACAATCAACCCTATCAAACGGGTGCATTAAATTGCCCCTAATCGGGTTGTGTATAGGACTACGGTCTGTCATCTCCCATATTGTCTAGTGGTTAGGATACCTGGCTCTCACCCAGGAGGCCCGGGTTCGATTCCCGGTATGGGAAAATTTATTTTGTATGTTTTTCCAAGCGAAACAATAATTTTCCCCACCAGAGGGCTATTCCCCAAATAATGTTCATACCATGCCGAAGGACAAATTGCTAGTGATGGGCTTAAATTCATTGTAAATTTATTTATTTACTAGCTGGACCCGTGCTCGCCTTGCCCGCTCGCACAAAATTATATTTGGTTCATTTAAAATTACACTTTTGAGTGTTTCATTGAAATCTGTCCAGTAGTTTTCGCGCTTTTAGGAGAAAAAGAAAATTCCTCCCTCTCCTAGATCTTGCTACTTATTTGTAATACTGAATTTCCTTTCGTTTGTTTCCCTCTTCCTATATGGAATCCAAAGAACTACCTACCCCAAACCTACCCTGTTACCATACCACATATCGAATGAAATTCTGAAATAAAACCTGTTTTGTATTATACGTCTCTCTTCTTATGAAGATTATTAATATACCCCATGCCATACTGTAGCACGCACCCCATCCCCATCCGGCAACGGGCATACGATCATAATATACATATGTACCTACATATACAACTGACCATAGCACTTACTGCGAAAACAAATCAACCCTCGAATGTATATACATATTTTCACTTCAAAAAATACATTTTGGCTAAAAACTGTTCCTAAGGACATGGCTATAAACGACATAGCCTATAGCAGTCTCACAGTCCTAAGGAACATTTAAAAAAAAGTTTCATCGAAATCTGTCCAGTAGTTTTCGAGTTTTTAACGGCTAAAGAAAATTCCTACAGTTTTATTATATGTATAGATATAGATTTCACAAACTGGCTGGACAGAAGTAAGTCACTCATACACAGTAGGGACCTAACCTATCTGTTCATGAAAAATTGCTTTCGATGTGCGACAACAACCCCAAAGTAGAACTACGGAATCCAAACAACTACCCCAACCCTACCCTGTTACGTCATATCAGAATAAAATTCCTACTGCGTTGCGTGGCGATATGCGATAATGGATGTAATGCATTGGATATATAATGTGCACCCTCTGCATCGCCCTCCCTCTAATTGATCTTGCTACTTGTTTAATATACTGCATTTCATTTCCTTTCCTTTGCTTCCCTCTTCCTATAGAATCCAAACAACTACCTAGGTACCCCAACCCAACACAGTTACCATACCACATATCGAATGAAATTCTGAAATGAAACCTGTTTTGTATTATACGTCTCTTCTCTTATGAAGATTATTAATATACCCCATGCCATTCTGCAGCACGCACGCCTCACCCCATCCCCATCCTTCATCGGACATACAATCATAATATACATACCTACATAATATACAACTGACCATAGCACTCACTGCGAAAACAAATCAACCCTTATCGAATGTGTAGTATACGTATGCTAGTCTTGTTTTGTTTTTGTTTGACGATCGCAAAAGTACAAACATCCATTCGTAGCGAGGTATATGTGTATGTATATATTTTCACTTCAAAAAATGCATACGTCATATAAGATTGAAATTCCTACTGCGTTGTGTGGCGATATCGATAATGGATGTAATGTATTGGATATATGCACCCTCTGCATCGCCCTCCCTCGCCGTACTCTTGCTACTTGTTTGTAATACTGCATTTTCTTTCCTATGGAATTCAAACAACTACCCTAACCCTACCCTGTTACGGCAAAACAACCAAAATAAATTCAGTCACCTAAACTAATAACAATATACATATTTGAATAGTACATTTATGTGTCTCACTTGTTTTGTTTTGTTCACACACAAACAATATAATCAAAATCAGTCCAAACGTTTAGATGAAAAAAAATAGTAAACTTCCTGGAACCCAATTGCAGCGCCACTTATCGGGTCCAATTGTGAATCTAAACCATCCAGGGACCCACTCAAACACAACAAAATTTCAGCAAAATCGGTTTTTTTATCTCGCGAAGGAATAGCGATTTTAATTTTTTTTTTTTAAATCAGAGCTTAATTTTTTCGAACTTACCTTGCTGATGAAGTTTAAATTCAGAAATCAATATGTATCTATGTATTCAATTTCACTTCTAAAATCAATAACAATTTAAGTATGTATCTAACAATCGGCTTTCGTCTTTACTATGATAATATATGTATATTTCACAAACTGGCTGGACAGAAGTAAGTCACTCATACACAGTACCTATCTGTTCAAGAAAAATTGCTTTCGATGTGCGACAACAACCCCAAAGTAGAACTATGGAATCCAAACAACTACCCCAACCCTACCCTGTTACGTCATATCAGAATAAAATTCCTACTGCGTTGGGTGGCGATATGCGATAATGGATGTAATGCATTGGATATATAATGTGCACCCTCTGCATCGCCCTCCCTCTCATTGATCTTGCTACTTGTTTAATATACTGCATTTCCTTTCTTTTCCTTTGCTTCCCTCTTCCTATAGAATCCAAACAACTACCTACCCCAACCCAACACAATTACCATATCACATATCGAATGAAATTCTGAAATGAAACCTGTTTTGTATTATACGTCTCTTCTCTTATGAAGATTATTAATATACCCCATGCCATTCTGCAGCACGCACGACTCACCCCACCCCATCCCCATCCTTCATCGGACATACAATCATAATATACATACCTACATACATAATATACAACTGACCATAGCACTCACTGCGAAAACAAATCAACCCTTATCGAATGTGGTTGTTTGACGATCGCAAAAGTATAAACTTCCAATCGTAGCAAGGTATATGTGTATGTATATATTTTCACTTCAAAAAATACATTTTGGCTAAAAACTGTTCCTAAGGACGTGGCTATAAACGACATAGCCTATAGCAGTCTCACAGTCTTAAGGAACATTTAAAAAAAGTTTCATCGAAATCTGTCCAGTAGTTTTCGAGTTTTTAGCTGACAAAGAAAATGCCTACAGTTTTATTATATGTAAGGATTTATTTATTTAAATGTATAATAAAACTACTGTAAGAACAAAATTAAATTAAACTAAAAAATATTCCTTCCCATACCGGGAATCGAACCCGGGCCTCCTGGGTGAGAGCCAGGTATCCTAACCACTAGACAATATGGGAGATGATAAATGATTGTCCAATGCACAAGATTATTAGACGCCGCTAACAAAACTGCCAACATTGGGGTGACTGATGGCACCCCTTATTTTCATTAAGTTGCTGCAGTCTCCTCCTGCATACCTGGCAGATAGACCTCAATCTTTGGTTATAATAATTCTAATCATTTCGATGAGGAAGGAGTATGCAGTGAGTACCTTCTTCTTCTTTCTTATGATCCGGCGAGGAAAGAAGGGTACTAACCCCCCCACCCTCCCCTTTACGGGAACCCTACTGGTCCGCCAGTGGGATTCGCCGAATCGACCTCAAAAAGTATCAACAGGCCTACCGGTTATCGGATCACTTTGTCACTGAGGCCAATCAAATACTGCTTTTGCATTCGTGTTATCAAGGAGATTTTTGGGCCTGCCTTTCTTCCGCGTTTGTATAGGAACGTTGATTGACATTGCCTTGTTGACAGGGTTCGTTGGATCCCTCCTTTGAACGTGACACCAACTGAGTCGGTAGTGCTCCAATTCTTTCGAGTCGGGTTCTTTGAAGTGAAGGCTTTCGTGGATCTTTAAACTTCTAATTTTATCAAGCTTTGTTACTCCCTATGTCTGGAGAGCGACGGAACCTTTACATTCTCACGAAATGTCCGGCTCTCTTTCGCCTCAGAAAGAATATTCTTGGTGAAGAAATCATCTACCCAGCAAATCTTGCTGAAATACCCCCAGAGAAGATACTTGTCTTTCTGACTGTGTCCGGAGTAAAAAGGTTGCTCTAGGACCTTATCAGGGAAGGCACAATAGGCCCCTTTAGAGAGGCCGCAGTGCCAGAGCCCAATGAAGGCTCTCCCGACTTAATATTTAATCTAATCTAATCCACTCCCACTGTAATGCTAATCTTGCTTTTTGTACATTGTCCAGCAGCGAATCGTTTGTTAGCGGAAGATAGGAAAGTTGTCCAGATACTTGAACTTTTCGCACTTGGAAATCACTTTTCCATTAAAATAAATAATCTGGAATAGGTCGGAATGGATCAGAGAATGTGCAGTACAAATACTTGTGCCTTTTTTGGACTAATTCGCTACCCATTTCCCCTCTAAAACATCCACCTATTTATCAAGTGCTCGTTACAGGGACGTAGTTGAGTTGTCATCAATTCAACTCAACTTTCACACAACCAAACTAACAACGCATAGATAACCACGCCATTTTCGCTGTGTTTTGACAGACAACTTTTCTATCAAGATTGTGTATGACAATACCGAATTTTGAATTATTACAACCAAAAGACAACTCAACTGTATCGATTAAGTACCACCTGCGACAACGACAATGTAATCTTACTCCCAGCCAAGCCAAAGACCGCAGTTCTATCTTTCCATTACCTTTGAGCGACTTGTTGTTGTCAAGGAAGAGGTACGGGTTTGGACTGCTCTTAGCTCTTAACTTAGTACTTTTTCGAGGAGTACGTACTGTCATCAGACTCGGAATAAACCTTGCTCTACTTTTACCTCTTACTTCGCCTCAGTATATTCAAGAGCTCTAGGTGGAGCTATACCTCAGATTACCATTCTATTGCCTAAAGAAAGGTTTAATAAGGTCTTAATCGTTTCCAGAACCCACAAGTTAAGCTAAGGCGAAATAATTGTACTGGCTTTACATCATTCACGTTACTACCAGAAAACAATGGTTATTGCGTTCCCTGGCTGGATTTGTTTCGTAATTTGTTCATATCATTGTCAGAGAGAAAATGCCAAATAATGTCATAAGTAATAAGGACTCCACCCATCGTTCAATGGATGGAAAGCGAGAAGGTGTCAGTGGAGGAGAATCTCCATCCTCAAATGATATCTGTAAAAGTTACAGAGAAAGATAAGGCCTTTCTCTCGGTCGCCTGACTCAAAAGACGAATGCTTCTCTTCGGATCATTTTCCTTGATATTCCTGACAGTTTGGATAACACTAAACCCAATTGCGCCCGTAACTTTATATTTAGTACCGACTGCTATAGATTTGTGACTAATATCCCACTTAGTTAATAAGTTCCTTAATACATGCCCAAGACTACACCTCCAATTTTAAATCAGTACACGCCACCCGACGATCGTCCATCACTCACACAAACAGCATAGGCGCCTCGCTTCAAGGTGGCAAACGCCAACGTCTACATCATCCGCTGACTGATTTATATCGACACTTATTCTTCTTTTAAAATGCACTTAAAAATGCATTCCACCGAGTTGAGGAAAATATTCCGATAGACACCATTCAAAGAGGAATTTATGTGCATCCTGTGTATGCACACTCAATCGCTTTCCAAAAACTGACAACTTAGCCTAGGTAAATGTGATTTTTACTTTCATTGGTGTCGTCGTTATGGTAATTTTGTTGGCTAAAGGTACTTCACCTTTTTTCCTCGCACCATTTGGTACAATTTCCTTTCTACAGTACACTCTACAAATTGCATGAGTAGCAAACATTCCATTCCAATACAGGAAGCATAATTAAAACAACACACAAATTAATATCCAACGTTGCATGACCAATTCCAATAGCCGCAGCTGAGTGGTTGGCACGCCAGACCCCTTTGCTTTTTCCTGTTTTCTTTTAACTAAAATTAAACCAAATCGATACGACTCCAGTAGGCCCATCGACACCACGTGTGACTGCAAAATATTCCATAAATCCCAAAATACCAGAAGAAGATAGCCTGTGCACTGGTTCACGATGCCGATGCCCCCACCTGAGTACTATTTGTTTATGCTTGTATCTCATTAGGAACTGCCATATGCGCAAATCTATCGCAACCTAGCAGTATAAACAAACCGAAATGAAATTCCATGTTTTCTGGTCGAAAATATGTCACCAAAAAACTGGCTACTCCACTCGGACGACCTTGAAAAGCTGGTTTTTATCTTGACAAAGGTGTAGGGTAATCAGTTTTTTTTAAATAAAATTCTTTCTTGATAGACTTACGTTGATTTCGATGTAAATCTGCAGCAGCTTGTTACACAATGCACTTGAAAAATTATAAAACACAAATTGAAAGAATATCCACTATTGGAAGAATGGAAAACACAAAAACTATTTTGCAAGTAAGAATCGAATAGAAATCGATGGAAATTTTTCGTTTGATGGACACCGGCTGTGAGCTAATTTATTGATAGTCGTTTGAGAAACACAAAAAAACATAAAATTATTTATAAATGATTACAAAAAACGCTTTTGTTTGCGCGGCGTTGAAGGAATTATTTCTTTTGATCAATTAGAAGAGTGCGCGGGGTGTTTTTTTATTTTTTTTTTGTTTAACTGACAGTTTAAAAGAGAATAGTCGTCAGCCATCGCATGGAAACGCATTTGGCGGCAACAGCAGCAGCTGTCAGCTGCGCTGCTGAAGTGACAGCTCAGTGAAATTAGAGGATGTGTTCGAAAAGTAGATGAATTGAATGGATTTCTTGGAAACATTTGTCGTCTTTGAATTAAAATGACTGTATAAGTGAAATCAGACTGGTTTTTTGCAATTTTAACCAAAATAACTATTGAAAATGTATACCAGTGCTGGCAACGAGATTGTGGATTGTTGTGTGCATTGCTAGGTGACATTTTATTAAGCCTTAAATAATAATAGGATTGTTTTATTGATTGGACATGGACATGTGTAGTGTTCATCTAAATGGGTAAATGAAGATAGAAAAATTCTCAGCAAAACCATTCTGTGGTGTAAGTATAAACTACTACGATGTTTTTTTTTTTGTATGTATCGGCTTTTGGATTGATTTAAATTTCTCTAGCTCAGAACTTAGTTGCTGTTAAGTCACTTCTTCTACTTTTGTAAATATCTTAGTGTGAATCTCAAAAGTGTCAAGTAGAATGTAGTTGTTGTAATTACGTATTGAAGATTTACTTAGACTTTACTTGGAAAAATTATTATTGAAAGAGGTATAGTAGGTACCCCCAGAAAACCAGATGATCCGCATTTCATTCACTTCGACTTTCCCAGAAGAATATTTCGTTCACCGGTGAGTTCATCTAAAAGTGAAGTAAAATCTTTGCTACTACAAACTATTTGACACTTTTGAGACTCTATAATAGTTGTTGTAATTGCGTGCTGAAGATTCTACTTTACCTTAATTCACTGAGATATAGATTGCCAATAAAACATGCCTTATATATGTCTTCTGTGAAATTGATGACTTCGCTACTAGTGTCAATGAAAGAATCGTCGTCAATTTGGCCAACACCCAAACGAAAGAACAAAATGCGAATATCTTTACGAAACCAATGTGAATTGGGAAACGATATGCAAATTTACAGGGTGATACAAGTTGTGAAGAAGAATTCTCGTAATATGTGTCAAATATTTATTTATTTTTATTATTGGCACGGCCTTGATTCATTTACAATTGTAATTATTTCTCGATCACATGTATAAATATATGTTTTCAAAATACCTGGAGAACTTTCTAAAAACCTTAAACTTTTTCAATTATGGTCTGGCAGCTACACCAAGCAAACTTTCTAGATCCAAGTGTTTGAAATCTGTAAAACTTCAGAAATTGAGCCTCAGCAGCTAAAATTTGCTTCAAATGTGTAAATAGTCGGATTCTTATATCTAATAAACATTTCAGAAAACTTTTGTGTATTTTCGTCTATTTTTGACACACATTTAAGCCCACATAAGTCTGTTATATTTAAACTTTATTGATTGCTTTTATTTCAATTTAATCAATATTTAAGGGGAGTATGGACTGTCCTATCTAGATTAATCTTAATAATCATCTATCGTATTATCGATAAATGCTAATTATGAAAGTCTTGCTTTCCTGTCAATACTGTCACTAATTATAATCGAGCAAATTGCGTGTGCATTTCTCCATTCTTACTTACTTACTTACCTTAAGTGTGTGGAAACTATAATTTTTGTCACTGTCCGATCTTTTGTCGGCTTATGTGAGTGTTAATTATTGTAGCAATATAGTTGTCAAAAATTTAGCTTGGTCATTATACTGCGGAAAACTTCTAAATTTGTTTTTAAATGGACATCTGTTAATATTTGTATCCACAGTTTATTTTAGTGACTTTTCAGCTCTTCACTCAGATCCGATTTGCTCGAATTTTAATCAAGTCCCATATTGTCTAGTGGTTAGGATACCTGGCTCTCACCCAGGAGGCCCGGGTTCGATTCCCGGTATGGGAAAATATTTTTTTTTAATTTTTATTATTCTTAACTTTGATTTAAATAATGTTTAAGGGCTATTTATACGTCAATGAAAGTCATTATGCATTTTTAAATAATTAATTTAAACGGTTGACAGATCAAAGAATATTTTTGTATTTGTTGTTCACCGTCAAACCGTGCCATAGAGAAAAGACGAATTACGTATCAATGAGAGCGACGATGACTTCTCAATTTCCCTAATGTCAATTGTCAACACAAATATTTTTGGTATATAAACGGTCAACTATATATGGATTACGTAAGCTTAAGCCAGTCTCAAATTTTATTGAAAAAAAATCCAAATTCTGTCAAATATTTCCATTGTTTCCCTAATTCTATCATAATGCATGACATAATACGATCCCAATGCAATTAGACGTTTGCTAGATTAAGTCCGGGTAATCCATGACTCATGACGTCTATGAGTACGTTCAGGCGTTATTAGGTACTTTTGACACGTTCATCCTTCACTTGGAGCAAACTTCATTCTTGCAAGTGGAACGTGGTTATTATTGTTGAAGTCTATCTCAACTTTATTGACTTTCCTGAGTAGAATATTTAGTTCACCACCAGATGCCGCCACTGTTGCGTTTACGTCAATAAAAATAAAAGCAAACCTTTCGTTATAAACATTTTTAAAATTTTATTTAATAAAATAAAATTGCCTTATAAATCTAAATTTTTGTAATACTGACACATGAGCTATAAAATGTAGCTATATAAACTACACACAAATAAAAACAGACAACCAAACAAAAAATGGAATCTTATTCTTGGCAGGAATCTATACAAACACAACACCTTTTAACATTTTTCTTTTCGCTTTTAAAATTTCCGGCTACGATATGGACCCTCGATGCTGTTCCAAATGTCTCAGTCGATGTTCGAGCACAATGAGCTCGTTGTCAAATGTCATCGATGATGAGCGATGAATTTCCGGTGACACTTCTTGATCTCGTCGAGCTCGCAGTAGGTTATTTCGACCGACTTGTTGGCATAAGTCTACTCTTGGACGACTGTTGCGGCGTATATTGGTGGGCAGAGCATTGAATGAGATTTGCAACGACAAACGTTTCTGGCTGAGAATCTTCAAATGTTCAGGATTCAGTTCGATTATCTGGCTTTGTGGCACAGTTGTGGTACCATTTCCACAGGCACATGTGGAACCGGTTGATATACTGTCCGGTGCAACGTACTCCGGCAGACCGTCGCCGGGTGGTGAGTCTTTTGAGTCGTAGTCGAAAATCTTAACCATCGGTATTGGTGGTTTGAGAATTAGTCCAGCTTTGCGGAATTCCTCCAGAGCGTCATCGTAGGTTGGCAGCCCGGAGACTATTGTATAGCTGGGAAGAGATTCAACGTCCAGGTCGTAACGGCGAATAACATCTGTGGGATCCAGTGCCTCATTTGCATGGTCTAGAAAGAGACAAATAGAAAGGGAGTGTTTTAGTACAAATGGCAATTAACTAGATGGCGCTCCCCATTCCCAAGCTCCTACAGTTATGGCACGGTCTCTATTTCATGTCGATAACTTAATTACCAGTCACCATCAGAAGGAAACCCAAATGCCTAAAGCACTACCGCTTTTAACATAATTGAACTGCTCTAACACAGAACTGATGGTGGATATGGTGAAGGTGGGCGAAAGCAACAGTGTTTCGGGAGAGAACAAAAGAACGCGACGCAGACCTTCCTCTAGACGAAGTTTTTTGCATCTGCTCCCATGGATTGGGGCAGCAACAATACAAAAGGAAGTAGGTATATGGCGATGGCGACGGCGAGTGTGTGTGTTTGGTTGGTGTATGGCAGGCTGCAGAGGGTGCTGGGGAGAAACAAAGTTGAGCATCAAGTTGGATTTTCTTGGGGCGCCAGGAATACACTCTTTGTTGGGGTTGACGTGTGGGTGGAAGGTAATTAAGTGCTCCTCGGCAGCAGGGAGTTTCTTTCTGCTTTGGGTCGTTTGAACAGCTTGTGGCATTCAGGCGATAGGTAGCGTTTTTGTGCATTCAGTTTGGGGGTGGCGAGTCGTGTGATTCTTTGCATATACAGGGGTGAAGTTGAGGCGATGAATCGCGTTGAGTGGCCTGATAAGGGAAAAGGGTTTGGCAACGATGGATTTTTTTGGAGACCTTTAAATATTCACGACGGTATAATTATTGCGTGATGTATTGTGTGGCGAGCAAACTACCATCTGCATGGGTGATACTTTGGCGGTAGTTACTCTGAAGATCTGTCAGAATTTGTGGAGCAGCGGACTTGATTCACTTTTAAAAATTTTGTAGATAGCTTGTAAAAGACGTTATGTTGGTGAGAGGCTCTAGACAAATTTGTACTTTTCGCTACTGCTTCTTAAATGCAATCTTTTAGGTTCTAGTTGGAGTTGTCAACGTGTATTAGATTTAGTAGGCTTAAGCTAGTGTCAAATGAAATAAACAATTAAAATGGACCACTAATCATTCCGGTTCCTATTGAATTAATCTATTAAACTTCTGCGGAAGTTGCGGATCTGCAACTAAATTCGCAAACCAAACGGTCAATTATAAGAAAGAGAATTATGTGGGCTTAAGCTAATGTCAAAAATGGACGAAAATTCATATAAGTTCAGTAAAACGCTTAAAATGGATAAAAACTAATCTTTATAGTGGTCAGGACATTATGTTACTAATATATCGCACATTGGATTAAGCTGGATTACTTCCATTCAATTCTGGTGCTCCTTAAAATTTTCGCTCTGCTTTTTCAATGTCAAATTTGATTAAAGGCTGCACTGTAGCTCGAGTTACAGATCGTCAAAAAAAGACACAAACCATTAGATTATAAAGTATTATGTGGACTTAAGCTAGTGTCAAAAATTCACTTAAGTCCAGTCAAACGTTGCAAGTGGGCCATCAGAATCTTATTCTTTTCAAAATATTATATATTACCTAGGAAATATAATCGCACGTTAGCTTAAGCTGAATTACTCACATTCATTGGTACATAATTGTGGCTCTGTCTGACAGCCGTGTATCAGTTACTTTAAATATTTATCTTTGGGTTATTTTGCAACAAATTATTCTGTTGCTTATCTTAACTGTAGATATCAATTGATTTGACAGTCAAATTTAAGGAAATAGCTGTTTATGTGATTTTTTTTAACACAACATAAATGTCAACATTTTTATTATTTAATGCGATTGACACAAGGCAAAAAAAATAAAATAAAATAAAAAACTAATTACCCTCCCCAATTAAATTCAGTCATTGCATAAATTACCTTCCATAAAGCAATTTAAATAAAAAAAAATCATTAAAAATCCAACCCCACTTGCAGCACATAAAGTCCAACGCCACCCTCAACCTTCTGGCCAAATAAAAAACGATCACTGTCAAGAGAAAAGAGATGAGTTTTCCTTAAGCACAGTTATTTATGAATCTGTAAATTCCCTCGAATAAAACAGCATCACACCCCAACCTAATCGGAATTTCTAATGTAATTTCACAAAAGGCCCGCTACAGTATATCCTTCCCCCTTTTTTCAACTACCAACTTATACGCCAGTCAGACGAGTGCGTTTTGTCCTTTTTAAATGCCATACATCCTGCGCGTCACCTTCTTCACCGAATTGAGGCGCAAATAAATACTGAACCCAATTTGAAGGGGGTTGGTGGGCACACAGCACTGCATTGTATATCCTTAGCCTTAGCCTTAGCTTGCCACCCCCTTGAGAATTATGCTGAGTTAGCGCACGCAAAGAATGATTAACCTGATTCCCCATGTGAATTGCACAACAAAATGTTTGGAAAGGAACTTTTTGTTATATTAAATCGATTCTCCAGCCAGAGAAATGGATGATTGTGCAACAACCCTGACACTTCCATTCCATCCGCCCTATAGTCATTTTAGTTGTGGCGGACGATGGTGTGAGGGTATGTTGTGAGCTGAAAAATGCCAAAAGACAGCGATATACTATAGCGAATGGAAATTTATTTGCCGGCTCAGAGGTATATATGCGGTGTACACGCGTAAGGTTTTTCAAACACGCGTTGCACAAAGTATACGAGAGTTCAGTTTTTATGGAGCACACCACCCCCACAGAGGGGATGTGGAAGCAATATTTGTTAATAAAAACCGCTGCAGCCGGTCGTGGTGTAACAAATCGGCTTTTTCAATTGTCTTAATAGTTTGGGTTTTTGTGCTGCCATCTGTTGTTGGCAGCAGCTGTTGTTGCAGACAATATTTCTGGCTAACCACAATCGGGAATAAATGTCAGTTTCATATTATATTATACGCTGAAGCATTATATTGGTATACGCAGTCAATCGGTTTAAGTGGTGACATTTTGGCCGGAAATTGTGGCACATTGAATGTGGTGTAAAGTAGTTAATTAAAACCGGAAAAGAATTGTCATTTGGCTGTCGTATGTTATTTAAATAATTACTGTTAAATGGTTATACATTTTTTTTATGTACATTGGCAGTTTCTTTTACGTTGCGTTTTTAAATGTCATTATTTACACAGAAATGAGAGTGTTTGAGGACTGTTAGGCGACTAGTAGAGTTCTTTTTATTAACAATTAATTCCTTTCCTGTATATAGAGTCGGTACCTAATACTTGTCAATGTGGCCTTACGCCAACAATCGAATCACACACCCTTACTGTGTGAAGTTGGTTCTGTTGCGGTTGTTGGCGAAAGGCAAATATTCATCTTGGATTGGCTGGCGATCATTTCCGGCATTTAAAAGTCATTTTAAACCATTGACCGCAATGCAAATGTCATAGTGTCTTAAAATACAGTTGAATGTCAGTTCAAGTTCAATTCCATTCGCATACATATTTGATTTAACAGAACATTATGTAATCTATTCGAATCGTTTAAAAAAAGAGACACAATCCACTAAATTTGTACTAGTTTTCTACCCACAACGTTGCTTAATCGCTGCTTGTGTAGAATACTAGCCTAGACAAATACTATTTAGATTACGATCGAGCATGTTTTGTACGCGAGTTAAAGCCTCCGTCAAACAGCGCGTTTTAACGCCGCGTTTCGCCACCTCGTTGTAATATACTGCAATACATATTCCCTGTTGCACAGAGCGCGTTTTCAATGTCGCGTTGAACTCACCACGGTTCGGCGTTCAAATACGGCGGTAAAACGCGCTCTTCTGAAAAATTGAAAATTATTTCTCTGACGCGGAGCGGTGAGAACCATTTTTGTACTGTCAAATGGAAAAATTATTTGAATTTGTTCTCTCTTTTTATTTATGTCGTGCACCCAAATTCTTTTTCTTTTTCGAAAAGTTCGTAGCACGCCAAATAAAATCAATAATTCGTTACCCGAGCTGCCTGACATTTTGAGATAATTTAATGACAGCTATCTTTTGGACATTGTCTAATGCGGCGTTGAGAACGTCGCGTCAAAAGTTTGAGGAAATTTTATCTGAGTTTCACTTAAGAGCGAGTAGCGTACTTAAGCCTAGCAATTAAGCAAATCTTAAATTTCGCTAGTATTCTATAGCGGTCAGCGGAACGCGGTCATTGAATGTGTGAATTTATGACAGATGTCACTTATTTGCCTTAGTAATAAAAATTAATTCGTATGATCAAAGAAAATGCAACTACTATGCAATCATCTACAACACAATATAAAGCAAAAGTTGACAAAGCGAAAACCAAAGTTATTCTTAGTACCTACGCTATTCGGTCTAAATTTTAGCACGCATAAAAAAACACTCTCCAAAATGTAGCTGTGCTAAATTTATAATATAAATTTATAATATAATAATAATAGCCAATCCATCAAGCCGAGGGGTACGCAGCTTCTGTAAAAAAAATTACATTTTCATTGCAGACTGTCAAAATTTATCGCGCCCAGTAATCAAGCAAGTTTTTGACAGATCTGTGGGTTTTTTTATGTATTGCGGAGAAGTTAATACCTTGACGAGGTGTCCCTTGAAAGTGAAAAATGTTAGGACACAAAACAGCAGATAAAGAAAAAAGAAAGCGCAACGAAAATACATATAACACTTTTTCGCACCGATGAATTTTTGAAGGAAGTTATTTTCAATGAACAGTTATTTTTTGTGACACTTATGTACATCCACAACGCACTCCATGTCAAAATTTAGCTAGGGATTTAGCTTGGAGAACAAAAATTAAAGAGCAGCCAAAATGTAGTTTCGTTTGAGCTGCGTAATTAGCTTCATCCAAAAGTAAACCCAAAGATTTTTCGTTCTAGAGGCAGAAACATCTAAACGTCAGATTATTTGAGACAATTCCTGTAAAATATTATCAAAAATATTTTCTTGCTAAACAATTCGTCATATTTTCGCTAGATTGAACATTTATCATTGAGTTTCAGAAAAAATCCTAAAATGTCAACATTTTACGCGTATCTACCAACAGACCAATATTCTAAATTGATGTCAATTTTATGTCGTTTTCGATTGGTCATTCAGAACCGTCCGGAAGCAATCGATTGGCACTCAACTGGGCAGTTCTTCTTCTGAAAAGAAGAGAAAATTGCTTCTGGATTTGAATTCAGAAACACAGAGAGTTCTTTCGGACGGTTCTGGATGACCAACCGAAAACGAGATTAGTCCATTTGACTCTATAACTGTCAACTTTAGGGTTCAATGTCAAAGAACAAATTTAATTCATACTTATGTTGTTTTCGGTTGGTCGTCCAGAACCGTCCGGAAGAACTCTCCGCGATTCTATAATCAAATTCATAAGCAAATTTCTCTTCTTTTCAGTAGAAGAACTGTCAGTTGAGTGCCAATCGAACACATTCAGAAGCGTTCGGATTCGGATTGCTTTCGGACGGTTCTGGACGACCAACCGAAGACCACATTATACTAGGCATTGACATTGATTTGACATTGATTTATCTAAATAATGTATAATCCTCACGTCCATCTCTTGTCTCTCTCCATCTGTGGAGCGCTTTAATAAACTCCACCTAATCCATCTGGAAATCCTGCAGGTCTATCAAAAAAATGCAAATAACTAGGGAATTACCACAGAGAATCCCAGTCGCACCCAACCGGAACGGTATCCCTAATAAAAAACGAAAGCCACGTGCAACTCGTTGCCTTTAAGTTTGCCGTGCCCCCTTCTTCGTCTGTTTCTTCTTTAACCATTTTAAACGCATGGACAATTTTCTTTTCAATTTCTGAAATTGTCAACCTGTTCACACAGCAAGCAAGCCGACAGCGCACACAAGAAACACACAGCAAACCAAAAACCGAAAAAAGGACGACAACAGAAAAGAGAATGCCCATGTAATAGTTGGCAAATAATAAGGACTCCCACTTTGCCAAAGACAGGCGTGCCACATGACATGAGTAATCCACGAGAATCATCATCATCATCATCGTCCTAGTTGTAGTTGTAGTCTCTTGCTGGCTCCGAGCTCCGGGTGCTTTTCCTTTTCTACATTTAGTTGCAGAAAAGGGGGTTGAAAACACCACCCCCCATGCAGTTTTAGAAAATTACATTGCCCCCCCCCACTCACCGTCTCTTAGCTAGCTACTTGTATTATGAGTCTTTACTAGGATGTGGGTGGATAATGGAATCCACATTTCCACTGTTGTTCTCTATCTGCATCGCTTCACACCCTTCTGTTTGTTTTTCGAATTAAATTCGATCTTTTCCATCACATTCACAATACGGCGCAGGGATACGAGTTCGTTTCTAAGGGTGGACATGGGCATTACACAGTTTTCCGGGCTTATGGGATTTTAAAATGACAGGCAGTGGGGGGCTCTGGCTCCGGTAGATTCTTATCTCTCTCGCTCGACAGGTTGAAAAATGACGTAAAATGATTGCAAGTATAGTATTTTCATTGTGCTTCGCTTTTAATTTCCATTTGAAAGAGCTTTAAAATTTCGCCCCGCACACAACACGGAACACGCAGTCAGTCAGGAACTTTATGTCCCGGATTAGCCACGGTTAGGTTACTCGTTTAAATTAAATTTGAGAATTACCTACAGCCCTTTTTTTTGCGTGCATGCCAAAAACGATTTCCGGCCAAAAATATACCTAATGACATTTCGCCTCTCTCTCAATTTTATAATCCTTTTTTGCTGTGTGTAATTTTCAATTGACTTTGTTAATTATAGCATTTATCTAATGAACAAAAAACCAGAGGCTCTGTTCTATTTTACTCATTCATGTGATCCAATTTGGCAAATTTTTGGGGGTATTTTGTGTGCCAAGGATGCGGGGAGTTTGACAAAAAGGGTAGACTATTGGATTTTAATGACAGTACACCGCACACGTTTGGAGAAGGGTGGGGGTGGTTGGAACTGGGATGACACGCCGACATTTAGATGGGAATTGATTAAATAAATTATTTTCGAGGAAAGAGCTGGTAATTTTCGAGAAATCAATGAGAACTCGGTGGTGTAGCAGGGTGACAGTGGTAGATGTCTAATTATTAATTGGAATTGATTTTTAATTTTTTTTTTTACACAGAAATCTGTGACGATACGGAGTCCTTCGTGTTTTTGTGTCTCAAATGGTGTGGGGCAGGTAGTGAGGCGTTTATTTAATAATGGAATTCAAAAATCATTCTGACATTTCTGTTGATAAATTTGTAATTAGAGCTTTCATTAAGTTTTGTGTCAAAATCATGTCGCTTGTGAATAGAGGGAATTATTTATGTCAATACCTTCCTACAGTTTTTGAAAGATTTTTTGTGAAATTGACATTCAAATTTAATTTCACATTTATAGGTCAAAAGTATGGACTTCAGATTTGTGTTTTACATAGAAGATGAGTCTGCAACTATTTTCGTTCGTGTTTTGACAGCTTAATCAGAAAACCTGGCGATTCCCAAATTTTTGTTTTTTGCTTAAAATTTTACGGAAGAACATTTTGTTCGCCGACAAGTTCATCAGAGAGTCTCAGGCGATATATGACATCATCTAGTCTTCTTGCGGTCATTGGAATGCGGTTCAATTTATGACAGATGTCACATTTTTGCTTTAATAATAAAAATCAAATATAGTAAACAGATGAAAATCCAACTAGGGATTTCGACTTAAGTATCTAAAGGTAAACGCAAATATTATCCGCTTTAGAGGCAAAAATATGTCAGATAAGACTGACAACAGCAGCAATTTGACAGCATTTGTGATGTTAGATCTCATTTTCGCCATATTTCATGTTTTACATCTATAAAGGGAAGAATGCAAGTCAACCTTGTGAAAAGTTGCGTAAAATGTACAATAACAATGCTTCACAGAAAGTTTTTTGTGTCAACGATCAACAAATTCGTCGGGGGTGAGGTGATTTCAATATCAATGACACTCTTCAGTCAGAAAGGCCTACGGGGGTGAAAAATAAAAGACATTAAGGGAGAAATATATAGATCAATTAAGCATTCATAACTACCGGAATAAGCGGGGATAAATACGTAAGGAAGATCGATATTTGGGTTTCTCGAGAACTCGAGGTTTATTTGACTATGAACCGTACATCTCATTCAACGCGAAGAAAACGATTTTTTTAAGCGATTGGTAACGCTGGTGATGAGATGTGGACGGTGTTTCACAAGGACTTGGTCCCAACGTAGAAAACTGAGCTGTAAACTAAGCGCTAGAAGTATACACAGATGAGTCTAAGACGGATGTCGGGATCTTCTCAGTTCCATTCTCCCTAAATCAGTATTTTAGACTTCCAAACAACTGTAGTGTCTTCTGCAAACTCTAGGGGAGTACTTTTTCAGGGAACTTGCAGATATCGCCGAAAGTGATGTAAATTACCGAAATTGCTCCAGAAATCAAAATGATTCCAGGATTAGCCGAAATGACCGACCCTACTAGTGGTATCACACATTGCTATCAATATTTTCCAACGTTTGTTCAAGTGTAAAGCGACTCATTTCGTATAAAATTATAGTGGCTATGATGGTGTGTTCAGGCACAAAGGAAATCATGTATACCAACTTGGCGATACAAAAGTTCTGCTGCCTTCAGCATGCTGGCAATTGTCCAAATGAACCACTATCTGGCGAAGTTTAAGAAAAACACGCCCAAAGACAGAATCTTACTCAATTCACTGAATAAGGGCAAAAGGTCATTAACGCCAAGACTCCATACAATTTCTCGATGATGAGTCCAACTGAAGTGAACGCTCGTAGATTGTGTGAACGTGACCATGATCACGCATTTAATTTTTGAGCGATAATGTAACCATTTCCTCTCGCTAGGAAGGTATCTCCTCTGCAAATATTTGTTTTAACATATTTTTTTTTATTCATCAGGATACGATCACTAGAAAATGTTGGTAAGTAAAATATTTAAATAAATAACAAAACAAATGGAAGGCCACAATCGCAGTTTACTAAATTATTTATTTTCATTTTTTCAATCATTGTGCAAAATTTCAGAGGGGCGTATGAGTAACATTTTTATTAATCGTTCGCATCACACAGCTCCCCAAATTATCTTTGGATAACATGACAAGTGGTCGTACGTAAAGCATGGATGAAAGAAAGAGAAAAAATACCAACAAAAATGGACAGTGGTGAGTGGTCTGGTCTGACGGCTTATGGTGTTGGAATTGGAAGTGACACAAGGGGAAGGGATACCAGCAGAGTCTCAAACGGCACAACCGACACGGCGACTCGACATGCTAAACAATAACTACCCACACCATTATAAAAGAATTCACTCAAAAATTAACTCTAATCAAAAGTACTCAATGAAAAGGGATAACCATTTTATTTTGATGAATGTGATAATCCAACCGAACCGAACAGAAAAGAAGGAGGCAGAAATATGTGTCTATAATCAGCCATGGGGTGCGTTGTATTTACCACCAAATTAAAATACTTCTGCTCATCTGCTGTCAACACTGTCAAGATGAAATTCTTTACAACCGCTGATAACCGCCCCCGCCATGTGCACTTTGGCGAGATACCTATTCTGCTAATTTGTAATAAATAATTCCCGGTCTTTTGTTGTCATTGCCACTGAAGTAAAGCGAATGAAAAATACAAAACAAAATCCAAAGAACCAGACCGGGCAAACGAGTAGATACCGGCAAAAGCGGACCACAAACAGGTATTTCATTGTTTACATTTTAGCTCTTTATCTGCTGTCATTCATTTATTTCCAGTTCCATCGACATCGCTTTCAATATTCGCAGAAGTACCTAAACCTAAAGTGAGCAGGTAGCTTGGGTTAGGGTGACTGATTTACCATGGAAAATCCACCTGAGTCAACCAAAAGATGTGCAAAATAAAAATATCGAAAGGACGACGCGACGCGATGTCTTCCATTTTTAAATTCTTGAAATTTTAATTTTATAAACCCGCTGAGCAGGGGTGGTAGGTAGTCGCCACTCAAAAACCGGTCCTAAAACACTCAATTCCAAATCCTTTGTCTGTTGATTTTTCACAGGATAATAATTCAGAAAGCAGCAGTGGTGAATCATTTGTCACTGTAGAATGCACACATTCACGCATTATGTTTATGTATTTACATCCTGCTATAATTACCTACAGAAGAAATTGAAGGTCGGAGAAGAAGACAAAGCATCCTGATATTTTCTGTTGCCCTAGGTTTTTTTTTTGAATGAGATGAAAGATTCAAATGCACATTCTATTTACTGACTCATGTTATGTATGTATGCAAACCATTCGCCACTCCTTTCAGGGAATTTGAATGAATAAAATAAAATTGGAATCACCCTATAACACAGGGAATCCTAGTCCGAATATTTCTTGTTGCGTGCAGAGCAGAGGCAGACAGATGTGAAGAATTTTTTGTTCGACGCATCTCCAGCAAACACGTACTCATAGTCTCATACAGTAATACACCAGAAACAAGGGTTAATGGCTGAGTTAAAAAAAAAAAAATTTGTGATTAATTTATTAACATTCACTTCTTAACTCTTCTTGGAGAGATACATCAGAATCTGTTGCTTTTACATCGATTTTTCTCTATAGACACTAGAGGCAGTCATGATTGTATTGTATAGTGATTGTCAAGTTCATAATTAGGGGTATTCACTTAAACGCGTAAAAGCCTCGTAAACTGCAGAAATTTACACCCTCGTAAATGAACTGTCAGATTTTGTATGGAGAATAGTTTACGCAGACCTCATCATTTTCCGCGACGATTTAGACTCGGAAACCAACCGCGGAAAGTTACGCAAGTCACAAATGTCAAACAGCCCGTATGAATTGTTTGTTTGATTCCAGATTTACAGTCGATTTACACGGTTTAAGGCTGAACTATAATAGTCGAAAGCAAACGGAAGCTAATGTCGTAATTCTACGTCATGTTTTCTTCAGTGCTGTCAATTGCTTAAGTAGCCCATAATAGGCATGTGTATACGGAAGCGGCTGTCAAATAGTATTGCCGGTTATTTTTGTGTTGTTTCCTTATTTTCAATTGTGTTCCTATATTTACCCACGCGTTTTGTTTTTTTTTTTTTATTTTATTAAAATAAAATGGATCCCTCTTGTCATATAATAATCTATTTTCCTGTACTAAATTTATAAGCTCGGACAGAAAATCATACTCCTCTACGGAAGCCGTTTTTTGATTTGAATAAATTATTTTTCTTGCAAATACAAAACACAGCTGACTGTCTGTCAAGTTTTCGTACAAAAGTGCGAATAAGATCGCTCTTTCGCAAGTGAGCGCAAGTGACAGAAAACTTAACGAAACTGAGCCAAAAGCCATTATGGTCGAATAATACAAATCCCATGTATTCGCACTATTGCGGACGTGGTCGTACGGATCAATTCGACTATTATAGTTCAGCCTTTACGCAATAACATTTCCGAGGGGTGTTCATTTAAAGCACCGCAGAAATTTATACATTCACGAGCTGCATAAATTTATCAGATTAAGTGAATACCCTTATTGTAAAAATGCTGCATTTCTACAAATTCCGCGTTCATTGTACGAAGTGGCTATTCGCACGTTCATTTTGACAGATTTTGTACTGAACTGACGTTTACCGATTTTCGGGACACGACTACGTAATCAACGTAACGTAATCCTATTTTCATTAAAAACTCTTTATAAATAGAAAAGTTGGATCCAAAACGTACGGCATAATGTCCGAAAATGATTATACTGGAGTTTAGAATCCTTGCCGCGAGCGTAGCGAGCCACATACCCCAACTTGACGCAATATAAACTGTGACATTTCGTTACGTAGTCGTGTCCCGAACAACGTGCGAATAGCAACAGCCTTCATTGTAAAAACGCTGCGTTATCACTGCAGGAGTTTGACAGCACTTACGTTCATAAAAATTGCGTTCATAAAAATTTACAGTCTGCGTGCTGTCAATAATAATTGTGCATGTGTCTTTGTGTTGTTGCCCCGCTGCAGAAAAATGGCAGGAGAGAAAATGTAAGCAAAATGCTTGCAAATTATTTAATTTTTTACTAAAATATGTAGAAACAACTATTTATTATGCATTTAAAACATGAAATGAATAACTTTTATTATAATACAATGAACGCGAACAAAAATCTGGTTCGTTGATGCCACCTAACTCCTTAAGGTGGGTTTTCACATGTCGATTGATTGACAAAGTTTGACAGCTCTCGCGTTTATGTCATTGAACGACACCTACGTCAGTTCTTTTCCACTTATATCAATTATTGGCAATAAATCGTTTGTCAGTTTATTGACCAACTTATGCCAATTAATTTTCACTGTCAATTATAGACAAAGTGGAATTTTGTTTGACAATTCAGCTATGTCCATTTGTCCAGTGGTTTCTTTGTCAGTTATTGACAAACGCTGTTAGTCAATTATTTGACAAGCAATTTTCCGGTATTTCAATTGTCAATTTCAATTCGACAAGTGGAAACCCAGCATTAGAAATTCGCAGTCGAAACTGATGGCTGAAATTCTGCGGCGACCAAGTATTATATTCTGTTCAGGTGATTGAACTGTCAGTTTACTCGTAGTTGGTTGCTCTCATATGAATAATGAGAATAGATAACTTTACCAAATTATATAAACTTAAAACCGAGCTTAAAACAGAGATTTCTCTAATTTTACACTTTTAATCAGTTGAGATTCAGTTTTTTATTTTCTCTTGAAAATTTTTCCAAATCATAAGCAAAAGTCAACAAATTCGACTTTAAAAATAAATAGGTGGCGCAACAGGCGGGTAGACACCCTCTAGGCCTAGGCTTCTCGCAATCATTCGTTTGTGTGAGTTTCATTTTTGGAACGAATGGAAGGGGCTTAAAATTGTATGCCGAGTCCGAACGGCAGAATTGAGATTGAGAAGCCTTTTCAGGACAATTATACTCTCGGATGTTTGTCAGATGTTCGTGGGAGGTGGCGCAGTAGAAAAAAACCTTAAGATGTAATTAGTGTTTTTCCGGGGATCGAACCTGGGATCTCTCACACAGTAGTCCAGCACACTAACCATTGCGCCCACACTTTAGAATAACTATTTTGCTCCCGGAGAGCGGGATACTTTGTTAGTTCAATATTGACAGACGGCTTAAAGGTACAATACGATGATTGTGTTTCAAATCGGTTATTAGCACTGTCAAGTTGGTATATTAGACTAACTATAGAACAATTTGATCAAGCTAGAGCTAAAAGTTCATTCATCATGCATCATGCATCGAAATATCACAAGATTAACGTAATTTGCACATTGCCAACAGATCAGTATGCTGTCATTCGTCATCAGTTACAGAAGATACTTGTCATTAAGTCAAATCTATCTGTCTAAATTCGCAAGCTCATGTATGATTTTTTGCCAGCAATAACTGTCAAAAATGGAAAACAATCTGATGAATCTTATCTGCACGAGTGGCTTTCTTATTTAACAGATTTAAAGAACAATAATCAAGCATTTATATTAAAAAAATAATATAATAGAACCGTGCACTTGGACGTATACGCAATTAATTTCATTGATCTATAAAAACCAAATAAAGTTCAGCTTAAGCGTAACTTTCCCAAGAATAAGTACATAATATTTTTTTTCCGCAAGCATTATTTCCTCTTTCCATCGCACACACACATGATCTTCCATCTTCTCCCTTTTTGCGTTTTCAGTAGCCATCTGTCGACAAACAATTCCATTCCATGAACCAAACGCAAAACAAACTCAACATCCATGTGTCGCCGTCGCGTATTGTGTAATGTCTAATGTGTATAGGTTAGGTACACATACAAATTATCAAGAATTACCTACCTACCGGCGAAAAGAGAATTTCGCAAAAAAAAAAAAAAAATAAAAAAAACCGACAAAAGCGAGATGGCACAAACATCCATAAGTTGAGTTTTAAAATGTCAACAATCATCGCTCTCATTCTGACACACGTGTCTGTATAACTTCTTAGCCACCACGTTTGACTGAGATGCACAAAATGTTTTCAAAGAATATTCTAAAGCAACAGAGACAACCACATTTGAGTGGAAAAGGAGAAAAAAATGCCACTCGATCGCGCGCGTCTTTTTTTGAAAATCATTTTCGTTCGTGTTCTTCTCTGAGTGGTTTTTGGCTTTTCGCAGAGTGTTTCCTTTGTTGGCGTTGTGCGCACGCAGTTTTGTTCATAATTTGTTTGTTCTGTTGGTAAAGAAAGGCTATCAAATAATTGCAGTTTGTTTATAAAAAATATTGTTTAAATTCGCGCGCGAGTGTTTAACGCAAAAGTATGATAAACACCGTGCTGGAACATGTGCCCATAAAATTGGAAACGCTCGACGATGATCGCTTCAGCGATGATTGTAGTGAAGCAGCTGGAGCATCATCAGCAGCAACAACAACAACAACAGCCGGACAAACAACTGTGGCCACCAGCAGTGCATCTTCAACATCGTCAAGGACAACGAATCTGGAGAATGAAATCGAGAGTTGTGGCAATGTCTTCATCTTAAATCGGCGCAAGTTGTTCCTGATTTGTGGTTACTGCGACAGTAAGTATGCGAATATGCTGCAGTTTGCCAAACATCTGAACGATTGCCACAAGATTTTCTACACAAACGATGAGCATTCAAATGGGGCAGGTGGTGGTAGTGGTGATGTTGTTGCTGCTTCTGCGGCAGCATCAGAGGCAGAGAGTGATTCTGATGCTTCGTCAGCGGCAACGACTGCCGCTGCATTAATAGTGAAGGGTGGCTTTGAAATTCGTTTTGTTAGGGAAGGTTCAACGTGCTGCACAGACACTCCGATGTCAACTCCGCCGCCATCAGTGGATGACACTCTGTTGAAACATGTTCCCATAAAGGAGGAGGAAGAGGAAGAAGCTGATGATGACGTTACAATGGTAGAGGAGAGCTCGACGGTGATTTCGAATTTTGAGCATAACATCGAGAGCTGTGGCAACATATTTGTTATGAATCGACGCAAGTTGTTCCTCATCTGTGGCTTCTGTGAAGGTAAATATGCAAATATGGAAATGTTCGCCATGCACCTGCGTGAATGTCACACGATCTTTGACGATGAGCCAGAGGAAAGTAATGTTAACCCAAAAAAAGAAGTGGTTGTTAAAGAGGAACCAGCAGAAGTGCTGCTCTCTGTCAAGCGTCGCGATACAAACAACGAAAACGCACCCCCTATGGTGGCCATCCCGAATGGCACAAGTGTGAACAACAAGGACATTATTCCGGAAGAGGAGCTAGTTAGTATTGTGGCATCTGCCGCTGCGGCAGCTGCTAAAAGGAAAAAAGTGCACCTCGACGATGAGGACGTGGAGATTCCACGGCAAGATGAAACTCTGGCCACAGCGACTACCGCCGAGAAGACAATATTGAGGGAGACCCGCAATCAACGACGTCTGGCGAAAGGTACTTCTACAAGGTCTAAAAAGACAATCGACGACCACTTCAAAAAGGAGGAGAGCCCTACAAGCATCTACCCTTGCAAGCAGTGCTCGAAAACATTTACCAAACTGTCTCGTCTGACAGAACACGTCCGCCTGCACACCGGCGAGAAACCTTTCAAATGCAACCAATGCAGCAAATCATTCCGCATCAAGCTGCGCATGACTGAACACCAGCTCCGCCATCGTTCCGTAAAGGCCTACGTCTGTGAAGTTTGCGGCTTGGGACTGGCTACTCGACAGGACTACTCCCTTCATCAGCGGCATCATAACGGCGACAAGCGCTACAACTGTCGGGTGTGCAAAAAAGCCTTTGTGCGCAGCAGTGATCTCAAGACTCATCTTCGCATCCATTCCGATGAACGCCCGTTTAAATGCGAAACCTGCAATCTCTCCTTCCGCGCAAATCAGAACCTCATCATCCATCGACGGGTGCACCAGGGCGACAAGCAATTCCAGTGCGACTTCTGTGACAAGCGGTTTCTACGAAAAATCGACAAACGAGTCCATCATCGCACTCATACCGGCGAGAAGGCGTTCAAATGTGAAATCTGCGGACGAGGATACTCGGCGAAGGTGCACGTTAGGCGACACATTCAAAAACGCCACGTGGACCATGTCCTTGCCGAGGAGGACGATGTAAAACGTAAAAATGACACTAAGTCAGCCAAGAAAGTCAAGTCATTTCAATGTTTGTCCTGTCCGAAGTCATATTCATCAAATGTCACCCTACAAAAGCATATCCAACAGATGCACGTCAAGCTCAATCCAGAGGAGCCATCGTCGTCATCAGAGCCAGAAGTTGCCGTTGCCATCAAATGATTACTGTTCACTACACACACATACACTCATACTCGCTTGATAGACTTAATTAATGAAACAGATATTTTCTCGCCCTTAGGTTAAGATACTAGATTAGGTACTCTAGTCCGTAGCGGGACATGAGGTGCAAAGATGATTACAATAAAAAAAGACGAATTTTTGTTTTAAGATTATTTTGTAAGGTACTTTAACTGATGTTGCTATTGCAAAACGAATTGAATGCAAGGAAAATATATGATTATTTTTTTTATACTCGAAAATTGGATTGGAATTGTTTTTGTTGTTTGTTTTGGACATTTCAGGAATCGCATCAAGATGTATGACTGCGTCGTTGCGACCTAAGAAAGTAAGTTTTATATCCATTACAAGCCCTAACGCCTGTTCAATGCAGTTTGCATGTTAGTAGAGCCCCATTGAAATAGTTGGAGGAGTTTAAGTGTGCCGGGGGCTTATTTACGGGCAAGCCAATTGGCCAAATTTGATGCAGCTAGTTCAATCGTTATTAGGAGGACCGAACTTGGTGTATTGGTCTTTAATTCGGTGTTTATGCCAATTCACATTAAAATATGTACTTGAGAAATGGATAGTTAGCGAATACAAGCTGCTAAAATGAGATTTCTTCGTTGGGCTGCTGGAATAACTAGGAGAGATCGTATGAGGAGTTGGTACCATATTATGCATTATGTAAGATAATCTATTACGAGCAACTACTTCTTTGAATATAGCAGCCATGCTTGACAGTTTGGTTCAACTAAACGCATGATTAAAAGCCGGCTTCCAAAAATGGCAGAACTTAGGTAGGTACCTACTTCGTTTAAAGACACTTGCCTTAAACCGGCATCAGCACCAGCGTTAGTAGCTATGTATGTATATCATTGGGATGGTTTTTACATTGGCCAATTACTCTTCTTCTGTCTGCATATTGTTAAAATATGAAGGGTAACGAAAGGGCGCGACGTTCTGGCCAAAAACGGAGCAGAGCTTCCACAAATTGAAACTATTGAGGGCATAAGACCACCAATAGCCGTGGCCAAGTGAATTATTCCCGAGAAAATTAAAAATAGGGCAGACCAAAGATTGACAGATGTAGTAGGTCACTGGATCTTAAAGGCTCTGTGACCTAAGCAAGATCGGAGCTCAGCTGATCAAAGCTACGAATGGCAATAGGGATACTCTCCGGGCACTGTCATCTAAAGAAGCACGTTCGGAGATTAGGTTTAGCAGATACGGACACATGCAGGTATTGCGAAGACTTACATCTCGCAGAGGATATCACTCATTTCCTCTGTGAATGTCAAGCAATTGCTCGGTACAGGAAGAAACACATTGGAAGGTAATTCTTCGACAATTTAGAGGAAGTTGCCCTCACAAACAAAATTGAAATCATTTTTAGGTTTTGTAGGAAAATTAACTTCTTGGGCGAATTGTTTTAGGTTTTTGATCGTTAAGGTTCTCCAGGGATGGCGATGTGCCCATGGTGCCTAGTCCACTGTGATGAACTCACACCCTATATTCAACCAAACCTGACCTAATCTTGCTAAAATTCCCATAATTTTTACTAAAACATTATTTTTCAACAAAAAAGTTTTTAAATAAATTTGCCATTAGGTACCAGTGGCCATGCTTTCATTTTAAGTCCAAGTTGTACAACTATTTAAAAAACATAGGTACCTAGGTAAAATTTGATATCTATAGTAATATACTCCAGAAAAATCATTAAGCCTAGTGTACAGTTCAAGCTAAAATTAAGCGAAGCTAAATAATACAGATCACATAAAATGACAACGATCAAATTTGATATAGATTAATTTTTGACATTTCACCAACACATGAGTATGTTCGAACAGAAGTAGTTTTCTTGTTCCATTGGATCTCAAAATGAATAAATCCCCGAGTGAAACCAATGGAAATAATTTGGCATTACGCTAGTCTTCTAGCAGTCGATGGAACGCGGGCATTGAGTCGAAGAAGAACTAGGTAATTCCGCGCAGAATTTGTTTAGACTTAAAATGACAACACATTACGTTTCGATTAATTAAACGTGTGAACTGCCCCTAACTCGGCTTAATTTTTTTACCTACCTACTTAGAATAAAATTCCGATCCAATTGAATATTACTTTTAGCTAATCATTTTTGACAGTTAAACCAGTGGTTATCCTAGAGTACCATTGACATACTATAGGTACATATGGACTGCTAGCAGCCAATTTTTCGTTGAAGCAAACATAAGCACTATCTCTTTTGGTTAACGGCGGACAGAAACGAAAACACTCAAATGTCATCGAGAGATTGGTGCAATTTTGTTTGAGTGCTGATGAGTGCGCCATCTGTTATAGAACGTTCGAAATAATTTGAATAAGTCGTTATTTTGCGCAGTTGTAATGTTTCTACAATGGATGGCACTGTGTTCTATGTACAAAAGAGCTATAGTGCTTATGTTTGCTTAATTTTTCCTCGCAGGTTTGTATGAAACTGACATTTCACTTGCAGTTAATGCATAGTATGTCAATGACCAATATTAAATTTACCATTTCCTTTTAATATAGCAAGGATAAGGTACCAATATCCGCCACAAAAAAATTCAACACCCCAAACCACTCTTTTTCGAAACTCTACAGTTTCTATCACTTTTTAGCCGCATTTTGTAATATTAATCCTTGGTTACATTTTAAGTCTCGGAAATCTCAGAACCGCCGTCAACATTACTTTGAATTTTGTAAAACAAAATTTCACCATTCAGTATTAAATATGACCAAAAATGGCCATCTACTCACTCTACAAACTTCCAGAATCTCTTTCCATCTAAATAAAAACTTAAACTAAATTCCTTTCCTGTCAAATTCCTAAGAAAACCATTTGTCAAACGTAACGTATCCAAACATTGCAAATTTCTAAAACGACGAATTGTAAAATTTCGCATGATCGTCCGTCCGATCATAGAATCAGAGCAAAATATGTATAATAAAAAATGAACCGAAAAAAAGCTCACATACGCCTCAGAATTCAGATGATTAACAAGTCACCTACACACATAAATGTTCGACCAAACAGCGGGTCAACGTTACGTATACTTGTGGTTTATTTTATTGTTCTTGGTATTTTCATTTCATTTTTTGTTGTTGTTGTTTCTGCTATTATTATTGAGTGCTATAATTCCGGTTTATTTATTTATTAAAAAAAAAAATTCGCGAAAGAAGAGTACATTATTTATCGCGTAAAATTTTTGATTCTCAATCTGCGCAGAAATATGTGCTGTGCTGTGATTGAATTTATCTTTCATTCCGATTGTCAGTTGCGCCACTGTTACGTGTGTTTCGTCATAGTTTTATGTCCGATTGCGAAATCAAAAATGACATCGACTGCATAATATACTGTCGAATAGATAATTGAATTTTTTATCAATTTGTTTACGCAGTGTGACGTCATGACGCGGCATTTTATTTTGTATTTTACTTAATTTGTGTATAGATGACTGGAAAGTTTTATTCTGAGTTATCATTGACAGAGTTTGCTTATTTGTTTTATGACTTTGATGGTTATATGCATCATCACAGTTAGTGATTAATTGAATTTAAATTGATTGAGTTATTAATTGAGAATCGATTTGACAAGTATAGATGTCAATTTAATTGCAATTATTTTGTTTTCCAGTTGTTTTGGGGAATTTTTTTTGGGCGTATATTGCAGGTAATCTACATTGTGTTGATTATGCATGTGAATAGGAATTTCCTACTCTCTACGATTGTTAAATATGAATTGGTAAATGACTGTCAAATCAAAGTGACAGTTAAACAAACTCAGCCTGAAACATAAAAAAGATAAAAATATATAAACATTTTATCGACTAGCCTTCATTCAACAGGCGCTGAGGACAAATACCTTCGATGCCAACAAGGCATCAGAAATGCCGCAACACCGGAGAACTTTGACAGGCTTTCATGTGAATATTTTAACCTCACACTTGAGAACATTTTCAAGCCATCACTAGACGCAACATTTTTAGCAAAAGTCTACACCAACTTGTATAAATGTACCTACATTGATCACATAACATGGGTTTATCTGACGGTAGGACCCTAGAGCTGTTTTAGCCCTAACGCTTTCGATTTCGATATAAGTTCGCACTGAAAATGAAAACCAGCGTTAAAGGTGAGCATGAGCACTGGGGCGGGGCGTCTAGTTGAGCACTGAGCTAGTGATGCGCGATATATATCGAATCACTCGATTCATCGATATTGTCGTAAAAAAATATCGATTATTTCACTCGATAATTTATTTTCGATATTATCGATGCATCGATGTTTTTATCCCGATTTTTTTGCACTCAAAGACCACTGTCTCAGTTATAACAACACGCCTCGTTACGATTCAAGAACCTTAAAACATTTTTTTATTCTTATCGGCTTAATGTAGGTACATAATATTTTTATAATATAGTATTTCAAATGAGCTATTTCTTTACATACTATGCATAGTAACTAGGCAAAATCTGTGCGTGTTCCACTTTCTACGTAGATTACTTCTAATAGTTTTTAGCAAGTCAGAATTACGTAGTGAATGGGAGTGACTTACGTTTGGGGCTGTTTTTAGTATCGCCAAATTAGATGTCAATACTGAAGCAAGATGAAGCATAAAATTCTCTATACAGTAGCCCAAAATTGGGCTCCATAGCATGCGCTTCTTTAAAACTACCGAGGACGCACAGTGCCTTTATTTCAACTTACATTTCACTCAAGCCTATCAGCACAAAGTAAGGTTAGGTTAGGTTGTGAGGAGAACGATCACAAGGCACCTTGGTGGGCCCATCGCTTCTTTTATTATACTACTTTTGATAATTTCCTTGGAGGTTCATTTCCCGTCATTTCAAAACGAAAAATAATCCAGGCAAAAAGGTGGATGCGAAAAAACGCACCATAATACACCAATACGTGCCAAAAACTGTGCAAAAAAGCACAAAAAATGCACAACAAATACGGCCAAAATACGCGTGAAAAATCGTGATGAAAAACAAAATATGTGCCAAAACCAACAAAAAAAAATCCCAAAAAAATTTTGCGAAAAAAACTGTGCAAAAACGCACAACAAATCCCGCCAAATACCCATCAAAAATCGCGATGAAAAAATAACAAAATATGCGCCAAAAATGCGCGTGCAAAACCACGATGAAAAAATAATAAAAGAGGCGGCAAAAAAGCGGGATGAAAAAATAACAAAATACGCGCCAAAAGAAAATAAAAAATTTCGCGAAAAAACGCGCCAAAAACTGTGGAAAAATTTCGCTAAAAACGCCCAACAATTACCGCCAAAATACGCGTGAAAAATCGCGATGAAAAAATAACAAAATACGCGCTAAAAAAGCGAGATGAAAAAATATAGAAAAATTTGGCGAAAAAATGCCCCAAAATCCGCGTCTAAAACCCTCCAAAATGCGAGTCAAAATAGAGCTAAAAATATGCGCCACAAACGCCTGACAAATCCCGCCAAAAATCGTGGTGAAAAAAATAATAAAATATGCGCCAAAAAAGTGACAAAAAATCCCGCCAAAAATGTGGAAAAATTTCGCAAAAAAACGCGCCAAAATACATCTCCAAAGTACGCGCCAAAACTATGCAAAAAAATTCGCCAAAATCGCCCGACAAATCTCGGCAAAATACGCGCCAAAATCCATCTCAAAATAGGTGCCAAAACTATTCAAAAAAATGCGCCAAAACCGCCCATCAAATGACACTAAAATACGCGTCAAAAATCGCGTTGAAAAAATAACAAAATATGTGCCAAAAAAGTGACAAAAAATCCCGCCAAAAATGTGGAAAAATTTCGCAAAAAAACGCGCCAAAATACATCTCCAAAGTACGCGCTAAAACTATGCAAAAAAAATGCGCCGAAATCGCCCGACAAATCTCGGCAAAATACGCGCCAAAAATCGCGGAGAAAAAATAACAAAATACGCGCCAAGAAAGTGTCAAAAAATCCCGCCAAAAATGTGGAAAAATTTCGCGAAAAAAAGCGCCAAAAAAAACATCTCAAAATACGCGCCAAAACTATGTAAAAAATGCGCCAAAAACGCCCATCAAATCGCGCCAAAATAAGCGATGAAAAAATAACAAAATATGCGCCAAAAAATCCCGCCAAAAATGCAGAAAAAATTCGCGAAAAAAAGCGTCAAAAAATCCACCATACTGCGCGTCAAAAAATTGCGCCAAAGTATGTGTCAAAAAACGAGCGGAAAAGCGCACCAAATAGATGTGATCAGCTTCACATCTCACAATCGACTGCCTCCAAAATTTCAGAACAAGCCCTTTTATAGAGAGGCAAAGCCGTCTGTTTAGGGTTTTTTTTACTCAAAACATCCCTGAACGGACTGGATCCATTAGACAGCCGTCAATCGCATGTCGATCGCTTTCTTTGAAATGGATGCATTTAGAGTGAGATGCTAAATCATTTTAATGTTTTTTGTCCCCTCCCCCTCCCCCTCCCCACCCCCTTCTCCACACTTGTTGTCAAATGACTGAAAAAACGCTATATTTAGGCTGTCATCGAGCCAAATATTTGGAGTTCAAAATACACCATCAGGTAAGGCTTACCTACCACGATGGGAAGGAAAGAAAGAAAGTATTTGCGAGTCCGTCTTTCAATGCAATACCACACCTACTTGCAAGTGCGAAGAGCTAGTTATGTGGGCAGACGTTATGAAGAAGGTATGGTGTCAGTCAGTGCGTCCTAACAAATTTAACTCAAATCGTTTTCTGTTTTTGTAAATATATTTCTTGCCAATTTTTGACAGTCGCTTAGCAAATTTCCCATCTTGAAATATAGACTTTGGCCTCATTCAAGAATCTAGTCATCGTAAGTCGACTTGAATTATCTTGATTCAAATTTACCTTAACGCGAAAATTAAAATTAAATTAAGAGAAATTTGCTTCTGGATTTAAATTCAGAATCGCGGAGAGTTCTTTCGGACGGCTCTGGACGACCAACCGAAAGCGACATAAATTTCTGTGGTTTCTTTGACACTTTCTCAGTATGCGTATGTATGCACTACGCACTAGGATTGATCATGTCAAACAAACTTATTGACATCATTGAGATATTCCCAAAATGACATTGGACCATTTTTCTTTTAAAATTAGGTTGGGAATAACAACGTTTCGGTCAACAGTGAGCGTTACAGAGCCATGTTAACCGATTTTTTTTTCTGAAATTGAAGACATGGATTTGAACGACCTCTGGTTCATGCAGGACGGCGCGCCATGCCACACAGCCCATGCCACAATCGATCTTTTGTGATCCAAATTCCCAAATCGTGTTATCAGCCGTCTTGGTAATGTCAATTGGTCGCCTCGGAGCTGCGATTTGACCCCTTTGGACTTCTTTTTGTGGGGAACCGTGAAGGATCAATATTATGCCAACAACCCGGAAACGATGCAAGCACTTAAGGCCAATATCATCCAAGCCATCCGTTAGCTACAGTACGAAACCATCAACAAGGTCTTGGAAAATTGGAGTGACATAATGAGCTACTGCGAAGCCGGTCAATGCAGCCAACGAACGACGTTGTGTTCCATAATTAATGGGAATGTTTGCTTTTACCATATGTAAAGCCATCATTCTTGGAAAAAAATTTACCTACTTTTGTTCATTTTATTATATTTTTTAAAAAGAAACTTGTATTTGGTCCACCCTGTAGAGCGCACTTTTACAAAAAAGGGTACGCATTCAGAAATAAATATACATTTTGATAAATTTTTAAGCAATTAATATTTAAAGCGACTCATTTTTAATTAATATTACATGTAAACGCCGTAAACATTTGTAATGCATAACAGTTTTGAACTTAAACAAAATGTCAAATATTAGTTCATAATTGAAATTTCTATAGAAAACGTCAGGAAATACCTAGTGGTAAATTAAAACTCCTGTTAAATCCCTCAATTTGAATATTCATTATAATCCTTGAAGCTAATTTAAAGGGGATACCAAAATACATATTATCACTGACCCTAATAATTCGCTACATTCGATTTGCAATTTCCACTGCCCTCTCTAAAATCCGGCAAACCACGCTTTCAGCAAACTGCATTAAAATTAATTTTGACATAATTTCCGCTCTTCCCATTTTGGGAGTGAATCAAATTTTATTATAGATAATTTTAATTTGCATGCAGGAATATCACAACAAAAAAACATCAACATTTTAATTTAATTATCTAATTATTGGCAAAATGTCATTTGAAATTAAGTCCTCTCTCTATATGCCACCACGTACCAACCAGGCAGACCACTGCATGAAAGCCCATAACCTCATTGATGTTTTTTCTTCTATTTATACCATCGTACTGTCAATTATGTTTCCATTCTATATTGTTTGTGTAGTGGTTGAACGAAAATGTGAAAAAAACTAGTGCGCTGACATAAAATTAGCAATAAAAAGTAAAACATTTTATGACCATTCGGCGCGTCATTAAAATGTCAGATGCAGTAGGATGAGGTGCTTGAGCAAGAAGTGAAGTAGAAATAACCCAACTTTTACGTCTGTAGATATGCCAGCTATCACCTTAAAAAAAAAAATTGACAGAAAGTTTAACGACCTCACAAGGATAACAGATGGCGTGCAAAGTTCCCACCAATTTTGCAAGAGTGCGGAAATTGTTTTCCGGTCATAAACATTTTTTTGTGATTGGCATGTCAGAGTGAACGAGAAGTATTCTTCGTGTTGAACTCATTAGACGTATAGATGGGGTTGTAGCTGTTTTGTTCGCATATTAAGCCATTAAAACAGGCTAAAAAAAATCATGTGAATTACTCGTAATGGGCACTCACAATTTTCGAATCCTTGACACACCGGTCATCCACGCAATTTGCTGATTAGCAACGATCTACCCTACCTACTAATTCAACTGACACCACCCCCATGCTGTGTATTAACCCCTTAGTACTTTTGATTTACCGTGTAAATTATAGGTAGGTACCTACTGGGGTTTGGTAATAAACACAGAGTCAAAGGGAAACCCATTCAGAGCTGATTTAGAAAGGTGTTTGGAAACTTGCCCGTTTAATTATTATGCTGCGCGTTGGCCCTAACGAGGTGTAGGATAAAATAGTCGTCACTATAAATCAAAGCCCATGAATTGAGGTTGATGAGTTTTAAAGTGTAGAATCGCATTTTCCGCATTTTAAAATAGAGCGATGACGACGACGACTGTAAACAAATGTCGTTATAGATATCGCGGCATAATTTTAGGCGTCAATGAGAATAACGATTTGTTGAAACGGGGTTACCAACTACCTAGAATCAGGTGCGCTTTCGAGAATAATCTACTATTATGTTAATTTTAGCTGTCTACAAGGTTGCATTGCAATGGAATCGTTTTTAAATAATAAAAACCTGTTAATTGTGGGTTTAAATATTGGCAATCATGTGCGAGGAATTGTTAACAAATTGTAAATTGTGGAAATATGTGAAGAGGCAGTTAGACAGGATTGGTAAATAAAAAATGCAAATAGAATGGAAATCTTTTCGATGTAAACAAGCCTATAAAAGGGTTTGAAGTGTACAGAGATTTGAATAGGGTGTGTACTTTATAAATTAATGACGGTTGGCTTGGTGCTTTGTTTAATTTAACATTATTGACATGTTGGATACTTTAAGGCTTGTGATTTAGGTATTTGTGATTCTTTATTGACACTTTTAATGATTTGATTTGTTTGCATGTAAAAGTTGGAAAGAGTGTGGTGGCACAGCAAAAATAAAATAATGCCAAATTGTGACGATTCTCCATGAATTTAACGCCATCTATGGAGCAAAAGAATGCTAAGGAGCAAACTTATTATTTAATCAAGTTCATTACCAAATGGTAGCAAATTTAAACCAGATAATCTATGGTTGAGTTAAAATCAATAACAAATCCATTTTGCGTGGTCAAAAACTAACGTTTTTCTGGAATTTTTGTTTGTTCATTATTTGACTAGGTAACGACTGCGTATTAATTTTGACATATCTACTACACAACAACATTTTGTGCAAATATTATGTGAAAAGAACACAAATGAGGAGAGTTAAAAATTCGTTAACTTGCAACGAATGGTTTACGGATTTTATCGGGTTGTTGATGCCTTTGATTGTGTGACGGTATTTGTTCATGGATTTAGCATGCGAACAGGATACGGCTTTACTAAACTGCATCGCTAAATAGACAGTATCGTCTGGTGTGTGAGTTAAAAAAAATTGTGGTAACATTTGCATCATTGCTCTCCCTCTTTTTGACGTGAGATTTGTTAATAAACGTCTCATTTTGACGTTTGTGAATGTTTCACTTCGATTTTTAAATTTATTACTGAAATTCGACAAAATCACGAAAATGAACAAAAGTGACATGTGCTGTGTTTTTTTTTTTTGATAATAAGAGCTTTTTCATTCAGTCGGCAAGAATTGATCGTAGATAATATGCGACAAGCTGTTGAAAACGTCAAAACAAATAACATGAGCTGTAAGGCAGCTGCACGGAACTAAGAAATTCCTCGAAACTCTTTACAAAGATTCATAAAAAGGCAGAAAAGTGGGAAATTTTAAACCGGTTTTTTTTGGGTGGCTCAAGAAAAAGAGTTAGCCGAATATGTTTAGGATATGGCGAGACGTTTGTTTGGCTTTTCTATGAAGGAATTTCGAGAACTAGCATATGAACTAACCGAAAAGAATGAACTACCCAATAATTTTGACACAGCAACACGCATGGCTGGAGAAGATTGGGCACACAAATTTTTAAAGCGCAACCGTTTCCTTAAGAAAACCAGAAGCAAATTCTGCAGCTCGAGCTATGGAATTAAACCTCGTGTCGCTGTCGGAAAATTTTTTCAATTGCTGGAGGAGTGCATCGAAAAACATGAATTTTCGTCATATGTTGACGAAACAGCCATCAAAACAGTCGCGAAGAGTCTGGGGAAAATTACGGCAACCAAAGGGAAAAAGGGAGGACAGCTTTATACCTGGGAAATTTGCATTAGCGCTTCGTACTCGTACATGCCACCAATCTTTATTTGCCCTTGGAAAAGAACGAAAACCGAACTAATGGATGAGGACCACGGACATGCCGAATGAGGAGCCCCACTTCTATATAAAACTCCTATTGTTAACCCGGAAATGTTGCCACCCATCGATAAATTAATTTTTATCTCCAAACCCTGTTTCACAAGAGCCCGTTTTGATGGATAACGACGAGCTAACGTCTTCAACTTCTTTATAAAAGTTTTCTCCATCTTCTATTGTACATGTACCAGTTCCCAAAACATCTGCAAAAAAAAAAAAGAGTAATAACAAACTCTCCTTACAAAGCGCAGCTTAAGGCTAAATCCATCAAGTCCAAGCCCTTCATTATGAAAAAGAAAAAAGCCACAAAAGCGACGAGCGAGGAGGACGAAGTGTGCTTATATTGTGGGTATTTATACTCTCAGCCTACAGAAGGATGGGTTTCCTGCAGAGCCTGTGGTAAGTGGGTGCATTGTTCTTGTGCTGGCGAGAATGATGTTGTGGGAAAATTTACTCTTTTCCTGCACAAGTTGTTGTTATAAAGGTGTCTGCACATGTACAAGGTGGCTGCAAATTTTCATGCTAACAAGTGACATACCAAATTCCAAAAGGTAACAATCCTTTAGTTTACCCTCGGATGACATCAGGAACATTAAAAAAAAAGATGCGTCAATAACGCCTTACATGGTCAATAATCGTAATTAAATTGACGTTCTTTGTGACGCATGAAATTTGTTTAATAAGAGAATTCCTGTCAAAATCATTGTATCAAACCTCTGACGTTTGATGCAATGGTTTTGACAGGAATTCTTGTCATATTATGTATTTTTAGCACCTCACTTGTCAATTACGTCGATATTGCTCAAATATGTTGTTAAACAAATTTCATGCGTCACATACGTCAATTTATTTATTTATTTTTATTATGTTAAACAACATAACATCTCTACGTAGTCTTCTAATGAGAAAGTAATGTTGAACTAAAATGCTGTCTAAAAAAATATGATGACAGAATAAATGCGCAGCAATTGAATAATGAATCAATTGTTTTTCATTCCTAATAAGTTAGTTAGCGATTGATGATTCGCCTAGGCCTGTTTACCCTTTTGTCAAATAATACATTCAACAATATTATGATGAAACAGCTATTGATTGCTAAGTATTTCAAAAAAAACTCCCGCTTTTTTCTTTCATCGCTCTCCATCGAATATTTCTTCATCAATGGCCGATGTGAGTAAATACGGTTTCTCCTATTCAAATGTCGTCATTAGAATTTTCTATAAACAAATCAATGATTTAACAATTTCCAAGAACAAGTTTCAATTCGTCATGGCGGAATTGGCCTCTAACTATGCATAATATAAAACACTCATTAAAATTTCAACTCACGTGCTTCAAAATTAAACCAGCTGTTGGAATTTTAAAGACAAATTCTCATATCAGTAGGATCGTTAAACAATACAAAATGTTGTTCATCTATAGCTCATTAGAAACAATTTGGTAGGCAAATATTTACTCACGTAATTGGTTGGAATTTAATAATTGTCTAAATATTTTGCAATTTTTAGAAAATTGGCAAATAAGTCAAACGCAAGATGTTGAAAATTTTTTTGACAGTATCCATGTGAACAATCTATCATTTTTTTTACATTTTTGTTCTGTGACATCAGACATTAGACGCCAAAATGTGTTAATTGTTACCGTCTACCTAAGATAATGAATAATTGAATGAAAAAAAAAAGAGACGTTTGTGTCTCGGAGAACATTTTTATAGTACCTATAGTTTGGCAGCTCAATTTCTTGTTGATCTAAAGGTTGACTGACGTTTTAAATAGCAGCCAGTTCAATAATGTAATTATTCGTCTGAAGAATAAAAAACAAAACATCAGCGCTTCAACTGTCATGTTTAGCGTATAAATCGAATAAAATCCGTGATTGAATTTTAAAATCGAACATTTGACACTAATGACTTATATCGAGAAAAAAGAAAGCGAAACAAAACACAATCCGACTTGTTAATTATTTGTTTTCGAACAAAAAAATACACGTTTCTTTTTCGCCTGGCTATTTAAATGAAATTAATATTATTTTGCGGTTTCAAAGGTGTCAGAACCGTAACAGGTTAATATTAAATTTAATTACCAATTTGTTGAGCAGGTTATTCAAAACAATGTGACGTTTCAACGTTTGATAGATGGATTTAGGCAGGTATTCTGATTTGGTTTGTTGCACCTACTTCTTCAATTTATGAAAGTGTTACATTTTCAAGGATTTCGTGTTCATTTTTTGATTTTACATTAAGATATTGGGACCAAATTTTAGTCCACTTTTTGAGCATAGAAAAGCGAAAAATTATTTCAGATGGACATGCGTTTGTTATATTAAAATGATATTCAGCTTCTAAAATTTAAGACGTACAAGTCAAATTTTCAACCTATTTTAGAGACAGTCAAATTTTTAACCTAGTTCGGACAAAGCTTACAAAGGGTGTGTCATAATTCATGCAAAACTTGAATTTTGCGCCATTTAATAGTAGGTACAGTGATGCCAATAGAAAAACAATGTGACAGCTGACAGTTCGGGGTTAGTAAAAATGGAGCGCTATGCGAAAAAACAACGCATTTTCATTGTTGAGCAATATTTTAAAAATTATGAAGGTTTGTCAGCTACAATCAGCAATTTTCGAACAAAACATGGCCGTCGTCATAGTGATTTAAAACCATCAACTGTGAAGAGAATACTTGAAAAATGCAGGGAGACTGGACAAATTAGTGATCTTAAAAACACTTTGGGTGTCCTGTCACAACTCACAAGTAGTTTTACAGAAAACATCAAAGCAGTTCGCGAGAGTATTGCTGACAGTCCAGAAACATCAATTCGGCACCGTAACCAAGAATTGGGCATTTCGAGAAGCTCTCTACAGCCAATTATAACGATTCACGAACGACTTGAAGCTTCATGCTTACAAAGTTCAATCGACCCAACGACTGCAGCGCGAAAAGAGTTCGTTGAATGGATTTTGGAACAACAACAATTTTTCGAACAAAATCATCTTCAGTGATGAAGCTCATTTTCTGGCTTCGTTAACCGTCAAAATTGTCGCATTTGGGATTTAGAAAACACACGAGTAATTGTTGAGAAACAAATGCATCCACAACGTGTGACTCTTTAGTGAGGAGTTTGGGCTGGAGGCCCAGTTTATAGCATTTTTCACACTAATGTCACTCTGAATTGTTCTACTGAGCATTCTTTTCTCTAATTTGCTTTCCTAATGACAGATGTTCAATAAAACAAATCGAAATGTAATGAATAACGCACTGTTATACGTCTAAGCAAAAACTTAACCTCGCGCCAGGGATGTACTGAGGAAAGTTTCGGTTTGTTAGAACTGCAAAGTAGGTACCAAAAAACTCAAGTAATCTGAAGTCGACTAGATTTGCTCTGAACGCCAAAAAGTGTAGACTGATTCCGCGGTACTAATAATCATTTTTAGTGTCCTGGCTAACTTTTATGAAGTCACAATGGCGAAAATTTCCATATAAAATTATCTACTGTGACCGTCAAAATATTTAAGTTGAAGATTAAAAATGATTATTGGTAAGGCCCATTGTTAACGTCGCATTTACTACTTACGTCAGACATACAATCAAAATGTCAACTGAGCCACTTAATCGAGCTTGACTAGATTCTTGACTAGATTTATCGATTACCCCTCCATAAACGTCAACTGAAAAAAAACATGTTCACATGATCAATCTAGGCCAATACAAACTCAGACACACATCACCACCTTATAGGCACCATCTGTCAGACTTATGTAAGAGTGTTAAACATCCCCATCATTTCAAAATTTTGGTTGCAAAAGAGTATACGTACAATAAAACAAGTAGCATCTTTATAACACATTTGGTCAAAATATATCCTGTTTTCATATTCATAAAAAATATTCCAAAATCGTCTCTATAAAATCGCCAAGCCGTGTCGGTGCACAAACTGACGTTTTCACACCCATATTTTTAAATAGCAAACATTAACCAGTTTACTGTTTGTTTGTGACATTCAGCAGTCAACGCAGTTAAACATTAAATCAGTTTAATTTGCATTTTACCTCCTGCCGGCGAATGCAAATTAAAGATAAAAAAAAACAACTAACTCGATCAATTTATTTACAAATTATTGCACTTACATGGCCAGAATACTTAATCAAGTCTTTACGTCACTTATTTATCAAGTTATCGTATCGTTGCAATGTTGCTCAACTAATTTGCACAAAATCCAAGTAATTCTGTTCTACTTTTCTAAGCTAAGACTGTCAATAAAGATATTCTCTGACTTTATAGTCTACACTTCTATAAGATGCTATAAACCTTGTCAATTTTTGATTACGGACGTCAGCGTGACAGTTGAAAATAAAAATTGATGAAATATATTTTGTTTACTAATTAAAGTATTAATTTATGGAATTTACTCTAGATTTGTTTATAAAATCGTTTAATGTGGATATTAGTTTCGCATTGAGATTTTTATAAAGCGGAAAAGACGTTTCTAAATTATACTGTTAACTGGTTATCGCTGAAGGGAGCTTTATGATGTATAAACAAACAGACATGGGATAGTGGATCGTATTGAATGAATAATGTCGCATTTTTTTGGGTCGTTAAGGAATATTTGTAGCGGTAGTTTTTAACTTATATATTTATTTTTAAACCAAAGATTCACCGAATTATGGGACTTTGACTAAAGGAAGGGGTGTGCAGTTATTTTTAAAAGCAACGATAACAAAAAAAAATTACCCGTTTCTTTAATTTTATTGGGGAATATAATTAAAACTTTTAGCGGGTTCCGGTTATAGGGTGTTAAATCTGGACGGCATTGCGAATATTTTTAAAACTTGCTTCTGAACGGGTTTAATACAAAGATACAATACAAAATGTTGCTCCAGCTAATGGAAGTATATCAATATCCTGCGAGATTTGACATCAGCAAAGCTTACGTGACTTTGTTAACGATTTTGCGGTTGTTTTTGCGTTTTGTTTTTAGTTGTATTGATTGGTGAACTCTTTTGAACTTAAGATGTCCATTTAAAAGAAGAAATAAATGAGCTAGTTGAGGCACGAACCAGAAATAGCTGAAAATGTTGAAGACTTTCTTGCCAAGTTGAGACACGAACCAGTAATCAAGAAGAACATTCTGAACACTTCCTTTCAAAAGTAAAAACATTTAGTAAACGCTTACGCATCATGCGTACTGTCATTCAAGGTGATCGCTATATTAGCCCCTTTCAGTCATGACCATGACGCTTTTTTGACGTAAATTAATATACGATATAGCGATACGTTTTCGATGCTTTTTTGACGGCCTTTTGAACACATTAAGAGACAATTCTTCACCTCCTATGCACGTGCCCAGCCCTTTCCGCTCGCAGAAAACTCCGCTACTGCAAGTGTGAGTTGCCTCTAACGCTTCATTCTCAGATCATGCTGGTTGTGAGATCATTTAATCCTATGGTATCACAATCGGTCTCCTTTGGCCTAACTGAGACTGCACGTACTGCGGCCTGCCACCTAACCTAGGCAATACACTTCTAACAAATGTAAGTAAGAAGGAGACGATACATCAACGATCGTGAGAGACTACACATTGTATCGATCGTTTTTAAAATCAAATATAAACTCCAATCCTTATAAAAGTGTAGTCTTAAAGGAGATGCAACATCAACGACATTGCTAGAACTTGTCAATAAAATCTGAGCTTGTTTTGAAGGCAACCAACGATCAATGATTGTGCTGCCCATATTGAAGGAGAACAAGACATTAGCCAAAACCGATCAATTTGCATAGGTTGTCTAACACATTTTGCAGCAAATTGCGTTGAATGAAAGCCAATATCAACGAATACAAAAAGATCATTCTTTTCTAGGCCAAGTTAAAAGCCTGATCTACGAAGATAATATATTTGGGTGTAGCCAGCTTTAGAGAAGATTCAAGATCAACGATCGCACTAAGCATTTGCCGATCATTTCAAATTTTTAGATCTAAAAGATCAACGATCTTGAATGGCTAGAAATTTGCAGATAGTTTCATTTCAATCGGATCTGCGTAGATAACAAATTTGGCAGTAGCCCTGTGTTGGAGTTTATCCGACTTAAACGATCGTACTTGACTAGTTTTTGTTAAGTTCATCAACCAAAAACTATCGTTTTAAAGATAAATTCGATGTGCGTATTGACACTGTAAACAAAATTTGATCCTGCCTACTATATGCATCAAAGGAAATCTACGATCAGTGATCGTGTTGATCATTTAGGATAATCCGACTGAGAAACTCGAATTGATGTTGCAAAAACAGTTCTTCTTCTCAAATGCAAATCCCTTACAGCAGTCACCACGCGGAAAGATATTATCATTTCGAAGATCATCTCAAATCCCCGGCACAAATAACTTGACATGACAACTGTAATTTGTTTTAGACTCTTCTAGATTAATCTGTCATTCACAACGAAGATTGGCCCATATTCTCGCACAACTACAACAATGTCCATGAACACGAGATAATTTCGACCTTGCCAATAAAAAAGAACAACCTATAACCAACAAAGAGTGCAAGTGTTCTAGTTTCAGACAGTAAACAAAATCACATGGCCTGCTTTTCTACCTATATAGACGTCTCGATTGGGATGTCAATGACAAAACTCGATACCACTTCAAATCTCGAGCACCACTTGAAAGGTTCTTAATCTTCAGATACGTCAATAACCTAGGGTATCGAACCTCATTGAATTCCTTTCCATTTACTTAAGGAACACATTGTTCTTGACAAAACACATCGTTCTTGACAACAGGCACAACAATTAGGTACACCAAACAAATGTGTTTTTTTTTTTCTGTATCTCTAAAAAGTCAATGGGAATCAATTAGTCTGGACTTTGACTTCAAGCCGAACAACCACAGAAAAATTAAGAAAACAAAAAATTAAAGCAATCTTGAGTAAAATCTTATAAAATGATTCATCACGTTAACACCATTTGTCCAGCATCACATTGGGAATAAATCTTGCTAATTGATAAGCAACAAATTAGCAACAATTTTAATACACTTTTTGCGCACATCAAAAACTTACAGGAGTTCTTCCATTGTTGAAACTTGTGGTACAGAAAACACGAACAGATGAAAAATATCACCGTCACGATCAGTAACGTCAATATCACTCCAATCCAAATATCACTAACCACACGATTGTATTCGGCTTCGGTCATGCCGTTTGTGATTCGACTTATGGCCGGTGGCGTACTGCTGACGACACCACCACCACCGCCCGCACCGGTGTCCTCGCCACTTAGCCCACTAATGTTCTCATTGAATGCGATCTCTAGGCGCTTCCTTCCTAGATTCGTGAGATTCTCCAAATCCGAGTTTAGGCCAAGAGCCAACCGTTCCAGCTTACTTATTAGAATGGTGTAGTTCTGTGGTATATCGAGTGCCTGCAGCTCAATGCTGTTATCCTGGTATAGTTCAACTTTATCCATTTCGAAAATGCAGAAAAAAGAAGACCGAAAAAAAAACCCGCGCGGGAAATATGTATCTGAACGTAGAATGTATCTAGTCGCGAACTTGCGCGTATAGCGTCACGTTTATCACATAAAACAAATCAGAGTGGAGCACGTCTACTACACAACTCGGTCATTTTGTTAATAAGACGTTTGATTCGATCAAATCGTCGCGAAAGAGCACAACAGCCAGCGTTCGAGATAACAATAACAACAACCAATACCAGTATCAGACCAGCAGCAGAAGCAAGCAAGCAGTAGCAGAGCCCGGCGACAACTTGGTCTCCAATTCGAAAATAATAATAATAATTAAATTTGTAAACAAAAAACTAATACAAATGCCCCTCACACATATATGGATGGTGTGTGCGTTTTTTTTTATCGATCGTGATAATACGGTGACGGGGATAGCGCGGGTGACCTATAGATACAGGTGCTCGTGTATTGACAGTGGTAATTGCTTACTACTGGTTGCCTCCTTGAAATGCTTTTAGCGCGATTTCAAAAAGCAAATAGTACATTAGAATGCGTTCGCGTTTTGTTCGAACTTCAAGTATGATCGATGTTTTGTATCTACAATGTGTTACAGTATCTAGATTGAACGGGAAAAAATCGCTCATTCAAAAGAAAAACAACGTTGCGATCGGATGAGGGTCTCCTTTTCAATCTAAACCGATTTCGAGTAGAGTTTTGAAAGAATGTATTAGATAAAGTATAGGAATAGATACAAAAAAAAATGGTGTGTGATTGCAAATTTGTAAGTTGCTTGTTTGCTTTAGAAAATTTCATATTTATATCGAGATCGTGAACAGAAATAGCAAACAAAAAAGTGGTTGATCAAGATGAATAGCTAATATTGACAGAAGGTTAGTGGGTGTGTTGAGGAGGTGGGAGGCTGCGCTGGATGACATTTGTAGGTGATTTGCATAACCAAATTTGCAATAGCGAAAGCAGATTTTATACATCTTTATGGGTAAGGACTGCGTTTTAGGGTTATCCTAAAAGGAGTTCTTCAAATTACTGGTGCCCACATATCTGCTTAGAGTACAGATCATTTTGAAGATCGTCGATCGTGGTAGTTTACGTGTCACAAATTGCGCCTTTCCCTTTGTTATGAAGCGGTTGCTATGGATCTGTAGAGAGGTAGATTGGTAGACAGTTTTGGACAAACGATCTTGTCACGATCGGTCAAAATTGCCAAATGAGCCTTAAAAGAAGACTGATGAGCTCTATAAAATGTGGCATTTATTGGATGCGGAGAACTTAGGTGATAACCTAGCAATTGGAACAGAACACTTGTCAAACGATCTTGCTACACGATCGGTCGAAACTGCCAAATCGGCCTCCGCTACACCGAAGACTGATGAGGACTATAAATTGTGATCTTTATAGAATGCGAATAACTTGGGTGATAACATGACAATTACGGCAGACTTGTCAAACGATCTTGGTACACGATCGGTCAAAATTTCCAAATAAACCTTTACCACCATAAAGACTGGTAAGACCGATAAAATGTGATCTTTATAGAATGCGGAGAACTTAGGTGATCCTGGAAATTACGGCAGAGTACTTGTCAAAACGATCTTCTTACACGATCGGTCGAAATTGCTACACTGAAGACTGATAAGCCCTATAAAATGTGATCTTTATAAAATACGAAGAACTTAGGTGGTAACATGACAATTACTGCAGACTTGTCCAACGATCTTGGTACACGATCGGTCAAAACTACCAAATAAACCTCCACTACACTGAAGACTGATGAGCCCAATAAAATGTGGTTTTTATAGAACGCAGAGAACTGAGGTGGAAACCTAGAAATTGCATCAGAATACTTGTCAAACGATCTTGGTACACGATCGGTCGAAATTGCCATAACTACCTCTACCTCCATTATCCTGAAGATTGATGTACCTGCAAAATGGCAGAAAGGCAGCAGACAAGAGGTAGCCTGACAATTGTGACAGCATCGAAACTCATTCCATCCAGACTCGAAACGCCTTCCAAAGTAAGTCCGACTAATGTGAATGAAGATCACCGATCAACCTGTAAAACAAGTCACGTTGATGCTAAAATAACACCACAGTGACCTTCGTTATGATGGAGGCTTAAAAAGCTGATAAGATTCAGTCTCTTTAAGACTGAAAAAAAAGGATTAGGAAGAGCTTGATAATCGAAAAATATTGCAAACGATCTTCTTCCACTGTCAGTATGGCTTTGTTTTCACACTACTCTTAAGCCCTAAGGCTTGATTGTTTTGAAAGATAGGGTGGATAGTGGCCTATTGGGATCGGGATAAAACTAGCCCTTAACCATTAATATATTGTCCAATCTAGAAATACTCTGAATGACAGGCACGACACAGTGCGTCTAAGTAGTTAGTGTGTTTGGCTACTGAGTGAGGGTGTTGGGTCTCAGGTTTGATTACCGAAAAAAAAACACATTTTTCCCGGGCGCCACCTCTAGCGAAGCCCTGACAAACATTCGAGAATATAATTGTTCTGAGAATAGCTGCTCAATTCAGTCGTTCGCACTCGGCGTCAAATTCTAGACCTCTTCTGTCTAAAATGTTGACATTTCTTGCTTGAAGATGATCAGTAAGAGTACCTCTCCTAGTGCGTCAAAGACGATTGCTTGTCAACAACTATGAACTGAAATTTGTCAAATTTCAGACCTCTTCTGTCTAAAATGTTGACATTTCTTGCTTGAAGATGGTTAGTAGGAGTAATGCGTCAAAGACGATTGCTTGTCAACAACTTTGAACTGGAATTTGACAATGAATTTTGATTGGTGATAAATTTATTTCCTTACATTAGGTAAGGTGGATAAACATGTGGTCGAAGATTTTCCTAACAGGTACTGCGAGGCTTTAGTTTACTGTTACAGGTAATTGCGGAATTAAAAATGTGTAATTAGAGAATTTTGCCGTGCTGAAACGAATATTTCACACGAGCATTTAAAGGCGTTTGAACAATGCCAACCAATATGTCATCAACAATACACACACGAGCTTTGTTGTTGGTGAAGCCCTATTAATCTATACAAAAATACACAGCTATTTGCCAATGTCATTCATGATCCATGTCATGTGCTCGAAACATGCATTAGTTAAAGGCATTAAGTGGGTTGTGAAATACATATAAAGCTTTCTCGCTAAAATTGTGCGCAAATTAGGTGTTAATTTACTGGTGGTATAAAGTCAAGAGGTAAAGAAAACCACCAAGACCGCAAAAATCAGGTTTGGGTTGACAACTTCATTTGAGTATATTTGTACTGATGGAAGCTATGAGTTTGACAGAACAATTTACTACTAAACTAGTTGTGTGACGTTTTCCAAGTGATCTGCAGATCTCTAAAACTAAGGTATTACAATGATGGCTGCAAATTGAAGAAATGCGTCTTTCGCTGGGTTGGAGAACAAAAAATATATAAACTACGAAAATAATCCAATGTAAGAGTACACAGATCTTGGTACTGCAAGATCACTTAGTCATTAGTCATAAGAATGCATTTTTTAAAAAAATCTTCGTATCATAAAACTGATATTGAATATATCCAATATCTAAAAAAATTGACAGTATAAACTGTAAATCACTATAATCACGATTGTTTATAACATTTAACACGATCGCGGTTTCATTTGAATCTACTGAGCCTCTTCCCCTTTCCGCCTATACAATGTCAGTGAAGACGTTGTGTCTGACGATACACCCTATAGATCGATCACTGATCACATTTCGCACGATCTGTTCAAATATAGATCACGAACTCAGTGCATTTGTTTCCGATTTCAATTAGCTGGTGTATATCATATTAAAATCACATCTAGCTGTGATAAATTAACATCGTTGATCTTTGGGTCCTTAAGAATGATCCCTGTGGTATAAGATCGTTTGCGGTTTATATACCCTCATGACTGCTAAATAGATCAACACTTTGAATGACTTATCTATCGATCATCAAACTTTTTTTGAATAATGAAATATTTTTACTAGTAGTGCTTTTTTATATAAAGCGAATATTTAACGATCAGTGATCAGCATTTTTTTAAAATACGATTATGAATATTTTGAGCTTGGAACATAATTTAAAAAAATCGAAGATTTTGTGTAACTTTGTTTAGCTCAATGTTGGACAGACTTTCTAACTTATCTAAGAACTAGATACCAAAAGTCCTCAAACTAGTGATCTTATAAAAGCTGAGCAAATAGGTGGAAGCGAAACGGAATCTGTTTCCATTCATTTGCACAGCTTTTTCTATAATTCTTCAGCGTCCGTAGTGGCTATTTCGCAACACAATTAACCACTGGCTTAACCACCGGTTTAGTTCCATCTTTGTCATCGAAGAAGAACTGAAAAATAATGTCCCACTCTGGGTTTAAGAAAATCAATTTTTTATTTCTGGAACTGACCTTAAAATGAGAAGAAAAAAGAATAAGTAGAAAATCATTTCTAATCCCGACATGAGGCAAATTACTGGAATATTTTTAATTTAAAATTTTTTTTTCTTAAATCGAGCAGAACTAAATTTCAGCAACAAAAAAAAAAAAAAAGAGATTTGTTGGCAAAGACTGGTGATCACAAGTGATTTGCCATAAATAAATATTTTTTAATTATTCAATGATTTTATCTGAGTATCTGAACCTTAGAAATCTTGTTATAAATTAAGGATTTAGTCTTTAATCGAGCAAATTTAGTTCAAAGGAAAAGTCATGCAATTTTACAAAATACAACAGTGTTTCTTAATAATTTAAGAAGAAAAAGAAATGCTTAAAGTTAAACGAACAGTTTAAAGTTTACATGAATATTTTATTGCTTAGTTTAAGAAATAAAGGGAAAATGCGATTAAATTAAAATTGATTTACAAATAAATTTTCTTCTTCTTAATTTAAGAAGCTAAATAGTTTTCTGTAAGAATTTTAATTATTTCCTTGACAAACAATCAGGAAGTTTGTTTTACAAGAGGTCCTCAAAAGTTTGTATTTCATATGCTAAACCCTTAACAAAAAACTCCCGCAGTAGTCTGACAATGTTTAAGTGTCCAATTCTTAAGAAATGCCGATTCTCTTAAGTACACCGTTCTACGATATCTTGGACGGTCTGTCTATCTGTTATAAAAGTTCGTATTTCAAAAGTTAAGACCTTAATTAGGTCCTCTAATGGCCTCACCACAAAAATAATTTTGGCGGTATACTCAGCGGAGTTTTTTCTTACATATATATTCAGTCCTTTCAAGTTAGATTGCTTCATTTCACGGAATATTCACAAATCTTTGCAGCCAATGCAAATTATTTTAATAATGGGAACAACCTAGCTAGCCGTAGCTTCTCACAACCGCTCATAGGTTACCTAAGTATAGGTAGCTCAAGTGCTTCGCTGATAGTGTGACATTGGACTTGGCTTAGGAACAATGAAACAGGTGTTGTGACATAACCCGTAGTCTACGACACGCTATCGACATTAAAGATAAAAAAGATCGAAGATTCTAGCATTTTATAATAGAAAGCAAATCCGAGTGTTCGGCGGACTACAATATTGGGAACATGGCTAAAAGACGAGTTATCTTAACGAAAAACTCCTGCAGAATGCCTGAAATATCTCTGACACTGTTCAGCCCTTAACGCCGATTCTCTTAAGTGCATGGTTCTACTTAGACGATCTACAAAATGTTGATTTATTAACAGATCCTAAAATGCTAGTTGCATCATTTAGAGTTGACAACAAAATCTGTAGACATTAATACTTACTTACTTACTTATCGGGCTCCCGACCCGTGAAGAGTCTCTGCCTGAGACACTGCAGCCTTCCATCCTCTACGATCCCGGGCACGCTGCTTCCAATTGTCCAGACCAAGCGCTCTGGCATCCGCGATGGCTTGGTCTTTGAAACGGAGGTTCGGTCTTCCTTGTCTTCTCGAACCTGGGGGCTGGGATTCGAAGACCCTCTTGGCTGGAGCATTATTGTCCATTCGCTCGATGTGGCCGAGCCAATGTAGTCGACGTGTTTTAGCTTTTTGGACTACATCCACATCTTGGTACAGCTCATAGAGTTCGCGGTTGTATCTTCTCCTCCATTCGCCCTCCTCGCACACAGGACCAAAAATCCGCCGAAGTATTTTTCTTTCGAAGGAGCCCAGTATCAGCTCTCCCTTCTTGCTTATCGTCCAGCACTCGGCGCCATAAAGCAGAACTGGCAGGATAAGGGTTTTGTAGAGCACACATTTCGTCCTTCGAGTTAGGAGTTTTGAACCCAGTTGTTTTGCCAAACCGAAGTAGCAACGGTTTCCTAGGGTAATTCTTCGTCGGATCTCCACTAGGGTGTCATTCGTGGAGTTTACGTTTACTCCGAGGTAGGTGAACTCCTTAACCACCTCGAAATTGTTGCTATCAATAGTGACGTTTTGTCCTAGGCGGTGGACAGATGCTTGTTTGTTTGTTGATAGCATGTACTTAGTCTTGTCCTCATTTACTACAAGTCCAACGGATTTCGCCTGTTCTTCAATCGCCGTGAACGCTTCTATCACGGCACGCTGGGAGCGACCGATGATGTCAATATCGTCCGCATAGCCAAGCAGCTGGACGGACCTGTTGAAGATAGTGCCTTCCGTGTTGACACCTGCCCTGCGCACTATCTGCTCCAGTACGAGATTGAAGAAGTCGCATGATAGAGCGTCTCCTTGCCGAAATCCGGTGCATGTTTGAAAAAGTTCGGAAGAGCTGCTTCCAAACTGCACGTTGCAGCGCGTGTTTTCCAGCGTCACGCGACACAGCTGAATCAGTTTTGCCGGGATTCCAAATTCGGCCATCGCCATATAGAGCTCCTGACGATGTATGCTATCATACGCGGCTTTGAAGTCGATGAATAGGTGGTGAGTTTCGACTTGAAATTCGTTGGTCTTTTCCAAGATTTGCCTTAGTGTGAAAATTTGGTCTATAGTCGATCTGCCGGGCCGGAAGCCACACTGGTACGTGCCGATTAGTGTGTTGCAGAACGGTTTTAGACGTTCACACAGTACGTTGGATAGGATCTTGTATGCGACATTTAGCAAGGATATGCCTCGATAGTTCTTGCAAGACATAGGATCGCCTTTTTTGTAGATGGGGCATATGGAGCTGATAGTCCAGTCATCGGGCATGTTTTCTTCCACCCATACTTGGTTGATGATTCGGTGCATGCTCCCTACCAAAACATCACCACCGTATTTAAAGAGCTCCGCTGGTAGACCATCAGAACCTGCGGCCTTGTTGTTCTTAAGCTTTTTTATAGCTAAGCCAACTTCTTCTATACTAGGTGGTGGAACTAGTTCTTCATTGACTGGACGTGGGTTCTCTTCTTGCCCTATCACTCTCTCTATATGATGCCCATTAAGCAGCTGCTGGAAATGCTGCTTAAACACATCTACTATTCCCTGCGCTTCGGTGACTAGGTTCCCTTCGCTATCTCGAAGAGCCTGCGTTCCGGTTTTGTAGCCAGCAGCCAGTTGCTTAGCTTTTTTATAAAACCTCCGGATGTTATTACGATCGCGCGACTCTTCGATCTCCTTGAGCTGGGAAGCTGTGTAAGCCCTCTTCTTTCTACGCAGGATCTTCTTTTCCTCCCTTCTCCTGGCTCGATACTCTTCTCTCGCTGCCCTTGTTTTGCGCTGCAGCGCTTTCTTGTGTGCATCTTCTGTCACCTTTTTCCTGTACACGCATTCATCATCATACCACGGGCTCTTTCTCTGGGGTGGCTGGTACCCTACGGTGGTTTCGGCTACCTCTTTGATGATGTCGCGATACTGGCACCACTCATTGTTGGCGTTTGTGGTAGGTGAGTGCACAGAGGAGAGTTTCATACTCAGGCGCTCGCTGTAGGCTCTGGCTACTCCAGGTGTGCTAAGGCGTCCAACGTCGAATTTCTTCTTCTGGGCAGTTCGCAGCTTCTTTTCGTTGGACAGTCGAGCTCTGAATTTAGCCGCAACAAGAAAATGGTCAGAGTCGACGTTTGCCCCTCGGAATGTGTGCACGTCGAGGATGTTGGATGCGTGCCTCGCATCGATTAGCACATGGTCGATTTGGTTGGCGGTTCGACCGTCTGGAGAGCGCCAGGTTGCTGTGTGGATCCTTAGCCTTGGAAACCTAGTGCTACTTATCACCGTATTACGAGCTGCTGCAAAATCGATTAGTCGGTAGCCGTTGTCTGTTGTCATTTCGTGGATTCTGTGCTTACCAACTAAACCGCCAAAGATGTTTTCCTTTCCGACTTTAGCATTGAAATTCCCGAGTACAACTTTTACATCATACTCCGGACAGGCTCCGTAGGCTCCATCCAGGAGGTCATAAAACTCCTCCTTGATGGGATCTTCAGCCTCGTCGGTAGGGGCGTGTGCACATATTAGGCTTATGTTTTGGAAAGTAGCTTTGATGCGGATCACAGAAAGGCGATCACTTATCGGCTTGAAGTCAATAACTTTTGTCCTAAGCCGATTTCCCACGACGAATCCGCATCCTAATACATGCAGCCTTTTGTTGCAGCTGTAATAAATGTCGCAATCTTTTCTTTTCATCATGCCTGATCCTATCCATCGTATCTCCTGGATCGCGGTAATGTCTGCCTTGTACCGCGTGAGGACAGACTCAAGTTTTTGAGTGGCACCTGGGGTGTAGAGTGTTCTTACATTCCAGGTACATACTCTTAAATCATAGTCCATTGACGTTCCGGGTCTGGTTGCCATTTGAGGAGTTCCGTTATCCGAGGCTGGTTGCGTCTCTCTCATAACTATTTAGTTTTTTCCATGGTCGGGAAGTTACCCCGACGGCACAACCCCCAACCTGGAGGACCAGGCCCTGTTTTGACCCTAGGACAGCGGGTCGGATATTTCGATGTCAGTAACCCAATTTTGGGATATGAGCGCTGCCGTTGACCCGTTTAGGGTTCGTCCGCCACCAACTCTTTTCCAACACCCTGGCTCAGTATTGGAGATCCCCATAGACCTGGTATCCAAATATGTCGAAGCAGCTCATACAGGGATTACACTTTAGTTCGACCTGACCGGAACTGAAGACGCCACCGTTGATTCCATCTAGGGAATTCATCCGCTGCCGCCTGAAACAAGAGGAAGTGTCTTAGTGCGTAGACACTCCTCCCCCCCTCTCTCGTTCGCTGCCACCAACGACCTTCCACAGGGGTTGGTTACCCCATCTCCAGTCGAGGTACTAGGCACCCACCAGTCACCAACGTGGAGGTGAGAGTAGGAGTTGATAGTAAGAGGCTAGAGTGGGAACGCTTGTGTTCTCATATAATCGCATCACTACCCTTAAACCGGCGTAGACATTAATACTTGCATTTAAAACAAAAATTCAGAAAGTTGCTCTCCATTCACACCGCTTGTACCTATCTACTGTAGGTATTTCTAAACAACGTCAATTTAACAAAAAATCTTAAAAACAACATTCTTTTCATAGTATCTGATAAATTTCAAATCGCTCACGTCCGAAAAACATCAACACAGAAATCAACCACATGAAACCACTCACCACCATTTATCTGACAGTTTGCTTACGTCATTTACGTCATGTGTGGCGCAGTTCGAAACCACTCATTAATCTAGCTGATAGTGCACAAATTAACAACAACTGATTTCTTCGTTCAACAAAATGCATGCTTTTCCTGGCAATAGATGTCGATAGTGTCAAGCGTGCAATTCTTCTGATTGGTAACATGTTCGAATTTTCGAAATAGACATCTTATCAGTCACATTTTTGTTTCCAATCAGTTTCGAAATGATTACAATAGCAGTGCGCCATCTATTGCACAGACTTGCAAGTTGGATGCGATAAAAATCACATCAATCACTTTCTATTTTCAGATGATTTCGCTATCAAGTAGACACTTCAAGATCAACAGAAATAAGTAAGAAAACGATAACAAATTGCATGACACGAACGATAAGAATAGGGCAATCACCATCTTGGCAATCGCCATTCAACTACAAACGCGTTGAACAGTCATAAATGAGACTGGTCTTATAATAGGGGAATTCCTAGGTTGCCCTTCTGCAGTGTGCATGCCCAAGAGAAGGCACAACATTTTGTTAACAAATATTTGAAATTCCAAACCGATGATGGGTTGTTGAATACAATTAAACAGAGTGGAGGCGAATAAATTAGCCGCTGTATCAACTACCTGAGTAAGTTGTAATGTCTACAATTAGGTAGACTACTTGCTCAGATAAGCGCCATTTATGCAAGAGATTATTATTTTTATAACAATCAATTTAGCTATCTAGGTTGATGTAATTTTTTTCTGATAAAATATTTTTAATTTTTATAGAAAATGCGTATATAAATTCTGATTTGTGACAAGTGAGAAACAGCAGGCCGTTTATACCTATAACCTGTGTAAATAATTGGCGAAGATTCCTTTACTGATTTACAACAGAGGTAAGAAAAATAGACTAGTTGTCTCGCAAACGCATAAATTAAAAACGCGTTGTGCATAATTCATAAGACTCACGTTATGAAGTTTGTGTTATATATTTATACGTAGTAAAAAGTATACGAGGTACGAAAAAAAAAAAAAAAAAATAGGTAGATATGGCTACACTGGATATTGACAATAACAGTGTTTTTTTTAGCGTCAACTGGCTTCTTTTTGGTTTCCATTATGAAACTGTCAAAATAGAGAATTAGGGTCCATAAAAAAACAATAACAAAAGAGAACATCAAGTGCTTCATTTTTGGCGGGTTAGTTGGTAAGCAGAGAATCGACGAAACCACAACAGACAACGGCTTCCGACAAACAGATTTTGCAGCAGTTCATAATACGGTGATAAGTAGGAATAGGTTTCCAAAGCTCAGCATCCACACCAGCAACCTCATGCTTTCCAGACGGCCAAACCGCCAACCAAATCGACCATGTGCTAATCGATGTGAGGCATACGCATCTAACATCCTCGACATGCACACATTCCGAGGGGCAAACGTCGACTTTGACAGTTTTCTTATCGCGGCTAAATTCAGAGCTCGACTGTCCAACGAGAGGAAGCTGCGAACTGCCCAGAAGAAAAAATTCCACGTTGGACGCCTTAGTACACCTTGAGTAGCCAGAGCCTACAGGGAGCGCCTGAGTATGAAACTCTCCTCTGTGCACTCACCTACCACAGACGCCAATAATTAGTGGTGCCAGTATCGCGATATCAAGGAGGTAGCCGAAACCACTAGAGGGTACCAGCCATCCCAGAGAAATAGCCCGTGGTAAGATGAATGTGTGTACAGGAAAAAGTTCACAGATGATGCACACGAGAAAACGTTTCGTAGCGCGAAACAAGGGCAGCGAGAGAAGAGAGGAAAAGAAGATACTGCGTAGAAAGAAGAGGGCTTACGCAGCTTCTCAGCTTAATTAGATCGGAAAGTCGTACGATCGTAAGCTAGGAGTGGCATGCCCAACAGCGTAATACCACTGCCATTTGCTGGTTGATTGGGTGCGGTTCACGGAGCAGCCAACGCTGTCGTCTTTCCGCTATTTGTGTTGCTGAGTTTGGCTGGCCACTTTACCAGATGAAGATACAGAAGTGGCTTTCACTCCGACTTTAGGGGTACCGCTATCAGTCTCAGGATTCTTGTCGGTGCTCTTGAGAATCAACCGAATCGGTATGATACCTTCCCCTTAAGTTCTAGGAATTTGGCCATGGATGCGTCATCAATTGCGAGCACCAGGTAAAGGAGTGCACCATCCTTACCCCTTTTCATTCTTTTTTGATTCTGATATGTTGAAAGTTGGAGCGCATCCATCCAGCGGTAGAACATTCCGCGCAGACAAACAAAAGCCACCCCGACTTTCAGATGCGAGCCTGAGAACTTCGGCCAAACGCCACAGTTTGGCCGAAGTTGACAACTCGATTGAGGTGTCAATAACCGCCTCTTGTACGAGAGCCATTTGCTCCGAAGAGAGTGGTTGGTTAGTTAAGTCGGTCGAAACGATACCTAACCTAACTAGGCTTGCCACCTGGCTAAAGGTGGGTGCCTCAGGTATCGGACCTTTGTTGACCTTCTTGGTGGCCAATGCTGGGGGAGTGTAATCTTCCGATCTCACTTGTTTGCCATTTGGTCTTTTATCTTGAGCGGCTTTGGCTAGGATGAGAGCACTTTCTCTGTCTATGCTACTCCGCAAGGAACTTTTGAGCCGTTTGTTCTGTTAGGTTGCGAGATAGCAGGCCGAGAAGTTTTGGTCGTAAGCTCTATAGTACAAGGGTTGTTGACCATCGAGAGCCCAATGGCTACACGATCTGTTTGCTCTTCTGGTTGCCCAACAGCAAGACCAGATGTTGATGCGATTACAGAGGCATTAGTCTATAAATTTTTATTAATTTGGCTTAAAATATCGATCCCACGAGTATCCGGGAAAGAAGCATCACCCATGCCGGAGCCTTGTACATCATAGGAAGGCTGGTTAAAAACTGAAGGTCGCCGGGTATTCGAAATCCGCATATTAGCGACTCAGCACTCTCTTAGTCACGCATCCCTCAGCATATGCTGTTCCACCTTGGATTTGATTTGATAATGCGGTTTACTCCCCGCTTGAGGAGTATTCGGGATACTCCAATTCTACATGTCCTATAGCCACCTTAGTCGATTGATATACGGTCTATAACGCTATACAACTCGTAGAGCAAGCTGTAAAGTGTCCTCCTTCTAAGCACGAAAATCACTCGAAGAATTTTGCATTCAAAATAACCATAGGAAGATCTTCATCCGTCTTTTGCTAACTAACGTCCATGCATCCGCGCCATAGAGCAGGACTGGGATGACGAGGGTCACTCGATTTTATAAAGAGTCTCTTTTAGTGTTTCTTGACAAGGCCTTACTAGTCAGTTGCTTCTTTGGGCCAAAGAATCTGCGGTTAGCAAGAGTGTAACTCTTCGTTTAATTTCTGCGGTGGTAGCTATCATTGTCAGAGTTTATAGCAAAGCCGAGGTAGACAAAGTCCTTATAACCACCTCAAAGTTGTAGCTGTCTATTGTGACATTCTGTCGATATTGTGGATTGATTGCAAAACCTCCTCTGTCTATCTACTATTAAAAGGATACATCTAAAGCAAGGTACTAGCCATATGATCCACTGCAGCTCTTTCCATTGTTTTTTTTTTGTTTTTAAGAAATGAGGTTAGACTGGCCAATCTGAAGGACTGTTTTTTAGACGGAAGACCATAAATTTGTCTCCCTCAATGTCTTAGCCTACTGCTAGGCCAGAAGTTCCGTCGGACGCAATAATATTTTCAATGAAGCTCTTGACCATCAAACGGTTGAAAAGTTTGCCGGGAAACGTTCTCTTTGTCGCTTTTTGCCCAGATACAAGTTTGTTCCATCTTTTACGCACTTTAGTCTGATTTACATTCCACTCATGTTTGTTTGTTTAAAAGAGTTAACAACTCTGAATATCGACAGAAAAGCTTCCCATTATAACTACATGCTAATTTAGCAGTACGTCTCGACTCTCGAATAACAGTCGATTCTTGATATCGGAGATATCACTAACTACTGATAAATGATTGGCACATAAATTTGTTGATGCGATCCAAAATGATTTATCCTAACAATTTAGATAAACACACCGAAGTTGGGATTGAGATGGGATTCCTTAAAAAAATAAATTATTTTCGTTGCGATTGCAAATTTAAACATTAAATTGCACGATCGACTGTAATATATTTTTTATTTAGATATATTAATTGAACAAATAAAATTATCGATCTGTTTATCGGAGGGGGATCACTCGAGCGCAACGACGACATTTCACAGACACTCAATCTGAACGCAGTATGATAACGGATTAGACAAACAAGGATACAACGTGTAAATGGTTTTTTTTTGTGTTCCTGTTACCTCTCGCGAACGTCTGACAAAGTATAACTGTCCTGAAAAAGCTTCTCAATTCAGCCGTTCGGACTCGGCATAAAATTGCAGGTCCCTTCCATTCGTCCCAAAAATAGAAACTCACACAAACGAATGGTTGCGAGAAGCTAGGCCTAGGGTGTCTACCCACCTGTTGCGCCACCTATTTATTTTTTGTTACCCCGAGATCTGTTGAAAGCGACATCCTACGTCAGTATTAAGATGAACCGCATTTGAATGTTGTGGCTCTTTGGTCTCTCTTTTCAATTTGTCATTAAGTGAAATTCCATGACGAAGGCGAATCCCATCTCATCATTTATCAAATTAAATTATTGATATTTCAAGGATTTCGCTTCAGCTCGAGCATAATGTCCTCGCACCTGGGAAAATATTAAACATTCTCAACAACACCTACGACCGATGGGACGCCCACCAACCGAGGAGGAGAGATCGTTTGCAAGTAGCTCTGCGGTAGGTTCGCGTTGGCATTTTAATGTCTTTTTAAAAAATTGCTAATATTCATATTGCTTGCTCCTTTGTCATGCCGCACACGAAGACTGCGTTAAAAAGCCAACAAAATCCATTTGCCGCATGTAAAACTCGACCTAGTCTACAATGCAGAGTGTCGATGGATGGTAAATGCTGATGATGATGACGATGATGATGGTGGTCGTGGTGGTGGTAGTTCCTTACTTCCTTGTGGTATGTTATTAGGTGTCATTTTGCATTCCATGTCACGTCAAATGAAAATCTATTTTCATTATAATGTCAAAATGGTATCATCAATCAAAATTTGCAACGCAATGCTGAAGAAGCACCAAGAAAGTGTATAACAAGTATGGAGCTACCTACACCTACACGTGGAGAAGAGTGGTGCGGTGTTGGGTCCTGAAAGCAATTATTTAGGTGTAAGACAAATCGTGTTGGTTTTTTTTTAAAAATGTGCTCGAAGGTCATTTAAAATTTGACATCTGAATTGTCAACAACATTTTAGGCTTAAACCCAGGATGAGATGGTGAGATTAAGTCCATAATCTATGGGGATTGCTCATGATGATTTAGAGTCGAAGTGACTTTTGTTGGTCATTGTAAGCTCTGTTTGCGAAATTTATTTGTGGAACATGTTTCCATGTGTGTGATCGCACACGTGACACCCAGAAATCGGAAGGATTAAGTGAATTCGTTTAAAGATACGACAGCCGTGCCACCAGAAAACGCATATACGCATTTACCTACTTTGATGGCGCTACAGTCCGGGGTGGACATGGGCCTCAACCAACACGCCTCTCCAGTTAGCACAATCTTTGGCTAACCGCCTCCAGTTGCGCGCGCACTCCAAGTTGGTTGAGGTCCCCTTCCACTTGTGCGCGCCACCTAAGGCGAGGTCTTCCTCTACTGCGTTGTCCCTCCGGGTTGGAATCGAAGAGAAGAATCGTGGTTGGGTGAGTATGAATCGGGCAGGCGCTGATTGGCATCAACCTGAAAGTGCCCAGCTGTTGTCACTTTTCATACATATCAATTGTGCTTATTTTACCTCCGCGTAGTAACCACCGGATATTGGTCTCGCCCACCCGGGCTGGACTTGCTAAACTTATAAGCGCGAGTGTTGAACACGAAGAAAATAGCAACACGATAATGCTCTGTCGGAATGACTGACTGAACGAGTCTCAGAGGTTTTACATGAGCCCCTCAGAAAAAGCACATACAGCGGATGAATCCACAAGATTGAATCAACGGCGTTGTCAACAGTCGAGATGGCAGATACCTTGCGTGAGCTTCTCTGACATATTTGGAGCAAAGGTCTGAAAGGATTTTCAGCACTAGTCAGGGTGTTGAACTAGAGATGGTGGCGGCTGAACCCTTTATGGGCCAACGACAGAATTCATATCCCCGAAGTGGGTTACTGACAACGGAATATCCGATCCGCTGTCCTAGGGTCATTTTTAGGGCCTGGTCCTCCAGGTTGGGGGTTGTGCGTGGGGCTAACTACCCAATCACAGAAAAAAAAATGAAAGGTTACGAAGCAACCAAAAGCCTCGGATACGGATGGATTTACTGTGGACGACCCTGCAAAACGAAAAAAGGCGGTATACATTTGGGTGTGGATTAATTATAAGTGAGAGACTTTGTCAAAAAGTCTTGAGTTTTTAGCGCGTGAGTAAAGGCTAAATTGCCTTCTTCAGCAACCTTATCCGCTCAATACTTTATAGAGAGACAGTACCTACTGATGTATGACAGAACCAAAATATGTTTTCACGTTGCGATCGATGAATAATAAAGAGATTTTTAGACAGAAAAGCCTCGGGACCCGACAACATCCTTAACAATGTTTTTAAGACAGCAAATAAGATCGGATATATTTGTCGACATTTACAACTCGTACCTCTAAGAGAGGGAAGATTTCCAAAAAAAAAAAACAATGAAAGTAACAAAGACTGGTGGAAAAAAAAACCACCAAACAAACCTTCATCGTATCGGCCACAGTGCACGCTAGAAGCTGTTGGAAAAATCCTGGAGCTTATTATTTGTAATCGACTGGAAACAGTAATAGAAGAAGTAGAACTGTAGACGGACTATCAGAGCAACAATATAGCTTTTGTAAGGCACGCTCTACTATAGACGCAGTGCAGGTGCTAGTGGAAACAACATCACAAAAGCGCTTGACGTTACGAACGCATTCCAAAGTGCCTACTAGAACTTACTAGACTATTTCATAACACCGTCGCGACGGTGGACTAAAGGGCTACAAGGTGAATGGTGGTATACCACAGGGATCCGTACTTGAACCACTTTTGTACAAGATAATGTATGACATTGCGTCTTAAGACCCTGAAGCGTCCAAAATTGAGGGTTTGGCGGATGACATCGTAGAGCAAATTTTCAATTTTCACTTGTCAATGAGTAAAAACTGAAAAGACTAAACGTATGCAACTAAATTGACGTGCGGCTTATACAGCACCTCGCTCATAACCCAGAAAATAATGCAATTGGCGGCCATGAAATTGAATCTAAGCCACACATCATGACCGAGGATGTCATTCAAAAAGCATCTGCCATAAGTCATAAGGCAGTAAATGCAAGCGCCGTTCTTGCACACATCATGTCTGACATCTGAGGACCAAGACACGACACAGTCGACGATAACTGTCAGTCAAAATAGCGACATCTATAATGCTACAATAACAACATCGAGCTAGAGTATCGAACGTGCTCAAAAAGCACAGAATGCTCCCTTTCGAAAAAGCACGGAAAGGGAGCATTCTGTGCTTTTTGAACAGAATTCAACGAGTTGGAGAAAATGAATCCCCATGATCTATTAGAAATCGAGCAGCAACGAAGTGACGCATGGTGCTATTCTATACCATCAAACATAAATACATGGCGATGGCGGTATATCCCACCGTTTCCTGCGGAAAATTCGCTCCCGCTTTCGAATTTTCACTTTGGTTTTAACAGACCTCAATACAAGATCAAACAAACTCAGATCTCTGAGATATCGAGAAGCTATATCAAAGGAAAGGCAAACTCCAGAAGCAGAATGGCAAGAACGCTGCAGTGTTTCTACAAAAAGATAGATGAACCTATACCAGCTTGGAGAGGTAGGCCATTATACAGGGTTTTTCAATAAGAGCGCTACAATAGTTTTTTTTTAAATTAAACAAAAACGGTTTTGGATATTAATGAAATTCTTTATTCCTGGTGAAAGTACGTTCGATGCCATTATCTATGGAACTTGATTTCTTTTTCCACCACGGGCACGCTTGCAGAAGTCCAGACGCTGAACCCAATTTTCGACGGTTTTCAAGCATAAATCAGCCGATACTGCTGCAATTTCACGTTCGATATTCGTACTAAGTTCATCAATCTTCGCTGGCTTGTTGGCATAGACTTGACGTAGCCCCACAGGAAATAGTCTAACGGCGTCAAATCGCACGACCGAGGCAGCCAAGCGACTGGACCATTTCGTGATATAACACGTTCTCCCAAATTGGTTTCCAATAAATTGATTGTGACATTCGCTGTGTGGTTTGTGGCGCCGTCCTGTTGGAACCACATGCTCTCCAAGTCCATATCATCCAATTGGGGCCAAAAATATTCGGTTATCATTGAACGGTAGCGATTCCCATTCACAGTAACGTGCCGGTCTTGATCATCACGGAAGAAGTACGGCCCAATGACGCCGCCGGCCCATAAACCACACCAAACCGTAATTTTTTCGGGATGCAATGATGACTCATGGAGTACGTGTGGATTGCTGCCTGACCAATACCGCATATTTTGTTTATTGACGAAGCCATTCAGCCAGAAATGAGCCTCATCATAAATAATTGGACGTAGCGCTCTTAACGTTGAGGCCACTGACTCCGAATTTCGGTAGTAAATTTTAATAATTTCGACTCGTTGTTGGCTCGTATATCTTTCCATCATGAAATGGCAAACCTTACTGAAGAGAAATGTCAAAAGAGCGGCAAGAAATTCGGCGTCGTTTGCTGTACCTGTCGCTCTACTTTTGTAGCGTCCCTGTTGAAAACCCCTAACACAGTTCCTAACGTGACATGGGTGCTTCAATGACGATAGCAATTGTATTTTTCCCAAAAAGCCTTCGTACAAATACATACTTCCATTCGCTGATGAAGCTGACATCGTTGACGGAACAGAGCTAAAACAATAGAGACGAATCGGATAGAACGTCACTGCAGATGGCTATGATCTTACGACTCCGCCATTAACTCTCTAGCAACGACATAAAATAAGGAATCGAGTGAAGATCTATACTTGTCCAGTAACTGATACTTTGACTTAAAATTTCAATTGAGCTTGAGTATGAGAAGTAGGTAGGTATACGACCAACGAAAAACCCTATAAGGAGATAGGGATATATCGTAAGACCGAGTTTTGCTCTATGCCGCACAAGCATGGATGTTAACGAAGACCCTGTTTTAAATGCAAAATTCTTGAAATAAATGGTCTGGCACCCCTATTTGCGTTGGCGTGCTTTCGATCCAGAAATTTAACAGCGAACTCTGCGAATCAGTCGTCTAGGACAGCTATAAGTATTGCGGTCTTCGATTCCTATACCCTACACCAAAATAGAGAAAACTCTTGCTCTATAGTTGGCATGGGGGAAGGGCACCTCAAGCAACTCTAACCTGAGCGCGGAACTGAAGGCAGATAGTCATCAAAGACCAAGCTAACTGGAGAGACGTTTTGATTATTGGAGTTTAAACTCACAACAGACTGCAGACTCCCACCTAAAGTATGTAAAACAGCCCACATGACATTGCACTGAGCCCATATTTTCGAGAGTTTAGGAAATAAGGCCCCAGTAAGTAATGGCCTAAGATCTAAATGAAATAAGGCCACGTAAGTGCGAAAAAAATTCCATAAGCACAGATATATGTAGGAAAGGTATGCTGCCCTCCCTGCCACCTTGTTGCACTGTAAGATTTAAAGTAGGTGAGACGTTGGGAAATAAGACCTCAAAGAACGAAATACTCCGAAATACTAAGACTCCAAAAAAATTAAATGGGTCCTAAATTCTAAAATAAAAACTTGTGGTTGTTTCGAATATACATTTTGTCGTTTAATTTAATTTTTATTTTGGGTCACTTTTTCCCAAGGTCTTACTTCCTACAGACTATTTTCGAAATGCTTTCTATAAGCCTCGAAGCTTACGCTCTCATACCACAGTTAAGTAAATCTTGTAGTACCTCCTTACATTGTGGTGGGTTGAAATGTGGAACAACTTTTTGTGGTCACATTGACGGAGGCTTGAAATCTTCTTTCTTCTTCTTTTTATTTTCTTCATATCGTATATTTGACTGAAGCTACAAATCTGAAAAGGGACCGCCCACGCAGATAATACTTATACCCCTTTTTGAATGGCAAACTGATCCTACCATATTATTCCATTTGCAATCGACATTAAAAAAAATTTCGTCGCCAATTCAGCGGAGATAATGTCCCGTCCCTATCGCAACCAAAGTACACATGCTGTCATTTCATTCACCAGACAATGTCAACTATCACCATCTGGTGCAGTAGCACCAGTAACTCCATCACTTCAAAAACTGACATCAAATCTGTCGCCTGTCCGTCGTCCTCCGACTACATTTAGCGATAAGAATATGTAATTTTTTTTATGCATATTTGTATGCAATCCTCCCTCGTGACAGATAAAAAAAAAAAGCAAAAAAAAAAAACACAAATCCATCAAAAATATTTATTTACCCAACGGAATTCACTGGGAATCTCTGTGCAGAACATACACACATTCCACACACAGTGTGATAAACCATGCCAGGGGTTATTCCTTTTTTTTTTTTTGGAGTTCGCATTCTTATCGCCTGGAAACAGTGATTTCAACATTCGCTCACATAACCCGGGTCAAGCGTGAATGGATCTTGCAATATCCACGGTACTCAAAAGGATGCGCATACAAATTCCCCAAGAATATTTTGCAGAGGGAAGGATAACGAAAGGAAGTAACAAAAAGTGATTGATAGACTCTGCCATGTTTGTACTTCACTCTTGACACAGCCACGGAGTATAGACGACGAAGATGATGATGGTTGAGGGAACTGGTACTGGTATCCACCATACATACTGTGTAAAAATGTCCTTCATTGGGGAAGGGGAGTTCACAGGATGCTTTAAACTAGATTACATGATGATGAGACAAAGTGCGAGAACCAGAGAATATATTTCCCATCGCGTACCCTTGGCGCATTTTATCGCTCGCATACATCTGGGTTATAGTGCTCATACCATCCACCAAGGATAGCTGCGGCTAAAGGGTGCACTCAAGTGTTTACTTTGCGGTAGATGGATGAGAAAATGTGCTTGTTGTCTTAATATGCGTGCATAAGGGAAATATCCTGTGCAGTTTGACACAAATTCTATTGATAAAAACGCTCAAGAGTGCGGGGAATTTGGATCAAGGATAAGAGGATTCTCTTTCGAAATACGTAGATGAAAGATTCAAAACTTTCCCGGAATGAGAATTCTTTCCCAGGATACATATATAGGTCGTGCATGCCACAAGAGTTTACACAAAATCGCTCTAGTGGGTGGCTATAACAAGGACCCAAGTCAACACAATGACATTGGAGCTATTTAGTTTCATGTCGCCCCCGAAATTTCAGCGCAGTAAAATGTTGCCGTGTCCTGGGATATCCCTGAACTGTGCTACACGAAACAAATCGATTTCACTCTTTAATTTATTTAATCCTGTTCCAGTTTATGGTCGCCCATTTCAAAAAAAAATCCAACAGCCAGATGAAAGGACTCGATACAAACTCCAAATCGATATCTAATTGGATCAGGATGCACGGCTAGGCGAACAAATGTGTCTGTGTCCACCATTGATATTACATTTTACAAAATTTCTCAAAAAAGGACATCGCCCAATAAATTATTACCTGCCCAAGAGTTCCTCTAATCCTCTGTCAGATGGAAAACGGAGATTGTGTAGGTATAGTAGGCGCTCATTTCCTCACATCCATAACCGGAGGTAGCAATCCTCACACCAGATTCACGGTTCCTTTTTGATGATGATTTGCTTTGTTTGTCGTTATTGTCGAGCCAAATTTATCACCGGACATAATAGGATCATGAGTGTACCTTAATAGGCTTTAGAAATGTCAAAGCATTTCCGTTATTACCGTCAAATGGTTGGTGTGAAATTTTGGGTTTCATTTTCGTTGAATTGAATTTTTATTGTCAGACAAATTACAGGCGTATTCTCACAAGGAAGTGCATGAAATTTTGGTTGGAATCCAGTTGCGCGGAGATGCATTTAATCGCATTTATCGGAAGTGCCCAGGGATAATGGGAGATTTTAGTTTTTTTTTTCACTCGATAAAAAAGAATCGATGACAGTTTGACCTTTTGTTGATATTTTTATTTCATAAACTTCCTGTTGGGGTGTAGGAAAAGTAACGATTGGCGGTATTAAATAAATCTCTGTGAGAGTGACTGTGGAAGCAAATAATGGAAATATTAGACAATTATTGTCCATCTAAATCTAAAAAAAAAATGGTAAGCCGGACTTAATAAAATCAAAAAATGGGGTAGACTAGATCGGGAAGGCAAAACTTTTATGACTAAACATGCTAAACTTCTTAATCCCTTATTAAGTCCAGAAAGCCTGATAGTTTTTTAAAAAAATCGGCATCAAGTCCTACCCTAAGTTGTAAGCTGGGTAAGCATTGCAAGAAACATCTACTAACAAAACTAACAAGAGATAAGCAAAGAAAAAATTATTGGAAATTGGAGTTAGTCAATAGCATTGTCAATAATAATAAAGAGTGTCCCATAATTCAAGCAAAATTTGAATTTTGTGCCATTTAATAGTACAGTGATGCCAACGGAAAAAAATATAACAATGTGACAGCTGACAGTTCGGGGTTAGTAAAAATGGAGCGCTATACGAAAAAATAATACATTTTCATTGTTGAGCAATATTTTAAAAATAATGAAGAGTTGTTCGAACAAAATCATCTTCAGTGATGATGTTCAACTTGTTGCAAAACAAATGCATCCACGATAAGTGACTGTTTGCTATTGACCGCCAAGAGCGAGTAACCTTAGCTCAAGCCATCTTTGGGCCCTACTCTCTATTTCTTTCCGAAAGCCAATCCTATTCGAAATTGTTTTTCGTTTACTCAGTACCTATACCTAATACTTTCGATTTTACGTATTTCAATGCTCCAATTTGACATTTGGAGATTTTATTCCGCTTTTCGAAAATTTTACATTCGGAACGAATTACAGAGTAGGGCCCCTGAGACTGGACTACGAGGGAGGAAGAGGCAAATGCCTATCGCTTTTTATGGATTTTTATTTTAAGTCTTGAGTCTATATCAATAAGCATCAGACTCTTAAAGCCATCGAAGAGAATATGTATCAAGAATGCGAGGACCCAGACCCACCGCCTAAGATTCTGATGAAAAATGCCATAAATAGGACCCGAGTGGCCATCAATTCTGGCGGCGGCCACTTATTTGACATCATTTGCTCGACTTAATGGACAAAAATCGAAGTCAAACAAAAAAAATGTAAGTACCTAAATAAAATTTAAGAGCTGAACCACAGTTTTTCATTCATAAAAAAAAAATACAGCCAAAGAACATCTGACAACTTTTGCGCCACCTTGTGACATGACACATGAAGCAGAAGAGAATACTGTCATCGAAAGAAATATACAAGCAATTTCTAGGAGGGTACTTCACATATTCCCTATACGAATATGACAAAAATTCCTTTCAAATTAAAAATAGTTTAAAGCTTCCATGAGTATTATAGTTTAGTAGGACCTAGGACAGAGCAGGGGGTCTAGCACGTAACTTGATACAATCGAGTTCAGTCGATACAATCGAGCTCTGGCAGCACCTAATTTGTCTCAATCGATTATTCTCGATTGATTATCCTCGATTGAGACAAATTAAGTGTTGCCAGAGAACTCGATTGTATCGACTGAACTCGATTGTAGTAAGTTACGTGCTAGATCCCCAGACTCCGTATCCGTCTGGTGGAACAGAGTTTTTAAAAATTGCCACCTAACCTAACCTAATAGAGATGAGATACCAAATCTAGAGCTTTTAGATACAATCCACATAGAACTAGACCGTAGACTCCTCCCACATAACTGAGTTTACCTACAAGCTGCCTGCGGGCACAGGATTTTTCATGTATTGGTGCTGTACAAAATCAAAAGAGCGCCATTAATGCGCGCCTACATGAAAAATCCTAGGCCTATGGTTATAACATGGAAAATCATTGCCGTCATTGATTTTGACATTTTACACGTATTCACAGACAGGGGAATTAATTCCGGGGAGAATCGGGTAGTTGCACCGAAGTCGGCGGTCTAGTTCTATGTCGTTTGTGACTTAGGTCCAAGGGTGATCCCTTGTTTTTTTTTTCTAATGGCAGAAGAAATTCTTTATCCCCGCAGTCCCAGCATTCGTCCATAATCGCGGACAAAAAAGCTTAAGTAAGTTGGACAGCGGAGAAACCTAAGAAGACAAAAGATTTGTTTCGTACATAGAGTCCGGATTAAGATAAACGACTGAAAGAGTATCTAACTGTTATCAAGAGGTTTCTACTCTAATGTTGACTGTGAGTATCGACCTATGGAGTTCTTGGATTTTCTTCAGGATCTGTCACAGTTCAAATATTTGGTCGGTTATAGACTTACCGGGTGGTTGGGTGTGTATGAATCGGGCAGGCATTGATTGGCATTAACTTGGCAATGTCCATTGTTTTAACTTTCTCATACACATCAATTGTGCTTATTTTACCTCCCCGTGGTAACTACCGGGTACTGGTCTCGCCCACCCTGGCTTGACTTGCTAAACTTATAAGCGCGAGCGTTGAACACGAAGAGAATAGCAACACCATAATGCTCTGTCGGAGTTGACTGTCTGCTCGAGTCTCTGAAGTCTAACATGAGCAAGATAAGGGGCACACAATTTGCTAACAATTAAAGAAATCGGCTGATGGCGCGGGTCATCTGGTCCAGCAGCCTTATTTTTCTTGGTAGGGAAGATGCCTATCACTGTTCAGATTGAATGGTTCGTTTAGCAGTCTGCAGAAGTAGTTTACTCATAATTCAACGACTGTAACTCGACTGCAATGTTGTCTATTAATCCTTGGAATATGTGTTCCACAAACTTAAGGATATTTATCAAAAATTGTCACCAACTTGATGGCAGTGCCTTTCATAACTCTATCCTCTGATAGTTATAGATAGATATACCTACTTAAGACAACTTATATTAACCACATCCAAGTAATGCTCTTCCTACTACCATCAATCCTCCATCTCTGTATGGATTGCATTCCCAACAAGGGACAATATAAATAGTCTCTTGAAAAATGCATTCCATCCATCCGACCACACTTCCGTGCCTTGGTAAATATTCGTAATGCTATATCCGCACCGATAGCAAGGACAATAATTGAAAAATCCAAATTACCTATACACCCTACCTCATCCGTTCCATCGAATGCGCGCACTGCATACTGTCAACCCGCTCGCTTAAAAAGTACAATTAAACCGCCCAATTGTAATTAAAAGAGGAAACTCAAACTCAATATCAATAAAAGCGAAAAATTCACCCGAGCACGCACGAATGCACGAATGCATTGGAATCCGTTTTCCACCATCGGAATGTCATTATAAAAATTGTTCAATGAGCGCAGTCTGCAGGACGAATGGCAAATAAATAAAAAACAAAAAAAATTTTAAAATTGCACAACTAAAAAAAAGGATACGAGTAAAAGAAACCTTCAGCTGGCTTCCTTCCGTTTGTGGTTATACACGCGCGCTGCGAGGTTTTTCCCGGCGAATTTCAATTATTTCATCGTGGTGTCCTGTGCCAGTCTGCAAATCGATAGGGAAGACAGTTTTTTTTATGGTTTTCTTTTGTTTGTCCATAGCTTTCGGACTACTTTCGTTATCCTTGGTAGCTTCGTAATTTGTTGTCATCGTTCATCGTCGTCTCTGAACTGCCGCAAACTCAAACAGGATCAATTCCATTCCATTCTGTTTTTTTTTTTTGTTTTCGAATTCCCTACCCCCAACCCCCTCGATTGCGTTGCATTTTTGTGTACATAGTTACGACGAATCTTACCAGAATGTGCACAGATGCAATAAATATCCTGGTTGTTTGCTTCTCCTTTTTATCCGTTGACATAATTTGGTATCCCTTGCAACGAAAAGGTAAACACAATCGAACCACCACTGCTCCTAGCTCCTAACAACTGTATCTTGTTAAGGAGTTGATGAGAAATGGATATTCTCTATCGGTGGTATGGTTCACATCCTAATAAGATGTCCTGGCATCTTTTTAAATTATTTATTTTCACAAGGAGAAGGAGGAGAAGGAATTTTTAAAAAATATACACCAAAGAAAAATAAACACAGTGGTGTCCTGGTGGTAGAATTCATGATTCTGGGTCAGTTCGAACATTTTGGATATGACATATGCAGCCAAAAGAAAATAGCAGCAAATGTCTTGAGTCAACATTGGCATAAGGATGTGAGATGATTGGGATATATGCCAGGGACTTTGTGTGTTGGCAGGGATTTTCTAATTTGCACTTATCGTAGCTTGGGAAAAATTCCCATGGATTTAAATGTTTTGTAGAATTTGCCTTCGAGTTGGAAATGTGGTAAGGACCTACCCCAAATTCTATGAAATCGTACTTCGAGAGATTAAGTGGACATACAGAGTGGAGTACTCTAAGTATGGGAAGTATGTCCAATATTGCATTTGATAAATCCTCTTCCACATTGATTTCTAATAGATTCTCTTTTAGGAAAAAGTAGCGGCCCAAGTTAACTACCTTGTGGAACCCCATTTGATTTCTCGCATGGATCCTACACTGCTGATATTTATGGAGCCATTTTTGAGACACTTACAGTGGGAATAGAAGAGGCGAAGTATTGGAAGAATTCAGCGAAAGCAATGGAGTCAGCGTCCCTAACAAACCAGGAAACGAAATTTAAGTGTTTTAAACGAAGTATGCTTGGACTTAGAAAAGTCGGCTGTAATTGAACACATGGTTAGAATACCACTCCTCGTCAACATCCAACAATAGATGGGGGACCCAAAAAGCCCTTCAAATGGCAAAGTGGCCTAAGAAGTCGAGGTCGCCGGACTTCATTATCCGAAAGCGACCATCTGAGTCTCGAACTCTCGTCTTCGGGATCTTCATATTGGAATCGCTACCGAAGAGGTAGCAGACTAGCGACCCAATAACTAAGGCTTCATTGCTGAAAGAGCAACCAGATTTCAACTGTAGAAGGGAGTAAAGACTGTAGAATAGAATGCGTAAAAGGGCTTTAAGAGGTCGATGCAGTGTATATATAAAGAAAATGAGCAATTAGACCTACGCAGCCTAACGGAGAGGGAAAAATTCCTCCAAAATTCCAAAAAACCCCGAAGAGGAGCTACGAAATAATGTAACTAGCACCCTCTAAGAAAAAAGCTGATGCAAGGCCTGCAAAGGCCATAGTGTTAATCCAAACATGACCAGCAAGACATGACAAACTTACATGGTCGGAAGGCCTAGTTGATAGAAGGGTCCACAGGTGTAAGCAATCAGCTTACGTCAGAATATAGTCTCCGCACAACCACGGCCAGTAAAGACACAAAAAAAAAAGGAAACTTACACCGTCGGAAGGCCAAGTGCAAAAAAGGACTCCACAGCTGTTAAAGAACAAAGCTAATCAGTCAAAGCCTTAAACATAGAGAACGAATCAACCTTAAAAACCTTTAAACCCTTTAAAAAACAAGCTCCCTGTAGCAGACAGACAGCGAAAAGGTAACGCTCCGAAGAAGAGACTCCGCAAAGGAACCGAAAAAACTAGAAATTCAGCTCGCCCGCAGATCTGCAAGTGGCAGTTGTTTACCCTTCCGACCCCAACGGAAAAATCCTGACCATAGAACTGACTGATGGTTGTCGTGATCTCTAAGGATGGCACAACGAAGTCGACTTTGACGGAGCAGAAAGCACAAACCACATAGAACTAGACCGCCGACTTCCGTGCACCTACCCGATTCTCCCCGGAATTAATTCCCCTGTCTGTGAATACGTGTGAAATGTCAAAATCAATGGCGGGAATGGTTTTTCATGCTATGCCATGGGCAAAGTCCGTTATGTGGGAGGAGTCGATGGTCTAGTTCTCTGTGGTTTGTGGCAGAAAGCCAAAAGAGGATCAACGTTGCGGCATCAAGGAATCCTTAAATTTCTTAAAGGCAGTCAGTGGTTTTGGTGAGCTCTGGACGGGCCCGAAACTCCAGGTCAACTTGGAAGATCAAAAACATTGTGTATATCAAAAGTCTTTAGCAGCATCAGAAAGGGAAACATGGAAACAGTTGAAATATCTACTTGCAGGCCAAGAAAGAGATTTGTGGAAAGTAAGGTCCACGTGGCGGCACCTCATACGCTTCATACGAAGCTCTGTCCACTGATCGGCAAAGTCGTCTTTTCATAGTCGCAGATGCGACTTTGCCGTTCCGTGGACAGAGCCTCGTTTGTTTATTATGGAAGCTGAAAGCAAGCGTACAACAAGCTCCAAATGACGAAAGCGTGCATATGAAGCGCAGCTACGTAAACAGTAAGCCTAATTTTTGTTGAAGGTTCAAAAGGCTTCACTTAAAACTCAATATGTATGCAACTAAAAAACCATAATCAATGTCATGGCGCATTCGTTCGGCAATTTTCCAAATCGCCTAAAAGTATACCCTCGTCCGCTTACAAGATCATCTATCGGAAAGTTGGTCTACTCCCCCACTTTGGAGTTCTCTCTTCAAAACAACATTCGTTCTCTTTACATCTGATCTATAGCAGCTACCACTACCACTCACCTGTTGTGCTTGTCGTGTCAAAATCCCCATCCAAGATAAAACATCTTCCATTCTCCTCACAAGCTTGAGTTCCACTTCCATTGACACGATTGTTGCTTCTGTCACCACCAGTGCCACCACCACCACCACCGCCACCATGCTCCACCATCTCTTGCTGAGATTTCTTCTTCTCAAACAGCTGAAAACACCAACACAACGTGAATCCAACCAGCATTAGAGCCCATGCGAGTACCATAAACGTCACAGATGCAGTGCTCCTAATGTGGAATCCATCGTCTGTTGCTCCGCCCGTCTTGTGCTCCTCGATCAGCAAGATCACATTGTCCGGATAGGTATTGCTGGTATTTGTTGTTGTTGCTGCTGCTGCTGCTATCGCGGAAAACGGCAATTGGCCATTGGTGGCGTTAAAGAAATTTCGCGTAAATTTTATATAAGTTATGTTGGGCATAGCTGAATGTGTTTAGGCACTTTTTGACACTTGAACTTGACGTTAGGAAACAATATTTGAAGAGAGAAACGCAAAAAGGTAGACGAGACGCCCTACCTTTGTTTTAGAGACAAAACTCGAACTGAATTGAGTAGTGTGGAACTTGCATGCTATTAACCAGCGTATAGAGAGAGAGCGTCGCGTCGCGTCGAATAAGCTGCGTGAATTTAAATGTGATTTGGAATGGAAGAGATGTACATGTGAGAATAGATATAGACGTGAGCCGCTGGTATCTGCTTAAGAGTGCTATACCAACAGCAACAGCAACATCCCAGCAGTGGCAGAGTTGGGTTTGGGTGTAGTACTGTATCAGCAAAGAGCGGCAGGCGCGGGATGTTTGCGTTTCATCAGCGTATATCTTCTAATGTGATGCGATATTTGTTTTTGTTCGTTATCGAACTTTTTTTTTCAGCAGCGGTGTGTTAATAGGTTTAAGCGCTTGTCATTGTTGTCAGTGGGTGATTTTTTTTTTAACTCAGTACTTAGCTTTTTGATGGAATAATGAACATTGTGTAAACATCAAAATAATGGAACGATTAACGGTGTTGAGTATTACGTTGGGTTGTTCATCGAAACGTGATTGTGAGGGGAGCACAATCAGGAATGCTTTGCTTCCATGACAGATGAACACTGTAATACAGCTCTCGGGAAATGTGATGTGATAAAGTGGAAAGGGGGAGACGCATGTTGTCGAGAATCAGGGACTTATCCACTACGAGTGGTGTTTTAAGGCTAAACAATTTTGACGATATTAGGTTTTACGCGAGGGGGTAGAATGAAGTACTGCGCCAGAAGTAACACCCGACGTTAAACTCTAGTTTGGCAAACTGGTCATGCATTAGGACATCCCTGCATATACTATGCTGTCTGAGCGTCTGCTGGTTTTAGTCAAGAGCTTCTTAATTCATTCATTCATTTATTTTCGAAGGTCCGCTTATCCATTAAGTGGGTCTCGGGTGCAGGTTGCTCAAGTCCCTCCATAGCTCTCGAGTCTCCGCCATCGACTCTAAATAATCAAGGGAAATCCCCATACGGTTAGAGGAGAAATTATATAAACTTGTTCTAACCATCCCATCCTAGATCTCCCCAGTGGACGCCTACCTGATAGTACGACTGATTCCATAGCACGTCGTGGAATTGTGGTCGGGGAGACATGCGTTTAACATGACCAAACCACCGAAGCATGGACCGACATTGAGTTCCTCACGTATTACGGTATTTCTAATGCAATTTCTACGGGTCACACCAGCAATACAACGGAGGAATCTCATTTCGGCAGCTTGTATCCGTGATCTTATTCTTTCGGTCATTACCCAAACCTCATGATAATGACCAAAGGTAAAAAGGTAAGAGTTGGAACAAACACCGAATTAAAGTCCTCAAGTTCAGTCCACCTGATAACAGAATGAGTGAATGAATCTCAAAATTGATCCAGCTTGACCAATCCTACAGGAAAACTCAGCAATTTTGCTCGAATAAAATTTGACATTTATCTCGATAAAATCGAAACTGAGAATGTGGGAGAAATGAACAAAATAAACATCTCTATCGAAATCGAAAGTTGGAATGTCAGTTGGCTGAAATCGAATCACTTTCGATTCGATTTGAATCTCAAAAATAGAGTTACTAAATTTTATCAAAAAGAATAATTTTCAAAAGTTATATCCCAACACCTGGGTATCGCTCCGTATTCTGTTAACAATACCAGTGACCGCTGCAAGTGGCGAACGCATTTTTTTTTTTAAACCAAAGTTGATAAAACGGACTTACGGTCTACAATGTCCCAAACAAGATTAACTAGTTTCTTTGGCCTTACAGTCCAAGTTATACTAACTCACACGGAAAACATTTTGTATGGCTTGTATGTAGTGGAGGGTATCAAATGATAAATCGTTTACTTCTTTTAGACTTTTATGAGATATAAAAGGGCGGCAAGTGCACGACTCGTCCGGGGCGCTTAGATCGTTAAGGCCGGCCCGGCTATATGACATTCTATGAAAAGAGTGATAATGGACCGCAGTTCGCATCGAGGAAGTTTAAAGAATTTTCCAAGACTTGGGATTTTAAGCACCAAACTTCGGCTTGGCGGAGAGGTACGTACAAGAAGCTCAGAAGATTTTAAGAAAATGCTCAAAGGATAACACAGAGGTTGACCTGGCACAGCTCAGTTGGAGGAATACACCACGTGACGCCGAAATGCAAACACCAAACTTATGTCTCGTTTAATGCGATCAAAAATCTACCTCTAACAAGAGAGCAATTTAAACCAAAGGACATTGAACATGTTCGAGAGATTGAAATCTATGACAGTCGGAAAGCAGTTTTCAGATCTATGAGCCAACCGTTGATAAAAAAAAACAGACGCACAAAGTTCCTATACCTACCATCCAAACAGGAAAAGAGGAAACAGGAAACTATTTCGTCAACTGCTTCTTAAAGGTAACCATTAGACTAGGACTCCCGAATTTGCTTGCAGATGTCTAACTATATGTGCTTAAAGGAAAGACTTCTTGCAAACCAGTTAAAGATGGAAATACTACTCCTAATACGATGAGCAGAGAACTACGTCAATATTCATCATCGTAGAGAATGTTGGACGCATCATTAGAAAAATGTTAGAGCTTGCTTAGCGATGACAATTTGAAGACTAAGATAAATCAGGTTGACTTTGGATTTGGTGCTTTTCATTAGCTGCGATATAGATAAAACTATAACAGTACACGCGCATAGCTGACAAAACGCACACCCTAGATGACAAGGCGATCGGAACAAAGCGAACCTCGAATATTGTCAAGCATGTCGTATTAGGGAGTATTTGGAGCCTCACTTAAAGGGTGAGTTTGCGAGCATTTGATTGTCACGCTCGGCCGGGTTTAAATACAAACGGCTGCGAGCGTCCCATCATCAATGGTCATAAGGTATAAAGTCTATAAACATAGATAGGGTCACGGTCTCTGGTCTATCTTGTCATTTGAAAACTTCAGTATGTATATAGCAAGTCGGGATAATAATTCTGCTGCATGTGCTAGACTTAATAGGTCTAGGAATAGGAAAAGTTTATAATATCCTCAAAGCCCCTGGACAATCAGATGATGATCCAGTCCATAAAGCAGAAGATCATCAACATACCAGTATCTCGACTGCTGAAGTGTTTACAAAGGCTCATAATGAGTTAGAGGTTGAAAGAAATTAAAGAATTGGACCAGACCCAGTCGAGGAACTTGGAAGGCGAATATTGAACAGCTCAAAAATTGGCCACTGCTGGAAGATCAGAAACTGTGCAAGAACGGCAGCATGTACACCCGCAAGTAAATAAAAAAATAAATAAATAGGTGGCGCAACAGGCGGGTGACACCCAAGGCCTAGCTTCTCGCAACCATTCCTTTTGTGTGAGTTTCTATTTTTGGGACGAATGGAAGGAACAAGTGCTCCTTTATTTATAACCAAGACATGTCTACGATGACCATTCCGATAGAAGACTCATTTCAAAACCATGTCTCCTCTCACTCCAAGAAGTATATATAATGTCTACAAAATCTACATAAAACCTCTCATCTAACACATGCCAGAACCTGCTAATCAACCACATGACAGTTCCTCAAAATCAACAATAATTCGATTTAATAAATTGGACATTCTCATTATCAGAACAACTCGTCAGAGGAGCAATATTTTTATTTTTCCCAACACAAACATCATGGGATTATACCACTAAGTCGGGCCAGCCCTAAAGCAATTTTCCAATTTGTAATCGAAAACCGTATCTCCACCTTTGAACACAATAAAGGATTCATTGTTCACCCTTTCGCCCCAATCTTTTGAGGTTTACATGTCAATATTTCAATTATGAACTATGAAAAGAAAAAGGTCGACTGGATTTCAAAATTTACCTGTTGTTACCTACACACAGGCAACCTTTCAGACGCACTACACAATACAGTCTACAGCTATACAGAGTTTAATACAGTAGCAGCGCATCCTGCTGAACAAACAAAAACCAAACGAAGTGTATTCAGATGAATTTTCCTTTGAAGGATTTACAAGTTCAGTATAGAGAGAAAGGTATAGTAAAGTAAACGGATAGACGTTATGTATATGGGCACAACTGAAGTGAAGCCTATCAAATGGTTGCGGATTGAAAGCGTCTAATCTTTAGGAAAATCTCTGTTGTAGAAGGATACAGTCGGTTAGGGTTATCTAGTGACGTTTGGTTTTCCCAGTGTGGTTCAAAGTAAATTGCCTTTTGCCTTTGAAGGAGGAGGCCAGCAAAGCATAGATACACCTTTTCGGCTTTCCTGGGGGTTTGTCAGTTTGTGACAGCTCCCTATCGGCAATCGATGTGTTAGGCTGTGTAAACACCTATCGGTTGGTTGATTTCGATTTTGAATTTTCCTTAAATTGGAGTGTTTGGCTGATGAAGTAGACGAATATACAGATGATTGACTGGATATTGACTTTATATAGAGACTTGGATTTAATGGGAGCGAAATCAAGTTGGATTTTGTATGTTTTGCCTATTGAAGGAAGGCAACGAATTTGTAAAAAGGGAATGGTATAGAAAAAAATTAAAAACATTTTTTGACGTCTTTAAGAAGATGGTTTTGAGTAATTCGATTGAAAATTTCAGTGACGAAGAGCACGAAGTACAAACCGGTCTTGTGGATTTTCGAGACATGCTGAAACCTACTTTCTTTCTTATAGGTAGGGCCAACTGCATAAGCACCTGGGCATCCATGGAAAAGATCCAAAATATCGGCGACTTATCCACAATCGTCGCTGGTAATGGTGTCACTTAAGCCTATATCACATTAAGATATGCTTAGAAAAAGAGAAGTGTCTGCCAATACGTTGTCTTCAGTCTGTTCAGAAGATAAAATAACAAGAACGCCGCTGATTTCTTACAGACATTCAGTTTGCCTACATCCAAGAGAGCACGATTGTGTTCGTAAATAACCCAATCTGCAATGGAGGCCCTGACAGGAGATTTAAGGCCGAAAAATCATTCTATAAGCCGCTTTGGAGATCTCATTTCTCACAATACTTGGGATTCAGAAAAGAGTCAAAGAATTCAACTTTGCGACCGAATTTAAGGTTAGATTAGTTAGGTTAATTAAGGTGGCTGCCCTAAAAAACAATTTGTAGGTCCATTGTGATACAACAAAAGGGGTAGGGGCGGGGGGAGGGGGAAAGTGGCCAGAAAGATTATGGCTCGGACATTATAGGTGGGAACTCTATTGCTATATAAATCTCCCCAACATTGTTTCACAAAAGTTTTTTTGGAAAATAAAGTAGGTATTTTTTATTTTGTTCCTGCACCGCAAATGAATTTTAAGATAGTGAAGTATCAGGTACTTAAAAATCTCATCAACCATATTAGGGAGGGCCAAAGCGGGCGCTTTGACTGAAACTCTTACAGGTTTTCGCACAAGCTTTGTTCAATAATCCTAATGTTTTTGGTGGCACTTGGTGGTCTGCTGGCCCCTATTGTGATAGGCACCCACAATTGAATTACATTTTCTTTCGACCCATCGCTCAATCGCCTGCACGACCACTGGGACATTATACCTAAAAAATTCGAATTCAAGGTGATTCAATTACCACCAAACTCTGTTTATTGAGATTTTATTTATTGATAATATGTTCCCATTTTAAAGCATAAATCCTACACCCTGTATAGTATACTTAAATGTTCCAAGATAATATTTATTCAAATATTTATTATTATGAAGAATTAAATTGTAACACTGAAATATTGAAAAATAATACTTGCATCCTGCTTGTGAAATTTTAAATTATAATATTTTGGTCTTATTAAAAACTAATACAGCCGAAGGTTATGCGCTTAATGCACACTATATTGAATAATAGTTTACCAAATATTATATTTTAATATCAATGTGTTATAAGTTAAGTCAACCATAAGTTGGTATTAAAATGTAATCAGTATGTGTGTTATAATTAAAGTCAACCATAATTTAATTGTAATAAGTACTTGGTTAAAATATAATTTTAGTATAGACTGGGTTAAATTGTATAACAAAATTATTAAACTTTAATTTTTATAGATTAAAATTTAGAAAAACCGTATTAAAAATGGCATTTTAATAAAAGAAATATTAAACTTCAACACAAAATTATTACAGAAAAAATGTAATAAACTGGAAATATTAAAAACTAATTTTTCTTGTATTGCATATACCTGTAATACTGCGGTTGTATTAAAAAACATCCCCAGATTTTTAACCGTGTACCCGCGAATTTCTTTTAAAGGGAGGTATCTCTCTTTTATTGCTAGGAGGTCATAATGATGGCTGAAATAGTCGCGGTTTGTCTGCGGTAGGTACGGAGGCTAACCGTAGCAGTCTACCCCCTGTCTATTTCCTCTTTGACAGCCCATCACAAAGTAGAGAGACTGGTACATGTCAAAAATGGGTGGTTAAATCAATTCGTTCTTCTGTTTGACCAAAAAGTTAGTGGAGAGACTGTCTACCGGAAAAGAGATGGAGGGTAACCGTGGCAGGGCAGTCTGCCCCCCATTTATTTCCTTTGACAATTCATCCACTAGACAACAAAGACTGGTGCTGACCAGAAGAGCTTGATTGAAGCAAACCATCTTGCAAACTGCTTGGTATCGAAAAAAAAGGGTTTGAGTAGGTATATCCTTCAGGGAGAACAAAGACGAAGGATGACCGAAACAGTCTAGCCCCCCCCATCTATTACCTCTGACGATGATGTTTAAAAACGTCGAAACAAAGTTGACTGAGGTAGTCAGCTACTCCAGGTGGCGGTTATAGTCTTCTGCGATGGCGAAGTAGTGACAGGTGACAGAATCAGTCTAACTGCCCGCTGGTAGCCTCTGATAGTCTGATTGTAAGAAGGGTGGCTGTTACAGATCAACGTGTTATGATCCTCCCATAGTGGTCCTATGTCTTCGGGAAAACAGAAGGTAACCGAAACAGTCTAATCTCCGCTTGTGACTTCCGACAGTCCGCTTGTAAGGAGGGTGGCCGTTACAGATCAACGTGTTATGGTGAGGTTGACCAATGTACTCAGCTCCTCCCGGTGGAGTTATTTCTTCGGGAAAACGGAAGGTAACCGAAACAGTCTAACCTCCGCTCGTAACTTCTGAGTGTCCGCTTGTTTGTGTATAAGGAGTGTGGCTGGTACAGATCTGCTCCACAATTTGACGTCGAAAGGCGTTGACAGTTTGACAGCAAGAGATTCCTGGCACTGTTTTACCAAACTTGATCTGGTTGTTGATGTATCCAGGGCTTTTATGGCTAAAGTGAAAGCTTTTCTGTCTATCTCATACAAGGTCGGTATGCTGCTTCGGGAATAGCCATACTTTCCACCCGAAAAACCTGGGCTCAGGTAGGTGTAAGACGAGGCTAAGAATGGGTGATTCAAAGAGTTCTAAAATATTTTGGAATAGATTACAGGGTTGAGCAAGACTGCTCTCGGGATACTCAAATCCCGCCACCTATTCCTATAGGTCTCCGTTTAAAAAAGAGGTTCATACTTGTCGGTTTCCACGAAGACACTAGCCTTCCGTGAAGATTCGACTACATCCAAATCTCTGCTCAGACTCAGGCTGAAGCCAGTCGTGAATGCAACAAAAGTCGACCAATAAATTTGCTCAGCAGCTAAAGTTCTTGTGTAACTGCATCAGACGGCATATTTATGGAACCAGGGTCGTATGATAAATGCCTCGGTATGTCATTCAAATCCAGGCACTCGTCTGAAGTCAGTCCTGATTGCAAGGTAAGTCGGTCATAGGATAAGTATCGCGCAATGTAATCGAAACTTTAGCGGAGACGTTACCAAAAGCCACACTGCCTAGACGGTTTTCATCAATTTCAGCAACTGCTGAACTACTTTCCACCAAATGAAGCACCAAATGTCAGTTTAATTCCCTTAACTTTCGACTTTCTGCTTTGATATTTCATGTTAAACTTGTCGTTTCTCGTTTTTGCCGCCTTGACGTGGAGTGACAGGTCGGCCAAATTTATACAGTGTGTACTATGAACCGAAACTCTACTGGATTGTATTTGCACAGAGTGTCAAACCATGGCAAAAGTATCAACCAACCGAGACATGGGTCATTCTTGTCATTTTAAAGTGATAAGCCCTATGTTTTCCCAAAATCAACATTCCACTGGCAAAAAATTGAGGGGCACTCCATTTTTTAGCCTTTGCCCTAAGAACTTACTTATCAACGATCACTCCCAGATATTTCGGTTCATCGGAGATCTGGATGATGACCGCTTTCAGCACTGATGCAGGCCAATTGCAATCGTCTGTCTCTTGAAGAGAACAAACTCAGTTTCAAAGATTGACCAAAAGGCCATTCCTAGTGCTCCATTCATCGCTTATTTCGGTACCAAAAAATACTCATACCAAGCTTGGATGATGTCACATGACAAACTTGTTCTACAAAATACCCTACCTACTGCTTAAATCACTCTTTCCTGTACATATCCTTAAAATTGCGTTTGAAGAGCCCTCAAATAAGTGGATGACGAAAAACCTGTCAAAAATAATTCATTCAAACGCAGTGACTAAGCGTCACACTTGCTGTCAATCTGAGTTTGAAAAATTCACAAAATTATGTCCCGTCATCGCTGACAAAATTCAACCCCACTGTCATAAATATGTATATACCAGTTGTCAGATTACCCTCCAGGGTTGGTGTTTCAAAAAGAAAATTCTTCTTCTATTCATTGGTCTTTCAAAAATGTATCCATGATGAGTCATGGGCCATGGCACAGGACATGCAACCATTAATCTCACCTCATAAAATTCATCCTTCAAAAAATCTCCTCCACCCCACCTCAATCACCGCTATGATCTTGTTATGATACCGGACTGTATATAACATGAATGACGACAAGACAAGAGACTGCCTAAAATTAGATGTGTACATCCACACGGTTGGGATGATGGCATTTAAAAAGCACAACTCATGTACACTCATATAAATATTTTGAAAATTTATACATATTGGCCGTTGGCCCGTGCCAAAGGAGGGTTGCGTTGCGTCGTATACCATTTGTGATGCTGGTACTACAGGGTGAAAGTCATCTCCAAACGTGAAGGTAAATCGAGCGAAAAATTAATTATGAGTGGATCCTTTCTCATTCGCCCTGCTCATCGTATTTGACAAAAGAACGTGTTTCGCATTCGTGAAAGGTTTTTGGCTTAGTGTGACTGTGCGCAACCCACCGCCACCAACCCCCTCTGCTGCACGTCACCATTGATACAAAAGCAACCTTAAAATTGCTCCTTTTTCCGATTGCCTTGCAGTAGGAAAGGAATATGGGAACACAATACCCAGAGTGTTATGTTGGTTGGTACATCGGAAGGGGTTGTTATCCGGAGAACACGTCTTGTTTTGTTTTGCGGTGGAACTATAGAAGAAGTGTTTGTTGCACGTAGTTGTGGGAGTTGAATTTTCTTTTTTTTTGTAAGGATTTTGACGCTGATGGCAGGAAAATTACATTTTGTACGCGTGACTCATCAACTCCAAGAAGAATGGCTGCACTAACTACAATGATGATGATCAGAAAGGAGTCGGGTATGGATTGCAATCGGTTTGGGGATTTGCTTGTGTTTTGGTCGTGTCGGCAGAATCGGCAGAAGTTGGTGGTTAACAATCAGGATCCATATCTTTTCATCGAGATGGTAAAGAGTGAATTCTTGCTTTAAGCTTAACTTATAAGTGACTAGCTGAACCCCCGCCAGCTTCACCAGGACTTTTGTTGCTTTTTTATTTTTTTTTTTATTTTATTTTATTTATTTTCGGGCGACAATGTTTTAATTTTTTTTTGTATTGGAAGGGTCTCGCCCCTTTATCCAACTTTGACAAATCTTCACAGAAGCACTCTAGGGCCAATACCTAAGATTATCCGTAAGTTTGATCTCAATCGATTCGGTATTTTTCGAAATATACGATTTTTAGTGTTTTTTTTATGAGCGGTGCCACGCCCCTTTGTCTGATTTTGAATTTGTTTAGCCTATCACCCAATCACCGTTAACGACATTCAAGAAAAAAATCAACAAAATTGGTTGAAAATTACGGGCGACAGAGGAAAACAATTTTTCCACTTTGTTGCAAACATTTTTAGGCAGCTTGAGTTTTATAGGGTTTCCGCTCATTTTGAGACTTTTTTGATTTGTAACTTTTGACTAAGCATCTGCTAAACATTACACAAAATTGGATATAAATTTGTAGCACAGTCTCAAAATCCTATTAACATTTTTAGACAAATAAGAATTTGACTAACAAAACGTGGACAAAATGATTCATCGCATAAGGGCGCCGGCCGCTTGTAACAAAAACGTTTACATTTTGTAGTAACTTCATTTTCGTTGTCTGCGGAAGCCTGTTTACACAGCACCCTTCGGACTTAACATTATAGTACCTGAACATTATTTTTCCACAGTAAAACTCACTCTTGGCGGAAACGATTCCGAACTCTGATGAAACGAAGAAGTAACAGTTTGAAGTGAAAATCTTTTGGGCTCATTGGGCAGTACTTTTCAACTTTGATGAAACAAAAAAACAACAGAGGTTGAAGAGAAACTTTTTATGGCTCGTTTGACAGTAACTTCTACCTCTTCCGGTGAAACGAAACCGAATGAAACTAAAGAGCGACAGGTCGAAGCTAAACTTCTTATGGCTCCTTGGGCAGAAATTCCGAGTTCCAGTGAAACGAACAAGTGACAGTTTGCAGTGAAACTTCTTTGGGCTCATTGGACAGTAATTCCGAGCTATTGTGAAACGAAACCCAATGAAACGAAACCCAATGAAACGAAAAAGCAGCAGGTTAAAGTGAAACTTTTTAAGAGTCGTTTGGCAGTGAATCCGAGTTCCGATGAAACGATCAAGTGACAGGTTTAAGTGAAACTCCTTTGGGCTCATTGGACAGTAAGTAATTCCGACCTCCGGTGAAAGGAAACCCAATGAAACGAAAAAGCAGCAGATTAAAGTTAAACTTTTTATGGGTCGTTTGGCAGTGAATCCGAGCTCCGATTAGTGACAGGTTGAAGTGAAACTTCTTTGGGCTCATTGGGCACTAATTCCGACCTAAAACGAAACCCGATGAAACGAACAGGAGACAGGTTTGTATTGAGAATTCTCATGGCTCGTTTGGCAGTAATTCCGACCTCTTCCGGTGAAACGAAACCCAATGAAACTAAAGAACGACAGGTAGAAGCTAAACTTCTTATGGCTCCTTGGACAGACATTCCAAGTTTCAGTGAAACGAACAATTGACAGGTTTGAAGTGAAATTTCTTATGGCCTGTTGGGCAGTTATTCAGAACTTGAAATAAGAATGAAAAGGCGACAGACTCAAAGGAGGGAACACAAAGAGGGGTAAAGGTTTCGTGTAGAATTTGGGTGCTGTAAAATACTTATTATCTAGGGTGAGCTTCATCAGTTTAACCATTTATCGAGCCATTTTAACCATTTTCTATAAGCTGATAATTTTTTTGTAAATCTTACTTTAATGTAAAATTATCTGTCAGTCACCACAAATGCTTACAAAATAGTCTTTCCAAGCCTGCAAGGGTTAGCAGACAAAGCGGCTTGATATACCTACATTCGAAACAAAAGCAAGCCGCTTTCAAATAAATTCTTCATGACTTTAGAGACGTAGGCGAAGTGGAAGAGTGACTTAGTGGTTATTCAGCTGGACTACTGTGCGAGGGGTTCAAGGTTTGATGCCCGGAAAAAAACACAAACCGCGAACGTCCGACAAACATCCGTCCTGAAAAAAGCTTCTTAATTCAGCCGTTCGGACTCGTCATAAAATTGTAGGTCCCTTCCATTCGTTCCAAAAATAAAAACTCACACAAACGAATGGTTGTGAGAAGCCAGGACCAGGATGCCTATACGGACCAGGCTGTCTGGAACTCTGAAGTTTAAAATACAAGCTCGTACCAAATTTGTCGGTTCTCATTCACTATTCATTGGCCGAGCAATTTTAATGTTCCTTCTGATCACCGCCTTTCTGTGGACTATCCGGTTTGCCAGAAAGTGTGCCTTTGTTACTGTGGATAGTTCTTTGAAAAGGTTTCGCAAACACACTCGCTGGTAAAAACCAACACCTTATATGGAGCTCCTAAAGTGGGGTGCCACAGGGTGGACGAATGTCTGGCGTGCTTTTTATTGGCAAAACTAATCGCACTTTTATTAAATTTTTATATCCCGATATATCTCTGGTAATGTCCTGAAATCCTCATCACGAAAGTAGTTTAGAGAGCATCCGTACTTACCTCAAAAATGAAGTAAAAACAAAAGCAAACTGTTTCTGCTCCATAAAATCATAAACATAAAAGCGAAAAGTTTTTTTTTTTTTGTTTTTTTTTTTTTTTTTTATCAAATCGTGACTTTTTTATGAGCTACCGAGATTTTGGCCCGAATGCAATTACAATTTTAATGAACCATTTGCGCGGCGAGTCGTTCAGTTTATTTGGTGGGGGTGTTCCTTTTTTTTTTTAAGGGTCCATGCGAGAACTTTTATTCGATCGCAATGATGTGTTTATCACGATACGCTGGAGCAAAAAAAAAAAAAAATACACCGAACCGCCCCCCAACATCATTGCGCCATCATTAATGCATAAGGACGAACATGATAAAATAGGGAACACCCGCTCGTTAGCCAGCTTTTAAAGGACACAGGAATGTGGCTGTATATGCATTTAACTAGAGCGAATCGTATAAACATGTTTCGTCAATATTTGATATTTAGGCTCCACACAGATGGATGGATGGAATGGTTTTTGATGAATATGCGCTGATAGGGAGTTTTTATGGGAGCGTGTATAAAATATTGAAGCTTCTGTTTGACGGGAATGTAATATTTTTATAGCCCCGAGAGTGTATCCCACATAATGGTCGAGGGCAACGGTGTTAAGTGTGTGTTTACATGCTGACAGATGGTTGCAGGTTTAACGAGCTAAATTTCGGTTTTTTTCTTCCTTGTCCCGACTGATTGTCGGTGGAACAGTTTTAACTATCGCGGGGGCGTCCTGTAACTGGTGGCTGAATTTTTACAGAGTCCAAACTTGGTCGAATGGCAGTTTTGATTGATTTGAACCATTAAGGTGTTTTATTATTTAGATGGGTTAATGGATTTTCAGGACGACTGACGTTTTATTGAGGCCAATGGGTATCCATTTGTGAATTGATTTCACTCTAATAACGTTTGTTAGTTAAAAATAGCCGGTTCCCTAATCTGCATATGCTTTACCATCTGCTTGTCCGTCCATCGGGCCAGCTATAAGCCGTAGTGTCAACATAATTTTCCACTTAAGCACCATGCAACGCAACTGCTTCTGGTTATGAAATCCCAATGCAAATAGATCTGATGGTAGTCCCAGCCTAACCTTTAGGATTACCTATAGCGGGCCTTGGTTAAATCCTTTTCACAAACATGTCAATAAAAAAAAAAGAAGAGCATTAATATTGACATTGGCTGTCGTGTATGTGTGCGCTTGAAAATTAGTCAAAAAAAAAAAAGCAGAACACGACGAAGATATGAATAGGAGTAGCTGGGCTCTGTAAATTGACAGACTGTCTCGTCACGTCACCTAAACGTAGAGTGTGAATATATTAAGTAAATATTTGCAACTGCGAGAGAGGCAGAGGGTCGCGTCTATTCATTTTTTTTTTTCGAATGACATTGGGTATGTCCTTCCTTTAGAAACTCGGCTCACTTGGACATCTGTTGAATATGAATGACATGATGATAGTCAGCCATTGGCATTCAAATTCTTGTTGGATGGCAGCCATCTACATAGTACAGTTGGGGAAATTGGAATAATAAATCACTTTCAAGAGCGAGAGTCCGTTTTTTGTTTTATTGTTGTTCCCATGGATAGGATATACTCCGACTAGGGATTGGATTCATCATGCAAAATGCAGTTTGATGAATTGAGTAGCCGTCGAAGTGGGCGGCAGTATACTGTGCAGAGTGCTTGGATATATAATTCACATGCAACGATGGAGAATTGGAATCAATTCAGTTCTTTTTTTTTTCTGGGATAAAAATGAAATTAATTTTTGGAATTTTTTGTCCGCAGCTTTGACTTTGTTTAGTTGGATTGTTTCGACTGGATAAGGGTAATCTATTCGAGCTTTATGTATTGACGAAGTGGAGTTTATTTGGTATGCAGGTTGATAAAGGTTACGCAAATGCATAAGGGTGGTAGGTATTTCAGGACTAGCAATAGTTTTCCTGAGCAAAATGGATTTCCTTTGGGGTAATATGACACAAAGGGTTGTGGTTACATTTTAAATCTGTCCACGATCGCTACAGAGAAAAGAAAGCAGCGGCTATTTGGGTGGAGGTTCTTTTAAGCGACAGACTTGAGCTTTGGCCATGCAATGAATTGCCTTAAGACAATCCGCATCGAGGCAACATTTGCTGACATAAGCTTGACATGCATTAATGCCTGAATGGGAAAAGTCCGGAGCTATCAAAGGCTCTTCCTACATAAAAGACAAATAAATAGGTGGCGCAAGAGGCAAGTATTTATATTTATACCGAGTCCGAACGGCTGAATTGAGAAGCTTTTTCATGACAGTCATACTCTCGGGTGTTTGTGAGACGTTCGCGAGAGGTGGCGCAGTAGAGAAAACCTTAAGATGTAATTTGTATCGGGAATCGTACCAGGGATCCCTCGCACAGTAGTCCAGCACACTAACCACTACGCTACTGCGCTTTTCCTACATGCTCCTTTAAATAAACGTGTAAACAAGCGTTTGACGGCATAGTCACTACTGTAAACTGAGTTAGGCCAATTAACTTGCTGCGTGAAACTTGGACTCGGACCATTACCATGTTGAGGCCAAGATACGATACTGTAGATGTTACAAAAAGCTGTGGGGAGATGGCAAAAAAACAGCCAGAAACTTTTGCGATCGCATATCCCCCCAGAAAAGCTAAAGCAGCTCTATTCAGCCAGTAGTATAGTACCGATAACCAATGGTATCGATGCCACAATTGATGTGCTAAGATTCACCTTACCACCTTTACAAACGCTACCGGCAAGCATATGCATCAGCAAAGTGTCTACAAAGCGGCGAAAAAGATGAGAGGGGCTTCTAAGCTCTACGAGCTAACGAGGAGGGAAGAACATCAATTTAGCAGGTAGTAAATAAAAGAGCTCGGAAAGCACGCGATCGAGCAAACAGATAGATTCTACTCTAGAAGCAAGGTTCTGACGTTTAAGTTACAATAACGTGTCAAGGCGAATAAAGGAACACAAACCTATGTAGGGAATGACAAGGAGACCTTATATTAGAGTCACAATTGCTGTTGATATGAAAAACCACTTCTGCAGACCGTTTAAACGCGAGAACGAACAAAATTCCGCTGTCAGGCAGATCGAACCATTTAATCTATGTAGATCTAGACGCTGAAAGACAAGATTTCTATCCATCCCGTACCAAAAGTGAAATGAAACTCAAGTCAAACAACGCTGCTGGACCAGATGCCATGCCGACTGAACGAAGGCAGCGTGAGACGACTTTGCAGAGAACATTATCCACCAACTCACCTCCAAGATTTGGCTACTATCGCTACCAGTGTGGTTTACGCTCCGTAAGTCCACAATTGACCAAATATTCACATCATACTACGGTCGACCCTGAAGAAAACCCATAAAGTCCAGATTTATACTCATCATCCGTCTATGAACTTTAAGGCCGCATACGACAGCATTTATAGGAAGCCAGATATATAGTTCGAACGAACTTTATCTGATGGTTGGGAATATCACTGCCAAATTCGTCAGATTGTGCAGAAGGACAATGGAGAAAACTCGCTGTTACCTACATATATTAAGGTCGAAAACAGTCCCACCAAGACCTTTGATGTTGAGAAAGGGTTTAGACAGAGTGATGGGCTGTCATTTGACTTCTTCAACATTATACCTAGGGAAAGTTGAGCAAAGCTCATAAGCAAGTACCAATGGAAATGAAGTGGGTTTGTGAAACTTCTTGCACGAAACTTCTTGCAAACGAAAAATAACTCTTGCCAACCATTGTTTCTTTGGGCTGAAAAGGCAATTGAGTAGGAGAGTCGAAAAACTAAGGCAATTATGTATAAGACCTTGATCATCCCAGTCCTTCTTTATGGAGCTGAAACTTTGAATCTATCAAAAGTGGATGAGAAGGACGCTTTAAGTAATGTTCGGTCCAGTAGTTCGAGCTGGTATAGCGACATCGATCTGGTTAAAAAACTGCAAATCAGTCGTCTAAAATGGCTAGGACATGTTGAACAGGTGGGAACAAATGCTCAGGCAGGACCGTAGAATCTTCTAGTCTAACCCGGAGAAGCCGACCGACTTAGAGTGCGAAATTGGAGGCAGTTAACTAGGGACAGGGCTAACTGGAGAGGGTTGCTCGTTGAAGCATCTATTCACCGCGAACTGTAGAGCCGCCTTAGTAAAGTAGTAAGTTAAAGTCCCTTACGTATAGGCACCGCTTAAAATTCAGATGTAAAGAGTCACATATATTTGACAGTCTCAAGGCAAAGAACTCTGATATAAAGAGTAACATACGCTTGCCAATCGCTGCGTTGTTGGTCTATGAAAGCAAGATTCAGTAGTTAGGCCTTGTCAAGGTCTATTCAAAACCAACATCATACCACCTATAGTGCTATTCTGTAGTGCAGAAACATGGACGGTTAGCAAAGCGAATTACTGAAGTCTTCCTAGCATGGAGTGCGGAACAGAACGCAGTTAGCCAAAGACCGCGATAACAGGAGAGGCGTAACATTTTTTAGTCAAGAATAAATTTAAGAAATGAATAAAGTTTAGTGGAGTAAGTTTATGTATTAATAATATTGAAGGTCCAACCCGGACTCCAGCACCTCGTTAAAAGAATGAGAGAAATTTATTTTGATAATAGACACAATCATCATTACTTGCTCAAGTGGTCCCCCTATAACTCTAGATCTCTTGCCTCCGACTCTAAATTATCAGAGGAAATCCCTTCACATTTTGGACCTAAACATATAGCACAGCAACGCAGTGAATTAAATTAAACAGACTTGGCAGCATTGAATTTTTAAATTCAGCTACTGGTGCTTCGAGCAAAAGAGAGAGGGAATTATTTGTCGTCTGTGTTGCACTCTCGTATTTTTCCCCGCATTGACAGCAACCGATGCAAATTGAATTCTGCACATCTGTTTCATCTGCAGTACCTACTGCTTGCAGTAAAGCGTTCAGAATTTCTGCACATGTGTTTTGGGCATAACAGAGGAGCACACATCAATTTAAGGGTAGCCGCACATTGGATGCGTTTTCGTACGAATTTGACTCGGGGTATGGAACATGGGGTACGGACAGTATGGGGTCCTTAGTAAGGCTTCCATATTCTTCTGAAATCGTTTCTATTTAAATATGTTTCGCGCACCTTTTGTTCTACGATACCGATGATGCCACCGCAGTCTCCGAATTAGAAGAAAATTATCTAGAAGATTCAAATTATTCATCACGCACTCCGTTAAATAGGACATTCCCTTTTTAATGGATAAAATAATATTCAGTGTGCTCACTCAATTCGCACGGCCGTATTTATACGTTTACGTAACGATACCAATTCGTGTCCAATGTGCGGCTGGCCTAAGGCTTTTCGGTACACTTTTCAAGGAAATGTATGTATGATTAGTCTGTGTGTGGTATATCCATCTTTATCTCTTTGTTTGCCTGCATTAAGAATTCTCCCTCATAAACATATACAAGAAGATGCAATCTTCAACCAACAGCTAAAAATGACACCTCTCCAGCTTTCACACAAACGGTTAATAAAGTTAAATCAAAACGAAAGTTTGACAGGTGCTTGACTTAAAACTCAAGAAATTTTAATACCGAACAGATTACAGAGACTTTTCGTCTAATTTCGTCAACCAAACAAAGAAGACTACCACGAGCTGTAGGTATATATGGGTATGTCCCTGTCCCTGGCCACATTGGCAACTTTTTATCTGACGCTTCTCTAATCTCCGCAAACGCGAAAACAAACAACTTGTTCTAATAATAAGAAGGAGGAAAAAAAACCATTTTGTTAAAAACAATATGCCAAATCTATGTGTTTACCATAGAACTTTATATTCGGCCCGGGCTCTGCCTCCCAGTCACAAGTTCTGCGAAAACTTAATCCACCATGTCCGCAGCATTTCAGAAACCGATCTCAAAGTCTTATCTTTGGCGCGCGCTATCACAATCTCATCTTGGCTGTCATCATCTCATTTGCAAACAAATTATTTCATAAATTTAACGTTGTCGTCTCAAAAACAAACAAACACACACACACACGTAATGGGGGTAGATACACAGTAAAGATACAGTACGGTGACATTGTCTGGTATGAGTGTTTACCTCATCGAGTCCGTCTCTCGAAATAAAACACAAAATATCAAAACAAATACAATTCAAATTCACCATTTCATCGCCGAAGGGGTGAAATTTCATTATATTAATTCAAAGGAATTCCGCACCCCCTCTCTGCGATGGCATCTCTAAAATCAACAAATATTATGAAAGTTTAGGGGTGAACATGGTTGTTATGGTAAATTTTAAAATTCGTTACGAAATTTCACGCTACCGTCTGTTCCTTGGAATTGTTGGCCATTAATTCCATCAGTCGATGGGGTGGGTAGGTGGCGGATTGCCAACCTACACCCCCAACCACGTATATATGTAAACAAACATTGGGCGACCACGGACGACGAAAAAATATTAAACGCATCATTCATTTAAGCCGAAATGAAATTCCAAAACATTTATTGCTACTGCTGTCTCCGTGTCTGCTGTTATGGATGGAAATTTCAACCCCTGGGTTCTAGTCCTATATATAGCGCACTTTGTTACTATTATGCAAGTGTTCAGCTAACACTCCAGCTACTGAGGGTTCTTTCTAATATAAGGCCGATGCTGAGTTGCTGCATTATTTAAGGTAATCCGAAACTTTCTATTGTTAAATTTGATGGTTATATGATTGGTGGGGGTAGTGCGTCGCGTCGTCATCGGTCGGGGGTGATGGACGGGGTTTCTCGTCGAGGATTATACTCTATGGCAAAACGCAATCAAATGAATCTATGAAGCATGTGGTGTTATGATCGTAGTTTTACAACCCTCAGCACAGTATGGTTGTGGCACACACTTTTGGAATTGCGTTTAAGACGAAGAAGGGTGGCTACCGCTGGATGTGCGATGCATAGTTATACAGTTGTTGGGTTGCATGCAGGGAAATTCCCTCACACCACTCGGCGTGCTCAGGCTTTCGGTTTGGAATACAGTGGAGGCGAAACTTTTTAGATCAGTTTTAAAAAAAAGTAGTTCACCCAACAAGCATGTAGACACCCTAGGCCTAGATTCTCAGTTGAAGAGCAATAAATTTTACCTAATGTGTCGATACTTTTAAGCGTCTATAATCTGAAGGCTTTGAGAAAAAATTCTTTTGACTTCCAATTTTGTCACTCGCTGATGGTACTTCCCCAGTTCCATCTAAGTCTGATTTAAGGGGTGAATTCGAATGGAGTGGCTTTGGGTGTGTTGCTTTATGTGCTGTTCAAGTCACACGGCGCTCGTTAAACGTTAAAATTTTGTCAGATCCGCGAATGCAAAAACAACGTGCGAACTCAATATAACATACAGCTGCGTATTCCCAATGCGGTGGATCCCAGCATCTTCTTCTTCCCTCTTTTGGCGGAGGTTGCCACTATCCGATGGAGCACTCAGACACAACTACTGGTCCATTGCACTGCCAGACATCTCACTTTACTGTACTTAGTTTTTCTGGCTTCAGTGATGAAGAGCTTAGATGTTCGGCAGTCACCACGTCACAAAGATCCGCCGTTTGATGCGAGCAAAGGGTGGACAACTACAGAGAAAGTGTTCCGCTGTATCGTCGTCCTCTCTACAAGCAGGACAGATGGGGGTGTCACTCAAGCCAAATACATTTAAGTGGCAAGCAGTCTGCAGTCAATTCTCCAGAAGGAAAGACGCGGACCTTTTGCAAATGTCTGGACGAGGTCGTTTGGTCTGTCTACACCCAGCACAGTCACGCCACCGACACTTGTGTTCAGGAGAAAACCAAGTATCAATGGGTAACCTAACCACAGACTTAGGCAGACCCAACGCAGGTTCAGGTTCTGAGAGAGGTTCTTCTGAACCCAGCCTAGCAAGCTCATCAGCAATCTCATTTCCCTGGAGACCAGTGTAACCTGGGACCCAAACAAGTTTCACTGTGTTTAGCCTTTCGACCAAGTTCAGAGAAAGCTTGAGTTCGAGCACTAACTTGGACGAGGTAAGAGGGTTAAGCCGAGCCTTTAGTGCAGCTTGACTATCACTGCAAACTCATATTCTTCTAGCCCTCCACTTGTTTGTCACAATACAGCACATATCCATAAGGATAGCGAAAATCTCCGCTTGGAAGACAGACGCATGGTTACGTAAGGGGTGATGTAGTCTAATGTTCTCGCTTTCCACGAAGACTCCAAGACCAGACCGCTGTTCGGTTTTAGAGCCATCCGTTTATACACGATGGCATTCTTTCCCTGGCTCAGAGTCTGGCCGAAGCCATTCCGTTGCCTGAGGAAAGTTGACGTGCGCGTGCGGTAGTTTTGTCGCAGTAGGATTTCTGGTGTCATAATTCTCGCACAAGTTCTTCAAAATTTCAGTGCGCGTGGTATCAAAAGCCACCTCTCTTTAACCGAGAGATGGTTTTCAGCGTACACATCATGATAAAAATATCAAGTGAGGGGAGGTTTATCATAGCATCTAGAGAATAGCCCGGAGTGCTAGGGAAGGCCCCTGTGCAGCCAAGCCAAACCGATCTTTGCAGTTTGGCAAAAGAGACAGTAACACGTTGCCGCGAAAGCTTGTTTCACCATACAGCCGATGCATATGAGAAAAGTGGTCTTACCATTCCCGTATAGATCCGAAGGAGCCTATTATGAAATAAGCTCAATGTCCTGCCAAAAGCGCCTTTGCACTGCCAGAAATTTGACAGCGCTTAATCGATTTCGCTTGGACCAAAGAAATTGTCTATCGAGGATTACTCCCAAATAATTGACTTCATCAGAGATCGGGATAGGGACACCTTTAAGCACAAGTTGAGTCAGACCAGTGACCTTCCTGCTTCTCGTGAATAAGGAGAACAACCGTAGATTTAAGAGGATTCGCTGAAAGCCCATTTCTTGTGCACCAATCATCGATCAAGCCTAAGGATCTCTGTGCGGCACATTCGATCACATTTTCAGTTCACAATTTCCGAATAATTTCCACCGCCACTGTATACCCGCATACAGCAAGCAGCAAGCTATTGTGTGCCATCCCATTGTAAAAGTTCAAAATTAGATTTTTCCGTTTTGTTTCGACGATAGGAGGGTAGTTTCCATTTCGGTATAGCGCCCCGTTTCCCATTGGGATAATGACAGTCTGACAATCGCACACCCTTCGGCTTCTGCAAAGGCAGAAGAAAAAAAAAACTTTTACTTAAAGTCAAAGAATAAGGGGGTTTGCTCAAAATGCTCACACAAACCTCCTTCCCCCAAAAATTCAAGGTTAAGCGATGGGTGAACTAGGGTGGCACTTAGACATCGTCGTCCTTCTTTTCAATGCCAATTGCATGGCATCGCCCCCCTACCTATTCACCTGAGATTACATGCGATCAGAATGAGTAATGATGGGGATGAAGTATGAATTCGTAACAGGGGGTTGATCGTCGAGTTCCCCCTTTTGATGGCGGGAAATCATTTTGTAAAAAGCGATAGCCATCAAAATAAAGTGTTTAGTAGTTGTATCCACAAGAGGATTTGGAGACACGCCGACGAAGACGAGAGATTCACTTTTTGATTTTGGGGTGAAGAAGCGAGAGGGTGGTGATAATACGAGAGGATTTCCATTCTATACACAATTTCCATTACGTGCAGCTGCACTCCCTTGCAATTTTGAAAAAGAAGTTCCATCATGACCCCCTTGGGGGCATGGTTTTTCGACAAACCACCCCTCTCCGTCCCTCTGGATGAGAGTATTTGATTAAATAGAAAACTTTTCCAGCCTTTTGTTTGCATTCCTTCGAGGGGATGTTATAATGTGTTTGCATTTGTGATTAGAAGGAACTTGAAAATGTACCTCTAGCTGTATACACTTGGGCTACTTTCTTTTTTATTTGTCATCTATAGCCCAAAGTGGCTGCTTAATGTCCTCAAAGTGCGTATAGCTATACCTCCTTGAGCCTGGATGCTTATGGACGATGAAAGTATGTGTTCATTTGAGATGAATTTGAAACGATTTAATTTTATAGAGTGCGGCCAAGAGTATCTACAGAGCGACGATGACAATTTGTTTGTTATGTGTATGTGATTGGAGAATCCTTGAGACAAGCTGCTCATTGTTGTTGTGAATGAAGAGCCCTATTTAGAAGTATGGAATGTTGATTTTATTCTTCAGCTGAATGGTACCTATTGTGAGTTTTGAGTGATTATGTTGGTGAATTAAATTTATTTATTTGATTTGTAGGTACAAGGTACAAACAATAAGGGAAAGGGCTCTTGATGTAATCAAGCTGGAGATGAAACTTTCAAGTGGTTATAAAGACTTTGTCTACCAAGGCTCTACAATTGCCCCGTAAAATGACATCGGGATAGAGACCCAGCGAAGGATCGCTCCAGCTAATCGCTGTTTCTACGGCCTAAAGCCCTCTCTCCATAAACCCAAGAATATGTTATGAAAGATCTGAATCGGCCCGGCTCTGCTGTATGGTGCAAAAGCATGGACTTTGACGAAATCGGATGAAAACCTCTTGGGACATTATGGAAGATAAATTCCTCCGGAGATTTCTACGACCAACTTTACAAGCTATACAGCGACGTTGGCTTAGTCTAATGTTTGAAATAGAACGGCAAAGGTAGCTAGGTTACGTTGACTGGACAACCCAGGGGCAACGAAGCAGGTTTATACCTTAAGTAGCGCACACAATAAAGAGAACGACATCAACCAACTTTTCGTGTGCGTAATTGGAGCTCAGATGGCTAGAGAGTTGGCTGCAGGGGCCTCCTGTTGGTTGACGCCATGGTCCACCGTCCACCTAAGGCTGTAAATGTAATCGCCATCTAAAGTATAAGTAAGGATAAAGTGGGGAGCGCCCTGTAAGAGCTTTTGGGTGCAAATTAGGCCTTACTTCAGTTAGAAAACTACTGATATAGAAGGGCTATTGACTAGGTGGGCACAGAGGCTTAGTGGTCCGAAAAATAAAAACAAAATGAATGATTGTGAAAAGCTTGGCCTAGGGTGCTTATACGGATCTGTTGCGCCAACTAAAAAAACCATAAGGATCTGTTGGTCGTCAATGAACTGTGCTTCCATGCAAAAGAAGCGACTTTCTTGAAGCGGAGGGTTGGACACTGTCACAAGAGAGTTCAGGAACCTAGCACAGCAGTTCTGTGTGATTGTTTATTATATGATCAATGCCGAAAGGTAGGTACCTACTAATTGCTTACGGATTTGGAATCCACCAGATATGAGTTAATCGCTTTAAGTACTGGTTGACTGTCCAGTCCAAGCGGTTGGTTGAAAGTAGCTGCCAGCTGGTAAACGCCAACACACTAGACCAGTACAAGTTCATTATTATACCACGAAAAACGGATCATATAAGATCTTCCTTGAACCGTTTTGAGCTCTTTATAAAGCCTAAGAGGCTTCTGGTATCTCTCGATTGAAGTTTCCTTCTACGGGAGAGACTTGGGCAGGAACAAAGTTTCCTCCTCTTCCTCATCCATACAGCTTCTGCAAAATTCGTTTGCGAAAAGGTCTAGCCTTGCGCCATGTTTTTCTATCTGGCAGTGTCTAGTAATGACAGCTATTGTGGTGCTGATAAGCAAGCTTTTGAAAGAAATCAATTTCTTAGAGCTTAAGCTAAAATTGTAGTGCCACTTGTCCACCTAAGATTTTCACTCTCGATCCAAGCTTCAATTTTCGTTTGTAAGTAGCGATTGGTATTCTTAGGGTGCCTTTATCCGGTAGGATGGGTTGAGTTGTTCCTATTATGGCGAGTTCATCGGCCTTACAATTCCTTAGAATGTCTCTATGCCCCGGCACCCAAAAAAGGTGAATGTTGAACTGGCCATCTCCGTAAGAGATGATCGGCAGTCGAAGGCTACATTAGAAGTTATAGAGATAGAATTCAAGGATTTGATAGCTGTTTGCCTGTCCGAAAATATGCAGACATCTTTAACGGATATCACGTTTTTCCTAAGCCAAGATAAGACTTCTTTTATTGCCATTATTTCCGCCTGGAACACACTAACAATAGTTTGGTAGACGAAAGGAAAGCTTAAGATTAAGACTTTCGGAAAAAACGCCTCCACCAGATTCACCTTCTAAAAATGTGTTCTCATTCCCTATTGTTCTGGAGGAGATGATGACGAGAAAGTTTCTGTAAAAATGTAGGGATAAATGGGTTAGGCTGCGTTTTCGGTTGAGATTTTGAAGTTCTTCAGAATTAAAGCGTAGCTAAAGTCTTTCCTTGACCACTGTGAGGTAGCTTTAAGGCGAAGCTACTGCCATTTGCTTGCTACATGAAGAAACAGTATGTCCAGTGCCGCAGAGGAATGGTTGTGCTTAGTGCACCGTTTATGTACATACAAGCTGTGCGCTAGACCCTGCTTAGATAAGCGCGATTTATAGCTTTTTTCAAGGTTGTCTACCAGACAATGACCCCATATGTAAGTATCGGTCTTATAACCGAAATATAGAGCCAGTGAGTTATTCGAGGTTTATTTGAAATAGCTTTCTTTGTGAAAGAAAAAATGCTACTGATTCTTTCTTGGACTTTAAGTTTCCAACTAAGCTTCTTATCCAGGATAAGACCCAAATATTGTGCATTGTCGGGAGAAAGTTAGGCTTACACCATTAAGAGCGGAATTTTATACAAGGCTGGGCCAAAAGAAGTCATCCGATGTTGTTTGGGCTCTCATTTTTTTTTATATGAAAAATGTTGATTCTGTTTATTTGAACCTTTAGAATTTTATTGGTCAAGTCGAGAAGATGATATCGGTCAAATGGGCGCCGTCACAATTGATTGTCATAGACGGGCTCGTTTTACGACATTTTTCATCACTTCGGCGAGAACTTCGAGCGACAGATTCTCGCACTCGTGTCGAATGGCTTCTAGGGTCTCGGGCGGTGTTGTTATAAAGATTTTTTCTAGATCTTAACACTTTTGATTTCATATCTTAATTCATCTTAAATGGCAGTTATATCTATACCTAAAGAAATTTTGAATATGTACCCTATTTTCTAGTCAAAAACTAGGTGTGCCTGTGTAGCGTTTTTGAAGGTGTTTTAGATATATGCTCTGTTTTTGAATCTACCAGTTTAAAAAACACATAGTTGGAACCGTACATTCATATGCTAAATTTCCTCGTAAATTTCATAAAAATCTTAAACCCATTTTTGAGATATGGATAGGCAAGCCGATTTTTATCAACATCTTTCCGCGATTTCGATATTTGAATAAATCTGATGGGAGAGTTATTATGTAAAACCGCAATTAAATTATATACATAAGACCAATAAGTCGAAGTTTTAATATTTTGAGTTCAGAAGTGCTATAATTCCATTAAAGTGTGAATTTAAAAAAATCTTAAGAAAAGTACTTGTATATGTAGGTATATTTTGTTTGTCGAGTGATTTGAGAGAACCCACTTTTAGAAGCCAATCTGAAACTTCGAAATTGTTGTCAATTATTTCTCACTGCTCTATAACTCGAGGCTGTCCAAAGCTTGCTAACTATTTACTTTGTAAGTTCTACTGTACTGGGTAAAATGTTCAAGACTTGGTCGTTTGCAGCTTTTTTGCAACTGCTTAAATCATACTGAAACCGAATTGTGCAATGTACTCTACAAATATTCAACTTTACACTACAACATAAAAGGGACTCTGCAGAATTTAAAAATAAATAAGAACATACAATTATTTAAAACATTCAGAATCGCGAATTTCAACAGATTATCGGTGTAATTTGAAAACTGAAATTACAATCAATGTCATTAATGTTTGGCAACCAATTTTGAGCGCTAAGACTATGCTCAATATCTGAACAAATCTTATTAAAATTCTACAGATCTTAAAAAATGCATTAAAATTGAGTGAATATCTTCTCATCCGGAGACCACCTCAATATCCTAAAAAATAAGATAATTAAGATCATATAACAACGCTGGTCTCGGGCTTGTTCACGTAAAAACGGGACTTCAAAGAACCCCACAAAAAAAACTCTGGAACGGTTAAATCGGGCGATCTTGCGGGCTACTGCAAATCGCCAAAACGAGAGATGAGGCGACCCGGGAACGCCGACTTCAGAATATCGGTTGTGGCTCGCGCAGTGTGTGCAGTTGCTCCGTCCTGTTGAAACCACATGTCCTCCAGTCCTAATTCGTCCAATTGCGGCAGAAAAAACTCGGTTAACATGGCCCTATAGCGCGCACCGTCCACTATTGTCGTTTGACCAGCGGCGTTCTCGAAAAAAATGGCCCGATGACTCCTTCAGCGTGAATAGCGCGCCATGCAGTAACTTTGAGCGGGTGTAATGGCTCCTCGTGCATTACGGATACGTGTGGATTTTCGGTGCCCCAGAAGCGATAGTTTTGCTTGTTCACGTACCCCCTGAGGTGGAAATGAACCTCATCGCTCATTATGATTTTGGTCAAAAAATCGTCCACTTCGTCCTCAAGATTGAGGATGGCTTGGGCGTAGGTTACACGCATTTGGCGGTGGACAAACAGCAGCTGATGCACGGACTGGACTTTGTACGGGAAGATGCGCAAGTCTTTGACCAAAATTCGCCTTAGGGACGACCGGCTGATGGCTACTTGCGAGGCACGGCGTCTGGTCGATGTTTCCGGCTACAGCTCGACATCCTCGGCAACAGCGGCGATATTCTTGGCACAACGGACGCTCCACTCTTCCAATAGGGTGAACTTTTTTGGCCCACCTTGTATTTCCTGGTGAATAGTTCCCTTACTAAGACAGTGGAAAACCGCTGCACTATAGTCTGCCTGTCAGTATTACTTGTTGATACCAGAGAAGACTCCTGCTCCATTCTGTATGACAGTAATGACAGTAATGAGGGAAGAAGTTCAGTATGTAGACCATAAAACCATTGTCAATTTCATACCTTGGTTTATACCCTCTCTGATTAAAGTACTCTCTGAAAGCACCTTTGGCCCTTAGTGTATATCTCGATGGACTGTAGGTTCAGCAATGTTTCTGTGCCCAGTTTTAGTGAACCCTTAACACTTATACAAATAAACTTGTTTAAATACTTGAGGTGGATTTAGTGTTGACAGACTCCTACCCTCTACGTTCCACCACGACCACTGCACTGAATGTCATCCTAGGCCTATGACATATACCACACTGGCCACTATACCAGCCCACAGTGCCTTTGCTGGAAACGAAACAGCAAACTCACTGGCCAAAGTCGGCGCGATAATGCCACCTGTTTGTTGGACCCGATACTATCTGCGGTGTGTCACTAAGAGATGTTTCAAGAAGTACATCAAGAACTTAGCTCTAAGCGAATTTAATGAAGTCTGGCTGGGCAAAGAATTGCACCAAAATATTCTTCTCAAAACTCTCCTCCAGGAAATCCTATTTTCATATACGAACTTGGATAAAAATCACCTAAGATTCCTAAAAGGTATAATTACTGGCCATGGCCTTATGAAAAAACATCTTCACTGAATTGGAGTCTTACCGACCCCTGGAGAGCGACGAAACCTCTCTTTACATCCTCACGGAATGTCCGGCTCTCGTTTGCCTTCATTACTTCAGCAAATTTTGCTGACATACCCCCAGAGAAAATACTTGTCTTCCTGACTGTCTCGTGGAGTAAAAAGATGGCTCTTCTAGGACCCTATACCAAAGAAGGCACAGAGAGGCCGCAGTGCCAGATCCAGAGCCTAATTGAGGCTCTTCCGACTTATTATCTAATCTAATGGTGGATAAACCTACATAAGTAAATATGTCGTTGCGGAAATGTTAACAAACTCTGTCATTCACTTCAAATTTAAGCAACACCTGCATCTAGGTCGTGCCAAAAATACTCCTCAGGGTTTCCCCAAAAGGGATATTTTTTAAAACGACCACCAAGATGACTTCATGTACCTACCCCCTTATAACCATATACTGTATCTCTCATGTATGACCCTTGAAATAGTCAAATCTTGGACATAAACCACTCCATTTCAAAATTTATTACATTCTTTTGCGAGACCTACTTTCATCAAAAAAGATGCCATCATTCTCCCTATAAGATTCCATCACGTCCTGACTGCCATAACTCCATATATACAGGGAAGTATAGAGAACGAAGAAAAACCCTCCTTTCCATTATTTCTGTGAAATCCTCCCTAACAACTGTCATAACTTACATGACACTTGATCATTTGATGTGCCTCCCAAAAGAAAATAAAGAACCTCCTCAAGATAACCATCATTCACACGTCGTGGGCCCGCCAAACTCTCTGAAAAATTTCATTTTTTTTCTTCCTGCTTTAAATTTCCATAAACATGTGCGCAAGGAGAGAGAAAATGGGGAAAAAAAATACATTCAATCAATTTACACGGTCCATTGATCCCGGTCACGTAATGCATCTATTCCCATAATTCAACGCCATCTCTCGCATACACCAGCTATACAATGATACTGTCGAATTGGGAAGCCATCCAAAAGTCATTGGGAAAAATTGTTTTCCTCAACTCGATCTATCCTTCCTATTCCTAGTATCGCGCACAACAAAAGACAAAAACGAAGGCGAAGAACGAAATGATGCACATGATGCACAAGGCAAAGACAACTTGTGAATGTCTTCACATACACACTCGTATATATACATAGTATAGACATAGCAGCATCCGAAGCTGGAGCTGATTTTAAATTCATCCCCAGTGCCCCAGTGTGCTGTGTGTTTTGTGCCGCATGAATGTCTCGACTTGGAAATTATTATTTATCCCCAAAGGAGCAAGAGGGACTACAAACTGTATTTTTTGTTTGGGGTAGGCCTAGACGATGATAGAGATGATGTAGATGATGATGATGATGATGATGTGGTATCCATGTATCCTAGCAGTAGAGTTAAATTTTTCGGAAGAAAATTGGATAAAAAAACCAAAAGAGACACACATACCCACCCCCAGACAATGGCGGGAGTAGGAGCAGAGATTTTTCGATCTGCGACTACACAAATCCCATAGACTCAATCGAGCGGCACGTACAAGAGGATATAGGGGTCGATTGATTTCCAAAAGAATGGAACGACGAATGCGAACAATCTGCCAGGCAACGAACAGTTGAAGAGTCTAAATCCAAAACCAGATGGCAGGGATAATAAATTCATAAAAAAAATCCATCTTTTGTTTGAGATGTGTACGAGTGCCTTTAAATGTATTATGTGCACGGACAATTGTGGACGATTGTGCTGGGCATAAGTTAATCAACAAAAGGATGGACTTGAAACGTGAGGTCCTCTCAAAAGGGATCATTATAGCCTCATATGACTAGGGATGTGTTGCAATCGTTTAATGCAAGGTGCAAGCTGCAGCACGTCACAATTTGTCATAATTAAGGGGATAATCAGAGGGAGAAAGGTGTTTTTTTTTTTTGACATACTTGTGGGTTTCCTGCCATTAGTGAAATATTTGATGGCATTGTTAAATTAGCAATGAAAATTTATTAACTTATCCCTAAATTGGTAGCTGATTTGACTTTGGAATATTGTAGAACTGGGAAAACGATGAAAAATGTAGTTAAGTTCATGTGAACCGCTCATAATTTTTACTCGTTACTTAGAATCGATAAACTTTGAACGTAATATAAAGTTTACTGTAAGAGGTCGCTAGTTGTTAGTAGTCAAATTGACACCTAAATGTATTTCCTTTTCTTCTACTAACTCAAAATCGATCTCTTCTTAATCTAATCCTCCACGAAGTACGACTATAAGCTTTGTAAAAAAAAACTCGAAACTTTAATCGTCTTTTTTTTAGATTGAATCCCTCCACGAGGAAGAATCTTCATCCCATCTGCTATCCTAGGGTCTACCACAAAGCACCCGCAAAGTCCCATACACGTTGCGTTTTATTGGTACACTTTTAATAGCAACTTACGACACCGATTTATCGCGATTATTGATACACTTTGAATAACATTTTGTTCACTCATTCATTCATTCATTCATTCATTTTCATTCATTTTCAATGGTCCGCTTGTCCATTAAGTCGCGGGTGTAGGTTGCTCAAGTGGAATCCTGATCATGGACATACATTTCACATGACCAAACCACCGAAGCATGGATCGCTCCGCCCGGAGAAGTAGCTGCTCGACATTGTTCCTCACGTATTCTGGTATTTCTGATGCGATCTCTACGGGTCACATTTTGTTCTCGGTTTTAATTCTATTTGTCAGGAGCAGGAGTGGATATTTATTCGATTTTTTTCTGTCAATCTCATATATAAAAAGGAAAGTTACGACTCATTCATTCACTCACCGACTCATTAAAGCCCGACCCAAACCATTTGCCCTAGGGAGCTTGGGGCCCGAGTTTTTGGCGATGACCCCTTCTAAGGGGGCCTTTTTCATAACTCACTAACCGTTTGTCGTATCAATTTGAAATTTTGTAATGCGTCCCAACCTCTGTTGCGTTTGAATATGCTTATCGATCGCTTCTTCCAACTCGATGGAACGTACTCTAAATAGGGTGCTAATCATATCGGGGGGACATGGAGGCAATTGTCTTCAGCTTCACTTCAAAAAATATTTAGTCAGTGTTATCCTTAACGATTCGTGCATGCAAAGCATTAAAAAAAATGTAAGAAGACTCAAAAAAGGCTACAAACATCATACACGAGTATTGAATTTGTTGAATAAATAAATTAAATAATACAAAAAGCATTGACAGATTGGCACAGCAAAAATTGCAGCTCTGACAGCCACAGTGGCATTTTATAGAATGTCCCGCTTATACATTGAAATGGTTGCGAGTGTAAGGTGCTTATTTTGGCCTAAGCTGGATTTAAAACGCTCTAAGAAATGGCTTTCTTTCAACAGATGCATATATCGGCGTCAAAATAGGTGTCATTATTGGACACTGCCTGATTGGAAAACGTGCCGCAACGATAGGCCTTTTCTCGAACGACTTTTGCAGAAGTTGTACGGATGAGGAAGAGGAGGAAACTATTCCTATCACCTTCTTTGCTCCTGTCCGCAGCTCTCTCCCGTAAGGAAGCTTCACTTGAGAGCCTTCTTACGCTTTATAAAGATCTCAAAATGGTTCAACTAATATGGAGATCTTTCTTCTAGGATCCGTTTTTCGTGGTATCACAATGGACCTATGCTGGTCTAAGTGTGTTGGCATTTTCAAGCTGGCAGCCAAATTCAACCAACCAACAAACCATCCACATACGGGTAAATGAGACATTTTGGAGTTAACCTGATGTGAACAATTTACCGAAGTATGGACCGCTTCGTCCGGTGAAATATTGCATGCTCGATATTTAGGGGTATTGCTAATAAATTCCGATGAAATTTTTTTTCCTTGTCAGCAATGTAAATCAAATTGCTGAATGGGAAACATTCCGGGGGAAATATTATTCGCTATAGGGGTGAATGAATACCTCACGTATCTTGTTGCTTTTACGATCTCTGTGAGTCTCACCTGCGAAGAATAATATTTACAACGAAGGAATTTCATTTCGACAGCTTGTATCCGCGATCTTATTTTTTGGGTCAATACCCAAAGCTCGTATATGTCAGAGTTGGGAGAAACACCGAAATAGACCGAAGACCGAAAACTTGAATGTAACCAGAAGTTCGGTTCTCCCGATAACATAATGTTTCAAAATTCGCCCAATCTGACCAATTCTGCTGGAAAACTCAATTGTGATTCTTAAACTTAAACTTGTTAATGTGACTGGAACCATCAGCCCAAATTTGTTAACCCTCATCCATACCCAATATAGACGGCTATACGAACTTATATAGAGTGCTACTGAATGAAGTTCAGTCTGAAAAGACCCAAGGATTATCAAATCATCAGCAAAGCTTAGAAAACCTTAGTCTTAGACCTTCCAAAAAGTTCTTCAATGCACTGTAATGTCCAATTCACATAAGTAATGAAATGGAGACGCGATGAAGTCCAATCCCAACGGTGAACGATATTTGAACGATATTTATTTAACGCTTTGCTCAGTTAGTGCCGTTTGTGTAAAGAGATCGAAGATGACAATTAAAACCGACAATTTAATACCTCTGATGCAGTACACTTTTGTATGCTAACTACCTCTTTACCCTAGGGTTTTGAAAATTTTCGGTAATCCAATCGGACAGATTTGCGAACTTCTCTACCGTTTGACTATATTGCTAACTGATCATGGAAATGGATCTTGTATCTTCAATGCTCTGTTCTGGATTGAAGAACTTAGAAAAGTTCTCGTTCCATCTGCCCAAGTTTTCCTTTTCATTAGAAAGAAGTGTGTCATCTTTGGTCTTTTTCAGGCGGCAGATAGTCTTAGGAGGCTGCCAGAACACCTTGTAGTCAAGATCTAACCTTTCGCCGAACACCTTCCACCAATACTGTTTTTATTGGCAACTTTAGCAGCCGATTTCCATAAGATCTTCGTGTCTTCTTGTACCGGTGTCCAGAAGCTGAGCCTCCCCAAAGTGAATCCACACATTGAAGGTCTTCTTACACTGACAGCTTCTTTAACTTAAGGTGTTTTCGGTCGCTAGCCGCTTCACTCCGTAAACATCTTTTGATGCTGTTGAAACCAATTGCCATAAGAAGGTTGCGTAAAATGCGTATACTCCGACTGGAGATTCGATGCATAAACCTGATGCACTAGAGCTTGATTTTTTAAGCTTAAGCTTTCTCCCTCTTTTAATTGTATCCACTCTAATACTCTGACTGCCTGGAACTTGTGAATACCTATTCGCATTGCCGCCTCACCAGACATTGAAGGTACCACCACTGACACGAAGAGCTGCCGCCTATCCGTAGTTCCAGAAGCCTTTTGCTTTGTTGAGGAGGCACCAACTTCATCCGGCCTCCTCAACAAGCTCCAGCTCTTTTACTGTGCGGGAAGAAAGGTTACTTGTGTCTATTCTGAGTCGATCGTTGTCGAGAAACTCTGAGGATATTCTAACCTCAAAACCTGACAGCTGACCCTCTGCTAAGTGGTCTATCGCATAGGTGCCTTCTCGGATTAGTCTACTGAGGTTTTCAAATGATAGGATAGACTGGATACCCTAGTCGACTTATGGCCCAATAGGTACATAGCGCAACTCCCTTCTGACCGGTATAATGACTTGCGGGACCTTTGATAAGAAGTTTTGCAGCAGATTTAAGTTGAACTTGAACCAGGTTTGTCGAGCGTGACAAACCGAACACCAAACACTAAAAAAATTCCACTCTCCAGACTTGATTCCAAAAGGCGCTAAATTGGACCGTCTTGACAATATCCGAGGTTTTTTTAGTTCATTTACTACGTACGCTTCATCAGCCTTGTTTAGAACATTGCATCCTTCGTCAGTCAGTTCCAGCTACACCATTCAACCTAAAATGATGTATAGACTTCTTTCAAAATGGATATTTATAAAGCAATTTTCAATCCGTAAACCCGAAGCCCATTCAACCGGTAAATGATGAGCTCAGACTTATTCCACTCCATAGTCAATGTATCATCGTAAAAGCTCCATAGCTAATATTTGATAAATCGCATATAATGCTCTGTTCCATCCTTGAATGCAATATCGCTTTCTCGGTGAACATCCCCGGTGCAAACCGCACACCATCTAACCCCATAACGTGAATTGCCGCTGCCGCCAGGGATACCCTTATTTAGTTAAATGATGCATCAAATGGCCTTTAAGGATTAAACGTTAAATATTACACGAAACGAACACAAATGGGAATATATCGCATAGCCGCACCGCCACCAAGGAATCAAGGATGCATAGAACAATAGAGAACCCCAGCGGTAGGTATACACATCCCCATGTGCAAATCAGGCTGATTTCCACTGAATGAATGGCTGGCTATGCGAGAATGAGTGCTTGTAGACTCTCGTCACGTTTTTTTTTTCTTTTTTTGCGAAACTATAAGACACCTAATGGCGTATACGAGGCTATATGATGAGGCACGAGGGTATGAGCCTGTCGCTTCCGCAATTTATTTCCAAGAAAATATCTAAAATTGATCTGAGAAGGGTGTTCGAATTCGATCATCATGATGATGATGATGAGGGTGGTCGCCTGGTCCTGGTCATACCATATTGATGCGCATATGGTGAGCAACCCTCCTTCGTACACGCTCACACAGTTGAACGCCTCCGCAAGGAAATCATGTTTAAGGACTCGAATTACAGCCAAGATGTGATGTTCTCCTTCTAGAGACAATTTGAAGAAAGTTGCTACCACCACACTACTGCATCGAGTTGTTGTTTTGCCTCTGGACTGACACTGTATCTTTGGGGTTGCGTGGGTGATAGAAATCCCTGTTTCTGACACGTTAATCAGTGTCGGTCTGGCAAGTTGCAGCTGCAACTGCGAGACACACACACAAGCGAGAGTCTATACCACCGGCTATTTAATGAGATTCCTGAGTTTTAATTTCCTGACTTTCTATATAGCCTGCATCTCCTCCTCCCCCTGTTCACTGACATGGACGCATACCATCTCCGTTCCTTGATTTATGGGAGGGTTCCCTTCCATTTGGAGTATCTTCTCCTTCTTCTTCTTCAGCCGAAGGTAATTGGCTTGTAATTATGTGCGTTTACACGCACATATACGAATATACCCAACTGGAAGTCACATACGCGCGAGTTAGAGATTGATGTCCTTAATTAAGGAGAGGGAGAGAGAGCTAGAGAGTGTGTGGTACCCGGGTCCATGTTTGGAATGTCAATCAGTAATTAAAAATATTGTGGCCCAAGTTTTTCGTTTTTTTTTTTTTTTTTTTTGCTGTAGGTACCTATACAATTTTTCGGTTGAGATTTCGGTATTAGATGTTGTATAGCTGAGGATGTATGGGGCGGTCTCATTTTGGTTGTAATTTATGGGCTCATGTTTCATGTTGTGTGTTGTGCTTCCTGCAATGCAGTAGTCGTGGCTGTTGCCTGGGACAACATGATAAAAATGTACACCTGCAGGAGAAGTTTTTCCGTTGATTTTTGTTTCTGGATAACAAAGATACCCTCGCGTCCTGACACTGAATATGCGGAGCATTATTTATTAATTAGAGTTTTAAGGTGACGCTCTTGCTTCGAGAGGACAACTTGCTGCATCTCATAAAATAAACGTTGAGTAGGAGATATTTTTTTTTTGTTTGAATTAATTAAGAGAGATCATTTTTTATGAGCTCTTGATTTAGTAGGGGCTGCGTGTTTCATTTGGAGACCTGCGGTTAGTTGCACGTGGCAGGGAATTGACATGCAGGCTCCTCGAATTAAAGTAGGTATACTCTTGGATGTTTATGACGAAGTTCGTTCGAAATGATTTGAAACTCAGTCGTAGGTATAGGTAAATGTGTTCATAGTTGCTTGCTACAGGCTTAATTTGACTATGAGTTGGGTCAGTGGTCTCTAATTACAGCAACCATCTCTAAAAGATTTTCAAAGATCCATCTTCTGTCACTAATTTTTTTCTCCCAATCGCTTCTGATAGGTATTAAAACTCCGAATCTCCTTCTAAAGAGAAGACCGAGGGCTATAGGTAATCTCCAGCCATTTTGTCCTTTCTAGCTCCCCATTCTGCTTCGATGGAGAAGTGTCCATAAGGTTTGGATCACCATAATCGTGACACTCTTACCTTGATTACGATTTTAAACGGTTTGTTGCAACATTTTATGCCCAGAGGGTGAGGCTTGCCATTGTCTCCTTTGCTGCTGTGGGTGTGGTGGGTATATAGGATTAGGAATCTCGTTATCCCGATACACATCTGGCCCTCTTGATTTGGCTATGGTTTTTAAGGTGATATTTCTCAATAAACTTTTCATCATACAACTGTTCCATATGGTAGGACGGACCGCATCCGCATTACCCCTGGCCCTGAGCGTGGCCTGTTGATTCCCTATGTGTGGCCGAAACGTTTTGTGCAGGTATCTAGAGCGACGTATGCTTTTTTGAAGCGATCAGGTAAATATTTTCTTCCAATTGAGTTTGGAATCTACAATTAAGCTCAACATATCTCCCTGTCTTCGATATTTTCTGGTCCTCTACACCGATCCTCAGGGGTTGAAGGCGAGGATTGCCCTTCTCCTTTTAAAAAAAATGGTTTCCATCTTCGATGGGCCAAGTCCACACATTACGTACTTACTTACTTATCGGGCTCCCGATCCGTGAAGAGTCTCTGCCTGAGACACTGTAGCCTTCCATCCTCTACGATCCCGGGCCAAGCGCTGTGGCATCCGCAATGAGTTGGTCTTTGTAACGGAGGTTCGACGTTTTTTTGCTTTTTTTACTACATTCACATCTTGGTACAGCTCGTAGAGTTCGCGGTTGTATCTTCTCCTCCATTCGGCCTCCTCCCACACAGGACCAAAAATCCGCTGAAGTATTTTTCTTTCAAAGGAGCCCAGTATCAGCTCTCCCTTCTTGCTTATCGTACAGCACAAGCAGAACTGGCAGGATAAGGGTTTTGTAGAGCACGCATTTCGTCCTTCGAGTTAGGCGCTTTGAACCCAGTTGTTTCCTATGGAAATTCTTCGCCAGAACTCCACTAGGGAGTCATTCGTTGAGTTCATTTTTACTCCCTTAGGTAAACTCCTAAATTACCTCGAAATTGTTGCTTTCAATAGTGACGTTTTGTCCTTAGGCGGTGGACAGATGTTTGTTTGTTTGATAATAGCATGTACCTACTTATAGTCTTGTGCTCATTTACTACAACGGATTTCGCCTGCTCCTCAATCGCCGTGAACGCTTCTATCACGGCACTGGCATCGGCACGCTGGGAGCGACCGATGATGTCAATATCGTCCGCATACCCCAGCAGCTGAACGGACATGTTGAAGATAGTACCTACCGTGTTGACATTTGCCCTGCGTACTATCTGCTCCAGTACAAGATTGAAGAAGTCGCATGATTGCGGGTCTCCTTGCCGAAATCCGGGGCATGGGTGGAAAAGTTCGGAGGAGCTACTTTCAAACTGTTTGTTAGGGCGTTTTCCAGCGTCATGCTACACATCTGAATCACTTTTGCCGGGATTCCGAATTCGGCCATCGCCATATAGAGCTCCTGGTCATGTAGATACCTACATATGCCATCATATACGCGGCTTTGAAGTCGATGAATTGGTGGTGAGTTTCGACTTAAAATTCGTTGGTCTTTTCCAGGATTTGCCTCAGTCGATCTGCCGGGCCAAAAGCCATACTTGTACGATATTCACACAGTATCTTGGTTAGGATTTTGTATGCGAAATTAAGTTGGGATATGTCTCGATAGTTCTTGCAAGAAATAATGATCGCCTTTTTTGTAGATGGGGCATATGGGACTGATAGTCATCAGTTCATGCGCTCTCAATGAACCCTTCTTGTTGCAGTACTTTTAAAAATGCGTCCACTAGAAGGAGCCATATGAGCGATAGAGCTATGACCATGTCTTGATATCCGGTGTGTACCAAGCACGAGTTTAATGCCATTCTACTTTCTAACGTAGAGTCTATTTTTCTTCTTTCCAGCTATATTTATTTATGAAGATCAACCAGCATCCATTGGATCAACCATACCTATATACACGGATGGATCAAAGATGGAAATTGGCGTTGGCGCGGGTTTCTACTCGGAACGTCTCGGACTATCCAGTTCAATAAGGCTTCCTGACTACAGCAGTGTATTCCAAGCTGAGGTACTGGCAGTGACAACAGCTGCTAAACAGGTTGCAATGATGGCAATACCTCATGCGGATATTACCTTTTTCATTGACAGTCAAGCGGCAATAAAAGCGATCTCTGCCGTTGAGTTAAAATCAAAGCTTGTAAGTCGCTGTCGCGAAGAGCTACGGGTTCTTGGCGCGCAGCACAAAGTAAGACAATGCTGGGTTCCCGGACACAGAGGTGTACCTGGAAATGAAAAGGCAGATGAGCTGGCAAGAAAAGGGTCCTCCCTTGAACTAAACCAGGCTGACACCACAGTAATGATTCCCCCCTGTAATCTCAGACAGAAGATTGGGAACAAAATACTAATGGAAGCAAACGATAGATGGAACAGGCTCGACTCCTGCGGCATAACCAGGAAAATGTGGCCAACCTACAACAAACAGAAAACTGAAAATATCTTACAACTGAACAAGAAATCATTGTCCTCGATTGTAGGTATTATCACCGGACACAACATGCTAAAATACCATACCAAGAAAATGGGAATTAGTACAGACGACCTGTGCAGAGGATGCGGAGACGAGGAGGTGCATGAGGATACCCCACACTTCCTTTGTCACTGCCCTGCGCTCTGCCACATACGAAACAAAGTCCTTGGCAGTTACTTCTTCGAGGATTTAGAAGAACTTTCAGACAGGTCCATTAACGACCTACTTAAATTTGTAAATAAAACGGGTTGGTTCACCAAGCCGTAGGTTTTTCATAGGTTTCCAGAGTATGGGGGTCATAAACCCCTAGGGCATCACAACGGATCTACATTGATCTAAGTGTGGCACGTACAGGTTTCTACTGTCCTGCCTCCCCACTAACCTAACCTAACCTATATTTAAAACTTCAACCTAGGTCTCTAGGCGTTACCAGCTTTGAGATATGGACAAGATACCAAAAATAATATAAAAACCCTGCCACAATTTTAGAGCCTCAGTGACCGTTCTCCACTCAAACGGGTGCACTGCTGAGTAGAATTCAATATTTTGGTAGGTCTCTATCGCTGATATTTATGTCTCAGCTAAAGGTCTTAACTACATAAATAGCTGACGCCCAGTAGATCCATAAAGGATCTTAGGTACAGCTTCTCATTTTTTTGTTTGAAAGAGTTTTTATTTTATGGACGAACTAGCTCGGCTTTGTCCGTGCACAGGAATTGTATTGCCTAAGTAGACCATTGATGCATCTTCACTTATGGTTGTAGCATACTAATTCCAATTTCTACTTATCTGCGTCTTTAGTGTTTACTACCTCCTGCTACTCTTGTTCCTCAACCACATCCGTCTCCTAGTTAGCAGGACAATCTTCGTCGTATAGCTACGCAAATTTTATATGGCCTTGCGTCAACAATCTCAGGCTCATTTTCGTTGTTTTTTGCGGTGATCAATGTCCCGATCTGTCCTCATCTGCCTAGGCGACCAGGTACGTATATACGTATTTTTAAGGATTAAATTAATAATATTCCACAAGCCTACTTTTGAACCTCGCCGCTCAAGGTTCAAAAGTAGGCTTGTGGAATTGTGCTCTATCGAGTTCTTTCTGTATGGTATACATTTGCAAGGCACCTTCTCATCGTTGGTCGCTTCGAAAAAATGTTTGTTTAAGCTTTTCAGTCCAATTGGCGTTGACGGGTTTTGGAGAAGGAGATTCAACGATGAACTATTATGAGCTGAACAGCGACATCGACCTGGTCAAAAAAGTCCGCATCAGTCGTCTAAGATAGTTAGGAAATGTGGAGCAAATGGAAAATACCGACCCGTTCCAAAGAGTCAACTCCAATCTAGAGTAGAGTAAGACCTCGCCTTAGGAGGCGCGTACAAATATTTATAAGGGGACATCCACCAACTTGGAGGCGAGGCAGTTAGCCAAAGACCGAGGAAGAGGCGTACTTGTAGAATTCCAGTAACTTCTCCTCATCCGTAAGAGATATTGCGGCACATCGAAGGCCTTTAGCATATCCCTCCTCCTGTCGGAGTTAGTACCGTCTCTTATGCCTTTATACGATTTTTCTTGGATGGCGGCTAGTGCGCTCGCGCTGTGCGGCTACTTATGAAAAATCCAACCAGCAATCCTATTACTGATATTGTTGAATGTCGATTTCTGAACGGCAGATAGGTCGGCTGGTCTTAGAACTTTTGCAGAAATCCTGACTTAAGCGTCCTTTCTATAAGAGTTTTTCAACTCTATCATAGGCCTATGGGGTATCCGTATCCGGGTCTTATTTTCGCAGCAGCCGTTACTTGGCGTTTAGCTTAACAATTCCGTTGTAGACCTCTCTTGGATTGCGGATACCACAAAGGAGTACGCAAGATTGACACCTAGTCTCACTCTGCACTCTTGTCAGAACCCGTCCAAACAAAAATACCTTGTGATCTGTGTTACTCCTAAATGTTCTACATTTAGAACAAGTTTAAAAAAAACCTCTTTAGCCACGTAACGTAGGCTATCATGACACAATCATCCCCTTGTGGGAGTTGTCAAATCTAACAGCTATACCGCCAAATGCCATTCCTCACGTCTCATCTGTCAGCAGTCAAACCCCCTTCAGTTTCACTTCCGATTCACTTAACGTCAACATAATTAAAAGTCACCAGAGTCGAATGCCCTCGGCCTTTGACAAATCCTCTTGTCACATATACTATATAATGAACTCATTTCCCACCTAATAATCCACTTGCACACGTGTCGATCCTGCAAGATAGCACACATCTTCATCACTGACTCTATCCTTTTCGGGCGCGGATATACTATATCTCAGACATGTCGGGGCTCACAAGGAAATTCTCCCGGAGCCGGTTCATTAAATCGAAATTACCTCTCAGGAGGAGCATTTCTTCGTTATCCTTGGATACAATTCCATCCCTTAATCAATCAGCATTTACAGGGAAATATTTATGTGGCGAAGTGCTACGACTACGGAAATGCGGGACACATTTCACGCCATTCAACTGGGGAAAGAACTGTATGTGTCATTTGATTTGAAGATAAGTAATTTGTGTGAAAGGATCACATCAGGTTCAGATCCTCTCGCTCAGATGGCTATACAAATGCAAAATCTCTGTCGACGCAAAGACGAAATTGCTTTGAGGAAGGACCAACTAAACACCGTTCGCTGGTGAGTCGTGTCAACCCACATCAGAAGGGAGAGCGGAAACAAATCAATCTATGCTGCTCCAACTTTATCCTTCTTTTCGTCGTGGCTCTATTATTTCAATGGCTGGAATAGCGTAAAAGGTAAATCAAGTGTCGTAATGTTTTCTACGAAATCACGGGATTTCCTTTTGGCATTTATTTGGCCAGGCAGGCGGCGGCGGCGATAGCTGAGTGTGTGTTTGTGTGTGTGTTGGGATAGGAATGTAAATCCAAAGGATATTACGCTGTGTCATATGTCAGAAGGATTTGGAGTTTTACTCCTTTTTTGGCATTGAAAAGGAACATTTCCCAGCGAATGTTGAAATAATCACACGGGGAGCATGAGGAGCGGTAGGGTGTACATATTGACACTGCGTCGACTAACGAATTTGAAAGAACGCAGGCGAGGCGAGGGAGAGGGTGTATAGGAATCCTTCCAAGTTGCAAGTGAAAATTAGAAGAATATTATCCTTGATTAGATGCGACATACGGAGGAGCCGTTTACACACGAGTGTGTATGTGTATTTAAATGAAACACCAAGACCAAGTGTGCCCCCCCCATGAAATGTAAACAAGCTGATTAGCTGTCGCACTGTCGCAGTTGGTAGGATGATGATGATGATGATGTGCGAGCGCTGTACTTGTATGCTTGTGAACATGAGCTCGTTGGCCTTTTAATGCAATTAGTCGGGAGGGCTTATACGAGTTGGTATATACTTAGGCAAGTCAGCATGTGGTTTAGTGTTACATTTCGTTGTTATTCATGCGAAAGTTTACCATCAAGAGGTTCATTACAACGAATCGTAAAAGGAAATGAATTGAGAAGGATTATTCAGTGAGTTTTGAGTGGGCTCTAGAGAGGTGGCAGGAGGCTTTAATTGCTAGATGAATATAGGGAGTGAAATAAGTGGGTAGGAATATGTGTTTCGATTCAGGAAGAAACCACTGACTGACTCGTTATATTCGGGACCGCCGGACTAAGTTAGTCAAGATTGGATTAAAATCGTCGATTTACAAGGTACCGCGGTTTCGGTAGCTTTGACTTAAATATAACTCTTAGCAGAAGGACGTTCTCACTGATTTATTTAGTGGCTTAGTGGTTCGTTTGCCGTAATACTGAGCACGGAGTCTCGAGTTCGATTGCTGGAAAACACACAAATCACATCTCAATGTTTCTTTCCTCTACTGTAACTTCCCATTTAAGTTGTTGGGATTCGGCATGAAATTGAAGGTTCCTTCCATTTTTATTTATAAAAATAGATCGTGGTTTGTGTTCAGATGCTTTAAACTTGAAAACGGCTAGACCAAATTGGATACTTCCTTCTGCGGGTTTGTTCACAATTGGTGCGCGAAGGTTGAGAAAAAAAAAGTCAAGAAATTCTCAATAGGAGACGCTGTGGGGCACATTTCGATATTTCGAAAACCACTGACTCGATTGAGTTCAAATTTACAGATAATCTTGGGTATTCGCCCAGAAGTGTTTCTGTGAAGATTGGTCAAAATTGGACAAAGGGACGTGGCACCTCCCATTCAAAATCTTATATCTCGAAAACCACTGAATCAATTGAATATGAATTCAAATTTACAGACAATCGTGAGTAGATTTGATTAGATTAGATAAAGAAAATTGGAGAAAGGAGGGTGGCGCCTACCATACAAAAACATCTTCTATATTTTTGGTTTTCTTCGTATTGCTGTATTTCAGGCTTAGGCAGAGAGATCCCATTTGACGAAAGAACATTATTTTCTAAGACCTAAGACTCTACTGGTTGGGATTGGGTACTTTACATGGTCTGATTTGCTCATACTCTGCTTGTAGCTCGTTGATCTAAGCAGACTTCTTAACTCAGTATAAACTATCATATCACGTATCACCGATAGCTCAATGAGTGTTTCTACGTCTTTATAGCATCAAAGGGATTTTTGATCGATAGTGCGGACCAGTACCCAGACCCACCCATGCTCCTTGTAACTACCAAACCTGTGTCAATTCCAAGGGCGATAGTGCTAGCCATTGTGTCCTCCAGCACTTTGAGGCTTGACTTGCTTGCTGAAACAATTTTGCAATTTTGCTCAGTCATCGGGCAATCATTTTTAAACATTTTTAACCTTTATCTTAAGTTTATTGTACGTCAAAAAGGATATTTGGAAAATTTCGCCAATTTAAGTTCAAGATACTAAAAATGGTTACCACCCATCGCCTACGGAAAACACATTCTACGCTTGCTGAAGCAGCTCTCGCCACTGTAGATAGGTATCGATCAATCAAAATACCCACTGGCATTATTAGAGAAGCGTGATTCAGAGCTAGGCTAGGTTTGACATCACTGTAGAGACTAACCAGCGGCCCTAATTGCACCTTCAGTTTTTCTGTGCACGGACTTTTTTTGAGTCATCGTTCTTTCTTCTTGTTTCCTTATTATTATTATAAGCCTTTATCAAGATCGCGGATGTACAACTGCGCTCTAACGCCAAATCCCATTCTTGGGAAATAGGTTGCTAGTATGGCTGTGCTTATCCCCGTCTTCTTGGTTTGGACTACAAGGAATTCAGTAGTTTCCGGTACAGGATGATTTTTCAGAAAACTGGGGGGTTATTCCCAAATGCGCGACGGATCGTATTGAAAGCGATACTTCGATTTCGACCGTCTTCGCTTTTGCTTATTCTCAAATGCGAACTGTGCTTTCCATTTTTTTCCAATTAGACTTCCAAATTTCCATTTATTTTCCCAAAAGTTTGACAGCTTTTTCCCGTCACAAGAATTTAGTTTATTTTTTATCCGCAATAAATCCGTCAGCAATCCGTCATCTAAATAGCTATCGCTATAACATGCTAAAGGGTACTTCTCTCACCAGTTGTCGAGTGGTGCTTGCGGTTTTTCCGCTTAGATAGAACCTTTTGGCTTTTTGCAGGGCTATCAAGATGCAATCGGCCGTCATCGATATTATGTGGAACTTCCATAAGTCGAACTCTCAGAATGAAAGAAAATAAATTCGATTTATAGAAACTTCGAGTTATGGAGGCCAAACGTAGAAAAATTGGAAACCCACAGTTCTCAATAAAACTTCGAGTAATAGAGAAATTCGACTTAAAGAAGTTTGAGTTATGGAAATTTGACATAACAAATTTTCGAAATTTTGAATTTATGTAAGGATCCCTAACTTTTTTGTAGCTGTACGGAAGTACCTAAAGTGCCATTTTTATAGTACCTATAATAGTTTAGAAGTTATAGCGTTATTACACCTCCGAATTAGAGGTCACTCACTTTGATGGACTAAAAGGGGAAATATGGTGAAAATGGACCGCTTTGCTATATAATTTTTTGTTTGGTGGAACTTCAGGAATCTTCCCGTAACGAATTATAAGAACTCTTAACTGGAACACACTGTATTCGATGCCATAACTCATATGAGCCAGAACCCCCTGTTTAGCATGGTAAGGGTAAGGTAACGCTCTCTGAAGTGCTCCTTATCAGAAGGATCTTCATATTCATTTACGCATTCGGGGCAAGATGGTGAGCTGTCGTGCCCAAAACGGTGCAGATACTTGCGATAGCCACCGTGGCCTGACAGGAACTCTGTATAAGGTTGTAGATACAGTCTCCATGGGTACGTTCTATCCATTTCTGGATTATCGGTATAAGTTTGTATGTCCATCTGCCTTTCGTTGTGCTATTCCAGCGAGCTTGCCACATAACTATTGACGTTGCCTTTTCTTCAATTTTAATCTTCTTGATTTCACTGGCCTCGTATTGGTTTAAGTCTCTTTTGTTATAATATCCTCAATATTTCGTCTGCAAGAATGTCGACGGGAACCACTCCAGCTATAACAAAGGCGGCTTCATCTGATATGGTTTGGAAGCCGCTGATTGTCCGCAGCGCGCAGAATCTGCATGTTGACAATAGTCTCCTTTTGTTCTCCTACGTCCTCAGTGCTTGCGCCCAAAATCGGGCTGCATGCAACAGAACTGATGTAACAACTCTGGAAAGTGCTTTCTTGGCTAAATAGTCCACGTGTGTTTTGAACCGAAATCTATTGTCCAGCATTACTCCAAGGTATTTAACAGCTTTATTGGACCTGATTATTTGGTTACCAACCCGGAAGTTGGCAAACTATAGTCTTTTGACTGGTCATGAGGACAGCTTCTGTTTTATGATCGGCTAGATCCAGGCTGGCAGTTGCTAGCCACTCCTTTACCCGGGCAATTGCTTCGGGTGTAACGGATTCAACTGTACGAATCTGTTTGACTATACTGTCACAATCCCGTAGCACTGTAGATTGGTGACTTTGACGGACTTAGTTCACCATCCGGCATATACAGCTGGTATAGTGTTGATGTCATCTTGAAAATTTTTCATCTGTCTTCAGAAGCAATAAGAAGGGAGGGGCCCTCAGCCAGCTGCTAGCAATGACTTTCCGAAGCTGTTGGATGCTTAAATTCCCACCATAGGTAGGTAGTAGTGTTGAGACTATGAAGAAAGTCAATCCTGCTTGCCGAAATATTGCTCAAAACGGATCCATGTATGGCCTAAGGTAACTCCTCTGTAGCTTCTCGCATAAGTTCTATTTTTTTAATCGATTGCAAGCTGCAAGGGACTTTCGATTTTTTTTTTGGAATAGAAGGGAATTGAGAGGCTTTTGAACGACGGTCATAATATGGACCAGTGGAAGGAAAAAGTTAGCCGACTAGTTTTTTCGTATTTTTCTGGACCTTAAACATGTTACCTGTGCTGAGCTACTGCATCCACAAATAAATCTAAACCGACTGTGAGACTACGTCTCTGGTATTTTTGTCGAACCGCTGTTGCTCTATAAAGGCTTGCACCTGGCAAACCATAAACAGCCACCTTATTTGTATCGATGCTCCTTATAGGTTATAGCACCTAATTAATAGTACAAACCATCTGAGAAGCAACGTCTTCTCTCCCATCATCACCAACTTCACTCCTCATCCTCAGTCGTTATTGAAGTCACACACTCGGTACTCCCTTCGTCATAGTACTATTCGTTCTCCCATTCCAATTTCTAGTTAATGACCATCATTTGATTAATGAATCGTATCCCTTGCCATAGCATCAAGTGGACGTGTGTTCTTCTCCACGAATTAATTGTGGGGTCTGCCTGACTGACCTCCCCATGTATACGAGTCGAGTACGATATATTTTTATATCTTTTCCCCGATTCTTTCGATGATAGTGCGCGCGATCCCGATATCGCGACAAGGCTATACAAGATTTAATGAGAATTTGCTCTCCCACTTTTGATGGCTGATTTCATATTTATTGCTCTTAATTACAGGGTTACACTCAGGATAGTTAAATCGCAGCATCCTCTATCACAAAATTGTATCTTTACTATAAAATCCCGCACTTAACTGAAGAAACCATATATACGGATAGTCGGATACTCTTACTCAGGGATGGGGTGCCCTTTTTTGAAGTTCAAATCAAATAGATTTTAATCTCCACTCAGTTGGGTAAATAAATCCCAACTCTTGAGCTCTCTCTCACATCTTAAGGGGGGAGTTAGTCAGCACAAAAAAAAAAATCTATGATGTGTGGCGCTAAGGAAGATTGAAGTGCATTCAAGTGTGGAGTAAATTTTCGAATATCCTCTCAATTAGGTTTCGAATGGATCCCGCATTTCTTGTATACCTATACTGTCGATGATGGCTGTCATTATGAAGATGGTATCTGGTGTAGAATTCTTTGGACTTTTCAAGAGGATTACACATGTACATATAACTTCCAAGTGGGATAAACATCTCGGACACTGGAATGTCAGTGGTTACCAATATTCTGAATGAATCATCACAATATCCCATCCCCAACCACCCACATAATCATACTGCTTATGATTGCAATTTGGGCTAGAGTTAGAGCGCACCACCCTCCAAACAATTTTTCGCCCCCTTTCTTCGGTTGAAATTCTAATTTATTTTCGCCACCCCTTGTCGGCGATATAATGTCATCATAAAAGTAATTTTCAGATTGTGGCCCAGCATTGCATTTGTGCTCCAGTGCACACTAGAATTCCCCCGAAACAAGTGCACAAGAGGGTTGCGTCCGCAATAATAAGCAGCCCAGCAAAGGAGATGGGGCGACAATAAAATAAGAAAATCTGCTCCTGCTTCTTTCGGGCTTCATTCAATGATATATGAGGCGTAATTAATCCCGGATAATCTGTGGTCTTGCTTGCAGTGGAAAAGGGCGCTGATTAGACCACTGCGCGATGGCAATAATTACTACCGTGCGAGGGTGTGGATTTGTTGCTAGTATATGTTGGGCGCCATATTTTCTTGATGGCGCGATGTCAATCGTGGCAGTTTTTTTTTGTCGGCATACGTCAATAGTTCCAATACTTGGTTGGTGTCGTATTTCTGGCAAAGGTCGCTGTCATGTCCTTTTTCCCAAGAAACCATAAGAAACCATAAGCGTGAGCGAGCACCCCCGTTGGGATTTTTTTGTCTCTATGTGTTCCTTCTACCGTAATAAGGAAGGCGTTCGACTTTGTTGTTAAACCGACTTCGATCGAGCGGTAAAATTTATTTTCGTCCTTTTTATTTAGCCTCATGCGTTAGATAGAAAAACAGATAAAGGAGGCACAATGTGATGGTATAGATCGCTTAGGCAGTCGTGGTCATTTTTCTTGTTGCGTGGGAAGAAAAACGAGACAGGTTTACTTCACTTTGCCATTGTGCAATGACCCATTGGCGGTATAGAGATTTGGAGAAGGAGATTTAACAGCAAATTCTACGATCTATAGAGCTACATCGACTAGGTCAAAAAAAGTCTGAAACAGTCGTCTAAGCTGTCTAGTACATGTAAAACGAATGGACACCAGTTTTTCGAAGAGTCGTCGAATCCAAATTTAGGAACAACGATGTAGAGAACACGTCGCCTTACCTACTTAGGTAGCGCGCAAAAGTGGAAGAGGGTCTAAACCAACTTGGAGGCAGTTACCTAAAGACCGAGATTTTTTTATAGAGGCGTGTTTGTTGAGGCCCAGGTCCCACCAGGACTGTAGCTCTGCCTAAGTAAGTTGATCAATTTTCCAAACATTGTTCCTGGGAGTAGCGCTTCTCGAGCACTTTCTTTTGGTAAGGCGACACGCGACTTTCTTCTCTCTTCTTCCGATTGTAGAGTTTCCTAGCCGCAATAGTCTTTCTTTCCAGCACCACTTTGTAGGTGATTTGTCTTGCTGCAGGTGCTTGCCGGAGCTCTTTGTCAAACCAAGATTTAAAACTCTTTCACTACCCTCCCTAGTAACTCGCATAAGGTGTCTGACTTCTGACGCAGTGCTTTGGCAGGGCATGTTGTTTTTTAGTGCCTTACCCCAGCAGAACCGGCTATGTTGGGACGAACTTCTCTTCACCGACTTACTCGTGGGTATTATTTATGGACCTTCAAAAAAAATCAAACAAAAACAAAACAATTTTCAAATCAGGACACATAGGCAACGAAAAGGACAACGAACCGACCGACGGCACGACGAACTATAGCTATAGAACAACATACAGCGACGACAACGAATCAATTATCCCATCGGATTCTAAATACATCGCGGAATTTAGAATCAAAGCCAAATCAGCTGGAGGGGGCAAAAAGTTCAGCCCAATGTCAAAAAGTTCAATCAGCTACCTGGTACCTAGGCACGAATCGGCCTTAGTCCTCCCGAAACCAGACAGTTCCTGGGATCAAAAGGACAGGGAGACCATTCGATGGGCTTCGATTGCTTCGATCAGCCGCTTCTGCTCGACACCAGCCTCTCTCTCCTAGCATATTAACTGTTAAAGGCAATAGGCGGGTAATTTAGTTAACCTTCGTCTTTTTCCCGAACACAAATTGTCACCCTTACCGATGTTAAACGCAGTAGCGCAGTGGTTAGTGTGCTGGACTACTGTGCGAGGGATCGCAGGTTCGATCCCCGGAAAAACAAAAATTACATCTTAAGGTTTTTTCTACTGCGCCACCTCTCGCGAACGTCTGACAAACATCCGAGAGTATGACTCTCCCGAAAAAGCTTCTCAATTCAGCCGTTCGGCATAAAACTGTAGGTCCCTTCAATTCGTCCCAAATATATAGAAAATCACACAAACGAATGGTTGCGAGAAGCTAGGCCTTGGGTGTCTACCCGCCTGTTGCGCCACCTATTTATTTATTTTTACTGATGTCAAACAGTGGAGCAGATTCGTCTCCGTTCTGCTTTGGTCACTCCTTTAGCGTTGACTTGGACTGATTGTCAAAAGGAAACAAACGGGAGGGAGACTGCTATACAGTTGCAGACGATCCATTCACTGACTTTTGGTCAAACAGCAAAGCGGACTTTTTTTTTAATACTTCTCCCGGGAAAGACGAACCTTTAACGCTTCATCAGCGTCCCGAGATGCTTGCAGATGTATATTAGTTCTGGACTTAAATTGCTGAAAATTGTAGTCTTCTGGAAATATATCCCCAGCAAGCGAGTTTCAAAGTTTGCTTGTCCTGTAACAAAAGGAGTTTTAGAAAATTGATGTCCTCGCGGTTGTCAAGTCATGAGCATTAGCAGCCTGTCTTATGCGGCGCCCAAAAGTTACATTTCGAGGGATAATGTCTTTGAGTTTCTCGGAACATCTACCATGGAAGTACCTAGAACAAGAAAAGATCAGCGACTTGTCTTCTGTGCACCAACGATTGTAGATTCGATGTGAGTATAGGGTCTCCAATAAGTCGAACTGCTCGTCTCTTTATACTGTCAAGTAGTTTAAGTGAATGTTTTCGGGCCGAGCTCCATATATGGGAACAATATTGCAGGTCTGGTCAAACCTGGCGCTTTGAATAGACTGATTCAATCACCCACTTCTGCCACGTACCAGTCTCCCTCCTTAGTGATGGTCTGTCAGAGGCAATAGACATGGGGCTGACTGTTACGGTCACCCTCTAACTTGACCCGAAGACTAAGTCGCAACCAGGAGGTGCAAACTTATACAAGATTTGACTGCCTCCATCACCATCAAAACCTCTTAACGTGGTAAGACACCCAAATTCGTAAGTAGCAATACAGTTCCCCATATAATGTCCGGCACATAGAAATTTTGTAGTCACTAAACCACCCCTGCCCCCTTTATAGGACAGCCACCTTACCTAACCTAACCTTTGACTCAATTGACTGAATCACATGAACTCTTCTGGCATTTGTTCTTCTTCTGAGGGGAGCTAAAGCTAGACTTCTAGGGATGTTTCTAATAAGGAAATTTTGACAGATAATTTTAGAGCTAAATCTTTGCGTCTTCTTGCTCAGCATTCGTTCTTTTTAGTTTAACAGATGAAGTCCATTTTGAAGAGACCAGTGCCTGCCCTACTCCAACAACATTCAACTTTAATTTCCTTCAAAAGCATGCTGCTCCAGCTCCTATAAAGCTGACCACAATTGCCCAACCCCTATATTCAGTTACTCATAAGTAGTTAACTAAAAGTTCCGTCAATACCTCTCAGAAAGGATTCACATAAAATTACTTCAACATCCAACTGTATCTAGTTAATTTTAATTATGGTCTACAAGTACGCCTCATGTACTCACACCACACATGCTCTGATAAATCTGAAGCAAGTCGAATTACTCCACGTACTTATCTGCAATTGTAGGTACAGGTTATGTAGCTACAACGGCCCTACAGGAAGTTTTAATTAATTTGTTGCCTCTATAGACGTAACGTGTTTTGTGCGTTGTGACCCACCTATGCGCCAATGTTTTTTGAACCAAGAATTGTAATTATTCGAATCTTATCCTCCTCACACCTAATCCGGTGGAGGCTTAAAATCAATTTTTGTTCGGCGGTTAAAGTTTACACATCACCCTCGTCGCCATGACCTCCACCACCATCACCACCACCAGTACACAAAAGCCTCACATGAATGCCGTCTTTTTCATAGTTGTCGTTGTCGTCGTCGTTGGCGTTGCCCCAGTCACTGCTTTTGCTCCATAATCCTTTCCACAGAGGCTTAATAGCAGCGAAGCCAACCTCACGTACAGGGCAGAGCAACCAACTATATTCTTTATAATACCCAACACAAGTAGTTTTACACGCTTTCATTTCTTATACCTTCATTCGTATATAGGTCTACCCTTTCTATACTCCACCGAGGTAATAACATGGTAGGTAATCGGATGTTGATTGGATTAAGGACTTTCATTCATTTTCCATTTTCAAGTTTCTGAATTTCTTTGTGTTGCTTGATTTATAATCCGATTGATGTGTATAGTTGGTTGCAGAGAAAAATACATAATAATTAATCAACACTCGAGCAACAGTTTGACAAATGACATCCAAATGACAAATGACAGATGACACATTGCGCGTCAAAATTTGTGACAGTTCTCTTAAGATTGTCGCGCTTTTGTTATAAGATCAACAACAATTACTGTCACTCGAATAATTTAGTTGTTGCAATGGCATCCTGCCAAGAAAGGGACGTTTCAGAATCATATATGAACCGTAGGGGGCTTGGGATACTGATTTTCTGTTAAACCGAAAACAGCATGCAATGACTGATCGATTATTTGGCAGAAAAATTCAATTTTCTTTTTCTTCGTGTATCTTTCTGCAAACATATTGTGTACCTATGTCCTGCACATGCTATGCGTGACTTATTCGAAATTCTATAGGCTATTGTGGTCGAACAATACAATCATTAGGATGTGCAGTAGGATCGGATTTTTCTTCAGTTTTTCTGTACCTTTTGATGGTTTGTGAATGTCCATAGAAAATCGCCAGACAAAAGAGCAAATTGACGGAAAGAAGATGTTAGAGAGGTGCCTACTGCCTATGCCTAATGTTGGGCAAAAATGCAGACGCAACCTGTGCGTGGATGATTGTTCTTTTAAAATTGTTTTGCAGAAGAAAAGAATCGATTTTTGAAAAGAAAAAAAAACACATTTGTGGCTCAATTACGAATGTAATTGTAGAAAGTAAAAGGATGTGTTTGGAATGTAGGGACGTATCTATAAAGAATTATTTCAATTGAATGCAGTAGCATATGGTAGGATGTAGGACTATATGGGAAGCCATTGAAGAATCGTCTTTGAGCAATTTATTTCCGGAAAAGGAAATGACTGGCATTTTTTTCCGTTTATTAAGTTGCATCCTGCAGGGTAGACATATAGACACTAGACAGCTATGGGAATGATTGTATTTTGATTGAGATTTCTATTTCTATTGAGCAATATTGACATTATAGATGAGTTCCTGTGGTTATATGGGTCGTGAGAAATTTGTTGAACAATTTTAGGGAATAGTCAATTTTAAAAGATCAAGAGGCCATCTCATAAATTTAATTGTCGGATAGGTTTTTAGCGAGGAATTCCATAGGTAGCATAAATACCGGCGACAACATTGAAGGTAGCTGGCTAAAGTATTTTTTTTTTGAGACCCATAAACACCGGTTTCTAGCTTAAATCAAAGAATATAGAATTCATCGTAAACACTTTCAAGTATTCATAACTCAAATATCCATGTGACGTTTTTTTATATAACAAACCGCGCCACTTCAACTTTAACTTTTCGTGAATGGATTCCGTCACAATTGAACGAAATTCCTACTCATTCGAGAGCTTAAAAATGACAATCCTAACAATCGCAGTCCAACTCTATCGCACAGGAGGATAAAAACATATCCATTGTTGTGAGAAAAATGCTTTAGATATATTTGGTTTCTTGACAGGTTTACAGGAGACGATTTTACGAGGAACTGCACTAAAAGTTTGGGATGTGCAAATAAATATGTTGGCTAAATCTTCATGTACCTATACATGCACAGACCCGCAGAGTGTTCGATTCTTACCCAGAGGATAAAACGCAGTAGAGGCAGACCTCACCTAAAGCGCCGCTCACGAGTAGAAAACGTCCCAAACCCATTTAGAGTGGACTGGAGTAGAACGGAGGCAGTTAGCTACATTGAAGGGGCTATAATAATAATAATGGAGAGGGTTTACTGCACCGCGATCTTGTGGTCTAATGTGACCCCTTATATACTTGGAAAGGTGCATGCCCATTTCCAGAGACCTATTTTAGAGCACTTCATCCAGTCCAGTTTCTTTTATGAATCTCAGAATTAGTAGCGGCTTTATAGTTTGTTTAATCCTCCTATGGTTCAGTGCCCCACACGATTCCAGAATGTGATCTGGGGTTTCTGCGTTCCCATCGCAGAATCTGCAGAGACCTTCTTCTGATGAACCCATTTTCCTCAGGTGTTTTCTTAGTCTACAGTGCCCTGTTAGGAGATCTGTGAGGATTCTTAGGTTGTCTTTGCTAAGATCAATATGTGTATGCTTTCAATATTTTTGGGTTATACTTCCCTAGAAGTTTCGTGCTTCAGGCACTGCTTCAGGCACTGAAGGTTTTTAAAAGGTTCGGTTTTTCAGCTTTTCAATCCTCCTGAACTCTTGCTGCAGAACTGTTCAGGTCCTATGAAGGGCTCGGCTGCTACCTGTATTACCAGAGAGTCCGGCGGCCTCATTCCCTATGATGCCTGCGTGACCAGGAATCCAGCGGATGGCCATACAAGCTTGGATTTTATGATATAAGCACCAAGTGCTTTGATGGCGACTTGACTATCTGACAATCTGACATCACTGCAGTCAGAAACTACAGTTTCTGTAGTTTTTCCTGAGAATGATCCAAACGCACCTATCTATAGCGCATATTTTAGCTTGAAAGATACTGCTACATTTGCCCATGGACTCGTAGTGCTTAGTTCCTGGCCCAAACACTCCTGCCCTGCCCCAGTTCTGTCATCTGTTCTCGATCCATCTATATACCATTTTAGAGTATGGCTACTTAGTCTATATATAGATCGTAGATTCATTGCTCCTATTATTCTTATTGCTGAGCTTCGTTATGAAGTTTTTCTCAAAATTGAATTGAATGGAAGGGGGCTAACTGAAGTTTTGTTGTTTGAGGCTTTTGGGACTCTGGGTTCATTCAAAACTATAGCGCCTCTTAGGAAAAAGTAAGAGCAATTGCTTCAAATCTGAACAAACAGCTCATAAGTATATACAAATGACAAAACAATGCACGTGACGTATTTTTATATAAAATATCACGTCACTTTGATTTGAATTTTAGTGAACGAACTACGTCACATTTCTATCCGGTTAAATGTCAAAAACCTCAGCGAAATGCAGTCACCTTTTGAGTGTCATATTTTTGCATTTGATCCCTGCGCAAATCGGTAGCACCGCACCAACTTCAAATCAAGAAAACACCGATAAATTCAAATGGAGACTGTAAACGGATTGGCTCAGTGGTTAATGCGGTTACGTCTTAAGGTTTTTTTTTGACTGCGGCACATCTCGTGCGAATGCCTGACAAAGATCCAAAAGTATAATTGTCCTGAAAAAGCTTCTCAATTCAGCCGTTTGAAATCGGCATAAATAAAATTGTAGGTCCTTTTCATTCGTCCTACAAAAATCACACAAACGGAGATTGTGAGAAGTACCTATAAGAACCTGTTCAGATGTCTTCTTTTATGCCCGATTTAACAGCAAAAATCGAGTATTTTTTTTTTGTGGGGTTGCGTCTTCGGTTAGTGTGCGTATCTACAGTGCGATCTCTTGAGTATGAGGCAAATTGTTGGTTATGTAATAATTCGACTAAGATGTCTTGTAGAAAAGCTGTCAATTTTTTCCTTTCTTTCAACTATCTGCTCTTTCTTAAAGGTTCATTTGCTTCGCACTACCTATTTCGACAAAACACCTTCTGTTTGTTCTTCATTATGCCCGCTTTTTTGTTTTTACATGTCACCCTGTGTTACTATTGTAGTTCAAACTGGATGCAGCCTCACTCTTAAAGGCCTACATAGTCGTTTTACTTGATGGTACTTACCAAGTAGCTGTGGGATTCCTTTGTTACTCAATCAGCTTCAAGTATGGGCAACTAGATGGGGTTTTTCAAGCGCGTATTAACTATAGATTGTGGCTTTGGTTTAGGCTTAAGTCCGTGCTATACAGCCTACATAAGTAAGCTGCCAATATGTACATAACATGTAACTATGAGTGACCCATTATTACAATGTCGGCAGTGACTTAAATTTTCTCCCAACCTCGAAGAATGCATCGGTTTGTCCTCCGCAAAGTTCAATGAACATTTCTATTAATAAACGTCAATTATCTCTATAAAATATTCTTTTTATACAAAAGTTAATAAATAACAATACCAACATTCATACGATACAAAGTTGCACTGACTTTGTTTAGATTTTTAATTAATTCCCCCCTAAGATACATTTATCTACTTGTATCGCAACCAGTTTTAGTTGCGTTATAAAAGAAACCGCGCGCCAACCGTTGCGCCAACTATTCTGTGACAAGCAATCCAAAAGAAAAACTTGTTTTTAAAAGAAACGATATTTCTCACAAAACAAATTGTACTGCATTCGTCTCCCTTATCAACACTGTTGCGCAAAGTTTAACACATAACAGTGTCGGGGGTCGGTGTCAGCGATGCACCAGAAAACGTTGCATCTCACGTGAATTTCAAAAACTCACATTATTCCGTTCCGGTGTGTCAGCTAATCTGCTTAGTAAAACTAAAAAAAAAAAGTTGCTAATAGCAACTATTAATAGAATTTACCAATTGAGATACTTTTTTGTAGGTGGGAACACTGACTCCATTTGTTATTGGCTATTATCAGTTAAAATTGCAATTAAAATTGCTATAACTGCGCTGTGTAATCATAATATTTAAATTTATGTTATAAAACAATAACAATTTAATTAGCATCACGTTTACCACACTGATGTCGATTTGTAATCAGAGAAATGGTCAACAGATATACGCATTCCAATTGTGAATTTAATAATAATAATTGTGTTACAACTTTATACGGTTGTATTTTGCATATCTATAGCTACATAATGACAGAGGGTAACACCCTGTAGATGGGATATAGACGGCTAAAGCTGTCAAAGAAAGTAAACAATAAAAAAAATTGCGAGCAATTATTGCAAATTGTCTTTTCTGTAGGTTGGTAATAAATTCTATATTTAATTAATTGCGATTAACACATTGACCAGTGGCACTTTATTGGAACCTATTTTTTTTTATTGTTTACACATTAAAACTAGATTGTATAGTGCGTATTGTTATAATGTATCTGGAGCAATCTAAAAAAAAAATCATAATAAAAGTCGTCAAATGAGATCAGGGTGAACACAATCTTTTAATTTCGAATAGCTAGAGGAAAAAAGATGCCTTAAGCGACAACAGTGATTCTTCTGCCAACACTTTCTAACTTATTCAGCCGAAAGCAGAGTTGATATAGGTGCCCTGCACAGCTCAGGGACGGGACCTGTCAAATAGCGCACAAACTATAGCAGATCAATCTAGTTTTTTCTGCCACTAGTTGTACGTAAACCTATATCTACCCGGCTTTGGCAGTGCCATTGATCAGTAATTGTAGTGCTTCTTGTCTATCTGAACAACGAAAATCATATCACTGTTTCATATTTTATGACTTTAGTTTCCATGAGTGTAGAGAAATAAACTTTGACGTCTTTTTTGTACCTATGGGAAATCTGAGATCCCTTTGTCCTATCCCGCCCACATTTTATTAAATGCCTTAAAAAAGCAATTATTTACTAAATTTTAAGGCTAAAGCTACCATAAATGTCGGGATATAGTGTAATTTTGAGATCTAGGTGTTTCGCGCCATCTATCGGAAAACTTTTGATTCAAGTGCAGTTTTCACTTCATAACAAATATGTATATTGTGAAAGTTACAGCTTAATCGAGACACTACTTCCAAAGTGTCGAGAAAAGTTATTTGCAATCTATGTATGGGAGGTGCCACGCCTATTTGTTGAATTTTACCTTCATGGGACAACTTACCCAATACCAAAATCCAAATTTGTCTGAAGATTTGAGCTAAATTGGTTTTGAGGTTTTTGAAATATACAATTTTGAAAGTTTTTTTTTTGTATAAATGCCACGCCCCTTTTTAAAATGTGTACCTACCTAACATAGCCTATCGCAGTAGGTACTCTACTCCCTAGTCCCTAGCTTTCTACTAATGAAAGAATTTTTGAAATCTGTTCAATGGTTTCAGAACTTTCCTTCTCAGTGTTGGCCGCCTCAGAGGCAATTGGCAAGGGGACCGCTACGGCCGCCTTTCACCTTGACCCGAAGACTAAGTCGTAACCCAGGTGGTGTAAGCTCATACAAGATCCAACTGCCTTAGCATCTACCAAAAACCTGTCAATGAGGTAGGACACACAAATTCGAAAGTAGCAAAAGAATTCCCAGGGTAACGCCCGGCACGAAGAACCATTCTGCCCGCTTCCCCCCTCCCCTGTGGTATCACAATGGACCAAATTATGGTCTAAGTGTGTCCCCTTTGGGACAGCCACCTTATACCTAACCTAACCTTCCAGAGCTTACCCCTATTAACGACAAAAAGACTTAGAAAAAAAATGTAGCTTTATAAAGGGTGGGCCATCTGTTGGTTTCTATTTGAATCATAATGTTATTTTGACACTGACAGTTCTTATTCGTTAAAAAAAATGCCCAGAAACTCAGTACCTATTATGTTTTCCTGGTATGAAATGGATTTATTTAAATAACGTTCGAAACTACTTCCAAAATGAATGACTGTGTTTCTGAAGTAGTCCGGATTTTGAACAAAAAGTTGGTGGAAATAAATTCACTAACTGTAGCAAATTTGTGGGACTGGTTTGCTGATTAATAACCTAACAAATTCCTGTGTTTGTCCTGTGCTCTCAACTGAGCGTTCGTTCCTGGAAATTGCACCTAAGCCCTTGAGTCTCAAAGCGTCAAAAATCTCAACAAGTCAATTTGGCTCATAAAAATTATCTCTTTAGACGAGTAGGATTTACATTGCAGAAATGCCATCTTTGGGGCTCAAGAAATCACAGAGAAGCCGACGCATCATTCTGAAGGTGTAACTATGTATTTGGTATGGTTTTTGACATGGTGGGGGATTATTGACCCAGTTATCTTTCAAGACGTCTATGGAAGAAATATTACAGTCAATCGAGGTATAAGAACAATATGGCCAAAAAAGGAGGACTTAAACTTGGTGAAGCTTTTATTCCCTCAATCGATTTTTTCCAGTAAAAATAATAAAAGGCCAAGCAACATCAGAAAAACTTGTTTTTTCTTTTAAGACTGAGCAACATCAGAAAAACATCTTTTCTTGCTTGGCATCGAAAAACCTACGAATTTTTGGACTTTTTGGAGTTTAATACTATACCTACGAACAGGTCAATTCTCAATTTCGATTGTTTTCGCTTTTGCTTATTCACAAAAGCGAACTGATATTTCCAGTGCTTTTCAGTTCTTTTTTTTTCATTCTGACTTCTGAAATTTGACAGCTGTTTTCCGTCACATTAATTTAGTTTATTTTTTATCGAAGGTACGAAGGTTTGCTCTATGCTCTGTTCCGTGATGTTTCAGTCTCTAAGTCGGAGCCGGGTCAGAAACAAAATGCATTTTGCGCCAAAATCAATGTTTAATTGCTTGTCAAAAACATTGTGACGATTATTTAGCGTTCTCGAGGAGTACAGTGGTTCAATGCTTATTGATGCCAGTTCTAATTGGCTGCATTCAAGAATCTAGTCATCGTAAGCCAACTTGAATTGTGTGGAATCAAATTTACCTGAACGCGAAAACTAACTTGAATTGTCTGTCTGTATTGTCAATAAGTGACAATTGTATGTTTTTTTTACTGGGTTCAGAGTTTTTGTTTGGTGCTCTACACGTCAGGGCAATCGAAATTTCAAACTGAGCTCTCCCATTCTCTCCGATGATCACCGATACGATAACCCAATAGAAATGTCAAAACTGAGGTCTCCCTCCAGACACATGGTGACACAAATAGACGTCAACTTAGTAGTAAGTCGAGAAATTCTTGACTTGATTTGTCAGTGTTGCGGACATAGACGCCAACTGAGAAAACTGTTCACGTGACCAGTCTATCATAATGAAAACTCAGCAACATGCATTCATAGAGTGTTAGACTTAAGTCATTTTCGGTTGGTCGTCGGAATGTGTTCGATTGGCACTCAACTGACAGTTTTTCTACTGAAAAGAAGAGAAATTTGCTTCTGGATTTGTATTCAGAATCAGAATCGCGGAGAGTTCTTCCGGACGGTTCTGGACGACCAACCGAAAACGACATTGCTAAACTAGTTTCTTGAACGTCCTCATTATGTTTGCTTAACAAATGTGAAAATCGAATTGACATTCTACGCCATTTGTTGAATCGATGACACTTTTCGATGGGGTAATACATTATGGCTCACCCTTTAGTACTTTAGTCAATACTTTTCATTTATATGCAGCTAACAATTCAATCGAGTCAGACTCGACTCTATTGAGCCTGGTACGCTGCTCGCGATAAAACTAAGCTTTTTGCATTTCCAAACTCTTCCAGTAGAGCTTCAGCCTTGGAGTGTACGGCGGCGCGTCGTTACTGATCTGTGATGAAGCAAGAAATTTATTATCGTTGCCAATCACTGCCGCAATGTCTTCGAATCCCGAGATCCTTCCACGTTTGTCAGTGCCTTGAGCCAAATACCTGCCGAAAGTCTTTGCTTTCTGTCTAATAGACAGTTTCCAGTTGTTTATGATACGCTGCCCAAGGTCAATATTGCTATTGTCCAATTATATTGATGTCTGTTTGTTACCGGTTGACGTGAAAACTACGGAACGGATTTGGATGGAACTTTTTTTGGATTCTGAGAAGGCTTTAGGCTATATGGTTCATTGAGAAACATACTTCCTGTGGGCGTTTTTGACCAGCTCTTTCTGACTTCACTCAAATAACAAAAAAAAGTAGGTATATGGGAAGCAACACTTTCCTAAATATTTTAAACGTTCAATCAGCGGCTTCATCAGGAAGCTGAGCTACAGACCAACGTCGAAGATTCACTTGATTCACACACTGTGTATCTACAGTCTTCACAGATTTAGTGGAACGAAAGAGAAGTATGCGATGTGCGTGGGAATTTAATCAAGACGAAATGGGCAGATGTTGACTAATTTACAATATTTAAAGCAGAAAAATTTAAATAGGCTAAATTTGAAGTTGAAGTTCTCCTAAAAAAAAAAAACGCCGAAGAGCTGTAGCTCTGTAAGGCAGTTCAATTCGTCAATCTTGACAATAACTTGAGAGACTAACAAATGACCAAAATGCACCCTGCAAAATGTAAAACTATCCAGACCTGTTAAGACAGATTGAATTGCCTTCCCTATATACAAACCCTCATGGCGGCATTCTCCTGATCCTGATGCCATGCCAAAGGTTCGCTAATTAGTCGGCTCTTCACTTCTCTGGTTTATGACCCCCAGCCGAGTCACCTTTATCTACCTTTACAGCAATTGTTAATTGTTGGGCAATCGCACAAAAACAGAATCCCATAAAATATCCTTACGACTCTTATCCATCTAACATATGTTCCCCATCTGACCATAAGCCGATTGACTATGACCATCCGCCCTCAAAGACCCGACACATGAACCAACCAAAAAAAACCGAAGAATCCTTGCCTCCTTTTTCGAAAAACGATATCTTTCATGTTTTATTGTTTTGTGTTGGCCAATACATTATGTTCAACATGCATTCTGTTCTGGGCTGTAGGTCCTTTTTGGTGTGTGCGCCCCATCTATCTATCCTCGTAATACCTTTCACTGGTTTATATTTTTTTCCTGATTTCAACTCAAGTTAAAGTCCTTTTTTGTTTATTGCCATGCAACCTGTCGCAATCCGAGGAAAAACGCAAATTACCACCGACCAGAGGCAGGTGCCTCTCCAGAAATTGACGTGGGTCAAGTGTAAGTATCATGGAATTTTGGAATTTATCAGGAGGCACACATCAGCAGCCAGCAGCAGGTAGGCAGGTGAGGCGCAGATAATTCCTTCTTTTGTGCGTTTTTTTTTTGTTTCTCATCTCATCGCGTCACTTGATGATGACCAACTGTCTGACCAAACGATCGATTATCGATTACCACCGCCCTTTCAATGGGTTCCACCTTCGCGAGAAAAAAAAAGGTCATGGTGGTGAGAGATGCTATGATACCTGTAGCAGGCCTATAGCCTTGAATGATGCACATCAGATGCATATACATAATGATCCTTGTAATTTAATACATAATTACATGATCATGTGAAGATTGATTCTTCGCTTTGGAGGTTTTTATGGGTGGGTACTTATACTTAACCATCGATGAATGGGGCTTGAGAGCCCACAAAGGTGCTGACCATAATGATGACCTTTTGTTCGGCTAAAGTGTGTAATTTTATATTTAAATGGAAAGTCGTCGAGGTATTGTGTGGAAAAACAATTTCGTTGGGATTTTAAGTGGAATTCGAAAAGAATTCGTTGTGGGTTTTAGTGATTTCGTCAGAACGGCAGGGCTCTCAGGGCGATAATAAAGTGGTTATATGTGCGGTCCCAAATGAAGGTTACGATTGATAGATACTTAGGCTGATGGATGAAATCATTTGAGATATAGATTTACAACACTGTACAGGGTGAGGGTTTGTTTTCTTCGTTCTGTAGGCCCTTGTTCTTCCTAATTGGAGAGATGAGGTGTTGCTAGTCATGGCTATCGAAGGGCACACCCATTATGACAAGACACAGAAAGACAGCTTCGGATAGTGCTAAAATTGTCAGATTCGAGCACCACTTGGAGTCCGGCGTGCGGAGGGTTTTAATATGACTGATCAACTTGACTAGAAGCTACCCATTAATCGTACCACTGAACATTGTTGTAGTCAAGGCGTTTTTGCACCAGAGAGGCATTATCTAAATGACATCGACTTAGGAAGGCGTATGGGATATATCTTCGCTAACATGGAAAGACATGGAGCTGTTATTGTAAAAATCGACTCCTCCTCGACAAAGCAAAGTGGTGACCCTTGCGAATACGTGGGAGCTCTTCATGTCAGATACTTAGCAACTTCTTTATCTACTTAGTCGGAAGTGGCTATACTTACAATTTCCAGGCAGACTATTGTAGTGGATACCATTTTATAGCTGCGGTCTTACAGATTAAGCTTGAAAATTCAGCTCCAGCTTTAGTGAAGGTTTCTGCACGGTTGCAGAGTTGACATGAGGAATTTGGCAAATTATCTAAACAATCATAAAGTAATATGGCGAACATTTAGACAGATCTGCAAACAAGCTGTTCTGGCAGACCACACGTCCTCTTACTGATAGAAAAAGGAAGGAATAGAAGGCTTTAAATTCAAAGATTTCGGTGAAAACACAACTTTTCTATCTGATTTGGACAACAAAAATATCTCAGTCATAATGGCAGATACATGGCTATGGGCTATATCCCTAGTACGAGCCATAGGCACATTTCAGGAAATTTCAAGGCCGCTTAAGAGCTCCAACAATGCTTGATTACAGTAAAAAGATTAACTATATACGTTTTAACACTAGTAAGTAGTATCTAGGTGTCTTTACGGGACACCGTGTTATTGGGAGACATGCTCTCAGGCTGGGCCTACCTTCCAATGATTTCTGTACAGAAGCTGCATGGACGAGGAGGAGGAAACTATTCTTTACCTCCTCTGCACGTGCCCAGCTCTGTCATCTCGTAGAAAATCACATCTCTGAGAATTCTTCGACAATTTTTGCGAACTCGCTAATATCAGCTGCCTCCAACGCTTTATTCTTAGCTCCGGCTGTTTCAACGGCTAATTGAGAGATTATTTGGACTAAGTGTGGCTGTGTTTGATGCCGCCAAGCCACCCTAGCCTAACCTATCCCCAGAAATTCACCGCTTCCTTACTGGCTATCATTTTCCTCGTCAGAAGGACTATCTTAGTTTTTGTTGTGACTAGGTTCAGGTCAGGCAGTGGCCCTTTCTGAAGTCGTACTGTCCGGACAAATCTCCTGCTACCTGTACCGCTGATGTCAGTCTCTGTTTTAGCAACTTCTTCAAGAGTTTCCCTGCAGCGTCCATAACATTCACAGTAGTCTGTAAGTTGAAGGTGAATCCAGGTCTTCTTTTCCCTTCGCTCATCAAAACTAAGCGTTGTGTCTTCCTGGGAAATAATCCTTCATGAAGACGGCTGGTTTCTTCAATTGCGCCATCTAAAGTAAGTAAAGTAGTAACTATGGGGACATGTCTGATTGATCGTTTTAAATTCTTCCGCTGGTATTCCGAAAGGCTTACCGGATTTTTGGTTTTGCACTCTTTTCGCCGCTATAAAATCAGCTCTTCGTACCAGGAAATTGGAATTTCCTGTCGCTGAGAAGATATCGGGGCTTAACATGGTTGGGAAGAGCGTTTCCACTATGTGCTCCAGCAATGAAAGGAGCAACATTGAGTTTAAGACAAGTAGATGAATTTGCTATCACAAGAGCGAGATTGGTATCAACGCTAGGCACGGTCTCCAACTTGGAATTTGTCCTAATTCTATGAAAGGTTTAGGTAGCAGACGTGCCATGTAACTCATGCCATAGTATAAGCCTTTCCTTGAAAGGCTAAGCACGAGATGGTTGGATTAAGACCGACATCTCTCCTTTAGTGGACAGATATAACTTAGTTAAAGGCTTTGTCTATACCTCGGCTCTACACTTTACCTCGTAAAACGACATCGGTGTAGATTTTTCAAACGAAGAATCATTCTTGCCAATCGCTGTTTCTTCGGGCTAAGAAGGCACCTAAAAAGTAAGACCCTCTCTCGCAGAACCAAGGAAATATTGTTCATTCATTTTGAATGGTCCACTTGTCCATGAAGTGGGTCGCGGGTGTAGGTTGCTCAAGTGGACCCTCCATAGCTCTCGATTCTCCACCATCTAAATCATCAAGGGCAATCCCTATACGGATAGTGGAGAGATTATGAACTTGATCTAACCATCTCATCCTGGGTCTACCTAGAGGACGCCTGTCTGATGGTGCGGATTCCATAGCACGTCGTAGGATCCTGGCTGTGTACATGCGTTTAACATGGCAAATAAACCACCGAAGCATGGACCGCTCCGTCCGGAGAAGTAGCTGCTCGATATTGAGTTCCTCACGTAAATATTGTACAAGACCTTAATCATCCCGTACCTGATGTATGGTGCAGAAGAATGGACATGGACTTTATCGAAAGCTGATGGAACGCTTTGAAAGAAAGATTCTTCGAGTGATATTTCGGTCCAGTTTTATTGACGGAGTGTGGTTCTCACATCTGTGGAGGAGGAGTTTCAACAACGAACTTTACGGGCCATATAGCGACGTTGACCTGATCAAATTGCTCAAAATAAAGAGACTGAAATGGCTGGGTCACGTGGAGCATATGGACAACAACGAATCAGCCCGACGAGTCTTTGAGTCCACCCCTGAGGGATGACGAAGTAGAGAAAGAGATGGGGAGGTGGCGCGCACAATTGGAAAGACCGAGCTGGCTGGAGGGGCTTGTTGATTGAGGCCGTGGTCCACCCTGCACTATGAGCGCCATCTAAAGTAAGTAAAGTAAGTCTCTCCTTCATCCGTATTGGAATTGTCTTTGATGTGTTAGAGTCGGAAGGAAAAATCGAGAGTTATGGAGGACTTTGATCGCCCAAAACTTGCAACCTTTGTCAGTCGCGGAGCATAGTAAATAATGAAAAATATGAGGGGCTGGGAAGATTTGATTCGACAATTGCCTTAAGTGCTGTTTTTGATGGGTTGGTGATGAAATCTCCTTTTCCAAAATCCCCTATGCTGAAATCCCTCACTCCAAAAGACCTTAAGAGAAAATCCCCCATTTTTACATTTGGTGTTATTAATTCTGTCGCCGCGACGACACCTAAAAATGGTGTTAAAAAGTGAGACACCTGCGTATGGGGGTCATGGTGCTCCCCTGCAACCCCCCTGCTTGTGGTCACTGTAGGGTTTAGAGTAGGTTATATGGTATATCGTATATGCAACGTTTAGTTTGCTTGTGGGAAATTTTGTCATAGGGGATTTCGTCCCGGGAGATTTTGAAAAAGAGAAGAAAAACAATGGGAGATTATGTCTAATAAGGGATTTTGGAAAAGGCAATAACGTAGGGATCCCGTTTTGGGTCTTATGGCCAACGATTTTTATTTCCCTGGGGGACTAACTGGAAGTTCTTTAAAGGTCATTAGGAACCTGTGAAAAAACAGGACTATAGCGAGCTTTGTATGCAATATGCTCCAAAAAATATTGGCTCTCTTTCATATCTGAACAGATAAGAAGGTTCAAGATATTTTTCATGATGGGTCACTATATTGCCTTTTAAGGTTCTGCTTGACTGTTTGTGATATAGAGACTCATAATGCATCTGTTCTTCGTTTGGGTCTCCAACTCTAGCTAAAACAATACACATTTTGAGGCCTGACTATCCGCAGACTTCTATTGCAGTTTACTAGTCATTATCTGACTTCCTTGAAAAGTATCTTTACTTCAGTTAGACAAGTCAAATCGAATTAAATGAAATATAGCCTAACTTAAAGAGTCTAATCGTAAGTCTCGTTTTATATTCCACGACTAGTCTACTATCCGTTCTGCAGTTAAAATCCGCAACTCCTGCGCTCAACTGATTTTTTTTTTTTTTTAAAAACTTCAAATTGAATTTTCTAAAATAAATTAATGAAAACCCCTGCACATTCACTTTATTCAATTTTCTAAGGAAAATCTTCTTCACTTCTACACATATACCTACTCTCTGCCGACAATCAGCCACACAAAAGTAACTTTTAGATATATTCCAACGATTCCCGGCGTGGCGCGGAGCGTAACGTGAAATGAGAAACTTTCAAATTCAATCCATTAAATTACATCGCTTTGATACTAAAGAAGCAGACACACACACACAGTCTATACACAAGGACTCTCTCATCCCAAACACTCGTTTTTGTCGTTGAAAAAGCATCGAAAATCGAATGGTGAAATTCAATTAAAGCACCCGGAATCGCAAATGAATCAAAATGAATCAAATTGTGAATCAAATCGATCAGCAGACGAGTATCTTCAAAGACAGACATATATACAGTCAGAAAATCTGACAAAAGATTACAGTTTCTTAGGAGTTCGGGAGGATTCGTGATGTGGGCGAGGAAGATATAAGTGATTTTACATTCGTCTTCTCCGAAATTTTGTATCCTAAAAGTCCGTACAATGAAAAGGCGAAAAAAAAACGTCTTCGCCAATGGATCTGCAATTTAAATGAATTAACAGAGATTTCCGAGAGAAGCCCCAAAAGATATACACATGAGGAGGATGTGTCGAGGTGTCTCTATGCACATCGCACTCGAGAAGCTACAACTTTTGGAGAGTTTCCTTGGCCGAATTAAAGGAAATTTTCCATTTACAAGAGATGCGACATGAAAAGGCGAAAAAAAAACTACACCAAGTACAAAAATGTATTGCACCCTTGGGGGTATATATTTTCCGGTTGGGGTTGTTTTTCCATCCCCCAGATACTCCACACCGAATCAACAGTTTGAAGTGTTAAAATGCTCCAAAACTTGTGAGGTTGGGAAAACTGCTGGTGAATGCAAGGTACCAAGGGGATGCTGGTGTTTGGGGGGTGGAAAATATGGTCGGAGATGATAATGGTAATGGTTATGATAACGATGACGCTGATAAAGATGATTCATGTTTAATAGAGCGAAGCTACTTATTCATCTAGATTGCTACCTATAATTAAATTATTTGTCACACTTAAGTCGAGCGGATGTCAGTGAGCGTGGGTTGGGTAGGTGCAAGTGTGCACAGTATCTAGAGATGTTATCTGTATGGGTTGCAGAGGTTAAGCGGCCTATTTTTTCATTAGTACCTACGCCGGTAAATTATATCTCCCAACAATGTTCGAGGCTGGATTTTATATTTATCGTAATAGTTTGCAAATTGCTATACGCGAGAAACGAAGGGTTGTGCATTTTTATCGTGGCGTCAATACGATCTGCAGATACATGTACCAATAGAAAGGACAATGCTACGTGCCAACACAGGAACAGGACTATAATTATTATAGTGTCATCAATTTCAATGCTTTTTTGATATCCATGTTTCCGCATAAATTTAAAGCAACTTTTCATATACCCAATCTACTCCAAATTTAAGAACCACTCCCTTATTCTTTTTGGCAGCATAAAAACGCTCCTAAGAACGTCCAAAAAACATCCCCGGAAAACGCGACAAAAACGTCCGAAAACGTCCCAGACAAACGTTCTATAAAAAACAACCAAAAACGTAACAAAAAACGTATCTAAAAACGAGCAATAAAGCGCCAAGAAAGCAGCTAAGAACGTGTTGAAAAACGAGCCAAAAACACGCAAGAAATAACCAGAAAAATGCAGCAAAAAACAAGCCAAAAACGCCCAAAAAGGAGCAAAAAAGCTCCAAGAATGCACCGTAAAAACGGGCCGAAAAACGTCTCGAGAAAAGCGCAAAAAACAAGCCAAAAAATATAAAATAAAAGAAAAAACACACCTAAAAATGTCCAAAAACACTTCCCAAAAAGAAAACCGAAAAAAGTGCAAAATCGCGTCGAAAAAAGTTTAACAAAAAGTTTCAAAAAACCAGCTATAAACGAGCCAAGAAAAGTGCAAACAACTAACCAAAACAAAACTTCCCAAAAAATGTCAGAAAAAAACCGAAAAACAAACCAAAAGCTTCCTAAAAAACAGCAAAAAATCTCTAAGAACGTAGCATAAAATCGTCCCGCAAACTCCTCAAGAAAATCGCAAAGAAAATGAGCCAAAAAACGCACCTAAAAATGTTCAAAAATAAATTGCCAAAAAAAGTCCGAAAAATTGCGAAATCGCGCCGAAAAAAGTTAAAAAAAAACCCAACAAAGCACCATAAAAACGAGTTGAAAAACGTAAAAAAAAGCGCAAAAACCCAGCTAAAAATGTTCAACATCACTTTTTAAAAAGAAAACCGAAAAAAGTGCAAAATCACGTCGAAAAATGTTTAACAAAACGTAACAAAACACGATCTAAAAATCCCCCAAAAAAGCGAAAAGAACGCACCATAAAACGAACCGAAAAACGTCTTAGGAAAAGCGCAAAAAACTAACTAAAAAATATGTCCAAAAACGTACCATAAAAACATGCCACAAAACGTCCCAAGAAAAAAAAAACGAGCCAAAAAACGCGACTAAAAATTTACAAAAATAAAATCCCAAAGAGAGGCCCGAAAAAAGTGCCAAGAACGCACCAGAAAAACGAGCCGAAACCCGTAAAAAAAACGCCTGAAAATGTAAAAAACAAAACATAAAAAGCGCCAAGAACGGCCAAAAAAAGGAGAAAACGCGTCTAAAATGTAAAAAAAAATAATCCCAAAAAAAAAACTGTCCAAAATAATTCGCAAAAAAACCTCCCCCAAGAACAACTCAACACATTTTAAGATGAATTTTGTTGGTCAGAATTTTTATCTCAGAAGAAAGATTGCTTTATCACTTCGAAAAAAAATTTTTTCGCAGAATTGTCGGTCCTATATTTGCGTTGACCATCAGCTAATAGGATTCAACGAAGAGCTAGGTATTTCAGCTGTACTGTGACTGTGACACCAACCTAGTCAAAACAAATTGGTCATCAGTCGTCTAAGATGGCTAGATTATATAGAATGAATGGACACAAATGCTGAGGTAGGTAGAGTATTCCAGTCGAATCCGGAGAGACAACGCAGTAGAGAAAGACCTAAATTATGACCAGAACCAACTTAGAATGCTGAGCTGGAGCCAATTATGTAGCCAAAGACCGCGCTAACTAATGGAGAAGCTTCTTGGTGGAGGCTCAGGTTCACCCTAAACTGTAGCGCCAAGTACGTAGGTAGGGAGAATTGTATATTATGTGAATTTAATGGGGTTCATCAGTTCCGTGAATTCAGCATGTTTTTTGACACCAAGATCCACGGCTTTTTTTGCACGCTCGAAGCTATGAATCGGTCTACGTGTTCATCTGATTTTGAGCCCTGTAACTTCCTATTGTAGGGTTACCTGAAGTTTTGTTTGAAATAATCGTTTCCAGACCCTGGACATCCTAAAATCCAGATCAATATTCGCTTTCAAATTGCCAAGTATATTGGCAATTTGTGAGAGAGTGCACGAAAACGTTTAACACATAACACTATTCTGTCGTGACGTCTATAAAAGTCCAAGTGGCGCTCTTTTATATGAAAAACTACGCCACTTAAATGTTGGTCCCAATACGCAGTCTTATGTCACTTTTGCCATGACATTCACTGCAACTAATGACAAGTTGATGTACCAATTTGTCGCGGTCTTCTCAAAACATTAATAAAACAGTTCCAAATCAACTAAAGTCATTTCTCAAATAAAGTATACATAATTAGCTCATAACTTCAAGCACAATCAAACCAATATGTTGCTCGTTTATTACAACCGCCACCTCATAAATCGTTCCACATCCACATTCTCTTTACTGCTAAAAGTCGCAAACAATTTTCAAAACAAACATTTCCACCTAAACCTCCTGCCACCAGTTCACTTCCTTTCTCACACATAATTAATAACTCGTTTTTCGCGTTATCTTCACATTCATAACTCTTGCATTCTTAAATATGTCAGAATCGTGTGAACAAATTCACTTCCGTTACGTGAATAAATTCCCATAAATCACGGCTTCATTTAACCCCCTCGCATAAAAGCAGGAAAAAAAAAAAACAGGATCCTTCTGTTGCTGTTCGCTCTTTTAATTGAAGCCACAAAATGTCACAAAATTTCAAGAACTTCCGCTTATACGAGTCGAGTATACCCTGCCTGTACCAAAAATTATTTTTTCCTTTGTAAGACCACAGGAGGTGGCAGGCAGTAGGACGACCGACACGACGACGATGAGATATACGAATATACGAGTTCTCGGGCTCACGAAGGGTAAGCATGCGAATAAAAGACTCTTTTTATGGATCAATTTTTTTCCCACCCATCTCTAGGTCCTCTTTGGATATATGGTTTCATTCTTTTTTCGTGCGAAATTGACACCATATCCACTTGGCACATCCTCTACCGCCCATTCATGAAACTGGGCTGGTGGAGGTGAACAATAAACACATGTGTACGCTGTGATGTGTTGTGTTCTGTTGCTGTTTTTATTTTGGTTTTTTATTTCTACATCATTCGTACGCCTGTTTTGTGAATAATTCCTTGAGTCGGTTTCGTTGTTTTTTTACTCCAAGAAAATGTAGGATCTACGGAGGGGGAGGACAAACACCAAGTGACACGATGACACGATATCCCGGTGTCGGTCGTAGCCTCCCGATGTAGTCGCATGAAATGATTATCGAAGAAATCGGATATCTTCTAACAAGTTTCTGGATGAGTATATGTATCGCATTGCCTTTATCGAGGCAAGCAAACAATAGTCGACGCAAAGACCGGTTGGAAGGGGTAAAGGGATTAATTTCGAAGTTCTTTTATGTTTACTTTATGATGACACAATGCCCGATGAAAAGAGGATATGACAGGAGTATGACAAAGACTGGAATATAATTACTCAATCCATTTACCAGGTTTTTCTCTGTATGTATGCATGCATATCCTTGACAATGACGATCGATGGCCTTATGGCGACGGAATAGGGGATTATCCTTTCGCCAACAGTTGTAGTATTGGGTTTAGCTTGTTTAACAGTTTGGTGAAGAAGTAACAAGACGTGAACAAAGAAATACCGCGCGGTTGTGAGTGTGACGCTGGACGTTAAAAATGCCTTTAACTCGGCGAACTGGTCATGCATTAGAAGGTCGCTGGCCCGAATGGAAGCGCCGGCGTACCTGCGGAACATAGTTGACAGACTGACAATGGAGTTAAGTACTACAACGTTACCGCGGGAGTACCACAAGGCTCTAATCTTGAACCTCTCCTGTGGAAAATAATGTATGACGGATATCGCTGTGGTAACGATGGTCAAACACATCCACGGGATAGAGTCCGCTATGGATGAAGCAGTTGCCAGAATCAGTAGCTGACCACATCACCTAGGCTGTCTTGATAACCAGCCGAAAGTCTGTGGAATTTGCAAATTTCCGGGTTGGGAATCAAGCCATTATGTCTAAGGAGTCTCTAATGTACCTAGGAATAATGCTCGTCAGCAGGCTAAACTTTAAAGCGCACATCGGAAGCCCTCACAGATGCAAGCAGGTCTTTCACGAATGCTGGCAAACATTGGTGGACCTAGATATACCAGGAGAATTCTACTATCCAGGGTGGTCAGCTCAATAATTCTATAAGCTGCACCGGTCTGGGCGGGGGCTCTAAAATCAAACTAAGCAAAAAGAAAGCTCTTGTCAGCATACAGGCTCTGCGCAATACGAACAATAAGGGGATTTCGAACAATATCGGATGAAGCAGCCTGCGTTATATCAGGAATGATCACCATCGCAATTCTTGCCAGCGAGATGCAAAGGATCTACCTTAGGCAAGCAGCCAACCGGCAAGAGGTCCCTAATAGAAGGGTCAAGGTAGAAGAGAGGGAAACATTGATGATACTACGACAAGCCAGGTGGGATAACACGGCAAAGGCAGATGGATCCATACAAACTGATCCCCACCATCGAGGTCTGGACAAAAAGAACAAACGGAGACTGCAACTACCACTTTAAGCAGTTCTTATCGGGGCACGCGGCGGCTATCGGAAATACCTTTACAGATTTGGTCACGATACCTCTGCCTTTTTGTCCCGAATGCCCAGACGAAAAAGAAGATACGGAGCACGTAATGTTCCACTGTAGGCGCTTTGCTGGGGGAAGAGCGAACTTACCAAACCCCCAAAGTCTAATAAGACATTTGTTAAGGTCAGAAGAGGTATGCTCCTTTATAACGAGTATATACACGAAGAATTAAGGAGACTTGAAAGACTTAGAACAGCCGAAATGACGGACCCAGAGGATGAGTTGCGGTTAGTGTGCAGGACCGAGAGTATAATTGTCCTGAAAAAGCTTCTCAATTCGGCCGTTCGGACATGTCATAAAATTGTAGGTCTCTTCTATACATCACAAAAATTGAAACTCACACGAACGAATGGTTACCGGAAGCTAGGCCTAGGGTGTCTACCTGCCTATTGCGCCACCTATCATTATCAGAATTTTTTCTAGAACGGATTAAAAACCTAGTTTATAGCTGTTGAAAATGAGCTGAGTCGAAAATAAGCTGATGATGAATCTTCTTCCACCACACCCTACTTAACTTAATCCAACCTAAGGTGTAAACGAGACGAGAGCCCGCGGCCAGTTATTCAGCACACCAAGCGCTGATGTGTTTTAACTTCAATTGTCCCAGAATATACCTTAGCTTACTACTCTCTAAAAAGACAAGAATTGGCTTGGGGTATTAACATCTTATTTACTTACTTAAGGTCGCGCTACAGTCCGGGGTGGATCTGGGCCTCAACCACCAAACGTCTCTAAGCAGCACGGTTTTTAGACAGCTGTCTCTAGTTTCGCAAGTTGGTTAAGCTCGCCTTCCACCTAAGTCTCGGTATTATTCTTCAGCCTCTACAACCTCGTCCCTTGGGTATGGATTCTAAAGTTTTCAGGGCGAAAGCATTCGCATACATTCACTCTACAATACATGACCTAGCCACCTCAATCGTTGGACCTTCACTCTTCGTGCTATAGGTCGCTGTACAGCCCGTACAGTTCGTCGTTGTATCTTCTCCTCCCCGTATAGCTCGTTCTGTTTACCCGTACTCCGATGCTCACGCCTTGTCGTAGAGTTCGTTCTGTCCCTCTCTATATTGTAAGTTCAGGTATCACCTCATTGTTAAGTTAGTCTTAAGTAAAGTAGTAAGAAACCGTTGAGTAAAATTGTAATTGGAAAGACTCTGGATCCGACAAGTTATACCTCAGCCTTCGACAAAAAGCACATCACAACCTTATCCACTTTTGATAGACTGGGGACGATTAGGGTTTTATAAAAGGTCACTTTATAATTGTTCGAGAGGTGACATTACCTTCTTGGGATAAGAAGAGGCAAGATTTTCCTCGCTTAATCTCAGCCCTAGTGTCATAGTCGAAGTTCATAGCAGAGCTTAGGTATAGACAAAGTCCTCAACCAATTCAAAGTTATATCTGTCTATGGTGACATTTTGTCCGAGACGTCGGTGTTATTGTTGACAGCATATACTTTGGTTTGCCCTCATTAAGTATCTTTGCCGTCTCCGTCTCAATACTCACAAATGGGACCAGTGACATCACGCTGGACGGACTTTTGAAAGATCTTGCCTCGGTGTAAGGGCGGTTTGAGTTACATTTTTTTCAAGAACGAGGGTCTAAATCCTTTTTTAACACAACACAACACAACACAAACGGACGAGTTTGGTATATAGGGATTGCAAAACTATGTAGACCCTGCTCTTTTCAGCTTGTCGCTATAAATGCTGTCATAGGCTGTTTTAAAATCAATGAAAAGGTGGTGGGTATCGATTTGAAGTTCCTGGGTTTTCTCCAAGATCTGTTTAGCCTATAGCCACACTGGTATGGACCGATCAGGCTGTTGACGAGCTGTTTTATGTGTTCCAACAAGATAAGATTTTCTAAGCGATGTTAAGAAAACGGATACCTCTGTGGTCGACGGAGTTCAGAGGTTCTCGTTTCTTGAGAATCGGACAAACAATTTTGAAGTTTTGACCATATTTTGCAGATGAGTTAGTGTCTTTTCCTAACATTGTCAAATATTATTTTGATTTCTACAATTATTACAGTAGAAGTCCAGTATAACGATGACCATCGGTATTTTGGTTGTATCCACAATCGCTACATAAAAATCTTTCTATAGTGTACGATGAATATAATTCCCATAGCATTGCTCCTACAATCGTTTAAACGAGCAAATTCTGACTTTTAAAGTCTTGCCATTTTACCGACCCGTTCTACATTTTTTTAACCCCACTGTATTTAGGTTGCCATTACAGCACACATTTCGGGTCATATTTCCATCAGTAAACATTCGTATATCGTTTCACCTCATTTAATCATCCATAAAGCAGCTTCAAGCAGGTTATGTCACTCCTGCCATTATGACTGTCTTGACACCCCTTCAGATGTCATCTGAATGTAGTATTCGGTTAAACTTAATTTTATGTCAGATATTTATCGTGCACAGTGCACTCTATCATCTGACGGAATGTTTGTCTCTGCCTCTCTGACGATCGATACCTGCCGTATGAATAATGCACCCAAAAACACAGCGGACAGACAGAAACCATTTAAATCACGACAAATGGATTGAAATTTGAGATTGTCATCTCTGTCTTATGTGTTTTCCCACTTCATGTGTGTGTTGCGTGAATTTTTGGCCTTTAAAAAGGCCCACCCGTTTTTTTTTTTATATTTGCTGACAAACAGAAGAAAGTGTAAAGATAAATAGTTACAACAAAATGGCATCGTTATGTCATCTGGAAAATATTTTGAAATTATTTGAAGCGTAGTGAGGTGATCTCCGATCACGGCGATCATGTTGCACTTTTTTTTTTTGAAACAAAGATGTGGGTCAAGCATCACATTCAATATCTGTTTGTCACGTGTTTTTTTTTTTTTGTCTGTTTGTTATCCACATGTTTTTAGATAAGAGACAGGTTTTTGACACAACAGATGAGATGATTTTTTTTTCTCTTTTTACATAATCACTTGTCAGTCAGCCTTTGCCGCCAATTCTCCATCTGGAGATCGAGTTTGGAGCAAATTTTAAGTTTTTTTTTTGTCTGTGAGTTTGATCGTTGGGATTATATGATGTTCTTCGTGTATACTTTGGGTGGCCCTTGACTTATGCTAATCATTGAGATATTGACTTAAAAGGAAATGCGAAAAAAAAGCAATAGAAATGGCTAAAAAGAATTTATTTATAAGCGTGGATCAGTTCGCACGCGCCACTTAGTCTATATCTAAGACCGGTTTTGGTTGTGATTCATTTAAGTGCGCGAGATTTGATTGCTTTTCGATCGTTTGGATCTATAAAAAGATGCAAAAAATTGTGGCGATAAAATTACAGTTTTAGGAGATGTAGCTATCATGAATATGATAACTGATTTGTCGAAAGACATCGGACACCTGCCGAATTAGCATAGGTATAAAAATGAAGAAATCTTTGTTGGAAAATATTCAATTTGCTCAAAATGATCGTTTCCGTTCATGTGTTTTCTGTCAAAAAATGTGCTAAATTTTGTTGTAAACAATAATTTCTTTTAAACCTAACAAAAGTATCGAAACTATCACATTGACAGCTGTTTATGTCAAGCTGTTCAGTGTTCATGTCACCTTTTTAGAATCGAATGCGGCTCTGTTCGAAAGTAAATATTTTTTTTTTTTTTGAGACTGTCAAATATTTATTAGACATTGTGTAAATCCTTTGGATGGAAATACATTTCATTTTTCCATTTCAAATATTTCGACTAAAGGTGCTAGTACACGCTATGTAGCACGCCTCATATATATGTAGCACTGACGTCATTTTGACGTCAACGAATGGTCCCAATGGGTACATGCCGTGCACAAGCTCTCTTTGTGCACTCTCTGTTGACGTCAGAGCCACATATATATGAGGCGGGCTACATATCGTGTACTAGCACCTTAAGGCCTTCCGCACACGACTCATATCGTCATCGTAGCGTATGCGGTGCGATGTACGAGAGGCAGACGATTTGTTGCCGCACACTTGTATATAAATAGGAAAGAGCACACGACTCGTACGCTACGCGTAATCGTCGCAGCATGCGCATGCTACATGACGACTATCGCCGAGCAATGTCGGCCGCTTATCGTATTTGAACGAGTACGCTTGGAGTTTGTTTACATTTTTCAATACCTACGTATTTTACTTAAAAAAAAAAAAAAAATGTTAGGCGACATTTTTACGCTTTGTATTTTTGCGTAGTGTGCGGTTTAATACGCCTATCGTTATCGTAGCTGCACAGCAAATTCATGATGTGACGATGACGATACGATGACGATTCGAGTCGTGTGCGAAAGGCCTAACTCTTATTGGCAACGTTCAATACGTTTTTGCCTAGCTAGTCAATAGACTCTGTTTGGTCGAATTGCCTGCAAATATAAACAAGTTTCCGGTGTTAGGCAAGATTTTCTGCCTGAGTTCCATGATCAACTGTCACCTGAATATTTGGGTGTATAGGGTGTATAGCAGATTGAACGCGGTCATTAATTGAAGGCTACAAAGTGAATCTTCCTTCTACGGGAGAGAGCTGGACAAGAAAAAAGAGGGTGAAGAATAGTTTCCTCCTCTTCCTCATCCATTCAGCTTCTGCAAAAGTCGTTTCCGAAAAGGCCTAGCCTTGCGGCATGCTTTCCTATCAGACATATTGTCCAGTAAAGACACTTATTGTGGTGCCGATATGCAATCTGTTGAGAGAAATCAATTTCTTAGAGCGCAGCGGTTCAATTCCATCTTAGGCCAAATTTGTTTTGTCGCTAGACAAGTGTAGTGACACTTGTCCACCTAAGATTTTCATTCTCGATAGCGTCCGGCCTCAATTTTTGTTTTCAAGTAACGATTGGTATGCCTAGGGTGTCTTTGTCCGGCCAGGATGGGTAGAGTGTTATTCCAATTCTGGCGAGCTCATCGGCTTACAATCCCCTGGAATGTCTCTATGCCTCGGCACCCAAAAAAGGTGAATGTTGAACTATTGAACTGATTGAAACTTGAACTGTTATCCAGTCCAGGGCTACTTGAGAAGTTATATAGATATCGAATCCGATAATTTGATAGCTGCTTGTCTGTCCGATAATATGCAGATACATATCTCTAACGGATATCACGTTTTTTCTTGAGCCAAGATATGAATTCTTTTATTGCCATAATTTTCGCCTGGAACTCGCTACAATAGTTTGGTAGACGGAAGAAGAGCTTAAGATATATGCCCCTATTGTCGTCCGTATATTGTCATACACAACCTTGATAGAAAAGTTGTCTGTCAAAACACAACAAAGATGGCGGCGGTTGTCTAAAAGTTGTTAGTTAGTTTGGGTTGTATGAAAGTTGAGTTGAACTGAAGACAACTCAACTCAATTAAGTTGAGTTGTGTTTTACAATTGGGTCATAAGACTTTCGGAGAAAACGCCTCCACCAACTCTGTCGTTGGTTTTCGAGGGTATGGTGACAAGAAAGTTCTTGTCAAAATTTAGGGATAAAGTGGTGTCTAGTCTATGTTTTCGGTTGAGATTTTAAAGTTCTTCAGCGGAATGGGAGCGTAGCCAAAATCTTTCCTTGACCACTGAGAGGTAACTTTAAAGCGAAGCTGCCTAACACTGCCATTTGCTTATGTTAAATACATTATATCAAGGCGTAATAGATGAAACAATATGTCGAGTGCCGCACAGGGAGTTGTGGGTATAGTGCACCGCCTATACACATGCAAGCTGTGCGCTATAGACCTTGCTTATATAATCGCGATTTATAACTTTTTTCCAAGGCTGTCCACTTCAGGCTTCCAGTAACCCTCATTTCGCAGTGACCGCCTGCCGTCGGCGTATATGGTCTACGACGACATCGGGTCTGTACCCTACCTACCCTCGACAGATATATCGTATAGTAACGCCATGCCGTCGTCAGCGATAATGACCCCGCATGTGAGTATCGGTTATTCGAGGTTGTAGCTTGTAGGTCCCATTTATCCCCAATAGCTTTTTTACAAGATTCTTTTTCGGATGTTAAGTTTCCAACTATATCCAGAATAAGACCCAAAAATGTTGCTTTGTCTGAGAAAGTTATAAGCTTACCTACATCATTGAGAGTGGCGAAGTGGTATAAAAAAAATTATTTAATACGCACTGTAGTATGGCAAACAACAAATGTTGCCAATTCATCAGTTGTAAAATGTCATCCTATTTGAATTCTTAATCTTCTCTTGTTTTTTGAAGAAAAATACGCAGTTGCAATGCCAAAATCTACGTCATGACCAGCCTCTACAATATGATACGCTTTATGCCTCTATACAAATCCACGTCATCACAAGCCGCTTACTTACTTACTTAGAGCCTCAACCAACACGCATCTCCATTTAGCACGATCTTTGGCTAACCGCCTCCAGTTGCGCACTCCAAGTCCAAGGTGGTTGAGGTCCCCTTCCACTTGTGAGCGCCACCTAAAGCGAGGTCTTCCTGTACTGCGTTGTCCCTCCGGGTTGGAATCGAAGACCCTTCGGGCCGGAACGTTGGTGCCCATTCGCTCTACATGTCCTAGCTCCTAGCTATCTTAGTCGACTGATACGTACTTTTCTGACCAGGTCGATGTCGCTGTACAAGTCGTAGAGTTTGCTGTTAAATCTCCTCCTCCAAAGCCCGTCAACGCAAACGGGACCGAAAATCACTCGAAGAATTTTGCGTTCAAAGCGACCAAGGAGATCTTCATCCGCTATTGACAACGTCCACTAGCCGCTTGCCACTCGAAAGATAAACTTGTTCGAGATAAGTGGCACTAGACTAGCATCACACCACCTGCAAAATTCCACGTAGCCCCCACTTTACTTTGATGCGCTCTTCTTCACTTGTTTATATACCTAGGCTTTGGCGATTCCACCTGCTACTAGGGCCACAGCGCCACTGCCACGTCACTTGCTCGCCACTTCTGTGTGCGCGTCTTGCTTTCGACACTCAAAAAATAGTGTCAATTCTTTTAGTAAAAAGATGTTTGCCTTCGTCCTAATTTGTGTCCCCGTTCGTGTGTTTTCCGTCAAAATTTTACCGATTTTCAAATTCTTTCTTATCTTTTCTAAAATCTATTTAAATTGGGTCTAAATCCTTTGAGTAAAATAAAACATTTTTTATACAATTTAAAATATTTGGCTATTTATTTAATTTTTTCTTAAATGTAGTTATGCATATTTAAATTGTATCTAACAGAGCATCAGTTAGATACAGGAATACTTTTTAGTGTTTAATCTTAGAAAGAGTCAACATTGTTTTTATTTTTTAGTTTTAACTTATAAACAAAACATTTTTTTGCAGTAAAACTATCGTCTGAATTATAAAAGTAACTTATTTTCTATAACAAATAAATAAATATTTTATTAATCACAGCTCGAATAAAAATTTAATTTTTTTTTAATAAAACAGCAACTAGTCGATGTATACAAATTTTTTTATAGGAATCACAAAATGTATACTGTACTCTATGAAAATATCCTAAAATTCAGTCAATTCTCTGGTTGTTTCGACAAGAACATTAAACTTCAGTTCTTCTTTTCCATGAGCAATACTTTTGTGGTGTCCTCACACCATGTTGGTGATTTCATTAAACACGAAAATGTATCACTAGACTGAATATGGTGGTGTTGTGGCTGACATCCTGTCGCTTCCTCATAGCTTGGTATTGAATGCAATGCCAAACGAGGTACATTTTGACACTTAAAATTTTGTGACACCTCTGGTGTTGTTGCTGCCATCGTTATTGTTGGTGTTGCCGTTGATGTTATGGCACCAATTGATGGTGTCTGTGGTGTTGTTGCTTCTGTTGTTGTTACAGTAGATACTGGAATAGCTTTTTCACATGTACGAGTATCTTTTTCGTTTGTAGTGAACACATTGAACAATGAAGGATAGACAATTAAACAGGATCTACTGCCGTTGCTGCCAGTTGAGTTTTGTAATAATTCCAATGCAGCTTCGTATGAGGGTAGACCAGATACCAAAGTGTATTCAGGAACTGGGTCATCGGAATCGGGGTTTAGTTTAACAGATTCGATATCTTGTGATTGTTGGAGATTGTGTCGATCTAAAAGAGGGGAGAGAGAGAGTGGAAAAAATAATGCGGTTAGTTTTTTGTTAAAGAAAATATTGGAAATGTAATTTTAATCTGAATGGGATTGATTTTATTGATTTGCTGTTTCCGTTCATGTGTTTTCTTTCGAAATTTACCAGATTTTTCAACTATATAACTACTCACGAGAAAGATTATAAATTGTGGCGACAGATGTAGACGTAGGTGTTGTTTTTAAATCCGTAGGACGCATTTTGCTTCCAAATTTGTCGTACGAGAGGTAAATTTATAACTATAGTGCTTCAAAAATTGCGAGGCTACAGTTGACTTGTGTTTCCTTCGAGCTTATACCGCCAAGTTATTAGTGGACAGCTTAATGAAGCAACAGGAAATTTACATGGTTTCAACATCTAAATAAAGAATGATTTTTTTGCTGTTTGGTTTTTCAGCTTGATTTTTTTGACAGTTCATGCGTGATTCGTGATACTTGTCCAAATAGAAAATACTCAATTAGCATTGCCATTTCACCATGGATAGACATACGCCCGAACAACATTTGCAAATTATTGAATTTTATTACCAACAATCGTGCTCAGTAGAAAATGTGTTCAGAGCCCTTGGTCCATTTTATGGTCGTCGTAATCGTCTTACTGAGCAGGCTATTCAAGACCAAAATATTGCCGTATATGGTCTGCTGAGCAACCAAAAGCACTGCAAGAACTGGCAATGCATCTAAAAAAATTTAGGGCTTTAGATGATGATGGTAATAATGGTGCTCGCTATTGTTTGATGACGTTGGACCTTTTTTTTTTGTCCAAAATGGAAGAACTGAGTTTGGTCGATATGTGGTTTCAACAGGACGACGGGACATGGCATACAGCACTCGAATCCATAGACATATTGCGAAGCGAATTTGGTGATCAATTCATCTGACGTTTTGGACCTGTGAATTGGCCGTCTAGATCGGGAGATTTGACGCTGCTGGACTTTTTTTTGTGGGCATATGCAAAGCCTCTTGTCTATACGGATAAGTCACCAACTATTGCCGCCTCTGAAGACAACATTACTCGTGTTAATATTGAGATACTAGTCGATATGTTGGAAAAAGTATGCTAAAATTCCGGATGGACCACTTGAAGCGTAGTCGCGATCAACGTTTACATGAAATGATATTCGAAACCCAAATGGCAAGAATTGATTTATCGATCCCAATAAAAATTTCACTCAATTTTGCAAATTTTCGTTGCTATTTTTTTTTTTAAAAACCAAATGCTTAAAAAATCATCCTTTTGTAGCTGAAGAAAAATCATTGTCATTAATAATCCACTAATGTATCTTTAAATTGAATAAAATGCACTTTTAGTCATCACAAGTCAATTAAAGACAACGCAAGTCGCGTCTCAATCAATATGAATCAGGCAAAATCAACAGAAGTCACTTTAACACACAAGTTCTAAAGTTGTAGGTAGACAAAATCGAACGTCAATATTGACACGATTGTTGACATGTGTTTAAGTAGTAGTAGCTTAAGAAATCGTTGTTAAGAACCCACTAATGTTACTTTAAAGTAAACGAAAGTCACTTCATTTCACCACAAGTCAATTTAAGGCAACGCAAGTCAGGCAAAGTCAACAGAAGTCACTTTTTACACAAAAGTCCTGGTTAGATCATCAAGTATTTTTCGACTCCACAGACCAAATGGTTTAGAAACTAAAATGAGAAAATAAAATTCAGTTCATCACTAACCTACTGAGTTACTTCTTCAAATGCAATGTCACTTTCTTTTCCCCCTCAACAATGCACCACCATGCATAACCTTACCATATATAACTCATCGGTGTAAACAAAGCAGGTGAAAGTGCGCAACCATGTGGAACCCCATGCAAATAGGCTAAGGAAAAGTAAACTATCTCAATGCGATTACATCTCTTTGTATACACTATATAATATTATTAGTATAGATACTGTGAATCTACAACCATAATATCGTCGTAGATACACATATTTATAGTTTAAACACACCCCGCTGATTATTGTTTGCTATATTACAATGCGTGTACAACTTCCGTGTATAGGTACATTTTCAAATGGCAGCACCAATGTCACAAGCCACTGGACACTCGCTGCATACCAAACTGAGATGCAATTCTTCTCTAATATAGAAAATTGATCTTCAGGTGTCAGTCGCCAGTCAATCAATCTTTTCTCCAATCCTTTATTTGTTCATTTTATTTTAGAACGACGACGCGACGTGACGCACCTGTGAGTTGAATAAAATAAAAATTTCTCAATATTGACAGAATTTCAATGAGCTGTTGCCAAGGCAAAACAACTGCTGCCATATAGTAGTTGGGGTCACTATAGTCACTAGTCACTAAGTCACCAAACAGACTAATCGACTCTCCGCATTAGGTTATACAATATAATTTATTCTAGCAAAACGTGCCATAATGATGTTTATAAAACCCATTAGAATCTCTGCGTCCAACACTAATGGTCGAGGGCCCCGAGGAGCAATATACTCGATTCATAGAACCGTCCCGTCTCTCTCTCTCACTCCCTCCCTCTCAATCTTGCAATGCAAATAAAACTAAAACAAATAAGGCAGCGGACTCTGAGGCGAAAATCAATTGATTACAGTTTGTTACATATTTGCTAGGAGCAAATATTGGCATCCCCACTTGAAAATCAAACGCGAGTTTATTTAACGAAAGTGTTTTCACATTTAGATACTAATTAACATCGATATAGATAGATGGGTGATTTTTCATTAAATTCAAAAAAAAAAAAAATAAGTATTTAACAAAACCCCAAATTTACATTTCCTTTGAGGTAGATCCGGTAATTTTACGGCTTAATTCCATGATGTACGAGCATGGACGAAACGAGAAAACCTTTTTAGATACTTTAATATTATACACATACTCGTACATTATATCTTATATGTAAATGTAAAGTCAATCAAATTCGTTACGGGCTGAAGATGCACCAGGCACACCCGTAGTATGCTCTTGTGAGGTCTGATTAAGTTTTGCTTATCTCCAAATAAATTGAATTTCAAAAGATGAAAGGTGCCTCTACCTTTGATGGCAATGGTAAATCCAGTGGCACAGTTCATTCTCTACTTTAATTGTCTCGAAAATTAGTTTGAAAAAAGCAGATTAAGATACACATTTGAGACACTACGATGTGTGTGGGTTGGGCGCAACAGGTAGTTCCCAGCCACTTGAAAAGAAAAGTCAAAAATGCATCAAATCAGCAATTATGTCCCGACATGCATTATAGCTACGCAGCCAAGAGTGCTGATAGAAGAGTGTAGATAGATACTAATTACAGGTCGGGTGCAAGCAACACGATTTACTTGCTTTTCAAAGTCAAGTGTACTGCCGATGAGATATGAAGAATTTGTCGTTATTTTCATGACCTAGACCCAGGAAATTAGTCAGTTTTTCGAATGAAGTGATAACAGTTCCTTTTTTCGAAATTTTATTACTTTTTTGAGATTAGGATTTTTTCTATGATGATTTTTGTTCTTGTATGTTGGTTGTGAAATTTTTTTATTATATAGACACTCTTGGGGATTTCATGTGATAGATAAGACAATTTTGAACTAAAAAAAAAAAATGAGGGGTTGAATTTATGACGTAAAGAGATAGTGGTATAGTGGATTGATTTTCCATGACGCCTTCAGATGACCATGACTTTGATAGTACTCGGGTATCTACTCTTTTAATCCGCAACACTTTTTAAAGTTGACCTATAATTATTTTTATATTCTGCGATAGCAGTTGTCTTAGATAGATTGGGCTTTTTTTTGTGTTAAGTTACTTACTTTTGCATTGATATGCAGCCTTTTCGAAAAAAAAAACACATGAACGTAGACAAAGAAACGTCTTTTGAGACTATTTTGAATATCTATCCTTATTGTCATCACGTAACTAAAAATGTTTTCCAATTAAATATTTAAATATGGTTAAATATGAAAAATGTTTTAAAAAAACACATGAACGGAAGCACTAATTTTGTGCTATTGAAGAAAATTTAGTAGTTTTGGGTAGATCTTTTTGCGTACTTTAAGAACTCTTAGAAAAAGTTCAAGAATTGTTTATCACAGAATGCAATTTCTGTCAAATTGTTGACCATTCTAACGTTTGCTTACCACTGTGGACTTATCTCTCATTTCGTTCTCAATTAGGGAATGAGATCAGATCAACCTTTGAAGTGTGAGATTTCCCACAGTAGGTACACCCTATTAGCTAGTGAACAAACGCTGAGCTCCCACAACTAAATAGGGCACTTTGAGTCCTATCAATGAACTAATTCAATTTGGTGCATCCAGGAGTAGTTTTAAGGAAAATTGCTCAAGGAAAATTATATTTTCAGAAAAAAAAAACATACGAACGTAGACAAAAATATTTATTTCAGAGGCATTCTTCATGTCTATTTTAATTGTAGTCACCTTTCTAAAATTATTTCCAAATAAAATAAGTCGTAAACGGACAAATTTGGGAATAAAACACATGAACGGAAGCACTAAAATTGTGCTATTGCCAAAAACTCGATAGTTTTGTGTTGATCTCTTCTTGGCTTCTAAGAATTTGTACACAGAATCCAATTTTTTTGGGCAGGAAAAAACCAGTTGATATTTTGAATTTGCTAACTACTAATGGGTGATTTTTTAAGTGTTTGGTTTTTAAAAAAAAAATTAGCAACGAAAATTTGCCAAATTCAGCGAAATTTATTTGGGGTCCATAAACTAATTCTTGCCATTTGTTTCTGGAATATTATTTCGTGTAAATGTTGACTGCGACTAAGCTTCAAATGATCCATCCGGAATGTCCAATTCCACGATTTTTGGTAATAAAATTCAATAATTTGCAAACGTTGTGCAGGCGTAAGTCTATCCATGGTGAAATGACAATACTGACTGAACATTTTTTACTTTGAAACGTGAACTGTCAAAAAAATCAGGCTGAAAAAGCAAACAGCAAAAAAAAAAACACCCTTTACACATGTCAGTATAATCGTATCAGTATTGACGTTCGATTTTATCTACCTACAACTTTAGGCCGGAATCTGACGTCATATTGACGACGATATGTAAAAAATTGGCACAATTTTTGTTTACAAATTGACACAAATTTGTACTGTGGTAGTAGCTTTAGCTTAAAATGTGCAAGTTGTGGCGACTTGGTTTGACTTAAATGTGACTTGTGGTCACTTAAAACGACTTTTTAAACTTTTTTCTCTATTTTCACATCTTCCCTTGACAGATTATTGACATTTTTGTGGGAAATTTGGTAAAATTAAACGAAAAAATTAGGTAAGTCTCGCTTAATCGAGTGAATTGAGAAAAATATTCTTTGCGGGTCCTTTGGTTCCGTTTTGCATTGACTGGCTGCGAATGAACTTATTGAGCGACGAAGCTTATGAGTGTATGAACTGTAAACCCTACAGCAACGTCTATATTATTTATATTTAAGAACACCTCCTAAAATTGACCTAAAAGTGACTTCTTTTGACTTAAATGTGACTTCAACATGACTTTTGTTGAGTAAAATGAGACATATGTGCAGCTTCAAGAGGACTATGATGATTTGTGATTCCCTGTGACTTGTGTTGACTTAAATTTCCATTTTGATGACTACAACGAGACATTGTCTAAGACGAGACTTGTTTGGCCTCGAGAGGACTATAAAGACTATGTAGCTATGACTAGTGATTCCCTGTGACTTGTGTTGACTCAAATGTACATTACTAAGGGAAGACTTGATTGACTTCGAGAGGAGTATTATGCCTTGTGATTCCCTGTGACTTCTGTTGACATAGATTTCCATTTTGTTGACCATGAATAGATTTTAGAGGACTATAAAGACAATGGCAGCTATAGCTAGTGATTCCTAGTGACTTGTGTTGACCTAAATTCTAAATTCTGGACTCGAGAAGACTATGTAGCTACGACTTGTGATTCCCTGTGACTTGTGTTGACACAAATGTGCATTACTAAGGCGAAAGTTGTTTGACTTCGAGAGGTCTATGATGACTAGTGATTTCTTGTGACTTCTGTTGACTTAGATTTCCATTTTGTTGACTATGATTTGACTTTAGAGGACTATAAAGACCATGTCAGCTATGACTAGTGATTTCCAGTGACTTGTTTTGACCTAAATTCTAAATTCTGGACTCGAGAAGACTATGTAGCTACGACTTGTGTCGTACTTAAATGCCCAATTGTTGACTAAGACGCGACTTGTCTGGCTTCGAGAAGACTATAAAGACTGTGGTAGCTATGACTTCTGATTAACTGCGATTAGTATTGTCCAGTCTAGCAGCAACGTTCATATTATTTACATGTAAGAAAGTTTGGCACTCATTAAATATTAAAATTTTTTAAGGGATTACAAATTATTTCAGCATTGGCAAGTTAAAAGCAGAAAAGCCAGAAACAGAAAACACATTTTCGTCCAAAAACATTCCCAAAAAGTAGGCGTGGCAATGAATGCCATAGCCTATAGCCTCCACACAGGCATAAGAAAAGAGTTTCAAAAACAAATTCGTGGGAATCTTTTCACTAATTGTGTTTACTGTTTATGTTAATAGGTATACCTAACATCCATAAAACTCCCTACAGTTTTATTATACATGAGTGACATCACTTGCATTCATAAACCAAGTCAAAATGTGACTCAAATGCAACTCACGTGCATATCCCACTCTGTTCTACAATCAATAACAAAAGATCAACTTAACACATTCGGATAGTTACTAAATATTTGCATAAACGAATAAAAAATATTTAAATTCCTTTAGAGGTGATCACCCAAGGTGCCGCGCCAGTATAGGTTACATTGTTCATGTATACCTAGACCTACCTGAAAACTAAATTTAATAAAAACCAATCAAATTTATTGCTCCCCCCAAAATGGCAAACCGGATAGACCAAACCTACATCACAAAATTTGTTCACACGAGGGGCTTGAGTGTATCTATAAAAAGAAAAACTACAATCCATCCGATATAACAAAAACCGGATCATTATAATTTTCCGCTTAATTTAAATACAAATTACCCCAATTTATCTGATAACAAATTCACATTTCATTATAACCTATATCTATATACAAAAATCAAATTAAATTACTTTTATGATTTTTGTTTTTTTAGTATAATTGATGGTTTCACTTTAAGTGATGACATAAAGATACTAAACTATTGCAAAAATCGATTGTATCTCAAAGAAAGCGCGCAAAAATTTGTTTATGCGTTGTATAAAACAAAACAAAAACAAAATACCGTCAAAGAAAACAAAACAAAAATAACCTGCAAGACAGTGGTACTACGTGCCAATCATACCTAATCGGCTCTCACAAAAGTTGTTTATGTGCGATTCTGCCAAACTAAGCAGTCACCGAAATGGTATATAATAAATCAACCTCTCAAGACACACCCCAAAAAAAGCAATAAGACGCGAATCTAAACTAAGAACACAGTAATGAAAAACAAAAACTTAGGTAGGTCTAGGTGTCCCGCATATACACTTTTCGAACTTTTGCATGTTGTCATAAACGGTTGACAAACCATCACCGTAGATATGCCGCAACACAATCTTTTCAATCAAAATTATTTGGCTAATCTTATAAATTTTAGCTAATCTCTGAGTAGCAGCTATCTTGCTAATTTCTTTGCGAGTTATAAAATTTATTTGAAAAGTTCAATTTTGGTTTTGTTTATAGTGGGTTTTTTTTATTGGTTATTGGCAAAATATAAATCTACTCGAATGCGTGTTGCTTCAGGGCTTTGATGTTTGGTCATAGTACGAGATACTTATTGTAGGCACGAACAGTTTGCAATAAAATTGAAGCCTTCTTATCATGTCACATAAATCGAAGTACGAGACTTGGTTATTGTTTTACAAGTCGATAGATATAGGCAAGAAAGAAATGGTGAAAACACGTTCCACGTTCATTGCGGTGACCTGATTTTTGTTCAAGTGTATTGGGACTTTTGTTGACCTAAAAGTGACTTGTTTTGACTTAAATGTGACTTCAACATGACTTTTGTTGACTCAAAGGAGAGCTGTGTGAGGCTTCCAGGGGACTGTGATGACTTGTGATTCACTGTGACTTGTATTGACTTTAATGTCCATTTTGTTGACTAAGGCGAGACTTTGTCGGATTTCGAGAGGACTATGGAAGACTATGTAAATATGACTTGTGATTCAATGTGACTTGGATTGACTCAAATGTGCATTACTAAGCCGAGACTTGTTTGACATCGAGAGGACTATGATGACTATGAAGCTATGACTTGTGATTCCCTGTGACTTGTTTTGACTTAAATTTTCATATTGTTGACTTGGTTTAGCCTTGTCTCGCATCAAGAGGACTACGATGACTTGTGATTCACTGTGACTTGTGTTGACCTAAATGTCATTTTTGTTGACTGAAACGCGACTTGTCTGATTTCAAGAGGACTATGTAGCTTTGAATTGTGATTCTCTGTGACTTGTGTTGACTTAAATGTCTAGTCGGGAGTCGAGTCGAGAGTACTAAAAGCGGACTGTGATGACTTGTGATTCCATTTTGTTGACTAAGGCGAGACTTGTCGGCTTTCGAGAGGAGTATAAAGACTATGTGGCTATAACTTGTGATTCCCTGTGACTTGCGTTGACCTAAATGTCCATTTTGTTGACTAAGATGCGACTAATCGGCCTTCAAGAGAACTATGAAGACTATGAAGCTGTGACTTGTGATTCTCTGTGACTTGTGTTGGCTTAAATGTCCATTTTGTTGACTAAGACGCGACTTGTTTAACTTCGAGAAAACTATTATGACTATGCAGCTGTGACTCGTGATTCTCTGTGACTTGTGTTGCCCCAAATGTCCATTTTGTTGACTAATACGCGACTTGTCTGACTTCGAGAGTACTAAAAGCTATCCGTGTTAATATAAACGTGAATTGGAATAATTTTAATGGAACTTCGAAAGTTGGCTTGGATGTAACTTGACTAAGCTTGACTTCTATTGACTAGAACTTGACTTGTGCTGGCTTTAACTGGCTTAACCTTTATTTTAGTTAAATGTCGTTCAATTTGCTTAAAACACTTTGCGATGGCAACAGAAATATTTTTTTTAGCCACTAATCGTGAATTTTATTGACTTAAAAGTGACTTGTATGGATTTTGAAATGATTTGAGTGAACGCGAATTGCGTTGACTTATATTTAACTTGTGGTATTGCCGAAATAAAACTTTTATTAACTTAAGCTTGACTTCTTATAGCCGATAGTGTATCTTTTTGAAGTGAGACTTCTGCTCATTGGTTAGTATATAATTACGAAGTTGAATGAAACGAAAAAGCAACAGGTTGAAGGGAAACTTCTTTTGACTCTGGCTCTTTGGGCAGTAGTTCCGAACTACGATGAATTGAAAAAGCGACATGAAACAGGAGAGGGTAGTGCGTATAATGAAGCAGCTCCTTTAGAATGAAATAAAGGAGAGGAATGAAAAGGCGACAGTCTTGGAGTAGGGACCAAAAAAGAGAGGTAGTAACGCGTGTGGTGGGACACATATTTGGATGGAAATAACCATGATCGGGAAAAGGGGCATCATGCGCTAGAGTCTTAAGGTACTTGTGGAACTATCACAATCCCTGATACGGTTTATCAATAAAATTGGAATTCTTAGCTGTCGCACTGGCCCCAGCGGTTTTTATTTCATAGGTTCACGGATTGTCTTCAGAACTTACGGAAGAAGTCTTGTCAAAGTTCGTTAAGTAGATAATTACTATGACTAGACCGATCTTGAACAACTGAAATAGATCTCTAGAAAAATTAAGGTCATGATAGACGTCGAGTAAATCATTTCTTGAAATCGTTAAAAAATTTTTAAGAAATGACCGAAACTGTTTCCCTATTGCCGATCTTCTCATAGGAATTTGTGGGTCTCGTTTGCAAATTTGAGGCCCCGCACTTCCAGCGAATGATCCCTGCATTCCCAAGGAAAGATTTTTGTCTTTTTCATGCCAATTTATAGCCTCAGCAAAAATCAAACCTTGAACCTCTCTCAGGTTTAAACAAATTATCAACCCCATAACTATAGTACATTTTTTTAAAGGCGTTGGCACTAACGTACTTGATCATCTACAGACTGGTTGATGGTATTACGAAGTCAAAAATATGGATAAAGATTCAATAGACAAAAAGCAGAGGTTTTGCAATAGAACCATGTGTCAGTGACTTCAAATCGATCATCTACGGTACGATCCAGACGCATGATCTTTTCAGTTCTAAGGCAATAGTGAACTACTGAGGCTATAGCGCGGTCTAATTGTAGAGAAATAAAGCTGCTGATATCGACTGTAAAACTTAGCACGCGCTTGCCACTAACTTCTTCCAGAGCTGTACGAAAAGAGAACCAACTTCGATTTCAAAAAGCCTTCTATCAATTACACAGAAACCGAAATAGATTCTGAAACCTTCCCAAATTCCATAAGCATCGATGACAACCCCTTGAAGCAGGTGAACCCGCACCATAAACTGCGAGGATCACTGATCGTGTCAAATCTGACGATTCATTTATTCAAAGCACAGTTTCTAGACCTTTGTAACAGAATGCCATCAATCAACGCAAACACTTCAAATTCCCCTTAATTGACTAAGAAAAGGCTAAGCCGTTCAATTCACGTCACATTCAAATTGTATAATACACAAACATAGATACTTGTCACTGCAATCAAAGTATAGAATAAAAAATTCGCATATTTTCTGACCCAGTTTCGCGCACACAAAATGTCACTTTGTCAACTACTATCGCATGGCACGTCAAAACTCTCTTAATTGTTATGATCGTATCCCATCCAGGGAACTTGTTTCAAAATAGCTCAAGTCAAGTTTTCGATACGAGGTCAATAACCGAACATTGCCGCTATAAAAGGTGCATCTATACGCACTTGAACTTGTATCTATAACTCGAAATCTAGGCGTTTGCCTTGTTTTTTTATCGATTACAACTCGTTTCACAGCAGAGAAACCACAAAACAATATTTACGCAAGTGCCATAACAAGCTACTTGCCTCTCATCTACGCATTTGATCAAAAATTATACCACAATCAAGTTGTTTATACTTACAATTCATTTTCCACTGTCTAAACTGATGATACAGAAAGCACGAACAAATACAAAACACCAACGAGATGATTATCAGTGTCAAAACAATTCCAATCCATATTTCATTCATAAACTTGTCATATTCCAGCTGTTGCTGCAGATCGTTAGCTACACTCGATGGCACTGCATCAAAGTCTGTTGAATCGATTACAATATGATTACGCAGAAGGTCCATATTGGATCCTGCCAATGCACTGTCACTATTCGATAAACCGATACTATGTCCCGCTGCAGCACTGCTGCCACCAAAACCAAAAAGTGTTTCACCGAGTTTTTGGAAAAATTGATTACCAATCACTGCCGATCGTTGCTGATGCTGAGGATCACTAGATGCGATCGTTGCCTTTGATGTTCCGTTTATTAGTTGGATTGTTGCACGTTTACTAGTATCTGCTGTTGATGTGATGATGTGTGCAGCAAAACCATTAAAATTCATATTATGCGGTATTTCGAGGGTTAATTCACGATCAAGACTTTCCATGCTACAAGGGAACGATCTTGATAGGAAGCCGGGTATTAACGAAACAAATTCGGTTTAAAATTTTATTCAATTTTGATCGACCGTAAGTTCAGTCCGTACTGTGCGGAGTCTGATTGTTAACTAAATGGAATTTCAAAATTACTATACCGAACCGAGACAAGATACTCGATCGGTACGTTGAGGCCTGTTATGGTATCGGTATACTGTGTGTGAATAGTAGTAGAGGTAGCCGGGTAATGAAGCAAGATCGGTATCGGTTGGGTAGAGTCTTTTCTTTTTGAATTTTTTGTTTTCTTTCATATGGTGATAATGAATTGAGATTGTTGCTTGCTTTCCCTGTCTTTCTTTTAAAGAAAAAGATACTTTTCTACTTGAATGATCTTTTTCACTTTTGAGTTTACACTCAAATCTATTGTAGTAGATTTGGTTTCTATTACCTTTCTTCTACCTGCGAAACGTTTTTTTGAGTTAAATAGATCGCTCTGCTCTCTTTTGATTAGAATAGTGATTTAGATGAGTTTGCATTGAAATGCAAATGTCTGGCACTCTGGCTGAAGTGATCGGTTGAATTTTTAAAGATGCGGTTTGAAAAATGACAAGAGCCCTCGAATTCGAATGAAAATCTGTCACCGAAGGGGGTTGCCGATCGTGAGAAAATATATTATGCCGATCAGATAAGAAAGTAGTTTGATGGGTATTAGTGAAAAAAAAAGAACAAACTTGAGATCGGTGACTGATCAGGTTGTAAATTGAAAACTTGATATCTAATACATGGATTTGGCATAACGGGAAGATAAATTTAAACAATAAGATCGTAAAAATATGCTTAAAATTCGTAAAGAAATAGACAAAGATATGTAGATAGAAAATTTATCTGATTTTATCTATACAGTCGATTAAAAAGATCGATTCTCATAAATGGAGATTTTGGATATCTATAACTTTAGTGCTGCTGGGTTTTTGTTTTTTTTTTATCATCGTGAAAAATGTTGACGCGATCGATAGGGATCGCCGAGGATCACCAAATTTATTGACTGTTTAGTAGAAGTTGATTAGATTGGTGATACATTAGAAGTGCTACTTGTAAAATATGTAAATTGCTTTAGAGAAAATAAAAAAAAATAAATAAATTTAGCTGTGTAGATCACTGAAGATCTTTAAATAACGTTTTTTGCTGAAACGTTGTCTCCGAAAGCGATAAAAAGAACTTCAAGATCGATGATACCTACCTACTGTTTATAAATTTTTATTAATTTGAGTTCGAATTTCAACTACACTCTATAAATCTAACAAAAGCTTAGTTTCTTTAAAAGTTTGCCTACCTATAAGAAGAGGAGATCCCAATCTGTTCTGATCTAAAGTCGTTGTAAGTTGTAATAGCTGCGATCGATGATCGTTTTGAGCAGTAGTTTAGGACAGAAATGCATTCAAAGGAAGTTCTTTTAAAAGAATGTTAATCGGAAGGAAATATAAAGAAAAAATAACAACAGAGGCTGGTTTTGGACTAGAATACAAAATAACTGAGAGTAGCAAACAGATTGCTGGGATCGGATGAAAAATGGATATTTCCTTTTACGATTTAACTCTATATGGGCAGCTTTTTATTGTGTGATCGACATCTGAGTTTAAGAGGATTCTGATATCCAATAGTAGCACTTCAACGCATCACCAGTACCTATGGTTCTAGACTTCGTTCGACCCCATCAACAAATTCCTGATGGCTAATTTTTAAACGACTTAGGCTAATTGACTTTGCTGCGGGACGTAATGTTACTATAGCTATAGCACACGAGGTTTTCTCACCTCAATATTCACAAAGGAACACGGCGGTCACCAGATTATCAAACCGTCAATCAAATTGACCATGTTGCGATCGACGCAAAGCATTCTTCCAGTATGCTAGATGTCCGAATCAGACTCGGATCACAACCTTGTTGTAGCCAAGGTATGTATGCGGATATCCTAGACACCACAACAAAGAGGAAATACTGTGAGGCTACAAACGCAACAAACTGCCAGAATTTTTGCCGATTGCGTCTCCCTCAACCTCTCGAGAAGTCCTGTACAGCCAGCATCAAGTGAAGACCAGTCGCATCGATGGCAAGAAGCCATCTGAAATGCCGCAATTGATGAGCATCAGTCGTCTCATATGGCTAGGACATGTAGAGCGAATGGACACAAAGAGTCTTCGATTAGAACGTAGAAGACTTCGCCTTAGGTGGCGCACAAGTGAAAGGGGACCTAAACCAACTTGGAGTGAGCAACTAGAGGCGGATAGCCAAAGATCGTGCTAACTGGAGAGGCGTGTTGGTTGAGGCCCAGGTCCACTCCGGACTATAGCGCCACGTCAGTAGGTAAGTAGTAAGTATTTCTTCAACTATCTGTGAATATTTGATCGTATCTCTTCCCCAATTCAACTTCCGACCAGTGGCAGTGTTTAACGCAGAAAAAATTAAATGTACATATGTAGTCTCTTCGCAATTGTATTTTCTGTACCATCTCTACAGCAGCCATGTTTATGAGACAGAGTCGTAGAATATCACTCGCGTGATATGATCTAACCTCCAATGCGAGTAGCATCGAAAGTTACCTCTCCTTAGTTGAAGATTGGCGCCAGTAATCACTTACTGACCTGAAGATTTGATGAAGTTCATTATCTTGTCTATTGATGTCCTGAAAAGCTGATGTAGGTCGTGAAAAAAAGTGACTCTCTAGATACCTGACTTGATCAGTGACATAGCAAGTATATACATGGGTTGAGTTCTCAAGAGCTCCCTCATCACCACAGCCTCTACAAAGTTCTTAATCCTTCCTTCAGGGACATTGTTTTCATGTGTGCAGCTAAAGAAAGAAGATTGTTTACCAGACCATCCATGCTAGAGAGCCTTCTCAAGCTTCCTTTTTAAATTTCTTAAAAGGGGCAATAACACACATTCCCCCAAACAATCGATGCATAGCAAGTGAGTTCGTGCTTATCATTGCCATGTAAATTGTTGTTCGATGATAAGCTACATACTTCAGCAAAAGCACAATAATTGCACTGACGAAAGACAAACAACTGTGATTTTTTGAGGTTTTTAACTCGACATGTGACTAGATCAAAGCAGATTGCTATCAAGTTTTATTACGAGATACTTGACCTCGTTGGTATATCGGATGGTGATAACCTGTGTCAGAGCAGTCAACTTCCTTCTTCTTATAAAAGGTAGAGATACATAATTAACGAGAAGGGCATTGCTATACGATCATGTCCAAGGCTGCCTGCATTTATGCGGAAATGAACGAACCGAAACCTAAGGTCATGCTCAGCCTCAGGCCTAGAAGGACGAGCTCTTTCGGTCAATTATCTCCAAACTGAAGCCGAATACCTTGTAGGAAGATATCAGTAAGATCGAGTTATGGGCTACTTCAGAGGGCGCAGTTTATGGACATTGTACAATACTAGCGGAGCTATTCCCGGGCGTGCAGGTCCAAACTGATGAAATTCACCCTTTGGTCGACTTCGACACTCTGTGCGAGGTATCATATCCGAAAAGGTATGAATGGCAAAGGAATAAGCTCCATACAGACCTTAAAAAGACACGTTTTGTTAAAGACACGTTTACTTAACCAATGAAGTGTCGGGTTTTCACAGAAATTGTGCTCGGAGGATTCTTCATCCTCGAAGTAGAACCTGCGGACTGCCGGATACAGCAGTGTCTTTCCAATCAGAAGTTCTATCTCTTCCGAAAGCGACAGAACTAATGCGGATGAGATCTACATATATCTGGAAGGGATATAGCCATCTAGATCGACAATCAGGTTGTACTCAAGGCACAGGAATCGACGAAAATTCTGATATAGTTAGGAACTGTCGCACAATGCTTAAGGCATTATGCAATCAAAATCGAGTTAGACTGTATTGGGTTTCCAAGACACTTCGGTATAGCTGGTAATGAGCAAGCTGACGAGCTTGCTAAAAGAGGCGGGGAATTGTTAGATAGAAAGGTGTGGATATTAAACCACTTCCTTCCATCATAAAGGAATATAAAGGAATATGCATATTAGCAATAAAATAACAAAGGAAAATGGCCGGAGATGGAAAGGCCCTACCGGACACGCAGCATCCAATGTGTGGTAACAATATCATGACAGTGGCTGTCCACAAAGCGAGTCTGACAGTCTGAGCCTCTTGGCATGTTTGAGGATTTCCCTAGATCTTTTACGATCGAATCGCGATCAAAGGGAAATCCTCAAACATGCCAAGAGGCTCTGACTGGCAGACTTGCCTTGTGGACAGCCACTGTCATGATATTGTTACCACACATTATTCCACCATCGCAAATATTGCGCCCTGTTTTTGAGTCATAGCCTTGATCTAGAAATAGAGTTTTATAGAGTGCCATACTCTCTATCAGATCTGCACATGCTGTCGAATGTGCTTCCTAAAATATGGAGGTTGCAGTGGTTTATCATTTTATGTATTCACTCAGTAACTCATCAAATTCCTTTACAAAAGCCCTTATTGAATGTACTTTCTAACTTTGATATTAGCCAACTTATAGCTCCTTGTTTCTGATGTTAAGGTTCCAGACAGTTCCAGAGCCTAGATTCTTTCCAAAATTACCTTGGGAGACCTATTTAAGAAGAGTATTTTAACGAAGTCTACAATTTACATAGATCCAGGGTTCCACCAAGTAACTGTTTGAGTATTGGACAAAAGCTCAAAAAGACTGGTTACAACTTTGTCCTAAACAGAGACCTTAACCTCTCATTATTTTCTGTCCAAGCATAACTGATCAACCAAACTCTTACTGTGAATAATAACGTACGAAAGACATACCGCAATCGCTTCCATTGTCACAAAAAGTTGCAATCTGGGCGACCTCAAATCGCAAACCTTTTGAGCCAGAAGCCAGATTGATTTTAAGCTAGATTTCTACAGTTTTGCATATCAAACTGCTTGGGATTTTGTTCCTTCTTCTCTATGTTGTCCAAATCCCTATGTAAGGTAACTTCAAAACACCTTCACCGCTGTTAAGCCCGCACTTGGACACATTTCAAAGATCTGGGTGCAGGCTGGTCACCTTGAATGGTGGTCAAATTTGTTTTTATTTCCAGACCAGGAAAAATCAGTCTCTCATTTTTTTTATTGTCTTAGGTAGGTTAGGCTAGGTTAGGAGGAAATGCACAGCTTTATGGCTGTGCTATTTCGGGGGCCTTTTGGTCCATTGTTATCCCTTAGCTTTCGGTCGTGGATAAAATTTACATTTTATTGGACAACAATTTATTGTCTTAATTATATCAAATTATTGTCTTATTCAGAATATGCCAAAAGTGGTAGTCTGTCGAAACTGCTCTACACTCTATTTGAAGTTCAATTGCAAGAAAGATCGAGGAACTCTCAAGTTCTGACATAGAGTGCCTTCAATTACATTGCTACAAAAAATCAATCATGCAAGCCTTGAGGAAGGCTTTATCATCGAACGCGGCATCATCCATTTCGCCATTAACAAGACCTGGTCGAATATACAGAGAACTTATGACGAGATTGCTAAGACGGTCAAACTTTCAAACAACATTCCGTCCCAAGGCACGGCGAACCCCAAAAAGATCTTGAAAACAGAAACTTTGAGCAAATTCAATATAAACAAAAATGCATGCACCTGACGAGATGAGTCTAAGTAGGTAACCCTGTGTTGGCTTAGAAAAGAAGACTCTTCAAACTCTGAAGCTCCTCACGATCATAATTTTTTTGTATCCTATATTTCCGTCTTGCGAGTTCTAAGGCCTTTACTGACGCCAAAGCACCATCGGTTGTGGTCTCTATGTTTTTCTATAACTCTTTCTTAATTCCCACGACTCCACTTCAACTATTTGGTTTCTAAACCTAACTGTCACCTTTTCGATACGTATGTCCAATCCACTGGCCACTTTCATCGTTGGTCAGATACGCACGCGTCTATTGGTTTCCACTAAAGATATTCGTTAGAGATGCGCCAGAAAATTCGATCAATGATCCTGTGTCAACTGAAACACGTTTTAAACATGAACAGCTATCACCTTGAAAGCAGTTCTTTTGAAAAGTGATCGAGGTCAGTGGTGGTGATCTTCATCTTTCCCACGACTCATAGGCATATTTGGAACAACTGATTTTCGCGTCTCATCAAAGCCGCATTTTTAACATAATATTTCTCATTCATTGTAATTTATTATGCAATACAAGAACCATGAAATGATCTTCACAAGGTCTCTTGGTCTCAAAGCTATAAGTGCATGATCAGTGGTGTTGTATGAAGCGTCCTTGAATTGGTATACCTTCAATTTATCATCTTTCTCGTCTAGTTTTTCATGGCGATCTTCATAATGATCATGGCCATCGATCTTCGACCTTCGCACGTTAGGTCTACAGAACTTAGGATCTACGACCTCCAGAAACCATATTTAAGGATCGTGTGGGGGTTATATCATCTCAATCCTTTCGCAAGCACACCTTGATCCATGATCTTGTCCCAAATCAAAATAAATGCACTTGTCCTACATTTTTCATCTAATTACTCAACACCAAGTAAGACACATAAACTGGTTAAGCCCAGTGGCACGAGAGCACCACCTACAGGTCATAGCCTATCATTAGAAGTTGAATGGTATACCCATTTGCCATATAGTATAAACACCACATTATTCATACTCGTAATAGGTATGGAAACACCTAACGTTGTTAACCTACGCAATAGCTTTTTAACGACTTTTGCGCCTGTGGGTCCATCTATTACTTTAAAGATGTAACCAACTAATCTACACTTATATAGTCAGCGGGACCTATATTTGGACTTTTCATTTCGAAAATCCCATATGCCTAGTTAATTACTCGTAAAATGACGAGACAAAGTCTATGCGTAGGTAGACACAAAATACGTTGCGTCGCGTCACAGTTTCGGTTCGTTCTTGCTTTGATGAATCGGTAAATAAGCGCAATCTACACAATTAGTTTGGAGGGTTAGTTAATGGATGTGCTGTACTTTGTTTGGCGGCATTTAACATTTTAAGTTCTATAGAAAATATTGTGGTGATTATTTATAAGAGGCTTGTAACCAATTAGCACCGCTCGAAAATTAAGGTCACAGCCAGCGAAGAAGATAATTGAACGCATTCAGGGTAAACTGCAGTGTGTATAGGGCAAGAGTTAAGGTCTGAGTAAGACTGATTGTCATGAATGGTTTAATGAGATAGTTTTTATCCCTTCCATAGAATCATTATGAATGTTAGCTTAAAATACTCGGTGAAGTATTGCCTACCAATTAAAAGCATATCTTGAATAAGTATAATGGCAAGTTAAGCGTAGTGAGGTCGAAATAGAAAAGTTTAATTGAAAAGTTTTTCAACCCTTATAGGACGAATTTTGAAAAACGATGAATGAGGCATGTAATAATTTTGCCTTATCTATTAACATACGAACTTTCAAATTCATACGGCTAACCATTCTTGAGACCCCCCTTGCTCCCCGAGACCCCTTTACACCTGACCAATTCTCACCCACTCTACGGCCTAATTGGGTCACACATCTGTAAATCAGAATTGAAATCATGAAAATCGGACGAATGGATCTCGAGGTATGGAGAAACGAACAGACGGACGCGACGTTGCATTTTATATATAGCACTAGTGAATTTTACGTGATGGTGTAACAAAGATACGTTACATTGGTAAAAGCTTGTGAATTGCTGCTCAAGGTTCTTGGTACATAGCACAATTTATCGTTCTGCTGGGTTCCGTGACATGAATGCATTCCGGGCATTTAGAAAGCTGATCAATTAGCAAGACAAGTTTCGACAGCTGTTTCAGAATAAGCTGGGAAAAAGCCACAAAAGAAGAGAATGCCAAATGGACCGCCTTAGAAACGTGTTGTACCCCAAGAATGCTGTGGCAATCATTCAATGAAATTTAAATGAAGCACCAAGAACAATACGAGCGGATAGAAAATCCGTTCCAACCCTCGTAGGAATCATAATAGGGCACAATCCTCTGCTGTACCATACATGAAGAAAATGGGTTTGACGGAGGAAGAACTGTGTAGAGGCTGCCATGATGAGGGAGGTCTTGAGGACACAACCCACTTGCTATGCCCCACTGCTCAGTTATCTAAGGTGACACTTTTTCCACAACCTAGACGTTATTTCCAGCACATTAATAACCAAGATAATGAACTTCATCAAACCCTCAGTATGTTTCGTACATTACAGCATTTCTAAACAGGGTTATAAGGGACAACTTCTTTCATCGACGGGCATCACAATGGGTCAGTATTGATCTGAGTATGGCACGGAGTACTCTAACTATAGCCTAACCAAACCTAACCAAACCTAAAATTTGCTTGGTGCATTCATGATCTTTTGGCGATCAACTGGTGAATTTTTGAGACTTTTAGTTAAGGTATCCTGAGGGAAGACCGAACCTCCGTTTCAAAGACCAAGCCATCGCGGATGCCAGAATTCTTGGTTTCGACAACTGGAAGCAGCTGGCCGGGGATCGTAGAGGATGGAAGGCTGCAGTGTCTCAGGCAGAGACTCTTCACGGGTCGGGAGCCTGATAAGGAACTAAGTAGTATCCTGAAGGAAATTTTTATCATAAAAGGTAGCCTATAACCTGCCCATAGAGTTAACACACCATCATAGAGCAAAAGCTTCGATATTGGCTTGTCGGATTTTACGTGATGTCGTTACAATGATACACCCGTCAAAATACCTTTGTATCTATAACATTTTTGGATTATTTGACGCTTCCAAAAACTGTCCCCCACAAATATTCAGGAAAACAACGACCCTTGCACTTCAACAAGTATAGTATAGGTACCTACAGCGAGGTATAAGGTTAAACAAAACCAGAAAAGCCTATAGTCTTTGACTTCATTATCAAGTTATTGACACCCATAAAGAACTCGAAAGAGTCGTTCCATTCCTTATCAAAATTGTTTAGGCTGAGCAAACATAAACTCCGACGCGATCTTTTATTTGATTTTCGTAAACCATATCACATGGGATATTGTGTGTGCCGGCACCCAAGATCGACTTTGTATCTGTTACAGCAAAATTTCTATTCGCCCTAAGCATTAATTTGTTAAATATTTACCCACAAAAAAAGGGGCCCTCTAAAGGGACTATCATAAGTTCCGGACCTTGTGTCTCTGTCTCATAATTTGTTGTACACATCAGTTTCTTTGGAAACGAATTTAGTTCGATTGATCGATGGATAGCAATCACGCACCAAACTCATCAGATAAAAATGAACCCCATGAAGTTGGAAAAAAAATGAGAGACCCTTCCCAGGAAATGCAAGATCGATTTGAAATGGTCGAACGACGAACATGCAGCTCAGTTCAATGACTCTTTTTTTTTTTATTTAGCCGGCACCAAACCAATCATACAGGTTGCATTTTTTTTTTCTGCCTTACTTTGAGTGGAATCAGGCCGCGTCCCATCATGAGAATGAATTCTATGATGCATGTGGTGCACACGATCACATGGCTGCAGGTAGCTAAGAAAAATAATCCTGTTGGATGACCTAGAGAGGTGTATTATAGACATCGTCATTGTTTTTGAATTGTTGTTTTGTTCTCGTTCGTTACAGTACGTTGCATTTTTCCAGATACAAGGGTGTTTGAGCGGAACGATCGACAGTGATCGTGGGGGAAAATTTTGATCTACTCGATCATTTGAGTTAAATTATTATTAGAAACCCTTTTTTAGTCTCCAGGCTAACTTTTCGTAGTCACAATGAGGAAAATGATCATTAAAATGTGTCAATTGTAACCACCGAAATATTTAAGTTGAAGGTTAAAAATGATTATTGGCTTCAAAGTATCTGTATCTATGGGCGATACTAACAAGTATCCATTTTCGATGCAGTCACAATGGAAATATTTTCCATATACAAATACCCTTATTGTGAACTACATTATGTTATGAGGTGAAGATTAAAAAGTAGTAAGGTGTAATGCCCTTTGTGTTCTTGGTGATTAGTGATCGTGTCGTGACCGTGAGACTTATCAGTTTTTTTTTTATCGTGTACCTATAAAGCTTATATTTACTGTCTTAAGGGCTGTCTGTAATTTTATATATCAATCTCTGAAAAGATCAGTGATCTTTGTGATAAAAAACGATCTTAAAATAATTAAGATGAATTATTACCGCATTTCGAAATTATTTACAAATTTTGCACACCCTTGAGGAAAGGCACTTGTTGTTGCAGTATTTGTTGACAAACAAAATAGAGATCGGACTCTCTCAAGGACCTTCGTGATATGTCGACTTCTAGCAATTTATTTATTTAAGACGACAGTAGAAATAGGTTTTTTTTTGTGTTTGGAATTCGCTGGAAGGAAAAATCATCGAAAAACATTGCAGAGCTATATTACGCGAGCGATATTATTCTGCAATAGTGAGGGACTTTAAACCCGATTTAAAAACAAAACTCCCAAAGGGACTGACTTTCGTCATCCCGAATTGGATGGATGGATACATTTAAAAAAAAAAATGAGAAGGACATTTTACGCAGATGGAGAGAGCACTTTTCCGAATTGCTCAATCCAATCCGGGGCATTGAGGATGACACATCCATCGCCTTAAGCAGGGCGGAAAATAGTCCCACGGTAGAGGAAGTCACTTTTGCGATCAAATCGCTAAAAGCTGGCAAATTTGCCGGAGTGGATGAAATTCGGCCAGAAATGCTTAAGGCCTTAGGTGAAGAGGGAGTCAAATGGCTCGCTCGTGTCAATAAAGTGGCCTGGGAATGCGGCGAAACACCCAGCGATTGGCAGATTGGGGTGATTGTGCCCGTTTTCAAGAAAGGGGTAAAAGGGATTGCTCCAATTGCAGGGGTATATCACTTTTAAGTCTCCCCGGAAAAGTTTTTGCCAAGGTGCTGGAAACGCGTTGCAGAGCTGTGGTCGAGGCACGATTAGGAGATGAGCAGTGCGGCTTTCGTCCCGGTAGAAGTACAACCGACCAGTTATTCACTCTTAGAATGGTACTTGAGAAGGCATGGGAGTATGCTACACCTGTTTACGCTTGCTTCGTAGATTTGGAGAAAGCATATGACCGAGTCCCTCGAGGAAAACTCTGGAGTGTATTACAGGAGTATGGAATTGATGGTTCTCTCTTGAGAGCCATTCAATCTCTTTACACAAACTGTAAAAGCTGTGTTCGGGTAAACGGCGTTAAATCAATACCTTTCACCGTGGGCGTTGGACTTCGCCAGGGGTGCGTCTTGTCGCCTCTCCTTTTCATTACTTATATGGACTGGATGTTACAGCGCAGTCTTGGCGAAGAACGTTTCGAATTGGGAGATCTGAGGATAAGTCATTTGCTCTTCGCTGATGACTTGGTCATCCTTGGGTCCTCTCAGACTGAACTTCAGCGCGCACTCGATCGGTTTGTAGCCGTTTGTGTTGAAGCTGAGATGAAGGTAAATGTGAACAAATCTGAAGTGATGGTCGTCTCTAGAACGCCTGTTCAATGCACTCTGCATGTTAGTGGAGTCCCATTGAAACAGGTGGAGAAGTTTAAGTATCTCGGGGTCTTATTCACGAGTGATGGAAGGAGCAATGCTGAGTTTTCCTGTAGGATTGGTCAAGCTGGATTGATACAATCGAGTTCAGTCGATACAATTGAGCTCTGGCAGCACCTAATTTGTCTCAATCGAGGATAATCAAGCGAGAATAATCGATTGAGACAAATTAGGTGCTGCCAGAGCTCGATTGTATCGACTGAACTAGATTGTATCAAATTACGTGCTAGACCCCCAGAATACGTGAGGAACTCTATGTCGAGCAGCTACTTCTCCGGACGGAGCAATCCTTGCTTCGGTGGTTTGGTCATGTTAAACGCATGTCCCCGACCAGGATTCCACGACGTGCTATGGAATCCGTACCATCGGGTAGGCATCCTCTAGGTAGACCAAGGATGAGATGGTTAGATCAAATCCATAATCTCTCCTATACCCGTATGGGAATTGCCCTTCATGATTTAGAGTCGATGGCGGAGGATCGAGAGCTATGGATGGTCCACTTGAGCAACCTACACCCCCGACCGACTTAATGGACAAGCGGACCATTGAAAATGATGATGATGATGATGAGTTTACCTCGTTAGGTGGTTTGCCTGGTTTTGGTATTATTATTACCTCCGCGACTTTCCACAGCATTTATAATCTGCGCTAGTTTTTTCAGACATTTTTGTGGAAATTATTTCAAAATTTCTCCTGTAATCAAATCAACCTCTGGGTAGTAGAAATAAGTAAGCAACAAATCATACCCATCAAGATACATACAAATAAAAAATATTCCATTACAGCATTTCCAACGAAATCGCCCAAAACAACAACTGATCCCATCAGCAATTACATAACACCCAAACAAAAGGATCTTTGCAAGGAAAATTTATCATCACACAAACACAAAACTCAGTTTTATTACATCTTCCGTCATAAAAACGCACATAACGCCTCATAATTTCATCATAACCTGCCACAATACTATTTCCACGAATATCCATCAAAAGCATGATACAAAAAATGCCATAAAAAGGATGAAAACTCTGCTCGAAAATAAAATCCATTTTCAACTCAGCTGGAATTCAATTTTTCATCATCTCACACTTTTGAAAACGCGGGACAATGGCTGGCAATTGCAAACCAACTCATTGGTAGTCCTGAAAGTCACTACGCGTCGTCGTCTGTTGGCATCTTATTTAAGGGAAGAAAAAAAAATATGAAGCCAACAGAGGTCACCTCTCTTCGATCCTAGGATGACTCGAATTCAATACACAAATTTCATAGAGTCCTTGAAATCGAATTGATTGTATCCCGCTGACTGAAAGGACAGCCAAGAACTTTACTCGCACACAAATTTTACAACATGAAAGTTGGAATAGAAATGTTTTATATATGCGAATATCCAGGCGTGCCATTCTATAGGATCCTGATGGGACACCATCAAGAAAAGAGGAAAAATCGACGATGCACAGCACGAGCTGATCACTGAATGAAGTGCAAGAGGAGATAATAATAATAACACAAATAAATACTTGCGCACGTTTTTCCGTATTTTATTTTTTTTTTTTCTGCACAGGATGTGCCTGTCCCTGGTCTCTGTATACTGTAGTCTGCTATTATCCTGTTTAAATCACCACGAAGCATGGGAAAATTGAAAGAGCAACACGAGAACAACTTTAAAACTCTTGCTGAGGTCTGTTCTGTTTCGTGTTTTTATTTTTTTTTTCTCACCTCTTTCAAGGGGATGATAATTGTCTCTTCGGTTCGTCCTTAATCCGAAGGACAAACTTCAGTACGCGTGGAGTTTTTAACTTGTTTTTGAGAAGAAAATTTTCTCTGATTTGTGTTGGTTGTAAAATACTTAGCATGTTAATTAGTCGAGTTACAGCAAGGATATACAATGTCCTTTGTCGAGTCAGCCATTGTTTTGACATAGTTTGTAATTATTTTTCGAAGGACAAATGGGAATTGGCTGAGAAAGGATTTTAACGTTTATGGTAGCTTAGCAGAAGAATTATTATCCTTTGGATGAGTTTTTTTTTTTTTTGTTACGATTGAAATAAAGGACGCAGTGTGGACGTTTACCTTCTTGAGGCATGGTTGGGTGTTGTTAAAATTGTGACTGCGAAAAATTATGGATGGACATTTGAAGGTTCTGAGAGTTTGTTTTGTGTATAGCTAAAAGTTAGATGAGTCGTGGGGAATTGAAAGAACTGTCTCCATAATAAAGGTGGGTAAAGACACCACCATGTACATTCTGATGCCATAGAAAAAAGGTCTTAAAGAGTAGCGTGGCGCACCATCTACTGTCTTCATCAACATCGTACTTGAGAAAGCGATATCTGGCCAACAAATGGGGCTTAATCTTTAAAAAGGCCGTGCAACTACAGCGAGAATGACAGAATGATAAGACAGCTAGAATACGCGAGTACCTACCTTTTGATTTTTAAGCGGCAAAAATCAAGAAGACTAGCAATAGAGGTCCAACTTCCAGATCGGATATGGACACATTCAAGAGGTAGAATCTATCCGTCATCTATACGTAATGTAGGCATATCTCCGCAACTATGCTCCCCTTAAGGTTCTTTGAAGGCTAGATAAACTGAACAACGTAGAGCTATTGTCACTAGGTCAGTAGGCGCAGACTTGGTTCCAGTTCTGCTCGCTGGCCAACATCTTTTCGGCTATGTTATCTGGAGTGATGGTACCTACCGATATTCCTCTTCAGTTCTCTTCTTTTGGATTCCCATCTGCTGCAGGCGAAGAAGGTATGACGTCCGTCGTCTTCTTGGTAGTCCCCGTATTGGCAGGCTGGACTGTTCGTTTTTCCGATCTTGTGGAGAAATGCGTTAAAGTATCCGTGTCCGGTGAGTAACTATGTGACAGTTAATAGTTAACCTTACCGTGTTTCCGTTCATTCCACTCGGCCATGTTCCTGATAAGCCTCGCCGTCCATCGTCCTCTGCTTTCCGAGCTGTTTCGTGAGCTCTTTGGCCTCTTCCGTTGCCGTTTCCACTGCAGCTTCCGTCTTTTTGTCGTAAACGTACCTCTTTTCTGCCGCTAGGAGGTCTATTCGACCTGCCGAAGTGCGTCTGCCCAAACCTCGCATCCGTAGAAAGAGAGGTTGGCATGCGTTACCACCGACATCATGGAGTCTTCGCTTGCTGGCGATTGGGCCACCTACATTCGCCATCAGTCTGCTCAGTGACGCAGTCACTTTCTACGCTTGTTCCGCTGCTTGGTGCCAGAAAGTAAGTTTGGTGTTGATGGTCACACCCAGATACTTCACGGCGTCTTTGCTTCTTGTTACCATCGTGGCCGATTTGGAAGTCGACTAAAGTCGGGATTCTTTTCTTCGTCAGAAGGACTATCTCGGTTTTTTCTGTTGCCAAACTGAGGCCATGTTCATTCATCCAGGAGGTTACCCGTCGCATGACCGGGTTTAACTTCCTTTGGGCATTTTTGGTGTCTTTTACCATTATGACCGCGGCGATATAATCTAGATGCCCCACCAGGAAGGTATCTTGCCGCACCTCCATGCGAATGATGTCATCATACGAGATGTTCCAGAGGTCAGGCCCCAAAATTGATCCTTGTGCTGCTCGTGAGGTTACTTGGATTCTCCCAACTCCCGGGCCCTGAGGTAGTCTCTCAACCATAAGAGATGAAAGTGAAAGCGTTTTCGAGCGCGTTCAGCTTTATCATAATTTTTTTAAGATTGAACTATGATTCACAAACAGACATTGAAATCCCTATTTAAGCTCGAGAGCTGTTACAAATATTTCCCAATCTTCAAGCTTATTTGCTGAGGGCAAACTTTCACGTTTTTGGAGTTAACGTTAAGGATACCTTCTATTTAAGAAGGCCTGTCTAAATATGAAGAAACCCACTACTTTCTGTATATGTACTCCCTAACGACTTCCACAAAGTTTAAACGAATTCACTCTACGATTATCTCATTAGAATCTTTCCATTAATGGCCGCCTTCTTAGCACAATAATTAGCACTGAATGATATTATTGTTACGTGTCAGTCTCAAAGAAGTGAAAAATGGCCAATGACCTGTTAAAAAAAAGAATACAAAACGTTCTCGGATTATGTCACACTCCAAGCAGATCTCAACAAATTGGGTTTATTTCCATCGTCTTTATGTCAGAATTATTTCGAGACTTTCTTTGACACGGAACGACATTCGTTTAGTAGAGATATTAAACGGTTATATTCGAAAAGCGAAATTATGAATAAACGTCACATTTAACGTCAAATGTCGATTATACAAGAAATTCGTTTGTTTCAATTCAGTACGATGTTTAATAATAAACTCACATTATGGTAAGTGACGCAATTGTCACCTTTTTGACATTCCACTCCCACCTGTCATCTGTCATCAGAACCAAATCTCATCTTCATTTCCGCACATTCATGCCAAAGTAATCATTATAATGAGTAAGTTCTGATAAATTCAAACTAACAATGACAAAAGATGATGACAGTGCTTCTGCATTTTCGTCAAATGGGCTATATCTTAAGCCGTTTAATCTTTATGGTCTATTTGGACTACCCGAACAGAGGAAATTATATTTTAAAAACATGTGAGTCAAGACGGCGCACTGTTGAAAGCGAAAGCAAAATGTGACATGGGGCCACTTCAAGTCAACCTAATTACGCCATAAACTGGGAATTCTTGTGTGTTGCCACCAATCTATGCAATAGCTCACGTCACGTCTGTATAACGTAGAATGTTGCGCCGAGTTTGAACCGGTAAGTCTTGCATTAAAAGTAGCTTTGGCCACTTTTATTTCAGCTCTGTGATAGATGCATGCATGAATGGGTGTTCGTTTCGGTTTGGTTGCTTGTTGTCTGGCCAAGAAGAGGTGAATGAGCCCATTGACCGAATTACCTAGTGACTCTGTGTGGCAAGTTGGCTTAAATTGCCAATTTATTAACTGCGCGAAAATGGCGAAAAAATAAATAAATAAATAAATAAATGAATACGGTGGTGTGTGGTGGTAGTTGGTAAAAATGCCATTAGCTCGTTTTGGCCCGTATATAACCGGTAAGTGGTATTGTAAGTGGACGGGTAAAGGTTGTGCGGCATATGGACGAAGTTATTGCTTGTGCGATTTAATTAGCAGATCATTTTATGGGCGAATGTTTAAGGGGGGCGATTTGGCTGGTTCGTTGTATTTTAAGCAGACGGGGTTTCAAAGAGGTCCGGCAATAGCCCAAGACAGACTGCTGGTGGATGAAAGTGAAATTTTGTACAAATTGCTGATGAAAGCGTATACAACGTGTAAAGGTTACAATCAGTGCTCACCAGATGCGCTATACTTCTGCAGAGATTACGGGCAAAGCTACTCCAATTTGAGGAACAGGTCCTCCATCCAGATCACATTTTAACTGAAGGGGCAACTTTAGGTAGAATCTCCCTTAGACTATAAAGGACTGGCGATGAGGAGTATTTCATATCATCAGAAGGTCATCAAGATTCTGAGATAAGTACCTCTCAAGGGCTGTGGGCTTCTCCCTTAAGAACTCCCTTGTCATTGCAGCTTCTGCAATGTTTTTTCTCAGTCAGGCGCGCTTTTCTCATATGATGTATCATCGCATATTGCTCATTTTGTGTTCGACAACGATGGAAAGGAAGTTTTGCATCTATAAGTCTGTCGGTGCTGGCTTAATTGGAAGACTGTCCTAGCTTTCTGGTAGCATTAAAAGTTTCCTTTGAGGTCCATTCGCCTCTTTTGTTGCCTTTACCTACTTTAAACTTGAAACTACAAGGCGGGATACCAATACAAAGACTACCTTATTTTAAAACAGCTATCAAAATTGATCTAGCTAATTCGTCAACTTTCTCATTGCTTATCGACGTCACATTAATACAGTCGGTTTCATTTAAGGTTTGTTCTCGTCAAACGTTCGGTACGGATTGGCTCTGCAATGTTGGAAACCTATATACGTCTATAATATTCACTTCTAAAGGCCATCTAGTGGTTTCTTTTTAAATCATAGGTTATTTTGACACTGACAGCTGTTTCCCGCTCGAAATTTTGATAGAAAGTCAGTATCGCACCTCCGCCGAACGAAATGGATCGCTTTATATACGCTTGAACAACGATGGGAAATATTGAAAACTTATTTCCAAAGTGAGTGCTGTCAGCTGTGTAGCCAAAACAGTGCGTTTTTTGAAAAGAAGTTTTGGAGGAAATGAAGCACCCACCGCGCCTGCTGTACGCAAATTTGTGCAAAAAGTTCGTGAGACGAGTATGCTAGTGGACAACTGTCATTGCCCCGTAGTCGACGTTGCCAATGCATCCCCAGAGAGTAACAGGTTGGTGCGGATTGTGGAGTGATGGCATCATTGGACCATTTTTCTTCGAAAATGACGCTGGGAACAACGTTCCGGTCAACGGTGGGCGGTACAGAGCCATGTTAACCGACTTTTTTTTCTGAAATTGAAGACGTGGATTTAGACGACTTCTGGTTCATGTAGAATGGCGCGCCATGCCACACATTCCATGCCACAATCGATTTTTTGCGGACCAAATTTCCAAATCGTGTTATCAGCCGTCTTGGCGATGTCAATTGGCCGCCTCAGAGCTGCGATTTGGACCCTTCGGACATTTTTTTTTGTGGGGAACAGTGAAGGACCGATGTTATGCCAACAATCCGGAAACTATTGAAGCACTTAAGGCCAATATCATCCAAGAAATCCGTGAGCTACAGTCCGAAACCATCAACAAGCTCTTGGAAAATTGGACTTACAGTATCCGATACTGCGAAGCCAGTCGAGGCAGCCACTTGAACGACGTAGTGTTCCATAATTAATGGGAATATTTGCTCCTACTAACATAGTCATAAAACATGGGAAAGAAATAATTTTGTTCATTTTATAGCATCTTTAAAAAGAAACTTGTATTTGGCCCACCCTTTATAGGTACCGCCGAACTTGTCTACATCGCCTACGCCCTAGTACCAAGCAAGGTGTCAGATATTCGGCAGACTTTCACTAGATTGAGCTGGATTGAGAGATCGTCTGAGCTCTCCGTAATTTGATGGCTACCTGTTTGTCATTATTGATATTTTCTTCTCCCAAAAAAATATTTTTAGCCAACCATCAGTCAGGAGCTTATCAGAGACTTAGTCTGATGAAAGGCGCTGCAATTACCCGAGGGGGCAAATTTGAAGAGGATGTCCGACGGCACCTATTCAATCCTGTTGGACCCATGCCTGTAAAAACCTACTCCTATAAAGAAATGCCTTGATCAATGCTACCGTAGTGGGTAACCATGCTGGAGCTGGAGGTTTGAGGTTGGGCTATAGCTCATTAGGCTAGGAGTATTCATGAAGGATTTTAAGGGATTTCAATAAACTTTTTTTAAAAGATCTTCAGTACCCACATACAGAGTAGAAGTTAGAACCTCTTCATAGACTAAAAATGTAGCTCTCATATCTCATAGTCTATTTATAATATACCCATCGATCTGGAGTAGTCTTGTTTTATGCAGGGTATTCAAGTTTGAACAAAGCTTATTGATTCCTGGTGTAGAGAAAATGCATGGATCGCCTTTAAAATAGTTTGAAACATATCAGATATAGGAGTCTATACTGTAATGTTTCGTTATGGGTCTGTGTAGACTTCGAGTTGGGCTTTGTAGCTTTGACATGCAACGCTCGCATCATCGTAAAATGTTCGAACCTCATTCCTTCTCATTATATTTGCTCGATGCTGATGCAAGTCTAACTTGGCTGCCACTTGATAGTGTATGGTGTCACCTCAAAATATTTGGAGGTCGAAAATAAAGGAGGCTTGTCCTCTTTCGTCTATTGAAATGCTGCCAACCTGATTTTTCGTGCTTTGATCAAGGCACAACCACATTTTTTGTGCATATTGAGATATGGGGCAACACATGTTTCTACCAGAATATTGCGCCCCATGACGAGAAAATTTACCGCCAGTCTGTATAGGGAGGGACCTATACTTAGCTTTAACATTTTAAAGTTTGAAGCAGTTTAAAAAATGCACTTTTATGAAGGCATTTTTAAATAAATTAAGTTAGATTTTCTATAACGAACATGGGTTCCCTATGTTAGATAGCCCCCTTTTCCAAAATCCGTTATTGGACATAATCTCTTTTTTTTTTCAAAATCTCCGGGGACGAAACCCCCAATGCCAAAATCTCCCACAATCAAACTAAACTTTGCATATAAACAACTTTGCACCTACTCCAAATCCTACAGTGACCACAAGCAGGGGGGTTGAAGGGGGGCAGCATACTCCGCCATACGTATCTCACTTTTTAACTTAATTTTTAGGTGTCGCTGCGACAGAATTAATAACAAAAAAAATAAATAGACAGACGGGTAGACACCCTAGGCCTAGCTTCTCGCAACCATTCGTTTGTGTGAGTTTCTATTTTTTTGGGGCGAATGGAAACGAATTAATAAAACTAAATCTAAAAATGGGGGATTTTGTCCCATGGGGATTTTATCTTAGGGTCTTTTGGAGTAAGGGATTTCAGCACAGGGGATTTTGGAAAAGGAGATTTCATCACCAATCCAACCAACATATCAAAAGATTCATCAATATTCAATCTTGAGTATCCTTCAGGCGGAGCAGCTCTAAATATTGAGCTGATGTTGCTATCAAAGTTACTCTTGCTCTGTCAATATATTCCCCGCCTTTCAAATCGCAGTTGTCCCTCATCTGCTGGTAGCTGCGTAGATTTGTTATTCATAGGCGTGATAGATAATCAATCTTCTTTCATAACTTCTGTTTAATCACACCCATTAACAATTTCGTCAAGCCATTCTAACGTTCTTAATTATGTTGTACACTTGTCTATCTGACAGTCGTATAATCTTGAAGATAATTGCAGTTGCTTATAAGTAGTTAATTAGTAAGCCCATTATAGAAAATTTATTCTTTATGCACTAGAAATTAAATATAATCGCTTATAAATCGATTAGAAAAAAAACGGACACATTAATCGATTGTTGTGTTGATGGTTGTTGTAGTAGGTACCAATCGATTAAACCCGATTGTTTCAGTTTAAAGGGCAAACAGTTTCTAGAATATAAATTCAAAAGATGAGATTTTCGATCCGTTCAATATTTCAGAATGCAAAAACAAACCCTAAATATGAACCTAAATACAATGAACCAGTTGTACCCACCCGGCCTTGCACGTTCTCAGGCTTTGTACGGCTTAAATAATGTTCCTGTCGGTGCCATGAAATAAAGTCTTATGCAAAAAGGTCCAAAACGTAATTTTGGACTTTTTTGGACTTTATTGCACTTTTGAAATTGCAATAAGATCCAAAACGAGTTTTGGAGTTTATTTCATTTTTGAAAGTGCAATAAACTCATTGGACATTGTTGCACTCAGTAATGTAAAAGAAAGACTAGCAGGGGGGTTGCAGGGGGGCAGCATGCCCTCGCATACATATTCTACTGTTTATGCATTCTGGATTTTATTTCCACTTCGGTTTGGACTTTATTTCACTTTTGAAAATGAAATAAAGTCCAAAATTACTTTTTGGGCATTTTTGCATAAGACTTTATTTCATGGCACCTTCCTGTCGATCAAGACAATGCACATAAAAATTCAAAATTTTAGGAATTTAGCTCTCATGAGTGTTGAAAAATATAGCGTTTGTTTGCAGTATTTTTTTGGTGTGGAAGGTGCCACGCCTTTATGTCCAATACCGCCCATATTTCGCGAAATGCTTTGCTCGGACAATGGACATCAATGTTTTCAATTTTACATCTTTAGCTACTATGAGTGTCGAGAAATATAGTTTGCAATGTTTTATTTGTATGAAAGGTGCCACGCCCCTTTGTTTAATTACGCCCAGATTTTTGAAAACGCTTCCTATAGGCAATATACCTTCATTTACCAAATTTCACGGCTTAAGCTTCTATAAATGTCAAGAAATAGTGTTTTTAATAGCAGTGATGTATGGGAGGTGCCACGCCCTATTTTGTAATCCCTCCCACAATTCGCGAGTCAACTATGTTCTTCTTCAGGTTGCAGACTACCTCTGTGCCTAATTGAATTGGGATAGGATTGATTCAGCAGAAATTTAGTCGTGAAAAGGTGTTTGTAACCTTTCCACGACGAGACAGACTGACAGACGGACAGACAGACAAATTTAATTTCGCACATAAACTATTCTTACCAATGTCATATTACCTAAAGTCGGTAATAATTATATTTCACTATATCTTCATACAGTCCCAAGAAGGAAAAAAAAATCCTAAACGGATTTGTAACAAATTAATGGTGCTCAGCTCAATAGGAACTTTTGTTTTTTTAGGCTCTATAGTCCCAGGAAAGGGAACCATTCATCATTGTCCTGGAAAGAGCTACAAAAAAATACCTTATAAGTGGGTACTTAAGTGTGTCTTCTCTGTAACCATTGGTAGTTGGTTTGCATTTTATTCTGTGAAGGACACTTCACTTCACTACTTGTCCTCAATCAGTTTGATTTTTTTTTTATACTGTTCGTATTTTCCTTAGAGCAACCTCTTAAGTGAGGCGTAGAGTCGTAGAGTGACTTAAACAATGAATACTGTAATTTCCGTTTTATTTTTATTTTATTTTTTTTTGTCTCTCCTGAAAAGGACACCATCACCATTCATTGATTTTTGTAGAGGTTCCACATCAAAACTGATGAAAGGTGACACCAGTGTGCTGAACTCCTGGAGGGATTTTTGTAAATTTCCAAAGGACATTCACTTATTCATTGATAAAAAAAAAAAAAAATTGTGGAAATGAAATTGTGATGACTTGCAGGTTTCTAGGGAAAAATAAATACAAAAACTAGTTTTCTATTTCATTGTCAATTGTTGTCCTTTGCTGGTGATGGAGGGTCTGTCTGTTACGATGAGTGTGTTTTTAGAAGGATGTGTTATTTTGTTGAGTGGAATGATTCATTGTCGACTAATTTTTGTATACCTTCATAGGAAATGTCCTTTTTTTGCAGTATAACAAAAAAGCAAATTACAAATTGTTGGTTTGTAAGGATATTAATGGAATTTCTGATGATTACCTTTGAAAAGGGGTTCCTTTGGGAGTTTTATTCACTTTAGTTTGATGTTTCCATTTCTATATCCTTATTGTTGTTAAGTGTGTATTAGGGACATCTTACCCAGGGAATATTTCGACAAATTTAATTTAATTTTTTATTTCCTTTTCTGTGATGATTGTTTCTATATAAAATGTCAAAAAAAAAGGATAAGTTTGTCAGCTTGTAGAAGGTAATTTTCGAAACTGTTTATCTGATTTTTAAAAATCGTTCACCAATATTTAGAATGGACCTTCAGGGTGTATAACAAAACCGACCAAGTGCGAGTATCTATCACTCGCACCGAAGTTTCCATATTTGGCCAGAGTTGGTGCCTTGAAAACGTTAGTGTGTCGGTCGTTGATTTGATGGACTCAGGTACAAAATTAAACGGTTTTTTATTTTTTGTATGAAGAAAAATATTTTTTTTTTATTAAATAATTAATTACTCTAAAGCCAGTCAATCTATGGCTAACACAACACCTGATGTTGTGTGTAAATTTCAGCCCTCTACATCAATTAGTTCTTGAGATAGACCTAGGAACAAAATTGGCTTAGTGGGTTCGGACAGAAGGGCAGACATTGTAGCGCAAGCAATAGGGTTCCGTTTTGTTCCTATGGGAATGGAACCTTGAAAAGGGCTTGGGACCTCCCATACAAAAAAAAAAAACATTCAAAATCGTATATAGGTATCTCGAAAACCTCCAAACCGATTGAGCTCAAATTTACAGACAATCTCAGGTATTGCCCCAGATGTGTTCCTATAAGATTGGTAAAAATTGGACAAAGAGGCGTGTCACTTACCATACAAAAAAAAAAAACATTGCAAACGCTATTTTTCGACAGTCATGGGAGCCAAGAGCCAACGTTTGTAAAAATTATAGCGCAGAATATTATCTTAGCAATACAATCCCTGAGCACGATCAAAGCCGAGAGGATGCAGGCACTAGGGCGGAATTGAAAATCGGGGCGTGGCACATCTCATGATTTAAATCCCTATATCTTGACATCTTGAAATTATTTATGTAAATTTTTGGCTTGCAAAGTTGGCAAATGAAAGTATTTTGCCTGTTGGAAGTATTTACCAAAATATGGGCGGTATTTTAGAAAGAGGCGTGGCACATACCATACAAAAAAAACCTTCAAACGGTCTTTATAAAATTTCGAATATTGATGGGGATCGTTATAGAAGGTGGCGCAAAATTAATCACCCTATCGGAAGATGGGCGCACTAGCGCAGTGGTTAGTTTGCTGGACTAGATACTGTGCGAGGGATCCCAGGTTCGATCCCCGGAAAAACACAAATTACATCTTAAAGTTTTTTCTACTGCGCCACCTCTCGCGAACGTCTGACAAACATCCGAGAGTATGACTGTCATGAAAAGGCTTCTCAATTCAGCCGTTCGGACTCGGCATAAAATTGTAGGTCCCTTCCATTCGTCCCAAAAATAGAAACTCACATAAAACGAATGGTTGCAAGAATCTAGGCCTTGGGTGTCAGCCGCCTGTTGCGCCACCTATTTATTTTTTTTTTTATTGGAATATGTGATAATTTTTGCAAATGGCGTCGTACAGCTGCAATATAGAGACAAGCAATGGAGCGCTATACTTTGCAAGAGCGTGGAATAGTTTTGTCGATTTTTTTGAGCAATAAATCAGTCGGTGGTGTTAGCGCAGCGTGAATTTCGACGTCGATTTCCTAATCATGTCGCGCCAACTGGGCAAACATTCCGGCACTTAGCCACTCGACTAGAACGGACTGGAACCACAGGAGACCATACAGGGCGTGGCCGCCACCGGACTGGTAGTTCGGACGAGAATATTGCGGCTAGGCTGCCGATGCCACTGAGAACGAGGAAACATCAACCAGGCGGGCGGTTCACGCAATTGGTCATCACCAGACGGACCCTACAGCGAATTGTGGGCGGCTCGGCATGTTTGTGGGGTGTTCTTGCCCATCACCACTTATACCACCTTCTCAACAACTTTTATCCGTGACATAAAAAAAAAATTAGAAAAACAAAAGAAGAAGGAAAGTTATTCTACTCTGGACTTCAGACGGACTTAAAATGCTAGGATAGAAGAGATAAGTAAGGAAAAGATCAGGTCAAAAGACCTGTGCCGTTACCCCTAAGGGAGGACGTAACAAAACTGCGAAACTAATCCTAACTACATATATCCTAAACAATATAACTCAACTAACCTATCACTTAATCTAGGCCCTATACTACAGCTACACTAACTTATAACTAGCCTACTCTTTCCCTAAAAGCAACTTTCTTCTCATTCTTCCTCCAGGGTAAGGAGACCTGCCAGATGTTGTTGGCAAGGAATGGCCAGCAAACCCCTATGATAGCACGGATATTCTATTCACAGCTAAAGGCCTTATAGGCACTGCATTCATACAATTGACCTGGGTCCTGAGAGGAAGCGGTCAAAGATCTGGCGTATAATGTGAAGGTAATTTGAAATCCTCGTATAACTACGTGTTAAGTAGGCACACGTATTTATACGAGGATTTCAAATTATCCAAGGGCTTGCATTCTTGTTAAAAACCAATTTATACTTTTAGGATATGTTGCGAGGAACGTGATTCTACTGCAGGTAACCTTAGAGCTTGGAGGAGTTTATGGTATACCGCACTATCATCAACGAATGACCATTTCAATGCTCTAATCTAGGGGTTCAGTAGTGACTATAGTGACACTATTGTGTCGCTATGGCCGGGGGCGTGTCGTGCCACCCTCCTAATGGCTTCGCAATACGACACGCACAGGTCGCCAAGACGCGACCGACGTTCCATCCATCAGATTTCAGCTCGCTTTGAAATTAAATTTCTCTCATTTCAAATTTTTTAAAGAACGATGTCTGTCCGTCTAGGTCTATCTCAAAAACTAATTGACGTAGAAGGCTACACACACAAAAAAAACTGAATTTTGTACCAAGGTCTATCAAATCAAAAAACAACCAACACACTCACGTTTTCAAGACACCAACTCTGCAGAGTTGACGGTGGTCAAGTAAGTAACCTTCGGTTCGCCAGTAATACTCGCACTTGGCCGGTTTTTTTTTTATTTTTTTAAGACTCCGAAGTTTGAAGCCGAACAAAGGCATTACGTTTCTCTTTACGAATACCAACAGCGAGGTCGAAGCAAAATTCAAATCCAAATTATAGCCACATTGCAAATGAAGCTAAATCGCGTTTATGTTTCCCATTCCCGCATTATCCAGCCAAATTTGCTTCGTGGACTGTATATTTTCCTGCCACTACTCAATTGGGATGGATTGATTTTGACAGCTTGTGGTGGCCATATTGCTTTGGTATAGCGTCTGTCTAACGTGTCTGATGTTTATTACTCAGTCCGTGTTGCCAAATCACCATGACAAGTAGCAGGATTAAGCAGCAAAATGTGTGTTCGTCAGTGTAAACGTTACGGCAGACGCGGTGGCCCTTAAAAGGAATGCCCCATCGGCCTTCAAGATTGTCCAGGTCCTTGAAAATGTATACAGGAGAACCCGATGCAGTCAATTCCTTGCCGTGCACCAGGAGTCGGCCTTTCGCAGATTTGAACTTGGGGAACTTTGCATCGAGACTTGGGCCTACGCCCGTACAAGATCCAAATAATCCAGGAGATTAAAGTTAATGACCATATAGACGGGACCGGGATCCCTACATTATCCCCTTTTCCCAAATCCCTTATTGGACATAATCTCCCACAAGCAAACTAAACCTTGCATACACCCAACCTTGCGCCTATATTCCAAATCCTACAGTGACCCCAAGCAGGGGGCTGCAGGGGGGCAGCAGGGAGTTCGGAGCAATTGGAAGAGGACTTCAATTTTGGTAGACAAATCATTTTTAGTGACGAGTCGTATTTTTGGATAACTGCCCATGTATAGGACGACGTTATTTCAACGTCGATCCGTAGGGTAAAGTACCCAGTGACCGACACCATTAAGAGAAATTTTGACTTTGAAAATTAATAACTTTTTCACTGTTGCATCAATTTTAATGATTTTTATTTAAAATATAACTGTAAATAATTTTCTGTAAGAAAGTTATAACAACAGATATGTAAGGAATTCCATAAAATAAGTAAAACAGGATATTGTAATACCTTACCAGGTTTTTAGTTACGGACACCATTTTTTCAGTAGTCGACATCCTCAAAATATTAGTAATGGACACCCCCTTTTCTTATTAGGGCAGTGGTCCTTAAAAATGTCCATTTGTGCCAGTAATAGACACCTGTGTCGGTCACAAGATTTAAATTGTTTTGTTATTTTAATAATAACTGACTAACAAATAGATCGGCTACCTAATTATTTTCAATAAAATTCACTGATCACAGTGTTACTATAAACGGTTATATTTTTAAAATAATGATCTGTACTTACGTGTTCCTTAAGGAAATCTCAAATTTTCTAAAATTTCTAAAGGTTTCGAACCAAAGTCTATTATCACAGGGCACTGAACGACTACAAAATATAAAGAGAAGTCATTTCTAATCACATTTGAGTGCCTGAACACGTTAAAAATAACTTCCGTAACATACAGCCACAGGAAACCTTAGAAAAATGGAAAAACAGCGGCAGGTGACCATAACTGAGAAGGTGTCGGTCACTAGCTAGTTTACCCTACCTAAAAAAAAATATAAAAATAAATAAGTTGCGCAACAGGCGGGTAGACACCCTAGGCCTAGCTTCTCGCAACCATTCGTTTGTGTGAGTTTCTATTTTTGTACCTAGCTACTTTAAAAAAAAAACCTTTATTGAGTCTTTTAGTAAGATCAGCTTCTAATCACATATCTGTCTTTTAGAAGGGCGTCGAAAAATATTTCGTATAGGCAGCGTCGCAGTATGAACAAGTTTGAGAACCTCTGCCCCAATCCAAGTGATAATATAAGTGTTGCAAGATAATTTTCGAAATAACCTAAATGCCCATTTTTGATAGCTACGCCTCAGATGGTTTCACATAGCAAAGCCAGTTCGCAAGAAAGCTTGAAAATGTCCGTCGGACAAACCAATTCACTTGATCAAACTGATCTCCATCAGTCTATCCACTATCCGTTTGGGTAATGTCAACGTTCTTATGAACTCGATCCACACATCTAATCCCCAGAACGTATATGCGTTCTTATCAAACACGTCTTATCGACGCATATAGCTTATGGCTACAGCCACGCTCCAATGAAATATTACTTTGGCGCTGGTCCTACAAGCTCGTAAGCATTTGCATAACAGAAGCTAAATAAATACGAGCAAGCCTTACCTATAGTCAGGTTTTATTTTTTGTTATTTATTTAAATTTCATGTTTTTGTTTTTCGTTTGTTTTTTTTTTGTTTTTTTTTAGAGTTTGCTATATTAATTATCACAAATGTATCGGACCGGTGTTGGGGGGCTACTTAACGATCATTTATATGATTCACCTGTATCGCTTGGCCCAAAAGCGAACGTGCGCAATCTTAACACATCCAATTATGTAAGTTCAATGTCTCTCACTCACTCATTTCCTCGCAACTCAACTCATAGTCAGACTTTGAGCTGATCTGAGGTGTGTACTTTCGTACAATGTGCGGCCCCATAAACACCAACCAACCTGTAACTAGTGAATGGAAGTAGAAAGCGGTACTGCAGTCCCACTTTCCAGATACATTATAAAAACTTGTTCAACACGCAAGGCCCGGCTTGGGCCAACACCTATCTTTGTATCTAGGTGTTCATTCTGATTATTTGGTGCAAAAAAAACAAAAGAGGTTCCGTCGTCTCTCTCACGTCTGACTGAGTTTTATGTGTTGATAGTTGATCATCGCATCAAAGTGGATCCCATGGGATATTGAATTCCATGTGCGTTGCATTTTTCCCCCTCATCCTTAGCGACTAAGCTGGTGTTGGTATATAATTAATTCTTCTCAGGTAAAGTTGATCTTCCTAGATTCATTCGGTTCTTTTTGTAACTACAATGTTGATGAATGTGGGACGTCAAACTGAATGATGAGATGATTTTTCATGTCATCTATAAACAGTAAATGGGATTTATAATGACTGGAAGGAGGGATTTGTCGGGTTTGCCTGGGGACACACAGACTACTGTTTTTGAGAAAGAAGAAGAGAACTATTTTTCTAGATTAGATGATGGATATAGAAGGAGAACGCCTTAATGATGGTTTTATGACCGGAACTGTTGGAAACAAGTCTGGGAATGGGACTTAGTTTTTGGGGTATTTCAGTCGATAAAGGTTGCGGGTTTTTTTTTTAAGCCTTCCGTTGATTAAGGAAAATTAATGTGTATACCGTGAGTTCCAAGTGATCAGTCAAGAATTGTGATCAGAAAACTGCCACAATTGGCCCAAAAATCTCTTAATAACCGAAAGGCCTATACACATGTATATATTTCAAATGCAAAATTTGGTAACAATGTCAGCCTCTCTACTTCTCATTTTTCTAGTAAAATTTGGTACCTATAATCTTGTCAAACTTTTGCTATTTTTGACCAATGCGTCCCTTTTTGTGTTGATCAAATATTTTGCTTCTAACTGTAGCTGTGTGTTGCCTTCACAAGATATTGACGATCACTAACAGCCTGTGAATGGGTTGTAACTAAATTTTAGAAGCCACTATTCTAGAAGCTTGTCAGTTTTTCCGATCACCCCATTAATGAAGTTTTGAACAAATTCAGCGAAACTACAAATGGCTTCTAAGGTGATCATTGGTATCCTAAGTCCTAAAACCCTCTTAACCACAACTAATGATTTAAACTAGTTTTAGCTTCTAGGGCCAGTGAATTTTGTTGAAGTCTACGATTTACCTTACTTTAGATGACGCTAAGAGTGCGGTTTAGCCCTCGAGCCAAATAGCTTCAAGGCCAGTTGCCTCCAGCTGAACATACACTTTGTTTATTGAGGGCACTCTCTAAGTATGCGCGTCATATAAGGTGTAGTTTTCCTCTAGAATGGATTTAAAGGCTCTTCGGGTATCCCAGCCTGCAACTGCTAACGCTTTCTGACCAAATTACCACCTTTCGTTTCCATTGATCAAGAAAATCTTCAAAAATCTCCTGAGACTGTCAAAAAACTTTCTCATATTAAAAATGCAAAAAATAGATATCAAAGATGTAGATAAGCTCAGCTAAGCTGGGTCAGCATGGAATGAAGGTGTACGAAAACGCTCATTGAAATACGACACATCTTATCCCACCGACGGAAAACGAGAGGAATTCATCGACTTAAGGTGTCGTCACAACATGCAAGGAAAGTATTTGCACCAAGTAAAATGCTTGCAAAACTTGCACGGTGTGACGACCTAAAAAGTCCTTGCAGCAAGTTTACTTGCATATACGGAAAGAGTCACTTGCTGCGAGCACTTTTCTTGCATGTTGTGACGGCACCTTTAGACGTGCAAAAGGCCCCAAAAAAACTCAGAAAGATAGAGGTATAGTATATATCCACATGATATCCGTGCCATTAAATGCTCAAATACCACTGCGACTTAAAGACTTGGAATATAGGTCGGGTACCAAAAAAATTCAGCAAGGGTAACACGGTTGAAGAGCTCTAGTTGTTATCCACCAAAGCCCCAATGATGCCAAAAATGCCAAGCTGTCGGTTGTTAATTGGCTACAGAACAAGGTCTTCAGAACCTTGGTAACAGAAGTCATGGTTGGAGGCACCACAAACATTTGGTAGTATGTAGGGGCTGGCGAAAAATTGGCCAAGCCGATCGACTGATGCAAAAGAGAGTCTTTCGGATTTGTAACGTTTAGCCTAGAATCACATAAGACAAAAGGCGATACCTCTTCGTGCTCTGGAGTACCTACGTATGGTAAGAAAGTATATTATTTTTCGGTATAGGTTAGGTTAGGTTATATTAGGTTATGTTAGATTAGGTTAGGTTAGGTTAGTAGACAAGGAGGCTTATACTTCATTCCACATTAAAATCTACACTGACCCATTATGATGCCCCTTGATGGGGGAAATAGGTTCTCGTGCTTAATCATATTTCACGCCACTCTCTGCCTATCTTAGACTGTTGACAACTGGCTTAAGAATTTTCTGTGACGTTCTGTCATTTGCTGGATTTTGAACTGGCCCCGAAATTCCTGTTTAGCCCAGTTCGTCAAAAAATGTGCCAAACCACCGCGAGGTAATGATTTTTGTATTCAGATTTTTGCAAGTAAGGTCAGCGTCAGGGTAGACTAGACAGCCAATACAAGTTTGAGGACTTCTGAATGTGTCGCCGTTTTTCTAGATCTGCCTTGACGTACGGGTATTGGGTGAGCTACAAAAATATCTAGGTATCAACTTCGAAATTTGTGCTTACACAGGGTGGGCCTGCACGTGTCTGCCTCCGCTGGTTTTGCTGTAGCGCATTCTGTCACTCCAATTTTCCAAGACCTTGTTAATGGTTTCGAGCTGTAGCCCACGGATTGCTTGGATGATATTGGCCTTATATGCTTGTATCGTTTCCGGATCCTTTACTGTTCCTCACAAAAAAAGTCCAAATCATAGCTTCGAGGCGGCCAATTGACATCGCCACGACGGATGATAACACAATTTGGGAATTTGGTGCGCAAAAGATCGATTGTGGCATGCGCTGTGTGGCATGGTGCGCCATATCCTGCATGAACCAGAGGTCGTTCAAATCCATGTCTTCAATTTCAGAAAAAAAAAGTCAGTTAACACGGCTCTGCAACGCCCACAGTTGACCGAAACGTTGTTCCCAGCCTTATTTTCGAAGAAAAATAGTCCAATGATACCACCACTCTACAATTCGCACCAAACTGCCACTCTATGTGGATGTATTGCCTTCTCGACAAAAACGTTCGGGTTTTCCGAGCCCCAGATGCGGCAAGAGAATCCCTATTGCCATTCGTAGCTTTGATCTACTGAGGTTTATGATTTTACAGATTTTTTCCAATCTAGCTTTGGCCACAGAGCCTTTGAGACCCTGTCACCTACTATATCTGACCATCTTTGATCTGCCCTATTTTAAATTTTCTCGAGAATAATTCTCTTGGCCACGGCAATTGGCGGTCTTACATCTTCAATGGTTTCAGGTTGTGGAAGCTCTGCTCCGATTTTAACCTCAGCCCTCTCGTTGCCCTCAATATTAAAGCGTCCGGGAAGCCAACACAATCTGACTTGGTTCTGCGCGCATAATGCCCTGAGCTCCTGACTAGTTCAGATTTGATTATGAAGGACTCTAGCGCCTGACTATATCAATGTAGATAACGACATTCTTGTTGGATATTGACCCCTTTTCAAGTATATCCGCAGCTTTGAACACGGCCAGAATCTCTGCCTGGAACACACTGCGTGTGTCCGTCTTATACCTGCGACCTGTACCTACCCTCCTTAGTTTTGGAACTATCAGTATAAATCGAAATTTCTTTTTCATTCGAGACGTCATTCTTCTGCCAGTCCTCCCTATCAGGGTATAGTACTTCGTACGGTGTGTCGAAGTTAAATTCAACTAGACTTTCATCCGTTTTATCAGGGATGTTCGAGACGGATTCCCTTAGTATGGAGCTACTACCTACCTGTCTGGTTTTGAAGAACCCTGCGTTAGTTAGCCGCAACGCACTACTACCTGCTTATAGTTTTATTTGTGGGTCCAGTGGCAAAAGCCTGTCAAGATAAGCAAATTTTATTGTCGAGTCTTTCTTGGCACACCAGCCGACTATTAAAAAATTTCGAGACTATAGTCATAGTCAAGCCTAGGTATCCACGAACATTGTATAGCCGCATATACAGCTCAGTCTTTATAAGTAAACTACAGGCCAACTTATCCATGGACAGTTTATTCAATTTTACATTTACATTTTTTTCAAAGTCATATGTTTTTAAGGAATGTTACACGAAGATTTTAAAACCTTTCCTCAAGCTATGTCTTGGCCATAGATGAATTGTATCGATGATAGGTATGAGCTGTCCATGGATGGGTTGTACATGAAAATGAGCTCCACCTTACACTCGGGATGGATGTGACCAAATTAAAGCTCCAAACGTTTGGAATCAAGCCGATACGAAGGCCTCATACACCTTCTAAGATCATGAACGCCTTTTGTGTACCTAAGTCTTCTAAAGCTTATCACAACATTTCTTTGTCAAATTTCAACTTTTTTCGAAATAATTCACTGCTGACTAACCAGTGATACCAATTATACCAAATCTCGCCTATCATCTGTGCCCACAGAATACCGCACTTTCATCCTCATCGGCACCTACTCATCATCTAAACTTATCTTATCTCATGCGTTAATGTACCATTTTTCGGAAAACTAATTTGTAGATGTATATCTAAAGCTGACGACAGGTTGTCATCTGCGCAACTTTAAGAAGTTTACCGCCTCAATTAGTATAGCTCTTGCGTCACATTTTGTTTGTCCCATGCGTAATATCTTTTAAGTCACTTAGGTCCTATCTAAGCATGATTTATTTATTTATTTGTTGTCACCAAAGAACAAAAATGATGCTTTAATGTTGGTCATATGGCCCATAAAAAAAAACAACTCCAGAGGTATTTTAGTTCGTCTAAATTTCAGTACTAAAGTCTTTTATAAAACCTATAAACATCTTTATAAACAACAAAAATTAATGTTTAAACATTCATCTCCCGATCCATCTTACATTGTCTGTGCGAATATCTACCTACCCCAGAAAAGATTTTTCACGACATCTTTGTCGGCCACCTTGTTTACATTTTTTTTTTTTTTATGGCGCGCAAAATTGCGTTGCGAAAGTACTAAATTCCCAAACAAATATTGCCAACCAGACCCTATAAGACAAATTTACTGTAATTATGGCCAGAACGAGAACAGTGGAATGAGGTTTACAAAAAAAAAAAGAAAAACACGTGGTCGGCGGTGGTAATGCTTCAACCTTTATCGTTTATCAAACTCGTGCCTTCCCGTGTACTGCTCGGGTCATTGGCATGGTTAGAAAGAAATGTACCAACCAACCTGTCATTACATCTTGATGAAAGTGTCATACGTGAGGTGTCACAAATGCACGCACCGCCTTCCAACTAACTAGATTGTCATACAGTCATGACTTTGATTGTTGTCATCTCAGCGGCATGGCAACTTCAATGAGAGGGTTTGTTGGTAAAAATAAAAGGCCGGCGCCACTTCGAATTAGATTTCATCGCACCTCTAAAACTAATCACAGGAAGTAGAGCATTGTCTGTTTGAATGATAAGGGCGAAGATTCACAAAGTGTCGGCGTGCTGATGAGTCAGGAAGATGGTATTTTACGACACAGGGGTTGCGCGTCACTATACACATCAGGCACCTACCTGAGAGGGATAAGAGCGTCTTATCGTACTTTTCTCGACCATGACTATTGACTTTGTGTGGCATTATGGTCTGTCTTGTGAAATTGACGAAATATCACTGCCTCTGAGGAGGTTCCCGTTTGGATGTGTATTAAAAAGAAGGAAGCCATAAAATGCTAATCGGGTTGGATTATATGAAATTAGAGTGCATTGCGACATGAGTCATCTGAAAAATTGGAATATACTTTTGTGACTAGGATGGGGAATAAACGTTTGTTGTGTGAGTCACAGTTTTTGATGAGAGGGACTTTTTTTTGGAAATTCATAGTCTAATCGTATCTATGGTGTTTGAATGTAAATGGCAGGAATTATTGTAGAATCAATTTGACTTCATAAAAGAGACTGTCCCGATTTATTGACTAAAACCACAGCCGAAACCACAGACAGAATGATTACCTACCTATTTTACTGCGAAAGCAACAATTGAGACTGGGTTTTGATAGGAACTGCCCCAAAGAGGGTTGCATTTAAATCACCGGAGAATTAAAACCACAGCTAAAACCGAGCCAAAGTATTGACTTGTGTTAGTAAAACTTGGCACGCAACCTCGAAGCAACATGGGTTTTTGAAGGGTAGATCCACAACCACAAACCTCACGGAATTTATATCTATAACACTTTATGCGCCTTGGAAAATGGTAAGAAAGTGGATAACGTGGCTAAGCTGATTTGCTGATTTCAGCAAAGGGTTTTACAAAATCTCGTACAAAGTCATACTCCTCAAATTAAAAGCAACCGGATTTCTGCCGCAGTCTATTTCCTGGATTAAGTCCTATTTAGAAGATCGTATAAGTATAGTGCTCTTTTCAGATTTTCGATCTCTAACCCAGTCATAGCGTCCTCTGGTGTACCACAGGGAAGTCATCTAGGACCTTAGATCTGTAATACTACAATAAATGATGTAGTGCGTGTTATTTTCCACTCTGACCTAGAGATTTACGCAGGAGATTCTCTTAGCAAACATCTTGCACTGCTGACTCCCTCGCACTATAAACGGACCTAAACCTCTTCAACACTATGGTGTCAATAAAATCATTTAGAGCTTAATGTGAAGATATTACATTCTCTCGCTAACGTCATTCACTACCAGAAAGATCTTATTACTTTAACAACGAGCTGATCTCTCCTGTTTCCTCAATTAAAGATCTGGTCATTATTTGCGACGCACAAACTTGCGTCACACATCGACAACGCTATTAGAAGAGCTAAAGCTACGATTACACGGCAATTTTGTCGAGTCATTTAAATGTCGCTCTGTGTGATTGCTATTTTTGGCAGCGTCATTTAAATGACTAGGAAAATGGCGCACCAAATGACATGAATTAAGTGCAATTTATATGGCGGAAAAAAATGGCCGTTTGATCGCTCTTCAATGACACCTAGGACAATGGCATCCCAACGGAAAATTCTAAATGACTCGCAGTGTCCGTCATTTGATTTTGGGACACAAATGACGATGATAGTCATTTCGTGTGATCGCCATTTTTTTAATGACGAATCGTAGCTTAAATGTCGCTCTAATGCGACATTTTTTCCTGACGTCACAGCGCCATTTAAATGACGGCGGTTCTGACTATATGGTCTTCAGAATGAACCTTTAACATAAATACTCTGCAAAGCAAACATGTTTCCCAATATATTTGAATTAGGTTAGGTTAGGTTGAAGTATCTGCCAGAATACGACAGCAAACTTAGACCTATATTGGGTCCGTTGTGATACCATCTGAAACATATATTACTCCACGCCTATTTAAAACCATTTTGAACTTTTAATGAAGCGTAATAAACTCCTAATATCGTTATTTATGAGGTCCCCAGGATCGTTAAAGAAGAAAGCACCTAAGTAAAGTTTCCTTTTTTGAGAGAGAGCAGGTCAAGGACAGACAAGGTGGGGGACAGTTTCCTCCTCCTCCTCCTCATCTCTGCAGCTTCGACAAAAGTCATTTGAGGGAACTCCAATCCTGATTGCTATCAGACTAGTGTCCAGTAATGACAGCTATAATAGCGCCAATATGACGTCTATTTAGGGAGATGAAACACTTCTTTGTCGCTAAACATGTTATACCGTTTGTCTATTTAAGATTTGTTTTCTCAAAGGCGTCTTTGACTTAAACTGCACAATCAACTCTGAAACATGCTATATTCATAACTTACCCTAATCCTTGACTAAGTACCCCATTTTCTTTTCGCAACCATAAAATAAATTGTTAATTTATATTTAAACTAGCAATGGCCGCGGCTTCGCCCGACGGTTTTTTTTTTTCTTTTAAACAAAATTAAAATGTTTTTGAGTTATCATTATAAATGTACGTACGTTTGTTTATATTTTGTCTTCTTTTTAAGCTTATAAAATATTTTATTGCTATTCCTTTTCATAAACTTTACCTAGACATGTTATTTATTTAACACGGTGACCCTATGCTGGGTACCAGGGCATATGGATATTCCGGGAAATGAACAGGCAGATGAGATTGCAAGAAACGGGTCAAAAATGCACGCATCAATGGCCCTAGAATCTGTAAGAACTCCGCTGAGCACGCTTTCTAGGAAGGTTGATATTGAAGCCTTGAGTAGAACAAACCTACGTTGGAACAATCTCAGCACCTGCAGGCATGCAAAGGAATTATGGCCTGAAGTAAACAAAAAGAGATCCAAATTCTTGATCGGACTGAACCGCAAGGATATTCGCATACTCACGGGGGTCATTACTGGACACTGTGCGATAGGCGTACACGCAGGAAGGCTGGGCATACTGCATAATGACTTTTGCAGAAGCTGCAGAGACGTAGAAGAAATAGAATCCGTTCGCCATCTGCTTTGCGAATGCCCAGCCCTTAAAAACAGTAGACAGAGGACTCTCAAGAGTTTCTTCTTCGATGAAATAGAAGATCTGGAGAATGTTGATCTTAAGGAACTCCTGAGATTCATACTCAAATCGGGGTGGTTCCAATAGGTAAACAAACTTCACACCCTTCGGTTACTCTTAGAACAAACTTGGGAATCTGGATACATGAGCTAGGAACACCTGTGATTACTACTAAATCTAGGCGATCCAAATAAAGCGGTAATTTCTTTGTCTCCAACAGGTATGCAATGGAAGGTTCCCGTGACTGGACACAATGGACCCAACGGATGGTCTATGTGAAGCTGTGGCAACCGCCACAAGAGCATCCAATTACCTAACCTAACCTAACCTAACCTATTTATTTAATCGGCGCAAGTAGCTATAAAAAAATTACGCCTACATCTCACATGCGAACATGCAACATTATAGCTGTTCATGTGAAAAACGTGGTTGTTGGAGGCCAAAACCGGCCATGGCCGAGTAATTCCGAAGATAGCCCCTATGCCCCTGTTTGTCCTCCCCCCTCCGCACTCTAACTAACCTATACTGATCCGGAGGATGTAGCCGGTTTAATGCTGAAAGAATTTTTAAAATCGGCCAAATAGTTCCAGAGTTAGTCCCTACCACCCTTTTACCTCCCCCGGTCATCAACATAGTCGTTACTTAACCTGTACCCTTATAAGATGAATTTTGAAATTTCAATAAATGAGGTATGTAATAATTTTGACTTATCTATCAACATACAAACTTTCAAGTTTATAGGGCTAAAGGTTCGTGAGACCCCCCCTAACTCTGCGCGACCCCTTTACTCATCATCATCATCAATTCTCACCTGCCCTACGGCCTAATTTGGCCAAACATCTATATAAATCAGAAAAAAAATCATGAAAATCGGATGAATGGTTCTTGACACAAACCAGTAAGAATAGACCGTCGACTCCTCCCACATAACGGACTTTGCCTACAAGCTGCCGGCGGGCCCAGGATTTTTCATATATTTGTGCTGTACAAAATCAAAGGAGCGCCATTAACGCACGCATACTTGAAAAATCCTAGGCCCATGGTATAGCACGGAAAATCATTGCCGCCATTAATTTTGACATTTACACGTAGATATTCACAGACAGGTTAATTTTTTCCGGGGAGAATCGGGTAGGTGCACTTGAAGTCGGCGGTCTAGTTCTTACTGGTTTGTGTCTTGTGATTCTTGAGTTATGGAGGGACGAACATTTTGTAGTCTTAAGTTCAGTAGTTTGATTACGTATATTTTTTTTCTGTATGTAATTGTACTAAGCAAATAAATAAATAATTGTCCAAAATTAAACGCATGTATCTTTGGCATAGTTGAGAAGTTACACTACGGTTTTTTGACCATACGATACGGTTTTTTGGCCTTGTTTTCCAGTGTCACTTGTGAGAGCTATCATTTTGTCTATTAATGCTTTATCCGCCTTTATATCTGCTGAGAATATTTCTTGACTTCTATACTATTCCCATCTCAACCCAAAAAGAGTATCTGGTAAATTTCGTTGATACAGCCAACGCTCAATTTGGTCCCTTAAGGCGTAGTTTGGTCTTATTCTTTTAAGAATAAACCTTAGACTTCTAGAACCACCAAAGTAAAAAGTCCAACCCATTAAATAGCATAATGAAATTAAACGACCAAGAAATAGGCTCATCCACTATTTGATGCCCGCAGCAATTTTCAAAGAAAATTATGGTCCTTGTTGTGATTGTCGATCAGCGATCGTCACGACAATTGTCGATTGCGTCGATTGATCTGAGCTATTCGTACGCACAAAATTTGTTCACTTCAAAGAAAAAGCATCGACCAGACAGACCAGGCTACAAGCAACTGTCAAATTGACAAATATCGATCGCAATCGACAATCACAGTTGCCGTTCGATCGACAGTTGTCGCTCAACGATCAACTATCCACACTCACAATAGGGGCCTATGTCTTCAGTAAAAAATTCGCAACGAAACCGGAACACATTGTGGATGCATTTTTTTTTCTCAATAAACACTCATGACCGTCATCGTTGAAGCTGAAAATCGTGAGCTAAGCAACTTTCGTTATTTTTTAAGCTTTGCTCAACAATGAAATAACTACTGTCTACTGTCAGCTGTCATGTTATTTTTTTCGTTGACATTTTGTATGACGTTTGTATACCACAAAAATGGCTCCAAATACAAATTTTGCGTCAATTTTCTGAAACCTTTTAGTTCGTTCTTGGAAAAAAATGGGCAACAAAATGCAAGTCATTTTCTAAAGACATAAAACTTTGTAGATATTAGTTGTCAGGTAGGGATATAGGTAGGCCAAAGAAATCCGTTTCTTATTTACGTAGGTAATCAGTAAATAGCTGTTCACTCTATGAAAACATTGGGCAATCAGAGCAATTAAGATAGATACGATCAAATAACAAAGCCAAGGATGGAATGAATAACATCACGTTCTTTGTAACCAAGGCCAATAAGCGAGATGTAATTATCATCATATACCTAGTTGAAGGTAGGTCGTTACACATCGGACATCCATATACCCCGTATACCCTTTCAAATTTTTACAATCGTCTCAACCTAAACGGTTTTGTATTCTAGTACTTTTCCACGTCGAGAGGTTTTGTTTACAAAACAAACCATAAAAGTGTACCTACGTTTATATGGAATTCCAAATCGTAACAAACAAGGAAAACATTGCGCGTTCTTATACTTTACGACCAATTTTAGTATTCAAATTGAACAATTATCACAAGTCGAATACAATAAAGCTGCCTAAATCTTACCATATCCACTGACGTACATCGTACCCAATAAAGTAAACCCCCAACCCATTCCCAAAGTAATTATGTACACATTGTGACAATTGCGCCAGAAAGTATAACGTCATCAGCCATCGATAACGATGCGCAATATCTTGTTTAATTTGCTGTGGTAATGTGCCTTCGAGTTCGAAGTCAGATACAGATACAGTATAGGTCTAGCTAATTGAATAAATATCGAATAAAAATACTTTAAATGCAGAGCTCAGCTGATTACCAATGAGCAGGAGTGCCGGACTCTCCGAGTGGGCGGAAGAATCAAAATTCGAAATAAAACGGGATGGAGATTCCAAATGGAGTGGCCGTTGGCCGGTATGGCCATGTGCAGAGTAGAGCTTCTATATGGAATATTAAGTCAGTTTTTGGGGTCTTGCCGAATGACTTAAGTGTGGCATTTGAATAAAAACCGAATTCTCAGACGGTCGCGTGGTTACTAATGAAATGGTGGCTGCTACTGCTAATTGGTGGGTGGTCTTAGGATAGTTCGGTACGAGTGACTCAAGCAAAAATGAAAGTTATCCGAGCTCCATTTTGGGAAAATGGGCAACGAGGCGCATGATGTTGTTGAAGACGTTTTCTAGGAAGTATTGGTAAATACGGTCGTAAGAACGTTACCAACTTTAAGGGGACCATTCATACGTTGAGACAGTCGTAAGGTCCGTTGAAAATATCCACAGACCTTGACTACATTTCGAAGTTTGACAGATTTACTGGTATAATAGGGATGCGATACAAAAGTCAGTGATAGCTAATTTCGCAAGTCCCCCAAACTGACAGACAATAAAAAAGAGAAACAAAAAATACCAAGCCTAACAAAAGCAAATTTACAACAGACCTCTGCGAAATTCTGAGACTATGATCAAGATGTGTCAATTTGAGCGGTGCTGCAACAACATTCGCAAGAAAAGAAACCGCACATCCTTCTCTTAACCGGTAAACAAATAATTTTAGCAACAGACTAAACACATCTTCGCTGTTCCCCTGTGTCTATTTTCTCGGGTGCCATGAAATAAAGTCTTATGCAAAAAGGTCCAAAACGTAATTTTGGACGCCCAAAAATCGTTTTGGACTTTATTGCAATTTCAGAAGTGCAATAAAGTCCAAAATTACGTTTTGGACCTTTTTGCATAAGACTTTATTTCATGGCACCTTTTCTCGAACAGATCTCGTGAGCCGCTAAGTGTCAGATAAAAGATGCGATGGAGCTTTATGACTCCCAGACTCATCTAGTGAACTTTCATGACGATTGAAAAACACGCGAACTTGTTTGAACTCTGAAGCAAATGCCGGGACTACCTGGCAACACCATCAAAGACGAAACGTCACAATTGATATACCTAGCAGCCACTTCGGGATTGTTTAGTAGGTAGTCGAACTAAGCCTTAGCTCCACGAAAGACAGAAGAATAATCACAAACCACTAAGAATAGACCGCCGACTTCCCGTACACCTACCCGATTCCCCCCGGAAAAAATTACCCTGTCTGTGAATACGTGTAAATGTCAAAATTAATGGCGGCAATGATTTTCCATGCTATACCATGGGCCTAGGATTTTTCAAGTATGCGTGCGTTACCTACTTCAGCTTGCCAAAAGGTCTCGGCTCAAAACTCCCCGCTCAGATAATGAAATGTGTGCTGAAACTCGAATCTTCTAGTTCTCTTTTAAGATGCCCAGAGCTGATCTTTATCGACTTTAAGGTCGCCTATGAAAGCGTATGTAGGGTCGCATTATGCAAAGCCGTGTTAAATTTCGGCATCCCTGCCAAACTCGTCCGTCTGTGCAAGATGACGATGGAGAAATCTCGCTGCCTTCGTAAAGGAAAAAACACCACGGAACCCTTTTATGTCGAAAAAAGTTTAAGACAAGGTGACGCGCTATTATGTAACTTCTTTAACATCATTCTTGAAGCAATTGTACGGAAATCACAAGCCATCACAAGAGGCACAATTTTTCAAAAGTTCGTTGAACTAATTGCATTTGCTGATGATATTGACAGTTTTGGGAGTTGGAAGAACTCAGCGAGCTGTCAATGGCGCGTTTGCAAGCATTTAAACGGAGACGGTGAAGATGGATCTAGCTGTTAATGAGGACAAAACAAAGTAAATGTTGTCATCGATAAGGGACTATCAACATCGTCGACTCCGACAAAACGTCACAGTGGACAGATATAACTTCGACGTAGTTAAAGACTTTGTCTACCTATAGGCTCTATAATTATACCTCGCAAAATGACATCGGCGTAGAAATCAAACGTAGAATCACGCTTGCCAATCGCTGTTTCTTCGGGCTAAGAAGGCATCTAATAAGTAAAGCCCTCTCTCGCCAGAACCAAGGAAATATTGTACTTTCATCATCCCGGTCCTGCTGCATGGTGCGGAAGCATGGACGAAAGCTAATGAAAACCTCTTGGCAAGCTTTGAAAGAAAGATTCTTCTAGTGATTTTTGTTTGACTATCGACGGAGGGTGGAGAAAGAGATTCAACGACGAACTGTACGGTCTATATAGCGACGTTGGCCTACTCAAAAAGTTCAAAATACGCCGACTGAAATGGCTGGGTCGCGTGGAGCGTATGGACAGCAACGCACCAGGCGGACAAGTTTTTGAGTCCAAGTCCACCCCTGAGGGACAACGAAGCAGAGGAATACCCCACCTTAGGTGGCGCGCATAATTGAAAAGCGTCCTCAACCAATTTGATGCGCGTACCTAACTGGATGAAGCTAGCTAGGGACCGAGCTGGCTGGAGAGGCTTGTTGGTCGTGGTCCTGGTCCACACCGGACTGTGAGGGCAATCTAAAGTAAGTATAAGTAAGTAGATACAGGCCTAGTTCGAAAATTGAAGCCTTCAACAGATTAAGAATGGAAAACATACGACCACAAACGATATGAGCTGTACCAAGATGTAAATGTTGTCCAAAAATCCAAACAATTGCATTGGCCTTGAAAATTTAAACGAATGGGCGACAATGCTTAAGTCAAGAGAATCTTCGAATCCCAGATTTCAAGATGACAAGGAAGGTCGAACCTTAGTTTCAAAGACTAAGCCATTGCGAATACTAGAAAGTTTGATTATTGTAACTGGAAGCATGTAAATACGCGGCATAGCATGGTCTATAACCTTTTAACTTTCCGAAAACGGTCCCTTCGATTATCAACAATCTCTAAGTTGCTTACTTTCTTACATATTTAGAGTGACTACAGTCCCGGGTGGACCTGGGCCAACCAACAAGCGTCTCCAGCCATCCCGATATTTTTTGGCCAGCTATCTCCAATTTGGTTAAGGTCCCCTTCCACTTGCGTGCGCCACCTAAGTCGGAGTATTCCTCTACTGCTCCGTCCATCGTGCGTGGATGCGAAGATCTTCAGAGCTGGAGCAATCGCGTCCATTCGCTCTACGTGACCCATTCACCTTCAGTTGTTGCACCTTCACTCTTCTAGCTAGGTCGAGCCCGTGCCCGTATAGTTCGTCGTGAAAATCTCTAAGTCGTCGCTTTTTATTAAAGAAATTGGTCCTTCGAGCCAGATCATGGGATAATCTTTAAAACAAATAGAATTCCCCTTGGTTGCCGTTTAGATACCTACATGGTTAAAATATTGCCGGCCAAATTCGTGTCTCTATAGCTTGTCGAACCTAAAAGGAAAGCTCTTTAAGCCATACAAATAAAAAAAAACACCAAAATTTCAATCAAAATAAATTGTGTTTTCGTATATTTCTTCAATCGAACTCAAGTTCAATGATTTTTCTTCTTGTTTTTTCAATATAACTTTTTAGAGTTTTATTATAATGTTTTACTTAAAAATAAATCCACTAAAATACACATTCATTTTGTTTACCTTCGAATTAAAAATAAATCATTGAAGTAGTATTATTTGTGTGTTTTAAATAAATAAGAAAATATTTTTTTTTTAATTTAGCATTTGTACAATTAAATTGGAAAATTATTTATTCTTTTAAAATCATCTCTGCAAGCAAATCCCATCATCTAAGGACATTTATATATATTTTATTTTTATTTTAGATTTATTTTTTTCTTTATTATAGTATTTACAAAAAAAGCGCATGAATTAGTGCAAAAAGATGAATTTAAGGGTGTATCGCGCAGCCAAATATAGCAGAGTTGTATATATAATTTTTTTTATTTCATTCTTAAGGGCACTAGGTATTTACACAAAAATTTTTCGCTAATAGTGATTTATTTTCCAAAAATAAAAAAAAAAATTCAAAAAATAATAATTATAAACTAAAGAAACTAAACTAATCAGTCTTGTATTTGAGAACAATTCAAACAAAATAAAACTATACAATTATATATATAAAAAAAAATTAAACAATTTGTACAACAATAATGCGGGGAAAAATAAAATTTAAATAAATTTAGACAATTTAATTTTTGACGACTGTAATGAATTTAAAAAAAAAAAATGCTGGACAAGTTGGCTGGATTTATAAAAATTCGTGCAATATTTTTTTGAAGTCTTTAGCAAATTGTTATAGAACTAAGAAATTTTGGAAAACAGTAAAATTTTATAGGAAAAATCGATTTTTTTCTAAGATCACGCGTCAATAACAACTTCACAGCATTCATCATCATTGGATGAACGATGGAAAGTTCTCGCAATCACAACGGCAGCATCCATTTGACTTGACTCCTTGATATTTCGAATATGACTAGTTGGTAGCAGAGTGGTTGCAGCAACACTGTCAACATTTTGCCATCGTTGAGAATGTTGCAGTGATGTTGCCGATTTCGAGCTCAATTGGCCTTTTTCCCATGCCGGTGAGGCTGTTACCATTGGCGCAGGACACACGGGATACATGAACTTCATTCCGAATGCAAAATGTGCCTGATGATTTAGGGCTTCATCATAGCTTGGCAATCCCGTGGCAATGGTGTAGCAAGGTGGTGATTCCATTTGATAGTAGCCAGCTTCAGATTGGCCTCCTGCTGTACCACATGCTGTTCCATTTGGATACAAGTCGTTGTTCAGATGCGAGCGGATGTCCTTATCTGGAAGGGAGAAAGAAGAAAAATTAGAAAATTATGTAAAAGGAAAAAAAATATAAATAAATTGTTTGTTCAATCAATCATTTGAAAGGACACTTCAAATCCACTCACACTTGTTGGCAAAAGAAAACAACCGCACAAAATGGTATACAAAAAAAAAAAAAAGAAGAAACCAAACTCTTACAAAGATATGTCAATCAAAGGAACATGTTATCCTTTCTTCATTTGAAATTGAATTTTTATCGCTGCTGGAGCGCGGCGGCGACGCATGGATCCCCCCTCAATTTTATACGGTTGAGGATTTTTCAATTTCTCATGAAAGGGACCGGAGAAGGAGACATTCGAATGGTATATGCGGGACAAGATGTCAGAGCAGAGGTTTGATGGGTCACACATTGTGTATAGTGTATATTTTCAAAGGGGATAGTGTTTGTAAGGGAGCAAGTGAATTTTACACCATGACATAAAGAAGGGAATGAATTTGACATGAAAACGGAGATTTTTCTATTTAGATATGTATCCGAAGAGGATTTAAAGATTTGTTTGATGCGGTAATGACATTGAGTAAGGTTGTTTAGAAGCCACTGTAAGTGTTCGAATGTTTTTGTTGATCCAATTCTGAGGACTAAATTGTTTTCGATAATTATGTTTCATATAGGCAAAGTGGGTGACAATGATTTGGATGGTAAGTCTATTGTTTCTCAGGTACCCATAATTGCCTCCCGGGCGCAGTTAGATTTTTTTTAATTTTTGATCCGGCTCGAGGGACCATAGAAATTCTTAGGGATAACGACAACTGACTAAACTTCTAGGATATGCGCTCTTTTCCGAGTCTTCTTTCTTTGATTTATTAGTTGTCAATGAGATACAAGGAATTTCTAAGCAAAGCGTTCGTAAATTCACTGAAATAGCGGTGAAGGAGCTATACATTCACGAATCCGATTTTACACGCGAAGCAAAAACAAATTCCGTCACGTACGGATGAGACGATACAGCCCCAGTATAATTGTAGTTGAAGGATGTTGCTGAAGGATGATTTTCTTTAGTTTTTAACCTCTCAAAACTTCACATTGGGAGACTCTGATTGTGAGAGCAAATGGGACCCGGATACAGAAACAAATGTCATTCAAAAATGTGTAGTCAATCCGGCTCGAAGGACCAATTTGTTTAATTTGTAATACATCTGATTTTAGGATCTCAATTATGTTTCTACGATAAGCTGTAGCATAATTTAGCATCCTCACGAATTTAAAAATTGCTTGCAAACCGCCTGCCTTTAATAATTTTGGCAGGACTGTCGTTTTTCTCTATTAAATTCCATAAACAGCACAATATCCTTCAGAATGACTTTAAAAAACTCCGTGCCAATGGTGGACAATATCTAATTTGGATCGAAAGCAGGTACCAAATTCTTAAGCACTCTTTAAAACAGTTTCTTTAATGGCAATGTCCAATCAGCCAAAAAAATAACGATAAATTTCTTGCCAGAGCATTCTTCAAAGCTCACTTATAAAAGTAGATTCGCCTCGGGCCAAACATTAAATTGCAACAATCCAAAGGAATAATAATCTTCAATAGCACCTCCTTAAGCACGTTTCTCTTATCCCTCATTGTCATCGGACAAGGATATACCATTTTGGCAACAGTAAAAAAAAAATTGATTTTCACTTTTGAGGTTTCCGACATCACATCCTTCTAATTTTTGCCATCTTCAACAGAACAGGAAAAAAATTAGCCACTCTCTTAGAAATATCCTCGTCTAACCTTAAACAAAAAAAAAAGTCTTTTGGTCGCCTTTTGGCTTTCCAAAGATTTGAGTGTAAAGTGAAGTTCACTCTTGACAATGTGAAACGAATTTTCCTTCTTTTCCAAACGATTTGGCGTTGAATATTTCATTTCGTGTTTTTTTTTATATTCAGTTGTGTTTGTGAAATGCGAGGACACACGTTCGCTGTCGCTTTGTTTTATTTTCAATTTACAACAGTCTTTTAGTTAGGTATGTGAGTGTGTTTTTTTTTTTTATTCCATTGTTGACGTTATTTGAAAATGTCCTGAGAGAGTTATTGGGAATTTTAAATGCAAATTTGTGTTTGAAAAATGTATATGTACGGTATGTAATAAATATTCGAGTTTTTTTTATATATGATTTGGAGGGAGTATATGAAAGGAATCCCATTAATGGGTCCTTTGAGATAAATTGATGTTGGAGGGGCGACAAAATACATAAGGTCGAATTTGAATTTGCTTATGCAACTAGTCGAAAGACTATAGCAAAATGGATCTCGAGAGTTGTAATAAATTAGAACTTGAAAGACATTTTTCTACTTGGTCCTTCGTGCCGGATTCGAAAAGGGCACATTTAGCGAGATTTCAATGGGGATACGTATGAATTATAAAGAGTGATCAGATAGAACTCTGGCGAATATTTTTCCGCGTGTATGGAAAGAGAATTGCGTAGACGAATTGGTCCTTCGAGCCGGATGTATCTAAATTCCAGAATATTACTACCTACTCCCTTCGAAATTTGTTTTAGACCAAGATGGACAAATTATGGGAATTCTACTTTAATATTGTGTAGACGTACTTATAAACAGAAGGAATTTGTTCTAGTAGAGAGAGGTAAGTGAAAGGATATAGATAAATAAACAAATAAATATGTAGCGCAACAGGCGGGTAGACACCCTAGGCCTAGATTCTGGCAAGCATTCGTTTGTGTGAGTTTCTATTTTTGGGACGAGTGGAAGGGACCTACGATTTTATGCCGAGTCTAAATGGCTGAATTGAGAAGCTTTTTCATGACAGTTATACTCTCGGATGTTTGTCAGACGTTCGCGAGAGGTGGCGCAGTAGAAAATATGCGTAGCGTAAGGGCTACATCAATAAAAAGCGATTTTTATGAAGATATATTTGCACAGTGGTCCTTCGTGCCGGATAAATGAAAAAGCTCGTACACATTTTAAAAATTCACACATGTTCATTGAACTTATTTTAAGCCGAGTTTAAGGGGTGTATCTGTCAGTAGCAAATTCAAGGAGCCGTGGTCATGGTGTAGCCTTTAAAATGTTTCTCAGCTTCTATATCAAAAAGTGTGATTCGGCTGGGTAGAAAAACCATTTAGATATCGACTCTGATTGCACCATGATTAAAATAACGTCTTTTATTTAAAAAAAATTGGTCCTTCGAGCCGGATTTTTCTTGAATAAAATTAAATTAAACACCGCGTTTAAATGTTACAATATTTTTTCCCTCTTAACGAGTAGGGTTCTCTATAAAAAAAGAAAAGTTCAGCGAAGCAATTGATTTTGACAGTATAACCCCAAAAACCTATGCCTCCAGTGAATAAAATCCGCCCAAAAGTTCCAACATTTCAGCTTAATCGTTTTCCATTAAATAAAATTCAAACAACTGCCCGTCAATAAAAACAAAAGAAATTGTTTTAAAAAAATAATAATAAAATATTTAACAATCGCAATTAACACAGCCAGTCACTGTCACAGCTGCTACATAAAACATAAATATCTCCAACTGAACAAACAAACAAAAAAAAGAGCACACAATCCACTTCAATCGAAATCGCAATCAATCAATTTAAAATATTAATTGAATAATTTAATCCGTCGCGTAACTCCTGGTGCCACTGTTTATGCACCAATCGTGCCCCGCCATATATGTGTGTATTCTCATTTTATTTTTATGTATATTTTTTTTTCATATTGAGGACACAATTTATCGGGTTTTTGTTCGACTATGGAGGTTCATTTGTCCTTCGAAAAAAAAAAAAAAAAACACCAACACAAAATAAAAAATATTTAAATATAAAGATGAGCAATTTTTATTTTGCAATTCATTTTGCATTTTGAATAGCCTGTCGGACGTCCCCAAGGATACTTATTATCACTTCGCAATTACACTCATGCAATTGCAGCAATACACACTGTGAAAGGACAAATTAATGACACCACTTGGTGTACACAAAATGCATCTGAATATTGTAGTCCGAGTGTAAACACAACGATTTAAAGATAAGCGGATGTTGGGCTGAACCACAACAAGGACAAAGCAAAAAATAAAAAAAATAAATCGTGTTAATAAAACCCAACCCGGACCATTACAAAAAAAAAAGGACTTTTTATTGACCCAGTCACGAAGAGCAGCTAACAAAAAAACAAATTGTAACTGCAAATGGCTGGATCATGTAGGCCGGTCTCATTTCATATGTGTGAATCCCGGAAATCTTTTTGTTATTTGGGATCGAGATGGGTTGTTGTCTTTTTTTCCTGCACCTCATTTTGGGGATTACCACCAAAGAGCACTGGGGGACACATCAGAGTGTAAAAAATACGAAAAGGACTCGGTTCGGTTGTTGTGGGTTTGTAAACAATCGGGATTTTTATGCTTTATTGAGTGGAAAATGTATTTTTTTTTTATCTTAGGGAATTGCTTTCATCGAATAGGTCAACTCAATCTACGGTGGGTATAGCCATTCGTTGGGTAAGGACTTGACAATAAAATAAAGTCCCCAGCTGGCCGATTAATTTGGGTATAGTTGAAAGAGTTTTTGCAAAAAACACAAGGAATTGTGTAAAAGTTCTATCTGAGGGTAGAAAAGTGCCTCTTAATTCAGCCAACATCAAATTGTATGTCACTTCTAAAGGTATCCTATAAGCAGAATGAATAAGTGCAGGCCATCAAGACTGTCTCTAGCCAATAGACAAATTTTATACTCTACATGGGCCCCATTTAAATGCAAACAAGTTCTAATCTTAAATATATAAGAAATTGGTCCTTCGAGCCGCATCAACTAGAAAAAATATTAAATTTCATTGGGATTTGGTTCTGGGTTAAAATTTTTCTATGCACAATTTGCTATACACTCTCATTTACTATATACCATCGACAAGGTTAGAAATTAATCAAATTGCAACCCTGGAGCCCCTGACTTTGTGTGAATTCATCGGATAGGTCAACAACCACATAATCTAGAGGCAATAATACTTCGGCCCTAAGCGATAACATTCACAAGGAGCCATTTACCCTTGACAAGGCTAGGTTAAGTTGAATAGGGTGTGAGCTCATCACAGTGGATTAGGCACCATGTTGGGCCTAATCAACATACATGGGGAACCTTAATGGTTTAAACCAATTCGCCCAAGCAATTAATTTCCCTACAGAACCTAAAAATTGATTCAATTTTGTTAGTGAGGTCAACCTCCTCCAAATTGTCGAAGAAGTACCTCCCACGGTGTTTCCTCCTGTACCGAGCAATAGCTTGACGTTCACAGAGAAGACAAGTAAAATCCTTTTCGACAGGTAAGTCTTCGCAATACCTGCATGTGTCCGTATCTGTACCCTTGAAAAATTTTTATTTAATTTAACTCTTTAAACCCTTGACGAAGTTTTTTTTAATTTTACTCGTTGTATGTAGTTCATGATTTTCGAGCTATACCTCTAAAATCATTGCCGCTATGAAGACCATGCCAATATCCTAAAAAATACGTGCTATAACCTACAGTTAACTGAGAACCTGTGTAAAAAAAATCGCTGCTCCAAATTTGGCTATAATCAGTGAGTAGTACTTTTGATCAAAGTAGAATAAGGTAGGTCGCCATTTTGGCTGTACATGCGGACAAAAAGAAAGTATTTCTTGAACACTCTTACTACAGGTGAATCATTTTAGAAAACTACAATCTGGTTGTCTGATGGAATTATAAAAGACAATCAATATCCGGCTCGAAGGACCGATTTATTGAAGCGATTTCGAGCTGAACTTGTTTCAGTAATTAGTGGATTATTTAGTCAACCATCTGGTGGCGAAGTTTTCAACCATTTCAAACTGCAACTGCGTCCATTTTTGCTTTATTTAAAAGCAGTCAACATTTTGAATGAAACCCTTACAAACGAGCGGTGACAGTACGTTAAAGCTACTTCCTTCTTTCTTCGAAATATATTTTTAGACAACTATAAAATAAAATCAATAGTTGGCGCAACAGGCGTGTAGACGCCCTATAGGCATAGCTTCTCACAACTATTCATTTTCATTTTCGTGACCAATGGAAGGGATCTACAATTTTATGCCGAGTCCGAACGGCTGAATTGAAAAGCTTTTTCAGGGCAATTATACTATCGGATGTTTGTCAGATATTCGCGAGATGTGGCGCAGTAGAAAAAACCTTAAGATGTAAATTTGTGTTTTTCCGGGAATTGAACCCGGACCCCTCGCATAGTAGTCCAGCACATTAAACACACATTAAAAATCTATCATGATTCGGCTCGAAGGACCAATTTTTTTTTTCTCTTATGAAACTATTATTAAGTCTGATCTATGCAAAGACAAGCGTGTATCTAAATAAAAACTATGTCAACGAACGAATTGAGCTCTTTAGAAATTAAAGCTAGTTGAATTGGAATTTTAAATTTTTTGAGCTTCGCGAGTAGGAGCAAAAATTGCTGCTAATTCCCCACAGTCAGTAGGTATATAAACACTTCCATGGTACCAATTTGGTCTCTGCAGATCTTTTAAAAATCGATCCTAATCCGGCTCGAAGGACCAATTTTTTTTTAATTTATAACAAATCAGTATTCTGATCAAAAGTTCTATCTCTAAATCTGACTCAAAAGACTGGACAAGTAATGTATTCCCTTGGACAATGAATTTTTCTTGCAACCGAATCATCCAACTGCTATAGATACTCCTCTATATAATTCATTCGAATCATACATTAATCAAGCAAACACTTTAAATAACGCCACCAGCTGCAGTGGCACTGCCAGACTCGTAATCACTGCTCCAAATCAAAATTAATTATTCCCCACAATTGTAGGTCGTAAATTACCCTACCGCCACTATCATTAATTGACTGCGATAAATCAAAAATTACCTCGATAAAATCCACAATTGAATGGTCTACTATATGGCCACCACCTCAAACTTTGAAACCCCATTACTCTATAGTCGTCTATATAATAACAAACAATAACTATACAAACACACTATTGCCTATGTGATGATCCTAACAAAACAGTTATGATTATAAATTATAATTAATATCGATGAGACTATGCAAATCCAATTTAAACCATCCCCATCTCAAACCACCCCCTTCAGTCAATAGTCGTAAATTTTATTAAATCCAAAGCCTGTGTCTGCTAACCAAGAGTGCAGAACATTTTCAGCTATCATGAGATCATCATCAAAACCGACAAAAAAGAAGAAAAATAGAAAATTCTGTAAATAAATCTTTCACGAGAAGAGTAATTTATTATCACACTGAAAGGACATTGCCGTCAACGCAGACCCAAAACAAAGTGAAGAGTATTTTTTTTTCAGCGCCACTCTGTACTTGCGATACAAATTGTTTGAATAGAAAAGTGGGATCAAAATTCACTGTGGACGATGTCCTGTTGTTGAGAGATTATAATATCCTTTCTTTATGGAATTTACATAGAAAGGACACCGAATATAGAATGAAATCACGAAATGGATTGTACTTGACATCGTTTTACTTTCTGTCTGCCCATCACAGATGATGTATGATAATGTCCAAGGACTTGTTTGGGATTTTTTGTTGTCTATGTTGCTACTCGTTAGAGGTGCAAATTGTGGTAGCCTAAAAATACGAGCCCCCTCATAACTAACTTACTTTGTCAACGACCTAGTTTTTCAGGGACACTTTTGTTGAAGTTTTATTTTCCCCTTGAAGGATCCTTCAACATGTCAGGCTGTACTCTCTGGGGAGCCATTTAATTGATCCTTGTCAATTGTTTATTCTGGCATACAAACACACACACACACATCACAGTTGGAAAGGCCACAATAACAACAGCAACAACAGAAATTAGGTCCATAAGACAAATAGTTTTATATCCAGACCTATCCTTAACCCAACAAAGCGAAGGTAGGAGGATATTAATTACTTTATCTACAAACCACTCTTCATCATCACCCGATGGAGTAGGTCAACTCTGAGTGGGATACACGGTCCCTTTTGGAAAAATTCAGGACAACACTTGGTTCGGTTTTTTTTTTTTTTCTTTCTTTTTCTCCTTTTTTTTTGCACTCCATTGTCGACCGTCCTCGTCGGTCGTTGTTGTCTCCCATCCCTATGGTGTGTTTATTTATTTTCCTCGACGATATCCTTGTGTCATGTCGATGAAGTTAGTTAATCTAGGACTTTCATATTGAGTTACTATTTTACTTGGTATCCTTGTGGCAAGCATGAAAAATAAATGTACATATACGTGCAGATGGAAATAAATAACTTTCAGCAGCAGTACCTTACAATCAATTTGCCAGGATATATCGTACGTGCGCGATAAATTCTAGTTTCTCCCAAAAGACTCGAAGAAAAACCGACAACGACGACGACGATACAGACTCTACTGGGAATCTGTGTATAGGTAGGTATCCATCGGAGCTAGTGTAAATGTGGCACACAATTGGAAATAAGAAATTCTCGCTAATTACTTTATTACCGAAGGAGCGCAACATAAAAAGGCCAAAGGCACCCTTCCCCCCAGAAGGTCGACGAAACAAAGTGGGCTCTTTCTTGTTTTTGCCATAAATAAATTAAAAGGACATTCGGGGATAGTAAATTAAATTTGTAATGAAAAATTCAAGAAGCATTCGTAAACTTCCAAAAACTGGAATGGAAAGTAATTAATTCCTGATGCTGCTCTGGGTGATGTTGTTACTTTTTTTTTGTATGCTCAAAAAAAAAGGACAAAGTCATGTTGATGTTATTTTTGCGATGTTTTTGTTGGGGTTGATCCGTTCCATGTTGTATCCTGTTGCTCTTGTTCGTATCCTATTTTTTGAGGTGGAGAAAATTCCCTTGCTCCATTGTGGGAAATGATTTATTAATTTATGAACAAACAGTAGCTAGATGTGGAATGAGTTGGAGTTGGAATTGAAGTTGGCGTTGGCGTTGGCGTTTGGAGTTAGAGATAAAGGTGCTGCCTTCTCTGGTGTGGATATTTTCCAGTTGAATTTAGCTCAAAGGAACCATCATATTTAATAGGGTATATGGTATAATGGTTGTAGAGAAATGAATTATTTAAAGTGAAAGCAATTCCGGCTCGAAGGACCAATAATTGCTACGGTTTAGTAACAAAACAAAGCATTCTCTTGTGATGATTATAAGTTTTAATGATATTCATTATTATGTTTGCGAAATCCATGAATCGATTTTGATGACAGGTATTTATTTGTTGTTGCAAAATGAAAAGTTTGAAAAGTGTATGCGGCTCGAAGGACCAATTACGCTTTAAGAACTTTGCTAATAAGTTTTACTTTTGATTTATATGTATTATGAAGGGGAGATCTTTTTTTTTTTTGTTGGTGTTGATAATTTTGTTGAGGTAGGAAGTACAATTATGATGGCATGGGGGCAAAAGGCAAACACATCATAATTTTTTTGGAAGCGACTTTGAGGGGCAATAAATTAGAATATTTTTTGGCGTAAATTAAACCGATAAAGTTCGAAGAAGCAATTTTTTTGTAGTAAGTTTAGTTATATTTTAGTTCTCAGAGAGGTCCAAATAATGCCCTTGCATCATCACATAAATCACACAAATTATAGAAATTAATATGCGAAGTGATTAACTCTGACGACAACTTCTCTAGACTTTTTTTTCGGAAGCACTGCAGGTTCGTATAGCTCTATAGACTTTTTTGGTTCAAAAGTAGTTTGTGGATTTAAAGAAAAGAAAGAAAAAAAATATGACAGACAGAACAATTTTTGTAAATATATTTTCCACCTTCAATTTGACCTTGCATATAAATAGAGAGCTTTCTAAAGCCAAAAAGGCAAAAATATGCCTGCCAGAGCAATTTTTGAAAATATATTTCTTTACACATTCAATTTAAATTAGCTTATAAATATGTACAACACTGTCTGAAGGCAACAAGCGTCCTTAAAACCGAGCAAAGCAGTATAGAGCCATAAATCTGAGCTACCATAAAAGACTGCCTGCATACGAGGATGTCAGTGACATTGCGATAAAAAATGGACTTGTTTTGGATGTCCATAATAAGATATGACTCAGTTTCCTTAAGCCTGTACAAAATTCAGTTCAGAATCTAAAGTATATTATTAATACTCAGCAATTTACCACAATCATTTTAAATTTTGACAATTTTCAAAGATTTAATGAAAGTCTGAGATGGCAGGTAGACAAATTAGGCACCATACTAAATTTTAATCCTTTCTTATGTGCACCATAATGACACCCAACTCTTATAAAAAACTATTGAATGTTCACAAATTTGTTGAAAACTTCCCATGAAATTTACCAAATTCTGATCAAAATTTATACAGAAAAAAAAGGTTTGGTAGTTACAATTCTGAAATATTTTTTTCAATTTATGCGATTTAAAACAAAAAAAAACTTGGTATGACGAGGCAACCAAAAATCGTATTCGTACTTAATTCTGATCCACCAGTTCTTAATTTTGATCAACCATTCCCGTTCTTATTTGCATAAAAAAAGGCAAGTGGTTTATAAAATTTGAAAAAAAATAAAAAAATCTAAACTTAGGACTCACAATTTGGGCAATGTACTAAATTCTTATGAAATAGGAGTCTCAGTCAGTGGACGTTCTTCTTATCTGAATACGAAGGAATTTAATGGAATAGATCTCGGTATAAACCCAATTAATCTTGTGTACATACCAAATTTTGTTCAGAACAATTTTGACAAAAATGTTTTACTGCCTTGATACTATGTTGATTTCATTATCGACAGGTTCGTAATATATCAAACTTTTATATTTGTTATTTAGATACCAGGAAGTGGGTTTAAAACTATTTTGAAAATAGTACATACCATAACCTAAATTCTGACGTACTTTCTGGCTCACCAATTGCAATGGGAGGCGCTTTTAGATTATGACTGAATTTATGATTATGACTGAACACGAGTTCAAATTTCACTCAGTCTATGGACGATTTCAGAAATCGACAGCACAATAAAGTTAGATAATACTATAGAGTCTTCAACTTCTGAACAAATTCTGACACATGTTGCTACCGTTTTCAAAACGAGATGTGGTTGAAAGCGTGCATCTACGAAACCAAAAAATCTGAGCACATTCTTACAAATTGTGATAAATGTTGAGAATAAACCAGAAATTGTAAAAAAGTTTTCAGACTTTACAGGCGAAATGTGTTCAAAATATCACTTAACATTGGAAGTGTCAGAAAGTAGGCAACGTATAACCTAAGCCCAAAATGCAAATCAACTATATTCTACAGGTTAGAAGACATTCTGACTTCAACAGATGTCTGAATATATTCCTTGGAAAAAATACAAAAATTGTGACAAACGTCAAATGTCAAAAATGTCTAAAATCAAAATGTATAAAAACTATAAGATGTTAGCAAAGAAACTACCACGCCATATCTATCGAAATGTGTAGCTAAACTTACACTCATTTTCCACCGAAATGTTGTCATTATTATCGATTAATTTCTGACAATTTTTGGTAGGTACAAGTGGACAAGTGTTCAAAATTTTACTCATCCATGGAAGTGTCAGAAATGAAATATGAAAGATACATCAAGTGAGATATTGGTAAAGTACCTGAATATTCAATATCCTCTCAAATAGCAGCTCTCAAGACACCAGGTATCTGTTCCAAAACTAAAAACTTTTTGGATGCGAATTTGTCAAATTTTAAAACCGTCAGAAATGTTCATATTTTTCAAATACAAACTGAATCGCTGTACAAGAGTACAAAACTGAAAACTCCCGATGTGATTTCGAAACAAGAACATTTCGGACAGAAAAATTGTTCAATTTTAAGATTGGTCTCCAAATATCTTTTAAATTAAGAGTTCAAAGTCGAAAAATCCTTTCGAATAGCCTACACTAAAAAACTGACGTGTTTGAAGTCATAAAAAGTGCCGAACCACCAAAATAGATTCCAAAACCCCAAAAACCACTTGCTACCTCCTCGATAAATAATAAAAATCTCCCTTGAACCCAAATCAGTCTGAACAGAAGTATAAAGTGATTTGTATGAGTGTCCTTTCAATCAAAAAAAAAAAATATATCTCTATGTGTTTAAATACTTACTGCATTTTTTCCATTCTCTGAACTTTCGATAGAAATAACACGAAAAGATGATAAATATCACTGACAATATAACCAGCGATGTCACAACACCAATCCATAGATAATTGATTATCGAATGCATATCGGCTCCATTGAAGAAACGATCCAAAAATGATCCAGAATTTTGTAAATCGGCCAAATTTAACACAACACTTCCACTAATTTGATCTTTTGTAATCACATGACCATCGGAACTGATTGCAACCGCATCATGTGCCGATACACCAGCTGATTGCAATTCATGTCCATTAACACTATTATGTCCGGCACTGGCCGTCAACACACTATTACTTATACGATGGAGGAGATTTGTAAAATTATCCAAACTTTTAATACGTTCGAGGTCAACGTTTGATGGTATTTCGAAGGTGATTTGATTCGCCTGATGGTCATCGTCGACAATGTCGTAGAAAAGATTTGATGATGCCGATTGAAAAATGGTTGTCGTATCCATTGGGTATTCGGTGGTGGTTTCCATTTTTTGGAATACAATTTTTTTTTAAATAACAAACAAAAAAAAACAAAATTAAAGAATCGGTCAACGTGTAGATACGTCTTAGATACACATGCAAAAGGAACGAAGATACACTCTCGCCTGGGAAACGAATGAACGAACCAACTGCGACAAACTCTAGAACACGACTGATTCTAAAACCGATGGATGGAATTATTTGGATGGGTTCTTTCTGATTCTGAAAAATAAAAATGCAGCGCGCACCGGCAAACAGAAACAACCCTGCTACAAATTCAGATACTCAAACACAAGCATAGAGAATACAACAGGAAAAGAAGGGAACCAGTGTTGTTTAGAAAAAGTTGTATATTCTTGTTCTGGTGCTGGTCCCTTTGGACTTGCCCTAATTCCATTCAAGTACCCTACGTTATGTTGTTTCATTGTGTGTATTTGGTTGTAGTGGCTTTTGCCTGCACCTCGATTCTGCTCTGCATTCTCCTTCGTTGAGTGACGTCACATTATGGTAAGACACCCACATTCATGCAGCCAGCAGGGTTTTCTTTCTCTTCTAAAGGGATTCTTGAAGCGGAGAACAATTCGGAACAATGGTTTTATGACGGTGTGTGTGTGTCTCAAATTGAGAGGATTTCGAAGGAGAAATGCAATCAGCTGTTTTTTGTTCAGAAATTCCTTTATTTCTGTTATTTTTGTGTGACGTAATGGGAGAGGAGAGTAAAAGTACTCTCCAATCAGAAAATCATCCTCAATCAGAGAGATGTCGGAGAATTGAACCTGAACGATGGTGTTTCTGTTTGGTGTACCGCTTACCGTTCCGTGTACCTACTACCTACTCGTATACGTCGTAACATTTAATTTGTAGGTGGGTGGGTGCAGGTGGTATAGGGCAAAATTGCCATTCGAAGGATGTGTGTGATGGTTAGCAGAGGTTAACTTCGAAATGAAGAATGTTTTTTGGTAAAACTTTTCCAGGATTGTTCGGTATGGACTTTCGGTGCACCTGGACTTTTGAAGCACTATGCCATTTCAGATATAGATAAGGGACTGATGTTAAATATTGCAGAAATTTTATAGGACACAGAACAGAACTAGTACTACCTGGTAGGTATGTATTTTAGGTCATGAGTGAGACGACCAACCGATGTATACCTATACGTAAATGCGGTTGAAGTGGTGCATGCTTCAACGGATGGTATTTGACTTAACTTTGCAAAGATTTGTTAAAGTTTTGAATTTCATGCGGAATCTCTGTACTGCCTATGAGATAAATGGAAATTCTCAGAGTTTGCAAAGCAAGTAGGTGTAGGTATACACAGTACACTTTAGGTTGATTGAAAGTGGGTGGAATTTTTAAGAGTATAATTTTTTTTTCTCCTATATTTCTTATGGCTTTGTAGAGCTTCGCTTTACATTTAACCTTTTTACGGAATCGAAGGTGGGTAGGTAAATTGAATTTACTTAGACTTTGAGTATAGAAATGTGGCTCGAAGGACCGCAAATTAGAGATGGGAGAGGGAAAATATGTGGGCAATGACTCTGTTGCAGGCACGACGCGTCCATATATGTATTGAAGGGAAGCAGTACTTTCGTAAGGATTTAAAAAAAAGCAATATCTTCTTGAATAAAGGACTTTTAATTTTAAGTTTAAAGTTGAGTGCTTGCGCTTCCCAAAAAGTCACGCTTCGTGCCTGTCTTTTGTTGGTGTTACTTCTCAGTTGTGACAAATACTATCATTACGTTCAGAATGGACTGACATTTACTGTGCTTTTTCTCAAAAGGTGATTAAAATACGAATATGTTCCTGACTTGGATGGTACATACATATCTACAATGTTTGGACAAATATCGTCTAATTTTGTTGTGAAGACATGAAATCGTAGAAATGCAGAAGAAGGTGCTCTTTATCGATCTTTGAATACAAATTTTCGGTAGAAGTGTGTAACGAACGGAAATATATAATTTATTTCAAACATTTTTATCTTTATATTTCACATCCCAGAGTCCTTAGGAAAACTTGTGCTACCCCATGGGAAGCCAGGCTGTAACAAACGAATATTATCAACCTGTAAAGGGAAAATATCTAGTCTCAAAACTTAGGATTCGTTGTTGTTCATCGAGGCACGATCCAATTAACACAAGGGCTAACTAATCAGTGCTTACAGACTTTTCCCCTAAAGGACTACTCACCCACATTATATTACCCGTCGGATCTCGGACGCACAGGAATCGCCGACGACCTTCTGAGCAAAAGTGGGAGGGGTGTTCGATCTCTATGTAGCGGCAGGCATGCTAGTCGTGCTCCGTTCTAAGCTCGTCGGAATGGGGGGGATCTTGCTACACAAAAGTCGAACCGTGTTACCTTTTTCATGCCTGACTCGAGGTGGTATTTGAGTAGTATATTGTAATTATAGTGGAGGCCCGCTTTTACCTGGTTATCCATGCTCTCGGCTGGAGAACGAGATTGATGTCCCAACTTCTGGTTCACTAACCTGTGATGAAGGGGAAAGCATACTATATGTGTTTCCTCCATGGTTGAGTTTCACGTACAATTCCATATCAAATCGTGTGGTGAGAGCTTGCTGTAGATGCTCTCACGGAGTGTAAACCCACCCCTATGGTGGTAGTGAAGACGAGTCCTCACAGCCAACCACCTTGGTGACTAAGCCACTCCATACTCGTTATATATAGTCACCCCGTAATAGACAAGAGGTCTAAGACCTCATCGGTACCAAATCTACCACACGGTACCCTTACACATGGTCATCACTCCTCGACGGTATCCTTTAGATACTAATCATCATAATACTTATCTTGGGCTATCTAAGCCAAACCAAAACATTACCTTCGGGTCGTTTAACGCTTCTGAAATCAAGAAGTACGAACTACAGAACGCAAGGGCATGGCCCAAAATCAATAGGATTTGTGAATTTACTTTCAAGATTATTACAATCTTCGTTTATTGTATCTTACGATAAGTAACTTATATGTACCGTTTAATTCACAAATGATCAATCGACCTGGGGTTTTAAGACAAAGGTCATGACTTCAAAAAGTTATTAATATAATATGAAAACTTAAATACTAAATATATATAAAGGGAAAAGGGAAATTTAAAAATCGATCCACATCAACTAGGTACTTAACTGTTCTCAAATTCGTGTTTTGGTTTATCTGTCGTAATTCGATATTCTACAATGAATATTGCACAATTTATGACCAGAGAATTAGCAAGAATTATGCCTAACAGCCGTTCAATTCAATATCAATACACAATGACTTACCCCTTTTATGCCTTTACGCATTGTCTGATGAATGACGATTCGGGACTCTGCAGGTGGAATGTTGTGCACAGCATATTCCTGAGACTTGGATCTGCCAACTGGATCTCTAAACTTTTCGCGAATAAAGAAAATAATAAAAGCATATGGACGTCGAATGAACGATCTAATTAATTTATCTCCTGCATCAAAACTTTACTATCGAGTGCTATTATATTATATATACATTACAGATTCACGAATATATGTATTATTATTATTATTATGGATGTGGTCGCAAAGGGGATAGGATGGGGAGGGTAAAAATTCGGAGTCTGGACGTTGGTTGACACACAAATACAATTAAACATAATATCGCCGAACGATGATGGTCCTCTGGCGGTTCTTGGTGGCTCCTTCAAGATGTAGCGCTGGTTCCTGCTTCTTCTAGGCCGACCTCGGGCAGTGGGCGAGCTCGACGATGTCGTTAACTGTTCGAGGGGACACCTCAGAATTCGAGCGGTCAGCGGGGCGAATAATGTACTGTAGGTATCGGTGCGATTTGATGCCACGTGTAGTGGGGTCAGATTACGAGCGACTCACGTGGATACGTTGGACGTGACCTGGGACTGTACCGAGAAGGTCGTGCACAATGTCCGGTTGGATGTGGACAGTATCTCGTGCGATCCAGAAACGAATTTTCGGGTGGTAGTGGGGGGGAGGTGGCGCGGTGGTACACTTCACAATTTAAGGAGTCTATTCTTATGTTGTCGGTGACCCATCCCTTTGGGGGAGTTTATGCAGGGGTCGCGAAGGCACTTCACATATGTGAGTTCTAGTTCGGGATGACGAAGACACTTCACTGTTGGTTATTGTTAGTGGGTTATATTTTTTTTCTTTGTTCTGGCGTGCGTGCATGAGGAATATATCCCCGGCGTATAAAACGATCTTTACACCATTAAAACGTTGTACGAAGAGGGCAAGTGCCCTAATAGGCTGATATTATAACGCAACTTTATAGATTAACACCACTAGCAAATTCAATTAAAGTTCTTTGCTTTGTCTTCAAACTTTCTATCCCGGTACCACAAGCGCACTACGCAGACGGCACGTCCGCACCCAACGAAATTTCACCATCGACTCTCTCTCAAACATCCAACAAACCACTTTTTGCGCAAAACCGACGCCGCATTTTTTCTTATTCTATCTTCCCACTTACGCAGTGGAAAAGTACTGGGTTATTACATAGCCCTCACGCCACGTCGACAAAACAAGAAACTAGCACAAAAAAACTGTACCGTACAATGCATGGTGTGATTCCCACAACCAGCACATAAGCTACCTATACCGTTGACAAGTCGCATTTTGCTTTACTTTTAATTTCTTGTACTTCAACGAGAATATATAGATATGTATAGCGACCAGTATGTAATGTGGCTGGATTATTTTATTTTTCTTCTCCTACATCCATGCCTACCACTCTCTCTTCTCAGAACAGCAAATATGCCATAATTAAGCTCCTGAGGTAGAATAACTTTACCTCCATGATAATAGTCGATTTACCTAATCTAGACTGGAACCTTTCTTATTCGAGACACGCCTCACAGGGGATATTTTTATTTTCCATAATAATGCTACTCGTATAACAGCTTCTATTCGAACCATATAAACGACATCGGAGGTCAAAACCAGTTCGATATTTAAATATTCGGAGTCCGAAATTCTTCGGAAGTACTCTATTGGTGGTTGGTAAAGTAAAGATATGCCAATTCTTTCAGCCGTGTCACTTATGCCAAATCGTTTCCTACAAGTGTCACTTGACAGAAGAGCTCTATCGACAGATCGAAGGCAAGTAGCGAAAAATCGGAACCCATTACCCTGCAACCAATGAGCGTCCCAAACTAGATACCCACATATTCTCGATAAAAAAAAGACGATAATAGATAAATTCTTTATATAGATTCAACGACCGGAGGTTAGTAAAGTTCCAATTAGCGCGACCTAGTCTTAAAAGACTAATAACACCCTTAAGTTCTATATTTTGAATAGGTTGAGTCATCTTGAATGTTATGTCTCTGTAAAGGGACTCCCTTACCTTACACCTTAACCTCTGTTGCTATTCGGGGAGATAAAGGTGACTTGGTGGAGAGCATAGACCAACTCGTCTCCAAAATTTGTTCAGAGGAAAGTATGCCTGATGAATGGAACCTCAGCAACGTTTGCCCAAATCACAAGAAAGGAGACCCTCTAAGCTGCGCCAACTAAAGAAGCGTCAGTCTCCTTAACATCGCATATAAGATACTATCTGCTGTACTGTGCGAATGGTTGAAACCACTCGGCAACGAACTGGATTGGTCCGCACCAATGTGGTTTTAGACCCAGTAAGTCCACAACCGACCAAATATACACATTTCCACAATTTATTTTATCGATTTTAAGGGCGCATCTGACAGCATTTATAGAGACGAGCTATACAGAGCCATGTTATCCTAGTTTTCTCATCCCTGCCAAACTTGTCAGATTGTACAGACTGACGATGGAGAACGCTCGCTAACTCACCGATATATTTTGATATCAAAAAAAGGATTTGGAAAAAGTGATGCCCTGTCATGTGACTTTCGAGGTAGTTAAGGAGTTAGCCTACCTCGGAGTTAAACATAAACCCTACGAATGACACCCTCGTGGATATCCGGCGAAGAATTACCCTAGATAACCGTTGGCGTTGCTACTTCGGTTTGGCAAATCAATTGGGCTCAAAACTCCTCATTCGAAGGACGAAATATGTGCTCTACATAACTGAAACAACCTTGGCTCGGCCACATCGAACGAATGGGCAATAATGCTCCAGCTAAGAGGATCTTCGAATTCCAGCCCCCAGGTTCGAGAAGACAAGAAATTCCGACCAAAGACCGATTCAAAGACAAAGCCATCGCGGATACCAGAGCGCTTGGTATGTGGAAACAGCATGCGGAGGATGCAAGTTTGCACTGTCTTCTCACGACTCGGTAGCCCATTAAGTAAGTTATGTACCTAATTACAGCAAGTGTAAAAGCGAGGCAGGCAACGCTCCAACTATTGCTTCAATTGGGAACCATAACTCAACCGATTGATGTCCATATTCCCAACTCTTGAATAGCTGTAACTTATTTAGGTCAATGTCGATTTACAACGTGTACCAGATACATTTACTGCCCACCATCAATCTGATCCTTTGCCATCAGATACAGCTTAAGTAATGAGACAACCGAGTTCGCTTTCAGTTTGTTGCAGGCCAAAAACGTCAACCCCAGCTGAACTTATCTGATGACAGTGTTTTCCCCACATCCACCCACAATAAGGATTTCATTACTCAATATCCCAAGGCAGCATAGAGACACACGACGAGTACTTTCCATGACCCAGTGGAAACAAACAAACTCTGTCCAGTGCCTGCATACAGATGACTTCCTGCTGCTTGCTTTTAACATTTAAATCAAATCTGTAACGTCAGGCAACACTTTACTGTAAAACTATGGATGACAAAGTCAGCCACAATTTCCCTTTTCAGCACAAGGATTGCATTGCAATCTTCTTCTATTACATGCATACTCAGTAGTTCGTGTGTGGCAGTGGCACATCAGCGACATCATCACTGACATCAAGGAGTGACAGTTAACGCCACCGCAGTATAGGGGAGAACAAAAAAAATATATGTATATACAACTCGAATAAATGTCGTCCTGAAAAACCGCCCCCCAACCCACTCTCTGAATGTGGATGTCCTTCCATTTTTATTCGCTTCCGAAACATAGAAGAATGCTTCCTTCTTCGTTTCCTTTTTGGTGGATTTCTCTTCATTTCTGTTGTTTACCAGAGAATCCTGTTTGGCTGTTGTTTATTTTTGTACTTCTATACATTTATTTTTAGCGCTTATCCTGGCAAGGATCTGGATCTGCACATTATACACAAGAGAAGATGGATTGTATAAATGTACACATACAGTTGGCCATTGTTTGCAAGTAGAAATTCGGGAAAGATGTGTGCTGGGTTGCTGGCTGGGGATGCTGCATCACACCGACAACACCAAGTCGAACGAAGAAGGAAGAAACTAGAAACATCAAAACATCCGTTTGGAAAAACGGAAAATTCTTTTTCACTGAATTGTGTATGAGAAATGAGAGTGGCGGCGGCATTCGCCTGTGCATTTTTGTGCAACCATCCAGCGGGACGAATGAAGATGATGTTTGGTATTCATTTTCATTTGGGAAGTGGCAACAATGTTTCCCTTGAATAATGCACAAGGGTTGATCGTTGGGATGCATTGGGAACGCGACCAAGTACAACAGATACTCTAGTTATGTTTATAGAATGACTATGACTTGACTTTATGTGCAAAGGGAAGTGTAAATGCATGAAATTGGGGTTGATTAAAATTGCACCGCATATTTTTGCGGTAATTGTTATGATTGCGTTTGAAGGATATTATAAGCGCACAATTTCCGATATAAGGTTAACTTGAATTGGGTATATGACGGGGCATTTATGAAATTTATTAGGGTAGGGGGTTGAGAAGTATTTTTTTGACGATTTAAATAGCATGACACGGCACTCACTTGATGTTTGATTTATGTATACCTAGATTGGTGTCCTTTTTAGGGGATAAGGAGAAGGAAGCCTATAGCTCTTGCTGAATCTGTGGAGAGCTCATCTCAGTTTAGTTATAGACGATAGGACTTTTTGGTAATCGAAGTCAATTTTAATGTTATTTTTGCAAAGAAGCCTTTGTCTGTCCCAAAAATATCAAGTCCAAGCTATAGTTCCAGGTTAAGGTTCTAGGCCCACAGCAGAATAAAGATCTCTGGTCGCAAGGACATAAAAGAGAATGATAATAACTCCTCTCTCTAACTTTAGAGAACGAATCGAACGTAAGATCCAAATGTCAGCTAAAAATATGCGGAAATCTACTGTGATTATATCAAGGAAGCTCCGGGCTCTAGGTACGGAAAAATCTACAACCAACAAACTCCTAAAAGAAAAGCTGCGAATTCGCTGTCAATGTTGCTAGATACACTTGCTGGCCATAAACCCCTAAGGAACCATATACATAACAAGGAAACTCTAACTTAACGAGTGTCAATGCGATGAGGAGGCTCTTGATAGAATAATAGAACAATTGGAAGGTACTATTTTCATGATCCGCAAGAACTACCTGGTAGTTGGAGACCCTATTCACCAAATACATAGCAGTAAGAAAGTAGGTACATAACTTCTCGGTATAAGAATTGAGACCAAACTCCCATCACAATGCATCCACAAAAACCTAAGTGTGATGATGGAACTCCGCCTCATCAACCAAGCATGGATACGCTACGGTTTTCTAGATCAGACCAAAACTGATGGTGTGTATAGTGATGGTAAAACGTCAGAACACAAGACCATAACATGTGTAGTTAAAAAAAACGTCGTCCGATTGAGACTGTATGGGACAGAAAAGGGGTACAGCCTTCCTTGTCTTCTCGAACCTGGGGGCTGGGATTCGAGGATCCTCTTAGCTGGAGCATTATTGTCCATTCGCTCGATGTGACCTAACCAATGTAGTCGACGTGTATTGGCTTTTTGGACTACCTCCACATCTTGGTATAGCTCATACAGTTCGCGGTTGTATCTTCTCCCCCATTTGCCATCCTCGCACACAGGACCAAAAATCCGACAAAGTATTTTTCTTCCGAAGGAGACCAGTATAAAATTTCCCATTCTTGCTTATCGTCCAGCACTCGGCGCTATAAAGCACATCTGGCGGGATAAGAGTTTTGTAGAGCACACATTTCGTCCTTCGCATTAGGAGTTTTGAGCCCAACTGATTTGCCGAAGTAGCAATGGTTTCCTAGGATAATTCTTCGCTGGGTCATTCGTGCAGTTCATGTCATTGTTGCTGTCAGTAGTGACGTTTTGTCGGTCGGTGGTCAAAAAGATGCTTGTTTGTTTGTTTGTTGAAAGCATGCACTGAGTCTTGTTATTCGGTGGAGGTCTATAAGTCTAAATAAAAATAAATAAATTGGTGCAACAGTCGTATAGACACCCTAGGCATAGCTTCTCACAAGGATTCGTTTGTAGGAGTTTTTATTTTTTATTTTTGGGACGATTGGAATGGACCTACAACTTTATACCGAGTCCGAACGGCTGAATTGAGAAGCTCTTTCAGGAGAGTTATACTCTCGGATGTTTGTCAGACGTTCGCGAGAGTTAGGTCGATAAGTCTGTAGGAGAGAAATGGATACGTCGTTTATACCCTATTTAACTTAACGTGTGCTTAAACGTCGTCAGCCGATAGACGAGATGTTTGAGTTGAGATATAGAAGTCCAAAGAGTCGTGCATCAGTACAGTAGTTTGGGTATAAAATTCTTTGGATGGCTTTCTCTAGTCCGAACTTTTCAAAGATGTATCTTCTCTGCGCGGGATAAACCGTACAAACTTCCAGTTCACTTATGATGCTTTTGTAGTTCGGTCAATGTTGACCGCTCAATTCAGGCGATTCTGTGAAGATATATCTGACATATCTTCCAGCTGCCGACTCCATAAAGTTCTTGCCTCTGACAAAACCGTCACATTGGGAACACTCACCGATGAAAATGGCCGCCAGATACAAAATAAGAAAGAAACACTTGAACTCTTACTTAAAACACACTTTTCTGGATTAATTATTATTTTCTCTCACAACAAACCTATCTCCACGGCGCGAACGGATCTGCCTGCCGACGAGAGAAGATTGGAAAACTGTCAGACAAATATGTAAAACCAACGCCATGAACCATAAATTCCCTAAAGTTATAGAAAGCAGCAGGATATGACGGCATATTTCCGTCCGGCACTACTACATCCAGAGAGGTGAAATGTTATAGCACCCATCCTGGCCAAAATGATTACCTGCAGCCAGGCCGATGGTCAATGGTTATATACCGGAAGCCTGGTGAAAGGTAGCAGTTAAATATGTAGCAAAGACAGGAAGAAATTCTGATTCAAAGTTCGAAATCCTATCGCCCCATCAGTCTCATGTCTTTTATCCTCGAAAGTTTGGAAAATCTAGTGAAAGACGCACATTAGCAACAAAACACTGCAGAATTTTTCGCTTAGCAAAGCTCAACATCAACATGTTTATCAGCCAGGTAAATCAACCAAGTCGTGGAGGCGCCGTGGCTCAGTGCGGTTAGTGACGTGCACTACTGTGCGAGGGGTCCCAAATTCGATCCACGGAAAAAGCAAAAAATTAATATTCACTTGAGAGCCTTCCATCATTACAACGACTTGGGTGATCTGACAAGGCATCAGAAGACTCTGAAGCCTCTTACGCTGTATAAAGAGCTCAAAATGTTTCAATGTTTCATGGTATCAATCACAATGGACCTAAGCTAGTCTAAGTGTGCTGGCGTTGCCCAGTTGGCAGCCACCTTCAACCAACCCACCGATCGAAAGGAAATCTGCCTTGTTTCCTGAATATTGAAAGGAGTTTTCAACTACACATCCTCTGGGCACTCAATGACTTAAATAATATGTCCCCAATCATAGGGAGATGGAGAATGGCAATGCTCAATGAAATAGTAATCCAGAGCCAGACCAGGATTGATTATGTTTAACACTCGGCTTTAACAACTTAGAGGGTCGCCTCAACGGTGCGTCCTCTCGCCTTTCTTATGGTCCCTAGTCATTGACGATCTACTCCAATCCTAATCAAGGAATCGTTGCTATGCCGACGACGTAGCAACCGTTGTCAGTGGTAAATTCAAAAGCACGGTTTCAAAAATACTGCAAAATTCACTATCGGTCCCTTTTACCAAACGGAGGAAACTACATCTCCTTATTCGGCCCACCATGTATGGTGAAACCATCCAATTCTCACGGGAGTTATCCTTGACCACTATAGGGCCACCAGATCCCTTTGGATCTGCCGTCGAGTCTCTGCTAACAATTGGGGTCTTAAGCGGCCCATAGACACCACACTTGTGTCTGCACCGGTGTCGGTTGTACGGAAATGTGTGCTGTGTGTGGGCTGGTGCGCACACCGATTTTGGTGTCAGACACGGAGCGAGTAAAATTAAAAGTTTTTGATTTTTAGTGTCGGTGTCTCGATCGGTGTGATGTGTATGGCGGAATGCCACACCGGTGTTAGTACACAGATTCAGACACAAGTGTGGTGTCTATGGGCCGCTTTAGACTCCGGATGATACATTGGCCATACCTACTCGGTTGTGGTTAGACCAGCGATTACTTATGCTGCCGTGGTCTGGTGTACATAGACTAACGAAGTCACTACAGTCAAGAAGCTAGAACGGGTTCATTTCATTAAAGACCATTCAGCATATTTCTAGACGACATGTTACCGAAATATGGCTTCCATAAAAACTCCTCTTTTATACAAGGGGGGACTGGGAAAAACACATACCCAATGCATGGCAACTTGACCTAGTCCGGTACACAGCCGGTTCCAAGATGGAATCAGGGACTTGATCTGGCATCTATGGAGGATCGCTCCAAGCGAACTCTCAAAAACTCGTCCATATTCCAGGCTGAAGTCCTTACCATTAACTGTTATGGTAAAACTATATTTATCTTCTCAGATAGCCAAGCAGCTCTCAAAGCTCTGAGCTCATTGGGCTTAAAAAAGAACCTGGTCCTGGGAAATTCACGGCCATATACGAATTTGCAAAGAAAAACCTATTTATTCTTCACTCGATTCCAGCTGACGCACTGGCTAAAGTCGGTGCGGCTATTCCACTTATCGTTATCGGACCTCAACCATTCTGTAGTGTCAGTAAAAAACATTTTAGGAACTACATCACGACCTTGTCTCAAACCGAATCCAAGAAGTCTGGCGTAAAATACCCACACCAGAACTACACCAGACAATTCTTCCCTAAATTCTCCCCCAGAAAATCAACCTCTCTTATTAATCTGGCCAAAAATAGCTTGAGCATCCTGACGGGTATAATTATAGTGGTCATGGTGTCATGAAAAAAACATCTTCAACAAATTGTTGACTCTATCTTGAGAGTGACGAATCCACTCTTCACATTCTTATGAAAATTCCGCCCACTTTAGTTTCAGAAAGAATATATTTGACGAGTAAATCTTGCTGACATACCCTGAGAAAACATTGTTGCCTTCCTGACTGTCTCCGGAGTAAAAAGATGCCTCTAGGACCTCATCAAGGAAGGTGCAGTAATCTCCTTTTAAAGAGGCCACAGTGGCAGAGCTTCGAGAAGGCTCTCCCGGCTAATAATACAATCTAATTCCCATCCTACTTCATCACTTGAAAACTAAGGGCAGGTCAGTCAAATCATTCATCAACCACTAGAGGTATTTCTACAGTCGCCCGAGGTTGTGTATAGTTTTGTATATTCATTTATGGCATTTGTGTTCCTGACAACCCCCTTTTCCATCACATTATTCATCAACTACATTAGCCATTGCCTCTGAAGTCTCGGGGTCTCGTTATCTTTACATCTTAAAAATCTGTAAATCTCTCAGAATCCTTAAATTATGAACCAACATTCAAAAACATACGCTACGCCCCCAAAAATTTAACAAAAGGATTCCCAAACACAATAATGTAAATCATATACGAGTCGATGGTGTGCACACCCTTTCAACCCGATAGGCATCGTCTATGTCGTACAATCGCCTGCCTGGTCCTCTGTCGCAACAGGTGAATTGATTTCGATGTTTTCCTTGGAAAAGATGATTTACATCATAAGAGACTATACACAACCCCTTCTTGGGCTTCCTTGTTTACCTTACACTGAGCTGTGGAGATGCTACCGGTCGGTGGTGGTGGTGGTGATGGTGCGACTCCACTTGAACCATGTTTCCATCATTAGGAATGCTAAATAGGTTCCATCCATGAACTGACTGGTGTTTATTTATTCGTCCAATTTTCTGAGAAGTTTCTCCCTCCACATATCCACCAATCCACGTGTGCGCAAGGAAATGGGTCGCCGGGCGGCCGACTCCGCTTCGATGGAAAACCATCTTTTTTTTTTTGAATATTCTTTCCCCGAGCGATGAAAAACGTTCCCGGGCGGCGGCAGCGGCGGCGCCAGGAATATGAGCGCTGCGAGGTGAATATTATTCGATGGTATCTCCGGGATACACATTATCATTATGACTATGATGGGTTGTGTGTATATATACAAGTGTTCCCCTTTGTCCTGCTTCTGCTGCTGCTGCTGGGTGCATACGAAATTTTATATATTCTCGCGGGCAACCTGTTGCGCCGATGATCGGCAGAACGATGGATTTATGACACCGGTCCCATCTAATTGGAGGGAGATGGGATTCCCAATGAATTGATATCGAAGTTATGACAGCTCTTATGATGTGACACATCTTGCTGGTTGAATATTAATATTCGAACTTTGGTTGGCTAAGTGTTTCGAAGATTACAAGAGAAATTTCATTGTAATTGGATTTTGAATGGTGTCCCGCGACGGGATTCCTAGAAAAAGGGTATACACCGTCAGCTAGCGCCATATACCTTTTGGGGGATGAGCCGAGTCTATAGGCCGCCGGTGGTCGTCGTTTGAGATTGAAATTTTAATTCGCTTTTGTCTTATTTTCGGTGTTATGATTGTTAATTCGTTTTCAGTCTTTTAATGAGTTTCTAATGGACTTCGTTTAGGAATTTTGTTGGTAAAATCATTTGATGGGCGAATAAACGCTCTGTAATTAATTTTTTGTGTCGATGGACACAGTAAGTTGCTTAGCATTCCATAGATTGACACACGACGAATCGTTTCCTTTTGATAAGATCTGTTAGGGAATTAGTAAAACATGCCCTCTAACTAGCTGTAGAGATTGTCGTTAATGATAGTAATTTGTTAGGCCGAATGATAGGTGGTCACTGGTCAGTCGTTCAGTAACCGTTTCCCGTTGGGTAATTATGATGATGATCTTGGGAGGATGGATGTAGTCAAAGGCTGTTTGTTGGATGCATTCTTTAGAGATTTTTGAGTTTTTTTTCCTAAGCTTTATCCGGAGTGTGAAGATTTTGTCGATTGTTGACTTGTCTGTTGTAAAAGACCAGGCCAAATGAGGCCAAATGAGATTATTGGCGAAAAGATTTACGTGGTCATACTGTAGAGTCGACCTGCCGACAGGATCTTATAGGGGACATTCAGATGTCTCATTCCTATGGTAGTTGGTGGTTGGGTGTGTATGAATCGGGTAGGGGATGATTGGCTTCAACTTGGCGGTGCCCAGCTGTTGCAACTTTTTCATACACATCAATTGAGCTTATTTTACCTCCGCGTCGTAACCGTCGGGTACTGATCTGCCCATCCGGGCGTGACTTGCTGAACTTATAAGCGCGAGTGTTGAACACGAAGAAAATAGCAAGAGCAACACTATAATGATCTGTCGGAAAGACTCAGAAGTCTTACATGAGCTCCTCAGAAAGAGGACGTACGGCGGATGAAATCATTAGACTGAATCAACGGTGTCGTCAACAGTCAATACGAGAGTTACCTTACTTGAGCTACTTCAGCATATTTGGAGCTGAGGTCAGTGAGGATTTTTCAGGACTAGTCAGGGTCCTGAAACAGAGATGGTGGCGAATGAACCCTTTATAGGCTAACGGCAGCTCTCACATCCCCGAAGTGGGTTACTGACACCGCGGAGGAATCCGGCCCTTTTCGTTCAAAGGGTCCAACAAAGGGCCTGGCCCTCCACGTTGGAGGTTGTACGCCGGAGTAACTGCCCGACTATGGAAAACGCACGTAGTTAAAAAGCACCAAAAAGCTTCGGATATGGATGATTTTGCTGTTGGCGAACCTGGCAAACGAAAAAAGGACAACGAATTTTGGATCTGCACGTGAAATGTTAGGTCCCTTAACAGACCTCGTGCAGCAGTACAACTAGCGGAGGCCCTGATAAAGCAGACGTAACCGCCATCCAAGAAGTGCGATGGGATGGACCGGGCAAAAAGAGGATGAAGAACTGCGACATATAATATGGCGACTGATGCTATCGGGAACTAAAACAGCGCTTATTTGGATGTGGATTCGTCGTTGGAGGCAGACTTAGGCAAGAAGTCTTAAGTTTCAGCTTTGTGAAAGAGCGCCTCACGACAATCCACATCAAGGCTAAATTTGCACACATTTGCCAAATATGCAAATCCCCCACGGAGGAGAAAGACGACGACACCAAAGAGAGGTTCTACGAGCTCTTGGACAAGACATACGAGCAGTGCCCTAACTATGGCATTAAAATCGTCCTAGGTGATGGCATCTTTGGTAGTACTATCAGATGGTACAATCTACACGATACCACCTCCGACAACGGATTTAGGCTGATCGACTTCGCGGCGGGGCAAAATGGTGTCATAGCAAGTACGCGGTTCCCGCATCTCGATATGCATAAAGGCATATGGAGATCTCCCAATCAATCAACCGCCGTCAACTAGATTGACTCTTCCAGTATTATGGATTTCGAAACGTTCCGAGGGGCCAACATTGACTCGGACCACTACCTTGCTGTAGCCAAGGTACGCCTTCGGATATCCCGAACACCGCCAAGACAAGAACATACTGTGAGGAAATTTGACGTCGGACGGCTAAAATCGCAAGAGATCACCAGATCCTTCTCCCTTCGAGTCTCTCTCAATCTCTCAAGTGGTTCTATGCAGCCAGCATCAAGTGTTAAAGACCAGTGGCAACATTGCCAAAAAGCCATCAGAGACTCCGCCGCTGATGTGATTGGTTTCACTCGACCCCCACAACGAAACCCCTGGTTCGACGACGAGTGCCGGCAAGCACATGCAGCGAAACAAGATGCATAAAAAGCGGCGCTGTAAAGAACGACCCGAGCTGCCCGTGAGCTCTATGCGCAAAAAAAGAAGAGACGAACACCGGCTTCTCAGGAGAAAAAAGAAAGAAAGGAAATAGAGAGATGTTACAGCAGGAATGAGGTTCGGAAGTTTTACTATAGGGTAAAAAGAACCTGCCAAGGCTACAGAGCCCGAACCGAAGCCTGCAAGGACGAACAGGGGAACATCATAGTAGAATCGCAGTCAATGCGGAGGATATGAAAGAACTACTTCTGCAGACTGTTCAACGGCGATGACGAACTAAATTCCGCTGTCAGGTAGAATGAACCACGCAACCTGAACGATGAAGACCAACAATTCCGTTCACCCGACCTGGATGAAGTGAAAATATAGCCATATCTAAGCTTAACTCCAACAAAGCCACTGGAGCAGATGACCTAACCGCCGAGCTATTCAAAGCGACAGGCGATGACTTGGTTAGGAGCATGCACCAACTCATCTGAAAAATATGGTCGGCAGAAAGTATGCCCGATGAATGAAACTTCAGCATTGTCTGCCCGATCCTCAAGAAAGGAGACCCTCTGAACTGCGCCAACTACAGTGGTATTAGTCTTCTTAACATCGTCTATACAAGATCTTATCTGCCGTGCTGTGTGAACGCCTGAAGCCTTTCGTCAACTACCTGATTGGTCTCTATCAAAAGCGGATGAGGGACTCCTGGTTGCTTCAAGAGGAAAATTATTCGAGTAATTTTCGGTCCCCTCTGCTTAGACGGTGAATGGAGGAGGAGATATAACGACGAACTGTACGGGCTGTACAGCGCCATAAACCTAGCCAGAAGAGTGAAGGTCCAACGACTGCGGTGGCTGGGTCATGTAGAGCGAATGGACGCGAATGCTCCGGCCCGGAAGATCTTCGAATTCACACCCGAGGAATGGCGGAGTAGACAGAAAAGACTGCAGGTGAGGTGGATCGTGCTGGCTGGAGACACTTGTTAGTTCAGGCCCAGGTCCACCCCGGGCTGTAGCGCCACCTTAAGTAAGTAAGTTGACGGAGTTTGGAGTATCTTCTCTCATCTGGATCAGATCGGAAAATGCAAAGTTGCCAAATGGGACATATGTCCTATCGTATGGCTAGATTTAATATACAGATAAGTTGGTGCACAGTCCTTACATCAATTTGGATATGTGTACATGTACATATCGGGGATGAAATTTTTTTTCTATTACCGTCCAGGTTAAACTGCCTGACTGATTGTTGGCTATCGAAATCATGTCTAAATCCTTCGTACCAACTATAAAACTCCACCGCATGCCATTTGGTTTGTCGAAAAGGAGTTACGGCAGTCATCCATCTCCGTTTACCCTTATAGCTTGACGATTTCCAAATTACCGTCCCAGTAATGTATATGAGCTCTTTTCAACACCCAATTTTGCCACAAGTCCTTTCTCCAAACGTCCAACAATTACCGCACAAATCCATCGAACAAAATCTCCATCACCTATATACTAAGCTTATGGCTGCTCCTCTCAGTTCCATGTTACAAATCTCCTTTGTGTTTGGCAAAACATCAAACACCCTTTAATTTACAACCATTCGAAGGATTAAAGTTTCGTGCAGCTAGGATTCGTGTGCCAATTGGCAAAATGTTGATCCGGCTTTTCATTGCAATCGTTCTGGACTTGTGTTTATTATTCCCATACAAAACTCGATTACACACAATGCAATGCTGAGCGTGAGCGTGTGTGTACGATAGAGCCGATCCAATTGTTATACTGATTTACCTAAATTGCCATAAACACTTAGTCCACCCTCCTCCCACTATCCCCTAGATAAACACACGAAATTCCTTGCAACAACCAAAGGTATCGCCTGCGCCCAGTTTAGGACTTATTGATTGCATTTGATCACGTTAGCCGAAAAACCACACACACAGGACTCTTGTTAACGATATATCCAGACTGGAATGACCTACTTTCATGCAACTATATGCCAACCCCACTACCACTATACCCAATACCCATCCAATCCAAACAAAAAGTAAACAGAACTAAAAGTGGGGGGCCATACAATGTAAACAAACCCTACACAAAAAAAAATACATCCCCGGATGCTTTTAAGGGTCACCACTCATCATGGGGATTTTTTTTTTTCTGAGAAATTATTCCCTCCATCTCCGACTGGATGGTGTGGCGAACTTAACGCTAATAGAAGAAAATATCCCCGAAATGGCAATTTGGGGGATAATTTCTGAAGAGTGTTTGATTGGGGGTGAAATTGCTGCGTTCGGCTGTTTACTATATACTCGAAGAAGGGCGGGGAAGGGTGATGATGGGAAAAAAATAACACAAAGTCCTTGGAATATTCAATAAAGGATTTTTTTCTGCGTTTTTTTTTTTTGTTTGGTTTTGTGTGGGTGTTGGTGTAAATATGAAAATTTCGCGGAGCGCTATGGAAATTGCGGAACTTGAGTACTTCTTAAGAGCGATAAACGTTCCATTTGTGTCGATTTAGCATATTTTCAGATGACGCTTAATGGGGCCCGGGGAGCACTGCCAATAGAACCGGAGAATCAGCAAGAATGTCAGCATAATTGCCATAATTTGGTAGAGGATTATTGTTATTGTTAGATGGGATGATTGGGGGAGGGAAGAATCATAAACGGGACCGGGACGCGATGGAATTTTACATTATATTGTCGTCCTGAATTCGGTGTTAGGGTGGCGCTGGGTGTAGACATATTGAAAAGGGACTATAAACTGAGGTTTTACTATAGGACATTCAATTTGGTCAGTTGTTGATATTGTGTAAACGTAGATTTAGGTAGATTTAGTAGATTTTAGGTATACTCGTATGTACTCTACAGCCATTTTTTTGTGGTGTTGCTTGGGAACTAAAGGCAAGCAAATTGGGACAGCTATTGAGCCAATTGAACAATAAAGGCTGGTGGTAACATACCGACCTGGACGAAGTGAAGAGAGCCATATCTAAGCTTAAGTTTAACAAAGTCGCTGGAGCAGATGGCCTAACCGCCGAGCTATTAAAAGCGGCAGGCGATGACTTGGTTAGGAGCATGCACCAACTCATCTGTAAAATATGGTCGGAGGAAAGTATGCCCGATGAATGGAACCTCAGCATTGTTTGCCCGATCCTCAAGAAAGGAGACCCTCAGAACTACAGAGGTATTAGTCTTCTTAGCATCGCCTACAAGATCTTATCTGCCATGTTGTGTGAACGCCTGAAGCCTTTCGTCAACAACCTGATTGGCCCCTATCAGTGGGGCTTCAGGCCAGGAAAGTCTACCATCGACCAAATATTCACACTGCGGCAGATCTTGGAGAAAACCCAGGAAGTTCAAATCGATACCCACCACCTTTTCATCGATTTTAAGGCCGCCTATGACAGCATTTATAGAGACGAGCTATACAGAGCAATGTATATGGCACCCCTGCCAAACTCGTCCGTTTGTGTAGGATGACAATGGATAATGCACGCTGCTCCATCAAGGACGGTAAAGAACTTACCGAGACCTTCGATGTCAAAAAAGGATTTAGACAAGGCGATGCGCTGTCATGCGACTTCTTCAACATCGTTCTAGAAAAAATAGTGCAAAACTCAAACGCTAACACTAGAGGCACTATCTTTCAAAAGTCCGTCCATCTACTCACCTACGCCGACGACATCGAAATAATCGGGAGAACGCAGCGTGATGTCACTGGCGCGTTCGTGAGCATTGAGACGGAGGCGGCAAAGATGGGTTTGGCGGTCAATGAGGGCAAGACAAAGTATATGCTGTCATCGAGAAAGGACACCCAACACCGACGTCTTGGACAGAATGTCACTATAGACAGATATAACTTTGAGGTGGTAAAGGACTTTGTCTACCTAGGCTCCGCTATGAACTCAGACAATGACACCAGCGCTGAGATTAAGCGAAGAATAACTCTTGCCAATCGCTGTTTCTTTGGGCTAAGAAAGCAATTGAGTAGCAAAGCCCTCTCTCAAACAACTAAAGTGACCCTTTATAAGACCTCAATCATCCCAGTCCTACTTTATGGTGCAGAGGCATGGACTCTATCAAAATCGGATGAGGTTACTCTTGGTTGCTTTGAGAGGAAAATTCTTCGAGTAATTTTCGGTCACGTCTGCATAGATGGTGAATGCATAGATGGTGAATGAAGGAGGAGATACAACGACGAACTGTACGGGCTGTACAGCGACAATGACCTAGCCAGAAGAGTGAAGGTCGAACGACTGCGGTGGCTGGGTCGCATGTAGAGCGAATGGACGTGAATGCTCCGGCCCGGAAGATCTTCGAATCCACACCCGAGGGACGGCGCAGTAGAGGAAGACCGCGACTCAGGTGGCACACGCAAGTGGAAGGGGACCTTAACAAACTTAACGTGCGAAACTGGAGACAGCTGGCCAAAGATCGTGCTGACTGGAGACGCTTGTTGGTTAATGCCCAGGTCCACCCCGGACTGTAGCGCCACCTTAAGTAAGTAAGTAAGTAACATACCAACTGATATAATCTCATCGTTTGAAGACATTAACTTCTTTATGACGAAGATTATGCTTTTCCCATGAATGAATCCTTTTCAAATTCGTGCCCAATAAGTAGACACACTAAATGTTGGAAACCTCCGTAATGGACAGTAGGTATGTGATAAGAGAAATGATACAAAAATCTTTAGGAACCCAAGAGGAAGGACACTTAAGGATTTGACTATTAGAAGAGCCTTAACGAGGGGATTTTTTGTTCCAGAATTGAAGGAAGATACTATCAAAATCTCCCTTTATACCTGTCCTTATAAAGAAATCCGTCAGGAACGAAAACACAGTCTAGCCAATAATCACTTCAGTTGCTTCTCGACACCGACTTTCCATGTAGCAGTAGTAGGCTAGTGGGTTGGCAAGACGACAGGAGAAACCTGAAACGTGCCACAGGAGTCAAGCTTGCTTCATCTTTCATTTGTCACCTTTCGTAATTTGTTCCCAATCGTCTGTCTAAGAGTCATGAGGTCTGGTTGAACTGGATAGTACGAGAGGTTCGGGGTAGAACCCCGCGCCAACGCTGATTTTCATATCTGTAATTAACCCGTGTAGATGGTTATGGTTGATTCGATGGATGTCGGTTGATCTTCATAACATTCGTACCTGCCGGGAAAATACGTGGTAAATGGTCTTGTGAAATCTAGCCGGGGAGTAGTGTAGTCCGTGCATACATTATTACCCGTGAATTTGTTCAGAATTTGTGCATGTCCCGTCAGGCTGTGTTTCCAGCTTTTAGTCTGGACTAACGGAAGAGCGCTGTTTGCAGCAGATTCCTGATTTACGAAAAGGTCTAGGGGTTTAAGATTAAGTATAGTCTCTAGTCGTTGTGGGGCTGGTTCTCATTGCCCTCGTGGTGCCAATACAGGTTATTCTTTGCATTTTTGTAATGGTTCTAAAATGTCACGCCCACTAGAATAAATATTAGTATCAGTCTTACAACCGCTGTGTAAAGCTACATGACTATTTTGGTATTAGGACCCCATGTTCGTCCGAATATTCTAGTACAGGCGGAAAACGCTTTCATTGCATTTTTCGTTCTTTCTTTAATGTTGAGATTCCAGTTTAATTTTCGATCTAGGGTAACTGCCAGGTATTTGGCACAGTCAGAAATTATAAGCGAAATCCTTTCAATTATTGGCAGGCATCTGTTTCGACAGATGTTCCTTCAATGTCCAAAAAAGCTACCAGAGTATATTCTTTAACTTTTAGTGTTTTCTCCACCGTGCTAACAACACTATGATGTGTTATTTCAACACTTTTGCCTATTGTATATCCGGGCTTAGTTTATTCCGCGATGTGGATATCTATGAGCCTTTCAAAACAACAAATCAGGTTAGGCTTATGGGTATAAAGTCTTTTCAGTAGTGTGGCTGGGCTTGGCAGCTTTGGGTATGAAGACTTCTCGCCAAGATTTTGGAACGTATCCTAGCTTTAAGCTTCGTAGGAATACATTTTTCAGATGTGAGGTTATATGTCTCTCGCTGTATAATTTGAGACCCTTACACTTGAGAATTTTCTACTCAACAGAAAGTAATTAAAAAACGCACCGATTCGTTATAAATTCTTCGATTTTATTGAGGTTAGAAATTGCCGCCAAAAGTTGGCTTTCATAATTGACATTTGTATATGACTAAGCAAAAATGAAAATGGCCGCGTTCCATTGACCGCTAGATGACTAGCGCGCATGTCAAACTCCATATAAAAAAAACTGACATTTCAGCATTTGCGCTACAGCTCTAGCACAAATGTCAGTTTTTTTTTTTTATATGGAGTTTGGAATGCCGCCAGTCATCTATCGGTCAATGGAACGCGGGCAATGACAGAATAATTAATACAATGCTGCCAAAATGTATTTACAAACAGATTTGTTTAGAAAAATGTACTAGATCAATTATTTGAACAAAGCTAATAAATACATTTTCTGAATACATGAATTCAATCCTCAACACTCGCATTTTTGTAGCAGCATTTGACAGATGCCATCAATTCGGTGAGAAGGAGTTGATTGCCCAACTTATCTGTTCCGATGGAGCTTTGTTATCCTAGTAATACTCTACATACATCCGGGTCGTTATTCGCATTGGGGTTACATCCTATGAAATGAGTGTGTTTGAAGAAGCCCGAGCGTCTTATATGACGCGATTTTGTCCACCTGTCATTGGGGTCTTTAAGAGAGCCCAAAGTGATGGGTTCTTTAGCAAGGACTTTCCTGAGCCTATAGCTGATTTTATTGTATCGAATCACTCATACATGGGTTATTATTGTACTTGTGTATGAGTCTTTTACTTTAAATATGACATATGAGCCAGCTGGCGACTCTCATCTCCAAACAAGAGGTCGTCAGGCGGTCTCAGTCACAATCTGACAGTACAGTAGTACAGGCCGTATAGTCGTAAAGTCCAGTAAAGTAGAGACTAATAATCGTATAGTTAATAGTACAGTACAGAATAAAGAATTAACAATAGTCGGGTTTTTATATATTTTCCCGACTTTAAACAAAAGTCGCCGTGTTTTATTTCCGCCTTATACATTGGTCCACGTCGAGCCGGATCTTAGAATCAGTGCAATAAAAATATATATATCCTATTAAAAAGAAATAAAACCTGCAATTCTGTGTTCGTGTACAGTGTTAGTAAAGGTTATAAAAAAGTGGTACAGAAAATAGTGCAAAGTACAGGCTCCCATCAGTAAAAACCATAAATTATACATATATATGTGTATTCCCTTTTGAACAATAAAATGTCCAAAAGACGACGAACACGAGTGCAAAGTGCGACGTTGCCGATATTTTTGTGCGAGTTGGAGCAGGCCGCAAGTTGACACATCAGCAAAAACAACACACAAAATAACGAAAGAAAACAGTACAGGCAGTGAGTGAATCTATTTTTAGCCTCACACACAAAAAAGAAGAGTGAAGAAAAGAAAAAGGCATCGTATAGGTTTACTTGCAAAAACAAAAAAAAGGTACAGTACAGAAGGTATACGAAAAGTTTCCACTGGTCGCCGCGTCGACGGCAGCCAGGTGGCGAAAGAGAATACGAAAAGGAACAAAAAAAAAAAACAAGCAAAAAGTACAGGGTAAGTGATATGACATCATCGTATAGGCAAGGCATTATTAGTTGTGAACTCAACGTGAGCGGTGTTAAAACAAATATCAATATCAAAATTAATTAATTTAGCTAGAAAATATCTTTTGTGCAAACAACTGGTAAGTACAGAATGTACAGAGTGTTTCATTAAATGAATTGTATAGATTGTACAGGAAATAGTTCTAGAAAGTGGTGCAAATTGTTTTAGTATAGAGTCAAAATAAAAACATGTTGTTCAAGTGAAAATACAAGAACACATCTTTTAGTGAAAATGCAAGAACATATTGTTCAGTGCAGTCAGTGAGCGTCGATGACGTTTAATGTCAATTACGTGCACAACTGCTGAGGCAGTGTGACACAGAAAATTATTGGCATGTATAGATAAAGTGTACAGTGAATTCATAGAATTTGTATAGGAATATGTGTACAGTGAGCTCAAAGAATTTGTATAGGCACATAGAAGAAATATAGTGATCACTATGAGGTAGTAGAGGAGTGTACAGTGTATAGTGTAGTGTACAGTGAAAGTTATAGGTTTGTAGAGGAATTAAAAAGCATGCTTGTCAGGTAGTCATTAAATTAAAGTGGCTAGTATAGGATGTTAGAATTCCACGCTCAATAAAGCTAGCACAAGATGCAAAAATGCTGAGTGATAGGAATAGGGTACAGGATATGACATGTCAGTATAGTTATAAGTATAGGTGTACAGGCAAAACAAACGCACAGAGTCAGAGCAAGGAATATATTCACATTGCAGTACAGGTTAAAGAATTGTGTAGACTGCACATGCGGGCTCAATCAAGATGTCCACAGCAAGTCGAAATTCGCAAGTGTACAGAAAATAATTGTAAAGAGTAAAACAATAATTTGCATCCACTAGAACGAATCAGATATTAAAGTACAGATCGTACAGTACACGCTCCAATGAGGGGTGTTCTCTCATACAAGTACAGGTTATAATGGAATTATCTTTTCTTTCTTCCCAAGCTATTTCGACGAATCGAGATGGAAGCTATTCAAGCCAAAGCGACGGCCCATACCATCAGCATGGCGCGCAAGTTTGCGGAGGAGGAAGCAGCCGCAATTTCCTATAAAAATGCGGAACTGCGCCTCAAGACGGTACAGGATGACTAGCAGAGCTTTTGCAAGCTACATGAAGTTCTGCTAGCCGAAGCGAAAGGTGATGCTGTGATCACATGCGTCGACTTCAAAGAGTCAGTAAAGGAGGACTATTTGTGGGCGTGCGCAGCGTTAGAGGACAGAATGGAGGAGCTGCGTCCTAAGGTACAGGACAACGTACAGGGTACAGGAGTACAGGAGGTACAGAGTACAGGAATAAGAGTACAGGTGGACATGCCATTCCAACAGCATGATCTAAAGAACACTTGGGGTGAGTTCGATGGGACTTACACCAAGTGGTTAGGATTCCACGATAAGTTTACTGCGGCCATTCACGACAACGACAAGGTCGCACCAGCCTATAAATTCGCGTACCTCCAGAAGTCGCTCACTGGAAGCGCCGCCAGGACCATGGGGGAGTGGCGGCTGACTGCCAATAACTACAACGAGGCTTGGGAGAGGCTCAATGAGATCTACGATCAGAAATATCTGATCGGGCGCGACCATCTGCGCCAGTTGCTACATCTTCCTAAGCTCAGTGGTCTGCCGTCAGCCAGTGACCTCCGAAGGATGGCAAATACGACGCACGAGGCTATGCGTCAGTTGAAGGCATTAGGACTGCCAGTAGAGAACTGGGACTTCTTCGTTGTACACATTTTGTGTGAGAAGCTGGACCAGGAGATGGCTCGTCAATGGGAGCTCCAGCGCGACTCCGACCAGCCAAAGTTGTCAACGATGCTGCGGTTCATTGACAAACAGGCAGCTGCGTTGACCAACGTGACAGACGCTCGTAAAGGAAGTACAGGCCGTACAGACGTAGAGGAGGCTGCTAGACAAGCTGCAGCCAGAGCAGGTCCAGCACCCAGAGGCAAAGTACAGGACAGGGCGACCACCTCCAAAGGTGCTTCTAGGAGCTCCGGTCGTCCTCCATGTGAGGTAAGTGGAGAGAACCACCAGATCGGGGACTGTCCGGACTTTGCCGCTCTCTCGTTCAAAGGCAGAAAGGACTTCGTAGAGAGGCGAGCAATTTGCCCAAATTGCCTAAAACATGGGCATAAAGATAACAATTGCTTCCAGAGAGGTTGTGCCCGCTGTCCAGGGGCTCCAAAGCACAACATCTATTTGTGCCCATCAAGGGAAGTCAACAAACATGTGCTACCAGCCATACGAGTACAGGCAAAGGAAGAGGGCGAAAACCAGTACAGGGCTCCGGCACCAGCTCCAGCACCGGCTCCAGCTCAGGCTCCTACCAGGGGTAGGGCAAGGCGAGCAACCAACAGGTTGAAACAGGATTGACTAGACAGGCAACAGTATAGGCACGTACAGAGGAGCAGTTATATGGACGTACAGACAGACGATAAAGATGAAGAGGCAGCCGAGATTTTGTTTGCAGCCAAGCTGCAGACGCTGAACAGCAAAATTGGCGAGCTGAAAGTAGAGGAAGCAACGTTAAACCAGCAGTTGCAGAAATTATCAAGGAAAAGAAATGTACAGGAAGGTATAGGAGAAAGAGTCCAAAATGTAGTGCCAAGAAAATTGCGTAAAATAAATAATAAAGCATATGTACAGTCTATTGATTTCTCGAAGCAGGAGGGTTCCTTGATCCCAACTGCTATGGTAAAGGTTGCATTTGATGGCCTGATGCATGGGCCCTTTCGTGCAATGTTAGATACAGGGTCCCATCTAAACCTGATGGTGGACAAGCTGAGAAAGGAGCTAAGGATTCCTACTAAGAATGCAACTGGGAAACTAGTTGGCATTGATGGCGCTCCCTTTGCAATTACACGCAAGGCCATGGTCAAGGTCTTTCCATGGTTTGCTTCAAGCGCTACGGAACCGCATGCAATAGTACCCGTTTGGTTCATGCCAGAAGAGAGCCAATGGCAACCAATCCTGCCAACCGGCACAGTACAGATAAATAGAAACACTAAGACTTCTCTGGTCAGATATGCCGATCCGGAATATTACAAGCCGGGTCCGGTGAGCCTCTTGTTGGGGGTAGATTTCTTTGCGAAATCAGTTATAGCAGTATCACCAAGAGAGTCAGATGGTATTGCTCTGCTGGAGACATCTCTCGGTACAGTCGTTCTAGGTGCCAATAATGAAAGTTGCGACAACAAAGCCAATGCTTGCGCAGCTATCAGTTTAGCAAATGATGAGCAGTTGGACCAACTGCTGAAGAGGTTATGGCAGATGGATCAGGTGGATACGTGTTCCAGTCGTACAGAGGAAGAAGAGCTTGTAGAGCAACATTTTGTACAGACACATCATCGTGGTGAAGATGGTGTATTTGTGGTGAAGATGCCACTGAAAGAAGGGTTCGAGAAGATGGGTAGTTCAAGAGAAATCGCATTGCGCAGATTTATGTACCTGGAAAACAAGTTAGAGAAGTGCGTACAGTTGAAGGAAAACTACATCAAGAAAATGCGTGAGAGCATTCAATTAGGTCATGTACAGGTTGTGAACAGAAAAGCAAACACAGGCGCTGTGGTATATCATATACCCCACCACTGTATAGAAAAGAAGTTTCGTATAGTCTATGACGCAAGTTGTCGTACAGATAAAGGCATATCATTAAACAATGTACAGATGTTAGGTGAAAAGCTGCAGAGAGATCTGCATGAGATAATAATGCGTTTTAGAAGGCATCGCATTGCAATATGCGGGGACATAAAGAAAATGTTTAATCAAGTTAGGCTCAGTACAGATCAATGGGACCTGCAACGCATCTTTTGGAGAGAGAGCAGGCAGGATCCATTACGAGAATATTGGTTGACCGTCGTCACATTTGGTTTGACGTCGTCAGCGCATCTAGCAGTCAGATCATTGGTACAGGCGGCAAGAGAGGCACAGTCAGAATTTCCAGAAGCAGCCAATGCAATCGAAAATGACTATTACATGGACGATTGCACCACAGGCGAGTCAGACGAGACTAAGGCAATAAAATTAGCCAAAGAAATGTACAGGATATTAGAAGGTGCCGGTTTCGAATTATGCAAATGGAAGTCAAACTCCTCTAGATTCATGGAAGAGATGAATGCTGGCACTGGTGAGGCGTCAATGGTGTTTTCGGGGGAGGAGAAATCATCCATTCTAGGACTAAAATGGCTAATTAGTTCGGATCAATTCACGTATGAAGTGAAAACACCAAAGTTAGACGGCATTCTCACCAAGAGAAAGATTGTTAGCTGCATAGCTCAGCTTTACGATCCTAATGGGTATATATCCCCAGTCACGATCATAGGCAAGATCATGATCCAAGACATTTGGAGATTGAGTACAGGATGGGATGATCGCGTACCCATAGAAATAGAGTACAGGTGGAAAGAGTTATGGGAAGAGATAACTCTTTTAGAAAAATTCCGTATAGACAGATGGTTAGGTACTTCAAGAGAGTCAGACGTACAGATACATGGTTTTTGTGATGCTTCAAGCACAGCTTATGGAGCAGCCATTTACATTCGTACAGTGCATACAGATGGTACAGTTACATGCAAATTATTAGTGTCAAAGACACGTGTGGCGCCGTTGAAGACAGTATCCATTCCGAGGTTGGAATTGGCGGCTGCGGAGCTGCTGTCCAGACTACTAGTACAGGTGAGAGAATCAATGGGGTTGCAAGATGCATCCTACTTTCTATGGACCGATTCCATGGTCGTATGGTATTGGTTAAGGAGACTCCCATGTGATTTAAAAACATACGTAGCGAATCGGGTCTCGTCGATTCAGTCAAACACAGAGGTGAGATGCTGGCACTATGTCAACACGAAAGAGAATCCAGCCGATTTGCTGAGTAGAGGTGTAAAGCCGTCAGCGCTAATAAACAATAGATTATGGTTGGAAGGCCCAACATGGCTTCGATCACCACAGGCGGAGTGGCCAATAAGAAACGTAGTAAAGGGCACGTCAGTAGAGGTGCAGAGTGAGATGAAAGTGTTTGCAGTTATGACAGTTCAACCGCCGTTGTGTATAGGTGCAAGGCATTCAACCAATAGAGTATCGTTGTTCGAGTACACAAATAAATTGGAAAAGCTAGTAAACATAGTCAGCTATATGGTCCGGTTTATAAACAACTGGGCAGTCAGGCCGACCTTTAAGATAAGGGCGAGTAGAGGAGGGACAGGTGTAAAGGAGCCAACATTAGAGGAAAAGGCGTATGCAATGACATACATCCTGCGTAAATCACAGGAAGAGGTGTACAGTAGAGAGATAGCAGCATTAAAGAACAGTACAGATCTACCCGAGAGAAGCAAGCTGGAACCACTTAAACCATTGTTAGATGTTAGAGGCTTGCTGAGAGTAGGTGGAAGGCTGGACAGAAGCAACAATTCGTATGAAATGAAGCATCCAGCCATAGTTCCAGATGGATCCAGATTAGCATGGCTGATCATAGATCATGCACACCGCACAACAAAGCATGGTGCAGTACAGGTTATGATGCAGTTCGTGAGGCAGAAGTATTGGATTCCAAAACTTCGTAGCGAGGCAAGGAAATATTTGCACAAATGCGTCATTTGCGCCAGATATAACTACAAGTTAGAATATCAGCTGATGTCAGAGTTGCCAGCTGACAGAGTACAGACAGGGAAGCCGTTTCTACACTGCGGTGTTGATTATGCAGGCCCGTTAGAGATGAAAGTCATCAACAGGCAAGGAGATCAAGTCGCTAAGTCCAAATGCTGGGTCGCAATCTTCGTGTGCCTGAAGACTAGAGCAGTGCACATCGACCTAGTGACAGATTTGACATCGTTAGCTTTCATAGCTTGCTATGAACGCTTTATAGCACGTAGAGGCAGATGCGAACGCATGTATAGTGATAACGGGACTTCGTTTGTCGGAGCATACAAGGAGTTAAAGAGAGCTATAGAAAAATGGTCGGACAAGAGAGCAATGGCTCATCTTGGCAGTAAAGGTACAGAATGGCGCTTCATGATTCCAGCAGCACCCCATCAAGGAGGAATCTATGAAGCCGCAGTAAAGTCGATGAAATATCATCTAAAAAGGATAGTAGGGTTAAAGGTGCTACCATATGAGCAGCTCTTAACACTACTGGTACAGGTAGAAGCGATACTGAACTCGAGGCCAATCCATCCCTTGAGTGATGATCCAGATGACGTACAGGCACTTACCCCTGGGCATTTCCTAGTGGGCGAACCGATGATTCTTCCAATTCCGTTCGATACCAGTCAGCAACCAAGTACAGTCGGCGTGAGGCTTTGGAAAGACCGTCAGAAAATGTTAGGCCACTTTTGGGAAAGGTGGAGTACAGACTATTTGACCACTCTTCAGCAAAGGAAGAAGTGGCGTAGAGACAAGGAGCCGTTGAAGTTTGGCCAGCTGGTCACATTGGCTAACGAAGGTTTCCCACCAGCGCACTGGGCGCTTGGTAGAGTATGTGAGCTCATCACCAGCAAGGATGGGCTGGTACGATCCGTAGTTGTACAGACCGAGACAGGAAGGCTGAAACGTCCAGTACAGAAGATCTGCATAGTTCCGGTGGAAAGCTGCAGTAATCAGTAGAATGTGTAGTATAGTAATTCGAGTTTACTTATGTAAAAAATTGTAAAGAAAATTATGAATTTTGCTGGCACTGTATCGAATCACTCATACATGGGTTATTATTGTACTTGTGTATGAGTCTTTTACTTTAAATATGACATATGAGCCAGCTGGCGACTCTCATCTCCAAACAAGAGGTCGTCAGGCGGTCTCAGTCACAATCTGACAGTACAGTAGTACAGGCCGTATAGTCGTAAAGTCCAGTAAAGTAGAGACTAATAATCGTATAGTTAATAGTACAGTACAGAATAAAGAATTAACAATAGTCGGGTTTTTATATATTTTCCCGACTTTAAACAAAAGTCGCCGTGTTTTATTTCCGCCTTATACATTTATAGCATCTCTATACTTCGTGACAGTTGGCTTTTCAAGTACAGCGTTTTGTACGTTGTGTCTCTGCCTTGAATGGTTTTTGATCGGATTTACAAATTTCCCAGTATCTGTCTGATTTTATGAGTTTAGCTAGCACGATTGAAAAGTTGTCTCGTTTCTTTTCTTATGTTGGCTTAGTTTTTTTGTCCACCATGGTGGGAGTTTTTTGCACGGCCTCCCTGCTCTTAACGGACATGCCTTTCAAGAGCTTTACCGAGAATTTTAGCAAGATCATCGGACTCTGTGACCTTGATAATCTCAGTCGAGCTTTGTGGCGCAGCAGCTTGGACTCGTTCTAAAGCGGATAAAGATATCCGCAATCGCTTTGAGAGAAAGATTCTTCCTAAAATTGTCGGTTCTGTTTGCATTTACAGGCTTTGAACGATTACAGCCACCCGAGCTGACATCGGCCCATTCGAAAAATCACCCATCAGTCGTCTAAGATATGGCTAAGACATAGAGCTATGGCCCGTAGTAGTAGAGTAAAGCTTTGGAGCTTCTCTATACTCTATGGCAACTTTGTAACCAATGTCAATCTTTTCCCATCAAGATCTGTCAATTACTCCCTTAGAACTTGCCAATCTGCTACAATTTCCACATTCAATCGCGTTCATATTAAACTTTTCGATGTCGTTCATCATTCAATCTTTCGCCTTTCACCTTTTCGTTGAGAACTTTAAAAGTTTCTGCTCTAAATATACCCACCATCGCAATTTACACAAGAAAAAAAAAACGAACTCATCAGCCTGAGTCGTTCACTGTATATACTTTGTAGTTTAACCACTTCAGAGGGATATAGGTCAGGTCCTGTGTGTAATTAAATAACCAACTTATGTAATCTCTTACATTTGACAGCGCGAACTCGCACCCCACCACGGTCCGTACCGTACCACCTGAAGCCGCACTTCATTCGTTGCACCAGTTTCCGGTAATTGACACAAAAAAAAACATCCCCCTCTCCACGACTTTGTTTGCATTAGTTTTTCTTTTTATTTGTTGTTGCAGTTACCCCCTCTAAAGGGATTGCTTACTCCACTCGAGAGAGTCAAGTTGTAAGCTGTGTAACTTAACTATTTTTAAACCCCCTTTGCACTTCTCCTGCAGGATCCCCTGGATACTTACTTATTCCCGCAGGTATGCAAATTTAAATTCAACACCCCGTCATTAGCATCACTGGCCCCTTGATATAGAACGGCGCATATACACGCTCTGGTGCTGCATTAATGAAAACTGAAAGATGGATACGTATACACTTTGGACGAATAAAAATGCGAAAATCCTCAAAAGTTTGTCCGAATAGGGACAGGGGGAGATCGGTCGAAAAAGATGGAGGAAACTATAATTCCACTTTGTAGTTGCCCATCGAAAAGGAACTCTCGCTCCCATCTTGGTTAATTGCCATTCTCTGTATATATACCCACCGACAACCGACAAAGGGGGTGCAAAAAGGATGTTTTTTTCTATTTTCTCTATTTTTTTTTTGTTCGCCATTATTTTAGTTTTCGCTTGCACTTTTTGTTGGCATCATAGTCCTTGTGCATACTTTTAGCCTAATTTAAATTATCAAAAGCTGTTGAAAGGATTGCGAAGGGGGAGGGGGATGGTGCAAGTGCGGCAGTTGTCGAGGGAGTTGAAAAATATGCGCTTATGACAAAAGTGTGGGAGTTATGCTGTATAGGAACTGCCCGCACTACTAAACTAAGCCTGACATACATTTCCGTGGGAATATTTGCATTTTTTATTTTTACCGTTTAGGGGGTACTTTTATGGACGCACTGTTTCAACTTGGACATGGAATTTGTGAGAAGGAAAAAAAAATAAAAATGGTTCGTGGTCTTTTTTTTTTTTAGTTCTGTGCGAAAAATATGAAGCTGAGAGCCCTAAAGGCATTTAGCCAAGTTTTGAAAAAGCTTGAAAAGAGTTAAGTGCTTGGAAATCTTTTGAAGTTTGCATACTGCTTCGAGGCAGTAAAACGATAACAATGGGATAATGGGGAAATTACTAAATAAAGGAGTAGGCGGTAAGGGCGAAAATGCTATAGCCTTTAGTTAACTATAGGTACTGCTTGACGAAGAATGTAGCCAACAAACGCTAGATGTGCATTGGGGTGTTGATGGTGCCTTTGTAAAATGTTATCGAAACCTAGATGTAGATGCATAGCTCCGATAGGACCATCAATTTAAAAGCACTAAGGGGCTACAGACGTTATTTAACAGCGAACTCTAAGAGCTGGTTGAAAAGGGGCAAATCAGGCGCACCTTATGACATCTTATAGCTGGGATATATATACAGAGCGAATGTATAACTGCAGCAATGATGAATTGTCGAATTGATTCCAAACCGGAGGTGGAGAGATACCTCGCCTTAGGTGTTGCCCACATATTGAAGGTGTCTTCAACCAACTTGGAGTGAGCAAACTGGTGGCAGTTAACCTTTTCAGTTTCTATAAAGCTTTCAAAAACTTGCGGTAGAAGTAAGAATATAATCATAAATCGAAGTTTTAACTTCTTATAAGGCTTGGAAAAAGTTTGAGTAAGGGCTATTGTAAGATAAGTATACAAGCCGATTGGAAGCTCCAACTTGACTAACTTGATAGTTGAATTCTGATAGATGGTTTTCGAAAGCTTAAACGGTGATAAGCCTACAACCCATCGAGCTATAATACTAAGAACGTAACAGCCAAAGGTGCTGTTGCTGTCAGACTAGAAGAAAACAAAATTTGGAAGCCCGATTCGTTCGGTCACTCGAGCATTCTTCATATCTTTAACTACAAGAAACCCAGGTATGACTTTGACAATAAATTTAAAGACTGTACAAGACTTTGTAAAGGTTGTCTTTTGGCCATGTTTCCAAAGATTCAGTGTCGGGTGAAGATGGGTAGGTATACGTTTTATGACAATACTCGGGGAGAGCTAGAGGAAAGACTAGCTCTCCCCGAGTATTGTCATAAAAGGTATACCTACCCATTTTCAGCCGACACTGAATCTTTGGAAACATGGCCAAAAGACAACCTTTACAAATGACTTCTGTAGAGAAGTTGTAGGGATGGAAATAGAATCTGTGGAACATCTCCTGTATCACTGTGAAGCCCTCCAAGAGCACGGTCTCTTTGATGGCTTGAAAGATCTATCAACGTTACCTCTACCAGATTTAAGAAAATTCTTCAACAGATCCGAACGGTTTTGTTAGTTGCATATGTCTTTTATCATGCACTATAGACAGGGTAATCACAACGGGCCTCAATCGATTCTGTGTGAAAAATGTACAAACTGCCCCCCTTTAACCTAACCTTTGCAAAAGCTTTAAAAAAAGTAGACCAACGCAACGTTTTAACCTATTTTCACGGCATAGGCTTAACTCCTAACAAATTCAGAACAGTTGTAAAGAAATGTCAAACTCAGATCGATGCTATTGTCGATGTTAAGACCACAGACGGCTACTTGTGTCCGTGTCTTCTTTATTGGATTTACCGCTAAAGACCAGACTTTGCCACGTATCACTTGCTACACTCATACTTAGCAATCTAAAGTCAGAAAGATTCGCATACAAAGATGACTGAGAGATCACACATGATGTCGGTACATCGGACTTTAAGACTTTACAGACTTCAGACTTGTTATCAAGTTGGCTATAGATTCCATCGCTAGGGATATCCAAAAGATGTGCCAAACTTCATTTTTCCATTACACCATGTGTCCATGTTTGTTACAACTCTTACCTATGGTCATGAGGTTTGGGTAATGACCGAAAGAATAAGATCGCGGATACAGGCTGCCGAAATGAGATTTCTCCGTAGTATTGCTGGTGTGATCCGTATAGAGATCGCATTGGAATCACCAGAATACGTGAGGAACTCAATGTCGAGCAGCTATTTATCCGTTGGTTTGGTCATTTTAAACGCATGTCCCCAGTATCCCACGACGTGCTGGTTGAATCCATACCATCGAGCAAGCGTCCTCTAGGTAGACCAAGGATGAGATGGTTAGATCAAGTCCATAATCTCTCCCATATGGGGATTACCCTTGATGATTTCGAGTCGATGGTGGAGAATCGCGAGCTATGGAGGATCCACTTGAGCAACCTACACCCGTGACCCACTTAATGGACAAGCGGACCATTGAAAATGATGATGATGATGACCATGTGTCCACTTGCAATGTAAATGTCTTTCAGAAGCCATTTTGCTTTAGGTGAAGGTCATCAAGGCTTTTGGACGGCTTTGTTGTCGATTGCCCTGGGGGCATAAAAAATAAATAAATAGGTAGCGCAACAGGCGGGTGACACCCAAGGCCTAGCTTCTCGCAACCATTCGTTTTGTGTGAGTTTCTATTTTTTGTACGAAAGGGTGGTTTTTTTTAGGTTTGGATTTTTAAGTTGGCAGCACTCTTTCTATACAGATTGTCAATTTGACAGTTGAAAGTTGATGTGTAATTAGTACGTTTTGCCATTTTGTGATGAATAGATTAACGCCAGAGCAACTTGTGCAGATTGTTTTACGGGAGTGGCCCATTCCCCAAATTGATTTTGTAAGTCAATCCTCATGGTTTCGTATCGTGAGCAATGGAAGAACACGTGTTCCGCTTTTTCAAAAACGCTCTCGCAATGTGGACAGTTTGGGATGGTTTCATGTTCGCGTTTAAAGAGATATTCTCTGTAATAACCAAGACCCGTAAAGAACTTGGTCAGATAGAAATTTGTTTCGCCATGAGTTCGTTTAATCCATGTATCGATCATTGGTATGAGACGATTTGTCCATCTTCCTTTCAACGATTCGTTTCATTGTTGTTGCCAAGTTGCGATACTATACGATTTTTTTCATACCTCCTTTCATCGTCATGTGCCTGATGGCCATTTCGGGCTCCCTCGGTTCTTAGCGTTTTCATTCCATCAGCGAGTAAATCGATAGGTAGCATTAAAGATACGACGAGTATAGCTGTTCTGAATGCACAAGCGACTCTTAGTGCGCTAAGACGGTAGACGGATTTAATTCCACGTACATAAGACTTAACTTTCGTTGCACTTGACCATATTTCTCCTGCGTACATGAGTGTTTAACCGACAACTCCTGCAAGAACCAAGAAGCAGTCTCTTATTCTGTTTTGGGCTTCCGATGAAAGTTTTTACAGACTTTTTGCATACATGCTCTAGATGGTATCTGAAGCTTAGACGAGCATCAATAATCACTATTAGGTACCGTCAACACCCCTAACTTTGACCGGGTCCCTAACATTGACCAAGTTTTTTACCGCTTCCAGTGCCCAAATGAATCGCACAAAACCAATTTTTCTCCACCCGTGCCATCTGTTGATTAATATGGAATCCATTTTTTGAAGAGAACTTAATAAATGATTGAGAAAGTACTTCATACCCTCCCAGCTCCCAAGCGAAACGATATCGTTTCCCGAACTTTCCTACTCGTAAATTATAGAACTGTCTCCGTTTTATGATCCGTTGCTCGATAAAGTTGTCGAAAATTGGACTTCACGATTGCGCTTCATTCGAGCTAGCCGCGTCACGCATATGCCCGAAGCCTGCGCCCTACCCTGGTGTCCATTTTATTTCCGTCTGTATGCAATGAAAAACAAAATATATGCTGTCAACGTGAAGGTACACATACAACATCGACGAATCGGACAGAACGTCACGATAGACAGCTATAACTTTGAGGTAGTTCGGGACTTTGTCTACCTCGGCTCCGCTATTAATTCTGAAAATGACATCACATCAGAAAACAAGCGAAGAATTACACTTGCTAACCGCTGTTACTTTGGCCTAAGAAGGCAATTGATTAGTAAGGCCTTGTCGAGAAACACCAAGACCCTCATCATCCCAGTCCTGCTTTATGGCGCAGAATCATGGACGTTGTCAAAAGCAGATGAAGATCTCCTTGGGCGCTTCGAACGCAAAATGCTTCGACTGATTTTCGGTCCCGTTTGCGTTACGGGCATCGGAGGAGGAGATTTAACAGCAAACTCTACGAGCTGTACAGTGACATTGACTTGGTCAGAAAAGTACGTATCTGTCGACTAAGATGGCTAGGACATGTAAAGCGAATGGACACCAACGCTCCGGCCCGAAGAGTCTTCGATTCCAACCCGGAGGGACAACGCAGTAGAGGAAGACCTCGCCTTAGGTGGCGCGCACAAGTGGAAGGGGACCTCAACCAACTTGGAGTGCGCTACTGGAGGCAGTTAGCCAAAGATCGTGCTAACTGGAGAGGCGTGTTGGTTGAGGCCCAGGTCCACCCCGGACTGTAGCGCCATCTAAGTAAGTAAGTAAGTAAGTAAGTTAGATGTGTCCTCACGCCGATGCGCTCTAGTATTTGCACTTTTATAAAGACCTTTTGAATAAGTAGCCTTGTTGAACACCATAAAAAACTGTCATAGATCAATGGAGGTACGTACATACAGGGCTGCCCCGGGGTTTCCCAAAGATTCTGCTACATGAGTAAAAGGCTATTCTAGCTTTTTTGATTCTTTCGTTAACGTTCATTTTGCAGTTCAGTTTTTTTTCTACTCTCAGTCAATTGATCTGAAAAGACGCATTGAACTCCCAGAAGTCCACATTGCTGGTTACCCCATAAAATTGATTTTAGCCAAAAAGAAAACAAACTTTTTCCACATTATTTACGAAAAGATCGTACGTCCCCGTCTGTTCCATTAATATTAATCCTTTTTTTCCAATACAGAGACATAGACTGCCGAAATAACAATAAGAACCACAAACTGATATCCTTCACTTTGGACTATATCGAATCCAATCAAACTGCACCCTCCTATCCACACCATTCTAATATCCTTTCATCAACATACAATATACTTGGAAAATCCCTCATCTGAGCAAGACATTATTATCCTTTTCTTCGTCGTCCTCTGACCTGATTGCGATTTGATTTTGTGGTGTGAATACAGTGATTTTATTTCATCTATTCGGTTCGTTTGTGTTTTCCTTCTTCTAATGGGATATCCTTCTATATTTGATTTAGTTCTTAGTTCGGCTAATACAACAGCAGAAGACACTCCTTATCCTTTTGGCTAATTTGACAAAATGCAACTCGTATGTGTGTACTGTATACATGCCAGCCGGCCTTGAGGCGATAATAATAATAACTCTATGCCGTCCAAAGGGATACAGTCGTTCGTATGTTGTCTATTGGTTTGTTTGTTTCTACAGGAAAAAGGATAAAGCAGAGCGAAATCGAAATACACTCACATGAGAAAGAAGGACCCGAACAAAATCAAACCAATCCGATACAGAGTATCGGCCTCAGGTGATGATTATTTACGGTTTGTGGAACTTTTGATTGAATTTCCGATCAACGACATCAGGCAGAGTCAATCGAATTTCACAACCAACCGAGACAAAATAACCAGCGGGCTAAAAAGGGATATCATGTGACAGCGATTGAGGTATATATCCTTTCAACTGTGAGATAGGTAAATATGAATTTAAAGTGAGATATTCGTATCTGGGGAAATGGATTCAAAGAAAAGTGATTTGTAAGGAGGACTTTTGGTTTCTCAGAATGGAAGGGCTTACGATTTGGTGAACTTTGATTCAGTGGGTCCACACAGAATGCAATCAACAGAGAATAGTGTCCTCAAGCAGATGTTGCTCCTAATTTGGACTAAGCAAAGAGTTAAATATTTTCTGGGTTATCGAAAGAATAATGAGGGACTCGAAAAGGGAAATCTAGCAATGCCTATTTATGTCTTAGGCAAGCAAAGTTAAGAGCGTTGCCAAAAAAATGTCTCCTTCCTCAAATCTGCATGATGCGAGTTCTGGCATCAAAATGGCTCATAGTCATCAGAGAAAATTGCTTTATGAGTGTCCTGATCGATTTAGGTGCAGGGAACTAAGTCCCCGGGAACTAAGTCCACTGAGAGACTAAGTTCCCACCTAGTGGGAAATAAAACCACTTTCGTGAAGTGGACTTAGTTCCCATGTAAGGTGGGAAATAAATTCCAAAAACTCTATAGTGGTTTTATTTCCCTATCAATACACCCAATTTCGCACATATTCCAAATCTGACAGTAAACACAAGCAGGGGGGTTGCAGGGGGCGGCATGCCCTATTCTATCTATTAAACTTGTGTACTAAGTTCCCATAAGAAAGTGGTTTTATTTCCCACTAGATGGGAACTTAGTCCCTCAGTGGACTTAGTTCCCGGGGACTTATTTACCTGCACCATCGATCGTGGGCGCAGTAGCGCAGTGGTTAGTGTGCTGGACTACTGTGCGAGGGATCCCAGGTTCGATCCCCGGAAAAACACAAATTACATCTTAAAGTTTTTTCTACTGCGCCACCTCTCGCGAACGTCTGACAAACATCCGAGAGTATGACTGTCATGAAAAGGTTTCTCAATTCAGCCGTTCGGACTCGGCATAAAATTGTAGGTCCCTTCCATTCGTCCCAAAAATAGACACACACAAAACGAATGGTTGCGAGAAGCTAGGCCTTGGGTGTCACCCGCCTGTTGCGCCACCTATTTATTTATTTATTTATCGATTTAACTGGCCAGCCACCTCTATCTATAGTACCTACCGGTCTTCTAAGCAGCCTACAAAGGTCGGTTGTAAATCTTACAGAAAGCATAAAACTTACTTAAGATTTGACGAAAAGAGACCCGACAATGGTGGTCTAACTCGAATATCTCTCAAAATCTCCTTAAGACTTCCTCATAAGTCATTATACATAATTACTTTTTATTGTATGATTTCTGAGGAAGTTATGACCTGTTAGAACCCCTACCAGCTAAGACAGCGATGACCTGTCAAACTGTAGAAGTTTGATGGCCACTGTCATACTTTTGGTCAAAGCTTTCTTAATACTTCACAGGTCGTTAGTTCTTTCCACCTGTTGCTGGTTTTCATACAAATCTTGTTCTCCACTCGTTCAGTTAGATTACAGAGTGGAGGCTTGATAGACTGTAGTGCTCCATCATGATCCACTGCAGATCCCTCTCTTGCCAGTTCGTCAGCCATCTCGTTGTCACTGTGTCCAGGGACCCAGCAGAGATTCGTTGTGTGCTGCGAGTAAAGAACCTTGATCTCTTTGCGACAGCGGCAAGTTAGTTTAAACGCCTTCACCTTAATTCTATTCTGATCTATTTAAAAAACCAAACGGTCCAGGAGAAGTTCTAAAAACTACCTTCATATACGAGTATTTCGAATAATTCTTCACGTGTTTTTATGGGTATAAGCGCTGTCGTAGACACTCAGGTCCCTACTTTCTAACCTAGGATATAGAGTCTCAACTATCTATTGGAATAAAGGGTCCTGATGTTATAATTTGTAAGACGATTATGGTCGCAACAATTGATCTTCAGAGGCCCTGAGCTAGCAACTTAGTGCACAAGTTCAGAATTTGAGGGCGGCGTCTGGCTTAACCCCCACAAATATTATAAAGTCTTCCAGAGAAATTGTTCCGAAAATAGCTCATTTTGGTTGTAAAAAGTTAACAGACCATCTTTGTCATACGCGATTGCATAGATGAACTCTTTAGTCCCATCGACCAGATTTTGTTTAAAATTTTTGCTGTTATGTTTTTTAGCCTGATTTTTTTGACAGTTCGCGCGTTATTCGTGACATATGTCAAAGTAAAAAATGCTCACTTATCATTGCCATTTCACCATGGATAGACTTACGCCCGATCAACGTTTGCAAATTATTGAATTTTGTTACCAAAAATCGTGCTTAGTAAAAAATGTGTTTAGAGCACTTCGTCCATTTTATGGTCATCTTATTAATCATAATCTTATTAATCTTATTGACGTATACGGTCTGCAGCGCAACCAGAACCATTGCAAGAACTGTCAATGCATCCACAACTGTTTGGTGTGGCTTAAGGGCCGATGGCATCATTGGGCCCTATTTCTTCAAAGACGATGATAGCAAAAATGTTACGATCAATTGGGTGATTTTGGACTTTTTTTTTTTTGCCCAAAATTGAAGAGCTGGGTTTGGTCGACGCATGTGGTTTCAACATGGACATATTGCGAGGTGAATTTGGGGAGCAATTCATCTCACGTTTTGAACCTGTGAATTGGCCGCCTAGATCGTGCGATTTGACGAGGCTGGGCTATATTTTGTGGGGGTAACGAAGTCTCTCGTCGTTACGGATTAGCCAGCAACTATTACCGCCTTGGAAGACCAAATAACTCGTGTTATTGGTGAGATACCAGTGGATATTTTGGAAAAAGTATGCCAAAATTAGACATTCCGGATAGACCACTTGAAGCGTAGTCGCGGTCAACATTTACACGAAATAATATTCAAAAAGTTAATGGTAAAAGTTGAATCAAAATTTCAATCAATTTTGCAAATTTTCGTTGCTTTTTTTTCAATTTAAAAACCAAACGCTTAATAAATCACCCTTTATTTCCAGTCCACAATTTGGAGATGTGAATACGCAGTTCAAAGAGCCTTATCTCTTACAAGAAAGCGATATTTTTAAGGTCTGTTGAATTCGAGCGGAAATTGTTCAACCATGGCTTTCGAGATTTCAGGCTTAAAGTATGCTCCAAGTATTGTATAGCCCAAAGTATGGGAGTTGGATAATGGACATTGATATTTTGTGCGATAGCAATTTGTGGCCCTGGTTATTTAGGAGTACGTATATCTACTGGAGCTGAATCTTCGTGGTCAAAAAGCACCAACTACTTGTGAGATCCTGGAGTAGGTATATCAAAATGTACAGCTTGCCTTAAGGTTCCCAAATGAGAAGTCAATAACTTAGATCAGACCTTAAGCTTGTGAATAATTTTTCTTCCTCTCTACTTGATCTTAAAATACTGCTCCATAATTTGTCATTTTTTTCGAAATTTGATTGCGCAAATCCTCCAATAAAATTCACCCCAAAACCAAACGATCTTCATTCATAAATCTAAACTCAATAAATTAACGACGACGCACACATCGTATATTACATCAGCTGTCCAATCAGCGCAATTGATTACCATCTTTTCAAATTAAATACCAATAAACAATTTAAACTTGAAAAACATAACAAATTTTCGGTCCCATTGTGCCATATCTTTGTCGTCAGTCGCACAATCGGAGGGCGATTCGTCACGCATGATTAAGCATTTAAAGGAATACCAAAAAGTCACCCTCTCATTTTAAATGATTGTGACGCGCGACGTTTAACAAATTTGTTTGAACAAATCTGACCCACATAGGGCAATAAAAATTTTAAAATAGCCACTCCGATGCGGGCCAGTTCCAATGACAGTGGATATGTATGAAAACTCCTTTTAGAATTAAAATTTTTATCATTTAATTGGCTAACGACAACTACTGTTGGCCGATGAGAATTTTTCAAAAGAATTCAAACAAATTTACGACATCCACAAACGTCTTTTGTTCGTCAATCGTCATATAGTATGGGGTCTTGACAGGAAGTCGACTCGGACTCGACCTTCGTTAAGTCAAAAATATCTATCAGCAAATAACAAAGGCTACTGTCATCAATGATTTCAATTAAACGAATTGCGATAATTAAAGAAAAGTCCACAATCCACATACCTATAGCTCGTCTGAATAATGACCCTTTGATTCGTTTTCGACTCTTATTCGTTTTCTGCCTCGTCACCATTTCCATTATTGTAGTACTCGTTTCCAACCCCCTTTCTAAGACGCCACTGACTGTCGTGTCGCGTCGGTGGTCGTTCATTCGGGTTTCCTCCTTTTCGTTAGATTAATGTCCTTACAGTTGCAGTTCTTAGTAGAATTTTTCTTATTATTACTTGTTCACCCTCAATTCCAGGCCACACGACCGACGACGCGACGTACTTGGCCACAATATCGATTATGCTTAAAGGAATGAGCTGGGAGCTCGCAATTCAATAAGAAACACTACTTCTGTGTGCCCCGCCAGCCCCACACAGCTCTCTAGGGGCGAGTTGATCAAATATGTTCCTTCGTAGACATTTCTCTCGTAAAATCAATTCCAGTTAACTTGGGAGGTTTTTCGTTTTAAAGGCCCGTCTGTGTAAAGTGTAATTCATGTGCTTTCGCAAAGCCTTGGCTTTGATTTCGAATGAAATTTATTACAATTGGAATGTGGGGGTGGTTGCGGGATTTTCAATCCACGCAGTTGGATCATATTTTATATTGTCCTTCGGCATTTTGTCAGAGAGCAAAATGCGAACAAATCATTTAATGGAGTATTGCGGGAGTTTATTTGCTGACCTTTTTGAAGGAAGCACTCGATGGAAGGCGGATAGCACAATTACAAGATTGTGTTCAAGATGCGACAAGGGAAAATGGACGCGTAGGAGATTAATGGTGAACATTTTTTCCATTTGATTTAAATCTATAGTCGATTTGCTTATTGTTGATGGAGGGACACAGGTGGAAAGCTGGAATAGTTTCTGTTGAGGAGGCGTAGATACATAATTTGCTTGCTAATTTCCTACACATTACGATCGACTCACTGATTTATGGATGGTGTCCCACAAGGAACCGCAAATTCAACTATATTTTTTTTGTAATTAAAAAGGCAATCAGAGATGAACGCAGCAAACCTTCTGTAAAGATACAACTTCTGGGCTGGAAAACAAAATATTTTGGCAACGAAATGATCGGTGCAGGGTAATAAGTCCCCGGGAACTAAGTCCATTGAGGGTCTTAGTTCCCACCTAGTGGGAAACAAAACCACTTTCGTGAAGTGGACTTAGTTCCCATGTAAGGTAGGAACTAAGTCCACTTTCTTATGGGAACTTAGTACACATTCGACAGTTCAACTCCTGCTTGGGTTCACTGTCAAATTTGCAGTTTGTGCGAAATTGGCTATATTGAAAAAGGGAAATAAAGCCACTCAAAGTTTTCGGAATTTATTTCCCACCTTACATGGGAACTAAGTCCACTTCACGAAAGTGGTTTTGTTTCAAACTAAGTGGGAACTACCCAATTAGTGGGAACTAAGTCCGTCAGTGGGCTTATTTCCTGGGGACTTATTTCCCTGCACCGAAATAATCTTATGTTCCATGGCCATAGCACAAGGCACTTCAGAGTAGTAAGCCAAAAATATCTCAAGGTACTATACTCGAAGATGCGATGCAGCTATCTCTTGCAAGGGAATTTGGAAGAGTTGGAACGAGAACGCCACCTTTGTTCTGAATGCTTCACGATCACGATGCTATAGTCAGGAAGCCAGTAAGAGTATCAAAAAAAAAAGAGTCGAACTGAATAAGCTTACAAAAACGAGTAAAGCGATGAATCTTTTCAGATACTCAGGGTGAAGTTGTAACCAGCGTTGCCATAAGTGCAGATTTGTCTGCATTTTGCAGATTTTCACCCCAGCTGCAGACTTCAAAAATTCAAAAATCTGAGTGGCAGATTTTGTCTGCATATATTTAGTTTGTTTAGTGATTCTGAAATGCATAGAAGAGAAGAGAAAAGTAGAGGTTTTTACCTTCCATGAGTAGAAATGTTGTCTAAAACGGAATCCACTTCGGATTTTATGAGGCTGTACAATGTGTCTAGCACTAACCTGTCAAAATTAAATTTTTTGATATCGCAATATTTATGAATCCAGATTTTTTTCCATAGAAATCTGCATTGCAGATTTTTTTTCTTACTAATTGCAGATTTTTCGAAATGTTTTCATAGCAACACTGGTTGTAACGCATCCCATGAAGAGATACGCATACCAATTTTGTCATGGAAGAAAAAACTGAAGAAGGGATACAAAATTTCATTAACGTGAACTCAATCTTGGGCTGCATACCCGGCACACTATGACACTTATGCCCAGTTGTACAGTCAGAGTTTAAACTCTCGTTTTGGTTTAAACCTTCGTTCAACAAATTTTCGGTTTTACTGTGTTCGTTTAAACCCAAAGTGGAGTTCAACTCTCGGTTTAAGTTAAACGCCTGCATTCTGCCGTTTAAACTTTCGTTTCGCTTTTTGAGGTTTATTTTGACAGCTGCTATTTCATACAGAGAGATAGAGAGAGAGAACAGAAATGAGAAATTGTTTGGGTGCTGCACTTCTTGATTTTATATGAGTGAAAAGTAGAGCTATGATTAGTTCCAGCATTACTGCGGTAAACCCACTGTCATCAGAAAATTTCAATAGATTTTCAACCAATATAATGTACTTTTCAATGAAAACGCCTTTTTTCAAGTGAACATCAGGTAGATCTTAGCCCAAACATAATGTAGACAAGCGTAAATTGTATTGAGGTTTTTTCAATACAAATTATTTCTTTTCGTGTGTGGAAATGACGATTATTTTTTTGTAATGTACTAGTGATTTCTTTAGATTCTTCGCGAACAAAATATATTTCTATACGTACTCAAATCTTTTGTTTTGGCTGAAACAAGACACTTCCCACTCTATTTTTTTTACAATGCAATTTGTTTGACCGATTTTGAACACACTTCTCGGCACAATGCCTGTTCAGTTCAAAGGTTTCGGAGTTCATACCATTTTTGTATACAGATCTGGATTACCTACATTTTTTCTTTAAAAAAAAAGTAAAACCAGAACAAGATAGCGCTGATTTTCGTAGAAACACCAGCAAAAAACTTTGCGCCTACCTATTACCAGACAATGACCCTAATTAGAGCCTCATAAAATCCTTTCAATATTTTACTGGCGACGGGTGATTGGATGTGGGAAAAACCCAGCGAGTTGCAAGAAGCAGTACCTGTGATCGCATCCGTCTGAATGCCACATACATTTCAACAACTAGATATTATTATTGAAAAAAAAAGAAATAATAATTACTGCAATAATTAATTGGTGAAAGTAGATGACAGTTCAAACATGTGTCCAAAATAAATCAATTCACTTCGTTAATACCAAAATACCTACACAATGTAATAATATTGCACACATTTTCTTTTATTTACAAATGGTAAAATAGATAAAGTAGAGAAAAGCAATAACCATTTACTTGGTCAAAAGTGCGCTGGTAGAAAAATATCCCCTTAAGGGAAATTGTTCTGCGCTTCCACAACTGCGTTTAGTTAACTGGCAGATTATTTTTAACTGTGAAACTGAACGAGTTAAACCAAAAGTTTAAACTCTCGGTCAGGTTTAGTTAAACTTCAGTTTAAACTCTGACTGTACAACTGGGCATTAGGAAGTTCCCCAAGATTTAGTTCCCGGGCTTCATCTACCAAAGACTCAAGAAAAAGTATCTGAACACTGCAGTCTGGTGGGCTGTTAGAAACGTGCAGGTATATAGCTACGAGAAGCATAAATTTAGAATTGGCAGACTGAAAGCAGCAGGAAAAAGTAGAAGTTTTTGCCACGCAAGTCTGCGGGTTAACTATCAAATCGAAGTGAAGTTGGCATGGCAGTTAATCTGCGGCACTGTCAAGACTAATGCAAGACATTTTAAGGCCTTATCAGTCAATCAGAAATCTACCAACAAGGCCTACGCTTACGCATCGCCCATCATATGAGTAGGGCACCAGCGACGGAATACATGAATCGGCGGTCCTTTGTGTATAGAATTGCCTCACCAAAAGTATGCTGTGCCTTTCTAATGCCCTCAAAGTATCTCTGGTGGAATGCCGATAAGCCCACAAAAAGGAATTCTGAGGCGTCAAGTCATAGTATCAAATTGAGTCTGTTGCCTGAGATATGAAGCCATAAAATAGCTTTATCTATTCGCATTGTATTTTAAAAAATGTTATAATATCCATCGGACTATAGATGTCATCCTATACGATATACAACATAATCACCGACTAATGGCCTAGATGCTTCTCTCACCGAGAGTCACTTTAAACAACTTGCTGTAAAATAAAAAACGTTAAATCGTTTTCGTTTACCAAAAACGTTTTGATGCATAAAAGGAATTTTCCAAATTCGTTTTCCAAAAACGAAAGACAATTTCGTGGGCCGACGGGCCCAGGATTTTTCATGTATTGGTGCTGTACAAAATCAAAGCTGCGCCATTAACGCACGCATACTTGAAAAATCCTAGGCGCACGATATATCATGGAAAATCATTGCCGCCATTAATTTTGACATTTACACGTAGATATTCACAGACAGGGTAATTTTTTCCGGGAAGAATCAAGTAGGTTCACGGGAAGCCGGCGGTCTAGTTCTTACTGGTTTGTGACCATTGCAATATTGTTCATGGCTACTTTGTCTGAAAGGCTGAAAAATTAAGTCAAAACAAATCCAATTGTAACCAATGAAATGGAAAAAATTGTTAAATACAAAAAAAAATAAATTATTTATTTATAGGTACAAATTCAAAGACGCCAAAACATACCTATACGTGAAGGTATACTGCTGTTAAAAATACAAATTTCTTAAACTTTGAAAATCACCCAAAGAAAGGAGTTTACTTGAATCAAATTTTCGCTTTCGCATTATTTCTTTCGTTTTTTGAAAAGCGAAAACGAAAACGTTCTTTTGTGTGCCTGCAAAAGAATCCTCCTTGAAATCGAACCCAGCGGGGGTCTTAGCTACAAATTTTAGGGCCAAAGATGCGTGCATTTTTGATAAATTTCTTGCAAGCTCGGCCGCCTCTTCATTACCCGGAATCTTCATTATGCCCTGGTCAGGGCCAACTCATTTATTAAACTGTTTTACTGCCTTTTACTTATCACAATGACAGACTTCATAGGCTGAAAAATTAAGTCAAAACAAATCCAATTGTAACCAATGAAATGGAAAAAATTGTTAAATACAAAAAAAAATAAATTATTTATTTATAGGTACAAATTCAAAGACGCCAAAACATACCTATACGTGAAGGTATACTGCTGTTAAAAATACAAATTTCTTAAACTTTGAAAATCACCCAAAGAAAGGAGTTTACTTGAATCAAATTTTCGCTTTCGCATTATTTCTTTCGTTTTTTGAAAAGCGAAAACGAAAACGTTCTTTTGTGTGCCTGCAAAAGAATCCTCCTTGAAATCGAACCCAGCGGGGGTCTTAGCTACAAATTTTAGGGCCAAAGATGCGTGCATTTTTGATAAATTTCTTGCAAGCTCGGCCGCCTCTTCATTACCCGGAATCTTCATTATGCCCTGGTCAGGGCCAACTCATTTATTAAACTGTTTTACTGCCTTTTACTTATCACAATGACAGACTTCATGGCTTTTATGGCAATAGCCAGTTAGGTTAGGTTAAGTTAGAGCAGCTATCTTCGACTGCAATCATCGCTGATTCTAAATCAATCTCGCTAGCGTAATCATAAGTTTTAAATGTGAGTAGTCCAAATTACCTAAACCGGATTGGGGCTTTTGACCATACCTTGCTGCTACAGTAGGTCTAGGTATATGTCGAAGGAGGTGAGGTTTATAATTATCTCGATTTCTGGGGTTGGTGTGGTCCGCAGGTCCCCAATTTTCCCCCGAAGGTGTTGTGCGTGTTGAGCTTGACACAATTTTCGGGAGTTGATTGAACGGGTCAATTAGTCTCTCTTGGGGTTTTCAAAGGAAACGACGAAAAACTGATAAAGCTTTGAATGAAGACCACTTTTGTAACATCTATCCAAGGTTTTGGTAGCTATACCTCATGCGTATAGAGATAGCTTCTGAAGAATGAATATAATATGGTCTAGAGATTTCTAATACCATCCGGTCCTGTTGTGATTTTTTAAGGTTGAAATGAATTGACTGTTATACGTCTCCACTGAACCTCTGATGTTGGCATGCCATCCATTTCGGGTTCTGTGCCAAACAAGTGAGTTTCTGTTAAGGTTAATGATTTATGACTAAACTCCGCCATCGGACTCCTTGATGTAGCCCAGGGTGCAAGCAAATTGGCTTAAAAGCTATCCATTTTGGAAGTTCTATAGATTTCATTAGTAATCTCAATAGTAGCAAATGCCCTTCAAACGGGAGAGGGTTTTATAGCGTTGACAACCTTCAACGTGCTAAAAGTTTTAAGGCCAATTGCAAACTCAAATAGCGTAGGTCCACCGCCAACCATTTGTGCGGTTTTCTCATCGCAAAAAAAAAACGAAACCCATGTCACCAATTAAATGTACCTTTCCCCACCATCCATTTAGAACAGCTGGCAACACTCAAAGGGCCACAAACAAATTACTAACAACTTTCAATGAACCCGACCACAAAGTTGGTCGCCGCATACATATACATACAATAAACATGTATATATCTAAGAACACTCCCTAATTGTCCGTGTTTATTAGTGGAATAAAGTTTTTAGTTTTAGCCGCACAGCGCGAGTAATATTTGCTAAAAGTTTTCGCATCAAAAATGCAGCACTCCGCAGCAGTAGAATTTATGGCAAAAAAACCACCTCTGCAGTGTTGGTGGTGTGGTCCTGCTCTATAACCATAGAAACCCTCCCACTGCCTGGTTATCTTAAGCATGTTGACATTTTCCCTTAGTTTGCATAGATTCACTCACCGTCGTCGCGTCGTCCTTGTGTTGTGCGGTTGTGGTGCAGAAAAGTTGTTGCCATTTTTGTGTTCTTTATGCTTCATCACCACCACACACCAAACACAACACGACGACGACCTAATGCAATTAACTTGTTTATGAGCTGCAAAACTGTCACATTCTGACAGGACCTGTACTGCGCTATTTTAAGAGCAGGTTCTGCATTTTGAATTTGTCACTCAAGCGCAAATTCCTTTTCAATCCGCAATACACACATGCACACATCCCCTTCATCCATTTGGTGGGGGTTCAGATTTTAATCGCATACACTTGACATGTTAGTCCTTTCTCCTTGATTTTGTTCTCAATTTCGAACAACTGTTGTGCACTTTTTTTTCTCTATACATACACAATTTCGTACATTGTTTTGGAGAATGCACAATAATTTGATGTGGGCACGCAATAGGCATTATCCTTTTGTGACATGTTGACAATTCATGAATGTCCTTAACGGCGACATTAGCAATTAACTTAACTGGCAGTTTTTCGGGTAAACTGCTCTTGGAGGATTTCCGAGTGTCCCAAATCTAGGTCATATTAATCCACCCTTCGCATTTATAATAGTACGACTTGATCCCTGTAACACTAATTGCTCGACACAACACCAAGAAATGAACATAAATAAGGGAGAGAGAGCGAGACTGCACTGCTAATCCTTGATCTATTTGCTTATCCGCATTTTCTGGCAATATGTTGTCTGATTTTATTTTAAAATCACAGCTCCATCTGGTAATTACATTTCACACATTTTACTCTATCCCTTGCACACACCCACTGCGAAGGACCAGAGAAAAACAAGTGCGCTATACACAGTTTGAGCTCTGGTTTATCCTAATCACTAGTGGACAGTCGAAGGATCTAATGTAACCCACATCTGCTGTTGTATTTAATTCTCTGCGATAGTAAATCTGAAATTGTACACTTTGTGTCTGCTGCTAATGTCCTTAAGAATGTTCTTGTGCTGTTTCCATTGCCTTTGGGTAATTCGATCTCGAAAATTATGGAAGTTTTAAACAAAGTTGTGGCTGCTTAAAAGGACAATAATCTTGTGGGTTTTCCGGTTCTTTTTTGAAGGATATTACGAGGGATTTGTATAGTTTTCTTCGTTTTCTTTAAGGAGGTGTGGATCAACGTGTCAAATTTAAATGGCTTCTTAGGGGTTTTATGGAGTGTGGCATACCAGTGGTCATGTTGGTTTGCCTTTCATGCAATTTAATTGCAGTAGGTATAGGAGGTATATGGAAAAGGATATTTTTTTTTATGGCTTCCTTTATGATTCATTAAGATATGGGTGAGTGTAATTTTAGGGTTTCATTGTTTAGCGATTTATTTATGCATTTCAACTTTTTGAAAAGTGGAAAACTCTGTCCAGGATATTGGTTTTTTGTTTCCTTTACTATGTTGGTGGTGGCAAATATTTTATGACAAGTTGATGATCACAGCCATGAGGTTACATTTAGACCCAATGCACACGGAGCAACTAGAAAAAAACTGATCAGCGATGCGAATAGGCAACTAGTTTGTTTTGGGTCATACGCATACCCTGTGCAATCAAAGAGGACTGACAACGCACACGCCGCTACTGGCTGAAAGCTCGTTTGTGATTCACAAAAACCAATTTGTAATCAGTCGTCTGTTGATTTGCATGTCGGGTTGCCAATAATTGATTTCAGTTTCCAGTTTGTCGAAGTGGAGCGAACAACAGACCAATCTGTTTCTAGTGGGGGGAGATTAAAAAACATGACGACACTGAACAAACTAGAGATTTTGATTGGTGATGAGTTTCCCCCTGACTCGTGTGTGGAGTCAAATTACCCGAATTGCCAACGGGTTTAGGTTTTTTTTCAGTTGCTCCCTATGCATTGGGCCTTAGAGTGGCTTGTATTTTAATTACATTCATAATTCAGATATGTGTAGATATCTAGGGAAGTCCACCTTATGACTTGTTTGAAAAACGTCAAATCTATCTTACGAGATTCATGGAAAACAACGACGTCGCTGGGGACTCTGTAAAATTCAAAACGAAAATCGTTTTCGTTAAAAAAAAAAAAACGAAAGAAATCATGCGAAAGCGAAAATTTTATTCATATTTGATTCATATTTTTTTTTTTCATCCTCTTCACAAACATTTAAGAAGCAGTGTAGTTGAAATTTTATACTTTTAGGTTCATTTTGACAGTTCGAGAAACTTTTGTTTTTGACAGCAGTATCTAAACGTAAGTTTTTGCGTATTTTGCTTCTCTGATTCTATGTATTTTAAATTGTAAATAATTTATTTTGTTGTAATCAACAATTGTAAAAAAATTCATATACTTCAGAGCTTTATCAAAATGGAAACGTAACATGTATCAATGGCGTTAATAGCGAAAAGTTTTGGTTGTTTTACGAAGCTTGTTTTATAGGAAATACAAGTTTCTAAGAAGACCGTAAGTTTTAAGAACCGCAAAAGAAAGGAGATTGAACGCAAAACTACTCCAAAGAAAGATTTGCCGGACAAGTAGAGCCAATCCATTTTTGATGTCCATAAAAAATTAGGAAGATTGTTGCACCTAAACTCAATGATGACCTCACGACTAGGGCTGTAGAACAAAATCTTCGTCAAAAAAAACCTAAGAAAGAGCCGGAATTTCGCAAGACTCCACTCACAAAAACTGTTGCAATTTTGAAAAAGAGTCCTTTGGAGTGTCAAATCTAAGTTGAATTTATTTGGATCCGATGGAAAAGTGTATGTAAGGCGTCCTCCAAACAAAGAATTGCAGCCAAAGTACACGCTCTTTAGACTATAAAGCATTGAGGAGAGAAAGTAATGGTCTGCGGCGCATTCTCTTGGTTCGGTGTTGGTCCATTAGTTGTATAAGGGTCGACCCTTGATCAACACGCTTATAAAAGCATTTTTGAGAAAACATTTTATTCCATACATGCCAGTAACATATGATTTCTAACACGAGAACGATCCTTAGCTTACTCCCCGGAGAGTGAAGCAATAGCTTACAGATAACAAAATTAATGTTTTGGCTTGATCCGCGCAAAGTCCCCACCTGAACTCAAGAAATGCTGAAGAGCTGTTCGAAAACATTAAGGAGGTCTGGAACTAAGGTTCTTAAGGTTTTTTCCACTACTCCACCTCTCGCCAACGTCTGATAAGCATCCGAGACTCTAACTGTTCTAAAAAATCTCCGCGAGGAATTGCTCTACAGAAAAGTGCTCCGCGACCAAAAAAGATTGGGAACCGCGAACCTATAGCTTCATCAGCGCCTCGAGATGCTTGCAGATGTATGTTAGTTCTATACTTAAACAGCTGCAAATTGTAGAAATCTGGAAATATATCCCAGGAAGCGAGTTCCAAAGTTTGCTTGTTCTGTTACAGAAGGATTTTTGGAAAATTGATGTCCTCGCGGTTGTCAATAGTGTACTTTATGGTCATTAGCATTAGCTGCCTGTATTGTGGGGTGCCCAAAAGTCGCATTTCGAGGGATAATGTCTTTGAGTTCCTCGGAACATCTACCATGGAAGTACCTATATAAAACAAGCAAAGGTCAGCGACTTGTCTTCTGTGCACCAACGGTTGCAGATTCGATGTGAGTGTACGGTCTCCAATAAGTCGAACTGTTCGTCTCTGTCTGCTGTCAAGTAGGTTAAGTGAATGTTTTGGGTCCGAGCTCCATATATGGGAACAATATTCCAGGCCTGGTCTAACCTGTGCTTTGTAGAGAAGGGGCTAAAGTACCTCTTTGCTCTAAATAGGTAGCTCAACTTAGCGGACGCCGATAGTGCGATATAGGACATGTGATCCAGCCATGTGATTCCTGAATTGACTGTGACTCCAAGAAGGTGCATTGAGCCCTTGTGATGGATTAGATCCATTTGGACCTGAGGAACTGTTGATGCATTTTTCCTAGAAAATATTGTGAGCTGTGTCTTGTTTGCATTAAAAACAACCAAGTTGTCTTTTCCCCACTTCAAGATTTAGTCGCAGATCATCATTTGGAGAAATAATTTGTTCGCATCTCTGACTGTGTGATGTAGCCGCATTCACAGGCCCACTGTTCGAGGTGGAGAATATACGAGTGCTGTCATCAGCAAAGCTGTAGATATTATTACTTCTCGATCCAACCAAATCGTTGATGTGGAGAAGAAATAGAGTTGGAGAAAGAATAGATCCTTGGGGCACTCCTGCATTTATAGCAAACGAATTATGATACAACATCTACAACAACTTGGATCGATCTTCCCAGAAGAAAATTTTCCATCCAAGACGCTAACTTCCCTAATAGAGCTCTATGCCAGACTCGGTTAAATGCCTATGATATGTCCAAGGCTAAGGCTCTGGATTCGCCGTGGTGTTCAATTGCTTGCGTCCATAAGTGCGTTACGTAGCTTAACAGGTCTCCAGTGGAACGTCAGCTCCGAAATCCGTATTGCCTGTCGCTTATTAATCGATGGCCTTCTAGATATTTGATTATTTCGACATTTATTGCCTTTTCCATTACTTTTGAGAGAATTGAAAGTAACGCTATTGGACGATAGTTTTGTGGCTGACATTTCCTCCCTTTCTATGGAATAGGTTGAATGCGAGAGGTCTTCCAGCAAGAAGGAAACGTCTTCTGGGAGTACGACATGCTAAACAGCTTACATAGTACAGGTGCAAGTTCTGGTGCATAGCTCTTGAGTACCGTCCATAGCCGGGATTCCGTCGGATCTAGTTGCTTTATTGCAATCTAGTTCTTTAAGGATGTGGTGAATTATTCGAGGCCGAAATTTCACTTCTGCCATCGATGTTTACACCCTCGGGATATTTGGTGGCTCTAGTTGTGCAGAATCTGGGTGGAATTATCTGAAAACATGCTTTCGCTAGCTAGATTTGCCTTTGCTTAAATTGTTTGAAATGTTTCGAAAACGATTGAACGTTTCCATCTTATAGAATCCCACCCCTGAAAGATTGCTTGCCCTATAGGCTCCTGCATATTTAAAAAAAAAATCCGACTCTTATTATAAGCTGCTATTTACTTTTTGGAACAGGATGAACTGTTTATCCTCCACTTTCATCAAGAATTGCCCATAATGGAGCTTCAGTAGATTTAGCTATTTTTTCATCCATTATACGTCACAGTTTATAGCTTCTTGCACTCCTTTGCCTAAACAGTAACTTCCACAAAATCTCTTCACCAACTTGCTTCTTATTCTTAATACGAGTAGATCCTTTTCCAAAACCAACTCCGACGGATGAATACCAAAACGCATCAGCAACAAGTGAGTCTTTTTGATGTATCCCCATGTCCTTCATGCGTATTGATCAATCTAAGATTACCCACGTTCCTTGGCGATTCCTTGTAAATTTCAACATTGTTTGCATGCATTGCCACGAATGATGTCCTTTTATGTGTTGTTTCTTCTCTTCTGATCCATTGAACTGAATTTTTCTCGGAAATTTTATTATTTATGTGCCCTTACCCCACCACGAGTTCTTTTTTATAATTTTATTTTATAGGGTGACCAACATATTGTTGTCTGTGGGAATTTGTATGTTGCGCCATGCTTTTGTGTCTCCCTAAACAGGTACATTGTCCTTTGAACAATGCCCAGCCCCATAAAAAATTGTATAGACTAAATAAAAAAAAAGAAACATAACTCAAATCCAAATGGAAAAACAAAAGCAAAGCGAAAGAGAAAACGTGGACACAAGTCAAGTGGAAACAATAATAGTGTGCCCACCATAAGAACATAGGCCCGAGGAGTTCGAAGAACAATACAGGGTCTGAGGGAACAATAGGCTAGGGCTATTGTTTCATCACAAATAGAGAATCGAGGAATAGTAAAAATCGAATAAAATAAAAATGATTGTGGCAAGAAGGGGCAATGTCTGAATTTAATGACGGCTAGCATAGGCTGCATAGGTATATATTTTTCACCTGTGAAATTGACGGTAAAATTGAGTCCATAAAATGTTTTCGTACAAGTTTGGCATTTTTCCCACGATGACAGGTCTATTGTTGCAATTTTTGGTCGCGCTGTGTATGCGCTGTTTGATGGTAATTGAATTGCAATTGCTTTATGGTTGGTTGTGTGCCGTTGACCTAAATAGAAGTTTCATGTGGATTTGTATGGGTGGGCTTGCAGGATTTTCATTATGGAATACAATGGAATGAAGTGGCGCCAGGAGTCTGTCCGAAATCAATCGATTTTATGGGCTGGCTGGGAGATATTTCAACTGCAAAATGACTGGATATTCTGAGGAGGTGTCAATTTTGGAAACAAAGGATTTTGCTGTGTGGACATTGTTAACCGAATGGCAGTTTTTGAAAATCATTATCTATACATATAATACAACTGTAGCAATTTTCGTTGTCAGCTAAAAACTCGAAAACTACTGGACAGATTTGAATGAAACTTTTTTTAAATGTTCCTTAAGACTGTGAGACTGCTATAGGCTATGTCGTTTATAGCCACGTCCTTAGAAATAGTTTTTAGCCAAAATGTATTTTTTGAAGTGAAACTATATACCTTTTCTCCTAAAAGCGCGAAAACTACTGGACAATAAAACACTCAAAGTGTAATTTTAAATGAACCAAATATAATTTTGTGCGAGCGGGCAAGGCGAGCACGGGTCCAGCTAGTATCATTATAAAATTCAAGAGAAAGTGGATTCGTTTTTGAACCTGATTATTCCTTTAGAAAAACTTCTGACGTAAGGGGCGGTTAAATACAGAGAACAAGTCCACAAGTGCAAGAGTTGACAGGAGATTGTGGTCATCCCCTCTATTCTGACTGAAATTGTGGGCACGCGCACGACACTTTTGGTGAAATATCTAGTTGGCTTCCTTCCTTACTTACTTAGGTAGCACTATAGTCCTGGGCGAACTTCAGCCTCAATCAATATACTTACACCCGCCGCGTTAGCGCGATATTTGCGGCATTCCGAGTTGCTGTTAAGGTCTCTTATCACTTGTGAGTGCCACTTTGGGCGAGGTCTTCCTCTACTACGTAGTTCCTCCTAATTTGACTCGAAGACTTTTCGGGCTAAAGTGCTAGTGTCAATTCCCTCTAGGTACACAAGTCCTAGCCAAACGACTGATTCGCACTTTGCGATAAGGTCGTCGTAATGTTTTAATTATTTTACTACAATGGACCTACCACGTAACCTCACATTTATCCTCCAATTTAAATCAACGAAAAACGGGGCCGAATATCACTCGGAGAATTTCGCGTTCAAAACGACCAATGACTAATGAACGAAGGTGGAAGACGATAATTTCGTTATGTCCTGTAAATGTCCATTCTTTGCTTAATTTCTCAAGTTAAGTCATTTTTAGAGATCATAGCGTTGCCGAGGTTAGACGAAGCGCATAACTACTTCAAAGTTATAGCTGTCAATTATATTATATTCTGTCAGATTTGTCGTACATGGTTTTAACCCCATTCACGTCTAAACATATTTTTGCCGTTTCTTTAGCAATATTTGTGATAGTTTGCTGAGTTCTGGCAATGATGTCAATGTCATCCGCGTATGCAAGTTATTGTAGGTACGCGGCTAAATTAAATGAGTTCTTGCAATTCCGAACTATTTTGAGCTGTTTGCAGGGTTAAGCAAGGGCTTTAGGGCAGCCCGACTGTCGCCGCAAGTTTAAAAATACTATAACTCCGCTATAATCATTCGTAAAAATATATTCGGCCGCCATTATTGGTTAGCATAGACCTTTGCTTGAAAAATTAAAATATGATACCTTAACCTAGTAGTGAAGTCTATAGACTTGCCAAAAAAAAAACCACTTGCACTGCCAGAAAACTGAGAACGTTTTAAATGTCTTTCGATTTGATATATTTTGCACAAAGAAATTTGAGGTCCAGGTCCAGCCGGACTGTAGCGCCATCTAAGTGAGCAAGTAAGAAGATACGGCCCGCAATGTTGGGCCAATCTCTGTCACCCATGAGACACGTTTTGTCTTACTATGTTTTACGTTTAGTCCGAGCTTTTTGACACCCTAGAATCACGCTTTATCATTATCATTCTCGAGGAACAACGGTTGTCATTGGGCTGGTTAAAAATATCCATTAACCATGCTTTGTCGTATAGAGCCTCACGGAAATACGCCTGTCGTAGGACCGCATAAGACCGGACATAAGTAACGCGCTTTTCCATAGGACCTCAACGAATGACGCTTGCAATTGGGCCAAATGAAGCGCGCTTTATCGTAGAGTCTCATGGAACCACTCCTGTCATTGGGCCGCTTTCTATCACATAAGAACCGCGCTGTGTTTTCATAGGGCCTCAATCAATGACGCATGCCAATGGGCCAAAAAAAGGGCGATTTGTCGTAGGGGCTCACGGAAATACGCCTTTTATAGAACTGCTTTCTGTCACATAAGAAACGAGCTTTGCCATAGGGCCTCAACGAATGACACTTGCCATTGGGCCAAATCAAGCGCGCCTTGTCATAGGGCCCCACGAAAACACTCTTTTCGTTGGGCCACTTTCTACGAACATTGAACTGTTGTAGTGCCTCGCGCCTATCACTGGGCCGCTTTCTGACACCTTAACGAACGTCCAGTGAGTTAACTTCTTTTAAGACAGTCTTATAAGTCGTTAGTCATAGTTAAGAGGTTTATAAAAAAAAAGAAAAACTCCAATACAAAGTGAGTGCTTCTTTGAGAAGGGGGTCTAGCACGTAACTTGATACAATCGAGTTCAGTCGATACAATCGAGCTCTGGCAGCACCTAATTTGTCTCAATCGATTATTCTCCATTGATTATCCTCGATTAAGACAAATTAGGTGCTGCCAGAGCTCGATTGTATCGACTGAACTCGATTGTATCAAGTTACGTGCTAGACCCCAAGACTCCAGAACCGGCGGGTTATATCTACACCTCAGCCTCTGACAGAACACAACACCCCCCGTGATTTGATCAATGGACTGTTGAACTGTTGCACATGTCCTTACCTACACTTTTTGTATCAACTCAAAGTGAAAGATTGCAGACCACAGTTTGTGGCAATGTCAAACTGCCTCGTCCTACCTGAGACAGTCTGCAGTGCTCCTTTCCGACCGCACTTGGCAGCACTTAAAATAGCCGATTTGGATTGAAAATCCAATTCCGCAGAGTAGTTCCCGGTTTTCGTTTAAAAGCACTTCCCACTCTAAAATCTAGTCCCACAAATGTTGTTAAATAAATTCAGAGTTCAATTGACCATGGTCCCTCATGATTTGAAGATGTACAACGAACTTGGTCCTCTTCTCTATACACAGTAATCAACTTAATGCGAAACGATAATCTTCCTAAGAGTACGGAACGGCGTCACCTAATGTCCCTCCAGACGACACTGCCCAACATCACTCACAACTCACTCATGCAATTTTAATCACCATCATTTACTTAATTAATTGAAAGCGTATATATACAGAGCATGACTCTGTCCAGTTCGTCTCGCTGGTCCTACCACCACATCATCCAACTGAACATCTTATCTGCAACGAACAACCAAAAAAAAAAGGTCAACAGCAATCAACAAACATCCACACACTTCAATCGCGTGTCCAACTCTCAATTCCCATAGACAACACAGACGAGTGTAACGTATCCTTTTTGGCCCTTCGAAATTGTGCGGTCGCCCGCACACTAATTGCCAAATCAACTGCCAATCAAACTGGAAAAAAGTAATGTGGGCGCCAGTGGTCAGCTTGACCATTGAGTGTTTTTCCTCTCGGAAATAAATTCCCAATTTGCAGATGGATTTGTTTATACGGAGAGGGGCTCACCACCACCATCAGGAATTTGACATGTGGATAGGTCCATGATAGTCGTGACCAATTGACCAGAGAATCTCTTCATTATATTACAACAGGCTCATGTGTTGTGGAAGATGTCTTCAGCATCATTATTGAGTCAGTCTTTTTGGGCTTCCTTCTCAACATAACAATTGATTTGTTGATTCAAGGCCAAAGGAGCAAGTTCACTTATTCCGTCCGTGAAGGACTCAATCTTCGTTCCTGTGGGATTAATTTCGTAGTCCATTCGTTTAATGAAGTCGATCTGCTCTCCATGTATATAGGTTCCATCATGATTTTTCCATCTCATAATGAGAATTTCACTTTCGGTTTATTTTTGGAACATGTCCTGATGGGAATCGGTTAGCAGAACATGCAATGGTTTTTGATTTTGTCCCTTCGGGGATTCGTTGACAAGGTGCGGGAATCAGTGACAGCAGCGATGAGGATTTCCTTGAGAATATGATTTGTGTTTCCATTCGGTTCAAGTGTGTTTATTTTTGGAGTGCCAGAAAAAAAAAAAAAGAGTTTCTCTGGGATAATGACGTGTGAAATTCTCACGGTTGATGGGTTATAAGAGATGTATACTCCTGAGGGAGTTTTATGTATAGCCATTTCATGAACCGCTTTCAAGTGGCACTTGAAACTTTGCTGATGCGGAGAGGAAACTGTGACAAAGGTAAGCGATCCCGTGTGACAGTGCGGACTGTGCTATATCAATTAGTCTTGGATATTGTCGGAAGTGAAGCGTTTTAAGGAAATTTGCTTAAAATGTTTAAATTGCTTGGATGGAGTTTAAATTCAGTTAACTCTTGTACTTTGTTGACTAACTCAGTGTTATAATAGGAAAGAAATGTGCGACACTCAAGCGGATTTAAATGGAGTAGCCACAAGCTCAACAAGCTCGACAAGGACATTTTTTTTAAAGATCTTACCCACCAGTTGAGTTGAAGACCGCATGAGATGTCCAATTCTAGGATCTTTCTGGTGGAGATGCTTTATAGTTCTTCCTAGTCTAGTCACGAGTGCTAAAAAGACCATATCAAATGAGGCCACTAGAGAGGTCGCAACCGATGGGCTAGGTCTCCGTTTCACCCGTCCATCCGTACAAAATCCTTAGTTTGGTGAAGAATGAAGGCAAGCTCATTTGGCAAAACAATTCGCGTGAAAATCGGCTAAAGACAGCAGGGGCTTGGAAGCTCTAAGTGCAAAATAGGAAGGTATATAGAACCTCGACTTTTTAGAAGGAAGAAAAAAAGAGCGCGCGCGAATGATGAAGCATAGAGAGGTAATACACCAGGAACGATATGTTCTGAAGTTTTGTCAAAAGGTACAAGGAACTTTTTTAAGGTAGTAAGACCCGAACAAAGACAAATTACATCTTAAGGTTTTTTCTACTGCGCCACCTCTCGCGAAAGTCTGACAAACATCCGAGAGTATGACTGTCCTGAAAAAGCTTCTCAATTCAGCCGTTCGGACTCGGCATAAAATTGTAGGTCCCTTCCATTCGCCCCAAAAATAGAAACTCACACAAACGAATGGTTGCGAGAAGCTAGGCCTAGGGTGTCTACCGCCTGTTGCGCCACCTATTTATTTATTTATTTATTAAGACCCGAACAATAGATCCACAAGCATGGCTGAGGATTTGGAAAGACTACAGTTCTGCTCCCTTATGGACCAGCAAAAGCCTACTCGGTAAAAGCTGCGGACTTAGCCCCAAAATGACACTGTGGATTTTCACAGCAATATCGGGATACCTATCATCACGTATGCAATCGCGCGCCGTCTGGTGGTATAAAGCAATCGCAGAGGTCAGTAAAGGCTAAACTCAACAAAAAACCAGAGACTAGCTTGTGTCTTTGCAACAGCTTAGATCAAGCTGCACTTAAGTTTATCCTAAACATCCCACCACTTCATCTGCAACTCATGAGAGAAGCATCAGTGGTTAATGCCTATACTGTTATCCTACAGGAATTCAGAAAAAAAAGAAAAAAAAGCATGTTTCTATTTTTCAAGCAGAGGTCTCTGGCACCCTATAATGGCGGCAGAACATATTTTAAGGACTGCGTAGTGGAGCTGAATTGTTTTTTGCCGGAGGTTGCTACTATCCGATGGAGCACTCAGACACAGCTACTGGTCCGCATTGTACTGTCAAACAGAAACCTTGCTTTACTGTACTACTCAAGTCTTTCGAAGAAAGATGAGAAGGAGCTCCAGTGATGAAGAGCTTAGATGTTCGGCACTCACCATGTCAGCCCCAAAGATCCACCACCTGATGCGACCAAAGGCAGGACATTTACAGAGGAAGTGTTCCGCTGTATCGTCGTCCTCTTCACAAGCGGGACAGATGGTGGTGTCGCTCAAGCCCAATACATTTAAAGGCTACATGAAATTTGGCCCCAATGAAAAATTGCCCCAAACTGAAAATGAAAAATCACCCCACAAATTTACATGAAAGACAACAAAAGAAAATTGCGTAAAATTCTGCGAATTGGGGTGACAATTCATATTTTGGGGCCTTTTTTCATTTTTCATTTTCATTTCATTTTCATACGCAAACGTTTCATTTTTTTGGGGCCTTATTTCCATTTTGAAATTGGGCACATTTTTCATTATGAATTTTGGGGTGGTTTTTCATTCTTAGTTTGGAGCCATTTTTCATAGGGCCCAAATTTCATGTAGCCTTTGGCAAAAGCTTGGTGGCCCGAAAGAACGCGAAGAAATTCCTAAGCAGGGCTTACACAGGATGATTTCTCCGAACAGGAGCCTTCATTGACGATTGGTTTCTTAGGAACACAACTGTATATGGTTCGGCTCTCTAGGATGTGGACAAAATATTTGTAACAAATCAGCGGCATTGTTTGTTTAGAATTTTAGATTTCTTATGTCAAAAAACTGAACCAAAAAAAATTAGAAAAAACCCCTAATTGTTGTTCTCACTAATCGGTATACTATACACGAGTACACCTACACCATTTGCTAAGCCCACACGTCAAATGGCTGCATGATTGACAGCCAAAGACCTAAGGAAAGAGATTAAAAGTCCATTTTTCATAGCGTGTATTGCAATCTCACCTTTGCGGCAGGTATATTACATGAAATCCCGTAATACACCCACGCGATTGTCCAGCAAACCATTTGCTGTCCATTAAACCAGCAGCAGCAAGTAATAGCCCTTCTTTCTTTTTGCATCTAAAGCCCTTCAAAGTGCCCCAGCACCTAGCATAATCGAGCAAGCGTGCGATTCCCGATAACAATGGGAAATGCTCCAAACTAATTCCTTAAGGTTTCCTTGCGGTTTTTTTCCAATTTTTTTCTTTAGTATCCCTCTCGTTGAAATGCCACCGTGATAAGACGAAGCACATTCGTAAAAAATAAGGATTTGCCTATCCCGACTACACATATATACACAACAAAGTAAATTTACTGCTCTCTGGCTATGGCAGAGATGATAAGCGGGGACAGGTCCTCTACCACGCATTACCAAGGTGAAATTTGGGTCAGCAAGGGATTTGCATTTATTATAGCGCGACGGTGTTCCCGTACTGATTTCTGAGTTCAAAAAGCGAGCAATAAAGCACACGTCAGGGCGGCATAAAAGCCGACAGTATCACATCACCAGTGGGGGAGAGAGAGATGTTATTGCATTCATCATTGTGTGGTGGAAAACTCTGGGAAAATGGAAAACCTTTGTCGGAACGTAAAAAGGCCAAAATAAACCGGAGGAAAAGAGGATTTTCTTTAGAGTTTTAAAATTCAACGGATTAGGCTGTGGCCTGGCAAGTGGTTAGGTTATGGTCTATTGATGGCGTGTATGGTCATTTGTGCCAGGTGGCAGGTGAATGGGTTTTGTTTTGCAATTTGTAAGGATTCTCAGCGGATTTATATATGGGAGTCAAAGGCCTGAGCTGTAATTTATCGTTTGTTGGGGGTAGTAAAGAGAAATTGCTGGTTGATTCGGGTTGGCCATATAAGAAAGTGTCAGACGGAAGGGTTGAAATGAATTGTGCGCGATTGCATGAGGTGCAGCGACCTATACACAAATAATCGGTCATCTTGTAAGGTAGCACTTTTGAAATAAAAATTAATAGTCTCTACACTTCTTAGTCGGGATCACTACGTTCTTTCCTTTTCCAAAATCCATTATTGGACATAATTTCTAAATTTTTTTTCTTCCCTTTTTTCAAAATCTTCCAAAATATACCCAACCTTACACCTACTCCAAATCCTAGAGTGACCCCAAGCAGGGGTCTTGCAGGGGCAGCATGCCCCGCCATACGTATCTCACTTTTTAACACCATTTTTAGATGTCGCGGCGACAGAATTATTAGCACCAAGTCTAAAAACGCGGGATTTTGTCCCTGGAGATTTTCTCTTAGGTTCTTTTGGAGTAAGGGACTTCAGCACAGGGGATTTTGGAAACGAGCTTTTGGAAACGAGATTTTGGAAAAGGAGATTTCATCACCAACCCTTCTTAGTCACGTTATGACATTATAGACCAATAACACCACAAACGCGTCTTTCTGTGAAGGTTATTGCTATACCAAAGGGTGGCAAAGCAAGTCACCACTGATTCTAAAAGATTTGAATCACTTATCCTTTATCGCGACAACTTTAGAAAGACCGATCGACGTACAGATTAGTAGGAAGCTACATTTGGAATATCTATCCAAGACCCAGAGGGGGAGAAGTGTGAAGACTCCGCTAGACTGTGCTATCTCCTACATAAAAAAATGACAAACAAATAAAAAGACTCAAGACAGTTTGTTAGATATTGAGGAACACCCATTAGGGTCTTTCATACCTGGAACTTAATACTATAAATTGCAAATTGAACATTGACGAAAGATTCAAATAGCTTTAGATATATTCCTGCAGCATCTATGGGGAAAACTGCTTAAATCATTCCGTCCTTTGGCAGTCTCGTTGTGCGGCGTACAAAAAAGTTACAAAAGTTCGAAGACTAGGGTGCTTTCAGTACAATGAGGATATCCAACAGCTGGACCTCCGCGAGACAAACTTTACACAACCATCGGCAGCCATTAAAATTTAACGAAACTAATCAGTGGGCCAAAATATTTGGCCATAAACCTATCACCTTTTGAATTCACAAGACCTTTTCTCGAGCGATTATTTCAACAAGATAGAGTGGAGAGATAGACTTTTACCTAACTGGCAATCCATAGCCCTATTTACGGACGGATCAAAAGTGGCATCTTCTACGAACCTCATGGACCATAGCGCAGTCTCTTCCCAGCAGAGGTCCGTCCTGGAACATCACAATAACAACCCGTGTGTCTGCGGTAAGGGCAGTACCAAAGTTCGTCTATATGACAAAAAGGCGGAAGTAAAATTAAAAACCGGCAACAAAAATACTAAAGAGCTCACAAAATAAAAGTAGCAAGAGGCAAGAGCGCTGGAGCTCGGAAAGCCCAGGACGATAGACAGCTAGCCTTATCAGGAACGTGCGGGTAAGCGGAATAACCGGAAAGATGGTGATGGTGAGGTTGACTAAAACGTCATACAGTTACTCATACTCACCAGACAAGGACACTTTAATGTATTTCTTCACGAGATCGGCAAAACGAAGTGTCCAGCCTGCCAGTAAGGTGACTCCCAAGAAAACGATCGACGCGCTTCATACATTCTTCGCCTGCAGCAGATGGGAATCTAAAAGAGGAGAACTGAGGAGCAATATCGGTATCATCACTCCAGACATCATTTAGCCGAAAAAATGCTGGCCAGCGAGTAGAACTGGAACCAAATCTGTGCCTACGTCCAATATTTACATTTACATTTACATTTACATTACATTTCGTTTCGTTTCATTTCGTTAAGATGGCGCTCACATTCCGGGATGGACCATGACCTCAACCAACAAGCCCCTCCAGCCAGCTTTGTCCCTAGCTACATATAGATGCCTCCAGTTACGCACACCAATTTGGTTGAGGTCACTCTCCAATTGTGCGCACCACCTGAGATGGGGTCTTCCTCTGCTTCGATGTCCCTCAGGGGTGGACTTAAAGACTCGTCGGGCTGGTGCGTTGTTGTCCATACGCTCCACGTGACCCAGCCATCTCAGTCGCTGTATTTTGAGCCTTTTAACGAGGCCAAAGTCGCTTTATAACTCGTCGTATAGTTCGTCGTTGAATCTCCTCTTCCACACTCCGTCGATACAAACTGGAATGAAAATCACTCGAAGAATCTTTCTCTCGAAGCGTGGCATGGCAAGAGGTTTTCATCAGCTATCGATAAAGTCCATGTTTCTGCGGCATATACAGCAGGACTGAAGTGATTAAGGTCTTGTACAATATTTCCCTGATTCTTCGAGAGAGGGTTTTACTTCTTTGATGCCTTCTTAGCCCGAAGAAACAGCGATTGACAAGAGTGATTCTTCGTTTAATTTCTACGCCGATGTCATTTTCCGAGGTAATTGTAGAGCCTATAGGTAAACAAAGTCTTTAACTACTTCGAAGTTATATCTGTCCAGTCCACTGTGACGTTTTGTCCGAGTCGCCGAGAGAGAGAGAGAGAGAGTCGTTTCTCGGTGACAGCATTGAGCATATACTTCGTTTTGTCCTCATTAACAGCCAGACCCATCTTCGCCGCCTCTGTTTCAATGCTTTCAAACGCGGCGTTGACAGATCGCTGACTTCTCCCAATAATGTCAATATCATCAAGTAGTTGAATGGACTTTTAAAAAATTGTACCTCTGATGTTGTCTTGCGAGTCCCGTACAATTGCTTTAAGAATGATGTTAAAGCAGTTACAAGTTACACCTATACGCGTCACCATGTCTTAAAACTTTTTTGACATCAAAGGTGTCCGTGGTGCTCTTTCCCACTTTGACGGAGCAGCGAGATTTCTCCATCGTCATCCTGTACAGATGGACGAGTTTTACCAAGGATGCCGAAATTTAACATTGTATACGCCATCATAGGCGACCTTGAAGTCGATAAAGAGGTGGTGTGTATCGATCTGGAATTTCTGCGTTTTTTCTACGATCTGCCAGAGTGTGAAGATTTGGTCGATGATTGACTTTCCGGGCCTAAAACCGCACCGATATCGGCCGATCAGGTTATTTGCGAAAAGTTTTAGGCGTTCATACAGTAAAAGCGAAAACTGCACCAGAAATATAATCGAAGCTTGTAAAAAGCTGTTGCGAAAGAGCTCAAGGTTCGTAGAATATTGCACTGCTTGGTCCCTGGATTTAAAGATATTCCAGGTCTAATGACAAATCGAAGGAATTAGCAAGAATGCTCGAAAGCAATTTTAGAACAACCGGATACCTCTGTGAATATTTCGCCTTGCACGCTCAAGCTTGAAGCAGAAAAAAAATCCACTGGAGAGGCGAACGTCAAATGGATCCTAATGGAAATTTGTATTACCGTCCTTCACCAAATCCAGGTCCAAAATACTGAAGAGGATGGATAGAAGATCCATTTTCATCATTGGCACATAAGAAAAATGCGTCTGACGGAAGAAGAACTTTAAAGAGGTTGCGGTGATAAAAGAGTTCTCAAAGACAGAATCAACTTTCTATATCACTGCCAGGTTTTGAGCAAGCAAGGAACAAGTTAAGTACTGGATAATCATAAGGATAACAATGACACAAACAACCTCCGGAACTGAACAACACTTGGAGATCAATATTCGGTAACCCATTTACGAATTTTTTCGACTTGTCCGGTTTTTTTAGGTGGGTGCCTTTAGGTAAGTCAAGATTTCATAGGCAATTAAGCACGAATTGATCAATTATGCTTTGAGACATATTTGGGTTAGCTAAGCTATCCTGGAGTAACTTTTTAAAGATCCATTTCCATGGCCTCCGTTTTCCCCGTCCGATTTGAATTCTGGTGTCGTTTGCAATTTTTCATTAAACCTCGAAGAAGCTCCCCTAATCTAGCCACCTACACTCCGTAAGGTTAAAATAAGCAAACCTCTTTATTTGCCCGTCAAGAAATATAAGTCAGAAAGTATGATTACACAAACTGCCTACATCCAACTACCGCCTCGGCCTTATCTTACTTAATCCCATTCGACCTTGCACAGGACCGTAATCGGTGTGAAAAACCCCCGAATAACCATAAACTACAACATGACACATTGTCAACGTTGCTCTCCAAGAAAATATTCACTTAACAAATAAAAAAATCACTAGTACGAGTACATTCTACAAACACACGGCCAACCTAAAAAAAAAAAGGACCTACTACCTACCCTCACACTGAAAACCTCTTAGCAGAGATTCACTTTTCTGCTATCATTCTTGTTCTTCTTCGTCTTCAGCGTCTTTTATGAGTTTTCTCTGTTTTTGCGAGGAGATTTCATTTTTTTTTTGCGCCTTATCCGTCGGTTTTATAGGTTCTTTTTTCACTTTCAGAGTGTTATCCACCTCCTTACCCCCAACAAATAGCTATACACCAACAAACAATCTCAATCTCATGTGGTCGCCTAATGGTTTTTGGTTAAGTAAATGTTTGTCTCCCTAGTTTTTGGCCATGACCAAGACGTTGTATGTTTTATGTTTCATGCTCCAAAAATGGAAAAGAGGACTAAAATAAGGAAGAAAAATAAAAAAACCGCCTGATTCCGTGACATAGTAGCATTAAGCAGATATTTTCCAGTGCGACGACGATGGGGATGAGGGGCTGAAACCAAACGTTCACGTTAATTTCATGCACTTTAGAGTTGCCACCCATATAGGAGTATAGAGGCTTTAAGCCTCTTATCCTGGTATAGGTGATTTGGATTTCCCTTCGGCGAGTGTACCTACATTCCGTTGGCAAGGAGCGTCCACTTAATTGCTTTGGTCGTCGGTCTTTGATGGGTTCTCGTTTAATGACTGTTATACGCTCGACTCATTTGGTTGGGTGTTGGCGTTCGAGTGTTAACGGTGGCCTTGCATGATGGTGGCTCTAAAGATTATCTATACAGCCAAAAATCGGAGGAATTTTCGGTGGCGGTCGGTATATTACGGGCCAGTCCATCAGGTGAAGATTTATTTAATTTCATGGGTAGGTTCAGTGGTTGGTTGTGGTTCGCAATGGGGAGGTGTATGGATTTGTTGAAAGTGGATTTTAGGTTTTGATTTATGCCCTACATCCGGATGATAAGGCGGAATAATTTGTTTAAATTAAGAGTGGAAACTTTTTTTTTCGGTGTTGGACAGGAGCAACTGGGGTGGGTATATTTGAAAGCTACTTTCAGACGACTGAAGGCAAAGTGCTTCGTAAAATGCCTATTCAGTACTAGATTTTAGAATATAGTTTCCAAAATCGTTATAAAATCTGTCAAATTTCGATGCGATATCGCTTGTGGCGACAACAAAAACCACTACGAAATGAACGCAACCGACACCAACTAAAAGCCTGAACCGCACTACGCTGAAAATGGAACGCGACCAGACCAGACAAAAACGAAGAGATCAGTTTCAGTACTCTGTGGCAGAACGGCACTCGATGGTGATTTTCTTCGGTGGAACCTGTCTACATTTAAATTCTAAATTTAAACAAAGTACTCTAAATCTGAAATTCAATATCTAAAACTGTTAAATACTCGTAGTACATTGTCTTAACAAAGTGTTTCGTTTGGAGAATTGGGCCACAACCCAGATCGCTTCTTGGGAGCTGCAAATTCGAAAATGATGTCGTTCAGCCATGAACCTATGAAATGTTACATGTTTGCCAAGAAAATGGAAACGCTTTGCAGAGCTGTCTTTAAGTCACAGTTGGGGCCTGAGGGATAAACAACTGACCAGTTTCTCGCTGTCAGGTTGATATAGTACCTACTTGACAAGGCTTGTGAGTACATTACACCCATTTAGACATGTTTTGTAGACTTGGAGAAGGCAAAGACACACGAAGTAAATTCTTTTGTGTATCGCATCAGGTCAGAAGTATGACGTTTCCAGCCTGAAAAGAGGCTTATTCGATCTCTTTAAGGAAACTGCATACAAGCTGTGTTCTCCTGGATTTAACAGCACAACGAAGGAACATTTCGAATTAGGCGAGATCTAAGGATACGTTAGTTTTACCTTCGCTAATGACTTGGACATTCTTGGGTCTTCGCAGACTGAATTCGATAGGTTTGTAGCCGTCTGTGTTAAAGCTGGGATGAGGGTAAACGTGAACAAATCTGAAGTGATGGTCATTCGAAGAATGCTTGTTAGTGAAGAAATTTAAGTATCTTTTTACGGGCGAAGAAAGTAGAGATGCTAAATTTTACTTTAGGATTAGTCAGGCTGAGTCAATTTTGAGACCGCTTAGTAATTTTGTGATCAGAAGAACCAGACTTAGTGTCAAAGTTGCTGCGCATTTTAACGATTTTTAATTTGTTGTTTGTTCCAGTTTTTTCTTCAGGTCTTGAAATTTGGGGACTGACAAACATGAACATCGCCGATGGATAAAAACTACCGAAATAAATAATGTCCTTCTTTTGTACTGCTGGAGTAACTCGCAGAGATTGTATTAAAGCAAACACGATTCGGCAGTTTTCTTACCTTAGACGGATGTTTCCAACTAAGATTCGAAAGACACCCTATAGAACTGGTGCCATCAGGCAGGCGTTATCTAGGTAGGCGCAGGATGAGGTGGTTATAGATTGCCTTTGATAATTTATATAGTCGGTTACGGAAAATCGATTGCTATGGGGGATCCACTTAAACATCTAAAAATCCGCGAAAAGACTTAGGCCTACTGTCCACGTAGCTGCAGCTTGTTGTACGATTGCTTGTAGCTGGCATATAAACAACCGACAGCTCTATCCACGCGGAGGCAAAGTTGCATTTTCGTAATCGCAAATGCGGCTTTCCTGAGAGCAGTACTGAGGCTGAACCTGTTCTCTACAGACTTGCACTATTCTCTAAATTTTTGGTGGTTAAACGTTCTGCTTGAAGAATTGGCCGTAGTATTAAGAACCGAGTATTGTGAGCTTTCCAATCCGGTTTCTTCCTACCTCCGTTTGGGAATCGTGTATTGTGAGCTTTCCTATCCGATTCTGCTCCCCTACATGGGCGGCAAAGTCGCATTTTCGTAGTCGCAAATGTAACTTTGCTGCTCCGTGCACAGAGCTTCGTTTGTTTATATGCCAGCTGCAAGGAATCTACACAAACGGAGAAATTAAAGTACTTTAAGACGTTCAATCTTTATTTATATGTACCTTGCTAAGAAGCGGGATAGATCTTGGCTAAATGGAGATGGTTAGGTTAGGTAAGTACGTTCAACCTTACGTGAGGTCTTTCTCTACGCTCTCATAGCAGAGCGTTGGAGTAAAGTTTCTATACCTACTTATGATAGCAGGTTTCTGACTATGTCTACATCGGTGTTTACCCAGTAGCCTGCAGAGTTTCCTGTTAAATCCTCTTCTTCTACAGACGGACAACGCAAAATGGACTAAAAATAACTCGAAGTTCAAAGCGACCAAGGATATCTGTTCCGATACCATTTATGCTTCCGCATCATAAAACATGACTGAAATGTTGAGGGTTATATGATTATAGGTCTTTCCTAACATTTTTTGTTTTAAGTACCTTTTCTGTGTGAAGAAGTGTACTCAATTCTAGTTCTGGTAGCTCGTCGACATTTTTTTGAATATCCGGTACGATGGCTCTGAATATATAGCTTTCAGTATGAATCTTTAAGGTTTGTAGCTGCGACTGGCAAAGAACGTGCGGTTCACATTGTCTATTTGAGAGTCTCCATACCTACTACTGGTAAGCTGAAATCATAGTTTTAACCAACTTCTGGAGGTGGGCATTTAGAATATCCGTGTCGGGATGAAAGTCGGCGATAGTCGGAAAACTCTTTTGCTGGTCAGGAGGGCCACTCGTATCTCTGTATCATCAGTTCATCATTTTCGGGCTTAGATACGAGTGTTTTTGTCTCTACTCAGATTACATATTTATTTTTAATATTCCCTGACTAGGACCAGACGCAATAGGCTTTGGGCTAGGCTGTTTCGGACACCCTTCATCTTTTTCCCCAAAAACCAACCCTAACCCGCTTTTTTAGGTGTTAAGAAATAGGCTGGTTTGCTTCGATCACTCTCTTCAGATCCGCACCTTGTGGACAGGTTGTCATAGGAAATAAACGGAGGGCATACTGCTAAACGGTTATTCTCGGTTTTTTTTATCAAAGGACAACCCCTCAAACTGACTTTCAGTGTCAAGCAGCAAAGTAAAAATAAATAGGTAGCGCAACAGGCGGGTAGACACCCTAGGCCTAGCTTCTCGCAACCATTCGTTCGTGCGAGTTTCTATTTTTTGGAAGGAATGGAAGGGACCTACAAATTTTATGCCGAGTCCGAACGGCTGAATTGAGAAGCTTTTTCGAGACAGTCATACTCTCGGATGTTTTTCAGACGTTCGCGAGAGGTGGCGCAGTGTTTTTCCGGGGGTCGAACCTGAGATCCCTCCTACAGTAGTCCAGCACACTAACCACTGCGCTACTGCGCCTACCAAGCAGCAAAGTGGATTAATTTATTTACCCATTTCTGCTATGTACCAGGCAATAGACGGATCTATAACCTATAAGTGTGCCCTTTTAGGACATCCACCTAAACTAGGCCCAGAGGGACTTAGTCTTCCAAGTCTATACTTTGTCTATACACACAATTTTTGACCAAAAGAGTCTTCCTATCCTGTGAAAATTCTGAGTTTCTGACAGAAACAGAGCGGATCACGTTACTCAACATCCCACCTATAATTGAGGACGCAAAATCACAGTTTCCAAGAACATTACTTCACATTATAAATTCATCCCCGCTTAGCCTTCCCTTTTGCAACCAAAATGTTCTTCCAAATTGAGTTTCCTTACACCCGTATGTGTATAGGTAATTCAATTTATCCCGAACACTTTGTCATCTATCACACATCACTTTAAATTTTCCCTTCAACGCCTTTCCTTCCCTTCCTTGCTGGCCCTATTGTCATATTGCGCCATAATATTTATGATTGTTTACTTTTATAAATTGAATAAAAGTCATCATCAGAGATAATAATCCTTTTCAGTCAAATGCATTACAGAGATCCTTTGAAATTCTCACCGAAAAAAATGGTTCCTCCCTTCCATTGCTGTATACGTCTGACCCTCATACAGTCAGTCCCGCATGACGTCATAAATAAAGAAAAATAAAAAAACAACCCTTCCCTTATAAAAACAACAAAACACATTCTCATTGTTTATGAATCAATGGCTGAGTGGAATTGCCATTGATTTGCCGTTAAGTAAGAAAAAAAAATGCATAAAAAACGATTCCCCAGTAATTAACTCTCCAAAAAAAGACACGATGAATGCAATTCAAATGATAAATGATCCCACGGCATTGAAGAGGGTCCTTCGCGGATCTGCTATACCAGAAGCCGTAGTCCCATAACCAAATGAAGATAATGAAGATATTTCTACTGACAGCACACGATCCCGCATCTATTTATCTCATTTCAATGGGAATTAGGGATACAAACAGAACGTATATGGGGAATGGGAATTCCTGGCAATCTGTCAATCATTTGACCCTTAAGTCAGTCGTCGGAATGTCTACGCATCTATACTCGTATATCGTGTACTTGGAACTTGTTCTACTTCGACGAAAAATTGGATCATTGTGAGAGCCATACTCGTGGACTTGTAGCTTGTAGGTCGGGGATCTTAAAACACACACTTACACAGAGGATATTGAAAACTGGCTTTGATCTGTCAGTTAAGATTATAGAAAGATAATTTGTGGATGTTGTTGGAACATAATAAATTAATCAAATCTTTTAAGACTCAATGTTGGATGCATGATGACAGGGTAGAGACTTAGAGAGCCCATGGCGGAGATTTATGTTTGGACCTATAAATTAATTTACCCTCAGCAACAGCGTGTGTTATAGGAATGGGATTTGAATTCTCAATTTGATGGGACATAATCTGTGACTGATAGACAAAACAAATTTGTTTGTTGCTATACAGTGCAGACGGTATAAGTATGAATTGGTTCTAAAGCTGTAAACAGCAAGACGTCGACGTGGACGATAGAGATTCAGGTGAGTGTTGCAGCAAATTTAAGTTTCTAGAATAAAAGTCATATTGACGCTTAGCACCAATTGCGGCTAATGGTATCCGATGGGACCCGTAATTCGGTCTTAACAAATACGTTGTTAAAAGAAAGATAATTTCCTGGAACAGCTAATAATTGGGGTTAGTGGAGGTTACAGGTTTACAAACTAGACCGGCTTTTTCCACTAATTTTCTTTCGCGATCGTCTGACAAACATTCCAGAGAATATCATTCTGTTCTGAGCTCAATTCAGGTGTTTGGATACGACATAAAATTGTAGGTCCCTTCTATTTGTCAAAAAAAAATATATAACTCACACAACCAACTGGTAAAGAGAAGCTAGACCTCTAGGATTAGGATCTAACAAATTTTTCTTATGAACTGACCAATAATTTTATAAAAACGCCCCCAAAAAGTAGGCGTGTAAAAAAAAATTGCTATTTATATATATTTTTTTTTATTTGTTTCTAAAACTTAGTTACTTAGATTTTAGATGGCGCTACAGACCGAGGTGGATCTGGGCCTCAACCTACACGCCTCTCTAGTTAGCCTAATCTTTAGCTAACCGCTACCCAGTTGAACACTCCAAGTTTAGTTGAGCTTGAGGTCGCCTTCCACTTGTGCGCGCCACCTAAGGCGAGGTCTTCCTCTACTGTGTTGTCTCTGAGCAGGTCGGTGTCATTATACACCTCGTATAGGGTTTGCTGTTAAATTTCGTTATCCAAAGCCCATCAACGCAAACGTGACCGAAAATCACTCGATGAATTTGCTCCTAAAAAGCCAAGTGAAAAATAGCAATCTCGAGCTTTAATCAGAATAGTGGACAAACCCAAAACGTTGGGCCAGCCAATTCCGTGTGAGCCCGAATTGAGCGGAATTGTGTCAAACTTCGTTTCTGACAAACTTACATATACGCATGCCGAGTGGAAATCTTAATTTTTCATTTAGCTGTAAAATAGCGGTTAGGTTAGGTTAGAGAGGCTGTTTGCAATTTATGCAATTTATACCCAGAGGTCATTGAAAAATAAATAAATAGGTGGCGCAACAGGCGGTAGACAGGCCTAGCTTATCGCAACCATTCGTTTTGTGTGAGATTCTATTTTTGGGGCGAATGGAAGGGGCCTACAATTTTATGCCGAGTCCGAACGGCTGAGTTGAGAAGCTTTTTCAGGACAGTCATACTCTCGGATGTTTGTCAGACGTTCGCGAGAGGTGGCGCTGTAGAAAAGACGTAATTTGTGTTTTTCTGGGAATCGAACCTGGGGAACCAGCACATTAACCACTGCGATTACCATTTTATAGTTCAAGATATGACATACAACAAACAAAACCATTCGGATATTTTGATGAATTTTCTTAAAGCTGGTAAGGTGGCATTGCTAGATCTTTAAACCCTTCAAAAAACCGTGTTCCTATAAAAGAGTAGCGGTAGGTGGCCCTGCACCATAAATAAATGGCTGTCCCGTGTCAAGGCCTTACTGCTTAATTGCCTTCCGAGGCAAAAAATACAACGATTGCCAGGTGTTATTATACAGGGTGGGCCATCTAGTGGTTTCTTTTTAAATCATAGGTTATTTTGACACTGACAGCCGCGAAATGAAATGAGTTGCTTTAGGCCTAAACAACGTTGGGAAATATGGAATACTTATTTCTAAAGTGAGTGCGTGTAGCCCAAACAGTGCGTTTTTTGAAAAGAACTTTTGGCCGAAATGAAGCACCCACCGCGCCTGATGTACCAAGTTTGTGGAAAAAATTCGTGAGACTGGTATGGTAGTGGACAACATTCATGGTCCCCGTCGTCGTACAGAAGCGAATATGGCTGCTGTAGCCGAGAGTGTGAGACTCAATGCGCGGAAATCAACTCGACATTGATTTGAAAAAAAAAAAAAAAAAAGAGACGAGTTGAACATGCGATACAGTAAAATGTATTGGCTTATTGGGAGATTTTCATCTCTGTCAAATTATAATAAGTTATTGCTATACAAGCAAGTCCTAAAACCAGTATGGACCTACGGGATCCAGTTGTGGGCATGTACATGCCAAACAAATTTGCTAAAAATTCAGGTTTTCCAAAATAAAGTACTAAGGAACATAGTCAATGCACCTTGGTACATACGCAACGCTGATCTACACAGAGATCTTAACATAGAAATGGTTGAGGAAGAAGTTAAAAAAGTTGCCCGAAGGCATAGAAGTAGACTTCTTAACCATGTTAACATAGAAATAACAGAACTTTTAAATACTGACAATGTAATCAGGAGATTAAGGCGGGTAAAACCTCTTGATCTTAGCTAAGACCAAGAAAGTAGGTAATACTTTCAACTTAAAAAGTAAAGAAATTCGGCAAACGTCGGATTTATCCTCTAATTTTTTCAAAATGAATCAAAAATAAATTGCCGATTAGTCGAACGACTAGGTGCAATCAATTCGGGATGACGAAAGTCAGTCCCCTTGGGAGTTTTTTTAGATCGGGTTAAAGTTCCTCACTATTGCAGAAGCATCCCTCGCGTAATAGCTCTGCAATGTCTTTCGATGATTTTTCCTTCCAGCGAATTCCCATTACAAAAAAACAAAAACATTGATTTGAACGACTTCTGGTTCATGCAGGGCGGCTAGCCATGCCACACAGCCCGATTTTTAGCGCACCAAATTTACAAATCGTGGTATCAGCCGTCTTGGGGCTGTCAATTGGCCGCCTCGGAGCTGCGATTTGACCTGTTTGGACATTTTTTGTGTGGAACCGTAAAGGACCGATATACTAAGGCGTCATCAGTTAATATCAGAAGAGAATTCTTACACCTTTAACATATACCTAATCAACCTATTATACCACCAGGACCATATCTGCAATGCAACGCTTTGGAATCGACCCACCAAAATTCTTCTCCTGTCCCACCTATCTAGAGCACGATCTATTTCCATGAACATCTGCCAGATTCCATCACCAATTGTCAATTACACACTTTCTTCAAACACAAAACATGAAAAATCAACCAGGAAACTCCCACCAATTCCAATGTTCTGATAATTGCTTCACAAAAGAATCTCTCTCATACTAACCCCGATATAAAGGGTAAAAAAGGATCAAAAGAAAAACACAAATTTTCCAATTCGTTGCTCCTATTCATCTATCAAATCAGAGTGTGGTCAATAAATCTCGTTACCAACGATTGATTTTTACTCCTGATTGACCTACACAAAAAAAAATATATAAGGGACACTGTCCCGTGAAAAAGGACATCCAAATCGAATTCCATTAATCCGTAGTAGGGTACACGAAATCAAACGGAATCCTATTATCATTCCACCCGCTTGTAGTATTCTATCCTCTAATTTGCAACAAAACAAATCAGGAGTTTCAAAAGGACACACACGATAAAAATCAAACCACGTGTAGGTATGCGAGGACGCATTTATAGTGTCAAAGAGTACAAGGGGAATGGGAACGGGACACACATAAACGGCTGGACAACTTTCAGCCATTTAATGCACATGCTATGCTATAAAATTGCCACAAAAAAGGACGACCAGACGACAAACACTCCTTGCACAATACACTTACGAATAATAGACCTACACAGGCCAAAGTGTATAGGACGACAAACTGTATATGTGTATTTAGCGTAAGTGTAGCAGAAATTAAATCATAAAAATCATTTAGGCGCTGCCACATGTAGTAATTGTAGTAACAGTCGACAGTTTGGCCCATCAGTGGTATAGTAGAAGAATAAAAACAAACGACAAGGACATGAAATGGACACATCCTTTAACCTAGATTTCATATCCGCCTACACTCCCCGGTATATGGTTGATAGGAGACACAATTGGTGTACAATAAAAGAGCGAGTCCTGTCGGAAATATCCCATACCATTGACACACAATGAAAAGGGATTTTTGTAAGGATAACCACGCAGTATGGTAGAGCGTCGAGGGTGCGAAACACAGAAATGAGAGCAACAAAAATCAGTTTTACACCTCATTGGGGAGGAAATGAACGAGAACAATGGAACCTAAAGTCCGGTGTAAATGGATTGTCCGAACTATATATGGAAATGAAAGATCATGACAGTTGGTCATTCTATGCTGGTCTACACTTTGTTGTTTCGTCGGTCGTTGGAGGATATTAACAACTAATTGTTTTGTGGGTGAATGGACTATTTAAAGGAAATCGGAATGAAAGGTCTGTGGTAGCCGGAAGGCATAACGAACATCCTGCTTTAGTCTTTGAGTTTGCATTCAGGTGTATAATGACGGTAATGAGGGTTGATTTGGATTTACAAAAGTTGACGGTTTTTGATTGTTATGATTACGACGTTTAACCGTTTACCTTGGATACTTTGGCAGTAGATACAGATGTAGTAAGTTATATTTGAAAAGGATTTATTTTTCCAGTTTTTGTATGTAACCATCTACCATCTACCATCATCCGCCAATTTTAGTCAGGTTTGGAACGGAATTTTAGAAGACCGCCTTTACAATAAAAAGACACCAGGAGCAAGGCTCCAACTCTAAGAAATCAAGTAAGACTAGCCCCAATGACGGTAAGCTTAGATCGACAAGAGAAAAGCCAAAGAAGCACTCAGACACTACAGCTGAGGCTATAGAACTACCATCGAGATTAAAAATACCAAAGGACTTCACAGGAAGTGATGCAGGAGAAGGGTCTTTACTTACGAGCTTGTACCGTAGTGGATCACGGTCTTATCCTTCTGAGTAGTCTATAGTCTTTTATTATTTTTTGTTGGTGTAAAGCTCTAGTGGTGTCCATTTAGCATTGATTGGTAGGTATCGTCCTTGGCTGCATTTTGTACCTGGATTTTGTGTCGTAATCGCTCAGCACATCACTTTCCTCGGTCCCAGTGGAGACATAAGTTTCGCGATTGCAAATCTCTAAGAATCATCGCAGCATTCGCCTTAAGAACTTAGCAGTACAACACGGCTAACCCCTTCGAAGGGTATCAGATCACAATGGATCCACGAGGACCTAAGTGGGGTAAAGAGGAGGCTACTTAGCTTCACCAGCCCGTTAACCTAACCTAAGCTAAGAACCATACAAGGCCTATATCTATAGGGGGAGCCGGAGCATTACTCCGGGCATTTATTTTCCTAATTGCTCCTAAAACGCACAGCAATGGTATTAATAATTGTGCCCGCCTAAAGAGGTTGTCCGTTAAAGGGAGGAAATTGATAAAAACTAACTACAAAGTTGCCTAAAAAAAAAAAGAAACTATAGATATGCACTCGTCAACAGCGTTTCTGCTTCTGCTACACGAACCACGGTCCGAACAATATAGATCTGTACCGATGAGACTTATTTTTGTCAGTCTTAAAATATTGTCTACAAAATTTTAAAATTGTCTTTATTAGCCCCAGCTTCTCACAACTATTCGTTTGTGTCAGTTTGTGATGTGAAACTTATTAGCTCGTTGGAAAAACGACAGAAAACGGAAGACAATTGGGCGCGTTATATGAGGCAGCTCGGGCGGAATATTGCTAAGGAATATACGTTAAAAAAATCCCGCGTTGGTATTCTTTTCGTGTCCATTCAAGGGAGGGATCGTCTAGTTCCTGAAGGTAAAATGTATGACATCTGGGAAAGGAATTCAAGGGACATTGACGAGCAATTTAAAGTCTGTATAGCGGACAGACCGGACTGGATCTCCCCGAGTACTGTCATAACAAGTGCATATATCCATTTTCACAGATGTCTCAAAGACGGCGAATGGAACGTTAGCAGGAGTCTTCTTAGAAGAACTAAGTGCAGCGTTTTTCAGGCAGAGATCTATGCGGTTAAGAAAGCGACTCAAATTGTCTTAGAGGGAAGCAACCAGCAATGGAAATTGCTTTCTGTGCGGACAGCCAAGCAGCACTTAAAGTGATTTACTCCAATCTGGTAAACTCCAAATCCCTAAGTCAGTGCCTCTCGCCATTGAGGCCAATAAACCATCACACAGTACTGATTGCTCGGCTCCTGAACATGTTGGCGTTGAAGGAAACGAGGCAGCAGATAAATTGTCCAAATTCGGCTCTGAAATCGACATACTATTAGCTGACATACAAGTACTATCAGCATTCAACGCAACGGTGCTATAGCGTCCTTGACAATCTCACATTAAACTTGGCTAAAGAACGATGGAACAACACTTGTACCATAACTCGTAGCTTGTCGCCCACAATTGACGCTAAATTGTCAAAAATCGTATCATCTGTTTATAGAAACCAAATCCAAGTGCTCGTCGGGGTAATAACCGGTCACTGCATAATTAGAAACATGCCAAAAATACTGGATGTCTTTACAAATGACCTCGGCAGACATTGCAGGGATGAAGAGGAAATATAATCTGATGAACATCTTCTGTGTTGCTACTTAGCCCTCCAAGAACGCTGCTACTCTTTTATCGGAGCATGATTCTTTGACGGCTTGGAAAATTTAGCAACAACACCTGTACCAGATTTAAGAAGATTCATCAATAGATCCGAATGGATTTGTTCAAGGGGTTTTGTTAGTTTTTTAAAAGTTCGTGACCAGTGTCAGTACTATAAAAATCAGACCTGTGGAACTGACGACAATTGACAGACAGAATCCCGAAGATGACAAAGCCTAAAAGGCTAACCAGTCACGTAACATGAGACATTAGATCCTGTGGTATCCTCTGGCCTAAGTGAGGCTACACTTGTTGCAGCCTGTCACCCTAACCTAACCTAACATTCATTCATTCATTTTCAATGGTCCGCTTGTCCATTAAGTGGGTCGCGGGCTTAGGCTGCTTAAGTGGACCCTCCATAGCTCTCGATTCTCCGTCATCGACTCCAAAAACCTAACATAATACCCGAATTCGTTTAGGGACAAATCGTATCTTTTGAAGATGTCACATCCAGTGGCACAAAAACAAAACATCAGCCTCATAGAGTGCTTGAGGAATAATGTTTTAGCCAATAACATCCCAGCACCCAGGTTCGACATAACAAGGAAGACCGAGCTTCCATTTCAAAGATCAGATATCACAAACCACAGAGAACTAGACCGCCGACTTTCCGTACACCTACCCGATTCTCCCCGGAAAAAATTACCCTGTCTGTGAATACGTGTAAATGTCAAAATTAATGGCGGGAATGTAAATAAAACATAAGAGCGGCCATTTATTGGGATGTGTTAAGAAACGTTGGGAACTAAGTTTAGGTACTGTTTACATTTTAGATAAAGTCATTATTGCAAGTAGCTAGACGGCTGGTTGGAATGATTTAAACTTAATTTTGAGCGAAAATATAATCTATATCGTTGATAATATTTTGTTAGCTCATTCGAAAACTAATACTTTTTTCAATCCACAAGAAATTCATCGCAACAACAAATCACCCGCGAATAAAAAAGAGGTAGGTAGGTAGTGAATGAAAAAAAAATCTCTGGCGATTTATTTTACGTTCCAGCAAAAATTTAAAACCAACTAAGGGATAACTTTTGGAATTGTGGTTTAGTTTAACACGAGAACATTATCTTAGAATTAGCTTGTGGCATCACCATAAATTATTATACTGCTTTCTCTGTCTTACAGCTCATTTCGAATAAACCCTCGCTTTTTTTTCTTTTCAGCGAGTTGGTTGTATTTTATTCTTGTCTCCGCAAAACTTTAACTTTTTCAGCATTTATTCATCAATAGGCCTGTTTTATTGCACATCTATAAAGTAGGGGTATTCATGCAACGTCGTAACGAACGTGGTAAATGAATTGTAAAATTTTGTATGGAAAATCACACAAGATGTTAAAAAAACCGAGATGGTAAACTTACGACGTGATCAATGTGACATTTCACACTTGAAATAAAGGCGCGAAAGGAAAAAAATACTTTGCATGCATTTATAATACTTTTGATGTTTTTATAAAAAATAGAAATTGCACATTTTACTATTCCAAGTGTAGGATAAATTATTAATCCATCAAATTGTATTAAGAAAACAAGTTTTAAAAGAGTTTAAATAACGAAATTTTCAATTCCAAACAAAGTATGTTTTCGTTCACGTCAAAAAGTTTGGAATTGGAAATTTCATTATTTAAGCCCTTTTAAAACTTGTTTTCTTAATACAATTTGATAGAATAACTAATTATTCTACACTAGGAATAGTAAAATGTGCAATTTTCTCTTTACGCGAATGGTAAACTTACGACGTTGCATGAATACCCTTAGTGTCAAGCAGTGTGTAGTTGTTGTAATTGCGTGTTAAAATTTATACTTTTCTTTACTTCACTGAGAGAGATGTGCAATGAAACAGGTCTAATAACAAAATCAAAATAACAAATAAAGGATAACCACGTGAATAAACCAAAGTGAAAAATAAATCACGAAAAGAGTTTCATTTTGACACTTTGTTTTGACTGTCAATTCCTGAAGCTCTTCATTCCAAAGTTCCAGGAGCAAGTCTTTTCCGGACCAATTTTGTTTTTTACAGTCAATAGATCACGAAATTAATAACATGATTTTAGCTAAATCAAGTGAATTTAGCTAAATCGCGTTGGTGGGAACATGGTATAAGTGAAAAGAATATTATCACATGTTTTGACAGTCCATTCACATAAACACTTTTATTTGTCGCAACAGTTCGCCAAGTTCAAACATCAATTTCTACTACTTAACAATCTTGAATTTTGTATTTTATAGTTTGTGGAGCGGGTCTTAATGTCGTGAGTGTTGAATAAACTTGTGAAAATTCGCACCAAGGGTGTTTTCCTTCGAGGCAAACATTTTTAGTTCGTAATTTCGTTGTTTTTCCCATATTTTGATGCATTAATTTATTATTCTATGTACTCTTGCAATAGTAAAATAAGCAATTTTTTGTCAAATAAATGCATCAAAAGTGGTTTGTTCCCATATTATTATCAATTCGTTTGTTCATTTTCATGTGAATATGCCTTTACATCGCCAATTTTAATTGATATCAACAGTTTGAACAATTTAACATTTCCTAAAACTAAAGTGTGATGTGAACGAAGTGTAACTGGAAAATAAGAAGAAACCTTCAGAACACAGCCCCACTGCCGCAAACCACTGCCAGGTGCAACTGCCATAGGATTTTACTAAGTATGCGTGTGCCGTAATTTCTTCCCTTTGATTTATACAGGCCCAACACATAAATAAATCCTATGGTGCCAACAGCTTGTAGGCAAAGTCCGTTATGTGGGAGGAGTCGACGGTCTATTTCTTACTGGTTTGTGTCAGATATCATTGCGAATGCCAGAGCGCGAAATCGCAGAAGATGGAAATCTGGAAGTGTCTGAGACAAACACTAGCCTAGCCATTGGTAAGGAGTTTTTCTATCTCGGGATAAAAATTGCAATGCATATCTCAAACCTGGCTAGCTAGCAACAGCTTTTAAAATAGTCATCGAATAAACCATGTTTGCTACGACAAGTCTTAAAATGAATAACTGTGGTAGGATTTGATAGGAGCTAGCCAACTTAAACTTATAATAGAACTATACTTCGTTGCACCTTCAAACGTTTAATACAGAATATTTGTGACCAGCTTAAGCCCACATAATTTTGGGTCTTTTGCTACAAAATGTCCATACGAATTCAACTCGGCGTCGAAAAATACATCCATTTTTGCATGGAGAATCATTTATACACTGACGACACTCTTTAACTTCTTTTATGACCTTTAAAACTCATTGGACTGATTACAGCTGTCTAAATAACCTCCCAACAAACTCATAATCTCTTCGCAAATCTCAAGGCGTAATGCGAAATCCAATCTTCGCCGAAAATTGAAAATTATAAACCAACAGAGCGCTGATTGCATTACGCTAAATGCCAACTATATATACTACCCGCCCTCACTTTTTGTACAGGATATTACCATCCTGGACTTAACCCTCACAAATGTATATTACATTCCTACTCAGAGCCGTGGTTTGGTAGGCTCTTCCGTTTCTACCTTCGACGACTTCCTTTCCGTTTCCACAGAGCTTACACTTCATAATGTGCCAGACTTCGTGTAATTAACGACCACCAGGAGCTGTCGGAGTATAGACTGTAGTTGTTGTCGGCTATACCCTGAGACACCCTCTTGAACCTCCCCCTCTTGTAGATTTTCACAGAATTCATTGAGTTCCTAGAGACTGTTTCAATTTTCATTCCTTCGTGCCGAGTTCATCGTTAATTATTATCCAAGTCTAGTATAGTGTAATAAATTTTCATTTCAAGTGGCCATCGCGTGATGCTGGGCTGAAAAAGGATCAAGGAAATTTTATTTTTAGTCAACTCTTCTGTCTGTTTTTTGTTTACTTAGGCACAATACTGCTTATGATGACATTCTCCCTTGTCAATGATGAATGTAGCAGAACAAGTTGTTTGCCTCTTGAAAATATGTTTATATACAAAACACCCGAAATGGATGTCCTCTCCTGCAGACGAAGAAGATAAACTAAAGAAAATTGCATATTGTTGCTGTCACTTGGAATTGGTCAACCAGCTCGATGATTCAAAAGGCTATGTTGATGTGGCTGTGGCTGTGGCAGTGCGACTAGTGCTCCACTTTGGTTGGAATAACAAATAAACAGAACACAATGTACAGAGATTCGGTAGATGTCATTTTGACATTTCATCCGACCGACCACCACTTGGGATTGGAATTGGGATGATGACGATGGTCGGTTTCTGGTTGCAATTGTTTTGAAAACCTCCCGGTTTTGTGGTGATCTCTGTGGTGAGAGATTTAACGCAATCGAGATATCTTGTGATGTATATGGGCGTATACACAATGACTGGGAAGCTGTGGCTACTGTTTTGAGTACATTTGCAGACGGTGGTCTGGGGAATTCGTGGAAATTCAATTAGGCACACAGTGACGACAAGCAGCATAAACAGGAAGAGGAATTTCACATTTTTTAATGTTCATCCGGGAGGAGTTGCATAGTCTGTTTATGAACAAATGTATTAGAATGGGATAAGGGCAAGCGGAAGCTATAAAGAAATACTGATGACGGAGGTTAAATGTGGGGTTGGTGGTTGAATGGCATCTCCATTTGAAATAGTAGCTATAATCTCATTACAATCTGCGTGTTTTAGATGCACTGGCTACTGGGTGTTCGAAAGCAGGCTGTATCTGGCGATTTTTTATAAGTAGGAGCGCGAAACGCCTGCTGGGAGCTCTTTTTTCGCTCCAGAAACAAGATTAGACAATCAGGTTGTCCATCACGTAATGGAGCGATTTTCATGTAATTTTTTTTTATTTTTATTTATTGAGCTAGCAAATTACTTAAGAATCATTTTTGACTTTGGCATCTTACTTACTTACTTAGATGGCGCTACAGTCCGGGGTGGACCTGATGGGCCTCAACCAACACGCCTCTTCAGTTAGCACGATCTTTGGCTAACTGCCGCCAGTTGCGCACTCCACTTGTGCGTGCCACCTAAGGCGAGGTCTCTCTCTACTGCGTTTTCCCTCCGGGTTGGAATCGAAGACTCTTCGGGCCGGAGCGGTGGTGTCCATTCCCTCTACAAGGTCGATGTCGCTGTACAGCTCGTAGAGTTCGCTGTTAAATCTCCTCCTCCAAAGCCCGTCAACGCAAAAAAATAAATAAATAAATAGGTGGCGCAATAGGCGGGTGACACCCAAGGCCTAGCTTCTCGCAACCATTCGTTTTGTGTGAGTTTCTATTTTTGGGACGAATGGAAGGGACCTACAATTTTATGCCGAGTCCGAACGGCTGAATTGAGAAGCTTTTTCATGACAGTCATACTCTCGGATGTTTGTCAGACGTTCGCGAGAGGTGGCGCAGTAGAAAAAAACTTTAAGATGTAATTTTGGTTTTTCCGGGGATCGAACCTGGAATCCCTCACACACTAACCACTGCGCTACTGCGCCCACCCCGTCAACGCAAACGGGACCGAAAATCATTCGAAGAATTTTGCATTCGAAGCGACCAAGAAGATCTTCATCCGCCTTTGACAACGTCCATGATTCTGCGCCATAAAGCAGGACTAGGATGATGAGGGTCTTATATAGAGTCTCCTTGGTGTTTCTTGACAGTTACCGAAATCATTTCTCGGGTTGCTCCATTGACCGCAAGCGGCACGTCAAATTAATGTCAAACTCCATATGCAAAAGTATGTGATTTTAGGAGGTTGTTCTTACAAGTTTCTTATCTTGCCTCAGGTCTTAAAAGTTTTTAAAGCTGTAGTTATTGTTTCCCTCTAGGCCCTATAATCCGCTGCCTCGTTGCCTACCAGGTCCAATATCCATCAGAAGTGGTTACTCTCTATTTGCTCTTGCTATACTATTCAGGCTGTAATAGAACGACCACTCTCTATATATTGCCAACGAAGAGATCTTGCAAGTTGCGACAATGCCATCTATCATCTATGAGTAGTACATACAAATATTGGCCGCAGTCAAGAAACTAGTCATCGTAAGTCGACTTGAATTGTCTTGACTCAAATTTTCTTGAACGCTAAAACTAACTTCAATTGTCAGTATGTCACTTATTGACAATTGTATTTATTATTTTTTGTTCTCCTAGGTTCTGAGTTTCTGATTGGTGCGCTCTACGTGTCAGGGCAATCGGAATGTCAAACTCCGCTCTCCCATGCTCTCCGATAACCCAATAGAAATGTCAAAACTGAGTTCACCAGACACATTTTGACACAAATAGTGGTCAACTTATGTCGTTTTCGATTGGTCGTCCAGAACCGTCCGGAAGCAATCTGAACTGTTCTGAAAGCGTTCGATTAGCACTCAACAGGCAGTTCTTCTACTGAAAAGAAGAGAAATTTGCTTCTGGATTCGAAGCGGAGAGTTCTTCCGGACGGTTCTGGATCTGGACGACCAACCGAAAACGACATTAGCAGTAAGTCGAGAAATTTTTGACTTCATTTGTCGGTGTTGCGGAGATAGACGTCAACTGAAAAAACTGACTGAGTGACCAGTTTTGCCCAATCAAAGAGCTCATCGACATGAAGTTAGAGAGCTGTCAGACTTACTAAACTAGATTCCTGAACGCCATCATTATGAAAAGTAGAATGTTTAGCATTCAGCTGCAACTAACTTCAGTTTGTTCTTCTCAAATTTCGTGTTTAAAGAGCTGTCATTTCATCCTTACATATAATAAAACTGTAGGCATTTTCTTTGTCAGCTAAAAACTCGAAAACTACTGGACAGATTTCGATGAAACTTTTTTTAAATGTTCCTTAAGACTGTGAGACTGCTATAGGCTATGTCGTTTATAGCCACGTCCTTAGGAACAGTTTTTAGCCAAAATGTATTTTTTGAAGTGAAAATATATACATACACATATACCTTGCTACGAATGGATGTTTATACATACTTTTGCGATCGTCAAACAAACACATTCGATAAGGGTTGATTTGTTTTCGCAGTGAGTGCTATGGTCAGTTGTATATTATGTAGGTATGTATATTATGATTGTATGTCCGATGAAGGATGGGGATGGGGTGAGGGTGCGTGCTGCAGAATGGCATGGGGTATATTAATAATCTTCATAAGAGAAGAGACGTATAATACAAAACAGGTTTCATTTCAGAATTTCATTCGATATGTGGTATGGTAATTGTGTTGGGTTGGGGTAGTTAGTTGTTTGGATTCTATAGGAAGAGGGAAGCAAAGGAAAGGAAAGGAAATGCAGTATATTAAACAAGTAGCAAGATCAATGAGAGGGAGGGCGATGCAGAGGGTGCACATTATAATATCCAATGCATTACATCCATTATCGATATCGCCACACAACGCAGTAGGAATTTCATTCTGATATGACGTATGCATTTTTTGAAGTGAAAATATATACATACACATATACCTTGCTACGAATGGATGTTTGTACTTTTGCGATCGTCAAACAAAAACAAAACAAGACTAGCATACGTATACTACACATTCGATAAGGGTTGATTTGTTTTCGCAGTGAGTGATATGGTCAGTTGTATATTATGTAGGTATATATATTATGATTGTATGTAACAGGTTTTATTTCAGAATTTCATTCGATATGTGGTATGGTAACAGGGTAGGTTTGGGGTAGGTAGTTCCTTGGATTCCATATAGGAAGAGGGAAACAAACGAAAGGAAATTCAGTATTACAAATAAGTAGCAAGATCTAGGAGAGGGAGGCATTTTCTTTTTCTCCTAAAAGCGCGAAAACTACTGGACAGATTTCAATGAAACACTCAAAAGTGTAATTTTAAATGAACCAAATATAATTTTGTGCGAGCGGGCAAGGCGAGCACGGGTCCAGCTAGTTTTCAATAAAATAGCGAGTCAAAGGTGCTAACTGCGGTAAGATTTTTACATGTATTTCAAAATGATTGCTCGACATTTTAATTTCAAAAAAAAACGTACCGTACAAGCGGAATCGATCGAGCCTCTGTCCGTGAATTTCCAACACAGGCATTCCCACACAACAGTACCTAGATTTAATGACATAGACGTCAAGTGTCTGCGATCATGGGGCACGCCAATCTTTGTACTTTGTTGGAAGTGTCTGGTCCATTGCACACGGAGCAACTGGAAAAAAACTGATTAGTGATGCGAATTGGCAACTAGTTTGCTATGAGTCATACCCTGTGCAATCAAAGAGGACAACGCACACGACGCTACTGGTTGAAAACTCATTTGCGATTTACAAAAACTAGTTTGTAACCAGTTGCCTGTTGATTTGCATGTCGGGTTGCCTATTGATTTCAGTTTCTAGTTTGTCGAAGATGAACGAGGGTGGGGTAGGTTGAAAAACATGACGACACTGAACGAACTAGAGACTTTGATTGGTGATGATGATGAGTTTCCTCGTGTGTGGAGTCAAGTAACCCCTGAGTTCGTAACTAGTCTGTAACCCGAGTTGCAAACCGGTTTAGTTTTTTTTTTTTCAGTTGCTCCGTGTGCATTGGGAATCTCTGGTTGTAGTTAGAATGGCTCGCTCTGCCTAGGCTACAGCTTCTTTTGTGATCATTCGTCTCACAATTATATGGTATATCTTAGGATGCTAAAGGCTGCTTCCCCACGACTTTTTCGCTATAGTCTCTTAAATATCATAAGAGCAGGTGTCGCCTTCTTCGAAATCTCTTCCGTATATTCACGTCAGATAAGGTTACTGTCTAGGTGTAATCCTAAATACTTTCTTCGTCGACTGGTATCAGTGTCATGCCTGATACTTGTAAAAGGATTGCTCTCAGTCTCTAAACTTGTCCCTTTCTTGTGAATCATTGTTTTGCTGAGTTGATATTTAGTCTAGATCTATGGCAACCATTTTGAGTCACTTTGAATGATACCGCCGATAGGTGGTGCTACAGTCCGAGGTAGACCTGATGAGCCTCAACCAAAAATCGTCTCCAGCTAGCACGATTTTTGGGCAGCTGTCTCCAGTTTCGCACGCTAAGTTGGTTAAGGTCCCTTCCACTTTCGTGCGCCACCTGAGACCTGAGTCGCTGTCTTCCTCTACTGCGCCGTCCCTCGCGTGTGCATTCGAAGATCTTCCGGGCCGGAGCGTTTTCCTAAGAGTTATTCTTCTTAATCTCAGCGCTGGTGCTTGACTTCGAACTTTACTTGGCAAAAAATACTATCTCGTCGTTGGCATAATGGCCGACAGTTGATGACAGAAATTACGATTACCTGGCCTGACTTAGCCTAACCTATACCCACCTTTATCTACAGATCTGTGGTTATAAGACATGAAATCAGGCTATAAAGTGTAAACCCAAACCACTTGTCTAAGCCATGAGGACGGTCACTACTACCTACACCTAACCTACGTATATCTACCCTAAACGATCTTAGGTTCGTTCGATTCTTAGAATCGCATTTCAAAATCCCAACAACCGGCTTTATCAAAACCAAATTGAACCTGTCGCTATATGCAAATCATCCATGCGGAGCTGTTGACCACATAGTAACTAATTTTACGACATTTATAGAGAACCATAATAAAAAGTTCCAATCAGAAGGTTAGAGTAATTAATACTCAATCATAAACCAGTGATAGTTTCACAATCACAACACTGGTCATTGAACTAGCCACCGCAGTCACGTTCACGTGCACCTGCATGCGATCACCTCGCACCTAATTTTCAATTATAAAGCGTTGCTAAATAAATAAACAGAACCGCCTCCATCTTCGCTGCGGCCATTAAAGTCACCTCTCTGCAGGCTCGTAAACCCAGCACGACTATGGCGAGGCACAGTACCTACCTACCACAAATCAAATTTTGTAAATAAAACAATTTTTCTTGCCCAAATTCACCGCCCAGCAGATCGGTGTGTTCCTAAATCACCACGCACGCTGCAACAGTTGTATATAGGTTTGGCTGGCACTGGCACAGCCTAAAGCCCTCTCTCCATCATCAATAATTCTCCCGAAATAGACTCCAAATGAAATCTGCTTAAGAAGTTTTCGAAATAAATTTTCTTTTTCATCTGTCTCCCCCCGCGTGTTTCACTAATAATTCATAATTTCCCTCCCCCCCCCCCTATCAGTGTGAGGATGAGAGATGTGCTCCCGCACCCTGCAGCCCCCACCCGCATTTGCCTGCGTGGAGTACGTAAATCAAATGAAACACATCTCCCCAGTCTCGGCTGTCGGCTGTGGTCCTTTCACAGCGTTTACACGCCACTTTAATCCAAATTTTGTATCCATTTTCATAAATCAGTGGGGAAGAGAAAAAAAAAGGGCAAACCCGGGACAGTCACACTCGTACATGTAAGGACTGTCACTGGATCTTGGGCCTTGGTTCCGATTGAAGACAACAATGGTAAGTAACACGCAGGAGTGTGCTGGGTAATTGTCATAATTTTCATAAGTGATGTGTATATTTGAGGGGGGATCTCCCCACGACAGTTAAACTGTCATTCTAAATGTCATTGTCATTTAATCCTTTTTTGGCTTCTCTGTCTGTCTGATGTTGTTGATTTTTTTTTAACACTCTGTCTGCTGTAAATTATTTCTAGAAATGTCAAATCTGATATGACAAACGATAAATAATTTTTCAAATGTTTTGTTTCTCCTTTCGACTAGTTGGGGGAATGAACAAGACGGCACGACTTTACGAAGGGGTTTTGTGTGGGGCAAACACAGACAACACTGCGTGAAGGAAATTAGACACCCAATTAAGATGTTGGAGACGAATGGAAACAAGATTTTCTGAAGTTTAATTGCTACCGGAATGGATGCGGCGGTTGTGCCATATCAAGGCTTGTAATCGTACACGATGAGGATTTATTATGATTTTTATTTCGAGTTTCGAGATGAATTGCCATAAACGAGTTGTGGCTGTGAATGGAAATGGGAGAAGTTTGAAGAGTTTTTTTTAAACTTAAATGCACACCTGGGAGTTGGTAGTAATCGCGATAGATCCTTATACCATTTAGCCAGAGAAGACGCTGGACAACATTTTACTAGGTTGAGATAGGTCTGCTTGAGAGCAAATTGGCCTCCAACGAAAGTTGGTCTTTGGTCTCCCGTCTCAACCTTTTTTGGTAAAGCTAATACTATTCTTTGCTTCGGCTGAATAAAAATAATGTAGGTACCTACAACTACAATAAGTTTGCAGGAATGAAGGCTGGCCTTAAGGCCAATTATGAGTCCCTGCAGATTTGTAAGCAAACTCAAAACAACAATCGAATGCGGACTTATCATCCTTTGGTATGGAGAAAACTAAAAGTGGTAAGTCCGACAACTTTCAGACCTTTTAGTCTTTAATCATTCTAAAAGCTTTATAGAGTAACTGATCGAATTCCATTTATATGCCGAACCATGTTTGAAGGTAGTCTAAATCAACCTGCACCACAGGTTAAAGTCGCCTCTGGTAACCGAAGGCTGTTCCTGGAAGGAGGATTAGGATCTAACAACCACGACAGACAACGACAACAATGCAATACCCCGCCCAGACCCGGTAAAACGATGGTAACTGCGTCAGAACAAGGTCAGAAAAAAGTAGTCTTAGGCTGTGATGCTAACGCTCATCATACTACTTGTGGATAGGACAGGGATAAATACTAGAGGCTTTGTTTGATTTTCTTCTCTGTTCGAATGTCTTCTATTACCAGCGAGTAGAAAATAAGTTTAAGATGTTACCTTTTAGACTAGGACGACATTTCTTTCACAATTACTTCGTTAACATGGACAATATGGTTCCAGCTAAGAGGATCTTCAAATGCCAGCACGCAGGTTCGAGAAGACAAGAAAGACTGAGCTTCCGTTTGCCGTTTCAAAGACCAAGCCATCGCGGATGCCAGAGTGCTTGGTCTGGACAACTAAAAGCAGCGTGGCCGGGATCGTAGAGGATGGAATGCTGCAGTGTCACAGGCAGAGACTCTACACGGGTCGGGAGCCCGATAAGTAAGTAAGTACTTCGTCAACAAAACGTTGGTTATCTTTAGGTTGTCATGGTCGGATAGTTGACAGATATGGAATCCTGGCGGACCTAGGCCGGACCTGGGCCCCAAAATTATAAAGTTGCAAGTTGGAGAGTGGCAGTGCACAAATTGGAATCTTTCAGCGAGGTGCTCTGCAGATCCTGTCCGAAAAACACGAGAAGAAACGGAAGTCTCAGAAGTTCGACGAAACTATTTTTCAATGGCTAAACTGCATTTACGCGCATGCTGTCAAAAGCTTTATGTTATGTTCCTAAAGCATAGCGTGAGGTGCAAGTGATATTCACCCAAAAAGCGGGGAAGGCCCTTCATATCGCAGCCGGTAGAACTAAAGACCATAATAAGTCGATCGCCGTTTATGTTAAAAACAGTAGAACGAGACTTATTGATTTGAACGTTAGGAAAGAAGAACGTGTACTTTTAGGGCTCTCTCTGTCGACCTCTCACTACATAGCATAGTTCCAGTGGTGGACGAATACTTACGGCTTAAGGAGTATACACAATTAGCGCGTTTCTAGCCATCGAAGGGGCTTTCAATAATATCGAAGTTGATGCAATCCTACTCCAACTAAATAGCAGTCTATCTGACTAGATTGGACTCATTGGAGTCATGCTAGGCACGCGCCGGATTAAGTCATATCTAGAGCACTTAAACATTAGACGAAATGTCCTCACCGGAGCGGAATTTCGCCGTTCCTATAATGTCTCCTTGTAGTTGAGGAACTGATTAAAATATTAAGGTACGATTACACGGCCATTTTTTTTGAGTCATTTAAATGGCGCTGTGACGTCAGGAAAAAATGTCGCAGTAGAGCGACATTTAAGCTACGATTCGTCATTGGAAAAATGGCGATCACACGAAATGACTATCATCGTCATTTGTGTCCCAAAATCAAATGACGGACGCTGTGAGTCATTTAAAATTTTCCGTTGGGATGCCATTTAAATGACGCAACAGCCAAAAAGTTTAGTCATTTGTCCTAGGCGTCATTGAAGAGCGATCACAAGGCCATTTTTTTCCACCATTTAAATGGCACTAAATACATGTCATTTGGTCCGACATTTTCCTAGTTATTTAAATGACGCCGAAAATGTTATCCCAAAAATGGCGATCACACGGAACAACATTTAAATGACTGCTTTGTGACGCGATTTCTATTTCGGGGGAGAAATTGTTTGAATAATTTTCGGTTCCGTCTGCATAGACGGTGGAGGGAGGAGGAGATACAACAACGAACTGCTAAACAGCGACATCGACCTAACTAGAATAATGAAGGTTTAACGACTAAGGTAGCTGGGTCCTGTAGAGCGAATGGGCGTGAATTCTCCGGTCCGGAAGATGAAGATCTTCGAATTCACACCCGAGCGATGGTCCAGTAGAGAGAAAGGCTGCGACTCAGGTGGAAGGGGACCTTCACCAACTTAACGTGCTAAACTATAGGCAGGGTTGCTATAAAGGTCGTGCTGGCTGGAGACGCTTGTTGGTTGAGGCCAAGGTCTACCCCGAACTGTAGCGACACCTTAAGTAAGTAAGGAAGAAGACTTCCCTGTGAGCGCAAGCAAACGATTTCATAGTTCTAGTCTAGGGTCAGGTCGGTCGAAAATCTAGCACTTCAAAGGTTAGCCACATCCTTTAATTGAGGGTTACAGAATAAGCCCATAGTGTTATAAGAAAAAAAAAAAACAAGGTAAATTTACGTCCGTCCTCAGCGAACGATTCAGTTACGCACTGTATTAGCCAATTACTGGTTAGCGCCCTAGAGGGCCAGAAGAGGAATGACGATCGCCGCCTTCTGGGTGTAGGTAGACCTAAAACTGTAGAGGAATGCGAGATATCTGGGCATGATCTTGAACTCCAAGCTCAATTGCAAGGAAAACATGAGGGTCGCATCAAAAAAGCATAAATTTCAGCTTCTTGGACATATACTGTAAGTGTGAGTCAGGTGGTCAAAACTGCATTCAAGCTCAGGGATTCTGGACTTTCCTCATTCAAACTATACGGTCACGCTTATTTTCGAAGCACAAGCTTCCTAACCAACGAAGTAATCTTGAAAATTGGAAAATATTTGTAACAGCTCTCGGGCAAATGTTTTCCACCGACTTATAAGTGCCCAAAGCTGCGGGCTTCTAAATGAAGTACGTTTCGCATCAGCCATTACTCAATACTTTATAGATGGGAGTATCGGAAGCTGTTGGACTTAGTGACAGTTCTGAAGCTAAGTGCACCCCCTTCCAAAGACGCAACAGTTTCCAAGATGATTTGAAAAAAATGCTTAACCTTCTGTTACCTCCTGTTTCCTTAAAACATTCACATCCTGAACCAAATTGACTCGACACTAGTTGCTGATCCTTCAAATAATTGAAAATCCGTGAAACTATTACCAGCCTAACTGATTTAAATGTTCAAAGGAGTCGCCCACAGCCAAGACAAGAATATCAATCAGCCTTAACTTACTATCAACCTTCTGTCGCGTATCTATTCTAAACCAAAAGGCGGCAGCTCACTTTTATTGCAGGATGTAATTACCATTTTGTTATATAACAGAAATAAATGGAAACAATTTACTGTATAGAGAAACGTGCGTTTCCATTTCCCTTTTCCCGCACAATAGATCAAAGGAGATTGCATAGCTCATCCTTCCTCTCGGAGATTGAATGAACGAACGGTAATTATGCATTTTCGAATATGACAGGTAAATCCTTACAAATGGACTGGTTTAAAAAAAAAAATAATATTCCCATGACTCCTTAAATTGTTTTGGAAAATCCTTTTCTGTCTCTTTTGATTACATAATATGTTCGAGTGGGTTTTTTCTCAAAAGGATAACAGAGAACAGACGTTCGTCCATCAAAAATGCAAAACAACAGAAGGACGATGTTAGGGATATACAATAAAGACGTGTATTTGTATCTCTAGCTCTAGCTCAGTGTTTAATTGAACAAATATCCCTTCGGTATGGTAGATATTTCTTATTCCTTCGGATGTTGCTTCCGCCTCTTCGCTGTTCGGACCGCTATATACCTGCAATTGTGTTTGTGCGCATCGCATTACTGTAATAAGGTAATAATTCTTCGTGGATCTCTGGCGGATTTCTGTTTCTTATCTCTACCAACTGATTCCAAGCAGATGGCCAATGTGGTCTGGGTCTGGGTCTGGGCCTTACGGCTATAATGGCCCAACAGATGGCATGTCAACCGGAACGATGATGATTTCTTTTGCGGTTTATTATAGTTTTGCGCGGAGGAATTTTCTTTGATGATGAGGTTTGATAGAGGACGCAGAAGATTGAGTTTCCTTAGATGGACTATAAAAAAAAACACCATCTCTGGTTGGATGAACATGTTGACTATCGATCATGTTTTCCTAATGATACAAATTAGTGTAGAGCAAGTAAAAGGTGCGACGGTATTCTGTTGTTTTTGTAAATAGCAGAGTTTAGAAAAAGGTACAATTTGTGGGTCAAATTTGACAGGAAACCCATAATTATGTGTATTTCATGTTCGAGCCTAATTACATGTATGCATGTATCTACTCTCAGAGCTAAATGTTTTGGATGAACGAGTCAAAGGACTGTAGAGGTGAGGGTGTCTGTTTGACGTTTAGGTATGAATTCCACTTTAATCGTTTGTTCAAGTTGCCACTGCGATATTTGACAGTGGTGAACTGTCAGGTAATCTCTGATGTGTCACTTTGCGACAGTTGGTGACTGACCTGCATCTGGTTCTTCCTCTGGTGGGTCCTCCGACGCAAATCAGTTCGGATTTGGTCCTGTGGATTAGTATGCCCCATCTTTGGTAGCACTGGAAAGCTTCCTGACGTGGCTCAGGAATGTTAAATTTTAAAAGTCGAACAGACCTTACATCTAAAAGACTGCACCTAAAATTATATCTTAAGCCTACATCGAGATTTCAATGCTTTTTACTCTTCGTCTTTTAATAGGTTTTTCCTTCTATTAAAAGATGGTTCTCCCAAGGTTCGCGATGGGCAGACTAAGGTGCCCAATGTCTTGTTCTCCTCACAACCCTGAAACTAACCTAAACTAATCAACTCTTTGTGCTGAATTGGCTGAATACATCGAGGTGCATTATGTGGCGAAGTTGTCAGCGAAAAAGGCAGTTTAAGTACTTTACTCAACGGACTCCCGCCCGACCCGTGAAGAGTCTAACCATGAGACACTGCAGCCTTCAGTTCTCTGTGATTCCGCTTCCAGTTGTCCGGTGTCTTGTGTCTGGTTCTCCTCATAACCCTGAATCTAACCTAACCTACTTTTCTTGCTGAATTAGCTAATGACATCGAGGTACCTACTGCGTATAGGTACGTGGCAAAGTTGTCAGCGAAAAAGGTAGTTTAAGTACTTTACTCAACGGACTCCCGTCCGACCCGTGAAGAGTCTCACCCTGAGACACTGCAGCCTTCAGTTCTCTGTGATCCCGCTTCCAGTTGTCCAGACCAAACGCTCTGGCATCCGTGATGGCTTGGTCCCTGGAATAGAGATTCGGTCTTGAAAAAATGGAGCTTTGGTACTATACTTGAGCTGAGGTTGATTGAATATAAAAATTGCGCGATCCCGGCACTAATGCTTTTAGTTAGTCGTTGGCTGCCTTCTATAGAAATATATTTCTAAAAAACCGGCCAAGTGCGAGTATGACTCGTGCACCGAAGGTTTCGTACTTGGCCAGAGTTGGTATGTCTTGAAAACGTTAGTATGTAGGTTGTTTTTTGATTTGGTAGACCTAGGTACAAACTTGGCTTAGCGGGTTCGTACAGACGGACATCGTAGCGAAAACAATAAGGTTTCGTTTTGTCAATATGGGAATGCAACCTTAAAAACGGAGCTAAAGTGAAGAAACCTAAAAAAAACTTATTAATAAGCGGGATATGGGAACTTAGCTATTTTAGTTTGTAAAGAAGTCCTTGAAATCAACACAGAATCGAATGCTGTCTACACGTCTAGGAAGCTTGCGACTGTAACTTGGTATTGGTTAAGAGTCATCGTAAAATCATGGTGAAACTTCATTAGCGGGTGCATAAGTGTAATGTAAAGTGTTTCTAGCGAAGTCCAATTTGAATGTCCCGTACAATGTTGAGCCGGTTTCAAAGCATTCTTCACTCTCCGCAGGATATGTTTCTCGAGTAATTTGTTCAAACTATACAAAGGAGCGATGTTGGCCTGGTGTTCTGTCATATTGTTGAGGTCGGCATTCTATGGCACTATTTTAGTGGACTTCCATTTCCTGCGAAAGTAGCTGATGCGATATGCTGTTGTTCAGCACTATTGCCAGCAAGGTTATGATGAACTGCAGCAGCTTCTTTTAGGATATGAAATTGGATTTTTTGTCCCGTCTCAGTTGTCTTATTTTCCTATAGTCTTGATAAGGTGTTATCTTTTTGCGGCCCTCAATTTATTGATGCTTATCTGACTTCCGAAAGTCCCCGGGGACTTATTTCCCTGCACCGACAACTATGGGTCTGGCTGTTAATGAGAACAAAATGAAGTACATCCTGGCATCGAGGAAGGACTCTCAAAATCGGCGTCTCGGGCGGCACAGATCGCCGTGGACAGATATGACTTCGAAGTAGTTAAAGACTTTGTCTATACCTACAGGCTCTACAATTAGGTACCCAATTAGGTACCTCGCAAAACGACATCGGCGTAGAAATCAAACGAAGAATCACTCTTGCCAACCGCTCTTTCTTCGGGCTAAGAAGGCATATATAAGAAGTAAAGCCCTCTCTCATAGAACCAGGGGGATATTGTACAAAACCTTAATCATCCCGGTCCTGCTGCATGATGCCGAAACATGAACCTTATCGAAAGCTGATGAAAACCTCTTGACACGCTTTGAGAGAAAGATTCTTTGAGTTATTTTCGTTCCAGTTCAACGGGCTATATAGCGTCTTTGACATAGTCAAAAAGCTCAGAACACAGCGACAGATATGGCTGGGTCACGTCTTTGAGTCCACCCCTGAGGGACAACGAAGCAGAGGAATGCCCCACCTCAGGTGGAGCACACAATTGGAGAGCGACCTTAACTGGAGGCAACTATAGCTAGAGACAGAGCTGACTGGAGGGGCTTGTTGGTGGACTGCGTGAGCGCCATCTAACGTAAAGTAAGTAAAGTAAAGCTGCCTTCAAAGTATTAAACTAACGCTTCTGCCTTTTCATCAGGTTTCGGTTCCCAGGAATGGTATTTATTGCTTTTGGCATTTTTGGACCTATTCCAATAATTCGGTTAATCTGCTTAAAGGTGTCAGCGGAGGGCTTGATGTCTTACAGCCTCGTTTGTATCTGAACATCGCCCTAGTACTGTACTGAGCTCTTCAACATGGTTTTGGTGCAGTTCGGAAATAATCGCTGTTGACCGTCTTTTATTTCTGGAAAATAATTCTTGTTTTCTTAGGCGTTGTATGTACAGCGATACATATTCTAGATATAGACTGGAAGACTGGCTATATCTATCCCTTAATGTCCTAAACTTCTTTTTAAGTTGAAGACCTTCAACTGTTGCGTTATGAAGTTTCATAAGCCGCTTCATGATCAGAATCGGTGGTAAGAGTCTTGCACGCATAATTCAGGAGGAATTTACCGCACCTTAGAGGTCCAGAAAAGTTGAGGTAATGGATCGGGCGAAAAGAATTTAGTCTAAAATGTAAAATTTTTATTGTCAATAGCCTCTGATTGGTCGATTTGACAGCAAATCTAATCAAGTTTCGTGTGTTAGGCAAGATTTTCTGCCTAATTCTATGATAAACTGTCACCTAAATATTTAAAATAAAACGGGGCCATTGTTGACAATTATTGTAGTAGATGGCCTTCACAAAATGCTCCCATTTAAAAGTCAATCGTTCAACATGCATGAATATTGAAAATCCTTGCAGCTAATAGTCGCCGCTTTAACTCACCGCCTATAGATGCACACCAGCAGAACTCTCAATAAACGCAGAGAAGTGTAACAAATCGATTTCTCTTTACCACCAATTAAACACCAACTATACAAACCGTGTGAACATTATTCCCAAAATCGCACTAAATATAAGGAATGAATCGCAGTAATAGCCTCCTTCCTATAGCAGGGGAATCCTCCTTCCTATTTTGCCATCACCCCCGATACGTTAACTAAAACTACATTCGTAGTCGCATTCGCACATTCTCATTCAACTATTAGACCTCCAGACACATTTTGGCATATTGCCTGCCATCAATCATCTCTGACCCGAAACGTTTCAGCGGCAGTAACAGATCACACCCTACAAGGGAAATAGTTTTGGCATGCTATACTGACTGAATGAAGGCCAATTATACAATCAATCGAACATGTAAATTGCCCATAGTCCCTCTGGTCTTTGTTGTATTCTATTCGTAATTACATTTTAATAAAAGCGAAAAGCTATACAATGAGAGGGCCCGCCGTTAACCAGCTGTCGCTGTACAATCCTTAACACCTTCTCAATCAAAAATCCATTCAACCGGAAGACGTAAACATGGACTAGATATCCATACGTAGCACTAACAGTATGCACAGTACAAACGAGAGATAGTCAGGGGAAAATTATTGAAAATTTCATATTTTTTTGGGAAGAAATTCTGTCGTGAGAATGAGCACAGTTTTTGGGGGTAGAAAATTTGAAAATAAATAACGACTGCATTGAGACGTGTCAGTAGCGGTATCGGTATCGGTGTGTGTGTGTGTGGTAATTGGAAAAATGTTACACTATTGTTTCGTGATTAGCTGCGCTTTGTGCGAAAATATTCGATGGGAATAAATGGAAAGCGATACATTGGGATTAAGACAGGATCTAAGTTGATTTGGTTGCAAACAGCCGCACGGAAATTTCAACTAAAGCCGCACAAGGCCTATTGATGGGGACCAACTATTGGCAATCAGACCTTCAAAAGCAACTTTATACTGTCTATGATTGCAGGGAAATAAAGTGCGAATGGATACTAGAACTTCGGCCTTAAAAGTCTTCAACTACAACCAAACCAGGAGGTAGTTGAGGAAGACCAGCGCTAACAAGTAATAGGGGAACTCAATCAACTTGGAATGTTCATATCGAAGTTAACAACTAAAGACCGAGCTAACTTGACATTCGTTTTAGTTTGGGAGCAGGTCCATCTCGGACTTTAGCACCAAATCACTCGCTATAAATTCTTTTCCTTGACCTAGTGACTTGCCACCTTGCCACCTTTACTTTTACTCCTCATCATGACAGCACATACGTCAAAAAGTACAAATCTCACGTTTCTGTCAAAATTTGTAAACCTAAACCTACACTGACTCTAGTACATTTCGACATCATGCAATACTCCTCTGTTCTGTCACTACTCTATACATATACACTCGTCATAGAAATACCTGCTTAAGGAACATAAAACAACTTTCGACACCAAAAGGAAGAAATGTTTAGCATTTCTCCAATAATTCAGTTCACCTTTCAAAACTTTGAGCTGCTCAAAAACAAAACAAAAAAAAACAAAAAACAAAAAACAAAAAACCTTTTAATTTCCGTTTCACAAAAAAAACTTCTTCGCTTCAAACTTTATCCTCAAAGCCCAAGTTAATGGCTCTCATTCAGTTGGATATCCAGCAAAAAGTTTCATCATTCCAAGGGAATTAGGGTGCTCGCTATTTGTACCCAACAAAACTATTCAACAACAAAAATAGTTCACAGAAAACACTCCAAAAAGAGTTCCCTGCAAAAGGCAATCAATTTACCCCCTTCAACCTATGCCAACAACATAAAAAATGTGAAAAGCATTCTCGCTAGCTATCCCTTTTTTTCTAAACAATCCTTCAACCCACACGAACAGCAGCAGTACAACCAAACATACAAACAAATTTTAATTGAAACAGTACCTAACCTATATGCAAATTATTTTGATAAGGAAACATAAAAATCAACCTTAATGTGGGAAATCTATATCAATGGCATCTCTCTCACTGTATGAGTTTCACAGGTTATAACTTTTACGTTATTCACCCGAAGGACTCACTTATCGGGAGCATTTATCAGTCAGAGCTCACAAAACGTTATACCAATGGTATGGCAATAAATCAACTGCAGTGTGTGTGACACACTCAACGGGTATTATTTTTTTTGTTATGTAACACGGGCTTAATTACATTACTACAGTAATCTAGTACAAAAAATAAAACGCCACCGGTCCCCAAGCGAATGACATAAAATTGACCGCCACTAAAGTCGGCACATATATGGAAATGAGCGATGACGATATGAGAGATAAAAATATTAAATTATTCCCAAAAAAAGGACTGTTTTATTATTTAAACTGTTAGTGAGCATTTTTAGAGGTTATCCCGGGAGTAGGAGTAAATTCTATCAAACACACTTCACCAAAGGGGTTGGAATATTGGATAGAGTGAGCATTTATTACGAGTAGCGTTTCACAGCCAAGTAGTCAATAAATTGTGATGCGAAAGTCCTGGAAAAGGATACGTTTACGAAGAGAGAAACTTTTAATTAATGGCGAGCAGTCACGCAAGAAATTTCCACAGAAATGCTCGAAACTCTGCATAGAAAATTAACAACTACGACGACGACGTTGCGTTGTGGTGGGAGGGTAGATTTGTGCTTTTGGATGGATTTGAAATTCTTGGAATAGTTGTGAGTGAGTTTTTGGATATTCAACTGTCATGTCGTGGGAGAGGTGGTAATTATTGTGAGCAATATAAAAGAAAAACAAATGCAATTTGTGAAGGCCTTTTGGATTTTTTACTGCTTTTATGGTTGCGAAATTGCGTTGGTAATGGGAGTTTGACATCCACACAGAGAAGACAGATGACTCAACCAAAGGCGTTATCTTCACGAGAAAACACCAGCACTAAGTGCAGATGCAAAAACGTATCACCATAGTAGTAAGTAAACAGAATCGGTGGCAACACTGTGAATGTGTCATCAGAAGTGCCAATTGCCGCCAGTTTTACTATAGGCGATGACAACTAAAGCCCTGGTTCGATGAGATAACCTCTAAGAGAGATGAAAGCTGAGGAAACTCCAGACCCGAGACCGAGAAGCAAAAGCACGACACTTTTGGTAAAACTACAGACCCGACAACGAGGAGAGCTGGTAAAACTTAAGACGCTATAAGTAAAGAACTGGAAAACTTAACAAAAAAAAACCGGCGGGCCCGGACCCGATGGCATCTCAAGTATGGCATTTAAAGCCGCCGTTCCAAAGCGGACCGAACCTTTTTATTGCAATCGCATTCAAAGGTGCCTTAAAAAGGGGCGACTTCTCTAAGCCATGGAAACTTCAATATTTGGGTTTTTTTACCGAAAGGAAAGCCATCAAACGAACCATCTTCGTATCAGTCAATATGCCTGCTCGGAGTGGCATAGGATATAGAAGCTTTTTCAGACGACCAGTATCAAAAAATCGCATTCTATAGTCGATGTCATAAAGGGGATAGTAGAGATACAGCAGCTTAAGCAATACTGCAAAAAAATATGGAGACGGTATTGGGCAGTACTGATACTCGACGTTAAAAATGCCTTTAACTCGTCGAGCTCTAGTTAGAAGGTCCCTGGACAGAATGGCAAAAGCCTTACTACCTACTGAATATATGTACCTATAAACCAATTGACGGAAAGTTGAAGTATCAGCTCGAAGATAGCACAAGGTTACCGCGAGAGTACCACAAAGCTCGGTTCTTGAACCTCTACTGTGAACTATTTTGTATGATGGAGTTCAGGTTCAGCAACTGATACAGGGAGCTCAGGTGATCGACTTTGCAACATCGCTGTGATTACTGTAGCCCAAACATATCCACGTGTTTATAGTTTATATCCCTGGTGTTGTGTTGCACCATCTGACACAGTGCTACCGATGTTGGCCTTTCTTCTTCTTCCCTCTATAAAGTAAGCTGCGCACTCGCCCAAAATTCTTCGAAATCGGCTTATTTTTCTAATTGCGCAAAGCTAGTAGCCTGACGAGAGCTTCCTTCGATGTAAGTGTAGAACAATTGAGTTGACAAATCTGAATGACAGATTATCCTGGCGAACTCAAGGCCACAGATATTTGGCAGCATCCGGAGAAGAACTGCTAGCATTGGGACGTGTCTTTTAAAGCTTAACCTGCTGGGGCTGCAACAACTGAGGGAACTGCAACAAACGACAGTTCAGGCACGTTGCGGTTATCGAAAGTATCTTCACAGATTTGGCCACGATAGCACTACCTTCTGCCCTGAATGCCCGGATGAAGAAGAAGATACGAAGCACTTAATGCTTTGTAGTGAAGAGCGAATTCGCCAAGCCTGCAGCTTTTAATACCATATAATATTGAGGGCAGAAGAAAACTCGTTAGAGACGGACTAGGAAGATTGGAAAACAATAGTATTGAGTAGACAGCGGGGTGAATCAGAGTCTGCAACACATAATCTGTTTATCTTTGGATTACTTCTCGTCGCTGATGAAAGGGCGGTGTTAAAAGTGCAACGCCTTGACGACGTGACGGTAGTTTTGAGTGATGGGTTTCCTGTGAGCGTTCTTTCGCTATTACAGGAAAAGTGTCTGGCAACTAGAGCTAGGCTACATAGTAAAGGTGTAAGTTTTGCTATTTAAGGGCCGTTTGCTGATACTGATACCACTGATACGACTCATAAACGACTCATTCTTAAAATTCTTATGGGCTACTTTATGCAAGTCATTAACTGCCACAAAAGAGTTTATGTGAAACTTAAATCTCTTTGAGTCGTATCAGCAAATGGCGTGAACCCCCAGAAGTCCGAAATTGTGCTGTTTGCAGACAGAAGAACATACCGCACTTTGAGCCACCAGCCAAAAGTTCCTTGAGGATAGGCCAGACAAATTACTGGATTCCCAGTCTCTTTAGGAATGCGCGGATCCTTAAGGAATACGTAGTGATATTGACATCAACTCTGACTAAATGTCGACCCAACCTAGACTTCGATAAACCATTCTCTTGCTGGTTTCCGAGCAGGGAAGAATGGGGGGGGGGAACGAACCCAGTGAAATGAAAACAATAGCCATTTACACTGATCAAAGATGGAATGTGAAACTGGGACCGGATTTTTCACAGAGGAACTCAACAAACATAATTCAATCAGGCTCCCTGATTACTGTAGTGTTTGCGCCCTTACTGGCCACAATCTTCTAAGAAGCCACACAATGAAGCTAAATCTCAAGAATGACGACATTTTGTAGAGGCTGCGGTGATGAAGAAGCCCACTCACTTTCACTGTCACTGCTCAAGTCTCTGTCACTGGAGGAACAGAACACTTGGAAGTTACTACTTCCAGGATATCCAAGAACTCTCTAATGTCTCAATATCTAATCTTTACAGGTTTCTGAGGACAACGAGATGGCTGGACAAAGTCGAGTAACCACGGGACTGATGAAATAAAGCCAATACAACATGTCTAACCCCATTGAAGGGTATCACAAAGGTTCCAAAAGGACCTGAGTGCGGTGAAGAAGAGACTACTCAGCTTCACCAACCCGTAAACCTAACCTAACCTAACCTAACTTAGCAGCCCAATAATTGTGCATAATATAGATTCGAAAAAGCAGCTTCCTTCATGGGTTTTTTCCAACTCGTTTAAGGCTTCTCGTAAAGGGTGGTAAGTTGTGAAGGTGTTGATGCCATTAACCAGAATCGTTGCGAGCTACTGCTCCAATAAGTAAGCTAGTTCTTGTGAGCTGTCTTCGGCGCATCAAAAGTTTGCTTGAATCTATTTCGGACACTAACAGAATTAAAGGTAGTTTTTGGTTGGAATATCGCATGGATATGACTTAGTGTTCATTTAAAGCTTGGTTTTTCACTGCAATCTTGTTTATGAACCAAGGGCCGAATCGTGTCATAAATTCATGGCGGAATTTGCTTTTGCTACGTGTGTAAAATCAGTTAATACCGTGAAAGTATAGCTCGTTCAGACTCTTCTCAAAGCAAGCATACTGTTACAGTTTTCATCATTCCCCTCTTAATCACATCTTTAAAAATCTACAACAACTGACCCTTGGTATACAAATACAATAGCAAAACAAATAAGACGCGTAACAATTTGATTTTCAATATTTCATCAAAAATTGCTCAATCATCTGCGCAATTATGTCATTCAACAACGACCTATATATCCACACTCTCTTTACAAAACAAATAGAAACTATCTGAGGACAATAAATCAAGGACTTTGCCGGAAAATCAAAAATTGCGCTCGCGCTATGCACATTAACCTTCACCCGTAAAAGAACAACAATAAGATGGTTTCCAAATGGGTCCTTTAAATGTCTCACTTGTGTTCCGCAAATCGGTAGGCTAAGTCACAAATTGAGTTCATCCTTTCTGTATACCTCTATATACATCAGTGAAGGCGGACAATTGAGATTTCAAGCTACATCATCGTCGCTTACCTTCAAGGAACCACATTGTCTCCCTCAAAGAGTAAACGCATCATCCCAAAAAAAAAAAAATAAGATGTCGACAATTTTTATTTAAAAGGATCAATGCATTGCAAATCATTGCCATGAAAAGGACAATTATCGTCCACAAAAGCAACCATGATGAGCAAGTGAAAAAAGAAAAGAAGAATTTTATGAAAAGGACGGATCAGCACTCTCAGCGGGATCAGTCCGAGCAAAAAGAGCAGATGTCTTGTTATCCTGTAACTATTATTGGACTTATCTTTGATCTGTGTATTGTTGGCAAAAAGGGATCTTTTTTTTTTGCAAGCGTCTTTGGATAGATTCCTGCTAACAAGAAGCAATTGCGCTTTTCTTTCTTTATGTTTACGCATGTCCCTTGGGACAAACAACTGCACAACATCCTGAAATGGAATTGTTTGAAGAGATTATTTCACAGGTAAAGGGATTTACTGATATTGTGCATTCACTCCTCTTTAAATGTTTTTAACGGTAGGAGTCCGCTTGGAAGAATTTCCAAACAATGGACTCGAAGTTACCAGCCACTGGTCAAGGGAGTTGGAGAGGACCCCATGGAGGGACGATTTATTTTTTTTTTTACTCAACACAATGACGGTAGTTGAATATGAGTCGGCATCAGACGCAATCTGCGGTAGCACAATAGATTGACCGGTATGTGCATTATAGTTGCTTAGGAAGCAACTGTTGGAGGATTTTTGATTTAAAAAGGCAAATGCTTTGCGGGTTTGCAAAGGAATTCCTTCCGTCTGTCTGTACCGGTATGTTTAATGTCACGAGATGACGTCTTATTTGTGTTTAGATGAAGAAGGCGCAACAGGATTCATGTGCCAAATAGAATTCCCGCCTTTGTTATGCATTTTGTGAAAAAAAATTTCCTTAGGTAGGACTGGGCGTACCAATAAAAAGCAGTAAGGTTCCGTTTTTTCACTTTGGGTACGGAACCTTAAAAATTAGATGAAGGAAGTTTGAGGACCTAATCGCCACATCCGTTAACGAACTAAATTATGGCTAGCAAAACGTGTGATAAAACTTTGGACCCTGGATGAGGATAACACATCTGACAATGAAATCCGTCAAAAAAATCTATGCGAATCAGCATGAAACTGAAATTACTAAAGGATATAGAGACCCATAACATTTGTTTTAGAATTCAGTTGTCATATTGCCGTCAAATGCAAGGTTATGTCAGAAAGAAGGTATTATATACACTGACTGCTTGAAGAATAAGCCAAAAGATCCAGCGTTGCTTACTGTATAGCAAGGCATCAACTCAGTGGATTAAAATTAAGATCCTTGCGAACAAATATTCGGTTGGCAATGGCCGATATTTTGCAAGCATTATGGTGACAGGTGACATCATGCGGCAAAAGAAGGCGACTGGCTGGTCAAACTCTGTGTCCAGGCTGTCCAAATGAATTTTTGGCGGAAGACAGAAATGCAAGGAAGACATCGATTATTTTGCCATCATTCAACTGTTGCTTTTACAGGTCAGTCTTATAAAAAATGCGAATGAAGAAAGCCCTTGAATTTAATTTTTCCTGAAGTTATAGAAGTCATTTGGCGAATCTATAACTATAAGCCGGACAGTGTGTCGGAACTGGTTCTATTGTAATAGAGTACTGACAATAAGAAGATGGAGGCATTAGCTCTACTCAAGTACTCTGTGGATGAGTATCTAAAGGGTCTTTCATTAGCGACTTGACAACTTCAAACTTTCAGTGTGAACGAACCCTTCAACCGATTACCGAACTGTCAATGTCAAATTGAGTAAAATCAACATTTTCATCATGGTGAATCAAACGAAGGAAATACGTTTACAAATAATTAATATTTACTACCGAAACTCCGAGTCGGTGGTCGCAACTTTCAGAGCGTTAACGCCAATTTTCGGCCGTAATTCTCGTCCCAGCAGACAAGCAATTCATAGTCTAGTTGTAGTGAACAAATTTGAGTCAGAATATCCGTTACTGGACAGGTGCGAACCCTCATGTGCTTCATGAAACAGCACTTTATTCGCAAAAAGTCACTGTTCGGTGTGGTTTTCATGCCGGTGGCGTCATTGGGCTGTTTTTTTTCGTCGATGAAAATGACCATTTACCACATTACGGTAAATGGCATTCGCAACAGAGCCATGTTGGAACGTTATTTCTTTGAGCAATTGCAAAAATTGGACATCAGTGATATGTTGTTCCAATCCAACAAGGCGGTGCCACAAGCCACATAGCGGGTGTAACAATCCAGCTATTTAAGTCTCAGTTCGGTGAACGTGTTATCTCGGTAAACGAACCCGTCTATTGGCCTCCTATAGATCGTGTGATTTAACGCCTCTACGCTCGTTGTTCGAAACGAAGAATAAGTGAAACAAAATGACAACCATCTTGGATTTATCCATTGAATGCTAGAGACAACCCATTGGGCGTGAGTGAATTTGTCAAGTAAAACGGTTGTCGTTCTCAAGCGTTGGGCATCTCTGTGACGTCGTTGTGGCGAATTTTGCGAAAAGATCTTGGCCTACATCCTTACAAGATTAAATTGACGCAAGAACTGAAGCCGCTTGACCACCAGAAGCGTCGTATGTTCGTGAATCGGGTTGAGCAACAACTTGAAAATGATTCGGATTTTCATCGAAAATTCATCTTCAGCGATGAGGCTCATTTCTGGCTGAATGGCTTCGTCAATAAACAAAATATGCGGTATTGGTCAGGCAGCAATCCACACGTACTCCATGAGTCATCATTGCATCCCGAAAAAATTACGGTTAGGTGTGGTTTATGGGCCGGCGGCGTCATTGGGCCGTACTTCTTCCGTGATGATCAAGACCGGCACGTTACTGTGAATAGGAATCGCTACCGTTCAATGATAACCGAATATTTTTGGCCCCAATTGGATGATATGGACTTGGAGGACATGTGGTTCCAACAGGACGGCGCCACAAGCCACACAGCGAATGTCACAATCAATTTATTGGAAACCAAGTTTGGAGAACGTGTTATCTCACGAAATGGTCCAGTCGCTTGGCCGCCTCGGTCGTACGATTTGACGCCGTTAGACTATTTCCTGTGGGGCTACGTCAAGAGTCTATGGTATATGCCAACAAGCCAGCGACGATTGATGAACTTCGTACGAATATCGAACGTGAAATTGCAGCAGTATCGGCCGATTTATGCTTGAAAACCGTTATGCTACTAACATGGCAATCAGATTAAGGGAAGGGAAATACTGGAGAGGGCAACCGACTGGACACGCCAACATCCTTGTACATACAATCCCCTTGTCCATACAGATTACCTGCCTACGAAAATCAACTTCGAAAAAGGCCTTACCAATGAAATACCGAACAGGAACCAATGGGATTCACAAAATGTGCTTCACAACAAATCACTGTCAATATTCACATTCATTCATTCATTCATTTTCAATGGTCCGCTTGTCCATTAAGTGGGTCGCGGGTGTAGGTTGCTCAAGTGGACCCTCCATAGCTCTCGATCCTCCGCCATCGACTCTAAATCATCAAGGGCAATCCCCATACGGGTAGAGGAGAGATTATGAATTTGATCTAACCATCTCATCCTGGGTCTACCTAGGGGACGCCTGCCCGATGGTACGGATTCCATAGCACGTCGTGGAATCCTGGTCGGGGACATGCGTTTAACATGACCAAACCACCGAAGCATGGATCGCTCCGTCCGGAGAAGTAGCTGCTCGACATTGAGTTCCTCACGTATTCTGGTATTTCTGATGCGATCTCTACGGGTCACACCAGCAATACTACGGAGAAATCTCATTTCGGCAGCTTGTATTCGCGATCTTATTCTTTCGGTCATTACCCAAACCTCATGACCATAGGTAAGAGTTGGAACAAACACCGAATTAAAGACTGACAACTTAGCTTTGACACCAAGTTCAGTCCTCTTGATAACAGAATGACCAAGCTGTCTCAAAATCGATCCAGCCTGACCAATCCTACAGGAAAACTCGGCATTGCTCCTTCCATCACTCGTGAATAAGACCCCGAGATACTTAAACTTCTCCACCTGTTTCAATGGGACTCCACTAACATGCAGAGTGCATTGAACAAGCGTTCTGGAGACGACCATCACTTCGGATTTGTTCACATTTACCCTCATCTCGGCTTCAACACAAACGGCTACAAACCGATCGAGTGCGCGCTGAAGTTCAGTCTGAGAGGACCCAAGGATGACCAAGTCATCTGCGAAGAGCAAATGACTTATCCTCAGATCTCCCAATTCGAAACGTTCTTCGCCAAGACTGCGCTGTAACATCCAGTCCATATAAGTAATGAAAAGGAGAGGCGACAAGACGCACCCCTGGCGAAGTCCAACGCCCACGGTGAAAGGTATTGATTTAACGCCGTTTACCCGAACACAGCTTTTACAGTTTGTGTAAAGAGATTGAATGGCTCTCAAGAGAGAACCATCAATTCCATACTGCTGTAATACACTCCAGAGTTTCCCTCGAGGGACTCGGTCATATGCTTTCTCCAAATCTACGAAGCAAGCGTAAACAGGTGTAGCATACTCCCAAGCCTTCTCAAGTACCATTCTGAGAGTGAATAACTGGTCGGTTGTGCTTCTGCCGGGACGAAAGCCGCACTGCTCATCTCCTAATCGTGCCTCGACCACAGCTCTGCAACGCGTTTCCAGCACCTTGGCAAAGACTTTCCCGGGGAGACTTAAAAGTGATATACCCCTGTAATTGGAGCAATCCCTTTTATCTCCTTTCTTGAAAAGGGGCACAATCACCCCAATCTGCCAATCGCTGGGAGTTTCGCCGCATTCCCAGGCCACCTTAATGACACGAGCGAGCCATTTGACTCCCTCTTCACCTAAGGCCTTTAGCATTTCTGGCCGGATTTCATCCACTCCTGCAGATTTGCCAGCTTTTAGCGATTTGATCGCAAAAGTGACTTCCTCTACCGTGGGACTATTTTCCGCCCTGCTTAAGGCGATAGGTGTGACATCCTCGATGCCCTGGATTGGATTGAGCAATTCGGAAAAGTGCTCGCTCCATCTGCGCAAGATGTCCTCCTCATAAGAAAGAAGTGTACCATCTTTGGATTTGACTCCTTCGATAATGTTCCACTTCCTTCCTCTAAGACGGCGGATGGTCTGCCAGAACACCTTGCTTGCAGATCTGTGATCGCGGTCCAATTTTTCGCCGAACTCCTTCCAAGAATGTTCTTTGGCTGGTTTAACAGCCAATTTGCAAGTTCTTCGCGCCTCAATGTACCGGTTTCGAGAAGGAGAGTCCCCCAAGTGAATCCACACCTTGAAAGCTTTCTTCTTCTCTCTGATAGCTTCTTGAACTCCGGGCGTTTTAAACCACGCAGTTCTTTTCTCACCACCAGCCGCCACACCGAGCCAAACAGTTCCAAAACACTGGAGGGAGTTGGCGCCGGGGTCTTTTTAGAAGAACTAAATCTGAACCTCTCCTTCACACAGCAGTGGCTTCCAAGCCAAAATTGCAGCTATTCGTCAAGCTCGATTAATTCGGTATCAGAAGGGGATATCGTCAGATAAATTGATAGCCAAGCTGTAATCAATCCAATCCCTAATATCCAGCAAAATAAGATCTAAGGCGGTGGAAGATTGCAGTGTATTTCTTAACGAGATAGCTGGATAGAACAACCTCAACCTCTGCCAAGTTCCCGGTCACTGTGACATCCCAGGGAACTGTGCAGCAGACGAACTAGCAAGGCTGGGCTCCTCTGGCGTGGATAGTATAAGTCTGTACAAAGTGTGTGCACCACTTTCCTACGCTAAACAAATAATTCAGGTGGACTGGATGCAGTAACTAGAGCAAGTTTCAAATGGAAACATCTAGGATACCTGGCCAGCTCTGGACACAAAGAGATCCAAGAAGCTTTTTCGACTTAAAAGGTCCAGCATCTTGAATTGAAAGTCGTTAAAGTCATCTCCGGGCACTGCATGTTAGGTAGACGCGAACAACGACTATGTCTGCCACACAATGGCTTCTTACAATAGGTGCCATCAAACTATAGAAGCAGCAAATACTATTTGTAACTATATAATCACTAACAAACTTATTGCGTGTCGCGCGCCTTCTATTCTATGACAAAGCCAATAAGCAGTAACTTCAGCTTCAATTGCTCTTCCTTTCAACCTTTGGTAGATAAGGCTTGTATAAAAACCTAAAGAAACCGCAAAAATTGCGGCTTCAATGGAGAACTCTACTCTGGATTCTAGACAATAGTGGAGTTGTCGTCTATACCGAGGTTGGCATCATCCATGACCATGACGGATGTAAAATTTCTACCACGAACATTTTAACGCGTCCTTAAAGTGCTGGATTGTAAGAAGGCAATGGAACCCGACGGTAACAGTAGATACCTACTCAAAAAAATTTGCACCGGAACTTGCAGTTTACTCCCAGAAGACCTTTCCTTCTTGTCCGAATACCGCTCGCACTCAACCGATTTCCATAAAATTAGATGGAAAAGAGAAGGAAAAAGCTTGCCGTAAAACTACTGTCCAATAGCTTTGCCTTATTTCAAGGCCGTCGTTCTACTGGAGAACTGTTGTTGAGCTATGAACCGAGTTTCCATAAGCATCAGGCAATCAAAGAAAATTTGTCAAAAAAAAACGCCTTAGGACAAAAAATACAAAACTCTTGAGGACAACTACGAAATATTTCAAGGAATCTATGCAATTCCGCAGTGCCTACAGCTAAAATATGGAATAAGATTGATTTCAATATTGGTCAGCCTAGGGCCTAGAGAATCAACTCCTTGGCAATACAAACAAAAAAGAGCAACCCCTTCTACAAAGCCACCTTTCCTTTAAACGATAAATCATTCCATTATAATCGCAACTCAACCATCTTCTAATTAGCTTTCTACCAATCCTCCCTACATATACCTACCTTCGACTAAAATAATTGAAGTTCCCTCTCCAACTCTATCAATCACTTTGTGGAAGCTCTTTCAAACTGATAAAAAAAAAACAACACAAAAACCAACAACAACTTCCACTTCATTTGGAGTGTTTAAATCCTTTTATCAACTCACTGCCACACGTTAAATACCAAAAACAACAACACTAAAGTACATAATACAAGTAATTAATGTCCTTTTTGAATAATTAGTCCGTGTTATCTCTCGATGTGAAAAAAAAAATTACATAAACCATCCAACGCAGGACCAAACCAACGCGCAACCATCTATTTAAACGGTATACAAATACAAGTATACGAGAAGGGGTAAAATAAACGCCAGGATAATTAATCCTGTTTGCTAACATCTGTTTTAATGACAAACTCTCTACAATAACCCTTTTGCCGAGCGAGCACTGCCATGAACATAGTAGATGGATGAATGCATGTGATGCTGATGGTGGTTGGTGGTTGGTGGTTGTTGGTTGCAAGGATACCGTATAGTGATAGTATAATTCCAGTTTGTAATCCTTTGAGTGCGTTAAGTATCACGTTTCATATGCATTCACACGTGCATACACATAGCCCCCCTCCCCCCTGTCAGGAGCAAAGATAAAAACTATTAAAAGGATTACTCCTCCAGATATTATTATATAGAGCAGCTCAGAACAATTTAAAAATTGCACTCTAGTCGGCCACATCGGTCGGTCCACAGTCTGTCCACCTCTCGTCTCCTATACACATCCCCTGTCATTTTAAATGACATTAATTTTGTCCTCCAAAGTGAATCCTTGTATATATCCACCATTCACTCTATACTTGCGAAAAGTGTGAGAAAACTTTTTAATGGCATTACAAATTTCATAATTCCCTTTAAATTTCCCAAGCGAAATGTGGGGGGGTGGATAATTTTAGCAGCATATACCGCACCATCATTGCAGCGCGCAAGGACTATAAATAAACTGCGATGTACCTCCAGAGGGAGTCATCCTCTTTAGATGCACCAGTAGTTCCTGCCGCTGCTATAGCATAGAGTCAATGAAAGTGCACATTACACACATTTACCCATTTTGGGTCGTGGTGTATCCTTTTACTCGGTGTGAACTACATGTCCTGTGTCTCTGATGTTTGTCCTAGTTTTCACAGTAGAGCAAGCGATATTCAGTGTGTTGGGAAGTTTCGTTTTTTTTTCACTCCCTTAACGCCACCACCACCACCTATACCACATGCGGTAAATATCCTTAAAGGACACTTCTATGCATTCCAATTAGAGATCCAGAATCGAATTTTTCTCCTGCGATATGGGATATGGTCGAGTGAGATCTGTCAGAGGAAATAGTATGACAAATCCGCTAAACTCTGACACAAGGACCAAGAGGGAACACGGAACACTCTGTGTCATTTGTATATTTGCGTCGTCCTTTCTCTCTGCACTCGGATATACTATATACAACACAGCTAAATGAGAAAGCACGCGATTTAGAGTGGCAATCATCGCTCAACGGGGCTTAGCAGTAACAACACAACGCATACGTATATACAAAACGCTAAACACCAGCTTGAGCTAAACAACACATCCCTTGAGGATTTAGATTTTCCGATGCGATGTCCTTTTCGTGTTGATTCGCACATAAACGTATATACGATGGCAAAACGGCTTAACGCGGTGTACGACATATGTCGGGAAAGTAGATAGCTACGAGTATACTGAATTTTGATGATAGCGCACGAAGCTGATTCGGTCGGTGGCACGATGGTGGTGGTGGGACAGGACGTGCGGTATGGTAGAGGAGAAGCGAAATTGCGTTGGCATATTGTTACCGTGTTGGAGGATTTAGTCATTTGTCGGGTCAATGCGATAAGGATTGTGATTTTCTTGTTTGGCGAGTGCTTGTACACGACTGTTTTTCGGGATCAGCGATGATGACATATGAACAAAGGTCGACATTGTTGACATGCATATGTTGTATATTATTTTTGTTGGCACTCAAAGAGGGTTAGGGTTTTATTACTTAATGTGGTGGGTGGTGATTGGGCCTTGTCGGCATAGAGCTTCTACTTAAGGTGGCTTTACATAGGCGTCGGGTCGATTTGAATCGTATAGCGAAGATGAATCTCTCTTGCTTATCCGTTAAAAATGATGGACGTACTATAATTCATTTTGACAGTTGTAACTTTTGAAAAATTCCCAGAATATCGTTTTTGAGGAATATTAACAAGGTAAGAAGGCTGGCAGGAAAACTTTGACATATACCACGGCGATAGCTTTAGAGAGCAGCGACCGCGTTTATTTGGGTGTGGATTTGTCATACGCGGCAGACTTAGGCAAAAAGTCTTTAGCTATCGGATCGGAACGACTTATGACAATCTACATCAAGGCAAAATTCTCGAACATCAGCCTCATATGCACTCATACCCCCACTGAAGAAAAGGACGACGTTTAGGTTTACTTTCTACTTTTTTGTCAGTCGCATATGTTGACAGATGGCACAGCGTGAGAGGAAGCACTTTCATTGGTGGAAATACTGAGATAAAGAGAGAAACTGTCAAATGCTTCGGAAAACAACGTATGCGACGGATTCTATGGGACTGTTAGTTCCGTCGAATACATCAATGCGACGCCGCAACAGATGCTACGGATTCTATAAGTCGGTTTAGGTTAACTGACTTTGCTGCGGGGCGAAATAAGGGGACATATATAAGGGGACATGGCTGTCTCCGAATCACCAAACTGTCAGACAAATCGATCACATTGCGATTGACGCAAGGCACGCCTCCAGTATTCTGGACGTCCGAACCTTCCGAGTGGGTAATATTGACTCGGCTCACTACCTTGTCGCAGCTAAGGTAAGAATGCGGATATCCAACACACCCTAACAGAGAAATACTGCGAGAAAGTATGACGTCGAAAAACTGCAATCGCAAGAGACGGCCAGAATCTTTGCCGATTACGTATCCCAATGCCTCTCGATCAGCCCTATCGCAGCAACAGCTAGTGCAGAAGACCAGTGGCAACACTGCATCATCATCAAGACCGCGACTGTGCTGGGTTTAACCCGACCATCACTACGAAACCCCTGGTTTGATTTGATGAACAATGTCGACTAGCAAACGCAGTAAAACAAGAAGCGTATACATATAAAGCGGCCGGCGCGCGTTGCGAAAAAGGACTAGAACTGCTCGCGAGCTCTAAAAGCAAAAGAGGCGGGAGGAACATCGGATTCTCAGAAAGAAAAAGAAAGAGCACGAGAAGCGTATGATCGAAGAAATTGAGAGATGCTACTCCAGGGACAATGTATACGGAAGTTTTACCAAAGGTAAAAAGGTAAAAAGAACATGCCAGGGCAGAAAATCCCGTACAGAAACATGTAGAGATAATGAAGGAAACCTTGTAGTAGTCGGTTTTTTTTTTATACTTCTCCCGGGAAAGGCGAATCTATAACGCTTCATCAGCGCCCCGAGATGCTTGCAGATGTATGTTTGTTCTGCACTTAAATTGCTGCAAATTGTAGACTTCCAAAGTTTGCTTATCCTGTAGCAGAAGGAGTTTTGGAAAATTTATGTCCTCGCGGTTGTCAAGTCATGAGCATTAGCTGCCAGTCTTGTGGGGCGCCAAAAAGTTGCATTTCGAGGGATAATGTCTTTGAGTTCATCGGAACATCGACCATGGAGGTACCTATAGAACAAGCAAAGGTCAGCGACTTGTCTTCTTTGCACCAACGGTTGTAGATTCGAAATGAGTCGAACTGCAATCTTGCGATGTAGGATATGTGGTATTGCCATCACAAACCAGTAAGAACTAGACCGCCGACTTCCCGTGCACCTACCCGATTCTCCCCGGAAAAAATTACCCTGTCTGTGAATACGTGTAAATGTCAAAATTAATGGCGGCAATGGTTTTTCATGCAATACCATGGGCCTAGGATTTTTCAAGTATGCGTGCGTATGGTGCTCCTTTGATTTGGACAACACCAATACATGAAAAAACCTGGGCCCGCCGGCAACTTGTAGGCAAAGTCCGTTATGTATGGGAGGAGTCGACGGTCTATTCTTACATCTTCTTGCCATGTGATTCCTGAATTGACTGTGACTCCTGGAAGGTGCATTGAGTCTTTGGGATAGATTGGATGATCATCCATTTGTTTTTAATTTTGAAGGTTCGATTTTGCAAGCGTGCGTTCGTAGTGTGATTACATGGAATATTTTCACACAGTATTTACAGCAGACAGGATCTAGTCTGTCAGACTGTCTAGTGAGTCAGTTGAAGGTTTCTTGCCATCGATGCTTCTGATTTTCACCACTTAATGCTGACTGCAAACGACTTCAGAACATGTTGAATGATGCGTTATCGCCCTAGGCTTTGCCGCTAAAGAAGTTACAGCCTTTAAGAAAGTGCATTACTTAAAAATGTTCGCAGTTTAGGCTGTGCGTTATTGAGTCAGTCAGGACCTTTTATAGGTACGTGCTACATTCAAGTTTGGTGATTTTAATGTGAAACCTTTTATGGCCCTGCACAGAGATGTTGTTGAAAATTTGATTTTAACCAAAAGTTTCTTAAAATTTTGAAGAGGAACATACACTCCGAGCCACTTGAATAAATGAACTTCGTCAAATCATTAAGATGGTTTGTATGTAGCAGAGCACAGTAAGTAATTTAAATACAGCGTTATAATGAGTTTGGGACAACCTCTTTCCCCACGGTCATCACAATTGGTCAGTATTGACCTGAGTGTGGTACGGAGTACCTACTGCTCGCTAGCCCACAAATCTAACCTAACCTAACCATCAAGCTTCAGATAAAAGGTATTGTAGGTATGACTCTGAGGGGTGTTTTCTGTTTTAAGTGTGATTTCCACTGTTTATCAGTTTGACACCGCAAAGAGATCTGACTTTCTTCAAATCACAACACAAACTAAATATTCTACTACAGTTCTCCACAGATTTTTAATTTAATTGTTAACCATAATTCATTGCCAATTATTATTTCGTCCTTCTATTGAAGCGTGTAACTATTATCGCAATTAAAATGTGAGCCCTCTCATTCTGTCAAATCATTTTATAGAAAATATACCAAATGCAGTGCATCCAACCTTCAAACAACCGATTCTATTCAATTCCATCTATAGGGAAAACTTAATTCAAGTCGTCAGCTCAGCTATTAGTCACGTACAAAGAGCACGCGAAAAGCCATTGCCAAGGTCTAGGAACACGTTCTGCATGAATGCATTCTTGTGGGTTCTTGAACATTTCTTCCGCACGTCAATATACGAATACGACTGTGTAAGTGTAACTCCCCCCCAAAATTAAACTGGTGACAGTGTGACACTGACAATCGTTCGTCGATTCAATGAACACTCATTTCGAGGTCGTGTTGATATAACCCGTGGGAATTGGCCCTCGTCGGGTGTCCGCCGAACTGAATTTTATGCAAATTATGTTGAATATCTTTTACGTGGGCATTTTGTAGCATTTTAAATAATTTTGTTCTAGATAAATAAAAAAAATGTTAATTTAGAAATTGGAATTGAGGTTGGTGGACTCGCCTCTATAGGCGGTCGAAAGGGCCAAGATCACAATAAAGGAATGCTCACTGGTCTTTGAACATTTGCTGTCGCTGTCAACAACTAAACATGGAGGAGTGACCTGTCAAGCGTGAATAATGTTTGGAAAAAGGGTGAACTTTCTTGTAGAACTTCTCAAGATGGGCTTCCTAATTATAATTTATACTTCAGGGGGAACCGACGATGTATTTCTTTATAGAGTGTGTGTGTGGGAGGACGAGTTAATTTAAGGAAAGGTATATCGTGTATCTTATAATCTTGTATGGGAAAATCATTTTGAATCGATTCGCAGGTTGGTCTTTATAAATTTGTTCTGTATAGAATACCGATAACGAGATTTATATGACAGGTTCTATACCTATGTATAGACCTGAACTGTATAGAACTACTAATCCTCTACAAAGTCATCTTAAAGAACTTGCGTGAAAAGAGATCGTGCTCTAATACCAGCGAATAGCTCACAATTATCTCCAGACCAGAAATGACAGCATCAGGCGGGTCACCACTGAAATAAAATCGATCCATCCATCTATACGGAAGAACCATAAAGATGAACTGTGAAACCGCGGCCAGTCTACACTCACTCGTTCCTATAACAAATAATGGAGCACTGAACGCCTGAACTCTCGATTTTGACTGCAATAATGCAATGCAAGCAGCTTATCTGTCAAATTGAAGTTGGCATTAGTAAAACAGCGTCGCGTCCGCCAAAAAAAGTCGTCAATGGAACTTTTTATTCTTCGTCACCTTATTTTACAGGAGGAATTAAACATACACTGCTCGCAGCAGTTTCTTCTATAAGCTGCAGTTCTGACAATCGTCAAGCGTCAAGTATAATGGTGACTGGTTTCCGCTTAATTTTTGTAGATCCCCTCCTAGGATTTCACAAAAAGTAAAATACAAGATGACTGATGTTCAAGTGCTTTATTGGATGAAAGATCCACTTGAAGTTGGTGGCCTTTTTTACCGATGCAAAGTTAAGGTGTCAGACTGACAATCGCGTTAAGTACTACAACGTTACCACGGGAGTACCACAAGACTCTGTTCTTGGACCTCTTCTGTAGAATATGATGTATGACGGAGTCCTGCGACTAACGCTGCCTCAATGAGTTAAGGTGATCGGTTTTGCTGAAAATATTGCCGTGGTAACGGTGGCCAAACACATCCATGAGATAGAGTCCGCTACGGTACGGATGAAGCAGTTGCCAGATAATCAAAAAATGGCTGGAATCCGCCGGCTTAGAACTAGCTGACCACAAGACCGAGTATGTCTTGATAACCAGTCGAAAGTCTGGTGCAAATTTCCGGGTTGGGAGTCAAACCATTAGGTCTAAGAAGTCCCTAGTGTACCTAGGAGTAATGCACGACAACAGGCTAAACTTTCAAACGTACATCTAGTACGCCGGCAGGAAGGCCTTACAGATGCAAGCAGCTCTTTCCCGAATGCTGACGAACATCAGTAGACCTGGATATACCCGGAGGATTCTGCCATCCAGAGTGGTCAGCTCAACACTTCTATATGCGACACCGGTCTGGGCGGGGGTTCTAAAAACAAACGAAACAAAGAGAAAGCTCTCGTCAGCAATACGAACAATAAGGGGATTTCGAACAATCTCGGATGAAGCATTCGGCGTTATATCGGGAATGATCCCCATCGACATTCTTGCTAGCGAAATGCAAAGGATCTACCTTAGGCAAACAGCCAAGAGGCCCCTTAATTAAAGGGTTAAAGTAGAAGAGAGGGAAACACCGATGGCACTATGGCTAGCCAGGTAGGATAACACGACGGAAGGCAGATGGACCCACAAACTGATCCCCACCATCGAGGTCTGGACAAATAGAACAAACGGGGACTGCAACTATCACCTTACGCAGTTCTTATCGGTTTGTTCACAATAGCTCGCCTTTCTGTCCCGAATGCCCAGACGGAGGAGAAGATACGCAACACGCATCAGTGTACCATTGTAGGCGCTTTGCAGGGAGAAGAGCGAACTTACCAAACCCCCAAAGTCTATAATAAGCCATATGTTGAGGTTAGAAGATGACTGGCTGGAGGTACCTACCTACCTAGAGGATTTAGCATGAGTTGCTAACCAGCCCCACTATTCATTGAAAAAAACTTCCCTCGCAAATTTTTAGCCGCGAAAAAGTGTTACATTTTCGTTGCGCTTTCTCTTAATCCTTGTCTGTCAAATTTTTCATTTTCAAAGGATTTTATCATCGAAGTATTCATTGAAAAAAAAACTCATCCTTACTCACTTTTCCGCAACACAAAAACACAACAAAAAAAATCAACAGATCTGTCAAAATTTAGCTTAAGAAATTAATTGGCGCGCTAAATTTTGACAGATATATGAAGTACAGTCTTAAAAATTAAATTTTTAGCTGAAGCAACGTACCTACTGCTCGGCTAAATGGATTCGAATGAATGAATTTTATATAGGCGCTAAAATTTAGCTCGAGCAGCTTACTAAGCTCAGCATTTGTCAGAAAAATGACGTCGTCAATTCTGCCGATTCTCATGTAATAGTATGAGGAGCAAGAAGAAGACTTTTTCCAAGGCCAGTAAGAAGTTGGCCAAAGGGCAATAAAAATGACTTCAGGAAGATGGTCCGTTAGTGGAGGGTTATTCGTGCATTGCTCACTCGCAGATCTGTTTAATTAAGCAAAGCCAGAAGAAGGCTCATACAAGTGTCATTGAAATTCAAAGAGACAAAATTCAATGGGTCAGGGAACATTTGGAGCAAGACGGTCCCTGCATCCAATGCCTTCGAACAAGAAGTAGTCATGGAGGCAAGATTATTACTGACCTCTTCCGTGAGATTTCCTGAAAGAGACGTAAGAAATGAAGCTTAAAGACTCATCTAAGTTTTATAGATTTTTAGTAGTTAATTGTTAATGGCATCTGCCCAACTTTTGAGGTGAACTTCATGAAGAAGACCATCAACTCAGACATGGGCGGTGGTTAATGAAGAATCACATTTCTCCCAAAATAATTACAACACCTCAAAGCAAAGGTTATCTACCTAAAGCCATTTCCCGCCAATCAATTTCCAAGCCTTAGAAAGTCGACACCAGCTAACAGGTGTAATATTTCGACACGACAAACCTTATACATATTTGATTTATTCGTGACGCAAATCGTTGAGACGTTTATTTTGATTTATTTAAATGCATTTACAAGACTTAAGCTAATTAAGGTCATAAATACAAATTTGAAAATCCACAACTATCTCCGCTGAATCATCTCTGTAGCAGCAAGGTGAGGCTGAGGAGTTAAATGCACGCACAAGCACACCCCTTTTAAGGGCCATAGATGCAGTAATAAAATCTCAACAACAAAACACTAAAATCTTTGATTTCCGAATTTCCAATCACCATTCGAGCCCATTAACATCACTCCCTAAGATAAATGTAATTATATCGGACTTCTTCGGGCCATTAAAAATCGATTTTCACCGCCTTAGGAGCCAAAAATGCAATCAAATGTAAAGTCTGCCCTTTTTGGGAAATCGATGACATGCATCGGTATCGATAGAACGGACGAAGATACAGAAACAGACGACGACGGGTGCTCTACTCATCGTCAGAGCAATAAATTTCCCCGGAAACAGAAACAGAAGCACAAATGTTCTCCAATTTTGTATCTATGTATCTGGTTTTGTTCTCATATGAACACCGAGACGGAGATGGAGGCTCTATAAAACGCAATCAGTGTGAGACTGTGAGGTGAAGATAGCATTGAACAGGAACAAAAAAAAAGACATCTCCAAAAAAAACGGTGTTTACAAATTCACCCTTTGTCTAGAGCGGTTTTCTCTTCGTCACAACTTTTTGTATCTTTTTTTTTTGTGTTGGATTGTTTACACGTGGTTCATGTTCAAGTACAAGTTCATCAACACACAGCGGAACTTGTGAACTACAAACTCGGACGTGCATGCGTACACTTGACGCGCGCCAGTAAGCCGCTATACGCACCTGACAGTGTGTTTACGTTGATGTTATAATGACAGCGATAATGACTGTGTCGGTGTCAGTGACAGTGACAGTGACCTGTTGTTTGTTTTACCGATAAACAAGGATTCGTATAAGGTTCTCCTGAAAGAGTCAAGTAGAGGAGTAACCTTCCTTCCTTCCTCCACAGAGCCACTTAAAGAACTGCGCGTATATGGTTATTGGTTATGGACTGAGTAAACAAAGTCGCACTGAGATCTTTATCGGATGATAATGACAAACATATTTGTATCTAAAGTGGAAAAGGAAACCAAGCAAATAGGGAAATAGAATTTTGTATCTGCGGTTGGGCTCGGGATACTGTAAACAGTTGAAAGAAAGCAGTGCCGTACCCTATGGTGGTGAGGTTTTCTAATATAAACTGCGAGAACTTTATAATTTAGTTTCAGTTCATAGGTTAAAGACCTTGGCAATGGTACGTATACAAGTATGTCTTGATGACTACCATAAATGAAAACATTATGTCTGGTTGTTTGAAGCCCAATGACAACCGTAGTTCTAATTTCGTAAGACCCACGATCGACACGTGGGAAGCGTGCTTTCTTGGGGGTATAAATAGAACAGTGTTGCTAAAAAAAGACTTAAGTCTAACTTAACAATTTATTAGATCTCTAAACTTGTGCTAAATTTTTAAAAAGTGGCGTAACGGAATCCTTGTGAGTGGAAGAAGTGGATGTCAAAAAGGCGGCACAAAAACAAGCGAGACCCTGCGACAAACCATCGTCAAAAAGCGCCCCAAAAATTAGCGTGATTCAGTGAAGCCCTCTTGGACAAATCGCATGGTTTCTGGTAGTTATTAGAAAACGCGCCAATATTACCTTTACATGATTCCTTGAGGCCCTATAGGAAAAATTGTGGCTCCTGGGTTTTTAAAAAATAACTCCCAAAGGTAAACGGGGCTCCGGTCAGCCCTACGACAAATCATTGGACTAAGCGCGTTTCATTCCGTTTCTACAACAATCTGGTACGATAGTACCTGTACCTAGTTTGCGACCAAATGCCATAGCATCGTTGTCATCGTCGCTGTCATCACCGCCGCGCTATCTACTTCGACAACAAGAAACGTGAAAGAAGAAAACATCGGAAAAAAAACAACGAAAAATTTTACAGTTCTATTGATGCAATTGTGAACTTCGCAAAAGGATTAGAAGAGGACAACGTGTAGACTTCATTTGCAAAAGGTATAGCGTCGCAGTTGCAACAGTTAACATCGGTGGAAGTAGCTGAAACAATGGGCGAAATACAGCAACTAACTTAACTACCAGGAGAGTAGTGCAGTTCATGGCTATCCTGTATGAGTCGCCTGAAGCAATGTATCTCAGAGTTATGGCAAGTCGTATTCTCGATGTGATCGCATACCGCAAGACATGACTGTATCTTCCTTTTTTATTTCCAAATCCACCTGTATGCGATTTTTAAATAATCAAATTAAAATTGTCATCTTACCAGTGCGAGAACCTCCTCAAACTTGTTGATAGTCATTCTGCAAAAGTTACGATACTCTTTGCCATCTTCCCACAAAACGTCTTTCAACAAATGTTGTTCCAAACTGTGTAATTCCCTTTTTTCCAAAAACGGATTTACCCAACACTTATGTTTTTTTTTGCGGTTTTTTTCTTCTGCAATTTTTTTAACTCCTGCTTCTAATGCTTGAACGCAACGACAAGCTCTGCTCAGCGACATTTGAACGAATGAAATAATAAGCTAGCCCACCCTACATTTTATGGCATACTATCATTATTTCTTTCTATGAGAAATGACAGATGGCAAGCTATAAAATATTGCTCGTGGAGACGCTTGTGTTTCCAATTCCAAGCGAAAAGTAATGTCGTTTTCGGGTGGTCGTCCAGAACCGTCCGGAAGAACTCTCCGCGATTCTGAATTCAAATCCAGAAGCAAATTTCTCTTCTTTTCAGTAAAAGAACTGTCAGTTGAGTGCCAATCGAACGCTTTCAGAAGCGTTCGGATTACTTCCGGACAGTTCTGGACGACTAATCGAAAACGCCATAAGTGAAACAAAATGACAATCATCTTGAATCTCTCCATAGAATGTTAGAGAGTATAGAGAAACCAATTGGGCGTAAGTGAATTTGCCAAGTAAAACGGTTGAAATTGAAACTGGTGCGTCATTGTTTGCAAGCAATAGACGTCATTTAAAAAAAAAAGAGTGACAGTTTCCATATTTATTCCGCTCTGAACCACGAATCAACGCGAAGTTGAAAACGACACGTACGACACTGCAAAAGCGAGAATTCCGATTTCCAAATGACACTGTCTTTAGGGTACTTGTGAAATGACTACCAAAATGCAAGCGTGGAGTTATTTTTTGCACCCTAATATTTTAAAAATGTCCAAGTCAACTGTCAATTCTAATGTCATTTTTTGACATTTTGATATTCATTCTTCTCCAATCATTCAGCACCATTCCCATTCAATATTCCTAGGGCACCCTATTTTTCGCTCATCTTTAAGAGAAAATATCAAACAAATCCTTGATCTTTATCCCTAAGCGTTTTAAAGTGCTGCTACTGGATGATGTTTCCCTTTGTTTGCAGCTTTAGTATAGTGTATTTTCTTTTTGTTAGGTATGTTATTTCCCCCCATATTTGTGCAGAACTTTTACTCATTGGGGATAAAAAGTCTTTCTGAATTTTTATTTCGGCAAAGATATGGTGGCTTTTGTCAAGAAGCACAAACTTTTTCTCCTTATTTTTTTTTTTTTGCATTGTTTTGTACAAAAAAAAAATAAAGTTACTTTTCCGTCAAAAGAGCTAAGTAAAGAAAAAAATGAAAACGATTGCAAGGAGAAAGCGAAAGATTTTCTTCTTGTTGTTTTGTGATTCTGTTTTTGAACTGTTGAAAGGATCCGACTCTGTTGACTTATTTGTCTTCCACTTTGTGGGTGATGTTTGTCAATTCCAATGTCAGATAACTAAATGACAGATAAGAAGTCTGATGGGGATTTGCTAACATTATACGCCGTTTTTATGGTTGATTGTTTTTTAGTTTGTTTATAAGGTTACAAGTAAACAGTTTAGTTTTGGAGATAAAAAGACAACTTTCCGACTTTGATGTCAGTCAATATGAGAGGGGTGACATTTTCGAATTGGTTTTCGAAATATTGAATGAATTTGTAACGGTGTTTATGGCTGCACATAGGTCTACATACAGTGTATCTATCCAATCCATCAACACTCCGAAGAATGGTCTGTCCGATTTAATGCGTTGACAGCATCTGTCAATGTTCTGTCAATGTTCATTTGGTTAACATCGTTGGATTGTTGTCCGATTTGTCAAATGTCAAATATTGAACAGCAGAAAACTGATCAGGTGAGTGATAATAATAAGCCCTCATTCTTATCCATTTACGGCTTCATTCCTTAAGCGCTCCGAGTGTAAATGATCCATCACTGAACATCATCCATGCAACAGTTCTGCTATAAAATATTATGTTTGCCGCATGCGAATCCAACCATCCATCCAACCATCCACATCAATTGTTGCCAGTGCCTTAATAACGTGTTCGCGAAAAACATTGTAATTAAGCGCCATGCACTTTGTCATCATCTATCCGTTGTTGCGGTTTTGTAGCACACGCACGCACGTCTGTCACTTTTTTTTTGCAAAATGTGTGAAATATTCCAGCCATACATATCCACTGACACGCGTGACACTTTAATTGATTTGTAAACATATATTCCAGTCCGACAATTATTGCGCCTTTCATTTCCATATGTCAAATTCTCCGTTACCATTCGGTTCCATTATGAACGTCATGACGGTGCGGCAAAATCATAAAACAACAATTAACCCAAGACGACAGATATAAAAGGTCAATGCTTTATTTATAGGACAGTCGAGTGAAGGTGGAAAGGAAGCACAATAACCTGGAACCTATAGTATTCAAGGATTATAATGAATTACCGCCATCAAACTCCTTGAGTGACATATTTTTTAATTAAATGCAACCGACAATTTATTGTTGAGGGTTTTTATTTTGACCCCGAAAAGCCAATAACACTCACTAAGTCTATGCGGTGATGGCATCCTGTTTATGAGTGTGTTGTATACTAGTTCGGAGTAGTTATGCTTGGCCACATGAAAGACAGCCAAACGAGGCGATGTCGACAACGATGACAACACAGAGAGATAGAGATTCTATCGTAACGAGGTGCATAAAACCGCACATAAAATTGTGTTTCTGTCTAGAAAATAATGGGATATTTTTAGCCACAACATTTCTACCGCAAAGAGTGAAATAGTCCCTGACTGGTGGGGTGCGCTGTGGATGTGTGTTGTGAACAGGGCCGGACCAACCATATGTGCAAGATGTGCAAATGCACAGGGCGCCAAGTTCTGGGGGCGCATTGCAAGATAAAATTAATTTTTCTTAAGCCTACTGTCCACGTAGCTGCGCTTCATACGCACGATTTTCGTCATTAGCAGCTTGTTGTACGCTTGCTTGCAGATTGCATATAAACCAACGAAGCTCTGTCCACGGAGCGGCAAAGTCGCATGTGCGACTAAGAAATGAAGCGCAGCTACGCGGACAGTAAGCCTAAGAAAAATTAATTTTATCTTGCGCGAACTAAAACTGTCATTTGCATTTTAAACAAAAAGCTTGTTAAAAAAATTTCAAAATAACAACATCCACCACACCTGTGCTCAATTATTTCTTGCACATTAACTCACATTACTTGCAATGTTGCAACTTCAGGGAGAATCTAACTCAAAATATCGCAAAATAAAAAATCCCACTAAACCTATACAAGTTCATTTCTTACCTACCTTATCTGAAAATATTCCACCCAGTTCGTGTAAATATATTTCTTGCACATCCACTTACATTTTACAAAAAAAACCTAGTTCAAAAATCTCAAAACAAAAAAAGTTCCACCCCGTATGTGCAGGTTTTATTTCTTGCACAGTCACTCGCAAAATTTTCATAGGAAAATATTTCAAACAAAAAAATGCATTCTAGGGAATTGTTTGTGTAGAACGTGCAGGTTTTTGATTCTGCACATATGGATGGGATTTCTCATCTACGAAAAAGAGTAACAAATTTCTCTTACAAGTAGCTTTGCATTTGCATATGAATTATGAAAATTTAGTATTCTCTTCTCTTCCACTTCAGACTCTCAGCAGCGTTGCCATTTTGACTGCTTTCCAGTCAGATCTGACTGGATTAATATGCGTTTAGCTGGAACATTTTAAAATCCAGGCAGCTTTTTTTTTAGCTAGATACGAATTTTGTTTGACTGTTTTTAAATGTTTCGTGTAATTTCTTTTCTATAAGTATACATTTTTAAATTAAAAGTGGCAATAGAAAAAAAAATAAAAAGAAGACCAAATATTGCTTGAATCTAATTTTTTTAAAGTTCATTTATGAGTTAATACATTTTGTATACTCACTTTCATTACATTTGTAACGTCAGGAAGGAGTCACCGGATTTGATCAGGATCAAATTCCGAATAAATACTGCCATGTCCGTCTGTCTCTCTTTCTGTTGAAAACACGATGGCGTCCAAACAAATCGACGTAGGTATTGAAAATGCTCAATATCGGTAAAGTAGTTTGGTTACCTCCCACTCCCATACAAAGCCAACATTAGATACCTCAATAAAAAAACGAATTGTAAGTCTACTTCCTGAGTGATGTGAAAAAGACTTATGTATGCATGTGTGCATATAAGAAAAAAGGGCGCTTTCTGTAAATCTTGCACAGGGCGCTAGTTTGGCTGGGGCCGGGCCTGGTTGTGAATATGAAGTTCTGGAGGTAAGTACATCATTTTTAGTGTAACGCAAGAGGGGGGCGGGGGCTAAAGTCGGAGTAGTGATGGTGATGACTTTTGGAATGTTGGGGTGGTTGCACAGTGGCGTAGGGTTTATGAAGTATACTTGTTGATGGTTGTTAGCTATTTTTAACATTATGTAGGTGCTCTTGTTAATTTTTTGAACACAAGGACTGCAGTAGTCAGGGTTGTTTAATACCCCGCAGGGGTTAGTTATAATTATAACTCTTGTAGAGTTGGTGCTACATATTGAACTTTGAGTTTCATAATTCACCCAAAATAAATCCCTAAAGGTCAAATGACGATCATCGCACATTCAACCGATTTCGCACTTAGCTTCAACGCCATCTAGTGTATAATGTCTTTCTGTCAATTTGTCTACGAGAGAATAAGTGAAACTTTCACTAAGCTTAAATCTTGTTCTGTGATAGATTTTATTCATTCCAATTGCATATTCTCAAAAAAAAAAAAAAAAAAAAAAACTGCCATCTAGTGATGAATGCCATTCTGTCAGACTTAAAATTACTGATCGCAGGGTTATCATGCGTTTCACATGAACGTTTTTTGAACATTACCAAGTTGTAGATAGGTACTCTCACTGCAGGGTATGAGATTGAGTGATATTTACCTAACTGTTTCCATTGATGACAGCTGTAACCGGACATCCAATGGCTTGATTGTCCCATTGCCACGAGAGCCTCTATCACGCCCCGCTGCGTCCAGGAGCTTAACACATCTGTTAAAGGTGGTGTCTTTCCTATTAAGACATTCCCTGCGCATCGTCTGCTCTAGAACAGGATTGAAGAAGTCACTTCATATAACACATGTGATCCCATGCTTTCCAATTCGGCCATCGCCATGTAGACCATCTGACTATACAAATGCTGTCATATATGAGGCTTAGAAAGGCCGATGAAAAGGTGGTGAGACTCGACTTGCCTCCGCTTGCTCTAAAAGCCGTCACTTTTCAGATCTCCGATGAAGCGAAATGTCTGGGAGTTATCCTAAAAAAGTAACTTATTTGCGTCTGACTTCTTTTTATAAGATATGCGAAATGAAAATTTCATTTTGGATCTATGGAGCTCTGATAAGACGTTTTCTAGCTTATGCGTCGGTTGTTGTGTCTTGACAAAGCCTGCCTACTCAGTTGCCTTCTTAGGTCAAAGCTGTTGGCAAGTGTAACTCTTCGTTTCTGCTGTGGCGTCATTGTCAGAGTTTGTAGCGGAGCCGATGTCTTCACCTCCTCAAAGTTGTAGCTGTCTATCGCGACATTTTGTCCGATTCGTCGATGTTGTGTGTTCCTTCTTGTTGACAGCATGTATTTTGCTTTGCCCGCATTCTTTCACATTTTCGCAGCTTATGTGCTGTTGCGGCTCTACGGGAACTCTCCCAAGTACCAATACTCCTGGCTCTGGTCCAGATGGCCTGATGCTTCAGTGACCTCCCCATTTGCTACTTTTATCATGAGCCTTGCTATAATAAAAATGTACCGCCTTACGTGGCCGTTGCTTCTGATAGTAACATCAACACTGGAGTTTCAATTGCGCGACACTTATGCTACTGATGCAATGACACCGAATCTTCGGGTGCTGGTGCAAATTTAAAGATTACTTACCGCCAGAATCGAAGTAGAATCCTTATACGGACGACTCCAAAACTAATCAAGGTCCTGTATTGGTGTCTTCGTGCACAGCGACAGCAATCGACTTGAGTACTCGTTAGCTATGTTTGCCCATTCGCCCATAATCAGCCTCTGCTCCACAGACTTTGTTACTTTTTGGTAACCATTTTTGGTACCAACACAAACTATACAACGCCATCTATTGATGAACGCCTTTCTGTCAAATTTTAAACTGATGCCCCCATCAGCCTCTGCACCACTGGATTTTGCTGCTCTTTAGTAAAACTTTTATATACACTTATCCACACTTGCTGTCAATAAAGTGCGGTGGTCCCTATACACAAAACCAACCGCCTTTTCCACAGTCGTACAACAGAAAACTGAAGAAAAAAAACCGCCAACCGCCAACCGCCAACCGCACTTTATCTCTGCCGCACGGAATATACGTGTACGTAGTCATAGTGTTCTTGCGCCATTTCATCACCTCATAGCACCGCCGACAACCGACCCGACATATCCTCCTAATTCGTAACAGAACAGAGAACCGCCCGCATCGCAATATCCCTCCAGAGGAGATTGCATTTCGCACCCAGAATGACATCTATCGGCGCGCGATGAGTGACATTCACATTCCGCCAATGTGACAATGCAATACATTGCCCGCTGATGAGCTACTTAACCACCATCTCCTAGCTTTGTCACTATAGAGTATGGAACCATCTACGAGTAGGTTTTTATCATCGTTGTAGAGCTAGAAGGAGGGACATAGTTTATTGCTTCAACCACGTCATCATAACCATTGACATGATTATCATGTATATGCGGTGGTCGCGGGATCGGGAGGACGTTTGTGTATAGGGAAGAGAATATGACAGCACTTCCGCGCCGTTCAACCGATGATGGATATTGACAGAAGCCAAACAAAGGCAAAGCTGGAAATATGGCATTGCCACTGGCACGCGATGTAACGCGGTTAGATTGAATTGCCGCAGACTACGAGTAAGTCAGGTTGAGGCATCGCATAAGCAAGTGCAGAAGGTTTTGTATAAATTCACTGGTTAAAGAGGTGTGTTGGTGGTCTGCATGAGAGAGACTGTCATAATTTTATGAGTTAAAGGGCTGTCAGTTTTGGTTGGAACTTGGAAGTCTATTGTGTGGATGTAGGAGGCGTGGCAGGGCTAGCGAAATCGTTTTAATTTAGCAATTTAAAGCGTGGGTGTGTAACTCTAAAAAAAAATAATAATAATGTGGTAAACAATAATGATTGCCAGTAATTTCGTTAACTTTTCATGACAGCTGCGGAGCTGCACACAAATAATAGCTTATTAGTCTTCATGATTTATGCTAAAATGCAATTTCCACCCGTGCCATATTTACTGTACCCGATTAATTCAATGCAAGTTATGCGCTTCCCTAAAACGATGTTTCCAAATTTATTTCCAAATTTGCGTTTTAATTGAATATCGTTTCACTCCACCTGACGTCCATCGGAAACCAAAAGTTAACTCATACATCCCGTCAAATAAACATGCATCCTATCATCAAGTGCCACGAGCTACCGTCAAATGAGCAATCAACAGACATCATCATTATATCTGTCCCCGGAGCGGCACACTGTCGTCTGCCGCCCAAGCCCGTGCTTCTGTCAGAGCTGGTAGAATTAATTTTTGGCATTCGATTTTGATGTGAAGTGTCAATCGAACCCTTTGCCATTCCCCCGCATTCGACGAACGTGTTTACCTACTCATAATCATCAGCAACACGAGCAGCAGCCAGAACATGAGCATCCATCCGACATGAACTGAACATCTCATTACAATCAGAATTCAATCCCGTTAGAGGAGGAATCCCTAAATCAATTTCAATTTTCTATCCGCTCGATATGTTCATTCAGGAAGGATATGATGAAAAGGAACATACATAGGAAGGAGCGTGGAGTGGAGTGGAGTGATGCCGAGTGTTTAGAGAAGGTAAATCAATATAGAGTAAAAAATCCTGTCATACAGGAATCACATCACCCAAACACCATGCACAACCCACCTTTTGAACTCACGTGACGAAAGCACGTATACAGCACCGACATAAACGCGGAACGTTCAACGCTCCATCATCATCTTTCCACCATGACGTTCAGTAGTGAAGACCCGGAACGTGTGTGCAATAATCGAATGTTATCGGATGTATGCTGTGCCGGGAATTGGCATTGGATAAACCCCATCAGTAGATGAGTGTGTGTGTGTTATAGATGGATTGAGAGGGCACCACGTGATTAACGTGATCAATAAATGCAATAAAAGTGGTAATGCATCCAGCTCTGGGAGTGGCAAAACGGGATGCAGACCGGGATCCGGATGGGACCTGGAAATAATGCATTAAAATGCATTATAAACCAGACCATAAAGTTGGAAGGAATTATTATTACTTCACATGAAGGTGATTGTATCCATTGTGGGTAGAGGGGATCCCTGTTTGAATTGTGGGGCCAATCAGTGGATAAAGTCACAACAACTTTCTGGTAAAATTGTTTACCAATTTCGATTTATAAGGTTTCAATATATTTTTCGAAATTTGTTTCCCTTAATTTTTCGCTGTAGGAATATGTAGTACATTCCTTCTTCGAAAAGCAAACAATTTTTTTTGACAGGTAAGAAACATGGCCGCATTCTATTGACCACTAGACGTCTAGCATCATAATATTCCAAAATGGAAAACGCCCGTTGGGATTCTAACGCCTGCGGAACAGAAAGAAATTTATTTTTGTTTACGTTTCTTTTCTTTCTAAGGCCGTGTGTCAACTGGGCTAATTATCCTAGGACAATTTTCTGACGCTTATGAACGTGTTGAAAGAAAAGTTCACCAAACTCCAATCCGTTTATCGAATTTTACGCTAGGTATTAATAAATTGAATTTCAGTGTTTTATTTCCTCTTTAACTGTCTAGCAAAACTCAAACAAAAGAAAACGTCAAAAAATTAGCCTATAGAATAATTTTATTACCTTGCTCCGGGAGCAAGTTGTTGACAACTGAAAATTCGTTTTCAACCACAATAGTGACAGAAGATTATCCAAGGATAATTATTTAGCCCAATTGACAGACGGCCAAAAAATAAGTTCATTTCCCATGAGAACATTTAATTCAAACAAGTTTATAAACAGTTTAAATAACGAAATTTCGAATTCCAAACTTTTTGCCTCGCCGTGAATTGTCAAAGTTTATTCGCAATCCAGAACATTAAACCGCGTTCCACAAACTAGCCAATAAAAAATTATTCCTTTGGACTTAACCTCAAATGAAAATTCCTGGTAGAAACTGATAGCTAAAATTCCGCGAAAATGAAAAGTGTTCATGTGAACGGACTGTCAAAACTCGCGAATATTCATTCGTTCGTAAGTAGTTGGTAGCTCTCATGTGAATGGTCTTTAATGGAATTAAATTGACAGTTGAGTTTTATACCCTCCAAAAGGAAGGTATATTAAATTTGTCAACGCCAAGAAGAAGTCATCGGAGACCCCATGAAGTACATATATATATTCTGAATAAGGATCACATTCTGAATCGACTTAGACATGTCCGTCTGTCTGTCCGTCTGTCTGTCTGAACACACAATAGCGTCTAAACTAATCGACCGAATCGAATGTAATTATGGGAGCCGGACTTATTTTTATCGTCGTTAGGTTGATATAATGGGCTATGTCGGTCAAGTAGTTCTGGTACCTCCCATACAAAATCAATATTAGACCCATGCATGAACATATTAACTCACATGGCAAACATTTTGGAACGTATCAAAACATCGGCCGATGATAACACTTTTACTTGTTTTATGTACATTTAGTATAACATTCCGCTAGTGACATTTTCAGTGGTCAATTAAAAGCAAAAGTTTACAGAAAAAGTTTACAGAAATACCAATTGAATTGCAGCGTTCATACACCATACGAGCTAATATTGTATTAGATTTTTACTGAAGTTGAAAGACAGTCTTTTCTGTACAAACTGTCAACGATCAAATTTAACTGTCAAACAAATTCATCGAATTTGATTTGATTTGATTACAAATACGTCTGAAGCTGCGGCGATCTAATGGCAGTAGACAATCACCCTTATTCCCGTTGGCGTTTGTCGTATACGACTCATATTCCAATTTTTTTCCGAACTTTTGTTAAAGATTTTGCTTCTTTTTCAAGTGTTCACTGTAATTTCAAATCGTTTGTTTAAAAAAAGTTACAAACACTGCCTTAAAACCGAAATGAAATATTAGGCGTTTACGACAAACGCCAACGGGAATAGGGGTGAATATGTCACACTTTTTCTGCACAGATGGTGATGTACTCCAAGGAGATGTCTTAAGTTCTGTCGTTCTGTCTTTTTCATTCATTCATTCATTTTCGATGGCCCGTTTATCCATTAAGTGGGTCGCGGATGTAGGTTACTCAAGTGGACCCTCCATAGCTCTCGATTTTCTATCGGCTCTAAATCATGAAGGCCAATCCTCATACGGGTAGAGAAGAGATTATGAACTTGATCTAACCATCTCATCCTCATCTCATCTGATGGTACGTATTCCATAGCACGTCGTGGGATCCTGGTCGGGGACATGCATTTTACAAACCACCGAAGCATAGGCCGCTCCGTCCGGAGAAGTAGCTGCTCGACATTGAGTTCCTCACGTATTCTGGTGTTCTTAATGCGATCTCTATACGGGTCACACCAGCAATTTAACGGAGGAATTCTGGTCATTATTTCGATCATTACCCAAACATCTTGACCATAGGTAAGATTTGGAACAAACACCGAATTAAAGAGGACAACTTAGCTTTGACATCAAGTTTAGTACTCCTAATAACAGAATGACCAAGCTGTCTCAAAAGCTGTCTCCAGACTTACCCTACAGGAAAACTCAGCATTGCTTTTTCCATCACTCGTGAATAAGACCCCGAGATACTTAAACTTCTCCATCTGTTTCAATGGGACTCCACCAACGCAGAGTGCATTAAACAGGCGTTCTGGAGACGACCATCATTTCAGATTTGCTCACGTTTATTTCCAGTTCAGCTTCAACACAAACGGCTAGAAACCGATCGAGTGCGCGTGGAAGCTCAGTCTGAGAGGACCCGAGGATGACCAAGTCATCAGCGAAGAGCAAATGACTTATCCTCAGATCTCCAAATTCGAAATCTTTTTCGCCAAGACTGCCATGCCACACAGCCCATTCCACAATCGATCTTTTACGCACAAAATTCCCAAATCGTGTTATCTATCAGCCGTCTTGGCGATGTCAATTGGCCGCCTCCGAGCTGCGATTTGACGCCTTTGGATTTTTTTTTTGTGGGGAACCGTGAAGAGCCGATGTTATGCCAACAATCCGGAAACGATTCAAACACTTAAGGCCAATATCATCCAAGCAATCCGTGAGCTACAGCCCGAAACCATGAACAAGTTCTTGGAAAATTGGTGTGACAGAATGAGCGACTCTGAAGCTAGTTGAGGCAGCTACTTGAACGACGTTGTATTTCATAATTAATGGGAATGTTTGCTCTTACTAATAAAGCCATAATAATATGGAAAAATTTTAATTTTGTTAATTTTATTGCATTTTTAAAAAGAAACTTGTATTTGGCCCACCCTATATATTGATGACTTAGTCAGTACAGTAGCTCAGCGGATGGCTTGATGTTTGTCAGAGCATTTCAGTGCTTCAGAATGGAGATCAGTTCATCCCAAATCCGCACCAGCAGCCTATATCAAAATAAATTGATCGTACCTATCGCCTTCCCCTTACAGTCCCCACAGTTCATCAATATGTCACTTCCATCACATCGTGAACTCCACCCAATAAAATACGCCAGCAAGTTATGCACTCCATCGCTTTCTTTTCCATTCCAATTCACATGTGTGTGGTGTGTCCTTTTGGAATTTTTCCCTTTGCTTTGTTCTATATTATGGAGTATCGAGCAGATTACCACCACCGCTCCTTGAGGTTGCAACGCGAACCAAAGTGCAATACTTCATCGCTTTGAAATATGGTGTGCACTTTGGGATGGCAACGGCAAGGATCTCTTATTTCTTTAGTGTGGAATTTTAATGAGGAAATATTGCTAAGAAAGGGACTTCTGATTGTGCGGCAGCTTATACAGTCGGAGAGCATGTGGAACCAATTGTGGCATGGAATAGGGAATGCATTGTGGTGGCAAAAATACAGAATTCACATTCCTTATTATTGTGATTCCTTAGGTCAGAAAGGATAATCAATCATTTTGAGTGGATGTGGATTATTAATTGATGATTGGTGTGGTTTCTTGTGGTCATGGGTGTGGGCGCGTCTATGATAAGTTATGAACGGACACGTGTTTTACCATAAGGAACCAAAAGGAAAACAGTTGTTAACATATCGCATGGAATGCAATTTATCATCTTTTACTGAACTGTTGGGTTATGGATTGGGATGGGAATGAGTCAGTTAACCTTAATTGCGAAGGATATTAAATTGTGGCGGCTATACTCAGGGCTAGGCGAAACTTTTAAAGGGGGTTAAGAGATAGTACGGGATGAATAACGGAAAGCACACTGTCATGGTTGTTGGTGATGATGTTTGTTAGACTTTGAAATTGTTTTCTAAAGAAGGATCGATTATAGGGTTTGTCGGTATCTAAGTAAAAAGTAGACTCACTCTCGAGTGCAAAAACAACCTTTCGCCTACGTCTACCTATGTAAGTAAACGAAAACAGGTTTTTGTCTTTGGTTATTTTGATTGATCAAAGTGCACATCGAAACATCGAAAACCATCCCACCGATAGGTACCTACACGGATCCTTTTTCCCTTACGAATCTTAACTGGGATAGGTACTGGGCTGGGACTGACTCCTACAAGACTCTCACTATATCTGCCATAATCGTGACTGTGAGAAAATTGCAGTTTCAATTTTCCACGACAACCAAGGAATATGATAAACGTCTCTCCATCGCCCGTCTGCCTGCGTACTGCCTCTCACCTCTCAGTCGTGGAATTTAAATTTTAAAAACATATTTGTTCCCCACTAAGGAAAGGACGACGACGCACTCATGTCAGCTTCATCGCACACCAAATTGAATATTATTCAGGGTTTCTCTTCCTTGCGTTGTCGAAGGATGGATGGATGCATGCATGCATATCCTAGTTGTGAAAACGTATGTTTAAGCATACCCGCCGACACGCCGCCACCACGCTACCGTATTCTAAATTCTAATACCATCACGTGTGAGAATAAAAATCTCTCCTTGTGGGGGTAGTTTTTATTTTTTTTTAAATTTCGTCTACTTGTCCGTCACAGAATTTCCCCAAAAAAATAAAAGCAGGTGCTAACAAATAGACGCCTCAACGAGGGCATAAATAAGGAATAGAGACAAACGACTACGTATATATGAATGTATGACTTGCCTGTATGAGTTATTGCTGTTTTAAGGGAATTGTTAAAGTTTTTATTTCATTTCATTTTTTATTGTCTACTTATTGCCCTGATGTTTTGTTTTATTACGTTTTATGACGGTTGGTTTTATGTCCTTTCTTGTTTTAATTATAACCATGGGTGATATTGGAATAGATGTGTGAGAATGAGATGTATGTAAAGGTACCTGCTGGGCGCTAGCGAATGAATTCGTTTCACCTAATTAGTTGCACTCGATTGCGACACGAAAACAAGTGCATGCGGGGGGTGAACGTTTTGAGGTATAATGGAAGAAGCAGCGAATTCTAAATTGGTAAACTGTCTGCGTAATAATATACCAAGAGTATAATATGCCGTCGAACAACCAGTGGACACTGTTATACGGCTGACATAACAGCCATGTTTAGGATGCATGTACGATTGGATGTGAGAGTTATGAAGATTTGCCAGAAACCAGCACAATTTTAACAGAAATGAAAAAGTTGATATCACCCTCAAAAGGAGCAAGAGACCTACGAGCAATGCCCGAAACACGACGTTAAGATCGTAATAAGAGGACTTTAGCGCTAGAATAGGCAGGGAGAACATCGGTGGTAGGACAGTTGGCAAGCACAGCCTACACGACACCATGTCTAGCAACGGACTTGGGCTAATTGACTTTGCTGCGGGGCGAAATATAATTACAGCAAGGCACAAGGTTTCCACATCTCAATATCCGGACATGGCTGTCACGGGTTCAACAAACTGTCACCCAAATCGATAACATTGCAATCGACTTAAAGCAGGCATTCAGTATTCATGGATGCCCGAACCTTCATAGGGGCCAACCCGCCAAGATTGACTCGGATCACTAATTTGCAGGGGCGTAGCGAGGGGGGTGCGACACCTCCCTTTTTTCAAGAGTCGGCAAATCAAGGAAGCTACATTTATTAACTCGAGAAACTAAAAAAAACGGCCGAAACGAGCAATTTTTGAAAATTAACTCGGAAAAATAAGAAGTGAGTTTGGTTTATCATTAGGTAAAGGTTTTCACACTTGTAAATGTATACAAGTCGGCTTTTTTAAAGGTTCCACCTTTTGGAAATGCCAATTTAAATTTAGTTACCTTCTCCGAGCTTCGATTTTAAAAATAACGGTCGGCATCGGTGAATTTGCCGACTGAAATCCTTAAAATTTAGCGAGGTTAGATTCGATTCTTAAAAGGATGGTCGGCATAGGTATTGGCCCAAGAGTGTTTCTGTTAAGATTGGTCAAAATTGGGCAAAGAGGCGAGGCGCCTCCCATACAAAAAAAACATCTTCTATGTGGTGAAACTCGATGACGTTATAACTCGATAACCGCTTGGCCAATTTTTATGATTTCTATACAGTCGGCATGTTCCTAAAATAAGTCGGCATTTCAATGAAAGTCACCCCTCCACGGCTCGAAACCTTGCTACGCCCCTGCTACCTTGTTCCAGCGAAGGTATGAATGCGGATATCCAATACACCCTAAAGGGCCCAGCCCATAGAATTCATCGCGTCCGTTGCGACAACATATTCGACCGACAGACCGACAGGTTGATAAAAATAATGCACAGGAGGTTACGGAAGGTGACCCAAAAACAGGGCACGAGCCGGATGCGACGGATAAAATAAGTTTACTTTCTACTCTTCTGTCTGTCGCATCCGTTGACAGTTAGGCACAGTGTCAGAGGAAGGACTTTCATTGGTGGAAATATTAAGAGAATGAGAGAAACTGTCAAATGCTGCATATGACAGTTTAATCAAAATAGGTAGTTTTTTGAATATTTTCGAATTGAATAAATAAGAAGACCAGTGGCAACACCGAAAGAAAGCCATTACCAGTGCCGCGACTGATGTGCTGGGTTTCACTCGACCACCCTAACGAAACCCCCGGTTTGATTAACAACTGTCGACTATAGCAAATGCAGCCAGACAAAAAGCATATAAAGCGGCACTGCGAAGGAGGACTAGAGCTGGTCGAGAGCTCTACGAGCTTAGGATACAGGAGGAAAATCAAATCTTCAGAAAGAAAAAGAAAGAGCATGAGATTGTGAAGCGTACGATCGAAGAAGTTGGGAGATGCTACTCGCAGGAACAACAACAAATAATCGGACAAAACGTCACAATCGACAGCTATACATAACTTTGAAGTAGTAAACAACTTTGGCTATAACTCGGTTCTGCAATAAACTCTGACAATAAACATCTTAGAAGAATAATAAGAATTGCCAACCGGAATTGAGTACCTACTAGAACTCTATCCCGAACAACTAAGAAGATTCGGTATAAGACCTTGATCATCCCAGTCCTGCTTAATGGTGCTGAAGGTTGGACTATATCTTAAGCGGACGAAGCTATCCGCGGACGATTCGATACAAAGATTCTTCGTTAAATGTTCGGCCGCGTTTGCGTTGACGTGCTCAAAAGCTCTTACTATATTTCATCTCCTACTCCCACCCGCGAGTGTTGTGTCATTTAGACATTTCCTTTATGTTCTAGTCGGACTCGGTACTCGGGTGCAGCGAATTCTATAGATGGAATTAACGCTGGCGTCCACAGTTCCCTTAACTACTCAGCAAATAAAAAATGTCGACTAGGCGACTAAAAAGAAACCACATTTTTGATGAGTATCATGCCACCTACCAAATCAATCAATCCTGCAAGACCTGCTGGAATAGCTGCCCCCGACCCCGAGCCCTACGGACATAAAACGAGAGAGGAAGCATCGACTTCTCAGAAGAAGCAAAATAATAAATAGTACAAGTAGCGGACTATCGAATCTTTTGAAGGGTGATACCGCAGAGGTATTGTAAACCGTAAACCGGCTTAGATATAGATAAGCACAGAAATGCTGGGTACTGGCCCCTGTTCTCGCTATCATGCTCTTTTATTTTGAAAACAGTTAAAAGCGTAGTAGGTTAGGTGCTGAAGATTTTTAAAGAACATTTCTGTAGACTGTTGAATGGCGGAGTGAGCTAACAATTCGATGTCGATATCATTCTGAGAAGCGCCTCCTACAGCTGTGTAGCGCCAGCGCCAAAGTGACTTTTTTGAGTTAGGTTAGGTATAGTTTTTCTCTGACATTTTGTTTTCCGTATGCGTTGACATATTTCGGAGTATATGGTTCAAAAATCCCATCAGATTCCCAGACTTTTCGCATTTCGTTCGCTTCAAAATCTCCGAAAGAAGTTTCAACTCGTAGAAACCACAAGTTTGCTTAAAAAATTCTTCTGATCTGAAACAGAACGAAGAACATTATATCGTTTTGAATTCAGTAAACTCTCTTCAAAGAAAATAAGCAGGTGCGGCATAAGGTACATTACCACAGCAACTATCCCTCCTCCGATAGGTACCTATAACTACCTACCATTTACATTTCCACCCTCATAAAGTATCAATGTTGCTTGATCTATTATCTATAAATTTTCCGCCCAACTAAATCTGCAGAAAATCCTTCAAGGACTTATAAAATAAAAACAATGAAAACTAAAACCATATCCTCTCAAGCTGCACTGGCCGCACTATTGGAATCTGTGATAGCCCATCAATTGCAACCCCCCACAACAATATATCCTGGAAATCTGAGCTGTTGCACACAGCAAAGTTCCGCATATTTCATCTTGGGTAACGTAACTTAAGACGGGTAAATATACCCAGCGCAGACTGCCCAATGGAATCGACCTTTTTCCAAATCATTTAACTTCTGTTCCAACCTTCAAGATATGATGTATCGTTTAAATTGAGAAGAAGTAATATTCCCATGATCCAGGATAGAGGTAGATGTATTTAGGTGAACCACCTCTGGCCTGGAAGGTATATAGAAAATCCGACGGACGAGGAGCATATCAAAAATCAAAATTAAGTGCGATGGCTCCGGAGCTTCTTCTTGGAATCATCTCATGTTTCCAAATGCGGTTCAATGGAAATTGTATTACGTGTATGTTGCGTGTGTTTGCCTCCGGGTGAAAAATAGATGCAACAGCTCACGCACGTACAAATATTAGAATTGATAGCTTTTTTTTTTTTTTAAATTACATAGAGATACGAGTCAAGTATCTTTAAGATTCATTCAAAGTCATGCTTACATACAGAAGCTATGGCAGCAAATTAATTGGATCTCAGAGTCACGCAGTGGATATAGTGCTTTGCTTTTATTTCCGACAGCAGATTGTTAGATTCATTAGTTTACACGTGTGGTCCCCGTCCCGCATTCTTCTGATTGGCATGAAAGAGGATTTGAAAATTGGACTATTATCTCTTGGTATAGAGGGTAGGGGCAGCTTTCAACTGCATCTCATTTCTGTTGAGTATAATTTCCGATTCGTTTTAACCATCATCACGTAATCATCATCAGCCTTATAAAATCCGTATATTGTTAGTCTTAGTACAATGATCGGTACACATTTTAATGACTGTTTATAGTCGGTAGGGACAGGTCCATATAGTTCCTCCTAATGTCGATTTTCATTGGGCAATGCATTTTTTTTTTCTCAGATTCAGAGCAGTTTTTCGAATCTCGATTCGAGAAAAATCTGAGATCTGAGAGCAAAACCCGGGTAACTTTCACGGTTAAAATCTAAACCAATTCGCCCAAACACTTAATTTCCCTGCATAGCCTAAAAATGGTTTTAAGTCTGTTTGAGAGGCCAACCACATCCGGATTATTGAAGAAGTGCCTTCGAGGGTACTGCCTTCTGTTCCGACATTCACAGAGAAATATCCTCTACCACATGAGTACATGTCCTCGCAATACCTGCACGTGTCCGTATTTTTCAAACCTAATCTTCTAGCGTGTGCTTCCTAAAAAGGCCACTGTCCAGAGAGTATCTCTATCGCCATTCGTAATTTTGATCAATTACGTAATTTTAACAATTCTACAGATTTTTTTCCCATCTATAGCTTAGGCCACAATGGTGTTTGAGACCACGTGCCTATCTTTATGTGACCATCTTAGGTCTGCCCTATTTTTGGTTTTTTGGCTATCGACTTCAACATGGGAGCTCATCTTGAAGCATTCACATCACTAGACATAAATGTAACAAAGCGGAGAAGGGATTTATCATAGACATACAGCTTTTATGAATAACTTACAGCTGCGCTAATCAAAATGGTCAAAATAACGGGTCAGCAAAAATAATTGAGGCACCACCCGACGATTTTTTATATTCAACATTCACAAAGACAGACCTCAGGCAAAGGGCAACAAATTAATAGGACCAAAAGTGCAAAGACACATTGAGGGCGTTCAAGAATCTAGTTTAGTACGTCTGACTTCTCTCTAACTTCATGTTGTTGAGTTTTCATTGGGCCGAACTGGTTATGTACAGTGATGAGCAAAAAATCACTACCTGTGATTTAGTAGCAGTGATTGTAAAATCGCAGTCACTACCTGTGACCGAATATCAAATAAAGAGTGATTGCGATTTTTCACTACTTCTTCTTTCAGAATCACAGTCGCAGTTTGAAAATCACGAGTCACGAGATAAACTTCCAGACAGATACATACCAACCAATACCACTCACTGCGACTGTCACAATCACAGTGATTTCAAAATCACAGTCGCAGTTTTACCTGTGATTGTGAAATCACGACTTAGCTCATCTCTAGTTATGCATGAACAGATTTCTCAGTTGACGTTTATGTTAGCAATACCGACAAATTCAAGTCAAGAATTTCACGACATACTACTAAGTTGACGTCTATTTGTGGCAACATGTGCCTGTAGAACTCAGTTTTGACATTTCTATTGGATTATCGGAGAGCATTATGAGAGCGCAGTCTGACATTTCGATTAAGCTGACCTAGAGCTAGAACCCCTCGAGAAAAAAAGTATAATAATTATCGTCAAGAAGTGACATACAGACAATTCAAGTTAGATTTTACATTCATGTAAAGTTGAGTCAAGACGATTCATCTCCGCTCTGACAGCTCTATCTCTATATTCATGAGAAAACTGTTCACGTGACCAGTTTATCTCAATGAAATCTCCACAACATGAAGTTAGGCAGCTGTCAGACTTACTGACTTCTTGAACGCCCTCAATTCAAGTCGACTTACGTCGTTTTCGGTTGGTCGTCCAGAACCTTCCGGAAGCAATCCGGTTTGCCACTCAACTGACAGTTCTTCTACTGAAAAGAAGAGAGTTCTTCCGGACGGTTCTGGACGACCAACCGAAAACGACATTAGGATACATAACTAGATTCTTGAATGCGGCCATATTGACTGACTCACTGCTATTGACGGGACGCACTCATTTTCTATGATATATAAATTGATAAAAAGAAAAACATTAAACATTGAATTTGTATTTACATATTAATTAATTTATTCACTTATAATTTTATACACATTTATAATACTTTTTGACTGACAGTATTTCGAATATAACATAACATAACAATTATGCCGCTTAACTTATCGTTTTGTTGGTTAAAATTACAATGATCTCAAGCGTTAAACTTTTAAAATGTTGTGTATTTTTATTGAACAATGTTGTTGAACGAACACATGTAGTATAATAATTTTAATTACTATTCACTTTCAATAAATATAATACATTATATACCTATGTACTTATTTTCAATTTATATCATTTTTTTTTTTTTTTGTTCTTGTATAAGGTACTTGGTTCAATGTTTTATAAGCATGCTATAAATTTGAATAATTTATGTTTTTTTTTTTACAATTCATTGTTAACTATATAAAACACATTTATGCATAAGTAATATATTATGAAAAACTGTTTCAAACTAATGCGATATGTATTGAATAAATTTTGTGGCATTATTATAGTAATTATTCCTATTCCCGTTGTCGTTTGTCATAGGTGACTCGTTTCATTTCCATGTGCGCATTCTGCAGTTTTAAATCGCTTGTTTCCTACTTTAAGTGACAACGAGAATACGGGTAATTGTTTTAATAAATACAAATGTTTGAGATTCGATTTTATCATTGCCCTATTCTTGATAAAAGGTGCGATGCAATAAATGTACTAAGTTATTAAAATGGTTAATTTTGTAACATTTGTAGGATAAGTAAAAGTAATTGTGGGAAAATGCTATTTTGAATTAAATATCATTCAACTGATAGATCAGTTAGCACTTTAATAGTTGATGCTATGTGGGCTCCACTTGGTTTGTGATCTATTTCATTTTGACAGCCCGTCGGCCATCTTCCGTAAACCCAGATAATACTAAAGTATAAAGTTATTTTAACCTTACAATTGTTTTTAGTAGTTCGGCTCACAACAATTCTTTTGTATTCTTGAAAAATGTAAAATGTTTATTTTAAATGTCAAGCAAGTTTCCTACAATTTTAAATTAATGACATCCGTTTCCGTAATTGCATTCCAATAAGACATTTTCGTTTATTGCTACTTTTTTACGGCATACTTTTAGGCAGTAGATGGTATAATGGAACTTGCTCAGTTGTTGTCGATAATGTAGTTAAATCGTTTGTTTTGAACGTTTGAACGTTTTTATTCAAAACAAACTACTGGAAGTCGGAAGTGCCGACGCACGCATGGTAGTTTTAAAACGTTTAGATATGGCTGCGTTCACTAGTCGACAGACTTCCTGAATGGTATTCAATAACAAAAATTAACACTTATAAAATTGCCAATAAAAGAAAGATTTCAAGAAAGTTGTGTTGATGCATTGAATTTAGACAAAATTAATGAATCAATCTTAAATGATTTAAAAGCAAACAGAAGTTGGAGCAAAATAGAAACTGATGTTTACATTGTCCAAAAATGCAGAAGGACTTTTTCAGCGTACATAATGACTTGATTATTCGTCTCTAATTAAACATCTTAAATGTTTCCTATAATTCATAGATTTTGTCATCGATGCGGATAGATATCCTTTGCAAATTGCCCGTCATGGATATTTAAGAATTTCCTTGCTTTCTACCTACTTATCTACTAATGAATTTTGATTTCCTTTTATTAATGAGGTCTGGATGAACACTCGCGTCCATTAGACGTGTCCAAAAAAAATGGAATTTGTTAATAGCGATTTCGGGGAAGACGTTTATAGGTAAATGCAGCTCTGTAATTATTTTTTAAATTGATAAAAAGCATCATGAGATCTACGGTAAACGTCAATTGTGACCATTGTCGCCAATTTTTCCAACTAAAACAACTTTCGTAAGAACGATTCTTTATTTCTGGGGGCGACAACGTTTCAAACACTAGTTTGGCCTCAGCGCTCGGTGACTATATCCCTTCGATGTCTGCAGAAGAATAATTTTTAGTTTTGTAAATAAATGGAGACATTCTTATTTCTATTTTAAGTTAGTTAATGCCTGGCAGCATTTGTCATCCTTTTGGTTGGTCTAGATCCAGATCGATCAAATGACCAATTTTTCTATTGACATTGACCGAGGGGTAGGTAAGTGACCAATTCAGTCAAGAAAATCCTGTCTGAATACTCAGCCCTATCGAGGTATCCGTTCGGAACGGAATTGTACGAAATCGGAGAAGTTTCGTTCGAGGTTCGGATTCACTTTCGGAAAAATTCTCCGATGACATCTAGCGCAATTCGCCGCATTGCGATATACCGCAACTTTTGACAGCTTCACGGTAAATTTCTTCCGAAGTTCTCCGACAACCAACTGCTATGCGGAATATTTTACAATTATGGAAATGTCAAATGAGCGCGTTTATATTTTGTTCCAAAACGGATGTCTCGAACGGATTTTGAGTTCCAAAGAGATTTGACTTTCGTTTCGGATTTTCTTCCGAACGGATACCTCGATAGGGCTGACTAAATTGACATTTTGAATTTCCAAGTTCCAAGCAAGCCGTGATTGTTAAAAAAAAATGTTAGGATTTGACCAAAAAGATGTAGGGATTGCAGTCAACTGACAATACAAAGTTGCTGTCGATATTTCCGATATATTTAATACGAATTCTTTTGCTGAAAGGAACCACAATAGGAACCAAAGGAATCAAAGTTTATCTGTTTGTCGCACAACAAATCTAAAAATATTATCGCACGTGACACCATCTTAGACTTAGATCACGGAGTGTCCAACGTGTGGTTTTGGCCACGTAGTCGCTAAACGATGAGTTATTTTCGTAAAGTGTCTATTCGGCCGTTAATTTTGTACTGACTGACGTTTAACGATGACGTTCGGGATACGGCTACGTAATCAACGTAACGTATAAGCAGATTCTCATTAAAAACTGATTATAAAGATAAACGTTGGGTCCTTAACGTACAGCATAATGTCCGAAAATGATATACTGCAGCTTAAAGGCGATGACGATGACGTTACGTTGATTACGTAGTCGTGTCCCGAAAATCGGTAAACGTCAGTTCAGTACAAAATCTGTCAAAATGAACGGGCGAATAGACACTCCGTAAAAGCGATACACATACCCCAATTTGACGCAATATAAACTTTGACATTTCGTTATGTATAGTCGTGACCCGTCCCGAAAGACGGCCGAATTGTTTCGTAAACCAATTTCTCGTCGCTCACTTCGTGGCTTTAACCTGACATCAAAAAGTGGCAAAGTCCTGACGCCAATGTAGATATAAAATCGTATCCCTTGGGCAGTTTCAAGTTTGCTTCGCTTATAATTGCACTCAAATGTGATAGTGATAATTGAAATTGCGTGTCACGCCCACGTCACAACAAAAGTAACTCCATAATTCACGCAAAATTTTAATTTAGCGCCATTTAATAGTACCTACAGTGATGCAAACAGAAAAAAGGGTAAAAATGTGACAGCTGACAGTTTGGCGTTAGTAAAAATGGAGCGCTATACGAAAGAATAGCGCATTTCCATTGTTGAGAAATATTTTAAAAATAGTGAAGGTTTGTCAGCTACAGTCCGCAATTTTCGAACAAAATATGGCCGCCATCGTCATAGTGATTTAAAATCATCAACTGTGAAAAGAAAAATTGAAATCAGTCTGGGGTCCTGTCACAAATCGTTCAACAGAAAACATCGAAGCAGTTGGCAAGAGTATTGCTGACAGTCCAGGAATATCACTTTGCGGATTCGACGATACCAAAATATTCTTTTCCGTGAATAATTCCCCTCGGCGGATTCAACGATAGGGGTGATTATTCTTGCAGTTAAATTATAGTGAAGTGTCACAACTGTCACTTATAACTTGATGCTTGGAAAGCAGCGTTAACTATGTCCTGTGCGAAATCAGCAAAGAAGAATAAATTTCCAAGGAAAATGCTTTTGATGGGAAAAGTTTACTTTTCGCTTATTTTTAAAAACTATTTTCCTAAGTTCTGTCATTTTCGGCTGTTCTATTTCAACTTTTTTAAGTTTTATCTATTTGAAAGCGCGTTCCCATATTCGGCCCTAGCGAGGTATCCGTCGGAACGGAAAATTCTCCGATTTCATACGAATCGGAGGATTTTTGCTTCGAGGTATACTTCGGAAGACATTTTCGGAACTTTTTTCCGACAAATATGCAACGCACACTAGCGTTTTGCGTTTCAGTGCGATCAAGTGCGTTTTAACTGATATTTTTGACAGCTTCATACGAATTTTCTTCCGATATGCTCCGACAGGAATTGGTTGCGGAATTTGTTTACGATTTGCAGTGAAGTGTTGATAAATGAAAGCAATAAAGAAAAAAAAACTTTTAACAAAGTAATTGGTTGTATTTATTGCTTAAATTTGTGTTTCCAGAGCAAAAACAAACAAAAAAGCAAGCACTAAACAGGAAAACCCCGATGTACCACGAAACATGTCAAATCAATGCGTGCGTCGCCGCATTTTATTTATTCTTTCCGAAGGCGGATACCTCGAATGTAATTTGAGTCCCCGACGGAATATGCGTTGCGGAGAATTCTCCGTTCCGACGGATACCTCGCTAGGGCTGATTAATAAACAAATCTTCAGAATACTAAAAACGTTGACGTAATTGCTGTGTAACCATTTTGATAACTTCAACGCAGCATATTTCACTAATAAAAAAAAGAATATGGACCACAATGAGCCAGTTTCTGTTGATTTTTGTTACTAAACTTCTCACTCCACATTTGACATATGAACGAGAGTTGGTTTTTTTTTTTTTCAAAGAGCAAACTACATTTCTGAGGTTGTCAGCAAATGGACACCTACTACTTATGAACTTGGTAACGACAGAAATCATGTTACCGAACGGTACGTTGAGGAAATTTTTTATTTGTTGTTAAATTATGAGGTAGATGGATAAATGTCACCATTTACTGCAATCAATACTTAACAAAAGTAAAAATGTATCCAACAAAAATTGAAAATTATAAAAATTATATATTAAAAAAAAACCCAAATAAAACAAAATATAATATATTGCTTATTATTTATCAGTATCATTCTTTATTTGATTATAAATATTTATAATATCCTCAAAAACTAAAATATGGACAATACAATGACTTTTGTTTCTCATTATAGAAAATTATTAGATATATATATAAAAAGAAAAATAATTATAATAAGGAAACAAATTTATAAAGCTGTCTTTTAAAAAATATTTAAATTACATTTAAATTAAAGAGAACAACATGCATAAATCAAGAAAACAAAACAAAAACCTTAACAAAGAAAACGAAAGGACTTACAATGGAATATATCAGTTTCTTTGAAATTGTTTTTAAACCTCATACAACGATTTATTATTCGTTTTTCTAAAAATAAAAATATATTTCCATATTAAATACATTAATATGTATGTTTTTGTTTAGTGTTATTAATTAACTTTCTTTTTATATAGGATAATGCAGGAATATGTATACTTATTGATCGCTTTATTATTTTTTTGTTTATGCGAACATTTACATCAATCGTTTTACAGTAATTACAAGTAAATAACTAATTACTAAATAATGTTGTTGCTTTTTCTATGTATAATATATTTATATATAATATTTTTAATAGTTTGTTAATTTGTTTTTTCTTTTTTTAAACTTGATGATTCACTGCTGGTGGTTGGAGAATAATTTTCGAATTGAAGAATGGAAGCAGAAAGTAAAAAGAATGTGATGGATAAATTTTGAGCAAAATAATGAATTGTTGTTTCCAGGCATTCCTATTGGTCGATCTGCCAAATGATGTCGAAAACTACTCTCAGAACCATAACAGGAGTGACTTGATCTCAATAAGTTGTATATTCCTTGTATTAATGTTATAATATTTTTTTTTGCAAATAAATATCTATTTTATTACTACATAATATTTTTTTACTTTTCTTTTCAAATTGTTACTTTTACTAGTTTCTTTTTGTTTTATTTCTTCCTCAAAATGACATTTAATTTAACAGTGTTTTTCTTTAACAAATTTATGCAAATAAAATGTACATACAACAGTTTTTTCTTTTTATTTCTTGCACTAAGTTTAAGTATTAAATTTAAATATATTTATGTATATAATGTTACTCCCAAATTTTTTTTATATATGTATACTGTATACATAATATTTCGCTTTTTTTCTCTTTAATTATTATTTATCTATTGCTTTTATGTCAGGTTTGGTGTACTCATTCACTTTGCAATTATTTTTTTTTTTTTTGTTCAAATATTTCACCGTGTTTTTGTGTTTGTATAATTATGGAAGTCCTCAATTTTGAGCGTTTGCCATTTTAATTAAAGGGGAGTTTGGTTTGTGTTTTATTTTTATTTGATTTGGTATCAGTCGTTATTATGTAGGGGCCACGAAGCTAGTACAAAGAGAAGGTGTTGGAAAATTGAGAGAGATTTCACAAGGACAATTAATAGGTTGATGTAATTACATACTATACAAAATCATTTGGTTTGTTTTCTTTGAAACGGGTTAGCCGTTGCTTCAAATAAATGTCAATAAACCCTTTAGGCCGCTCCCTCATTTGTCGATGCGGTATCTGTTGTTGTATTCGGTATTTTATGCGATGCAGCCTTCATCTTCTCACTTGTCGGTATATTTTCGAAGTAGGACCTTGAAAAACTGATGTTATCGACGCAAAAGCATGTTCCAAATGTCATTTAAACCGGTAGGTACCGATCCATCACTGATACCTCATACCGAGACCATCGGTTTGTCGCAACCTTACCGACCCCCTCCCGCAAAACAAAAGGGACTCATTTAAATACATGTACCGAATTTTTACAGAGCATACAGAAACAATACTGCAGCGACAAAATGAGGGAGGCCTGAGAATAGATAAATCGAAACAAAAATTGACAAGACTTTTTCTAAGCAATGACAAAAATGGAAACCATTATGTGGTAAATAACTGTTTAAGGCAGTAGTGACATTAGTATTTCATTGACCCTGTCTTCATTAACCTCAGTGCGTTGCCTCTTTCGGAAATGTTTCCGTTTCAAACATTCTCACATTAGAGTGACCTCTCTGCTCAGCAAAAAAAAGTCGGTTAAGGCGAATTTGTAAAATCTCAGAATTAAAAACATAAACTTTTCTCGTTTAGAGTACAGCACTGAATTGACTAAAGCTCGAGTAAGCCGGGTATGCTCTAAACCGAGCGTGCTCTTCAGAGCGATGTGATTCCGTGGCTATTATCAGCTATCTTCACGACAATATTGTCGATTGCGTTGATTGATCTGAGCTAATCTGAGGAGTCTGTCATCAAGTGACTTGAAACAGCCTTAAGGAGTTATTACAATCTTTAAAAAAAATTGCATCAAAAATAAATAGAAGCTGCCGAGATAAGATTCCTCCGTTTTCTGGCTGGTGTGACCCGCAGGGATCGTATAAGAAACACCAGAATACGTGAGGAACTCAATGTAGAGCAGCTACTTCTCCGGACGGAGTGGTCCATGCTTCGGTGGTTTGATCATATTAAACACAGGATCCTAAGACGTGCTATGGATTCCGTACGATCAGACAGGCACAGGCATCCTCTAGGTAGATGCATAATAAGATTAGATCAAGTCTATTATTACACCTATTCCCGTTGGCGTTTGTCGTAAACGGCTTGTATTTCACTTCGTCTTTTTAGTCGGTGTAATTAAAATTTTTGAGACAAATAAAATTGTTAGGTAACAAAAGTTAAAACAAAAATCTGAACATCGTTTAACAACGACACATAACATGAGTCGTATAAGACAAACGCCAAAGGGAATATGGGTGATTCTCTTCTCTACCCGTATGGGAATTGCCCTTGATTTAGACTCGAAGGCAGAGAATCGAGAGTTATGGAAGGTCCACTTGAGAAACGCGACCCACTTAAGGGATAAGCCGGCCATTGAAAATGAATGAATGAATGAATAAAATATGTCTAATCGCCAACTAAAAGAAATTGTTCAGCTGTCAGAATTAGTGTTTTGAACATTTGAACAAATTTTTCGTTAAAGCAAACATAAACAAAAGCTCCTTTTGGTTCACGGTGGAGAGAAGCGAAAACACTCAAATGTCATTGAGCAATTCGTGCGATTTTGTTTAAGGGCTGAGTGTGCCATCTAAGTTAATGAAAGTTAATGAAGTAAATAATTTCAATAAATCGTTGTTTTCATTGTTGTTGCACAGCCCAATTTTAAATATTTCTGGCAAAAAGAACTCCCCCGGGAGATTTTTTCCCAGGAGTTAAATTCCCCTATTTCGAATTCCCCGGGAGACAATTTTTCCCTTCGAAGGCAGGAATGAATGGGTGGAATGGGAATGAATGTTCGAAACAGCTGTTTCACAGCATTTGACATATCTAGCAAAATTTATAAAAAAATATAACAAAAATGCATAGCATTGCTTTCCAAATATTGGCGGAAGAAGTCGAAGAAGAAATCCGAAAAGATCAGCCAAGACCTATTAGGAGATGCTTCCGTGATAACTTCAATCCCTTGGAGTTGCCTCAATCATTGTAAGTGGACATTTTTAAGAAAATTTAATTTGAAAAACAATTTTGTATCTTAGGTTTCAAAAGTAGTATAGGGTTAACAACGTGACATTTAAATATTTGTTGGAGGTACTAACATCGTTCTGGCAGCCGGTTAAAAACTGCTTTCCAGTGCCACCAATTGTGAAACCCAGCAAACAGGGATTGAAATGGACTATAGAATTGGGTTGGCCCAATCTATATTTAGTAAAGTGCTCGCAGAAGTCCTAGATGTATTTGAGGTTATGCTATTTCCAGAATGGATAAGTTCACGGTCGAAGACAAAAGAAAAGTTGTTCTCATTTATTGTTGTTTCAATTTACCTCAATATTTAATTTGCAAAAAAAGGAAAGACTTACATTTTGTCATTAAACTCCCTAGCAAATTGCAGAATAATCTCCCTTTTTGACATTTGCGACGCCAATTTTTTCCCCGAAGTATTTTTCCCATTTTCGAAGTTTGTTTATAATACGAGAAAAGGAAAAAGCGAAGAAATTCCTCGGGAGTTTTTATTTAGAATAGGAGAAAGGGGAAAAGTATAAGGAAAAATTTTTCCGGGAATTGTCATTTAGAATTGGGCTGGTAATGTTTCTGCAATGGATTATGGATGACACTGTGTTCTATGTAAAAAATAGCAATGGCGCGCAGAGGTTTCATACTTTCGCCGCACTAAACAAAAAGTGCTAGTGCTTATGTTTGCTTCATTTTTCCTCGTCCGTGTCAGGATATCATGTATGTAATTTAAAAAGAAACCACCAGATGGCCAAATATTTATGCAGAATACGCGGAAGCTTATGTATTCAATTTTATTTGGCCTGGGCATGGGCAGTCATGGGCATGAAAATCGTGTCGGGCGAGATAGGTAAATGGTGAGAAAAAAAAGGGAAAATCACTTCCCTTTTCTGATTGAAATTTACCATGATCGTGTAGCCCAGACCTTACGACGTGTTTTCATGACTACCTTCTACAAAATGTACTCAACCGAAGCGAAGTACCACACTTGTTCGCCCATCATCAACTGAATTTTTATGAAAACTTCTCAAATTTATCACTGGGAGTAACTGCAGTCAAAAATATCTTTGTAGGTGCCGTGAGTCGTGACATAAGGACAATATCTATGTCACTTTCGCAAAGCGTCCTAAAATAAGCCGCCCTGTGTCAATAAACAGATTGATTGTAAATCATAAATTGTTGGAATTTATTTTATAATTTTAACTAAAACTTACCAATCTCCCTCCCATTCTCTCTGTGACTTGACTTCGCACCTAAATACATGACGTCTTTTCATATATACATTTACTCTGTACATAAACCGATAAATTTATTCTTTTCACAAAACTTTGTCTTCATCAAATTAAAAAAAAAACAGCAGTTTATACAAATGGAATAAATTAAATACAAAATTTAACAAAATTTCATTGGAAAGTGAATTTTTTTTGGACACATAAAAAGTTTTCTTTTCTTCTTACATACTTAGTTACACATTTATACTAAAAAAAAAAAAAAAAAAAAACAAAAAAAAATATTATCATTCAAAAAAAAGGAAGCTTTTCTTGTTTAAGTAAAAAAAAACGGAAGTAAGATCTGTCCTCTCGTTAACATTTTTTTTTATCACACATTACTGTCCGTACCTACGGCTCCGGTAAATGAGAATGGTTGTGCATTGTTTACAATGCCGGCACGATCATTTGTTGTTGGTTGAGTGGATGTGACGCCGGTGAAGCCGGAATTCATTGCGGCATTGCGCATTTCTTCCGCTGAAGCTCTGTTTTTGTTGGAAAGAAAATGTCATCATTAGAAAAGATGGATATAAAAAGAAATGATTAAAAAATAAATAAACTACAAAAAAAGGCATACACAACAAAGATGTCAAATTGCTATAGACTATCAACGTAAGAGGATAATGTGGATGCTAACTTTACTAAGTGCACGGAACAAGCTAACAACAAAACACGGGTAATACAGTACAACTTAAAAAGTAAAACGCTTTAGGTATGTAAACGTCTTTAAAAACAACCGCCGATCAAAACTTGCCATGCAAATATATAAAACAATGATATTGAAGGAATTTTCTTTTTTTTTTTGTTTGGTTGGCAGTATGGAGTCAGTGGCTGTATGGATTGTGAACATATAGCTCGTTGTGTTGCCAAACGCTACTTGTTCCAACGATGAAAACCTACAATATTAGCACTCGTTAGAAAGTAAAAGAAATTTAAATCGTTTAGAGGTTATTTTTATGATTACAGTCTTTGGTATACCAAACGTGGATCGAGTATACTGTTGGAAAGGTCATCGTGCTTAAGTTTTGGGCGGCAGAAATTTATCTAATGAGAAAAATATAGCAGATGATGAAACCTGCTTGGAAGGAGAGAACATGCATTATCTCTTTCTACACAGTTTGGATGTGTTTCCGCCCAAAACCAGAGCACGGTCCTGCTTCAACACGGATGAAGTTGGCCCATGTTTAATATATCAATGGTTAGGATGATTTTTTTGAGGATGGCTTGTGTTATCTTCTATTATTTGATTATGATCGTGAGCTGAATCGTACTCCAATTTGGATGAATTCTAAATTTAAAGTACAAGCGTCGAATAGAGATGATTTTCTAGCAACCTGAATGTGGACGAAACCGGAGGCCGTCTATAGCAGATACATATAGCACAAAACTAGAAATCTACGCAGGCTTTACAGAGCCCATTTTACTGGATTTGGACTTACGGATTATGCCAACAATCCGGAAAAGATTGAAGAACTTAAGACCAATAACATCCAAGCAATCTGTGAGCTACAGCCCGAAACCATCAACAAAGTCTTGGAAAATTTGAGGTACAGAATGCGCTACTGCGAAGCCAGCCGAGGCAGCCACTTGAACGACGTTGTGTTCCATAATTAATGGGAATGTTTGCTCTTACTAATAAAGTCATAATACATGGAAAACATTAAATTTTGTTCATTTTACTGCATTTTTAAAAAGAAACTTTTATTTGGCCCACCCTTTAGAGACTCTCCACCATCTTTTAATTTCCCGAAACACCACCATCGTTTGGCGCGGCAGCTGTGTCTTACGTTGTGCTGGAGCGCCAAGAAAAGACACTAATAAGCTTCGATTTCATTACTATGGCTCTAGGTAGGTAGGTAGGTACCCTACTATGGCTGTAGCATGTGGTAGTATTACCTTAGCAGCTGTTTACACTGAGAGGACCTTAGCTAGGCAAGCGCTGTAACGATTCTTTTAATCTTAATCATAACCTTAAGGTTGGTAGCTTTATTTTTTTATATATATATCTTCTGACTTCCTATAGCGATGTAGGTATGTCGATCTGTGAGATCTTTTTTGTGCTTGAAGCGTCAGAATTTAGTTTAGGTGAGTAGCGTCTCTTCATTCCTAATGTAGCTGATGATGCATTCAGCAGAGGTCGTCTTTAATACCTCGGTACAGTCAAACTTCCTTAACTCAAACTTCTTTAAGTCGAATTTCTCTATTACTCGAAGCTTTATTGAAAACTCTGCGTTTTCAACTTTCCAACTTTTGGCCTCCATAACTCGAAGTTTCTATAACTCGAATTTATTGTCTTTCATTTTGAGAGTTCGACTTATGGAAGTTCTACTGTACTTATTGTTTTCCTGAAAAATTACTTCCTTCTGATACCACAGAGGTCCGGGCATTCACAGATGATATGCTCAGCTGTTTCGTCTACCTCAAGACTCCGGTGTGTTTACTAATTGCGTTTTCTTTAGGTGATATCGATAACTGTGGTGACGTGTTATACACCTTACATACGAAGGATCTTTTTGCCATAATTTTTAAAAGCCTGAATCGCTTTTTTTTTGCCTGTCTAAGACCAAGGATGTTCTCCCAATGTAAGATGCATTTATTGCGTTACCAGTTTTTTATGGCCGATTGAATAGTTGATCTGGGGATTGAACAGAAAGGTTCTGTTTCTATAAAAGGAGATTGAGAGCCTTTTCTGGCTAGACGGTAAGAGGCGTTCCATTCAACAGCCAATGAGAGATGCCATTGAACGTATCAAGGCGTTCTATAAGCTCTCTGTAATTGAGATAACCGACGAAAAAGCCAAAGAGGTCATACGAAAAAACAACGCCTCGCAGACATCACCATGGCTAAAAATAGTAGTCGCGGACTCAAAAAGAAGACCGGAACCCAACGGCAAAACCCCGAGCTCAAAGCGCCGTCAGAAAATGCCATCAGTAAGGCAGCACGGGGCAAAATGGGATAGCCAAAATAATGGTAAAGTTGAAAAAGGTGCTAAAGTTATACCCCTGAAGGCTGACAAAGCAGCGAAGGACTGCCAAGCAGAGAGCGATGATAACAACGCTTGGTCAACAGTTATTAACAAAAAAAAAGAAGGAGCTCAAGAGGTCAAGGACTATTAAGGAGAATACCCGATGCAATTGTGATAGCAGCCAAGGGAGAGCTCTCATATGCCCAACTACTATCCCAAGTTAAAGCCGACCCGAAACTTGGTACCTTGGGCGAATCCGTAACAAGGATTAGGCGAACGCAAAAAGGTGATCTGCTGTTCCAGCTGAAGGAGTCAAGTGAAAAAACTTGGAGAAACTCTCGGCACTAATGCAGCGGTTCGGACGCTGACACACCGAACTACGATAGAAATCAAAGACATCGACGAGGTCACCACCAAGAGCGATATCTGCGAGGCCATTAAATCGCAGTTCCAGCTGAAAGAGGTATGCGAAGCGAACATATCGAGCTTAAGGAAGGCCTACGGAGGCTCGCAAATCGCGACGGTCAGATTGCCAGTGGACAACGCAAACAAAATGCTAAAATCGCGCAGAATTAAGATTGGCAAAACAGCCAACCGGCAAGAGGTCCCTAATAGAAGGGTCAAAGTACAAGAGAGGGCAACATCAATGGCACTATGGCAAGCCAGGTGGGATAACACTGCAAAAGGCACAAACTGATCCTCACCATCGAGGTTTGAACAAAAAGAAAAAACGGGGACTGCAACTACCAACTTACGCAGTTCTTATCGCGGCACATCGGCTACCGGAAATACCTTCACAGATTTGGTCACGATAGCTCGCTTTTCTGTCCCGAATGCCCAGACGAAGAAGAAGTTACGGAGCACGCAATGTTCCATTGTAGGCGCTTTGCAGGGGGAAGAGCGAACTTACCAAACCCCCAAAATCTAATAGGCCATGTGTTAAGGTTAGACGATGACTGGCTGAAGGTATGCTCCTTTATAACGAGGTTATACGAAGAATTAAGGAGACTTGAAAGACTTGAAAGAAAAGCCGAAATAGCGGACCCAGAGGATTTAGCATGAGTTGCTTACCAGCCCCCCGAAGTTAGGGGAGAGTGGTTGAAGGAAGTAGGGTGTGGATAAGCCTTTAGGCGCACTCCTGGCATCGATTATTCGGGTTTGCGAATCCTGCTACCGCATCTTTAGAAGATTATCAAATCTATTGGCGCAACCAAAAAAAAAGGGGGAGAAGCCATCAGTTTGGTGTTCTGAATCACGATTGATAGATTTTGAATCAGTCGCGTGACAATTAAGCTCGTGATCAAGTACTTGCTCTATATCTCCGTGGTCGACATCGGGCCACTCTGATATAAGTGGCTAGAACTGCAAGTGTGAAAAGGTCAACCACTTCTGGACGAGATAACGTGACCACGACGGCGCGGCGTTACTGAACAATTTCCCACTACAGAAACCGAAAACATGTCTCGGATAAGGAATGATACCCGATTGACGACTTTTGGCTGCTGTAGCTGGACTTAAACTTGACGATTTTACCAAGAAACCAAGCGTCGCCGTACACAGTTCTGTTCTGAATGCAAAGGTAAGCACCAACAACGAGTTAGCCTAAATACTAACCTATATCTGTTCGGCTCTGGGACTGCAATCTGGAAATAATGTAAAATCACTGCGACTATGACTAAAAAAACTTCAAACGTTCGCGAATCGGTGTATAATAAGGATTTCCTGGCTTGATCGTATTTCTTACGCGCTGTTCCATGGGATGAACATGATTCAGCAAACAGCACAAAGATCAGCGACGATTTAACCACAAAAATTATAGTGGATCGAACGCACATTTCGAAAAGGCAACCACTTTCACAGCTATACACGCGTTGCAATGGAATTCTTTCGCCCAATGAGTAAGAAAAGCGGTTCGAAAGAAAAATACATTGTGCAACACAGTTAAGCAATTGGGGAAGAGTAAGGGAGGCATATTTCCAAAGCGTAGGCCGTAGCACTTACAAGAGAAAACGAGGCATAATTAAAACAGAGCCCACACATAGTAACTCCTCCTGGAACCAATGCGAAATGCAGTTTCGTGGTTGGATCGCCTAAAGATGGGTGGGATTTTGTAGATAAGAGAATGACACTACAGAAGGTGATGGCTAGCCACATGACGATGCAAAATGCATTCCGTGTCTTTCTCTCTTTTACTAGTCCCCTCGTCTATGTTAAATCATACAAAAAAACGGGTTGTAAAAAAAAGCACCATCCAGCCGGTCCTTAGACTCCTGCGTTATTATATATTTAACTGGAAACATTAGCAATAACTAGAGGCAAATGAGTTAAGTAGAAATGCTGCTGTTAGAGAGTATTTAACTTACTTTGTTAGTAGACACATTTCTAGAAGCAAAACCACACACACCAAAAACACTACGAACTAGGAAAAAACGACTAACTACAAAAGTGCAACCAAAAAACAACAATCAACAAAACTTTTACAAGCGTAAATAAAAAGTAATAACTGTTATTTGCCTTTTCCACACGCGCAAAATTATGTTTTTATTTTTTTAGTACGCGATGATTAATCTTTTCAAATGAATTCGAATTTTTAAGTTTATTTTGTTTGGCAGAGATGATGCAGAGCCACTGGCGCAGAACTACAATGATGAGAGGAGGGCAGGTGATGCGCAAAGTTGGCGATGGTATTCTTATGTAGTATTTCCAATAAATTATTATACGAGTATGCTTTTGGGCGCTAAACATAAAGGACACCAAATGGGATTGAAACAAACAAAATGGAAAGATATTGGGATCGGTGCTTGGGTAAAAAGAGGGAAGAGGAAATTTCTTTTATTGAGCAAAGTCTAAATGAGGAAAATCACTGATCCTTTCTAGATTTCGTTTGAAGTAGAGCTTCTGAATGAGTATTATTGTTGCTGTGTTTTTTTGCCATTCGTATTTGTTTTGCAATTTGTTGGTGGGGATGTTTGTTTTGTTTGTGTGTGTACTTGTTGAATGGTTTTGTTTTGTTTTGTTTTCTATGATTTAAATGATTTATGTTGGACGCCATACATCGGGATCTTCCATTAATGTAACATGCTGATCTGTGCCCATTTGCATTTGGCCACCGCCGGGTGTCATTGTTGTCGGTGAGGTTGCTGCTGCAGCCATATCCTCGCGTGTTCCTCTGTTTGTATTCGTTAGTAATTGTTGGTTAGTCGGTTAGAATCGATTAGTAAGAGAATGGTTTCAGTGGTTAAGTTCGGGTAAGCATTATAGAGAGGAAAAGACAAAATTAGGAGAGTAAGAGAAGAGACAAGAAAAAAAACGAAAAAAAAAACACACATATTAGCAATAAGTTTTCTTCTCCATTTGTTGTAAACGAAAAATAAAAATATTTATGTAAAAGCTTTATTAGATCGAGAAAACATTTATAGTTCTCATTGTTAGACAAACGAAAATGCGTGTGAACACACAGTAATGGACAAATGGAAGACGGAAAAGAGACTTGTACTTACTTTTTACCCAGCGACATCATGCCGTAAACGGTGCCGGTACCGAAAATCAGTATACCGGGGAATAAACTGCCCAATCCGAAGCAGAGCACTACTGGTACGATAGCGAGTCTATGGGAAGAGGATATAAAGTTTGAAATTGGAACGTGCTTCGTTTGATATTTGAACTTACGCGCAATATACTGCCGCTCGGTTCCACAATGGTCTCGAGTCGGCTGTGGTGGCAAACACTTTGGCATGCTCGATGAAGAAACAACAGCACGGCGCTTCCACTGCTAGTATAAAGAAACCTATGACTATCTGCAGAATGCCAGCAATCACGCAGGAGATGTTCAATGTGATGATGCCCAATGTGTCGTAGAAGCCAAACAATATGGAGACTGGAAAAACAAGAAAATATGTTCATACAACAGACATTTTTGAATAAGTTTGAAAAAATACATATAACCAAAAAGGATTGTTTAACAAAAGTGAAAATTGACTCAAAGTGAGCAGATATGGGATCAGTAAATGCGGAGAATCTTAGAGCAAGCACAGGAACTTTGTCTGCTCTCTTTCCCTCTCTTCGCTACCCACCCATGGTCCCTCTATCACTTGGGTTGAGCAACCAAGGTCCTGGGAAGTGGATGGGCATCCAAGTTTCCCATCAGCCTCCGGACCACCTCGTAGGAACCTTAAAGGTGCTACCAAATAGTTCGTCGAGTGTGACAGGTCGGTCACAAACCACCAGACGGACGGTTTGATTGGCAGCATAAGTAGAATCTGGTTACGTAGCACTTTTGACGCAAGGGAGACTCGTAACCGTCGATAAACAACAAAATACAGTCGGATGGTGAGCCTGACACGCCGTCAGGAGAGTTCCACCGACAGATACTAAATGTCCACACCTACAGGCTCTCAGTAGAGACAAAGAGTTGGGGGAGGACGATCCCCTTAGGCAACACTCCAACGTGGGATGAATAGACACACCAAAACCGTGTCTATGCAAAGGGTGTGGCGGACAGCCAACACAAAACACCCCAGCGAACGTCACTCGCACTAATAAAGTGACGAAAAAGATTTGTTCGATGGGTGGAGGAATGACGATCCCTTTTTGCAAATCACCCCGCCGCTGGAGTAACGGAGGAGCAGCAGAGGAGTGTAGGCGGGCGGCCGAGAAAAAAAAAGACACTCTTCGACACAGTAAAACCGGCGTTAAAACTACCACTAGAGAGTCTCGTTCGATGGGCATAGGGTAGACGTTCCCTAAGTCCATGCCCCGACGATGGAGCAAAGAAGGAGCAACAGGGGAGTGTGGGCGGACGGCCAAGTTATAACACACCCTCACAAAACAACCTGCACGGAACAGTACGTGAGAATAAACACCCACACCAAAAGTGCGTGAGAACACTAAGGACGAGCACAATAAAACACGAAACACAATTGTCAACGATCGCAGCATCAGCAAATTTATTGGACATAAATTAATTAGATTTCTTAAGAATAATATAATCCCCATGGCTGAGCGAAGCTGAACGCAGCACTATTCCAGTTGCTGTGGTTGGAAAAGTTCGCGATCTACGATCGTTATAATCTCTGGTCAGTGACATTTTGTCATTCGAATTTTTCTCTCGGGCAGCGGCGACTGCATTTTTGTCTTGTTATCGTTTTGTTTCGCCAATTAGATTAATTAAAATAGTAGTTTGATAGCGTTAAATAATTTTGCAATAACTTCAAATCGATACCCAACCCACCGCCTACCTATTCATCGATTTTAAGACCGCCTATGACAGCATTTTTAGAGACCAGCTATACAGAGCAATGTCTGGTTTTGGCATCCCTTCCAAACTCGTCGTAGGATGGCGAGATGGAGTATGATGTATGATGTATGTATGAACTCACCGACGACCATCGGTCTCCATCGGGAGAAAGCAGCGTGATATCACCGGCGCGTTCGTGAGTATTGAGACGGAGGCGGCGAAGATGGGTTTAGCGGTCAATGAGGGCAAGCCAAAGTATATGTTGTCAACCAGAAAGGACACTTAAGACCGACATCTCAGACAGAATGGCACTCACTATAGACAGGTGTAAATTTGAGGTGGTTAAGGACTTTGTCTACCTAGGTTCCGCTATGAAATCAGACACCAGCGCTAAGATATAACGAAGAATAACTCTTGCCGATCGCTGTTTCTTTGGGCTAAGCAACTGACTAGCAAAGCCCTCTCTCGGACTACAAAAGTGACGCTTTATAAGACCCTAATCGTCCCAATCCTTCTCTATGGCGTAGAGGCATGGACTCTATCAAAAGCGGATGAAGTTATCCTTGATGGTTGTTTTGAGATCAACATTTTCGGTTCCGTCTGCATAGAGGGCAATGGAGGAGAAAATACAACGACGAACTGTACAGCGACATCGATGACCTATCCAGAGTGAAAGTCCAACGACTGAGGTGGCTTTGTCATGTAGAGCGAATGGACGCGAATGCTCCGGCTCGAAGAATCTGAGAATCCACACCTAAGGGACGGCCCAATAGAGAAAGACCGCGACTCAGGTGGCGCACAAAAGTGGAAGGGGACTTTAACCAACTTAGCGTGCGAAACTGGAGACAGCTGGTCAAAAGATCGCTAGCTGAAGTCGCTTGTTGGTTGAAGCCCAGATCCACCCCGGACTGTAGTTTAAGTATGTAAAAATGCCGAGAATACGCGCTGTTAATAAACAATCCGACATTAATAAGTCAAGCTGGCTGACAAAATTATAGTGGTCTACCACTTTTAAAAGACATTCAATTGAATTTCCACAGCAAGTGCCACTCTAAACCAATCAAAGTGGGAACCAATATTGTAGAAGGGTCAGAGTGATCTGCCATCAACAATCACCCCTATTGCCGTTGGCGTTTGTCGTATACGACTTAGCCGGCTCTCACATTGAGGCAACATTCAATAAGCAACTGGCAATACAAAACAGTCAATATTATCGCTGACAATTATTTTGCTTTGAATTAAATTAGAGGTCTCACATCAAAGCAACTAAATATCGTTCGAACGAAAAATGTTGCTGATTGCTTATTGGCAGTTGCTAGTTGCTTATTGCTTGTTGCCTCAATCTGAGAGCCGCCTTATGTTTCGTGTCGTTGTACAACAATGTTCAGATTTTTTTTTTAACTTTAGTTAACAATTTTATTTCCTTTCCTATATGTTCACCATCATTTCAATTCATTTGTCTCAAAAAAGTTAAAAACAGCGACTAAAAAACGTAGCGAAATACGAGTCGTTTACGACAAACGCCAACGGCAATAGGGGTGAATACTTTCAATCGAAGTCTTAAGAAGTCAGTCTGTCTAAAAATGTATAACACTTGTTACCACAATAAGGACACGATCAAAATAAGCCACTGGCGGTTTAAGTGATAACTTTTAAGTGATCCAACACATTTCAATGGAATTCTTAAGGATGATTCTATCTTTGACATTTGTAACCAATAAAAAACGATCACGATCAGCACACCTTAAAACACTAGCCGTTTTAAGGCCTGTTCAAATCAACGCGAAAATGAGAAAGCGGCTGTGAATTTCGGGCAGAAAACAGTGGGATATACCACCGTCGTCATGTATTTATTTCCCATTATCGCGTTTCGCATTGGTTTGAGAATGACTATAGTTGGAACGATCTACCGCCAACCGCACTTTCCATCGACTTTTAAAGAAGTCGCACGGCAAATCAACGATGCCAATATAAAAGTGACAAATAAGTCACCAATGGTAAGGGTTATAGTGATCTACCACCCTCCACAATTTCAACAGAATTCTTAACATGTCCCACTCCGAATCTAGGGCATTTGTAACCAATAGAGAAGTGTGGCGATCAGCGCCATGTAAGACATGAATGCGTGGTTACTTTTGCGCCAAAGAAATGAACGAAATAATGAAAGTCTCAATGTAGAAATGGCAAAACCGCGTGGACTGACTTAGAACTGTTGGCATTGAGTGATTTATCTTTTATGTTATACTTACTTACTTACTTAAGGTGGCGTTACAGTCCGGGGTGGACCTGGGCCTCAACCAACAAGCGTCTCCAGCCAGCACGATCTTTGGCCAGCTGTCTCCAGTTTCGCACGCTAAGTTGGTTAAGGTCCCTTTCCACTTGCGTGCGCCACCTGAGTCGCGGTCTTTCTCTACTGCGCCGTCCCTCGGGTGTGGATTCGAAAATCGTCTTTATGTTATACTATTCTTGTCAAAAACGGAAGGGTGTAGTAGATCGTATTCCTGAATTAGCTAGTCAAATGCGAATGTTAGTCTCCCGGCCTAGAAATTCGTCAAATGCCTACTCCAACGCACTTCTTCAATGCATCTTAAATTGCTTTCTTCCACCATTTAGTAATTAAATGATGGAAAGCCAACAAAACTAGCCAACATTAAGGAGGCATTGAAACAAATATAATACCCACGCTCTGATGAAGCATCAATTAATTTGTGTAACGCCTGCATGGCTGCAGAGTTTTGTGTTTAAATTACTTTGAATTCTCTTTAATTTGCGCATCAAGTCTATGCTGTGGTACACAAATAAAATGGTACACAAATAAATGTTTATCTCTGTGATGTGCGTCGCCGAAAATAAATAAGCGACCGCCCTATAATTGATAAGTGTGAAGCGAACAATTAAATTCATAATTTTGCATAGAAAACGAGCCTAAACAAAATGTCTTTATCAAGCCACATTTCTATGTAGAGCGGCGGCGAGATAAGATATCTTCCCAGCTGGAGCTTCCAGCATCTTCTGCGGTAAAATTTTCCTCTGCTGAATATGTCAACAAAATGTAACCGCAAATGATTCTTTTTTTTTTTTTTAATTTTGTTGCATTACTTGACTGGCTTCAATCGCTTGCGTGATTACGAAATAAATCTCTGGTTACACAGATATACATCCAGCATGACATGATAAAGTGAAAGGGAGATAGACGAGAAAGACAAGCTCTATCAAAATGAAATTAATTCTCCGATTCGATTTGGTTTACAATGCAAATGATCGCATCTATCGGCATCGGCTTTATGTGTCTATTATAATAATCACTTGACATCTGAAGTGAACTCTCTCATCGTCATCATATTCCACGCCACACCGGCTAATCCAACAAGAATAGGCTAAAATGATTATTCACCACACCAAGCTGTGCGGCTCTTGATTAATCTTATCTTAATTTTATTAACAACTACCTATACGTGGATGAAACTTTTTATGGTCATTATTGTGTTGCTTTTATTTGACGAAGTGGGTGGTGGCTGGCACAAGTAGTTCTAATGGGCTTGTCGTATTAATAGATTTGTAAGGCAACTGCTGATAGTATTGTTTTGTAGCGAGCAATAGGGAATTGAGTGGCAGGTCATCTATTTTGATTTCAAATCAATTACGACTAGAACAATCAAATCAGTCAGTGGTGCGGGGTATTAATGGTCGTAGTAGTTTCAATTGATAATGGAAGGTGAAAACAGAATGAGTCACTTTGTGCTATCAGCTGATTAGATAGAAAATTAAATATTTCGGGAGTGTTGTTGTATTAAAACGTCGCGTAATTTACACCTTTTGGTAGTTAAAATGTGATTCGGTTGACAAAAATGTGGGACAGAAATAGATGCAGAGATTGTTTAAGGTTAGAAGTTTAATGCACAAGAGGTCGCGATGGAGAAGTTTAAGTATCTCGGGGTCTTATTCACGAGTGATGGAAGGAGCAATGCTGAGTTTTCCTGTAGGATTGGTCAGGCTGGATCGATTTTGAGACAGCTTGGTCATTCTGTTATCAGGAGGACTGAGCTTGGTGTCAAAGCTAAGTTGTCAGTCTTAAATTCGGTGTTTGTTCCAACTCTTACCTATGGTCATGAGGTTTGGGTAATGACCGAAAGAATAAGATCGCGGATACAAGCTGCCGAAATGAGATTTCTCCGTAGTATTGCTGGTGTGACCCGCATCAGAAATACCAGAATACGTGAGGAACTCAATGTCGAGCAGCTACTTCTCCGGACGGAGCGATCCATGCTTCGGTGGTTTGGTCATATTATACGTATGTCCCCGACCAGGATCCCAAGACGTGCTATGGAATCCGTACCATCGGGCAGGCATCCCCTAGGTAGACCCAGGATGAGATGGTTAGATCAATTTCATAATCTCTCCTCTATCCGTATGGGAATTGCCCTTGATGATTTGGAGTCGATGGCGGAGGATCGAGTGCTATGGAGGGTCCACTTGAGCAACCTACACCCGCGACCCATGGATAATGGATAAGCGGTATATTGAAAATGAAATGAAATGAGGTCGCGATGAAATATGCTGCCGAAATGTTTGACTTTTTGTAGAGATATATTGAAGGATGATCTTCAGTTTGAAGTATCAAAAGAACAGCACCAACAATAATTATGTTGTTGACATCGACTAGACTATACGAATCTGAATCTGCATATATCCATCGCCTGACACCTGAGCGATATTCTTCAGATTCGTACAGTCTAGTCGATGGCTACAACATAATTATTGTTGGTGCGGTAAATTAAATCGACGTATGTCCCCTTTTTGAAGGAAGTCGTGCCTTTGGAATGCGAGTTGATGGAGTAGAATTAGCGGATGTGTGCACTTATGCATCGTGTTTAATAGTGCAAGTTGTTCTGACTGAAAAGCAGAACAATTAAACTTCAACTATACCATGGTTGGTTGGTTGGTTGGTTGAAAGTGGCTGCCAGCTGGGAAACGCCAACACACATAGACCAGCATAGGTCCATTGTGATACCACGAAAAAAGGATCATATAAGATATCTCTACTAGTTGAAGCTATTTATAAAGCGTAAGGAGCTTCTACCCGCGACCCACTTAATGGACAAGCGGACCATTGAAAATGAATGAATGAATGAGCTTCTGATGTCTGTGTTTGTCAGGTCGCCCAAGTCGTTGTAATGGAAGGCTCCTAAGTGAAGCTTCCTTCTACGGGAGAGAGCTGGGCAGGAACAAAGATGGTGAGGGATAGTTTCCTACTCTTCCTCATCCATACAGCTTCTGCAAAAGTCGTTTGCGAAAAGGCTTAGCCTTGCGGCATGCTTACCTATCAGACAGTGTCCAGTAAAGACACCTATTGTTGTGCCCATGTGCAATCAGTTGAGAGAGATCAATTTCATAGAGCGTTTCAAATTCAGCTCAAGTCATGCCACTTGTCCACCTAAGATTTGTACTCTCGATAGCATTCAGCTTCAGCTTTTTGTTTGCAAGTAGCGATTGGTATCCCTAGGGTGCCTTTATCCGGCAGAATGGTTTGAGTTGTTCCTATTCTAGCGAATTTATCGGCCTTACGATTCCATGGAATGTCTCTATGCCCCGGCACCCAAATTAGATGACTGTTGAACTGTTCGGCCATCTCCGTAAGAGACGATCGGCAGTCGAGGGCTACTAGAGAAGTTATAGATATCGACTCCAAGGACTTGATGGCTGCTTGGCTGAAAATATGCAGATATCTTTGGCGGATATGACGTATTTCTTGAGCCAAGACAAGACCCCTTTAATCGCTATTATTTCCGCCTGGAATTACGCTACAGTAATCTGGTAGACGGAAGGAGAGCTTGATATTAAGACTTTCGGGGAAAACACCCCACCAACTCCGTCTTTGGTCTTTGAGCCGTCAGTGTAGATTCAACTATACCATCCTAACGTAATTTCTTTGTTGTTCTAATGGGAAAACCTGATCAGCATAGTATTTCCCTTGGAATTACTAGTTTTCGATGGCGTGGACATTGTAATGTAAACAATTATTGTACCCAGTCACTAGGAGAGGTTTGTACTTTATTCCTTTAATATAGGCAGGTAAGAGCTGAGACTACATAAACCTACATAATGTGTTTTATGTTTCAATATGTTCTTCTGGACATATGGACTACTCTATCATTTCGCATCAGTAGGGCATTCACAGAGTATGTGCTCTGCCGTCTTCTCCTCTTTTGAGTAGAGTTGACTAAAATCATAGTTGGAGAGTCCCACTTTTTTTTTAAATGTTATTTTGCTGACCTGTGCCCCTTAAGATGACATGTTGAGGGCTGATACGACTCATAAAGATTTAAGTGCCACAAAAACTCTTATGTGATAGTTTATGCCTTACAAAAATTGGCCCATAAACATTTAAGTAGTCGTATCACCCCTCAAGGAATAAGCATTTCAACTTTACCACGAGCTTTGCTTAGCCTGACTCTGACCATTTCCAGATTTTTGTAGTACATGTGGCATGAGGCCGGGTAGGAGACGAGAGGCACAATTCGGCCGATTGTTACCCTCAAAGCCCTAATAACCTGGTATCCATTCAACAGTGACTATATTAAAAAGGGTTTTCCAATACGGACGGGTAAAATGTTGACAGTTCATGGCACCCATGTTGTTTTATTTGTTCCATTAAAAACAAATCCCCCATGGCAAGTTACAGCGTCAAGCAAATCATAAAATTGTATACTATCAAAATTCTCTTGTTCTCTTGTGACGAAGATGCGGGCGTTGTGCCCATTTTACGGTTTACATGGACGTTCTTATCAGTCGACTATTCACCGTTTGGGGGCTAAATTCGAGTCGACCGGTTCAGTGAACAATCAGCCAAACACCCGTACGAAAACATCGTCGTTGTCCGTGAGAGTGTTCAGGAGAACACGAGGCTGTCAATTCCGTGCTGCGCACATGGACTTGGTTCCAAGTTTTTAATAACATAATGGCTGTCATTACAGTCAATCCAGCGCTTCTTTCACCTCTTCCTCACAATATAGTGAACATCCATTATGATGACGTACATACAATCATACATGTATATAACATAGCATGGGGAAGTCTAATAGTGCCAGAAATATGTAAACTTGAACTGCGACTAGTAGACTGCACTAGACCAACTGAGAAAATTCGATAACATTTCTTTATTGGCTCTATTTCAGGAAAACGTCAGAAGATCGTATCATTGTGCTTCAGACGGTATACACAATTTTTGAAGAGGCTCAAGTTAAGCGAGAATCGTTATTACTCCCCACTTCCCATTCCACTGATATACCAGTTACGCCAAGCTGGTTGGTTACCTTCGATATCGACAAAAGAAGGAAAGTGGCTCCCAAGCAGAAGACACTTATTTGACTCCCTGAAGGTACCAAAGGGGTATCTACTTGACCGGTACTGAGGGTGAAGATCGCGGATAACAACAAACACAATCGCACTACAGATTTTTTAAACCTCTCTTAAAAAAAATCAGTGACAGCATAAAATGTCTCCACAGGATTTGTTTGAGCATATCATTTGAACAATTGGAAACAGGGGGTTATTCCCAAATGCGCGGCGGATCGTATTGAAAGCGATACTTCGATTTCGACCGTATTCGCTTTTGTTTATTCTCAAATGCGAACTGAGTTTATTTTTTATCCGCAAACAATCCTTCACCTAAATAGCTATCGCTTTTGAATGGATCGAATCGCTTTTGGAAATATGTACCAAAATAGCAATCCGCCGTTAAAAGCGATCCGCCGCGCATTTGGGGCAAAGCCCTCAGGGTTACACGAGTTGTGTAAACAAACTCGCAGTGCGGCGCCATGGATGTTAACGAAACCGATTGATACTTGGATGAAGGCACGCGTTGCATAGCATGATCAGCTCAAATTTAATGTGTAAAGGAGCAATTGGAATCAGTCAGTTAAAGATTGAAATTAAGCTAATTGGAGAGGATTATTGGATGCACCTCGTACAAAGCTCAGTTGTTGTTCATTTCATTTGTTAACTGATACGGAACGGAAATAAGAGCACTTGATCAGTGTGAGGTATAAATTGTTCCAGTGCATTCAATAGCAATGTGATTACATCACAGGGCCAATATGACCACATGCCTTGGGACTATTCTTAATCTGCTTCCACTAGATATCTTTACACCATGCCGTATGCCCAGCGCCTATTCCAGCAGTGAATAATGGAAAAGTGGTCATTTACCTTACACACAATCAATAAGCGTATACACAGATAAGTATGTCCATAGCAGTGTGGTCCAAGTGGAAGTTTTGTGTGAAGATTCTTTGCACGTTATAGCATGAAGCAGAGAAAAAACTTTAAGAAAGGCCTTTAAGGAGGTGATATCAAAGGCTCGTCGGCCTGGTGGGTTGTCCATACGCTTTACGTGACCTAGTCATTTTAATCGTTTTATTTCAAGCGTTTTTGCCAGATTCCCTACATAAGGAAAGCCAGGATATTCGCAACTACCTTTCGTCATTATGCAATATTGTGTAAAAATCAATCAAGTCGTGTTAGCTTACCAAAACGGTAGGTAAGTATGCACAATTTGGTTGACAATAAACGCAATTGTTGGAACATTTAAGTGGCCTCAACATCAAATGCGTTTCGCCTCCGATGTAGTGGGTGGGCTCATCAGTAGACGAACCACCACATCTGCCTCGATGTTTACCGAGACTATATGGAATCACAATCATAAAATGACTGTAAACCATAACCTAATACTAGTCTTTGGTCAAAGATTTAATCGTATAGTATAGTTAACACCAAAAAGTTTTCAATTCAAGAATAAATTCAAGAAATGTAAAAAGTAAACGCAATTGTGTTGTGGTGTACTCCACGGCGTACGTATTTAGCAAAGATTTGTGTGTCAATCCCTAATGTAGACCCTAGATGAGACTGGAATTCCGCAAATCTTAACTTTTTATAAACTTTGCGTAATATCTATAAACTTACTCAAGCTTCTCTAAATTCAATATGCAGATAAGAGTTGGATTACACCCTGAATAGTTTAATTTTCACTCGTGTAAGCACAACCCCTCTTATTATCGACACAATTCGATTGAATCTCATACAACGCGCGAGCCTCACAGTTCTTAATCACATTGTATTCAATGCAAAACAGCATCAATCTATTTTCCCCCCCATCTCAATAGAAGGGGACATTGACATTGTTCGCGCAGCGCACACATTTAAATGCCTACAAAAACAAATCACTATCAAGAATTGCACACGAAGATGGAGCAAAAAGACCGATCAAAACTAGAGCACTTGACCAAATTAGGATAACAAATCTTGTCAAACAAGTGGAAGACACTCATTACTCCAGTTTTTGTGTGTTCATACAGAAAAAAAAAGGTATAATGTTCCTTGTTTTTTTTTTATGTTTAGAAAGACCTCGCGATGTACATAGCAACCCTCCAAGAACACAGATATAGAGAGAAAAACAGAAGAAGACAAAAAAAAACAGATAATAACCAAAAGTGTGCGTGGAAAAATCGATAAAATACTGAAAAATGTAACCACATACTGAATTGATTCATATGGAAGACAATAAAATGAATCTGATTGTACTTACAGAAGGCTCCAACTGTCCCTAGGAGTGGTGCACCGTACCGCATAAACCATGGAACATCGTTCGCCTGGTTCTGTTGTTCTGTTTGACCTGGCCGGGCCATCAGAGTAGCCATTTTCTCAGCAAAAGACTGTGGAATTGTTGGAGTTTTATTAGACAAATGGCCTGGTCAATATAGATAGAGGGTACTTACCATGTTTCTGGTGGTTTCTGTTGAGACAAGTAAATAAATATAACAAGTTTATGGGAATTTTCCTGCGATTCCTCCACGCGAAACAAGAGAACGAACGAACAACGACGACGATGATGAAAATAATTTCCGTCAACGATTGAAAACTTTTGACACATCAAATATTGCCTATACACATACGCAAGTGGATTCAGTTGTGTTGGCTGAAATGAAATTGTGGGCGTGTGGGTGTTCTTTTGACATTTGTGAAGTTCGCTGAGCTCAGTTTTGAGCAATGATGACATGGTGGTTTTTGCTCAAAACATGCATTTGGGCGGAACTGCAAGCAACCGAAAAATTAGAGACTGGGTACCTACCTACTAGTGGAAATAATAGGTATCCTACTTTTCCAAGCAAGGCAGTTGAAATCTGTCAAACTAACAATTCATACAACTGTCTGTCAAAGTTTTATATTTGTGATTTGCGCGATTGATTTCCGACTTTCCGAGCCTAAATCGTCTCGGAAAATTGTGAGGTTTGCGTAAACTATTCTGGACACAAAATCTGACAGTTGATTTACGGGGTGGTAAATTTCTACAGTTTACGCAGTTTATGAGGCTTTTACGCGTTTAAGTGAATACCCTGCCAAAGTATCCGCCTTTTCATTCCTTTCAACATTGAAATGTCCGGGAACCCAGTAGATTGTGATCGAATGGTACCTAAGGCTACGGACAGAGTGCATGCGAAAAGTTAAGCGAAAGCTGAAGTTAGGCGGTTTGACAGGTAAAGGCCAATAAACTGCACCCATACATTTTATTTGCACTTAGTATATTCAATGCTAAGATACCTACATTGCGCTAAGCGAAACTGGGCAATAAAAGCGAATAAACTCTTCTGCTCAGTTTTTAGCAAGAAATTCAGCTAAAACGCAGCTGGCGATAGATTTGGGTATATAATCGAATACTCTTCTAATGAAATTCAAAAGTATTTAGCAATTTTTCTCGGGATGTTTTCGTAAATTTTTGTAAAGATGCGTCATATTTTTAATCTCTTGTTTTTTCCAAACAAAGAATGGCTGAAAAATAAATTATTTCATGGAAATTCCTCTTCTTCTGACGAATTCATTTCAATAATTCAAGTATGTTGTTTATTTTGATGCACTTTTGAAGCCTTAGTTTTAGCGTTTATTATGCTACATTTACATTACCACGCCACGCAATTTTGCATGACTTCAGAGAGAGATTCTTGCTTATAGCTTAGAATCTGTCCGTAGCCTAATGGTGATCAGTGCCTTTTATCTGATTTGGTTAAATTGAAAACTGATTTCAGGGCAAGTTTTTGAGTCATCCGTGTAGAATGTGATGTCTAGGACATTAGGAAAATGTGAGTATCGAGATTAAAGTCGATATAATGGATTATTTATATCAACCCCTTTCGGAGTTATATTTCCTACCAATTGTGAGTCTTATGTGCTTAATATTTCCGTGTAGTCACAGGTAGTTTGCTTTCACAGGTGGATTCTCTTAAATTAAGAGTTTAGGAAACATTTGCTAAACAAGTCTAGGGGAAGGATATGAAGCCTTCCATTCCAAAATTCTAATTACACCCTGGGAATCATCATTACTTATGGTTCTACAGGTGTATCATGTTATAGCACAATATGTCGCTGCATGCCGTTGCTGCATGCTTATTTTTATGCTTGGCCTATGCCGTCAGTTCGACTTGAACCATTAAGCAGCGCGTTTCATTACAGTGCCATGTACACTCACGCTTCCGTCGCGTTTCCAGTCGTGCAGAGAGCTAGTTATTAGGTCTTGCACTTTATAAAGTTATTTCACAAAGCTTTTTGTGCCAATTGATATCCACCTCGGGTACTATAAAGACCCATAAAATATGATAAGTCTGATAACTGTTTCGCACATCCAGTGAACGATTTCAGAAATTTTGCTTTAATTTATTTGAGCATTTTTGTATCATCAATTCAATTGTGTCTACACCCTTAAGTGAGAAATTCTTTCATTTTGGCAACGCAAAACAAGCTGTCAAATTCAAAACAAACAAAAAAGTAAAGATCTGTCGAAAATGACCGAATCACAAGTCCTAGTTTTTCAAAAAAGTCCTGCAAATAAATCCGAAATTTGCCGAATATGTGGAGAAGAAAATGAACACGGCCAGCTCTTGTTCTATAGCAATCTAGACATTCAAAAATTAGCAGTTAAGATATGCTCCTACATAAAAATCAAGGTGAGTTTCTATGGTTTCTTTCCACCGATGATTTAAAAACCCAACCTCCTAGTGGGATGAGTATTGTAACAGACAGTTTTTGATTTTAGTTAAAATACGTTCGATTCTATCCCAATTGGATATGCCCCCGATGTCGTTTGCAGTTCGAAACAACAAGTCAGTTCTTTGAATTGATACGAAATGGACAGAAATTGCTAAGTGACAAATTTGGAATTCAACCAAGAAGGGGAAGGCCATCCAAAAGAAAAAATGATGACCAAATACCTGATACACTGGAGCCACCACTTGATACGGAGATAAAACTGCTCAATGGACGCAAACGATCAGCGAAAAAGCCTGGGCGACTTAAGGACACTATGCAAGGCAATGAGCTGGAAGAACTCTACTCGGATATGGGTATTACCAGGCGTCAAGCTAAAGAGCCCAAAAAGATATCGAAACCAAAACTAATTGCTCATATCCAGAGCCAAAATGGAGTTGTACTAGGGGACATGCTGGCTATTCCCGAAAATCCCCAAAGAACCTGCACTCGATACAAATGCGACATTTGTAAGGATGACTTTATTCATGATGTAGACTTCTTTGAGCACGTATCTATGCACCAGAACGTTCGGTATGAGTGCAAAGAATGCGAGAAAAGTTTTCTGTCTAAGCTACTATTTGATGAGCACCAGTCTGCGGAAAATCACAAAGAATTGGGCATCATTGAGACACCTTTCACAGAGCCCTCGAAACTCGACGAAGAAGATGTTCCAATTGATTCCCAATCGCAGTCAAAATTAGTGCAGAAACCACTAAAAAAGAAACCGGCAACCAGATTCTCTTGTGTGAAATGTGCTAAGCCGTTTCAAACGAAAAACGCTGTTAAACGCCACCAAATAACACATTCCCAAAGCCGGACATACAAATGCGGTTTTTGTTACGCCGCATTTAAGAACAAATCGGTGTTGAATATTCACCAAACAATACATACTGGTGAACGTTCGTTTCAATGCCCCAAGTGTCCGAAGCGCTTCACTCACAGACAAACTCTAAAGGCGCACTTGAGATCTCACGACGGTCTTAAGCCGTATTTGTGCTCGGTAATGTTGTATACAATATTTTTCCTTTGCAATGTTTAACTTGGTTTTTTCCAGATTTGCAAAAAAAGTTACTCTCAGCTGGGAGCCCTTCAAGAGCACAGGCGCATTCACACCGGCGAACGACCCTACGTCTGCCTTATTTGCGGAACTTCTTTCAAAACCTCATCTCAGTGTCGTGTACACCAGAAGTCACACAACATCTCAGAGGAAAGTCTACCCAAGACAGTCGAATTCGAAAACATCTATAAAACGCACAGCTGTAAAGCGTGCGGTAAGCTCTTTTCTCATCGGTCGGCTATGATCAAGCACCTGAGAACGCATACTGGCGAAAAGCCCTATGTGTGCCATCTTTGCGCGAAACGCTTCGCTGATCCTTCCAATTTCAAAAAGCACAAGAGAACTCACACAATAGAAACTGAAATGTCGAAGGGTAAAGGCAAGACGGCTTCCTTGCTAAAGCAAAGTTTGTCTTCAAATTTACATCCAGATCCCGATCCTGATCCTGATCCCGACGAACTGCTATCTTCTTCGTTGCCATATGATAGTTTTATTCCACCGACACGTTCCTGCATGGACCTAATAGACGAGGACAATGACAGGGGCTCCAAGGCTTGGGGCTTGTTGCGGGAGAGCTCGGATCCGATTATCACTGAGATTCATAATGATGATTCGTCTCTGATGCAACATCAGCAACCAGTTTCGAATCAATTGGTCTGCATATCCTACCAGGATCCAATGAATCCGGTTGGCAATAAGACAACATTTTACGTTGTAAATTGAGAAGGCAACTTTTCTTCTTGCCTACTAGTCTGAGGCTTCGGCATAAGACGAAACCACTATTTATATTACATATTATACAAAATTTATTTATGTTAAGTGAATACAATTTAAAAAAGTTAACAATTCTTGTTCACATATTTGGGAAACTTGACAATCCGTTGCCGCAAGAAAATTCAATCAATTGTATTTACAATTACAATTATTGCAGTTGATCAAACAAATTAGTTACGGTCACAAAAAAACGTTTGTTTGGATCAAACAAATACATTTACATATAATGAAACAAAAGAAAGCGAATGTAACAGTTTATAGGCAGTAAAGAGGCAATTCAGTTTTTAATTTGTAGTCAGAATAACCGTACGACGGCCGCCGATTTTTAAGTCTGGCATCGCCTTTCGTTCATTTCGGAATGGATCGTACTGTAGAAACTTCTTTTTACCGTAAACTAACAATTTATCTCCAACAACTACACATTCGGTATATTCTGGTGTTATATAGTCGATGTCAATAGTTTCTTTCGAATCAGTCTCCAAGTTGTATCTAATTATATTTCTTCGTAAGAGAGCTATAAAGAAATTGGTAGATGCGACACATACAACGCCCATGCCAAGTAATTCAGCAGAGCTGTTAAACCAGAGAGTCCATGGGGCAGCATTTGAATAACAGACATTATACTCTGTTCTTGTGCCGTTATACTTCGAAGCGCACAAAGAGTCGTGGAAACCAGCAGCCACACGAAGATTAGCAGGTGAAAAATGCATGGGCGTAACATTTTTCCATTGCAAGGCCACTGGATCGTATGTCTCTACTGAAGATAAATGACCATGATCAGTACAGCCACCAAGCGCGTATATTCTACCCTTTAATGTTACCATTCGGAAGTACGATCTACGTGTGCCCATTGGAGGCAACTCGGTCCACTTTAAAGTTGTCATGTCTAAGCAGTCGACACGATCGGTATACTCTCCCGACGTTAAAATACCTCCAGCAATAATAAGTTTACCATCAATCGTTGTACTGCCAAACGACGTGCGAACCTCTGGAAGACTCGGCCATTCCATGTAGAGCCATTCTTCTAATCCAGCGAAATATAATCCAACATTCATAGTAGCATTGGCATTTTCCATATTCCATATAGCAATGATCATGTTTTTAAAGTTACGTAAATGTGTTTGTTCATCAGCGAACAATGATAGACGATGGTCTGGGTCTGGTATCAAGTGCCATTGATATGCTTTGCTGATCAATTGTAGACTTTCATTGGAATTGCAAGCCAACTGGATGGTGCTCGAGATGAACTTTGGAAGTAATAACGGAAAACGAATATGGTGAAGTAGTTTATCAAAAAACTGCTCACGTTTGGGCCGATCATATTCCACCCAGGACATCATACTGTGGAAAACATCCTCCTCGGAGTGCACATGTAAATCATCACTGGAAAGAAATTTACCGAGCTGATTATTGTCTAGGTGTAAGAATTCTTCGTTTTGGAAAACATCCATAAAATGCTGGCACACAAACACTTCAGCGGTGGCGTAAAGCGATTTCAAGTGGTATTGCGCCGCGAACAGCATAATGCCTATACAGTTGGATGAATCCAGTTGTTTTGCTATATAGTTGCAGCATACATCCTGCAGCGAATCCAATTGAAAGAGGTAAGCTATTTTTGTAATATCCTCCACAGTATCTGTAGCAAGCTCAATCGAAGCAGTATAAATGAAATTGATGACTGATTTCAATGTGGTTCCATTGACGTCTTTCATTGGAATTTCCTTTGCGGTAGCTTTCCGGAGAGGATTACTAAATATTCTTAAAAAGTACTCACTTGCGGCGGACAGTACCATTCGGTGGGCTTTCACTTTGATGCCATCATTTCCGGCGATCAGTGTCACATCACAAAACTGTTGACCTTCGAAGGAAAAATGCATCTTCTTGATGAGGCCGGTTATATGATCCTCACTGTTGCATATTTCTCGATTTTTCGATTCGTGATTGATGTTTAAGGCCATAATTAGGCAGTTTAAGATAGTCGAATTTGGGAACCACAAATCAAACGTAAATTTGTTAATGCAACCGAAACCAAAGCGTGCAAATGATAACAAAAACAAACGCATACTCTCTCACCTATATGACTTTGTTGAAATGGGAGCTTTGTGGTGTATAGTGTGGTGAATTTAGTACAATGATTGAAAATCACAAATACTAAAGCTAGTTTAGTGCTAGTAGGTTACAGGGATTAAGAAGAGTGTGAAATGTAAATATAAATAGAATTGATTGAGTTTGTAAAATGCTCTCTCTGCATAGCACAGGTACCTAACCTAGGCCTACCACAAACAAGAGTCTGGACGAGGGATGAAACAATCGCTTTCCTCCATTCCTGTTCAACGTACATCAATCAGCCGGAGTTATGTTTACTATCATTTGGAAATTTACACCCTTTTTGAAGTGGCATCTATTGTTAACAATTACGCAACAATTTGAATTTCAACCTCTTTACTTGCCAATTTCACTAACGCCCAATAGGTGTCTCTAGCATTCTATGAAGAAATCAAACATGGTTGTCGCATTGGCTCCCGTTTTCCAATGCCATCTACCTTAAACAGTGACGCAACAATTTGAATTTTAAATGTCTTACCTAATAAATTCTGCCACGCCCAATAGGTGCCTAGCATTCTATGGAGAAATCCAAAATGGTCGTCATTTTGTTTCACTTATTTTTCGCTCCGAACCAAGAGCACTAGTTTATGTTGGCGTCATTTTCTGGGAAAAATTTGTATGATCTGACATTTCACTATCAGTCCATATCAAGGTATATGAATAGAAGGTAATATATTGCGCATCCCGCAATGGCGGCCAATTGTGACTGTGCAATAATCGTATAGAAATAATATGCGCGCGCATGAGATATGGCGGACAATTGTGACTTTTCGTATGGAAAAGCATGCCTTTTTGACAGATGCGCAGAACGAAACGAAAATGAGTGCTCGGCCCCTGGGCCCTGTTCCTTTACTTTTGTAGTAAAAATGGAAAAGACTGTCAAAATGACAATAGTGGGGATGAATTTTCTCTCAAAGAGAAAAACTTACGAAAATGTTAGGGAACGCTTTTGTAGTAACTAAGGTTTGTTTGACGTGGACCCTAGGGCGCACTAGTGCGCACTGGGTTAGCCCTATCGCGTTCGATATAGCACTGAGTTCGCACTGACACTGAAAACCTGTGTTCGAGGTGAGCACTGGGGCGCCCTAGTTGAGCACTGAGCTGACCCTAGGTATTCACTCAGGGCAAGAGTTCAGTGCTGGATTTGGCTGTCAATCGTAGCTGTCACTTGTGTGAAAACAAATTTTTGTAAATTATTGGCTTGTGCAGCACTAGTAAATGTTAAAATAAATGTGTTTTTCAACATTACAATCATTAATTAAACAAATTTAATGTTATTGCTGGTGTTGAATCTGTATATTAAAATTTTTTTTTAGTGACAGGTCTCAGGGTAAACATTTCTTGTTCGACATGAAGCTGAATTTCTGGGGTTTCCTTGGGTTTTTTGGCAGCCACGAAAATTCACTGACACTTCTCAGTGCGCACTAGGGCGCACTAGGGCTGGACACGTCGAACAAACCTTATGTAAAATGACAGAATGCATCTTGTTTTCTATAAATTTTATGTGGGTATGAATCCAAGTATGTGGAAGCGTTCTTACTGATTGAACTACATGCATTCGAGAAGAAAAACAAAGCTACATTATTTTCCCGCCTTCTGAAACTAGTTTCATACCAATTTGTTTCTCATATCGCAGGAAATTAGAAACAAAAGCAAATAGCCGTTACACCCACTTCAAATCAAATTTCAAATCTTCTGTCATTTTTCAGGCGACTGACAGTTGTTTCAATTCTTATTGTTGTTGTTGTTTTTGTTGAGTAAAAACTGGTACGATTCGCAATGGAGGGCAGCGTTGTTATACGGTCGTAAATATCGTATTTGTGACGATTTTGGAAAGCAAATACGACGCTCCGATTTTTGCTTGATTTGGCCTGATTTCTACGATTTGCTGATTTTTAGTTCCGATATTTACGATTTTAGAAGCAGTCAAATACGACTTCTAACAAAATTACAAACCTTGGTGTAAGAACAACTACTTCCTACCGAATATTGAAACTACGTACAAACAAATCAAACAACTTTAAGACCAAATGAAATGTGCAAATCAAGAAAAAATCGAAACAGGAAAGGCGAACAGAATCTGATAAGCATTAGTTTTACACTTAATATGTTGTAAGTTGTAGTCTTCTGGAAATATGTTTTCAGGATGCTAGTTATAAAGTTTGCTTGTTTTATGCTTTCCTCGCGATTGTCAAGGTTTCAGGAGAAGTGCATTAGGTAGTTGTCTCAATGTTACAATGTCTCAAAATACATATGTCGCATGTCGAGGTATAACTAAGTTTCTCAGAATATATGCCTACAGAAAGGTTAAAAGCTTGAATTAGGTCCCAATGGTACCTACTTTGGCCCGCTCCCGTGGTTTAGTGCTAGATTACTATCTTAAAAAAATATTCCCTGAAAAAATATGTACATTATATCTACGATTAATTGCTGAGTTATTTGTTATTTTAGATAACTGTAATGAGAACGATTAACTTTTTTTTTAAGTTTTGTTGGCATTTTTACCATTTTACCAACAAAAAAAACTGGTTTCTGCTTTATAGCATAATGGAATGGAATTTGAGTGTTAGCGCTCCAGGAATTGGAATCCCTTTTTTAATTAATTATTCTTAATCAACTTACTGCCGCTATAAGGAATTGACTTTCGATATTGCTCATAATTTTGTTTTGGTTCACTGTATTTGTTTGGGTATGTCTTCTGTTTCCAAATTTAGACCAGTATCAAAATGTAGATACATATAGGTACACAACATACGTTGGACTACATTTTAAGCCCTCCGACTCTAAACGTCATAGTGTAGCGAACTTTTCTACTCATAATAAGAACTGCTTCAGGTTATTGATCGTTATGTTACAAGTTGCTGCAATTGGTGTTCTACTTTTTATCTTTTAGCGTTTTCACTACATTACACAATTTTATTCGAAAATTCTATTTTGTAAGAAGACTCTATTCAAAGAGTAGCTATATTTACCATTTTACGGAAACCAGTGCGTTATCCGTTATTTTTAATCGAAAAAAGCAGCATACCTATAATGCATCACCAATTGACCCATTTACAAGCGTTTTTCATGTTTATCAGGGTTATTAACCATCGTGCAGTGTTTGTATTTTGTGCCGCAGATACGACTATAAAAGAAGAAAAAAAAATCGCTTGGATTCCGCTTTCTTTCACTATTGGTAGAACTAGTCATTATAGTCTAAGAGCCCACAGCAAATTTTGGGCGTGAAAGTATAACCAAAAAGCTGATACATGAACAGAAAGGTCTCCAAAAAGTAATCTCAAATGTCGAAGTCTGGCAGCGCTTAGTTGCAGCTGAGGTTAGTAATAGTGGGTTGAAAATGTGTTTTTTTCCAAAATCTGAATTTTTTATATAACCACTTGAATATAGTATTAAATGAAAGAACAGACTGCCCTGATCACAAAAATATAGGTCCCAGACGTCTTACGTGCAGCCATACCCTTGCCAGACGTACTAATAGTATGTTAAAAATCACATTTTGAAATAATTGGTATAACCAAAATTTGGTTACACCAAAAAATTTGTGGGAACGCCCTGATCACAAAAATATAGGTCCCAGACGTCTTACGTGCAGCCATACCCTTGCCAGACGTACTAAAAGTATGCCAAAAATCACATTGGGGAGAGTACGATAACTACGGCGCCAAAAATTGATAACGGTATTTTGTAGAGCGGTTAAATACAAACACTTTTTACTATGGGAGGGGGGGTCTATCTTACTCCGTTTAGGCGGGAGGGGTAATTTAAAAAAATAATACTTAAAATAAAAAAAAATAATTTTTGAAAAACAATGGCAAGACTTACAATAAAGAACTTTAGGATTTTTGGAAGCCAGGAATCTGTTCTTTGATATTATTTTTAAATCAAGTTATTTCTAATAATAGTTTTTGAAAAAAATGATTTCAAACTTGAAATTTAAGGAAAAAAAAATAAAAAATAAAAGTTGTATGCTGATTTGTTCAATATTGAGAAAATAGATACTTAATTTCTTTGTAGTTTTGACTGTAGAAATCAATTCTTAATCGAACACTGAAAACCAGATTGATTTATGTCCTCTAATTTTTGAGAAAATTGAAAATTACTTTATATGTCGCTCCGCTTAGAGTACAAATTGTTACCCTTGCGCCTTGAAATGTGTATGGGGGGCATGCTGCCCCCCTGCAACCCCCCTGCTAGGGGTCACTGTTGGATTTTGGGATGGGTGCAAGGCTGAGTATGTGCAAACTTTCTTTAAATTATATTAGTTTACCCAATGTCAACAACTTTCTCCAGCTACAGTCTCTGGCCTGAAATTTCACATTGGTAGAAAAAATTTTGCGGATTTGCATTTTAGACAATTTAGGACAGATTCCTGGCTTTGAAAAATGCTATAGTTCTTTGTTGTAAGTGTTGCCATTGTTTTTTAATATTTTATTTTAACTTTATGTATAATTTTTTTTAATTACCCCTCCCGCCTAACCGGAGCGAGATAGGCCCCTCCTCCCATAGTAAAAAATGCTTGTATTTAACTCCTCTATATAAATCTGTCATTAGTTTTCATCGCCAAAATTATTGTACTCACCCCAATTTTTGTTCTTAAATTGCAACTTTGAAATTGTTTTTTTCAAAAACTGTAAACAGAAATAACTTGATTTAAAACTAATATGAAAGAACAGGTTCCGGGCTTTTAAAAGTGATATATTATTTCATTTTAAGTGTTGCCATTGTTTTTTAATGTATTTTTTTCCAATTAAAGTATCAGTTTCTTTAAATTACCCCTCCCGCCTAAACGGAGTAAGATAGACCCCCCCTCCCATAGTAAAAAGTGTTTGTATTTAACCGCTCTACAAAATACCGTTATCAATTTTTGGCGCCGTAGTTATCGTACTCTCCCCAATGTGATTTTTGGCATACTTTTAGTACGTCTGGCAAGGGTATGGCTGCACGTAAGATGTCTGGGACCTATATTTTTGTGATCAGGGCGTTCCCACAAATTTTTTGGTGTAACCAAATTTTGGTTATACCAATTATTTCAAAATGTGATTTTTAACATACTATTAGTACGTCTGGCAAGGGTATGGCTGCACGTAAGACGTCTGGGACCTATATTTTTGTGATCAAGGCAGTCTGCTCTTTCATTTAATACTATATTCAAGTGGTTATATAAAAAATTCAGATTTTGGAAAAAAACACATTTTCAACCCACTATTACTAACCTCAGCTGCAACTAAGCGCTGCCAGACTTCGACATTTGAGTTTACTTTTTGGAGACCTTTCTGTTCATGTATCAGCTTTTTGGTTATACTTTCACGCCCAAAATTTGCTGTGGGCTCTTGGTCTATTACCGCTTTAAAGGTATTGAAAAAACGCGGTACGCAGCCGTGTAAACACATCTTAAACTATTAACCAAAATAAGACGGATTGTGTTTTTTTAGTAGCGTAGCGGTGGGGTATAGTTCTAATAATATTTTTAGTGTCCATAGGTATTAGATTTTCATTCATTCATTCATTCATTCATTCATTCATTCATTCATTCATTTTCAATGGTCCGCTTGTACATTAAGTGGGTCGCGGGTGTAGGTTGCTCAAGTGGACCCTCCATAGCTTTCGATCCTCCGCCATCGACTCCAAATCATCAGGGGCAATCCCCATGCGGGTAGAGGAGAGATTATGAATTTGATCTAACCATCTCATCCTTGGTCTACCTAGAGGACGCCTACCCGATGGTACGGATTCCATAGCACGTCGTGGAATCCTGGTCGGGGACATACGTTTAACATGACCAAACCACCGAAGCATGGATCGCTCCGTCCGTAGAAGTAGCTGCTCGACATTGAGTTCCTCACGTATTCTGGTATTTCTAATGCGATCTCTACGGGTCACACCAGCAATACAACGGAGAAATCTCATTTCGGCATCTTGTATTCGCGATCTTATTCTTTCGGTCATTACCCAAACCTCATGACCATAGGTAAGAGTTGGAACAAACACCGAATTAAAGACTGACAACTTAGCTTTGACACCAAGTTCAGTCCTCCTGATAACAGAATGACCAAGCTGTCTCAAAATCGATCCAGCCTGACCAATCCTACAGGAAAACTCGGCATTGCTCCTTCCATCACTCGTGAATAAGACCCCGAGATACTTAAACTTCTCCACCTGTTTCAATGGGACTCCACTTGGTATTAGATTTTACGAACTCAAAATTGCGAAATTTCCAAATATGTTGAGAATTACAGAATATTTAAGGTGAGAGTTTAAAATGATTATTATTAAGGCCCAAGTCCTGAAGTTTTGCATACTGTTAAGCATGCTCGTAGGCGCACTCTCGAAGAAGTTATTATTAAATTGTTCTAAAAATTCACAAAAAAAAAGATGCTTGCTGGACATAATCGCCTTGATTGGGGGAAGTGGGATTAACCCAGTTTTTAAATTGCTGGTCGTTTGCGTATCGAGTCCAAGAACGCTGATGACGAATTCGATATCAAAAAATATCAGTTTCGCAATTTTGGGAAATTTCGCGGCGAAATTTATTATCATGTAATATATTGTAAAACAAAACATATCGCGAAATTACAAAATGCGAACAAATCACAACGCAAGATACAAATAATGAAATGGTAAACTACATAATACTACACTTAAAAAAAATTAAAATTCCTCTTTTTGTTCAGAATTCAATTCAAATTTATTAACAAAAATAAAGTATATCCATATGAACATTAAATATATAATAAATACAAATTAATATAGTTTTATATTAGAGGCAAGTGCCAAGATCGGAATAGTCATCTTTTTTTCTAAAATACAACATTCTTCTGTATTTGTCTAAATAATGGGAATTAACATAATTCTTTCAAAACAACATGCTGTATAATTATAAGCGAAATGGAAAGCGCGGGAAAAACATTGCGAAATAAACACGTTGCAAAACAATTCAAAGACGGAATGGGAATTTGCGAAACAAGTATTGCGAGATAAACTAAATGCGAGTCGATAAATGCGAAATAAAATTTGCGATATGAATTTTGTCGAAAAGACCGGCACTCGTTTACACTGCTTGCTCCTGGACTTCTGCGACTTCTGCAAAAAGGGTAGATATACTCAGAGCCAGCCTTTGGGCATACCTAGCAATTGCATGTGCCCGCTTATAATATTCATGAGAATTACTAACTTATACACATTTTTACAAAATACGATAATTACGATTTTCACAACCCCAAAAACACGATTTTCAGAAAAAGTCCATAACAACACTGATGGAGGGGTAATATCTTGCTCTCTCGATGCCGCTCTCTTTTACGAATTTTTCAAGTTAGGGAACGACATTAAGTAAAAATTCGTAAAAATTCGTAAGAATTGGTAAAAACTCGTAAGATTTAAAAGTAAAGGAACAGACTTTGTCAATGGCAATAGCATTCTGTGCACAAACCAGTTTGTGATTCTGGTTTGTGATTCTGTGGTTATACATACAATTAGGTACCAATGGTGGTCTCTGGTACTTCTTTTTTCCTGCTTCAAGACCCTGTTCTAATTGTTCTAAATTGTTCTAAAAAAATTCAGAACCTTTTCTATCTAGTTCGTTCGCTTTCTTATATAGACTTGACTGATTGCCTTCATGTCCCTGGACCCAACAGAGCGAAAACTTTTTTGCTTCCACACTCTTTGACAAGCTTCGATTTTATTTATTGCTTGTACATATTTCTTTGACTGTCTATACATAATACTCTCCAGCGGAATGCTCTTGTACTCCGCTTTCAATATACCACTCTGGCCCAGGAGGGGTACCAATTTTGAAATGGCCAGCAATTCGGAGAATATGCCTGACCTACCCCGATGCCCAGTGAAAGTTTGCTAAAAAAAAAAAGTTCATAAATAAATCACTGTTCACATAAAATAGAAACCTAACGAATATTTTCAAATTTAACGGATAAAAGTCTATGCACGCAGCACGCTGCCAGAAACTGCCCACTGCAAAGATTAGACGTGATCGTGAATGAGTTATTGCGAAATTTCATTTTCATTTTTTCATTTCATTTCTCTCAAAACATTCATGAGTAAGTATAGGTAGATAAAATACTGTATTGTACATAAAATAACAAGCATACAACTCGAACTCAGCTTGCGTTGTAGAAGGCACAGCGACAGCAATCAGCAACACTCCAGGCAGCAGGCAAGTTATTTTATTTATCTACCAAAGTTTTTGGTGGGTCTCAGATCTCAGTATATTTGGTCTCTGGTTGTTGTATTTGGTCTCTCAAGTTCTTCTGCTGCAGATCTCTTCCTAATTTCGTGATAATGTCTGATTTCAAATTTAATAAAATGTCGCTGGACATTAAGAAGATAAAAAACTCGGACACTTACACCAGCGATAGCAACAATTATTCTGATTTTTTTAAAAGCATGTTAATTTTCTTCGAGAACGAAATGTTCTGCGACGTGACGCTGATCTCTGCGAATGCTGATATCAAAATAAAAGCTCATCGAATAATTTTAGCAGCATCGAGCGTATACTTTCGAGCAATGTTTGGCGGTTCTCTTAAGGAATCTGAAGCTGCCGAGGTGAATTTCGATCAGTTTGATAAGCACACTTTAAAATCTGTAATCCACTATATATACTCCAAATCAATTGAACTCAACACCGATACAGTGGAAAACATCATAAAAGCGGCCCATCTCTTTCAATTAGAGACATTAGAGGATGTATGCTGTGATTATTTAACTAAGCAACTCGATCCATGCAATTGCCTGGGAATTGCATTATTTGCAAAAAAATATGACTACACAAAGCTGTATGAAATATCCTTTGCCTTTGCCTTAGAGAACTTTGTAAAACTACACAGTCTTGGTGAGTTCTTTGCGTTGGACGCCGATCAGCTAAGTACGATTCTTTCGAGTAATGAGTTGCGGGTTCCCTCCGAAGAGGTGGTCTTCCACAGTTTAATGTCGTGGATTGAATATGACAAAGACAATCGACTCAACTATCTAACGCAATTGATTCTGCGTGTTCGCTTTGGTCTGTTGCGGCCCAAGTTTATTAAAGATTCAGTTGAGCCAGCCATATGCAACTATTCAAGTGAATGCAAGGACTTAATTTACGAAGCTTATAAAAAGCATTTGTTTGTAACCGTTGAGCCTCAATTGCATTCAGAAGAGCAAATTAGTCTGCGCAGCTTAAAGGACGCTATTATTGCTATAAGCGGATGGAATTCGGCATCTACTGAACGTGTCTTGAGCGTCGGCTTGTACTATGACGGGTTTGATGAATGGATCTATAAAAAATGGCCGGGACTACCGGAAAATTACATTCAATTTGGAGCCACAACACTCGGTGAAAAGTTATTCATTGCAGGCGGCATAACATCAAATCAGTTGACAGATCGCGTTAACTGCTTGAATCTGAGAACATTGGAATGGACAAGACTAACTCCACTGTTAACTAAGAGGCGTTCATTGGAATTGGCCGTATTGAATGGATGTATTTATGCAGTGGGTGGTGTTGGTATCGACGGAGCTTTAATTGATTCTGTGGAGAAATATGATCCATTGACAGAAAAGTGGGAGTTTGTGGCTTCAATGCCAGTGTCAAATAATAATCTTGTGACTACTAATTTCAATTCGCTGCGTGTTGCTGCACGCAAAACTAAATGTGTTTACGAGAACGGGCGCAATGTAAACAGAACCTTTCGACAACTTTATACTTACAAACCCGAGACGAATGTATGGTCCGAGTGGCTAGAATCTAAACTTGAATTAATTGGAATAGTAACATTGCCCATAAATGGAGTCAATTATTTTACCGAAGTGTCTAAAACAGAAATTACAAGTATTGATCTGCGGGACAACGCCAGAACAAAAACTCCCACAAATATTGACTTCGATGCAACGGATGTCGCAATTTTTAGAGATCGTATCGTCGTTCATAATGAAACTGTGTTTAAACAAAGCGCAGGGCTTGGAAAATGGAAAAATATGCCCATACTAAAGAATGATAGTGGAAAGGTCGTCTTGCTTTCGCAATAATTTCAAATAATCTTGTTTGTCACAATCAACGATAGCTTTACTACATCTTACTTTGTAATTAAATTCAAAATTTTATTACAGCTTCTCCTTCAGTTTAATAAATACGAGTGAACAAAAACAAATAGTTTCCTTCTTCTAAAGGTACCTATATTTTTAAACAGCTTTGTTTGCCAAAGTGTGCTTCCATAGATCAACAAAACGGAAGCTGGAAATTTTCTATCGTATATCACTATCAAGGATCAAGACACTTGTAGACTCAACTAAAGCAAACTGATTGGAAGTTTCCACCATACGTTAAATAAAATTACAACATTTATTTCTAGAAGCGCAACAACCGAATCCTGCTATTTCTTGGCTCCTCCCATCTTCTCCTTCCTCTTCTTGACGTGTTTTTTCACCTTGACCTTCCGCTTTTCAGCATTTTCATCTTTGATTGCCTTTTTTCTGGCCTTCTTGCTGTTGGGAGACTCATCTCGGGGACGTGCCGAGTTCTTAAAATTCGTCTTATCTTCTGCACTGTCGTCGTCACTTTCAGACTCTTCTTCTGATTCATCGCATTTGTCCTCTAGAACTTCTGGTATTTTTTGAACATTCATCTCGGATGTGATACCAGTGACTTTGCTGTAAATAAGAGACGGCTTCTCTCCCGCCTTCGCCTTGGCAACATCACGTTCAAAGTGCATAACCTGAATTAAAAAAAAAAAACGGTTAGAATTATTGTAGAGCTGCATGATACAATGGCACTCACCTCGTCCAGACGTTTGGGAATGTACGTGTTTTGCCAAACAGCTTCATCGATTTTTTCTTGCGCCGTCAGTTGGTCAGAGTCGCGATCTTTAATTCTTTCCGAAATTTCATGCAAACATTTTTCCATGTTATCATCTGTTATGGTCTGATCGGTTATGAAGTCGAAGAGCTCCTTCACAGTCATCGTAGCGACGGATTTCTTACGGAAGAACTCTGAAATATTCGTGCAGTCCTTGCGGAGAAAATCAAACGCATGCGGATGATCGTGCTCCACCGACTGACTGACGTCGATAATAACCAGCTGTCCGTCTTGAAGGAGTATATTGAATTCCGACAGATCGGCATGGACGAGTTTGCATTTGTTGTAAATTCTCCACATGATTACTACACAATCGCGATAAAGCTCGCGAGCCTTTGATGTCGATATTTCTACATCCTTGAGTTTCGGTGATGGCCAACCATTTTTGCCACAGAACTCCATGACCAATACATGGCTACGAAGTAGAATCGGCTCTGGAACGGGAACATCGGCGTTTTTCATACGCAAGTAGTTTCTCATTTCCTTCTCGGCCCAGGTTCGAACCATTTTTCGGGGATTATGCCTGCAGTAACCGTGCCTAAAGCGGTATTCACCCGACACATACTTATCGCGATCTTTAAACACAAGTATGGATGTTTTGTAAATTTTAATGGCGTACTCCTGATCGGTTTTCGACACAGCATGATAAACGTTCGCTTCCTTTCCCGTGGAGATGCATCCGTTGATTTCGTTGATTAGACCACGATTGAGCAGCTTGAAGAGAATCATTCTTGTTCGAGGATCCATGACCTGTTCAGCAGTAGCACGATCATGTTTATCCTTCACTCTTACCCGTTCTGATTCCACTCTGCGATCGAACGAAACCAATCGATTGGCTGCCTGTGCCGACATATTTGTTGTTGGGTCGTATTTCTCGACGTTAATTTTGCTCGAAAACTTTCGTAGTATTTTTTCATTCGGCTGGTAGCTGGACACCTTCTGACTTTCACGCTGAACGTTGCTGTGTCCATTTGAATTGGGGCCGATTGAACCCTGTGGATTGTGCTTCTGAAAACCACTGTATGAATCCTCATAGTCATAGATATCATCTACATCTGAGTCATCATTGTATTCTTCGTCCAAGTATTCGTCATTAGCAGTTGGATCATCTTCCAGCCCAGAGAACATAACATGCTTGACGGTAAGTTTCGGAAACGATTCCTTAAGTTGGTCGATCTGTGGATCTGTGATGGAATGCGCCTTAGGAACAACATCCTCTTCTTCAGCATCACTAAATTGATGATCCATTATTTGCGAGATACGTGTTCACTTCGAGTATATTTAAATTCAATAACAGTGGATGAAATAAAATATTTAAGAGCAACACGTGCGTTTATGTAGGAAAAGATTTCACCAGTGTATTTGACATTTCGTGATTTCACAAAGTGTCATAACCCGATGGCTGCGTTTAGCCCGGAGTATACTATGTTCAAAGTGGTGGGTAGATACTTCAATTTCACAATTTCGGCAATCGAGTTGAGATTATTAGAACTGTCAAAACTTGTAAAATTTATTAAATTGGCAGTACTTTTTGAAAGTACCTACAACCAGTTTCATCTTGGGGTGGATAACAAATATTTTATGTTGTATCCGATTGCTAGCTTTAAAGGACCATTTACATGAGAGCGAACGAACGAATGAAATGGGAACAAATCACTTTTGATGCATTTATGAACAGAAAATTCCACAATTTACTATTCAAAAAAAAAAATTAATAGGTGGCGCAACAGGCGGTAGACATCCTAAGCCTAGCTTCTCGCAACCATTCGTTTTGTGTGAGGTTCTATTTTTAGGACGAATTGAAGGGACCTACAATTTTATGCCGAGTCCGAACGGCTGAATTGAGAAGCTTTTTTCAGAACAATCATACTCTCGGATGTTTGTCAGACGTTCGCGAGAGGTGGCGCAGTAGAAAAAGTTTGTCAAAGTTTATTCGCAATCCACATAATTTAATACGCTTTCCACAAACTAGCGAATAAAACGTTCCTTCGAACTTACCTAACCTCAAATTAGACTTTGCGGGTAGAAACTGATGGCTGAAATTCGCGAATTGCCGCGACCAAGAGAAGTGTTCATTTGCGAATATTCATTCGTTCGTAGAGAGTAGGTCGCTCTCATGTATACCTAATATAGCAATATAAATAATAGAAAATTTCCAAGAACTGAATTCACCCTTCTTGAACGAAATCCTCTTCACTGCTGAATGGAATCATTCGTTCCCTTTTTCACCACACTCATCTTTTGACAATTAGCATTTCAAAAAATGTGTTTGAGCTGAAAGAAACTACATCAACTACATAATTTCGATTTTATTATTTCTTTAAAAATGAACCTTTGATAATTATTTTATTATGTTTGCTTTAGCAGAATTAAAGGATACAATAAGAATAGCTCCAGATCAGTTTCATTTACAACTGATTGAAGCTATTCGCGATGAAATCAATCGAAAGTTGGCAAACAAGGTAAGTTTTTGCGTTTCTTTTGTCAAGCATTCTTAAACAAAAATTAATAATAACATGTGTGTGGCTTTAGGTTCTTCTCAATGTAGGGCTATGCATAGCTCTAATGGATATTGTATCTCTAAAAGATTCCATTATTTTACCCGGCGATGGAGCATCACACACCGAAGTCATCTTTCGGTATATAGTCTTCCGACCAGCTATTGGCAATGTCTTGAATGGAAAAATACGAAGCTGCAGTCGCGAGGGTGTTCACGTGACATTAGGATTTTTCGATGACATTCTTATTCCGCCTTCAGCACTGCAGCATCCTTCGAGATTCGAAGAAACCGAACAGGCCTGGGTGTGGGAATATCCCTTGGAAGATGGAGAGAAACATGATTTATTTATGGACATAGGAGAACCTATCAAATTTCGAGTATCGGGAGAGTTGTTTGAAGAGAGTTCCCCCATTGGTCCGCCAAAAACTGAGCAACAGGTGTCGACATCGACACAACCAAAAGAAACAAAGACGCCGTACAAAATTGTTGTATGTAAAACCTAAGCTGTATTTTATTTCATTTACCTTATTTGTCTTTACTGTATTAGGCTGCTATAAATGAATCTGGGCTTGGTGTTCTATCCTGGTGGGACTCACAAAATCAAGCCGACGAAGGCAATGAAGAGGGTGAAGAAAATGAGGAATACAACGATGATGACGGCGATGGAGCATACGAAGAATAAAGAATTTCGTTTTAGAAATAGAGACGTTTGTGAACACAATTATTGCAAAAAAAAGAACTAAGCAGAGAATTTGGTGTTTTTTTATTTTTTTGATCTGTACCTAGTGTTTTGTCTCATTTTAATTATTCTTTCCGAAGGCGGATACCTTAAATGTAATTTCAGTCTCCGAAGGAGTATGCGTTGCAGAGAATTCACCGTTCCGACGGATACCTCGCTAGGGCCGATTAGGATTTTAGTTAGGCTTAGATGCCGGAGGGATATAAATTAAATCCATGGCGGAAAATTGAGATATTTCGACTTGTAGGGTCCACTTAAGTGCACTACACTCGCGACATTGAAATGAATGAATGCATCAGTTATTTCTTTGTACTAAACTCTAATGGTTAATTTTTTTATTTAACTATACCCAAATTGATTTCTAAACATTCGTAAATTAATAATTAACAAAATGGTAACACCTGTTGCAATGTGTTTTGATGATGCTGTTAAAAAAGTTCGCAAAAACGTAAACAGTCTTGTCAAACTCAAACGAACTCGGAACAAAGTGTCCTCGATTTCAAATATGTATGTTATTGCTTTTTTCGTCATAATCAAATAATTATAGTGATCTTTTCCGCCCAATTGAAACCACATAATTATTTCTTTGAAAGCCATCAATGCTTAAATAATATTTATTAAAAATAACCTTGATTGACTCACCAGGAACCGGAAAAGGAAATTTTTCAAATCCAAACAAATCTTCAAAACGGTTTGGACGCGAACGGAAGTCCAAAAATGGCTGAAAATCGTTTTCCGTTAACGGAAATATTGTCGTTTTTTTTAACTAGCTAGTCCGTGTACCGACATAACATGTGTAAAACTACAAAAAGATCAAAGCTTGTAGGTGAATTGATGACGTGAAGAGCTAAATTTTATTGGCACACAGACACAGACACAGCCCAAATGAATCTCTACGGTTCGTGGGGTAACTAGATATGAAGGCAAAGGCATTCCAGACAATGAGAAAGCGGGATTAGGAGGAAAAGGCTTGACAGTTGACAATCGTTGCAGAATAAGCCGACATTACTGTGAGTATACCGGGTTACACGCTCAATGTTTAACAGAGAAAAAAACTTCTGATTTTGTGAAGTCCGCTTTCGGTAAATTTTTTGCTTTCGTATTAATTGGGTATATGTTTCGTGTGCACTCGTCGGAGCCAATTTTTAAAAATGATTTTTAAGTAAAAGATTTAGGCAAAAAATAAAGGGTTTGAAATTGTAAAGTATTTAATACCGCCATCTATTGGCCGCATTCATTTGTTTGTGTACTGGTGGCACTGAACACGTCCATTTTAAAAGGCAAATCACTCACTAAGAATTAAAGAAAACGTTGTAAAAAGAAAAACAAGATGACACTTTCGTCGCTTCCGTCGCTTCCGTGTGAGAAGTAAAAAACGAATAAAATTTCAATAAAATATAATCGCCTAACATCTCAGATGTGGGGTTACCAAGCGGCAGTTTAAAAGATTAATAATTCTAAGTAATACATTTTCTTAAATACAAAACTGAAATTTTCGCAATCGAAGCAATGGTTCAAACACGCCAGGATGTTTTGGGGATGGATTTCCCATCAAGCGCAACAAGTTTACAGCTCCAAAATTTGCGACCTACTTCCGAGATCATGGGTTCATCACCAGACAGATTTCAACGCTATCCAAGTCTTCCGCTCTTAAATAATCCTCCGGCTTGAGAAAATCCTTCAGCTTCCGACAACGACGATATCATCATCGCGCAATTGGAGATAATGAAGAAAATTCTCACCTTGCGCCGAGAACTCCATGCGCTTGAGGAACAAAGTCTCAGTAATCATCTGCAGAAACTCAGCATCAGCGAGATTGAGAGACTGGTTCCACAATTTACGGGTGACGATGCGTATGCTGTCAAGAAATGGTTACCTTGAAAACGTGTTACAGACAAGCCCATCAAGCGAACATTTTAAGTTCATGGCCATGCGACGTCTTCTCAAAGGAACTGCAGCAGTCTGCTTGCGTAGCACTAACGCAACTGACGTCTACCTGCAACTTCAGGCACGCTGCAGGCAAAAGGGTGAGAATATTATTTCACATGCTCTGGATGCAAGAAATCACAAGGCAAAATTGCACGATGAAACTGCTCGAAATTTGGACACTACTCTTCAGAATGCAAACAAATGATGGCGGCCAATAGATGGCGGAATTAAATACCTTAAAGATTTAATAATATAATAATGGATACCATAGCTCTATTTTTGAAAGAAAAAAAAAAAGAACGAGAATGGAGAACTGCTCACTTTGCGGATTTGACGATACCGAAATATTTTTTATCGCGGATTCCACGATAGGGGTGATTGTTGTCTCGTTCAGATAAATAAAACACACTTATATTTTCCACTTTTGCTTTATATTTTCTGTTTTTTGTTATTTTAAGTTTCAATTTCAATATCGTTTTACCTTTCAGTAGGTAAGTTAACATCAACACGAGCAACGGAAATGCTGACAAAGCGTCTGCCTCGATACAGCGAATTTCCACAGAAATTCATGTTGCAATTCAATTCAATACCTTAGGAATGCAAAGTACCGAGGTAAAATCGAATATAAAATTATTGATTGTAGTTAGTTAAGAAGTAAACTCAATAAAGGTCAGAGCAAACTGCTCTAGAAAAGATTTTTTTTATTAATTATTTCGGTGTAGTGATTAACTGGCGCCCATTGTGTGGCTTTCGAACTTACACGTTCAACATTAATTCGCAACTTCAGGAAAAGAGTTCCATCAGTAGTCCAATAACCAAGGATAAAAAGGAACAGAAAAGAGGTCCCCCAGTAGCCCGATAACCAAGGACAAAAAGGAGCAACTATAAAGCTGCAGCCGCCTGAATAGGAATAGAAGAACCACCAAAACAAAAAATATCGTTAATCAACACATGGAGCAACACTTCATACTATTATTGTAAGTCTAGCTCTAAGAAGTGAATCAATTTTTGAAATAATAAGAGAAATAATAAGAGTAAACAAGTGAAGTTAAATCCTAAAAGCACAACTTAAAAACCGTGTAAAGAAACCTATTGATTAATTAATTGATTTTATTTAACAAAACATTATTCAAACAAGTTTATTACATTAGAACTAAGATAACATCTGAAAAAATCGTTCCTCTTTCTTTGCCGTTATCTATTTCCATCCGTGCTCTTGCTTTTATTTCAAATTAGATACTTTGAAACGTTTCAGCCAATATGGCAAATCAAAATAACCTTATTAGGCCAGCACGCCTGGAACACGTCGCAGATCCACCTATCCCTGGCCCTGCTCCCCAACCTGCCCCCCAACTTGCTCAAGGTATTAATCCTAACGATTTAGTTCAACTAATCACCAGATTAGTAGCAGAAACGCTACAAATACAAGGAAGACAAATATTTAATTCGATAATGAATCCCGCGGCCGACATCAATAACGAAGTCGACCAACCCATCAACTTAGTTGATAATAATTTAGCCGACCTTGACAAAATACCAGACGTAGTTAAAAGTCTACGAGAATTCTCTGGGCAAGCTCATGAATTCAATTCATGGAAGAAGAGTGTTGAGAGAATAATCCAAATTTATGATCACGTTAGGGGTACTCCCAAGTACTATGGCATTTTGTCTGTAATTCGCAACAAAATCGTAGGACATGCCGACGTCGTGCTAGAGTCGTACAACACGCCTCTTAACTGGGAGAAAATCTCGAAATGCCTTACTCTTCACTATGCGGATAAAAGGGACTTAGGAACCCTTGAATATCAAATGACAACGCTAGTGCAAGGCAATAGCACGATTTCTGAATTCTATCAGATCGTCTATCACCACTTGTCATTAATCCTAAACAAACTGGGATCAATGGAAATGAGTCAAGATGCTATGAACAACATGACTCAATGCTACCGTGACAAGGCCCTCGATACCTTCGTCAGGGGTTTGAAAGGAGATCTGCCTCGCCTGCTTAGCATACGTGAACCAGCAGACCTTCCACAGGCCCTGCATTTGTGTTTGAAACTACAAAACGTAGACTTTCGCGCCCAGTACGCAAACAATTCCCACAGTTCTCCCAGATCGTCTCAACAAGCACCTCCAGTTCCCGCTAAAAGGAACAGTCCTCCAGGACCTGCACCAGCCCCAGCTCCTAGACACAATTTCTATCCCCACTTACTGCACAACCCTCGTGCTCCACAACAACCTCAACTCTATAGAGATGTCCAATACCAACCTAGGTACCAACAACAAAGAATACCACCAAATCAACGACCTCTCCCACCGAAACCAATGTCCATTGACTACTCCCTGAGGACTCAGAAAGTAGACTATCAAAATAGACCAAGGAATCAACAATTCATACAAAAACGACAACATTCGCAGCAAATACACCAACCACAAAAGATGCAGCGAATCCATCACACAGCTCAACTCGGTGACGAAGAAAAATCCATGGAAGACTACGAGACAGAAATTGCAGAGGAAGACCAAAATTATGACGAATCACTAGAAGAATACACTGAACAGAGTGGAGGAGAAAACTTTGACCAACACGAAGAACTGGATGACATCTATTTTTTAGACTAACGCCCTCTTCACTTCCTTATTTCGAACACATTTCTAGAAGTGGAGAGACCCTGAAGTTTCTTGTTGACACAGGTTCCAACAAGAATTACGTTCAACCACGTCACATAAAGAATCCCCTACTAAATGCTAAACCCTTCTACGCTCACTCCGTGGGGGGAAATATTAAAATAACCCATCATGCACTTATTCAACTTTTTGGCCCCCAAACTGACAAAATTACATTTTTTATTCTCCCTAGTCTTATTTCATTTGATGGTATCATAGGACATGACACACTAAAACATTTGAATGCTATCATTAACACAAGTAGAAACCATATGTCTATTCACCCTGGTTTCTCTCATCCAAGAATTTCCATTCCGCTCAAACAACATCAATCACAATTTGTCAATAACATAAATATTAGAACCGACCACATGACTAAAGAACAACATTCTGAACTTATTAAAATTATTCATAAATGCCCCAATCTCTTTTCGGAACCAAACGAAAAGTTAACCTATACCACCATGGTCAAAGGAGAAATTCGAACCACAACTCGAGACCCCGTGTACTCGAAATCATATCCTTACCCCATGGCACTTAAAAATGAAGTCGAAAAAGAAATACGGAAACTATTAGAAGACGGTATCATAAGACCATCAAGATCTCCCTACAATTCTCCTGTTTGGGTTGTCCCCAAAAAAATGGATGCTTCAGGAGAAAAGAAGTTTCGAATGGTAATTGATTACCGTAAGCTAAACGCTATAACTATCGCCGACAAGTATCCAATCCCTGAAATATACGAAATCCTTGCAAACCTTAGTAAAAATCAATGGTTTTCCATAGTGGACCTAAAAAGTGGTTTCCATCAGATCCCACTTAAGGATTCTGATATAGAAAAAACTGCCTTTTCGGTAAATAATGGCAAGTTCGAATTTACTCGTCTTCCATTTGGGCTAAAGAACGCCCCCTCCATTTTCCAGAGAACGCTAGATGACATTCTAAGAGACCTCATTGGAAAATGTTGCTATGTTTACATTGATGACATTGTCATCTTTGGGAAAGACGAAACCGAACATTTCTCAAATCTGGAAAAAGTATTTCACACCTTAGAAAAAGCAAATATGAAAATTCAGCTCGATAAATGCGAATTTTTCCAGAAAGAAGTAGAATTTTTAGGGTTTATTATTGGAAGATTCGGAATAAAAACCAATCCAAAAAAGGTACAAGCTATAGTTGATCGACCTATTCCTGAAAACCTAAAAGAACTTCGATCCTTTCTCGGAATGTCAGGGTATTACCGCCGCTTTATACGAGATTACTCAAAGTTGGCAAAACCACTGACATCCCTTTTAAGAGGGGAAGATGGACATGTGTCCGCAAATATGTCAAAGAAAAAACTTATTCAGTTGAATCAAGATGCCATCGAAGCATTCCACAAATTAAAAAACTCTCTCGCCTCCGAAGAAGTTATTCTTCAATATCCAGACTTTGACAAAAGCTTTCAATTAACAACTGACGCTTCCGACTACGCCATTGGAGCAGTCCTCTCACAGGATGATAAGCCAATCACATTTCTCTCCAGAACCTTAAGCAAAACAGAAGAAGGTTATGCCACGAACGAAAAAGAAATGCTGGCGATTATTTGGTCCCTCAATTCTTTGAGAAACTTCCTTTACGGATCCCGGAAAGTCAACATTTTCACAGACCACCAACCACTTACCTATGCTCTAAGTAACAAAAATACAAACTCCAAAATGAAAAGGTGGAAAGCCATATTGGAGGAGTATAATTATGAGCTAAAATATAAACCAGGTAAGGAAAATGTGGTTGCTGACTCTCTCTCGAGACCCCCAAAAACTGAAATACACTCAATGACCCCTACAGAACACAGTGCTGACAGTTCAGCGCAAAACCTAATTCCATCTGTAGAAATCCCTATAAACGTTTTTCGAAATCAACTTTTACTCAAGATAGGAAATGAAAATAGCTATCAAATCCAGAACCCCTTTGACAACTATACAAGACATATTCTGATACGCCAAGACTACTCAACAAACGACATCATTAACATTTTCAAGAGATACCTTAATCCAAATACTATTAACGGACTTCTAACAGACGAAATGACGATGGGACGAGTACAAGAAATTTATCCGTTACATTTTAAAGATTATCGTATTCGATTCACCCAAAAATTTGTTGAAGACATAACCGGCCAAATAGAGCAAGAAGAAAAAATTCTGAAGATACATCGAAGAGCACATCGTAACGCCGAAGAAAACAGGATTCAACTGTTGGAAAACTATTACTTCCCTAAAATGTCCTCAAAAATTAGAACACTAGTTAACCGATGCGTAACATGCAAGGAGAATAAATATGACAGGCATCCTAACAAACCACATTTGAATCACACACCGATCCCTAGCTATCCTGGTAACATCCTCCATATAGACATATTTTCTACGGAAAAATACCTCGTGTTGACCGCCGTCGATAAGTTCACGAAATTCGCACAGGCTAAAATAATATCATCCCGTTCAATCGAAGATATCAAGGAACCTTTACGTGATATCTTGTTCTACTTTTGTGTCCCCGAAGTCGTTGTTATAGACAACGAAAAGGCTCTTAACTCAGCCTCGATAACCTCAATGTTAGAAGATGACCTCCAAATCAAAATTTTCAAAACACCACCATACAAAAGTGAAGTGAACGGCCAAGTCGAACGCTTTCACTCCACCCTATCTGAGATTATGAGATGTCTCAAATCGGAAGGACCTTCACGGTCTTTCAAAGAACTGTTACAGCGAGCCGTTAACGAGTACAATTTTACTATCCATTCAACTACAGGTAAAAAGCCCATAGAACTTTACTATGGGCGAATACCCAGACTAAACCCGGAACAATTTGAAAAGACACGTTTAATTAACATCGAGAAAATTAAAGCAAAACAGGAAAAAGATATTAAATATCATAATAAAAAAAGAAAACCGCAGAAGGACTATCAGATAGGACAGGTCATTTATGTAAAAAACAACAAACGGTTAGGTTCAAAATTAACAAATAGGTATAGACAAGAAATCATTAAGGAAAATAGAAACTCTACAATAGTAACAGAATCCGGAAAAATAGTCCATAAAAGTAATATAAGAAACTAATTCTCTTTCAGATGCACCATCTATTTTGGTCGAGCGGAGATCCAGATCATGGATTTCTCAAACTCCCAAATTGTCTCCCTACATACAGGGCAAACAAAAATTCAAGATGGACATTTCAAGTTAATACATAGCATTAATCTTAAACAATATGAGCAATTCCTTTCCGACATATCACCAGTCCTTAATCTCGAAACAACCCAAAGTCAAATCCTTTTTCCCTTAATATCACATGAAATTCAACAAATCCGTAATCTTTTACATAACTTACAACCCAGAATAGCGAAACGTTCTCTAGACTTTATAGGCAAAGGTTGGAAATGGATTGCTGGCAACCCAGACCACGATGACTTTGTTACAATAAAAGAAAAAATTACAGATGTTCTAAAAAACAACAATAAACAGGTTATTATTAATGAATTGTATAACGAACGAATAAACAATATTACGAGAATCCAGAATGAAATCCAAAACTTACTTAAAAATAATAATAAAATAAATTATGAAATTATATCAAATCTCAAATATAAAATCAAAATTGTAAAAGAAGAACTAGAGAATATTAACTATGCCATTCATTGGGCTAAACTAGGTACAATAAACTCTTTTATATTGTCAAAAAATGAAATAGAATTAGCCACCAAAGTATTTAATGAACAAAAATTACCCTACACAACAATAGAAGAAGCCCTAGACTTTGCAGATATAAAAGTTTTAAGCAATAGTACGTTAATCCTCTACATAATAAACATTCCCTTAACAACGAATGAAATTTACGAAAATTTGTTAATAAAGCCAATTAAAAAGAAAAACATTGTAACAGAAACATTGTACGAGGTAATTTTAAGAAATAATGAAAAATTATATGGAACAACAAACAAATGTAAAACTTTTAACAATCTATCCATTTGTAACTCAAAAAATATTGTCAATATTACAAACGATACTTGCATTCCTAATTTATTAAAAAGTCTACCAGCTACTTGCAACAAAATAAATAATCATCATATTCCGACCATAGATGAAATATCAACGGGCATAATGCTATTGAACCAATTCATCGGCACCCTTGAATTTGATAACACAACACACAACCTAAATGGAACATTCTTGGTAAAATTCCATAACATGACCATCACTTTGAACGGAATCCAATACATCTCCAAAGAAGCCTCAATGATTAAACCACTTCCGGCAATATTGCAAACCAGTCCCAAGGAAAACGAATACCGTGAATTACTCTCACTAGAAATGATGAAGGATCTCCATATTAACAATACCAATAAGATCCACCTTCTACAAACAGAAAACGATAATCAACGAGTAACAACATATTCCCTCATCTCCGTACTAGGACTACTTATTACAATAGCGATCATATGCAAAATCTTGCCAAGAAGAAACAACACAGAAATCATAATTGAACAACCGACAACAAAGACGAATGGACCAGTAACAATCATCGATAGACTTTCCGTTCCTGAGGTCAACTATCTCCAATATCCAAGCAGCCCAAAGTTCAACAACCTACCATACTTCTGACGACCGATGACGATCGTTTTTTAGAGGGGAAGAGTTAACATCAACACGAGCAACGGAAATGCTGACAAAGCGTCTGCCTCGATACAGCGAATTTCCACAGAAATTCATGTTGCAATTCAATTCAATACCTTAGGAATGCAAAGTACCGAGGTAAAATCGAATATAAAATTATTGATTGTAGTTAGTTAAGAAGTAAACTCAATAAAGGTCAGAGCAAACTGCTCTAGAAAAGATTTTTTTTATTAATTATTTCGGTGTAGTGATTAACTGGTATTTAGGTTTTTTTTTTTGTTCTTTTTACAATCTATAATAAATTACTTTTTATTCGCCTAAAAGTACCTATTCAATTTTGTTTGTGTTGTGTTGCCCTATTCGCCGAAGCATGTGTTTGTATAACTTTAAATTTTTTTTCTCCAACATAAGTTTATGTAAGTCTTTTAATTATTTTCTTTTGCAATTAGGTATTATTATTTTTTATTTGTAAAATTGTGAAGTAAAGCTGAGATTCCTTGGAGAAATAGAGAAAGAGATAGACAGATAGATAGAGAAGTATAATTTTTTGATTTTTGCATCGGTATCTTGTATTAATTTATTGGTTGTGTACCGTAATTGGGTCCATTCGTTTGTCGATAATGAAGTGCTGACAGCCAATAATGTTATCTATTTCTACTCTAAATCTGGGAACTCCCCTCGAAATTACTAAATTTATAAAGTTAACACAACTCACCTAATAGTAATTTATGAACATTAAACAAAAATTAAGCCTTAGGGGGTGTACCTATCCAAGTAAGTGTTAAGAAGATACAAATATTTACAAATAAAATCGACAACATATTCTCCATCTCATTAAAACAAGAACAAACTCTTATGGGGAAATGTAACTAGAAACCATCATTTCCGTAGAGTCGATCAAATATTCTTTATAACAATTTAGTAATTTATACGTGATTTTATCCTACATCATATAACACTCTAGGTCTAGACCACAACTCAACGAATGGACCGAGTGCATCCTATTGAAGCCCAACAAATGTTCTTTTTTTTTGCTTTTGTTGATTTGTTTTTATTTATTTGTTTAATTTTATTTTGAAAAGTAAATTTCTGTAATCAAATTTTGGAAGAAACAAATTAAATTAATATTTAAAACTTAAAACATAAATCACAGAAAACGAAATCCATTTATATAATATAAAGTTATATGACTACATTAAAGACATAAACTAATGTGTAAAATGAATAAATAACTTCTTAAAAATATATTTCTTATAATATATTATATAGCTATATATTTTTTGTTTTCATTTAAATGTTTTGTTTACTTTTTCCAAGTTAATCTATCGCAAAATTATTTTAAGATTGCAACAATATTTTTTTGTTGTATGGTCTTATACGCTAGAACTGTTTGTTTTGAAAATAATTTTTATTTAGCAAGGTTGTTTTTGTTAAAATGTTTTTTTTTTTATAATTTCTTTTGTGTTTGTAGTATTTTACAGTCAACAATCATTAATAAAAATTTATTATTATTATTAGTTTTTTTTTGTTTATAAAGTTGAAATATCATTTAATAACCATTATATTTGTATTATTGCGTATTATTATTCAATAATCAAACACCGGGGTAGATGTTCTTTGAGATACTCAAAAAGTTCTTGACTGGCGCCCGGACAATTGGTTAGCTCCAGTTCTTGTAGATGTCGCAATTGTATTAGACTAGAGAGACCAGATGAGGTTAATAGAGGACAACCGGCCAAAGAGAGTACTTGTAGGTTACGCATTGAGCATAAATGTTGCAGTCCAAAGTCTCGAACTTGTGTACACCAGCGCAAGAATAGGGCGGTTAGCGAGAGCATTGTTGAAATGTAACCAACACCAATATCGGTTACGTGAACGCATCTAAAAATAGAAGATAATTTTGTTTTTAATGTAAATGAACAGACGAAGTTTAAAAATATTAAAAAAAAAGTGAATGGTAACATGACGGCACATTTGACTACACGGTAGTTAAAGACCTTAACATTTTTTCGATAAAATAAATGATATGCATGCCTGAAAGTCTATTTTAAGTCTAGACATACTATGACGTTTTAAGAGATAAAAAAGTATCGGCAACTTAAATACATCATACGACAAAGTTGAATTATTATCATTTTAGTCGGCTCTCACATTGAGGCAACATTCAATAAGCAACTAGCAATAGGAAACACGCAAAATTATCGCTCACAATTATTTTATTTTTTAGTATTATTTGATCAGCACCTACAGAAAACGTTGACCTACAATAATTATTTTAATTTATTTTTATAAATCATCAATTCTTCAAATTTTACCTCCTCTAGGTAGCCACAGGGTACTACTTGTCCATCCAGATTTCACTTACAAAACTTATAAGCGCGAGTGATTAACATTAACGAAATAGCAAAACCATCATAATATTCTGTCGGAATTAACTAGCTCAGAAGACTATACTATGAGTCAATCCGAAAGATAGCGGCCGCAATTAAAAATCTAGTAATCGCCCTAGTAAGTCCACTCGGTCTGGTTGGTGCTCTACACGTCAGGGCAATCGAAATATCAAACTACCCTCTCCCATATGCTCTCTGGGTCTCCGATGCCCAATAGAAATGTCAAAACCGAGTTCTCCGGGCACATGTTGGCACAAACAGTTGTCAACTTATGTCGTTTTCGATTGGTCGTCTAGAACCGTCCGGAGTAACACTCCGGCTCGGGATGCCAAAAGCAAAAAATTCTCTTATTTTGAGGAGAAGAACTGTCAGTTGAGTACCAGCAGAAAATAGGATTCGTCTGCTATATAGGTATAGTTAAAATATTTGCTAGAAGATCATAATATGCGTCAGAAATAAAAAAAATCGGCTACTCAGAGCGTCAGCAACGAAGCTATCTTGAACATTCAGAAAAACATATTTATTTCAGCTTTCGAGCAAATGTTTCCTCGCTACGTAAAAGTGCAATCGTCCAATCCGACAACGTTAATTATTGTCAAATTGAAAAAGAGGACCATATTTTACGTATTTAATTTTAGAGACACGACACGTCAAAGGCAATGGCCACGTTCCATTTACCGCTAAATGTTTAGCACATAATATTGCTGATGGGGCACTCTGTCATTAGCGCCACTCTAGCTCTAGCGCCAGCGGAAAATTAAAGATTAGATTATAATCCAGTTTGAATTGTTGTAAATTCATTTTCATGAGCATTAAAAATGCATAATTGTCCCGAAGTTTCAATTCTTATTTTACTAACCTTAATTCCGAATTTAACTACTACACTTTTTAACTTTTGCTTTTTATTATAGATATTAATTGTTGATAGATTTGTTTTGGCAGTTCATTATTTTTTTCAATCTAGCGTAAAATAAAATAATTGTTATTTCCCAGAAAAGGATGTGTCATAATATGTGCTAGAGCTCTATTGCCTCTATTCATGTAGCGGTCAATAGAACGCGGCCAGTTCCATTTAGGTAACTGCTAATGTGCAATTACAATATGAAATTATATACTGTAACAGTAATAGGACTAGGGGTAAACTTCAAGCATTTGACAAAACTTTGAATTTTCGACCATTTCTGACACTAGCTTAAGCCCATCAAATTCTACACATTCTCTCACTCCAATTTTCCAAGACCTTGTTGATGGTTTCGGGCTGTAGATCACGGATTGCTTGGATGATATTGGCCTTAAGTGCTTAAATCATTTTCCGGATTGTTGGCATAACAACGGTCCTTCACGGTTCCCCACAAAAAAAAAAGTCCAAAGGGGTCAAATCGCAGCTCCGAGGCGGATAATTGACATCGCCAAGAAGGCTGATAACACGATTTAAGAATTTGGTCCTGCATGAACCAGAGGTCGTCCAAATCCGTGTCTTCAATTTCAGTAAAACAAAGTCGGCTAACATGGCTCTGTAACGCCCAACGTTGACCGAAACGTTGTTCCCAGCCTCATTTTCGATGAAAAATGGTCCAATGATGCCACCATACTCCACAACAGACTATCAATGCCTGTGGATGCGTTGGCTTCGTACGAAGAGGGTGACCATAAGTGTTGTCCACTATCATTCCAGTCTCAGGAACTTTTTGCACAAACTTGCGTACAGCAGGCGCGGTTTGTGCTTCATTTCGCCCAAAACTTCTTTTCTAAAAACGCATTGTTTGGGCTACACAGCACTCACTTTGGAAATAAGTTTTCAATATTTTCCAACGTTGTTTAAGCGTAAAGCGACTCCGTTCCGCGGAGGTATGATATACGGACTTTCTGTCAAGATTTCGAGCAGGAAACAGCTGTCAGTGTCAAAATAACCTATGCTTTAAAAAGAAACCACTAGATGACCCACCCTTTACACAATACATTTTGCCATCCAAGAAGTGTTATGCACTGCTCTAAACAGTATTTAATGTGGCAACACATTTAAACCCATTGTCTTCATTAAATAGAACCTTTTAACATTTAAGTGAATTTCCGTTTTACCTGCGCCATTTCCATCTTAACTTCACCCGCGGTCATCATCCATCATCACAACTCGCCTGCCGTATCGCAGTCTATTTCCATTTATATTCATAGAACCATAATTGAATTTCGTATAGAAATCCATTAGATCGTATAATTCAAAACACAAATGATATTATTAGATACTCGTCCCTAACAATGGGACAATGAAGCGCTATAATTCAATTTAATATTTCCTTCTTCTATATCCATTGAGTATAATTCAATTATATCCTTACCTATCTAGAGTAAGCTCTTCCAATTGATTTAAATCACAGGCAATGTATTCTAAGGAAGCATCAGTTATTCTTGGACACCAGGATAGATCCAATGCACGTAGCTTCTGTAGATTCTCGGCAATCAATTCGACGCCATCATCTGTCAGTTTACTGCAACCCGATAGACTTAACACGGTCAGATGTGGTAAAGAATGAACTGCAAATACAAAAAAAAATAAAAAAACAAGAAATTAGAAAAGTCAATGAATAATTTTATTCGATTCTCAAATATACTATACGAAAACAACACTTCCACTAACCATAGTATTGATTTTAGACCACAAAAGTCCCTTGCCGATATTCAAACGCTGACGTGAGCTACTTATTTCTTGAAACCGCATTCAATTCAAACTACAGTAAAACAGTGCAATGCATGAACAGTTGTACAGTAGCGGACCAAGTGTATTTGGCGCCTTTCAAAATAAACAGATTCGACACGACTTTCATGGGAATGCATGTGTGTCCCAGCATCTAATGTGGCTACGGGGGCATCTAATGACTATTTCTGACAGTTACCGCTGTCAAAATAGGGTCATCTCATACTGTATAATGGGCGCATTTATCATAAAAAAATGCAGTGACCCTTTTGACATTTTGACATTATTTTGGGACAATTGTAGAAAGTTTAGTTTAAGAATATAAATATTTTTTTTAGCGACGAGGTATATTTTTGGATTAATGGATAAGTGAACAAGCGGAATTGCTGTATAAGGAGCAAGGAGAATTTTCCAATATGTAGATGCAACTTATTACAGTACACATTTCACTGTGTGGTGAGCAAATTCGGTTCAAACCAAGTTGAAGCGCGTGATAATAATTGTACTGGCCACTTAAAATTATTTTAGATTCAAATGTGATAACGCATTCGAATCTGTCAGTGACATTTAGTCGAACTTCGTTCGTTTAGTCAAACTCCGTTCCCGTACGCGAAAGGGAGAAACGGAGAGAAAACTATTTCTCCTTCATATCGATTTGTGATGTTTGAATTACACTGTCAAAGAAAACTTAGACTTGGTTTGGCAATTTTTCGGTTCAAAGTGTTTCTTATATATGACATTCAGCGCAGAACTGACCTGTTTACTGTCACTTGTATGTATATACACTTCTTGTCAATATAGAATCATAAATAAAGCACCCACATAAACAAACGCCCTTTATAAATGCAAACTCTACCCTTTCAGAGCTGGTCATGGTCTATTATAACATTACCCTTATCTATTCCATTGTCAGATGGAGAGAGAGAGAGAACTTTGCGGTTTCACTTGAAGCTCCCTCTGACTAGAGATATTCACTATATCACTGGAATCAATGTGCTCTGCTGCGTTATAATTAATCCACTTTTAGACCTGCAACCGCAAAACAAAGCCTTTCAACGACATTTCGTAAAACTGGAGCCCAATCACAAACTTATGAAATCCAATCACATAGTTAATGGTAAGGCATATTCTCGGAACACGTCCCTCGTTGTAGCGCTATCACATGTACCCAAACAGAAATCTACTTCATGACGACTATGCTGACTGACGAAATGATGTAGCAAAATGTAATGATACCCACACCAATACCATAATATGCTTCCCATGTTCATGATGATGGAAAGGAAATAGTGCCAAACGATTGGGTTTCTGAGGTCTCCATATAGTTTTCCGGACAAATATGTAATGTGTCATTTTGACAGATGTGTGTTATTAGAATTTATCATTTAAGTATAACAAATTAATGCCTTCTTCCAACATAAAAGGTGTCTATTATTTTTTATAATATATACAGAAGAAGATGAAAGTTTAAGGACATTCCTCATGTTATTTGATGTTCTATGTTTTCTCTTTGGGAGGAAAGAAGACAACGAAATCAGGTCAAAGCAGGAGCATTGAGCATATCGCTGTTGTTTACATTATTTGGTGTCCTCAGTCCTCGTCATCCGCATTTACTCAGCCGACAAAAATTATTTCTCATTTGTATGCCAGTGTTTGAAGATGTGCAGTGCGGTGCGGATTGCCGTAGTTCACAATGTGACAGCGTGTTACCGTTAGATATATAGGGAGGCAAAAATGAGGTTATGAATATTCTCCATTTTGTGTGAGTTTCTTTCTTGAAATGTAATCGTTTTTTTTATACTCTGCGTTTTGGGAGTATAGGGTTGGCATTTTCTTTGGGTTGTACACATACAAAGATCTTAGCTCGAACAGTTAATAATTAGTTTGTTTACATCTTATCAGCATGGGATTATATTATTATGACTGAATTACTAAGGGAATTATATGTGCACTGTTAGTAAGTTTGACATTGGATTGAGAGTTTATTAATGAAATTGCAAGTAGATTAAATGTGACAGCTGTTCAGATTCAACTTCATTGATGTTTGACAATAATTGACAAATGTACAAGTTGGCCTGCGATATCTGGTGGCGAGGAAGAGAACCCTCTCAGATACACTGGAATCTGTCATCGGTAAGTGGTATGTGTATTTTTGTATAGGTAATTTATTTATTTTATAAATGTAAAACTATTTGAATTGATGTAAACGCCTTGTCGGTCTAAAATTAAAGTATTGTTTATGAAAAAAAAACCTAAAATACGTTTAAATCGTTTGAAAGTGGAATGACTTGTGTTGATTTCGTGCAAGTAATTTTGTTTTTCGGAATTAGATTCCTTTTAAACTGTTTAAAGTTCTTTAAATGATTGTTAATATTCCATTTATTGTGCAGCATTATCCCAAATACGAATGGCGGACCCAACTAACCGAGATTTATATCAGACTTTGTTGATAATCATCTGTGATATTGCAGAATATTTTAGCGGCATAAAATGATCCATTCGGGAGGGGGAAGAGCTCGTCAAGGGTGGTTGGGTCTGATACCAGATTCAGCAAACAGTGATGTAACTGGTCTAGTCATAAATGCATTCTCGATGACTTTAAAACGAGTACAAACTAAGACATCTTAAAAGTCTTGGAAGTTTTGGATATGGTTATAACAAGTCATTTTCGAAGAAAAATGGTCGAATGGCAATGATGCCACCACTCCACTCGGGTACAGCAGCCAGATTCTCATCTCTGCGCACCGTACGACGACGGGGATCATGAGTGTTCTCCACTAGCATACCAGTTTCACCAACTTTTTACACAAACTTGCGTACAGCGGGTGCGGTGGGTGCTTCATTTCAGTCAAAACTCCTTTTCAAAAACGCACTGTTGGGGCTACACAGCACTGACTTTGGAAAAAGTTTTTAATATTTCCCAACGTTGTTTAAGCGTAAGGTATGATACTGACTTTTTGTCAAGATTTCGAGCTTGAAACAGCTATCAGTGTCAAAATAACCTATATGATTTAAAAAGAAACCACTAGATAGTAAAGACCTGGCTCTAGCTCATATTATACATATCCTATCGGCTAATTCTTAAAATTGTTTTAGCGATGTAATGGCGATATCCTTTTCATAAGTACTTGTGTTTGTTACTTAAGGTGGGAGAGGTGTAAATGAATTAGTGTAGGGGCTTTTTGATTTTAAAGATTTTTTCCACGTTGTAATGGCGACACCCTTTCGATCAGTAAATGTTACTTAAGAACGGTATACTATAGATTACTTAAGGTGGTGTCAACAGTTCGAAAAGTAGTCCGTGGATTAAGCCGAAAAGTACACAATATAATTTGCTATGAAGTGACTCGGAGCACGAAATGTCAGTCAGGCTGCTTTATGGCGCCGAGTGCTGAACGATAAGCAAGAAGGGAGAGCTGATACTGGGCGCCTTCGAAGGAAAAATACTTCGGCGGATTATTGGTCCTGTGTGCTAAGAGGGCGAATGGAGGAGAAGATACAACCGCGAACTCTATGAGCTGTACCAAGATGTGGATGCAGTCCAAAAAGCCAAAACACGTCGACTACATTGGCTCGGCCACATCGAGCGAATGGACAATAATGCTCCAGCTAAGAGGATCTTCGAATTCCAACCCCCAGGTTCGAGAAGACAAGGAAGACCGAACATCCGTTTCAAAGACCAAGCCATCGCGAATGCCAGAGCCAGTCTCGACAACTGGAAGCAGTTCGTACGCCCGACCGGGATCGTAGAGGATGGAAGGCTACCTACAGTGGCTCAGGCAGAGACTCTTCAAGGGTCGGGAGCCCTATAAGTAAGTAAGTAGTATAAAGTGAGAACTCCACGTAAAGTTTTCAAGCTTTCCTATAGATGGCGCCGAATACTCAAATCTCAAAATTAAACTATATTTTGACATTCAGAGCAGCCTTACTGGTAGGTTCCACATTTCACTTTTACTCGAAATGAAATCGGAAATGAATTTTTGTGGTCTACATTTCACTGTATTCGATTTCGATTTCAAAATTTGAATTGAGACAAGGTGAAATTGTGATTTGGACAAAATTTCCTAGTTTCCGAATCGCTCAAAATGCAGAACACTGAAAACGAATTCACTCGGATTTGCAATTTCGATTTCACTCGATTTCTGGAACCTAGCTGTTAGCCTTGAAATTTGGTAAATAGACGTTTATTTATTGCATATTAAAAGCATTCAATCGTTACGACATTAATGTTTAAAGCGCTATACCATGAAACCATAAATAAATGATTAGTACAGCTCAATGAAACCTCATTCTCATTTCACAACCTTCTATATGGCTAGGATAACACTTTTCTATCATTGGGCATAGCATACTACTATTCGATTCTCGGCGCCAATTAATAGATTTACCTACTCTCCCGCCACATCGCATCGTTTCTATTTCAAAATAACCAAAGGAAAATTGTAAACTATAGCAACTGAAAAAACGGCAGCGACAAGCAGTGATAAACCGCAAATGTGTCGCATATTGCTAACACACTAGAGATCTCGATAGGAAACCAAATTGCAAACCCATATAGACATATCGAATGTCATTTATTAGCCAAGTTCTGGTAAATATTAATCAGATGGTTAATTAGATCACTAGTCATTTATCAAGCAGCCACCAAACAGCGCAGTTATATTAATAAAAGTACTCAACGGTACTGAAGTTTTTCTTTACGCAGCCATTTTCAGTGAGAAGTGATAATAAAATGTGAACGAAAATGTCTATCGAAATCCTGTCACAGTTTCATTTTGTGACCGACACTAACGGGTAAAATTATGTTTTTAATGTTTGTTCTAAAAATTTACTCGTTTTTGCGATCACAATATCTGAAACTGGGATAAAGTCCAACGAGAAGTGTTTAAAAAGTGATTAAAAATTTTAATTTGTAATTTTGTTATACAAGATTTAAGGAATTTGTTATTGCATGTGAATTGACTCATGCTGTCAGATTATATACAATTTGTTTCGTGTATATTATAGGTAGTAAATTGCTGGAATAGTTACTGTTATAAGGATAAGTATTATGTCGGTTTTACTGTTGTTTCTTGCGACCACCAATTTTTCTGTAAAAAACATTGACACAAAATTATATTGTGTAACACTTTTAAACTATTTGAGTGCGTGACAAAGTCAAAATTAAATTAAAATGCTCGCTATAAGTTCAACTTCAAACTACGAAAGGTACAATTCATATTTTGCGCCATGTGTCAATTGTCATAAATACGCCAGCTAATTTTTTTGACACATTTATGTTTTATTTCCTCATCAACATTATAGAAAAACTCAAGCTAAAATCTTTTTTCACTACGTTAGTGTCAGAAAATTATCCGAGCATAATATAATTTAGAGCAATCGCCACACGGCTACCTTTCAACCATTATGCCATTTTTTAGGCGAAATTCAGTAAAATGTTTTCAAAGAACTTAGAAATATATTTTAAATATTCAAAAGGCGTGTTCAATTTTATATACATAGTTTTTAAATTAATTTAAATATTCTTTCACGTGAAAATGTCAAAAAGAGTCACATTTATCAAATTGACAGCCGGTAACACAATGTACTCAGTATCGCAGGACAGGAGCTGTCAAATTTACACACAAATTTAACAGCAAGCCGAACAGCATACGGAAGAACAGAATATTTTTAACACGTGTGGCTTGGTCCTGTCTGTAGTAAAACTCTGTTCAGGAAGGGAAACCCGGTCTTACCATATTGTACAAATGTAGGACGAACGCCCTCTCTGTCTAGGATTTCGGTTTTTGTGAATTTCTGAAATTTCTGAATTTAAAATATTATACTGAACGTGTATTTTGAATACGCTCTATGTAATTATGCCCAAAACACATATGCAGAATTTTTCATGCAGTGGAAATAGAACACACACGTTTAAATAGGACGATGCCCATGTAAATTCAGCATGCGTCGCAGTAGGTACTGCAAGTTGTCTCTCTTTCTAAATCCACTGCAACAGACAATTGCCACCACGACACAAAAAAAAAGAAATAAACTAAATTTTACGACATTTGGCATCATTGTGCTTTGACGTTTATTTCATATGACAGTTCTTCTCCTGAAAAAAAGAGCGTTTTGCTTCTGGACTTGAATTCAGAATCGAAACCAACCAGAAGCACTTATACATTCATACACTAAGTATATAAACGTTAAAATCGTTGAATGTACATTTTTTGTATCGCATTCGATAGTTTTGCATTTTAAATCAGATAAAAGTAATTAATTAGAATTACTAAAGCTCAGCAGATCAAGGCTAAGAATGACAATAGGGATACTCTCCGGGCATTGTCTTCTAAGGAAGCACGCTCAGAGATTAGGTCTAACAGATACAGACATGTGCAGGTATTGCGAAGACTTACAGGCCACAGAGGATATTACCCATCTCCTCTGTGAATGTCAAGCTATTGCTCGGTACAGGAGGAAATACCTTGGTAGGTACTTCTTCGACAATTTGGAAGAGGTCGGCCTCGCGAACAAAATTGAGGCAATTTTCAGGTTCTGTAGGGAAATTAATTGTTTGGGCGAAGTGGTTTAGGTTATTTGACCGTTATGGTTCCCCAGGGATGGCGATGGGTCCAATATGGTGCCTAGTCCTATGTGATGAACTCACACCCTATTCAACCTAACCTAACCTAACCCAATTAATTCGAAAAATAGTATTAAACTGGATTTTCCGACGGAGTTTTGTAAATAAATTTTATCTTCTTCACCATCTTCCTCGTCATCATGTAGTGATGATGATGTTTAACAAATACAGCGGCATATAGACTTCAAACTCAAATAAGATCTGTTTGCTTGTTTGATTGGCATCTCGATTCGGAGAGTTCTTCCGGGTGGTTCTGGGCGACCAATCGAAAACGACATTAGTCGGCTCAAGACTTCAGTGTTAGATTGTGTTGCATATGAAGATGTTACTAGACATCTTTTAATATCAAAACATTTTTCACATAAGTATTATTGCAAGCCACACATTTTTAATATTAGCACATTTGGCAGATCTCAGAGTTACATTTTCTTATCCGGCATGCGTTTAAATTTCTGGGATTTTCTTGGTATTTTTCTTGATTCATTTTTGTTACCTAATTTTGATTTGAAAGTTGCAGCATTTAGCAAATGTCCGTTTAAATATTTGGGTGAGGACTCGACTCAGTTCGCGTTCGAAAAGCCTTACAAAGACACTATCCAAGCTGGTACCAAAAATGTCAATATGCAGGCGTCAGGATGAGATGGTTAAATCAAGTCTCAAACTCCAATTAACCACCTTAAACCCACCACACTCGTATTTAATACCTACTCGTAGGCGGGACATTTAAAATGTTTTTAAATAAAGTAGAAGACGTCAGATGAAAGATTCACTTGGAAGACATAACATACAAACCAACTAGGGAATGTTCTCTGTAGAGTAAACAGATTATTCGATTTTTTAAAGATTTACTAGACTTGAATCCGAAAATATTTCTAAGCAATAACACAGAAGCGCTTCTAAAATTTATTTCACCTAAAACCAGGCAAAATCACTCAAAAATGTATGTATTTTATTTTATTGATCTAAAATGTTCAAATAGCTTTGTTTACATTACATGGCGCCACACTAACAGTAGTGAAAAAAAAAACACCAAATTGGTTTCATTTCAATTTATTACATTGGTTTCTTTTATATTTTGTTTCCTAAACATGTAGTGAGCCAACATTAACACAACATAAAACCTACTTGAAATTCAAATTCATACATTAGAATATTGTAGCAATAGCTCATTTTATATAACCTAAAAATAGAGAAAGCAAGGATGTGGGAGATTACCTAATACAAAAGTGACAGCTTTGGATTCCACGGGGGAGATATATCTAAACTTGTCAACTACTACAGCCATGCTCCGAAATTCTGCATAACAAGACGAAAAATACTTCCATTTGAACAATAAAAACAAAAAATCGATATTATTGCTATTCTTCATTTCCATGCATTGATGAATCAAGGAAAACCTGTTAGGAGCATGTTGTCGTGATAGTGTGTTGATACTTTGTGGTTATAGGGATACCAATACTGGCAGCCATGAGTTTATTTCTTGAATACCAAACCAAATGTATTCGAATGTCAAATCAGATTGACAGGGGGCTGCTTCTCAACAAGCGAGGATAGTTCTTATTATTTGCTTTCACAAATACATACATACAACTGTACATACAGTATTATTCCAAACCTTTGCAATACGTCCAATATAAAATAAGTTGTAGTTCTGTTTCCTTATTTATTGAAATCAACAAAAAATCCTATAGTTATCAGTAAATATGATAATACTGGTGTTTTTTTTTTGGAACCGAAAGCTACTGTCGAAAACAAAATCAATACGGCAGTTCCTAAGTTTTTGTATTTGAAACTCGCTCGCTATAAATGAAGTAAAATTGTATTTGACAGTTGAGAGGGAGGAGTAAAGGGTCCAACCCATATAGAATCCGTCGCATCCGTTGCGTCGAGGGATTGACGTATTCGACGAAACGAACAGTCGCCGCAGTCCGCAATTGGAATCCTTAAAACAATTTGCAATTTATTAAACTCGAAAATATTCACAAAATTAGTTTGATTTAACTGTTATCTGCAGCATTTGATAGTTTCTCTCATTATTTTAATATGTCTACCAATGGAAGTGCTTCCTTTCACGCTGTGCCAACTGTCAACGGATGCGACGAATAGAAAAGTAGAAAGTAAACCTACTTATGGTTTATATGGCACGTACGTTGCTTATGGATAACCTTCCATAAGCTGCTGTATATTCTATCAACCTTTTAGTCGAATACGTTGCCGCAACGGATGCGACGGATTCTATGGGTCAGGGCCTTAACAACGTTTCTTGCTTAAATACAAGAAGAAATTTCAATTTCTATTAGGGAATTTTTTCCATGTTTCTTCTTCATTCTGAAAATACAGGCGTATTCGAATTCAGTTGGCAGCTCAAATCAATTCAGCAGCCCGTTTTATGTTTAAACAGCTCTTCAAGCACACGATTCGCGTGAGTACCTATCAAATAGACAAACAGAACAGCTGCGGTATCGATGGTTTGTTCTATGTTGTGTCCTATTCACACCCAGTCGAAAACTCGGTTTTCGCGAAAACACTCGAAAACTTAATTCAAAATAGAAGTTTTCCCATAATACATATATTGCAGTTTTCAAAATGAGAAAAAGACATCCAATCCAATCGTTGGGTTGTTGAAGCAGACACACATTTTTTCCACATTCAGCGAGTTCAGGCAAAACTGCTGACATGATAGCTCTCACTCAGTGCTGTCGTTTCTATGTGAACTAAGTGGCATTTTCAGATGTTTTGATTGTTGTTTATGTTAAATATTTTATGCATTTAACAATAAGTTAAAGAATATCAAGTTGCTTAATTAATTTTGTTGGTATTGTCAATACGAGCGGAGTTTAGTTAGTAAATAAAAGTTTAGTCGCGATCGCGACAATCATTTCATAGCTAATTGAAACGTCAAACGAAACTAGTGGGTGTTTGGTGTGAATGCATCGACGAGTTTTCATAAACTTTTTGTCGAAAACTCAGTTTTCAGTGCGGTGGGAATAGGCTGTTAGTGCGCACTGAGAAAAAAAAATGTCAGCAAAATCCAGCACTAAACTCTTGACCTGACTAAATATTTAGGTTTCTACCAGCAATTTCTAATTTAAGGTTAAGTTCGAACGAATTCGCTAGTTTGTAGAACGCGGTTTAATGATGTAAATTGCGAATAAACTTTGACAATTCGCGCCGAGCATGTTTTCGTTCGCGGCAAAACATTTGGAATTCGATTTATGGTTGTTTAAACTGTTTTTAAACTTGTTTTTTAAATACATTTTGATGGGATAATAAAGAATTAATTATTCTACTTTTGGAATAGTAAAATGCGCAATTTTCTGTTCATAAATGCATCCAAAATGGTTTGTTCGCATTTCAGCAATTAGTTCTCATGTGAATGGTGAATATGGTCCTTTAGATTCTTCAAACAAACAAGTTGCTCTCGATTTTGTTATCCTTCGAATAAATGATTCATATAATTAAATCTGTTTCAGAGTCTTTCAGTCGAACTGGCAGATCGATTTATGGGCAAATAAATAAAAAACGGAATCATAATTCACAATAAATTAATTTTATTCTATTTTATTTATACAAACTATATCTTAGCTGTCGTTATACAAGAGAATCAGATAATTTAAAGTGGCGCCATTCGAACACTTTTTTCCCACTGAAATTAATTCGAATTTATACTTCTGATCCTTATGACAAGAAGGAGAATAAAAACTCAACTACCATATATACCCAGTCAGCAAGATAGGCATTAACTAAAGTTCGAAGGGTGGCCATGTCTATTGAGTAACTGTGTATTCCAATGTCACTTGGTAAAGAAGAAGAGTGAAAAAGAAAAAGAGAAGTTCCACCATTAATACGGTTAACTTATTTGTGGGTTATGTTATAAGATTGTAAGTATCCCGGACGTAGGATATTTTTAGACGTAACTTTTCCCCTCACTATAAGGATAGGGAAAAATGGAGGAAATCTAATCGGGGAATTGAAAGATATTCGCTGAGGCAAGGACAAAGTGTGTTAAGCAGTTATTTTTAATGAGAAAAGTGATTGCAACTTTTTAAGGGCCTTGAGCAGAGATTAGTTGTTCCGATAGGATGATGTTTGTATCTGAAAACTGACGACTCTTAATTGTTAAGACTGAGATATACAATTATAAAAGTGTGCGTGATGAGATAATACAAAGAGGCGTAAAATCTCTAGCCACAAACCACCCACAGTGTTGACAAACGCTGCGTAACAATTTTTTAAACGGCTACACGGCAGCTATGTCAAATGGGTATGCAATTGCTATCTGACGTTTAGTAGCTGAACTGCAAAAATGTCAATATTAATATAGAGGCAAGTTTTTTTTTTTAAATAGTATCTACCGCTTAAAATATTCACATTCAATGGGCAACATAAATTTGTAATCAATAGCGGCATTCAGTTTTATAGTAAACGGCCAACCTCCTAAAAAGTTTTTGAAGTCAAATTTTGGCACAGCACCCGAATAATTGAAATATTCAATAGCTCCTCACCTGATGTTTGCCAGCACATTGAAAATTAAATATGACTTCCGGTTGCAACCCCGTTAGCTACTTCTAACAAAATGTTGCGAAATTTACCAATTTATGGCAAACTATAGTATAAAGTTCAGTGGAAGTGGAATAAAACCTAAAATTGTTGTTCCACTTTTAAAAGCCATAAGGTACATAACATTATATGACATACCATTGCCCGAGGTAAGTTTTGAACTGAAAAATATTTGCCAAATATGTACCGTTATAATGAAGGAAGGAAATTTACCACATATCGTACATCACATCGTATATGTGCAAACGCCAACGGCAGCTAACTTTCATCAAGAGCAGATATTTTTCTCTCCTTCCATTATGGGAAATTCGGCGAAAATGTTGCGAAGAAAAAACAAAGAACAGGAAATAGGTTAACCGAGTCAGTGGGTTTTGGCCATTTTGTTGTTGGTTTTTAGGGTGATGTTAGTAGGTACATGCACATATGAACCTTTTCCCACATGAATATATAGGTGGTTCTATATAGTGGTAGTACATAAGGCATTTTCTTTTCTAATTTGTTTGTAGCTTGAAGTTATTCGTTAGTTTGTGGAAAAATTTCTGGAGTTTATCCAACGTTTTTCGGGCGAAACAATTTGATGAGTAATTGAAAATTGAAAGGAGCTAAGTTCCAGATATGGAATTTAAAAGACGTGACGTTCAACTGCAGTCGAACTTCTTTGCAATGAAATCCTCTACAGTGGGCAATACAACTTTGTAGCTTCCACTTAAAATAAGTGTTCGGAAAAATACAGAATAGGCTCCCCGAAGTTAGCAAACGGATAAAACCTGCGACCAAATCAAATCGTGTAGGTAACTTTTAAGACAATCATTGTTGAAACGTTTCATTTCTAATGTCGTTTTCAGAACCGTCCGGAAGAACTCTCTGCGATTCTGAATTCAAATCCAGAAGCAAATTTTTCTTCTTTTCAGTAGAAGAACTGTCCGTTGAGCGCCAATCGAACAATCGAAGCAATCTGAACGCTTCTGGACGACCAACCGAAAACGACATAAGGCTCACTTATTTCCTATGCGAAAGTCCTAATGTCAGGGGTTTTAGGAAAGAATCTAGTCCATTTTGGCTTTATATAATATGATCAAATTTGTGAATAATTGTCGAAATGAAATCTGTCAGATGAACAATGTACTTTTGAAATTAGTGTAAAACGAGAACACTGAGTTGTCAAATGACTTAACGAGTTGTCAAATGGAAAAGAAAATAAGAGAAGTAGAGAATAAAAACTTGTAGTTCGAGCTAAACGATCGTAAATCTTAAAATGACTTTAAGTTTGACAGCGACATTGATGCAGCTCTGCCAATGTATTCCATGGTTCTAAAAAGTTTTGGTTCGTTGATTCTGCTGTACTAATGTTTTCTATGCCATTTAAAACCTTTGATTGTAAAAGTTGTGGTTGATGACAATTTGTTTCTTTGCATAGAACATTTTTATTACGGAAATATTGTAAAAATCAAACGAAATTAACAATTTGAATACTCTCCCTTGACACTTCACGTTCACAGTATTAAACAAAGGCATGGGATATACGAAACTGTCATTGGCATGAAAGTAGAATTGCACCGAAAATCTTTTCTTTTTTCTGCTCACTTAAAATCTACCTATTTCGCCCCACCGAACTCTCATGCGCTTGACTGTACAGTACAGCCCGGCCATATGCAGCAACTTTACATGATCTGCATAAAATGTTCCCCTCAGCTCTCTCGCTTTCTCATTATTTTTGGAAACAATGTCGAATGGACGTTTCGCCCGCTTGACAGTCGCTGTCAAAATGTTTACCAAAGTTCTATGCTTGTTCACATTTCTATGACTTCGCAGAACGCATATAAGGAAGATCATCTCTTGAATTCATCTTAATTAATTTTTCATCTCTAAATGATGTGCCAACCAGAAAAAATAAACATACAAATTGAGAAATCGAACAAAGGTAATATTTGCCATTTAAAATAACAGCTCAAGTCCATTGCCAAATTGGTGACAGGAAAACGCAAAAGAGAAAGAACTAAACTCTTTGTTTGAGCTACGGCCAAAAGACCGCAGTGTTAATTTGTTTTACAGATCATACACCACGCCGCATTAAGTAACACATTTCATTTGGCATGTAAATTTAATTTCGAAATTTAATTTCGAACATTGCGTACACACAATCCCCATAAACGTTCAAATCGATTCTCTACCTTGCATTTTGCTGGTGTGGTAATTAACTTTTTGAACATATCCTGAGTGTATTGTATCGAGAATAATGAGAAGTAGGCAATTTCATCCTTCTTTTAAATAAACCCAAAAAGGACATTCAACAAACGAGACAATTTATTTTTACTTAATGTTTGACAATTGCTAAAATTCCCATTGGCAGGGGTAGTATTCTTTTTATTTTGTTGGCACGATTGCTGGCGAGAATTTTTAATGTATTTCGAAGTCGAAAGTGACACACGACACAGATACACATTATTTAAAATTAGTCAATAGAATTAAAAGAAATTATGTTAAAAAAAAATTAATTTCCTCTTCGTAATGCGTTGGCATGTCGGACATTTTTCGTTGGCCAATTTGACGGATGAGTTTTAGTTAAATGAGGTAAATGTCCTACAATTATTTAACCAGGGGTGAAAATAAGAAGAAACCTTCATGGAAATTATCTACTTTAAATATGTTTTTTGCTAACGTTAATAAACGCGCGTGGCCTAGATAGTTTTTCTTTCGCTTCTATGTGTTCGACATTTTTCGCTTACGTGTCAGTTTGTAACTTGTGGACATGGCAAAAAGGGGAGTGCGTGAAATGGGTATAGTAACCGTAACCACGCTCTTGCATAGTGAAAGGGTGTTGATAGTACTTGTATGGATTTTTTTTATGGGAAAGCTGTAGTTCAGCAACGGAGGAAATTGCTGGCTTTGATTTAAGTAAAAGCGAAATTGATGCTTGAAATGGTAATTTTTTTTCTAAATTGACGTTTGAAAGTGAGTAATTTGCATTTTCTGCACGCTCATATTCTGTTGAATATTAATGACAGGATGTAAGAGTACGTAACGTATGTATGAATTTAGGTATGAATCGGTGTGGGTTAGTTTTTATATTTTTTACTTGGTAAGCAAACATTTTTAAAGTTTTAAAATATTTAAAAAATCATTTAATGCAGTAACTGTACTAGAGAATTGGTAAAGGAATCATTTTTGTTTGAGGAACTATGTGACCCAAATTAAATTTGAACATAGAAAAGAATTAATTTTTTTGGAGTATATTGTTGATTGATCTACATATAAGTCGCCAATAAGCGTTTGACAATTAAACACACCTAATTACCCTCTCCGCGTTGGTAGGTAAGTAATTCACCAATAAAAATTAAGTTTTCCATTAAAAGTTTACGAATACTGATGGATTCACACAAAGCACCAACTAGTTTTTGTTTGACGTTTCAATTAGCTCTGAAACTATAGCTATGAAATGTTTGCGTTGACAAGACTTATATCGTTTTCGGTTGGTCGTCCAGAACCATCCGGAAGAACTCTCCGCGATTCTGAATTCAAATCCAGAAGCAAATTTCTCTTCTTTTTAGAAGAAGAACTGCCAGTTGAGTGCCAATCGAACGCAGTCTATGTCTTTTGCCACAGATATGATAGAAACAGCATTCTTGAAACCTATATCGTTCAATCATTTTTATTTTATGTAATCTGGCCCCATGTTTTGAAAACTTGAATGTATCGGGGAAATCTTTCAATGAAGTTTTGGAGTGTTTTCGCGAAAACCCACCAAACGAAATCCAATTTTGCGTTCCTACTGAAACTTCAACTTTCCAAATGACAGCTAGTGCCAGAATTTTTCACTGATGTTTTTTTGTTTTTATTTCTTAAACAATTCCACTTTCTCTTAAATTTTAAGGACATCTGTTTATAAATGTGGCTATTTTCAAATTTTCACGTATTTTCTTAAACAAAAAATTCTTCATCGGGATGCGTCCACTTCCTTCTTTTTTTTGTAGCCTTTATGATCCATTACTAGTTCTTATTTTAAATAGGTATTTAAACATTTTTTGACAACTGTTTTTTTTTTGTCTGCGGGCTGAAAAGTAATCAAATGAAGTGCGGAATTCATAAAGAGTTTTGTTCGATTTGACAAAATTAAAAATGCATCGATAAAATTCAACAGTATATCATATGTACCTCCGCGGACTGCTGTACACAAGTTTGTGCAAAAAGTTCGTGAGACTGGTATGCTAGTGGACAACACTCATGCTCCTCGTCGTCGACGGTCGTATGGTGCGCACAAACGAGAATGTGGCTGCTGTAGACGAGAGTGTGAGACTCAATTCACGAACATTAACTTAGCCATCGACCTCAACAGCTCAACATCTCACGCACTAGCCTGAGGAGAATTTTGATTTTGGATTATTCGCTTAAAAGATCGAATTGACTCAGCAATTGAAGGCGCACCACCATCCGCTTCGTTATCGCTTCGCAGTTTGGCCCTTATGGATAAGCTTTAATTGGACAACGATTTTGGGCGAAACATCATCTTTTCTGACGAGGCGCATTTTCAATTGGGCGCCTCGGAGCTGCGATTTGACCCCTTTCGACTTTTTTTTTGTGGAAAACCGTGAAGGATCGATGTTTTGTCAGCAATCCGGAAACGATTCAAGCACTTAAGGTCAATATCATCCAAGCAATCCGTGAACTACAGCCCGAAACCATTAACAAGGTCTTGGAAAATTGGAGTGACAGAATGCGCTACTGCGAAGCCAGCCGAGGCAGCCACTTGAACGACGTTGTGTTCCATAATTAATATGAATGTTTGCTCTTACTAATAAAGCCATAATACATGGAAAAAAATTAATTTTGTTCATTTTATTGCATTTTTAAAAAGAAACCTGTATTTGGCCCACCCTGTAGATCGAGAAAAGGGTCTTTAGAATTTTAGATGGCAATGCGAGAGACATCTCTCCACGACCGTTTTTTGTGCTACGGACTAGTTCTCGTCAGAACTAGAACTAAGTTTCGCACTGCTAACTACAATGGGATAAAATACTTGTCCGACAAACTCTAGGAAGGACAGTAACTCCTCAAACCATCAAAGCTAATGATTCTTCACATAATTGTTCCTCATAAACCTAGATATATCACACTGGAAATAATATTCCTACAATCAGAAAGATATTGGGGTAGTTTCTTTATAATTAGGCAGAGTTCTATGAACGATTAAAATACCCGTCTACTGTAGTCATGCATGCATTTGGTACATCTGATGATAAATTAAATTAAAATAAAAAACACAAAATCTGGCCATCCGACAAAAATACTCGTATGTACTGCGACTGCCTATTTTTGTATTCACGGCGCCGTTTTTTCTGTCGCATTTAATTTCCATTTGTACATTTTTGCCTACTGCTCGCGTAGCCAAGTGCGCTAAATTGGATGTGAAAAGTTATGTTTGTTGTTTTTTTTAACATTGCTCTCCCGGTTTTCTATTTCAAAGCACCCATTGCATTTTTGTTTTTGTTTAACATGTGTCACTTTCGTCTGGCATGGCCTAAAAACTAGACGACGATGGCATGGCAGCATCAGCAACGTCATTAGGTGTTAGACAATGCTAGACATAAGGCATACTTTGTCCATCCATTGCACATACATATACCAACAGCCATCCATCGTGTTCCTCTGCAAAATAATTTAAATTCCCAAATTGCGACGGACGTGAACACACTTGCACGCTTATTTAGTACAGCCTCCCTACCCTCCTCCGGCAGCAGGCCGCTTGTACTTCGAAATTGTGAAGATTTAGCAAAGTTTCCATCTCAGACGTTTTTATTGTGCACATTGTCCTTTAGAAATGCGCACTAGTATATTGTTTGCTTTTTAATACGCTTTCGTTGAACATTGTTGCAGTGGTTTTTTTTACGCTTTAATCCTTACATATAATAAAACTGTAGGCATTTTCTTTGTCAGCTAAAAACTCGAAAACTACTGGACAGATTTCGATGAAACTTTTTTTAAATGTTCCTTAAGACTGTGAGACTGCTATAGGCTATGTCGTTTATAGCCACGTCCTTAGGAACAGTTTTTAGCCAAAATGTATTTTTTGAAGTGAAAATATATACATACACATATACCTTGCTACGATTGGAAGTTTATACTTTTGCGATCGTCAAACAACCACATTCGATAAGGGTTGATTTGTTTTCGCAGTGAGTGCTATGGTCAGTTGTATATTATGTATGTAGGTATGTATATTATGATTGTATGTTCGATGAAGGATGGGGATGGGGTGAGTCGTGCGTGCTGCAGAATGGCATGGGGTATATTAATAATCTTCATAAGAGAAGAGACGTATAATACAAAACAGGTTTCATTTCAGAATTTCATTCGATATGTGATATGGTAATTGTGTTGGGTTGGGGTAGGTAGTTGTTTGGATTCTATAGGAAGAGGGAAGCAAAGGAAAAGAAAGGAAATGCAGTATATTAAACAAGTAGCAAGATCAATGAGAGGGAGGGCGATGCAGAGGGTGCATATATCCAATACATTACATCCATTATCGATATCGCCACACAACGCAGTAGGAATTTCAATCTTATATGACGTATGCATTTTTTGAAGTGAAAATATATACATACACATATACCTTGCTACGATTGGAAGTTTATACTTTTGCGATCGTCAAACAACCACATTCGATAAGGGTTGATTTGTTTTCGCAGTGAGTGCTATGGTCAGTTGTATATTATGTATGTAGGTATGTATATTATGATTGTATGTCCGATGAAGGATGGGGATGGGGTGAGGCGTGCGTGCTGCAGAATGGCATGGGGTATATTAATAATCTTCATAAGAGAAGAGACGTATAATACAAAACAGGTTTCATTTCAGAATTTCATTCGATATGTGGTATGGTAACTGTGTTGGGTTGGGGTAGGTAGTTGTTTGGATTCTATAGGAAGAGGGAAGCAAAGGAAAGGAAATGAAATGCAGTATATTAAACAAGTAGCAAGATCAATTAGAGGGAGGGCGATGCAGAGGGTGCACATTATATATCCAATGCATTACATCCATTATCGCATATCGCCACGCAACGCAGTAGGAATTTTATTCTGATATGACGTAACAGGGTAGGGTTGGGGTAGTTGTTTGGATTCCATAGTTCTACTTTGGGGTTGTTGTCGCACATCGAAAGCAATTTTTCTTGAACAGATAGGTTAGGTCCCTACTGTGTATGAGTGACTTACTTCTGTCCAGCCAGTTTGTGAAATATACATATATTATCATAGTAAAGACGAAAGCCGATTGTTAGATACATACTTAAATTGTTATTGATTTTAGAAGTGAAATTGAATACATAGATACATATTGATTTCTGAATTTAAACTTCATCAGCAAGGTAAGTTCGAAAAAATTAAGCTCTGATTTAAAAAAAAAAAATTAAAATCGCTATTCCTTCGCGAGATAAAAAAACCGATTTTGCTGAAATTTTGTTGTGTTTGAGTGGGTCCCTGGATGGTTTAGATTCACAATTGGACCCGATAAGTGGCGCTGCAATTGGGTTCCAGGAAGTTTACTATTTTTTTTCATCTAAACGTTTGGACTGATTTTGATTATATTGTTTGTGTGTGAACAAAACAAAACAAGTGAGACACATAAATGTACTATTCAAATATGTATATTGTTATTAGTTTAGGTGACTGAATTTATTTTGGTTGTTTTGCCGTAACAGGGTAGGGTTAGGGTAGTTGTTTGAATTCCATAGGAAAGAAAATGCAGTATTACAAACAAGTAGCAAGAGTACTGCGAGGGAGGGCGATGCAGAGGGTGCATATATCCAATACATTACATCCATTATCGATATCGCCACACAACGCAGTAGGAATTTCAATCTTATATGACGTATGCATTTTTTGAAGTGAAAATATATACATACACATATACCTTGCTACGATTGGAAGTTTATACTTTTGCGATCGTCAAACAACCACATTCGATAAGGGTTGATTTGTTTTCGCAGTGAGTGCTATGGTCAGTTGTATATTATGTATGTAGGTATGTATATTATGATTGTATGTCCGATGAAGGATGGGGATGGGGTGAGGCGTGCGTGCTGCAGAATGGCATGGGGTATATTAATAATCTTCATAAGAGAAGAGACGTATAATACAAAACAGGTTTCATTTCAGAATTTCATTCGATATGTGGTATGGTAACTGTGTTGGGTTGGGGTAGGTAGTTGTTTGGATTCTATAGGAAGAGGGAAGCAAAGGAAAGGAAATGAAATGCAGTATATTAAACAAGTAGCAAGATCAATTAGAGGGAGGGCGATGCAGAGGGTGCACATTATATATCCAATGCATTACATCCATTATCGCATATCGCCACGCAACGCAGTAGGAATTTTATTCTGATATGACGTAACAGGGTAGGGTTGGGGTAGTTGTTTGGATTCCGTAGTTCTACTTTGGGGTTGTTGTCGCACATCGAAAGCAATTTTTCATGAACAGATAGGTTAGGTCCCTACTGTGTATGAGTGACTTACTTCTGTCCAGCCAGTTTGTGAAATCTATATCTATACATATAATAAAACTGTAGGAATTTTCTTTAGCCGTTAAAAACTCGAAAACTACTGGACAGATTTCGATGAAACTTTTTTTTAAATGTTCCTTAGGACTGTGAGACTGCTATAGGCTATGTCGTTTATAGCCATGTCCTTAGGAACAGTTTTTAGCCAAAATGTATTTTTTGAAGTGAAAATATGTATATACATTCGAGGGTTGATTTGTTTTCGCAGTAAGTGCTATGGTCAGTTGTATATGTAGGTACATATGTATATTATGATCGTATGCCCGTTGCCGGATGGGGATGGGGTGCGTGCTACAGTATGGCATGGGGTATATTAATAATCTTCATAAGAAGAGAGACGTATAATACAAAACAGGTTTTATTTCAGAATTTCATTCGATATGTGGTATGGTAACAGGGTAGGTTTGGGGTAGGTAGTTCTTTGGATTCCATATAGGAAGAGGGAAACAAACGAAAGGAAATTCAGTATTACAAATAAGTAGCAAGATCTAGGAGAGGGAGGAATTTTCTTTTTCTCCTAAAAGCGCGAAAACTACTGGACAGATTTCAATGAAACACTCAAAAGTGTAATTTTAAATGAACCAAATATAATTTTGTGCGAGCGGGCAAGGCGAGCACGGGTCCAGCTAGTGGTATAATAAGTGCAGAGTGCATGCAAATATAAATACACGAATATAACTATAAAGAACGTCATTGCAAAGAATTTTTTCTTTGTAAATATTTCAAATATATACATCTAGATTGAGTGTGATATTAGCCCTGTTCCATTGGTCCTGGACAAGTATACCTACTTGTGAAGAATACCTAAGTCTAATGGAATGTACTTTTTCTAGCTAAATAAGGAAAAGGAAAAATGTTCAAACAACATTTACAATATCTTACCTGTCAACTTGAGCTAGTCAGAGAAGAAATGATAGAGCAACTTTTAGCTTTTTGACATCAAACAAAGAATACACGGAACTGTTCGATTTTCAAATTAATAAAATAAATATAAAAAGTACTACTGTAACTTTGATGGACAGGCATGGAATGGCCCCCTTAGTTCAGAGAGAGAAACGTTTTTCTGTACAATACTAATAAAGACTTAAGGATGATATTGTATATATATGTACTATACATTACATAGACTGCTAGTGAAATGTCAGTTTCATATAAACCTGCAAGGAAAAAGTAAACAAACATAAGCACTAGCCCTTTTGGCTCAGTGCGGCGAAAGTATGAAACCTCTGCGCGCCATTGCTATTTTTTATCCATCCGTCATCCATTGTAGAAACATTGCAACTGCTGCCCAAAGAAAATAATCTGGGTGATTACAGAATCCGTCGTACATATTCGCAATTTTGCTACGATCCCCGAAAGAACTCTCACAGAATCCGTCGTTGGACATTTTTGCTACGAATTTAATCCGTCGTGATTCTGTGATAGTTCTTTCGGGGTTCGTAGCAAAATTCCGAACACCACAGATTCTGTGATCACCCAGAATATTCTTCGGAAAGAATAATCAAAATTCGACTACGCATTGATTTGACATAATAGCTGCGTTTTTTTCGTCTCCGTCACGGCTATATAATAAGTAAAATAAAAAAATTCCTTGCTAAATACAACAAAGACCTGGATAATTATCGGGGTTAACTGTAAATCGTAAACAAATTCCGCAACCCATTCCTGTCGCCTGTCGGAGCATATCAGAAGAAAATTCGTATGAAGCTGTCAAAAATATCAGTAAAAATGCACTTGATCGCATTGAAACGCCAGTTACATATTATCGGATAAATCCTCCGATTCGTATAAAATCAGAGAAATTTCCGTTCCAACGGAAACCTCGCTAGGGCAGATTTTGTCGATGGCTATCGCAAATCATAATAAAACGGAACCAAACACAATTTCCGGCGATGCAATATTTCTCCAATCAACTGAAAACATTTCCATTATCTACTGATTTAAATCATGTCATATAGAATTAGTAAAATAATATATTTATATAATAATAATAAAATAAATAAAAAAACCATTGTCCGTTTACTACTTCTGGAAGCCACTTTGTTTTACTGGAAAGAAAAATTCCATAGGCCATCGCTACACAAATATTAACATTCATAACTTTCTTATAATTGGTATCACCGACTAAATCGTCGTTGTCCCTTTCCATCAATATACTCTTTATTATTTAACATCCCTGTTTTTTTTTCGTGACAGGACGTTTGCGTGCCTTTGTAAATGTAACATAACGGTCAAAACTACTTTCATCTCCCACCCGGCTTGGTTCCTGCCGATTGGATTAAATCGTCATAGCTGTTCCTGTTGAGAAAGTTACTGCGGATCTTGCTCTTAAGTGGGTATGTTCAAAAATTATTTGTACCTAACCTAACAGTCAAAGTGTGAGAACCAGAGGCACATAGTGATATCAAACCATTTAGTTACCCCTCTCCTAATTGCCTATCCCTAACCTATACGTCATTTGGAATCCATTGTGAGGCTCAACAGAGTATGGACACATTCAAAAGACTATTCAACTTAAATCAACAATCATAAAACCAATAAATTGTTTATAAAGGATGGGCCTAATACAAGTTTCTTTTTAAAAATACAATAAAATGAACAAAATTAAATTTGTTCCATGTACTATGGCTTTATTAGTAAAAGCAACCATTCCCATTAATTATGGAACACTACGTCGTTCAAGGTGCAAGTGCCTGCCTCAGCACTGCCACAGCACTCACTTTGGGAATAAGTTTTCAATATTTCCCAACATTGTTTAAGCGTAAAGCAACTCATTTCGTATCGCGGAGGTGTGATACTGACTATCTGTCAAGACTTCGAGCGGGAAACAGCTGTCAGTGTCAAAATAACCTATGATTTAAAAAGAACCACTAGTTGGTCCACCCTTTATTATATTTGTGTGTGAAATCGGCTACAATTTGAAACGGACAAAATGTCTTCTACATTGAACACGTTGCTATTTAAAACTTTATGGGAAATCTTTTGATGTTAATCACTTCATTATGCCAAGAGGAATTATTTGTTCTAGTCAGTTTTTGATATCTATTTAATAAATAAGCTTGTTTATGTTTTTCTTTTTGACATCTAGATCTGCAGAAAGGCTATGTAAATTGGACTTAAAGATGTTGGCCCTTGTAATTTCGAAATAAAGCGAACTTCAGAGCGAAAGCAGTAGGTAAAAGAGGACGTACGGTTATCAAGAGTTATTTCTAGAGTCTTGATAAAGTTTGACAGGTAATGTCACTGTCGGTAGAAATGTAAATTAAAATTAGTTTCTTCAATAAATACATCAATATTTTTACTCTTTCTTTTCAGTTGGGAGGCAGATAAAAATAAGCTTCTTTTATTAAAAACAGTGCTGCCAGCTCTACAGAAATTCCATAACTATTTGGTGTCCTTCAAAGAGCGCACGGTGCTGTGTCGGCAACAAAGGCAATATAAATGTAAACAAATCGAACTTTACCACCGCTCAACCATTTTCAATCACTTAACAAGTCACTAATTTACAAATCACCACCCACATTACCTTCGATTAGTATTTCTATTAGCTTGTCCAATGCCTTTTTCCTTTGTGTGTCGTTTGCTTTTTTTTTTTATCAGATTACAAAATCGAGTTCATGGGAATGAGTAGATACATTTTACCTTGGCCAAGGTGTTTTACCACCTAAAGCTTCTCGTGATAAACATTTTCTCTAACTAGAAATAATTACCTCAACCTATTCCTTATGTGCATGTGAACGTTATATGAATGTGAGTGTTCCTTTGTACAAATGTATATATAGATGAGTGTAAAATCTAGTGTCATTTGAAATAACATTTTAGTTCTTCGAAGGTGCATCGTGCAGCTATTTTTGGCGCCAAAAATAAGCAGCATGGTCTATTTTCAGAAAAATCGCAAGTTAGATCGATTTAAATGTGCAATATTTATCTAGGTATAGATTTAATTAAATTTACATACATCATGATTGATTTTACAAATAACTGATTTGAGAATAGAGAACAAAATAAATAAAGGCGATAAGCTGTTTAGTTTCGTTATTCTTTGCAGTTGTTGTTAATTAATTACACAATAAACCATGCTACCTAATCCCTTCATAAAATATTGAGGGCGTATGTTACCTTCAGCCATTTGGCTCGTTTACAAATTTAATTAAATCCTTCGTAATAAACAATTTTCTATCTTATCCCAACAATTTACCACCTTTTACCTTGCGTAATTCTATACCAAAATAATTGTTTAATTCAAATGATTCACTCGTATATGTATCTATTATTGCTTAATAAATTTACAGTGCAATGTGCGAACTTCTTCCCCCGTCAGGAATTTCATTGACAAAATGTCGGAACCAACCTCACTTTGAGAAGTGAATAATATCTACAATTATTATAGTTTCTAGGACAATTTGGCTTTTAAACCCGACGACAAATTTCTGTTGGGAGTAAACGTTTTTTTTCTCATGATTTATATTAGCGATGTAATTCGCAATAATAAAGAGTGGTTTTAATCATACTAGCTCTCTTAAGTCTTTTTAGGATAAATAATTTTCAATGAGAAATATATACATTTAATATTGCTCTTACCAATATTAACAATGCCATGGTTGGTTAGTTCCCAGCATGATTGCAAACGTAATATGCTTAAACTATGACTTTGCTTTGGTGAGAAGTATCCTAGAGCAGCATCGGTCACATGATAGGCCTGGAAATATTTCAGAATTATATTTGAATCATTTATTTATTGAATATTTGAAATTACTTGTAATGAGAATTCATATAATGATGGCAGCAATTGTGCGACAGCACCCACAGCTTCATCGGCTATATTTATACAATCCGCCAGCGATAGGGAGACGATACGCGGGGTGAGGCATGCCCAGAGACCAGCTTCGGTAACCTCATTGCAACCAGCGAGTTCTAGTTCAAATAGCGACTGAAAATAAAAAAAAAAATGATTTTCTTAACATTCTATAGATGAAATTGTTTATTTTTAATAGAAAGAAAATCTATTAATAAAAAGACTCATGAGGGCCATCCCTGTCTTATTGCGGACAGTCTGCCAAGTCAAGGAAACAAATCATAATCTGCATAGTGCCCGCTTAACGCGATAAAAGAAGGAATTGGCCGCAATCAAGAACTTAGTCATCGTAAGTCGACTTGAATTGTCTGGACTCAAATTTGCCTGAACGCGAAAACTAACTTGAATTGTCGGTATGTCACTTATTTACAATAATGTTATTGGGTTTTGAGTTTCTGATTGGTGCTCTACACGTCAGGGTAATCGAAATGTCGAACTGCGCTCTCCCATGCTCTCCGATGCTGTCCGTGATAACGCAATAAAAAATATCAAAACTTAATTCTCCGGACAAATGTTGACACAAATAGATGTCAACTTGGTAGTAAAGCATAATGCCGCTCGAGCTAAATTGTAGCTACAAAATTCTCTCCAAAATGTATACCATAAATCTTAGCGAATCCATTTAGCCAAGCAGTACACTGCTTCAGCTAAAAAATCAAATTTTCATTTCAGACTGTACGCATATATCTGTCACAATTTAGTGGTTTTATGGTTCGGCACATTTTTTAAGCTTAATTTTGACAGATAATGGTGGTGGTTTTCTGTTGTGGTTTTGTGTTGCGGAAAGGAAAACAAGGCTAAGGTTTTTCAATGAATATCTCGATGAGCTTTAGTCGAGAAATTATTGACTTGATTTTTCGGTGTTGCGGACATAAACGTCAACTAAGAAAACTGTTCAAGTGACCAGTTCGGCCCAATGAAAACTCAGCAATATGATAAGATATAGAGCTGTCAGACTGACTAAACTAAATTCTTGAACGTCCTCATTTACGCTTTTTCTTATAACTTGTCAAAAATAACACTAATCGAATGATCTGAACGCATTCATTTATGACTTCTCATAAGTAAGTTACTGTTACATTAAAAAATGTTCTCCCATACCTATCTCTGTCACAACTAAAGGCTAAAAGCAGATTGACTTTCGAAAGCAATCAACACCTAAATAAATAAATGAGTTCCATTTTTCTTCACGCAATTCATTACAAATAAGACACGTCAAATAATGACATGCGTATAGCTTTGGCCAAATCTTAATTTAATAAAATGCGTAAAATCGAGTTGCAAATGTTCTTCACTCCGATATCTGATTCATATCCATGAGCTGAGCATAAACAGGAACACCTATCAATTTACTGAAACATAAAACCCCATTTAATGTCATTATGCCATAATTCCTCATCCGGGCTCAATGTAAAACTGTCTTCTTTTCCAAAATGTCGACGGTTGAAATACTTTTCGCCCCGATAGAATGAATATTTCCAGTGTAATAAAATATAGAAACCCAACCAGCAACCACCCTCCACACAAAATAGTTGGAAATAGTAAATATGGCGGTGGCGCGGCGTGACCATGCATAGGTACACATAACATGAATCACCTTTAGAGCTGTTCAATCGTGAAATTGATATTGATTTACCCTACATTCAGCGCGGCCAGTTTGTTCGCGTAAAACCATCGTTGCCAACGAAAAACATGGAACAAAGGGGGCTTCTTTTCTTCCTTTTTTTTGTACATGAAAGAAAGGATACAGCAATTCCTCAAATAAAGAAAAAAACAGGAAAATTGATTTTTATTGCTTGTTTCTTGGAACAGAAACTGGTGTTCGCTGCCTCAATGTCTAGAATGTATTCATCTGTGGTCATCCTGGTTGGGTCATTTACAACTCCCATGCCGACAGAGCTGACGATGATGATGATGACAATGGCAGAAGCCAGAGCCAAATATTCGTAATTTTATTGCCATACGATATATAGGATAGCGATGGGGAATAGAATACCGGTAGAGCGAGTCCTTTAGTTATTCATACTGCAGAACACTATTATTGGCTGTTTGATGAATTTATAGCGAATTTAATGGGGTCGAATATTGCGCTGCTCCATCTAGTGGAGCGAGTGCATTAAAGCTTAAGTACTCAATTAATTTGACGGCTCTTTGTCCGTGTGCATTATGGCATTGGCCATACCATGTGAAATGTGTTACGTATACGCCAGAGAGATTTTTTTTTTTAATGAGAGAACATTTTAGGAGGTTAATAATTGATTTAAACAATGATGATGGTTTTTATTTGATTAGATAAATGTATATAGTTGCAGCTGTATTAACGTGAAAAAGTGTACTGACAATAGTTCACTATGGCGGTTGGAAACAAATAACATTTTTAGCTGAATGTTTTCATTTTCATCATGGGGATAAGGCAGTGAGAAATCAATTCATATTATTTTCTCTCAGACTGTACCGGTCAATAAATACTGTTGTTGTCAACTTTTGATCATCATATTTTTAAAATGTAGCGGTTTACTTATGCTTTTAGCCCTTTCAATGTGGTGAAAGATTTTTTCCATGTTTCACAGACATCCAGTGGTACGAATTTAACGAAAGATTCAACAAGCCTTGACTTGGTAGGTATGTATAGGGATATTCGCTTGCAGTTCCAATGGATTGACCGAAAATAAGATTCAGGAAATCCTTTCCTAAATCATAGGTTATTTTGACACTGACAGCTGTTTCCCGCTCGAAATCTTGACAGAAAGTCAGTATCATACCTCCACGGAACGAAATGAGTCGCTTTACGCTTGAACAACGTTGGGAATGCCCAAACAGTGTGTTTTTTGAAAAGAAGTTTTGGCCGAAATGAAGCACCCAGTTCCTGAGACTGGTATGCTAGTGGATAACACTCATGATTCCCGTCGTCGAACGGTGCACAGACGAGAATGTGGCTGCGTATTGTGAAGTGGTGGCATCATTGGGCCATTTTTCTTCGAAAATGAGGCTAGGAACAAAGTTTCGGTCAACGGTGGGCGTTACAGAGCCATGTTAAACGACTTTTTTTTACTGAAATTGAAGACATGGATTGGGACGACCTCTGGTTTGTGCAGAATGGCGCGCCATGACACACAGCCCATGCCACAATCGATCTTTGGCGCACCAAATTCCCAAATCGTGTTATCAGCCGTCTTGGCGGTGTCAATTGGCCGCACCGGAGCTGCGATTTTACCCCTTTGGACTTTTTTTGTGAGGATCCGTGAAGGACCGATGTTATGCCAATAATCGGGAAACGATTCAAGCACTTAAGGTTAATATCATCCAAGCAATCCGTAAACTACAGCCCGAAACCATCAACAAGGTCTTGGAAAATTGGAGTGACAGAATGCGCTACGGCGTAGCCAGCCGAGGCAGCCGCTTGAACAACGTTGTGTTTCGTAATTAATGGGAATGTTTGCTCTTACTAATAAAGCCATAATAAATGGAAAACAAATAATTTTGTTAATTTTATTGGATTTTTAAAAAGAAACTTGTATTTGGCCCACCCTTATATTCAACAAATTCGTTAAACTAGAGTAAACAGTAAAATGTATGGTAACAATTTGAACTACATTATTTTTTTGTTAACTTTTTAAGGTGGTAACACGTATACATTATCCCATTTTTTGCATTTGACAGACAATTTACCAAAAGTCGAAAGAACAGTAGTGACAAGTTATAATTTATTTTAATTACCTAAACTTCGTTACCGACACCCTGTGGAGCATCTTTTGAAATAAGGTAAAAGACTCACTAACAAAATATGTGAATAGTGAAATAGGCCTAAAAACGTTGCTCAACACATCACTTTACTTGGCATTGATTCCACTGCCTAATTCTAGGTCAGTGCCACCCATCAACCGAAGCCATAATTCTTAAAAAAAAAATATAGACTTTCTCGATTTCGAAAATATTTGTTGATTCCCCAGAAAAAAAATCCCTTTCCAGCTTCTTTGTAAACAAATATTAAATAAATGGTCAAGGTCCTTTGTCTTACTTCACCCACTTGATTCTCCAGATTTGTAAATATTTACTAAACAAACAAACCCAAACAGTACGTCAATTATGCAAAGGAAACGTGTGAACTATCCAATAAAAGGAAAGAACACGAAATTAAATTTTCTAACTAACAATAAGAATGTACTCAACGCGCTGTCATTCAAAGGAAATTAATACAATCGAACGTACCATTATACGTTCGTTTGTTTTTGTTCGGTTCAGTTCTTTGATACAATATAAAAATAATTCTCTGTACCTACCCATGCAATTCATTTGTTATTCTCTTGACCTTTCATTTGAAATGAAAACTTTAATAAATACATAATGAAGAAGAGCAACAACGAAAAGCCCCATTCTCATAAACAAAATTCCACAAGAGAACAAGGTAAAGAAGAAATTCCACTGCAAAATATTCTCCACACATCATATTAGAAAAGGAATTTCAATTTTGTTTATTTTGATCGCTGAAAGCGTGTGTCGAAGAAAAACTGCTTGCAATTATTTAATTCTATGAAACGGTAAACTTAGCAGAGTGTGAGGATTGATGTTTATCATAATGCTAGCGCTAGGTAGTTCATTTTATAAAATCTATTCCAGTTGAAGGTTAAGAACGATGTCAAGGTGATTGCAAATTGTGTCAGTTGTCAGGTGAATTGAAACGCGTATTTATAGAGTTTATAAAGATTATGTTAAGTCTGTGAATTCTGTTCTTTGGAACTGTCTGAATAATTAAAAGCGACAAGTTGGGAAAATGCACTAAGTTGTTGAAAACATTCGTTGTGACGATTACTACAAGATGTAAAATCAAAAGAAAAATTTAATTTTAAGTCTAGCATTACGCTAAGTCTGTTTCCGTACTTTTCTAAGCAAAATTTGTAAATTATAAAAGTTACCTTAACAATGAGCAAAACTATTGAAGAGTTGTAACAATTTTAGGAAATTTAAAGACATCGATGCGGAAACTCGTAAATGTCAGTTAATTTGTTTAATTTGACAGATTTATGAAATCTGCCAACCGAAATCTCTTGGGTGCAAATTCTTAAGATTTCCATTGGGGATTTGGGCCACACATTTCGCTGTCTTTTACGAAACCTTGCGTACAGGAATAATAGTTAAGATTTTTTGCAAGGTTTCAAAAATACTCATACATAAGGCGTATTTTTTTGGGAAGTGAGTATAACAAAGCCAAAAGTGAGTATAACAATTTTGCATGTAAAACCAAAATTGAGTATAACAAAACAAAAGTGCGTATAAAAGTTTTGCATGTAAAAGTAAAAGTGAGCTAGCTATAGATTGTCAAAAAAATACGCCCATAGTTGATCTTCCCGATTCAATATCGTGATTTTTAAGAAAATTAGCCTAATGGCGGCTAAATTAATTTGGTTTTGCTCAAAAAAAAAAACATTTTATTGTAAACAGAGGTTTTCGGCATTTAATGTCAAAATGTAAAATAATGGAACAGTCTATCTGCATCAAAAGATTGCCTTAAGTGAACGTGAATACATATATCATACAAAAATATTGTTTTGCTGTTCTTATTTTAGAATAATCTAGAGATTCCAAAGATTCTAGTCACGATAGACAAGAATACACGGTTAGGATCCCGCTATGAACATGAACATTTTGATATTGACAACATACAAAAATCCCGCCAATTGACCAAAATGAAGGGTAGCTATATCTTTAGACTTAATTCCAATAAAGCTGCGGGAGCTGACAAGCTTGGCTGAGATTTTCAAGGCATGGACCACCTCATCTGGCAAATTAGTTGGATAAAAGTATGACCGATGAATGGAATCTCAGCATCATTTGTGATGTTTTTTAATTACAACACTACAAGCAGTGTTGCATTTGTGAGTATTGCGTCAAAGCGAAATAAAAGACATGATATCAACAGGAAAGCATAATCAATACCGGTGCCTTACACAGAACGCTACAATGGACAGATATAATTTTGGGTAGTTCAAGAAACTAGTTTAGTAATTCTGACAGCTCTATCTCTATATCTTCATGTTGCTGAGTTTTCATTGGGCTAGTCAGGTCGCGTGAACAGTTTTCTCAGTTGACCTCTATGTCCGCAACACCGACAAATCAAATCAAGAGAAAAACTTTGTCGCCAGCAATGACATAAGCGCTGAGAATTATGAAAAACCCATTTTTACGGGCAGTGGAGTAGCAAAACCGTCTCAGTTAGAGGGGAAGGTCGAATGAAGAACTCTACGGGTTGCAATACGAAGTCAGGAAGATTTCAATCAATTTGACGTATAGACATCAATGCTCTGGCCTGGAGTCGTCGACTATTTTCGAGATGGGCAAAGCTTAAGGTAGGTAAGGTTGTGTCGTTTGTGGTAAGGTGGCGGCGACCGGCGTGGCGCCCTGGTTGTAAGGAGAAATAAACGAATATGTCGCGCGAATATAAGAGACAGGTAATCATGTATCGAGCTGGTTAGAGAGGTGAGTTCGTTGAGGCCCAGGCCCAGACTGTGTCCACACCTGCATTTTTTCTTTAGAGTCATTATTTCAGAAGACGGATGATCGACCACAAGGAACTAAATTTACACCAGTCTAATATGTGCTTTGACAAATTAGCTTGTTGGTTTGTATAAATGAGGGCGTTGAACAAACTAGTTTATTTTCTGACAGCTTTATACCTTCATGTTGTTAAGTTTTCATTTGGCCGAATAGATTACGTGAACAGTTTTCTCAGTTAACTTCTATGTCCGCAACACCGACAAATCAAGTCAAGAATTTCTCGACTTGCTACTAAACTAAGTTGACGACTATTTGTGTCAAAATGTATCTGAAGAACGCCATTTTGACATTTCTATTGGGTTATCGGAGAGCAATTGGAGAGCATGGGAGAGCGCAGTTTGACATTTCAGTTGCCCTGCCCCTGACGTGTAGAGGAGTAATCAGAAACTTGCAACCCAGGAAAAACAAAACACAATTGTCAATATAAGTGACATGCCGACAATTTAAGTTAGTTTTCGTGTTCAGGTAATTTTACAGACAATTCAAGTCGACTTACGATGACTTCATGCATTGTTTTCTTTAATTTGAAATTTTCCCATTTAGTCAACACGAAAAATTAGTTCGCGCACTCAATCATTTAAATTTGACAGTTTGTTTGGAAACCATCTCGAATAAAACTAATGTTGAGTCATCACCACCTGCAAAAATCAACAAACAAACAAACACTTCTCTAAATCAAAAGTACACCGACATCGCCATAGTTCAATCGCCGCTCGTTAATTCGCCGCTACTTTTCGCAGCGTAACGCTAGAATTATTTACGATCGGTTGTATTTTTAAAACATTTTTAAAAATACATTTTCTCTTTCTAAAAATACAAAATTATGTTTAAAAAGTAATTGAAGGTGTGTTCATCTCACACAATAACATTCGCCTTGACGCGATCTGAACCATGGAAATGCGCCACAAAACAGATGAAAACACAAAGTGACTTTTGTGTGTATTCACATTTTACCGCGAAGTGAAACTTCTGCGTCTTTAAACATATTAAGCTCTTCACAGTTTATCTCATTCCACTGAAAAAAAAATACAAGCCTCCCTTCCGGGATATAAGCAAAGCGCACTAAGCTAAGCCATACCGACAAAGGGTGAAACCCATTTTCTCAACATCGTCCTAATGAGCTTACAGCTTATCCCGGAAACCATTCGACAACAATTCTCAACAGAAATCCGAGTGCAAAATCTTCCAACAATGCACAATTATTTCCTGATGTGCCATATGCACCTATGACGAGGAGGCATACAGCTTGACGTGCAACAGTCACACTGCAGTGTATACAGTATAGCCCCTATGAAAGGGTGCAAAAAAGTAAAAATCTACATAGAGATCTATGTCAATTGGGTGGATAGTAATGAAGTGATGGCGTAAAAAAGGATGCAACACACAAAGGAAGAAGAAACGAGAACGCAAAATGGTTGCTAGATAAACACGCGTACTGCATGCACAAGAGTTGCAGCTGACAACTGCTTGCATGCAGAATTTCAAGAATGGGGGGACACATCGTATTAACCTACATATCCTTGAGACTGGAAGATAATACCTGGAAATAGGTAGATCATACTCTATAGCAGAAATACAAGCTAATTGGCAGGCTTATATGGCAAAAGAAAATCGATTTTTCTTCGATTATAATATGACCAACTAAAATGACAATTACGGAAATGGACTTAAATGTATTTTATGGAAAAAATAACTGCACAAAAAAAGAAGAAACGCACACACGCCAGCATGTATGGAACAATGAAATAACGAATTTGATTCGTTTAGTTTGGACTGGACTGACAGGCGCGTTTCGCCACACGTATAAAAACCAAAAGTAGTCTTTAGTCACTTGTTTAACTTGGCTAGTTGTCAGAATGTCTTTACAGTGGAAATTCGAACGTTGAACTTATGGCTACAATGTGGAGTAAGTATGAGATGATAATCTGGAATTATTTCATTTTGTTGAATGATTGATTTTGCTTGACTGTCATTTTGGTTTGACATTCATTTTGTCAGTTCATATTTAAAGTCGTGGAAAGAAATTCATATGGGTATTCATTCAAACATAAACACTTTTTATTCGTGGTGGCGAAAATTGGAAACGGACATATGTCATAATATGTGTCATCTCTCGATTCGTACGAAAAAGAGTTTAAAGAAAGATATTTTTGTGCAAAAATAAAGATATGACGAGTATAACAATGAAGCCCATGTATAGTTGATTGTAATTCATAAAGTAGTTTCACATTCTTCTGTTAAATTAAACTGTTACGACATCTATAAATTGCTGAAAACATAACTTAAATAGTCTACAATTTTGGAGTACTGACAGTGCATATATAATATGTCAATGTGGAAACTACAGACTGGTCGATGTCGAAGATTGATAGTCAGCGTCCGGATGCAGGTCTGCCAATTTGCATATGAGTTGGTCTTTCGTCTCGAAAATGGACAAAAAATGCACAATGACATTTGACAGCTAAAGTTAAATGAATGTGTTCAATTGACACGTCAAACTAATGCAAATTTGATTTTAATTATTTTGACATACCTAGCTGCCGGTCAATAATACACAGAGATTAATAATGACTACACATCTAATAAAAATCTGACAATTAATCTAAATGAACCAAATGCTATTGTCCACAGCCACCTAACCTACAACCATTAATAAACTTTCAATAACTTTAATAAGCTTCGACGATTCCATTTTTAGTTAAACCAGAAATGTGCTGAATTGTTTTGACAACTACCCAATTCATTATTGATGTTTAATAAAATAAATGTGAAAACAAAACTCTCACACCGCATTGCTCTGCAATAAAGAATTTTGGAGTAAACACCCGCGTCCAAAAATTCGATAATTTATTTGCTGAAAGTTCTCTGGATTTACTTCTTTGTCGACTAACTAACGAATATAATGTAGCGTGCGAGTGCAAGTCGCGTGTTCACCGATTCCACGGTTGAAATGAAATTAATTCTTACGTCACGTTAACAGAAATTTATGCCTTAGCAAGGGTATATATATATTCATTTTAATAGTCCTGAAAAGGCACGTGTTTTTGTCCTTTTTTCGTAACAATTAAAATCTGCGCTTTTCAATTAAGATTATAAGAGAATGCTGTAAAATGTGTTATGGTATTCAAAGGTCATTCCTAACAAGCAACCAATTTACATTTTATGTGGCATTTGGCATAGCTTAATTTGAATAGAGAACGAAACTTTTTTTTAGCCAAAATTGTGATATAATTCAGAAGGGGAAAGGACTAGTCCTTTATTTATAAATCAGTTCGCATCGAGCCTTTAATAATCGCTTATAGAGTAAAGACAACTGGAAGTAGGAGATTAAAGTAAGCTTTACAAGGATATACAATGGGGACCCTGTAAAAAATTGGAAGTTTAATAATAAATCACATTTAAGAACGAAAGGATCTGCGGATATCAAGATCTGAAGAGTACCTACAAAGAACGCATTAGTTAAACGAGACAGGAAAGTATTTAAAGCTCTGTCTACAATCTTTACTGTCAGCAGTTTTGCTGAATGCTTTCAATGGGTGTGTTCGCTTTATAAATCTACGTTTGAAATTTGGTTTCGATGAAGTTTCATCATAAACGACTACATATAAGCAATAATTTTTGTAAACTGGAAAAATATGGGAAATGTAAAATGTATATAGGTTCGTTTTTGATTTACGTTTTTGCGGAAATTCAGTTTTTGGTTGCGGTGTGAACAGAGTATTTGGGAGCATTATAGTATTAACGACAGGTAACTCATTTGCATTATTTAAATTATCTGTAAGTGGGCAGTGTTGTAAAACAAACAAACATAATTTACACACAAATTACTAAATACAATGGGTGCATTCAAGAAAATAGTCATCGTAAGTCGATTTGAATTATCTGGACTCAAATTTACCTGAGCGTGAAAACAAACTTTAATTGTCGGTAGGTATGTCACTTAGGTATTGACAATTGTATTTTTTTTCTCCTGGGTTCTGAGTTTCTGATTGGTGCTTTACACGTCAGGGCAATTGAAATGTCAAACTGTGCTCTCCCATGCTCTCGCGACCCAATCGAAATATCAAAATCAATTAGATGTAAACTTAGTAGTAAGTCGATAAATTATTGACTTGATTTGTCGTTGTTGCGGACATAAATGTCAACTGAGAAAACTGTTCACATGACCATTTCGACCCAATAATGAAAACTCAGCAACATAAAATTTTAGAGAGCTGTCAGACTTAATAAAATAGATTCTTCAACGCTCTCATTTGCTTTCCGTGGTCATTAGGTGTGTTTGCTTAAAAAAAATGCCTGCGTTTTATGTCGATGTGTAAGTAATATCATTTCACATGGTTTTCATTTCAAATATATATTCTTGTTCATATATATGAAATAATAAATGACTACGCCCATAATTGGATAGGATCTTTACGTATTCACGGCACACGCCAGTCAACATTCATAAATATAACAACGTTAAACCGATTTATATAATTCATATTATTTCATGTCAAAAGATATCCTGATGCGGCTATTCATGGAAAAGCATAATAAGCCATAAATTTATTGATTTGTTTTTTCCTGTTACACATAAGACGTCAATACAATCTTTCATAATAATCATCTTCAATGGTAATCCCTATTGTTGAAATAAGATATGACACATGTCGTACACATAACCTTTTTTAATACTGTTGTGACATTTTTATGCTCATAATCGGGTCCATCGAAGCATTCTGAACTGTTGTAGGTATAACACAAAAAAAAAAAAACATTTCCAATACGAAGTAGGTATATAAAACATACACAGAAATAAAATGAGTTTCCCTGTTATGGCGTCATTGGTCTCAAGTGATACGAGCGAAGACAATGAACTTTCAAAACTGATGCTCAATGAATTAAATGCAAAAATGGACGTGAATGATAATATATTGCCGGTAAATTATTGCAGTACGTTATACGGTAGTAAAATTACGCAGATCTTGCATGCCTAGAAATGTGACAAAGTCGACTAAAATTCAGGATTAGAAGTCTACTAAATAAACAGAGCTGCGACCCGCGCTCAAGTACGTGCAACTAAAATGTTGGGCATCTTACCACTGGCCGCATTCAAGAATCTAGTCATAGTAAGTCGACTTGAATTGTCTGGATTCAAATTTATCTGAACGCGAAAACTAAGTTGAATTGTCGGTAAGTCACCTATTGAAATTTGTATTTTGTTTACATCGAGAAACACCTTAAATCACATTATTTTTATGCAAATCTTTTTGAATCAAACATGTCACCTTAAATAAGAGAACTCCTCGATTTTTCAAATTCCTCCCCCACTTGAATTATATACGCACACAGGAACTACACAAAAAAAAGTGAATTATATTCTCATTTAATTTATATTATGCGATCAAAGAAATATTCACTTCATCAGCATAGATATAGCAAGTTGTAATTTATCCATTGGCCGAGAAACACGAAAAATTCACTCCTGATGTGAACGCTGCGAGGTGTGAAAATTGGCCCACTTGTTTCTATTAATGTACTTTGCACACTCTTGTCATCTGATGCTTGAAATTGCCCACTTTTTTTCCCCAATAAATAATAAAGTAAAATGAAAACAAAAACAAATTTGACAAAACAACATTAAAAGTAAAGAAAAAAATGTTACGTATACGCCAGAGAGAAATTCGGAACGGAATTCCCAATATACTCAACTGTCAGATATTAGAATATAAATTCAATTATCTGTCAAGCGTACATAATTTGCGTGATGAGTACTGTACTGTGTGCAAGTAGTTTCGTTGAGTGATATGTTCACAATTTTATCATTTGCTTGCCACAAATAACACAGAGTTGACATGAATAGGGAAACCGTACAAACTGCATTTCGCTGATTAATTACTCATTCACGGTTTTATTTGTGGAATCTCTCCAAGGGTTCTATAATGTAGTTTGTGTGTGTGTACTTTACATAAATAGGTTGCCTTGGATGTGAGCTTTATGATTTGTTTATACATTGTACCGTACAAATTGGAGAAGGGAGTGCTACAAAAAAATCAATATTGTCACGAGTACTTCCTTCAAAGGGCACTAATATGGCTCGATTTGATTTAATATCTTTCTTTTTATAGCAGCCTTTTGAAGTAATGACAACTGAAGTGGGTTTAACTGAAACTTAAAGGACTCAATGTGCATCTAATGTGAATCTTTTTTAAAGCCACCCCCACCATTCTTGTACATGTTAAATTTATGTTGGCTTCATTACATGACTGAATTAAGATCTGTTCGTTTGTAAAATCTCTATTGCCAAAAAAAAAACACGGCTACATTTTTAACTCGTTGGCAGTTAAAGCAGTCGGTAAATAATCAATCTTGTTATTTGAATTTAAAGTACAGCCAACTTAAAAAAGTGAAAATTGCGTAACTTAATAATTTTACTCTGCGAAAAGTAAGTATTAAGATAAAAAAAACTGATAATTTAACTTCCAGACATATCCAGACTCTATTTTTTAAAGGATCATTGAACAAAGCTGTCAAAGTTTATATCTTTGTCTATAATCTGAGTACCTACATTCACGTATGTATGCAAATATGCGCCCACTCATTCTTAGTGAACTTTAGCATTGTCACCTACGACGGCTAACGTAAAACCTCTTTACCATACATATTACAACCATATAGACAGCACTGTATAGAAGCCATAAATATCGTTGACATTTTTCTCATTCAAAACCGCACTTTCAACAGAGTTTTGTTGAAAGGTATACGGTAGACAGTATCACAACGTAAACTAATACGACTGGGATTATTTTTCTCAATTTTCTTTAAACCTTTGAGTAAAAAAAAAGAACTCTCAAGGATTATACTGTCTGAAGTGTCAAGCAAAAAGAAACGAGAAAAGTGCGATTAACTTTAAATTCTAAGTAGAGGGCGCGAGGGAGATATGTTCATATATGCGCCATTGCGCCCCTATCCACCACAATGACAGGTCAATTAAAATTGCATAAATCAATGATGACGCCCACATACTGAGTGACATCTGTCAAACAGTGTTTGTATAAATTTATTTTTAACCTTTTAACCTCGAAATTCGGTGGAGATAACCCCAGCAACTGTATACATAAACATACGTATCCAACGTGAATTGTTTTGGCAATTAATTATATCCAACCAACATGAAGTGAGGGTAAGACAAAATGGAAATGTACACAAGAGTGTGTAGCTTTGTAGTATATAACCTCAAAAATGAAACCAAATTTGAATAAACTTGTGTTGGAAGAATGTCTGTATGTATTTAAATACATGTTTGTATATTTTGCAGGTATTTCGTATTCAAAGAGGGAAATTTATTGCATAAATTATTTTATAATATAAAGGTATGTTTTGGCGTGGTTATATGTGACATAATTGTGTCGAATTTTGTGTGCAGAACTTGGTATGTTTGTGTTCAGCTTTGCGCATAGATGCATCCATTGCTTATGCAAATAAACGTCATTGAATTACTACCACAATTCACAAAGTACTAATATTCCATGCATAGAGAGCCATATTTGTCTTATTGACAATTAAATTAAATTAAAGGTAGAAAAAGATTTTCTTTAAGTGCCAACGAGCAATGGATACTTTAGAATACCTAATTCACTTAACAGTACTAGTTTGGTTGGCCTAAATACCGACATTGATGACGTGGTCATTTTTTCAGCTGACACTCGTGCCAAAGTTGTTGATATTTGGTAGATGTGTCGCAGTTTCTCAGCAATTCGATTTTGTGCAATTTGAATTATGGTGTGTGTCAATTGCGCTAAATAATTATCTTCGACTAATGTTCTGACACTATCGTGGTGGAAGATGAATTATTCAATTGTCAACCAATTATCTCTACGATACTGTGGGAATGTTCAAAATACTAGTCTGACAGCTGGTGAGTGAATGTTTTTTTTTTATGTCGTTTTCGGTTGGACGTCCAGAACCGTCCGGAAGAACTCCCGCGATTCTGAATTCAAATCCAAAAGCAAATTTCTCTTCTTTTCAGAAGAAGAACTGTCAGTTGAATGCCAATCGAACGCTTTCAGAAGCGTTCGGATTGCTTCCCGACGGTTCTGGACGACCAATCGAAAACGACATTAGACTGATAACGTAAATAGTTTTTTTTAATTGACGCTTGACATATATGAATTGAGAATTGACAATCAAGAATTTTTCGCAGAGTTAACATTTCGATTCCATATGTCTGATGTACTAAATGTAACGTTAACTACTAATCTAGTTGTTTCGTTCAGAGAAGCTTTTTATATGACATTTATACTCAGATGTTTGTCAGACGTTCGTCTGAGGTGGTGCAGTGTAAATTCCCTTAAGATTTAATTTGTTTTTTTTTTTTTTTCGGAAATCCAACCTGAGGCCCCTCGCACAGTAGTTCAACACGCTAACCACAGAGCCACTGCGCCAACGTAAGCCTACTGCACTTTTAAATGTGAGGAGTGTTTAGTCTCTGACAATCGAGTGCTGGGTACCCGTTCATAAAGGTATTTCAAGCAACAAATGTGCGAATGAACTGGCTAAAGCTGGTTTAAAATGCACGTTCTCCAGACTTAATAAGACGATCAACGAGTGCAAACACCAACTTTGTCGTCACTACTGGGAAAATATCCTGGGGTGTCAACAGTTTAAAGACACTAAAACCAACAATTCTTTTCAAATAAGGGTATTGCCATTCGGCCGTTGTTTGGGACACGGGTACGTAACGAAATGTCGAAGTTTATATTGCGTCAAGTTAGGGTATGTGCCTCGCTAAGCTCGCGGCAAATACTGTAAACTCCAGTATAATCATTTTCGAGCATTATGCCGTACGCTTAGGATCCAACTTTCATATTTATAAAGTTTTTAATTAAAATAGGATTACGCTCCGTTGATTACGTAGTCGTTTCCCGAAATGTCAAAATGAACGGAAGACAAGCAACTCCGTTCAAATAAACCCAATTATTAAAAACATTAAAGAACAACTCACCTGTAAGTGATCCAAGAGCGCTTCCAATCCTCGATCGCTAATCGACGAACAGCGTAAACTTAACGAATGTATATGCTTCGAGGCCAAAGGAAATGAATGCACCACATCCAGTGCATCTTCATCGGTTGCCCCAACCAATGCCAGTGCATGGAAACCGCGACGCACCAATGAATTGTAAAGCTTCACACGATCATGATTTGGTATCAATCGCAATTCACGACACTGCAACGTGGGCAGCAGTCCCGACCAAAACCTTGGACTCCTGTACAAAACATCACGCCATCTCATGCACACCTGCGCCAGTGTGCGTCTCTCGTACGGATTAAAATACAAAAACAATTTGCCCAAAAAACGATCATCCAGCATGAGCTGTTCCATAGTTGTGATAGGAGTTGGCACCACTGAATGCATCCTATGATGTTGCAACAACATTTGCTGCTGCTGACTATACGGATGATGGTGCAGATGCGGATTCGGAAGTTGTTTACGCACTTGCTGGGGCGTGCCAGTCTGACTTTTCTGGCCGCTTACATTCTGACTGACATTTTGATTTACATTCATTCCTTGCTGTTGTTGTTTGCTACCGGCTATCATGTTCGTTGCTAAATTGCCCGTTATAGATGTCATATTTGAGTGTGGACTTCCAGCACTCGGCGAGGCTAATTGCTGTTGGGCTGTATTCGCGGGCACACGAGATGGCTTATCTGGTTGAGTATTGGATGCTGCAGCTGCTGCCGCCGCTGCTGCGGCGTTACTATTGTGAGCACTGCTGCTTCCCCCGCAGAGGGCGTTAGTGACACGCTCCATTACAGAGGTTTTTCCACCGCTACTGCTACTGCTGCTGCTGCCGCCGCTACTGCCATGATGGTGTTTCGAGCGTAGACCCAAACCATTAATTCGTTTCGATAACTCAGCAGAGGCGCGTTCAACAACACCCTGTGCCGATATCGATGACATTATGACGGTGTTCAGTTATGAAATGGTCACTTAAACGTTCAATTAACTCATTCATGCATAATTCACTCATTCGGCAAGATTATTTTTATTTCGTAAAGGTTAGGTTCACTGTCTTCAAAATAAAAACAAAGAATTTAATTTCACTGTTGTTGTTTTAATAATTCTTATAAACTGTAGGCATATTTCCTTGAAATCGAGTAAACAAGGGGATAAAGCACATGGAACAAAGAACACAAGTATAAGAACAGAAATGAAAATCTCATGGACAAAGTTGCTGTTGTTTTATGTTTTGTATTCTTTTTTTTTATTTGTCTTTTCTCTCTCTATGTGCGACATGGGTTTTTATTGTTTAATGTCCCTAGAGTTATTTTCCAATTAAATTTGTCGAGGATTCTCTAATGAAAGAGGGAAACCGTACTAACTACTTGCAAAGAATATTTCCCCACCAAAATAGGAAACTCATTTAAAAATTTGATTCGAATCGCTCGTGAACTAATTTTTTTTTTAATTCAATTATTAAATTTGTTTAGGCTTCTGTTTATTGTTCGTAATGGAAGTTGTTTAAAGAAAAATGAGATGCAGAGTCAATCTTCTAATTTATTCAGAATAAATTTTTCTTAAATTGTCAGGAGAAATACTCAAATGGTTTTGACAGTTCGTAACTTAGAATTTGACTTTTTTAATCTGGGACACTTGAACGTGTTTACGACCGGGGACGGGGAGAAATAAAAGTTCTTGGCCGGGGTGAACAAGTGTAGAAAAGTAAACGAAAATGGCGACAATGATTTTGTTTATATTATCTGTGAGGAGAGAGCTGCAATCGATGATGATATAAAAATGTTAAGTGCACAACTTGTGCATAATGCATTTTATAAAAAAATGACTTAAAGTAAGAATGGGCTAGTAAAGTGTCATCGATGGGCAAGCCGAATTTGCTTCTTAAGAGCAGTGAAAGGATTACGGGATTGGTATTCAATTGGGTCGTGACATAAGGCCATATTTCGAAAGCATTGCTTCCTGTTTGACGACATCTTATACGAGGCGGTTAGCGCCTTAGTACGTTACATACCAATAATCTTACCTCGGTGTGATATAATGGACATACATTTCAAAGTCTAGGCATCTTAAGTCCAATCGATTTATCTGGACTGGAATTGTCCTGAAGAATGGTCTTTAACGTCACTCTTACGTCACATGCATACAAATCGAAGCGTCAAGTGGGGACTTAGTCGAGAGATTCTTAACCAGATTTCTTTTCGGTTAGCCCTCCGTATGCGTCAACTAAAAATAACTGTTCATGCAAGCTGTGCCAATTGTCAACGGATGCGACGGACAAAAAAGTAGAAAGTAAACCTACTTTATTCGTCGCATCCGGCACATGCGTTGCTTATGGGTCACCTTCCATAGGCTGCTGTGTATTCTATCAACCTGTCAATCAAATACGTTGCCACAATGGACGTGATGGCTTCTATGGGTTTGTCCGCTTCAGATACATTGCGTCAGCTAGCTGTGAGATCTTACGTACTGTGTTTTGTATACGTCCCCATTTTTACCGCGGTTTTTTTAGAAGGTTTTGCATTTAAACTTAAAAACACAGATATTAATAATAACTTTTATCAAAGTAAGCTTTTCAATGAAAAGTTAAATTGCATCCATGATAAGCAGTTATGGGCTAGGTAGGTACAACCAATCTAAACCCGTAAGGACCTATATCCAGCGATCTGTTTTCTGTTTAATAGAAAACTATTGAGGTGTGTCTCTACCTGCTGCTATAAATGAGCCCTTCTAAATACACGTGTAGTTAATCTAGACAAGTTTTTATTTTTGCTCTGCATTTCCTTTAAGTACTTTGCTAACAAATACCTTGTAGTGAATAGAACTTTTATATTTGTGTAAAGCCAACTGTACTGGAATGCTACTGAAAATACCCACGGGATTTTTATTTCAGCGCACAAACCTATTCAAGGGAAAATGTAAAAAACTGAAAGCAAACACCCACATGTACCATAAATAGTTCCTCGCATTGCCTTGGGGAATAACTTATCCATACTAAACGTGCTTGTTTTTTAGAAAGAACAAATTGGCAGGTGAAACCGAGTAATGAATTGAAGGCGGAAGTGAAGTTTACCATATTCAGGATATACCTACATGCGAACTTTATAAAAAGACCAAAGTGCAATTAAATTTTTAATAAACTTTTATTGAAAGGATGTTCAGTTCAAATGGATGGATGTGTACAAGAATTTCAAAAAAACGATGAACTCGTTAAATTAGAGGTTGAGATTAACTCACAAAGTTTTATTAATATTTTTTTTATACTTTAATCTAGAATAGTGCATTGCACTATACTGCGCACATATATAATCGGATTATACATAAAAAAAAATAAATAAATGGACAAGTTTTTGAAATAAACTGCGTACTAGAATTTGTATTCGGACTCAAACGTTCAGTTGAGATCGGTAATCAATGAAAATTTTTGACAAATAGAGTAATGCTGTCAAAATAAGGTAATACGGTGTGATGGTACAGAGGTCATATGAATGACCATTATGATTCTAACAACTAAATTTAAAAATAGCTGACGTTTGTGTTCGTATGTTTCAAAAATATACGCGTTTTCTTCCTTGAACATCCCCGAGCAGATGGCTCAAGCAATCAACTATTATGAGAAAACATAATATTCGGCATAATATGAAAATCTGTCACTTTCATAAGCAACATTTTTTATAAGAAATGTGGGCTTATTCAAAAGTTTTGACATTCAAGCTAACAACCCAAACATAACAGCCAACATTAATTGACATTCATTTCAGTTCACATACACTTGCTATGAGCAATTGACAGCTCTGAAGAATTATGATTTAGCTTTCGCTTAGGCTGCTCACAGGTAGGTACTGGACATTTTTAGTCAAAAGTTTAAGCAAACTAATGAAATAGCCTGACAATTATGCAGACTGCTCATGAGAATATATCACTGCTGTACACACTGCGAAAGCGCTGCTGGAAAGTCAGAAATATCAATCCACATTCCACATGATATTGATTTTGACAGAAAAAGACAAGCAAATTAAAGTTTGGCAAATATAATCGGCCATAATGGCTTTGTGGTCAGAACCTCACTAGACAAATTAGGGTCTTAACACACAGAAAATTATGTAAAGATTATTTGGCTTAGATTGGTCACCTGAACAGTTTTTTCATATGACCTTTATAAATGTGGGAGCGATGGGTAACCGACAAATCTAGTTATCAATTTCTTGTCTGAGTACTAAAGGGCCCAACCCACAAAATTCGTCGCGTACATTCCGACAACGTATTCGACTGACAGGTTGATAGAATACACAGCAGATGGAAGGTGACCCATAAGCAGCGCACATGCCTGATGCGACGGATAATAAGTAGGTTTACTTTCTACTTTTCTGTCCGTCGCATCCGTTAACAGTTAGCACAGCGTGAGAGGTGGAAATATTTATGTCGTTTTCGGTTGGTCGTCCAGAACCATCCGAAAGCAACCCGAACGATCAACCGAAAACGACATTAGATAATGAGGGAAACTGTGAAATGCTGCAGATAAGAGTTGTTGTTTTTTTCTTTGTTGGAGGTTGCTACTATCCGATTGAGCACTCAGACAAACTACTGGTCCATCACCACGTCAGCCCCAAAGATCTGCCACCTGATGCAAGCAATGGCAGGACAACTACAGAGGTAGTGTTCCGCTGTATCGTCATTCTTTCCACAAGCAGGCCAGATGGTGATGTCGCTCAAGCCCAATACATTACACCCAGCACCACAAACCACAACTAGACTACTGACTTCCGTGCTCCTACCCGATTCTCTCCGGAATTAATTCCCCTGTCTGTGAATACGTGTGAAATGTCAAAGTCAATGGCAGCAATGATTTTCCATGCTATACCATGGTCCTAGGATTTTTCAAGTATGCGTGCGTTAATGGCGCTCCTTTTGCACCAATACATGAAAAATCCTGGGCCCGCAGGCAGCTTGTAGGCAAAGTCCGTTATGTGGGAGGAGTCGACGGTCTAGTTCTATGTGGTTTGTACCCAGCACAGTGTATCGTGTTCACGAGAAACCCAAGTATCAATGGATGACCTAACTGCGAATGCAGGCAGACCCAACGCAGGTTCAGGTCCTGAGAGAGTTTCTTCTGAACCCAGCCTGGCAAGCTTATCAGCGATCTCATTTCCCTGGATACCAGTGTGACCTAGGACCCAAAAAAATTTGACCGTGTTTAGCCTACCAACCAAGTTCGAGCACTAACTTGGATGAGGTAAGAGGTTTAAGCAGCCCTTTTAGTGCAGCTTGGCTAACACTGCATCATACTTTATCATAGCATCTAGAGCAGAGCCCGGAGTGCTAGGGAAATAATTAACATCAGAAGTCTATCAAAAAATGATTCTGCTCCAGGAGCAAGATAATAAATTATCCTGTAAAGTATAGATATAGAGGCTATTCTTTTACATTTTCTTTTGCTTGACTTTTGCTGGAATGTTTAAGAGGAAATAAAATACAGAAATTCAGTTAATTAATAGCGTGAAATTCGGCAAATATCTGTTTTATGATTGGAGTTTGGTGAAAAGCTCACCACTTTGATAAGTGTCAGAAAATTAGCCGAAAATAATTATTTAGCGCAACTGACGCACGACCTAAGGTTTTGTTCTAAGTAGACCTCGACATGTACGCAAAATTTGTCTACAAATTGTCAACGATGTCAAATACGAGATGTAGGTATAAATTTGTCAATCTTCTATCTATTTTTGTCAATCTTCCTCAAGCAAACAATTTAGGGCTAGAGCTGAACCCACTGTCAACTGTCAACACAAATTATCAATAAAAGAAATCGCATTAACAACCCATTTCAGAAGCTTTCGTATAAATCCCCTAGATGGAGGCCCTTGCTAACTCGACCCAGTTTCACTCCGACCTTTGTAAGTAACGATAGCTACCTAAATGTACCGAAATTGCTAACCCAATCTAGAGAACAAACCTCTGTGAAACATTTTGACAGTTATTCAGAAATAAAAAAAATCAATAAGAGAATGATTTCATTTAAAATAACTCGGCACCCACTCAAAATGAATTATAATATCTTCGAATTGCTTCGCAACACTTTGACACAAAGCCGTTTTACCATTTTGCCATCCTGTCAATCAATTGTCAAAATGAACACCTCACAAATATGCCATACGAAATTTGATTTACTTACTTTAAAAATGTAAGCCATGCTGCGGCAATGTTGATGGCAATTTTTGTGAATAGCATTTGAACTCTTAACCCCTCTTAATGCCCTTCAAATTCCATTAGTATTGATTTTGACGAAACATTATTCTCTCTTACATCGACAAAAAGAATCACTCGGCTCTGTAATTTGAATAACTTAAATGGGTACCATTCAATCGTCAGATGTCACTTAAGACTTGAGGACGGTTTTCAAATACCTTAACAGGTTTGCTTTTTGAAATCTCAATTTAACATTTGAACAAAAAGTGAAGTCGCGGTTGTGAGGAATCCTTTTTGCATATATTACCCATTTTTAAACATAAAGGGGAAATCTCTGAAGAGGACATCCTTCCTAAATTTATGTGTATAAGGCAAAATAATAAATAAATATCCAGATGATTTTGTTTTAGTCCACTTTCCTCTATTTCTGTGGGGCTGACGTCTGAACGTCACCATATCCTCGTTCTCCGGTATCCTGTGATTCATAATGCTCTCCCTTCTCTCTCTTTCTCTATAAGCCAGTAGTAGAGTAGTCATAGAGAATTATAAAACATAATAAAAACCCCCCAACATAAAAACAAGACGAAGTAGTGAAAACTCCCGTAAATATAAAAGAAAATCGATTTTTCCATCAAAATGAGAAGGAAAATTTCAAAGAGAACCAAAAAGGAAGAAAATAAAAAGCTTTGTCGTCAACTATACGGAGGGGGATGAATATTGGTATGGTCGGTTGCCTGTTTCGTGGACTCTTTTTTTGGGATGAATGGCAGGGCAATTTTTATTTGAACACCCCCTTCTCTGCTACATATTTATATATGTGTATACAAGGGTATTAGTATCGTTTTTAAGCATGGATAATGCTCCTTTAACTGGTGAGGTTCTTTTACATATACGTAGGTAAGTATGTAATTATCGCTACACATGTAAGCGCGATGTCTGTGTATTATAGTCATTCCACTTTTTTTGGGGAGCTAGGGGGGTTGCAAGAAGTGTAGTCCATGTTTTCTTTTACCTACTTCAGGGGAAGGCTTTTAATGATTTTTTTTAATGATTTTTCATGATTTTCTTCTAAGAAAATCTACAATTTAGATATATATCTATGTGTCTATGATATATGCTCTTATTATTTAAATTTCATGTTTTTCATTCTTATACTTGTTTGTGTGTTGAATATTTTTCACTTTGTTTCACATACAATTTGAGTTTGAATTTATTTTTCTATTTTTTGCATCAGCTAGACGAGCGACCCATAAACACCTTACCCACGGATGCAAAGAAAAAACCGATCTCACTAACAGAAATGAGGAGAGGAAAAAAAAACAAGCAAAACCGTTTTAAAACCGATTTCCGAAACGGATGTGTTCCTTACAGACGAACGCTTGGAACAATACTGCAGTAAATAGAGTGATTGTGTTTTTCACGAAAATAGCGTGCGGAAAAGCTTTTCTAGACTGTCTGCGAATCTGCGTCTCTGCGATCTGCGAGAAATAGTGAGTGCGCACATGGTGGAGCATAGCTTTTTCGAAATGTCAAAAACACCTGCGCCAAAAACAAGGGATGAACCGATGGAATTTTTCGCTCTCACTCTGCGTCTGCCTCTGCACTGCCATCTTCCATTTTCACCGAAGCCATTCCATTGAGAAAAATACGCACGAATCAAGGGAGAAAATGTGTCTACTTTGCAGAAGGTGAGGCGCCAAGGGTGATTCAAAAAGGATGTTTACTCTGGCAGGATGCTGGACTAAAAACGTTAGTGGTTAGTACTGGGCTGGGCCTGGGGGGGTTGTCATATGTTGTTGTTTTTTTTTTTTTTTTTCTTTGATTTTGTAAACAAGAACTGAGACAAAGCGACGCTGAACGATGATGGTGGGTATTTGTAATCACAGAATCGGAGCAGGGAATGGTGAAAAGAAAGATGTAGGACAATTGACCTTTCACTTTTGATAAAGACGTCAGTACCGCCAGTAGTGGTAGAGAGTTACTTTTTGCTTTCAAATAAACTGCAATGAGAATGCATATTGTGTTGGAAATTATGAGAACAAAGGGGTTTTGGCCTGTAAAGACATAACGAGGTTGTTGGCATTATTGATGAATGAGAATTTCGCTTTTTTACAAATGGTTGTTATTGTAGGCCGATTTAAGTATGGTTCCATTTCGAATCCAACATGTATGCATATAAATGTACTCAACTACTTTTATTGTTTTTTTTTTTTTGTGAGCAAAAGAATTGGTTGTTCCGGTTCCGGTGGACATTTGAAATTGGCATAATGACATCACATAAGAAATGAAACGAAGAATCACTCTTGTCATCCGGTGTTACTTCGGCCTAAAAAGGCAATTGATTTGTAAGGCCTTGTCGAGAAACATCAAGAGGAAACTTCATATAAGACCCTCACCATCCCTTTATGGCGTAAAATCATTGATGGTATCAAAGTCGGATGAAGATCTTTTTGGTCGCTTCGAACGCAAAATTGTTCGAGTGATTTTCGGTCCCGCTTGCGTTGACGGGCTTTGGAGGAGAAGATTTAACAGCGAACTCTACGAGCTGTACAGCGACATCGACCTGGTACGCATCTAAAATGGCTAGGACATGTAGAGGCGTGGCTCTAGCCCGAAAAGTCTTCGATTCCAAACCGGAGGGACAACGCACTAGAGGAAGGCCTCGCCTTAGGCATAGCGCACAAGTGGAAGGGGACCTCAACCAACTTAGAGTGCGCAACTAGAGGCAGTTAGCCAGCTAACTAGAGGGGGGTGTTGGTTGAGGCCCAGGTCCACCCCGGACTGTAGCGCCACCTAAGTAAGATATCAAACTTGCACGTAAATCATAACATAACCCTCAACTGACAGCTCCAGGAGAGTTTTCATAATATACAGTGGGTTGAACCTATGACCCGTTCAATACCTCAACACTAACCAATGAGCCTCAGTGGTAATGACTGGATTTTAGTGACCTCTGACAATCCGGTTGAAATTCAAATTTACTATAAAGATAGAAAAATAGGTACCTAGCTAATTATAGTACAGTTCGTTTCGAACTGGGAAATAACTTTGCTTTGCGCAGAGTTATAAAAGAAAGAATTATTGATTTTATTTTGAGATTTTGAAGTCCATCACCATTCTCTTAGCGTTCAAATGATTCATCATTTGTTTTTGCTTACCATTTATACAAGGTGTCCCAGTTAGAAGTAAATATAATGATTTAGGGGTGATTCCTGAAGCTCTGCCGAACACAAAATTGTGTGACAGGGGGGGGGATCTATTTTCATCGTATTTCCCGTTATCGCCCATCAAAGTAAGTGACCTCTAATTTGGAGGTGTTACCACATAGGCACAAAAATTGTTTTGTACATTTAGTAGCGCATAAAAGTCTTAAGCACTTCAGGTACCTACATCTGTGCAGATACAAACTGAAAATTTTGAAAATTTGTTGTTACATTTTTTTACTTAAAATGCATTTTTCTCCAAATTTTTACTTTATAAATTTTAATTTTTTTATGTAATTTTTATCCTTGACAACTTTCCTAAAAATTATTTTAAGCAACTTTTTTATGTACGATCAACAGAAGTTGTGGTAATTTTTTTTCTCTAACGAAAGTGGTCAAAAAATACCATGCTGCTTGTACAAAACTGACACAAACTGAAATACTGCAATTAGATTGAAAAATACATACGAACCGTGCAGGTAACCAGTCGACATTATGTAGCGTATTGGCACAAATCGTATGTACTAGGGTAGTACACGGAATGTCGAAAAGCCACACAATGCGTATGTGTCACGAGTGCCTCATATCGTACCTTATGTGAGTGGCACAAAAAGGGCTAGTACACAGCATGTAGCCATTGGCTTCATACGCTGACGTAAAAATTACGTCAGAGCGTGGCGTACTACATACCGTGTACTAGCACCTTAAGAAAAGGGAAATCGTCAAATCAGCTGGGTGTTATACTTCTTAGATATATGTGAATGGTAAATAGAGTTTTGAGCAACCTCAGAATTTCGTTCGTTTCGTTCAAACCTTGAAGCGATGCCAAACCTAGCCAAATTGTAAAATTCTAGCACTGTTTCATTCGATCTAGCACTGTAAATTGACCTTTTAGCACTGTGTTTAATTTATATTTTTAAGCAGTACACATTTAATTATTGCTGTAAAACTGTTTTTCTGTGAAAATTTAGTTGATTATTAAAACTAAAATTTTGTTTCAGTATTTTGTACGTCAAAAACGTCAAAATAGTTTAGATATGTACCAAAGTCGTTTGGTCTGGCCCTGAACTAGCCCTGAAATCACATTTCTGGCTCTAAATCACATTTTTTAGTTGGCATCGCTGCGGCTTGAACAGTGTTAATTCTGTTGTTTAAGTTAAACGACAGTATTCTGCCGTTTAAATCTCAAATCAGAATTGTGTCACATGACGAGTTGAACTTCAATATTAAATTCAAAATTGAAACTGGGGGTAACCAACATACCTACTTTCCACAAACACATATTTTTCTACAAAAAGTAATATAGAGAAAACTATTTTCCATTGATCAAAAATGCGCTAAAAAAAATCCTCTTGGGAAATTGTTCTGCATTTCCCCAACTGCATTTAGTTAACTGAAAGGTTAGTTTACACTGAAAAACCGAACAAGTTAAGCCAAAAGCTTAAATTCTAGATCAGGTTTAGACTTCAGTTTAAACTCATTGGAAAGCTGGGCGTTAGTAAAATAGACATCCAAACATCATAATTGAATTATGGGTATCAGTATGAGTATTTTATTATTTTCGCCATCTGGATCTGATTGGGATCAGTTTGTATAGCACAAACTAACATTACCAATACGATATATGGGGGTTATTTACAAGTGCGCGGTGGATCGTATTGAAAGCGATACCTCAATTTCGACCGTCTTCGCTTTTAGTTATTCCCAAACAAATGCGAACGAGGCGATAATGATGTTTCCAGTGCTTTTCGGTTTTTTTCCATTTTGACTTCCAATTTTCCAAAGTGACAGATTTTTGACAGATTTTCTCGTCACAGGAATTTATCCGCAAACCATCCACCCGCAATGCGTCACCCTTAACAGCTACCGGTTTTGAATGGAGCAAATCGCTTTGGAAATACAAAAATACAATTCCGCCATGAAAAGCGATCCGTCGCGCTTTTGGGAATAACCCCCCAGTTGTTTGCCTACTTATATACAGAACACTCGAAAAATCACGACCCATTCTACTTCTTTGACATGGAGGCTCTCCAACAAAAAGGTTAGACTACTCCCTTTGTGTTCATTATCCGCGGTACTAATAATCATGTTTAGTGTCGGTGCACACTTGCGTTTTTTTCCGCAGCGACACCGCATTATTTCTATACACACGTACGGGCTTTTCCCGCTCGACACAATGGCCGCGTTCTATTGACCGCTAGATGTCTAGCGCTCATGCCAAACTCCATATAAAAAAAACTGACATTTCACAATATGTGCTAGAGCTCTAGCGCAAATGATGAAATGTCAGTTTGGCATGCCTCTAGTCATCTAGCGGTCAATGGAACTCGGGCAATATGTAGAATAGATTTAGCTCCCAGCAATGGAAGTTTATAAAAAGAAATAGAACATTTTTTTTTGTACCTCATGTTTCAAAACTACGCTTTAAAAATAAAACGACGTTATTGGGTACATCCTTTTACCCATCATCCCAGTGTCCAGGGCCAGGCTAGATTTTACGAAGTCACAATGATGAAAATTTCCAGACAAAATTATCCATTGTGACCGTGAGAATATTTAAGTTGACGGTTAAAAATGATTATTGGTAAGTCTCTATGCCTTTACATCATTCAAGCTATTAAATTCATAAATTTAAATCTATATAAAAAGCTTGCAATTGTTTGTAGGCCAAACTTCCAGCAGTATGTTGAGCTATCATTCATCTCAGAGGTAAGGGAGACTCTCTTACCTCTGATTCATTGACATATTATATATGGACTGCTAGTATACGTCTTCGCGTTGGTTCCAACATTACCACTAGCCCTCTTGGTTCGGAGTGGAATAATTTGGAAATTTACACCCTTTTTGCAGTGGCATCTATTGTTAACAATGACGCAACAATTTGAATTTCAACCGCTTTACTTGCCAATTTCACTAACGCCCAATAGGTGTCTCTAGCATTCTATGGAGAAATCAAAGATGGTTGTCGCATTGGCTCCCGTTTTCCAATGCCATCTACCTTAAACAGTGACGCAGCAATTTGAATTTGAAATGTGTTGCCTAATAAATTCTGTCACGCTCAATAGGTGCCTCTAGCATTCTATGGAGAAATCCAAAATGGTTCGTCATTTTGTTTCACTTATTTTTCACTCCGAACCAAGAGCGCTTGTTTATGTTGGCGTCATTTTCTGGGAAAAGTTTGTATGAACTGACATTTGTTTGTTTTTCCTTTTACTTTTTCAAAAATAGCCGAAAGCCTTGGTAGCTACTGCTGTATTTCATAGTATTAGTTTTGTAATTTACTTATAAGCTAATAAAGTTATAATAATAATAATAATAATAAGTCAATGCTCTGATTCATCTCTCAGGTCTATCCAGAGGCTGAACTACATTCAATTCAAAACAGATCAAATGCAAAAAATAAAAAAATAATAATTGTTTCAGCTCGGTTGGTCTACTGGTGGGCGCACATCGAAAACCAACATTCCGCGGTACAAATACCTAATCATTTTTAGTTTCCAGATTAAATTTCACGAACTCACAATGGAAGGTTAAAAATGATTAACATTTCCATTGTGACGTCTATTTAAAGTTTTGCATTTTGCATATACATACATACATATCTACGTGTGTGTACAACGAAATAGAATTCTACTGTTTATATCACAAAATTTAATTCACACCGTACAAAATTATTCACCTTAAATATTTTGTAGGTCAAGAATTGAATTCACAATAGATATTTTTATATGGAAATTTTCTCCACTGTGAGTTCGTAAAATGTAACCTAAACACCAACAATTATTAATCACCCCTATTCCCGTTGGCGTTTGTCGTAAACGCCTAATATTTCATTTCGGTTTTAAGTCAGAGTTTGTAACTTTTTTGAGACAAGCGATTTGAAAATACAGTGAACACATAGAAAAAGAAGCAAAATCGTTAACAAAAGTTTGAAAAAAATCTGAATATCGTTTTTATAACGTCACGACAAAAGAGTCGTATATGACAAACGCCAACGGGAATAAGGGTGAATATTTTTTATACAAAATTATTTATTGCGATCTAAAAAAAAATTTAAGATGAAGGTTCTAAAAATTTTATAATTTATAATTTCTCAAAAAATAATATATAATGTGAACGCTACATAAGAATTCAACAAGTAACATTATTTTCAACACACCCTGTGCTTGTACTTTTTTCGTCTTTTGTCATGGCGCATTTCGTTTACCATCTCGCGTTTTGTGCTAACACTAAAAACCTATAATTTCCTGGCATAGATCTTAAATTATATCCTAAAAACTACCTCCCCCTCTGGGCTATTACCAACTAAATCACATCCTTATGTTACTTAGATAATTTACACTAATACTTTTGTGATATTCCTCCTCGAAAAAAAACTTCAAATTCTCATTTTGCAAAATCCATTGCTGTCAGTGCCAAGGTAAGTGGAAAAAAATTGTTCACGTTTTGACAGCGTTTCCGCCGCCATCGACATGTTGCCGTTTCCACCGCTGTTGTCTCGAAACTGAATTTTGTTGTTCTTCTGTGGTGAATGGGTGAATTCCTTAAAAGTGTTGTTGTTTTTGTGTCTTCGCAACATTTGTTGCTAAAAATGTATATACAAAAAAGGTGGAATGCGCAGCAGTATGGTGTGGTAAACAAAACTCGAAATCTGGGAACAGGGTGGCTCAAAGGAAATTATTATTCAATAACTAAATTATTTTTTAATATCTCTAAGGCAATAAAATGGCTAGCACGACAACGGAAACGAAATATGTAACAGAAGTACCAAGTAGCCTTAAACAGCTAGCTAGATTAGTAGTCCGAGGTTTCTATTCTATCGAGGATGCGTTAATTATTGATATGCTAGTGCGAAATCCATGTAAGTTGATTTAAATTAGTTCTGTTTCCGCATAATATTGTTATAACTCGTATTTTGATATCCGTTTTATGGCACCGATAACATTATTTGTGTTACTTTTCCATTAAATAAACTATCAGAATACTTGAAATAAATGAATATGTTTTAACAGACTTTGATTATATTATGACCTTTAGGTATGAAAGAAGATGACATAGCCGAGCTGCTGCGTTTTGAAAAGAAACAAATGCGAGCTCGAATATCAACCTTGCGAAATGACAAGTTCATTCAGATTCGCTTAAAAATGGAGACTGGACCCGATGGCAAAGCACAAAAGGTCAATTATTACTTCATAAACTACAAGACCTTTGTGAATGTAGTTAAATACAAATTGGATTTGATGCGGAAGCGTATGGAGACCGAAGAGCGAGATGCAACAAGTCGAGCTAGTTTTAAGTGCACAAACTGTAATAAGACTTTTACGGATTTAGAGGTAAGTTAACTGTCAAATAGCCATTTACTGTTCTTTCTTAACTACAACTCTGTTAAAATATCTAGGCCGACCAACTTTTCGACTTTGAATCGCAAGAATTTCGATGTACATTTTGTGACAGTTCTGTCGAGGAGGATATGTCCGCCATGCCAAAGAAAGACTCCCGCCTATTGTTGGCCAAATTCAACGAGCAACTTCAGCCTTTATATGATTTACTCAGAGAAGTCGAAGGCATAAAGTTGGCTCCTGAAATTCTAGAGCCCGAACCAGTTGACATTGATACCATTCGAGGGTAAGCTCCTATTCCACTCATTTAAAGCGTTTAATACAAATTTCTCTTATACAGCATTAATAAACAAGGATTAATGCGTCCCGATGGGCAAGCTTGGTCCGGCGAAGCAACCAGGAATCAAGGCTTCGCCGTCGAAGAAACTCGTGTCGATATTAGCATCGGTGGTGACGATACACCTGAGGTTAGTGCTGAGCGTAAATCACGACCCGTTTGGATGACGGAGAGTACAATCACTTCAGAGGATATTAGTGAGAATTCCGACGCCATTCTGGATCAAGCGGCACAGGCATCAAGTCAGCCGACAACATCATCTGGACCCTCAAATAGTGGACGAAGTCGAAAGGAGAACGAAGATATTATGTCTGTGCTGTTGCAACATGAGAAGCAGCCAGGCAAGAATGATACACATTTGAAGGGATTGAAGAGCAGTGCAAATTCGAGCGATTCAAGTGACGATGAGAAAGACATTGAGAATGCTACAATTCGTAAGTTTGGTATAAAATATATAATTAAAATAATATATTTAACATATTCTCTTTGATTCTTAGCAAATATCAATCAAAACAATTATATCAATTCCGAGTCGGAAGATGACGATGCACCAATTGTCCATGTCGGCGGACGTCCATACCCGATTGATGGTATAACAGACGAGCTTATAGCGCAAATGAGTCAGCATGAGAAGGAAAATTATATATTAGTATATCAAGAGCACTATAGCCATATGTATGATTAAGATACATTTTATTTAAATCTATAAAATAAAATATCTTTGATGTAAATTTAAAATTCTTGGTGTTTCTCAATTGTAATTGGAACAAAACAAAAAAAAAACAACTAGGTATAAAAGATTTCTCATATCTTTTGCGCAGTTGGATACCTCGTACCTCCTACATCCTTCCGCTGTCTTAACTCTTAATACAGTGGGAGTTGACTTGGTGGAGAGCATACTCTATATGTAAGATTTGATCGAAAGAAAGTATATCTTAGGTCATGCTGTAGGCATCAGTTTCTTCAACATTGCCTAAAATTTCACAATTTTGGGATATTCCCAAATGCGAGGCGGAATATATTGAAAGCGACACTTCGATTTTTACCGTCTTCGCCTTGACAGCTTTTTCCCGTCACAAGAATTTAGTTTATTTTTTATCCGCAAACAATCCGCCAGCAATCCCTCACCTAAATAGCTATCGTTTTTGAATGGACCGAATCGCTTTTGAAAATACGAATATACCAATCCGCCATGAAAAGCGATCCGCCGCGCATTTGGGAATAAGCCCCCAGAAGTTCAGATCAATACTCACCATCTCTGTTCATTAATTTACTACAGCACTAATAGACACGAGTTATAAAAAAAATTCAGATTATGAACACCCTACCTTAAAAATGCATAAATAATACCAAAATACCAATTGCATGGCAATACCCACATGAATCGCATCAAATAATTGTATGAAACATGTTTCATAAGCCTGTGGTGAAATTAATTGTCAGAAATATGTCAACTTCTTTAAACAGCTGATCACCGTCAACAAAACTCAATTCTGTTTTCTCATAAAAATAAATATTATTTATCACTTTTGTCGGCTTTAAATCATTTAATTTGCTGCTGATAGTGCAACAATGTCTGGTGTAGATAATAACAGTAATAACAGGTAATAAATGTTTTAATACAATGTATCACATCAATAAGATTGTTATCTAAATTAACGAGAGCCATTTCGTTTTTACGAACTTTTACAATTTCAATTCTATTTACTGACTGTAAATGCATAAATTATTTCAATTACTCTTTCCAGTCAATCAGTAAACGAAGACATTACCGACAATGCAAATACTCCCTCAACAACAGAAGACTCTGAATCATTGGCCAGTGTTCAGATGGCAACAGGATTGGTACAAATTTTTGAACCACCCTTAATCAAAGTTCGTTATCATCTAAAAGAATTGATGTAAGTAAAGGCAAATCAACAAAAGTGAATAGTCGTTAATTGATTTTAACATTTTTCTTTTAGAGGCAAGCAAAACAAGATTTACATTGATCTATCCACAGAGAAATACAAATACGACAATGTGGAGATTTCAAGTTTGCAAGATATGGTATGTACATTTTTTCATCTTTAAATTTTAGTGAAGTTGACTATATATTTTATTTATTCCTATTTAAAGATGAATAATGTCAAAGTGTACAGAGAGAAACTGGTAAAAATAAAAAAACAAATGCAAGCAATCTATCAGAAGACTAAAGTACTAAAGGTAAGACTTTTTGTTAATATTACACGTGTTGGTAACAAGAAAATGTGATTTAGCCAGGCAATCCAATCTTGATAAGAAATTATCGCTATTTTATTTAGTTATATCCGATTATTTCGAAAAACTTAGATTTCAAAAGCTGACAAAAACCACACATTTGATTTCTTATCAAACGTTTGTATTTTTACGTTAAATACCTTTTAAGGCCGTTTATAGGTTTAGTCTTTGTGGTGCCGTAGTTAATAAGACATCGTCGTCAAGTCGTTTTACTTAAAAAATAATAATAGACCTAATCGCTCAAATTGGTTCATAATATCAATAGAAATAGATCGTGTCTGCTTTACGGCTGCACCTTCTCTCCCATTCGCGCTCTTCGCACTCGAATAAAAATCCGTCGGTCGTCAGTCCTTGTTTTAATGCACAGCGGAATGTTAATCACTCAGTGCCTTCTTATACTTGTGCTACTCCATATGTGCTGAGGTATTCAATGTCGAATCGCTCCTCATTGAACAGTCTGGCTGTTTAGGTGTACAGATTGGGCTAGTGGTCTGTAAAGAGCCATGTTGCTGTGTTAATCCTTATGGCTTGAAAACAGTGATACTTATTTAAAAACAACGATGAATTCGATTAGTCGAAAGCCGTTACTATCGTTTCGTGGATAACTAATGTTTTCCGGGCTGAAAATGTTTTACTTTCGGACTTAACCATTGTGCCCGTACTAGCTTCGTATAATTCGTTGAGTATTCAGCCTTATAGGTAGGGGCACTCGGCACAGCACATATTCATCCCTATCGTGGAATCCGCCGGGGGGAATTATTCACGGAAAAAAATGTTTTGGTATCGTCAAATCCGCAAAGTGAACAGTTCCCCGTGTGGGTAATGTGAATGAGTTTCACTGTTTCATTGAAAACGTTCAAATCGAATTTTTCCCGAACAAAATGACGTTTCTCGCCCGCATCAAAATCTTTGCGGATTTCATAGGTTTTCTTGCTTCCTTGTCTTGAATTTTTTTTACGAAAATGTAGGTACATACAAAAGAGCTGCTTTATTAAGTCGAACATTTGTAGGAAATTTGTGCAATATTGAACTTTATTAAAATAACGTAATAATCAGTCTAAAAACACATTTCATCTATGAAATCATTCACTGCTCCTCTTAACCTGTCTCGTATTATTCTCTGAGAACACCGCTCATTTCGTTCTTCCTCTTATGCTTTCAAAAATAGAGCTATCGCATCCATTACTATAATAAACACTTGGCCCTAGCGAGGTATCCGTCGGAACGGAGAATTCTCCGCAACGCATACTCCGTCGGAGACTTAAATTCCATTCGAGGTATCCGCCTTCGGAAAGAATAAATAAAATGCGACGACGCATTGATTTGACATGATGTCGTTTGTGTTTAGTGGTACATCAGGGTTTTCTTATTTAGTGCTTGTTTTTCCGTTTCTGTTTGTCCTAGAAACACAAATTTAAGCAACAAATACAACCAATTACTTTGCTAAAATGTTTTTTCTTTATTGCTTTAATTTATCAACACTTCACTGCAAATCATAAACAAATTGCGCAACCAATTCCTGTCGGAGCATATCGGAAGAAAATACGTATGCAGCTTTCAAAAATATCAGTAAAAACGCACTTGATCGCGCTGGAACGCAAAACGCCAGTGTGCGTTGCATATTTGTCGGAAAAAAGTTCCGAAAAGGTGTTCCGAAGTATACCTCGAAGCAAAAATCCTCCGATTCGTATAAAATCGGAGAATTTTCCGTTCCGACGGATACCTCGCTAGGGCCGACTATTTTTTATTGAAATCACTTTTAAAACAAACTTTTCATATGCCTCCGACGAATGGCAGATACACAGATTTGTATTGGCAAAAATGAAAGACAGCCGTTTGACAGTGAAACTACCTTTCCCAAAAACGTGTCGATAAGGGAACGTTTGAACGATTCCACGATAGTAGTAGAAGGTGAAACGGAATCGAATAGACGAATTTCCACGGATTCCACGATAGGTGTGATAACTTTTATGTGGATCAGAGCTAGTAGTACTAATAGGACACAATATAATCGACGTCTTGTTTCCAGTCCATATCTTTTTCTCTTACCATTATGCAGCTTTTTTTTTAGGGACAAGTCTTACAAGAATGTCTGTTAAACTTGTCCACAAGTGGTGAATACATCAGCATTGAACTTGTAACTAGGTATACCCTTGGTGATGCATGAATTTCATTCTGAAATAATAATAGTCTTTTTTATTTTCTCTCTCAAATAACATCTTTACACATTTTATAAGGCAAATCATTTCCAATTTTAACACATTTCTCACTGCCTCTCTCCGTTGATCACAATTAAAATTTGAACTACACACACAATTTTCTTTATTCAATTTTAGAAAAGATCCAACAACATTCTAGCATGCAAACAAAAGGAGCTTGCGCGTAAAATGCAAAAACAGCAACAAGAAGAAGCGCTGATTGGAAAACGAACTCAAGCCACATCAACAACAGTATCACCCTCAGATAGATAGTAAACGTGTAGGTACATTATTTCATTCATCATTTTATTTTCTTAATATATATTCACATATACACATTACACATCCTTGTACAAATACAAATAATCAATTGTTTGTAAAAAATTATCTCTATCGACAAAACGACAATTTAAAAATAATATAAAATAAATTTTACTTTGGTATAAATTAAAACGTAAAACTACTTAATAGAAAAATACTTTTTAACGTTCACTTAAATTAAACTGATCGTTAAATAATTTAGAACAAACAAAAACCATGCTTTAATTAGTCTTAACAAAAATAAAACAGAACCGAAATAAATCTCAAACTTATCAACTGCTGTTTGCTGTTTTGTCTTTTTAATTAACAAAACCCAAAAAAAAAGTAAAGCTTTGCTGAAACCATGCATTTTACTTTTCCATCAAAATAATTCCAATGCTTTGCATTTTACGACACAATTATGTAATCCTGTTCGTCAAGCATATGCATTGCATCGTTCGGTGCTAAATACTTTGCTGTAGCTGCAAGAGAATTAATTTTAGTAAAACAAGACGGAAAGAAACATCGAACACAAACTTATAGACGGCACATATGGTTTTATTTTGTTTATTGTAGTTATAAAAAAATAATATATCTAATCAATCTAAAATGTATTTATGCAATAAAATTCGAGTTAGCAATTAAGAAACTGGTTTTGTACAGGTAACTAGTTTGAGACTCTTTAAAAAAAACGTAAATTGCAAGTCGTATTTTGCGCTGCTTGAGGAGAGGAAAATTGGACTAGCTGGTGTCGAATATGATAGGTCCTATGATCTATCAAGAGCCCCCAACCATATACACTTACAATCAAATTACACAAACGCTTGTGCTGGAGTGCAATGTTATAATTCTTTAATTTATTCCATTATAGCCAGTCACAACTGGAGACTAAAAGGAAAGAACTGAAGGGCATAAGTTCAAAGAACAAGACACCAGAAAATGGGATTCCTCAATCTTGAAAGAAGCTGCTGCATGTTTTACAAAGAGCATTTCTTTGGATGGAGCTACAGTTCATATCAGAGAAAAGTATAAGCCCCAAAGCCGATATGATACTTACAACTACATAACTATTAAGGTGCTGTAGCAAGACACATACGTATGTAGCTCTGACGGAAACAGAGAGTGCACAAAGAGAGCTTGTACATGGCCATTGGGACCATACGCTGACGTAAAAATGACGTCAGTGCTACATACGTATGTGGCTTGCTACATGCTGTGTACTAGCACCTTTACTCTTACTTGAAGGCAAGATCTTCCGAATTAGAGGAGTGAAATTTGCTTCCAACGGACAGTCCTACGTATAGACTACATTCTGCAATTGGTGTCTCTCATGGGCACTGAAATATGACAGATCTATAGGACAACTTAAAAAAAACTCTCAATGTATGAAACACACTACTCCTATGAAACTGTTGAAATCCCACAGCTTGCGGAAAATAAAGGAAGAGGCGCAGAAAATCCGAGAGAACGGCAATAAACAAAAAACACCTCGTAGCCAACAACAAGGCACAGAGGTTGGTCTTCTTCTCCGTTCTAATCACCATTTGGCGGACTTGTATTTATCGCTCAGTTGGCGCAAGTGGTAGTCACTTGATCAATTGACAAATCGAAATGCAAAGTTTATTTCCTGACAGCTGAAAGCTGAAAAAATGTCTTCCAAAGTGGATTGTATACGGAGAAATTCAAACAATTACTTAAAAAGGAGTCTGATGATGAATTAGTGGTGCAGTTCGAAATAGCTATCATTCCTACCAAAGTGACTGTGTCTACGGGTCGCTGTTAATGTTATTCTCTCAAACAATAATTAATAGACTGAAATTCGACAAAATTTCCCAAGAATTGTTGTTACTCCTCGCTTCTCCACTCAGTCATACACCATTCCGCGAATATCAACCGTACCCATGGAATTAATGGCACTACGTTAGTCTATCTATAGACTTTGAATGCCTTGAACATGAGCACCTCTGATATACCATGAGATGTGAGCGTTGAACTTCTTTCCCTGAACACTCATGGGACTGACGACTACCTCTACAGAAAACGAGAAAAAAAGTTGTCATCGGCCTGGTCAATGCTTTGATGCCATCCACTGCATACAAGTTTTGCAAAATGTTTGGCATGAACGTACCAGAACAACTCCCATTAAACCTGACGACGATAAAAAGAAATCCTCTCACAAAATTGCATTCGCCTAGGTCGATTTGTTTCGACGCTATTGTGTTTTCAACGACAGACAGACGGACATGGCTAAATCGATTCAAAATTTGATCCTGATTCCAAAATATATATACTTTACGGTGTCTCTGGTGACTCCTTCTTGGCGTTACAAATGTAGGTAGAGTGAATATATATTCTTGTGGAGGGTATACAAATCTCTCATCCCACATACTTTACTCCGTCCGATCTCCTTAGGATGGCAAAAACTTAGATGCACTCGGGTAGATCAAGACTATCTAGCTAAAGCCAGACTAGAAAAGGTCTAACGAACTTTTAAGACACAAGGGAGGTACCATTGCCACGAACGTCATAACCGGATACTGCGATTGCTAGGCATGGATAAAGGCGGGGTATCCTCTACAACAGGAGCTGCAGAGATGAGAAGGTAATTGTGCTCTACCTATTGGACGAAACAAACCTATCAAACACCACTTTCTAGGATTTATAGAATTAGCAGAGCTTTGGACTATATAATTATTGTGACGACTTAAAACTTACTATATCCAAATCAGAAAGGATAGTCGACGACGCGACCGCAGCATTGGCGTTAAGTCGACAGATGGTGTCAGCTAGAGAACACTTTCTATAACTCTACCTTCGACTGGATTGAAGCTACTTTTGCATTTAAGTGCGGGCGAAACGGATTTTTAAAAAAAATTATTCTTTTAACCATTCGGGAAGGAGGGGACATTCTTGGCGGTTCAATTCTTCACAGATGGATCGAAAACGTCGGATGGTGATGGTAGATCTCAGTCTCTCCTTCCGTCTTCCGTGATCTACTGTAGCGTATTTCAGGCGGAAATAATGGCAATAAAGGGTCTTTTTCTGGCTAAAAGAAAACGTGATATCCGCTAAAGATATTTGCATCTTCTCGGATAGTTAGGCTGCAATTAAGTGCATGGAATCAGTCTCTATTAGCTCTACTACAGCCCTAGACTGTCGCACGTCTCTCAGAGAGATGGCGGAGCAGTTCAACATTCACCTCTGCTGGGTGCCGGGGCATAGAGACATTCCGTAAGGCTGATGAACTTGCCAAGCTCGGAAATACACTTCTTATCGCAAATGTACCTTAGGTATCCCGATCGCTACGTGTAAACTCATAATAAAGCTGGATGCCATCCAAAGAACAAACCTTATGTGGACATGTGGCGCGACGTCATGTCTAGCGACAAAACAGATTTGGCCAAAGTTGGATCTTAGACGTTCTAAGAATTTGATCACTCTTGACAGAAGGAAATCAGCGCCACAATAGCTGTCATTATGGGACACTGCCTTATAGGCAGGTATGCAACAAGGCTTGGAGTTTTCTCAAACGATTTTTGTAGAAGCTGTTTGGACGAGGAGGAGAAGGAGGAGGAGACTATTCATCACTTCCTCTGCACTTGTCCAGCAGTCTCCCGAAAACGGAAACTCCATTTGGGAGCCTTCTTATACAATGATTTAAACGATCTAACAAACCTAGACATTTGTAGTCTCCTGTGCTTCAACAGAAGCTCAAACTGGTTGAACGAGTAGGACGAAAGTTTTACTAGATTCATGTGGTATCACATGGGACCTTATAATGGTCTAAGTGTGTCGGCCTTTTGCCGGCAGCCACTTTATTCTGCGGAAATTTTGAGTAGATTCAATGAGAAAGGATAGTGAAGACAAATAATAGTTATATCCAAACATCCCCCAACTATTGTCAAGTCAATTCTTCCAATCCTGAGTTATCTACGGCGGTAACAACATCAATGGACCTACTTCACTCAGTTGTAGACGGAGCTGTGGCACAAAGAGATCGCCTGACGAGTGAAAGTAGGGAATGATTGCCACGCTCCCTAAGAGAGGAAATCTTGTGTAATGCAAAAACTGTGGGGAAATTTGCGACCTCCCTGCAGCGTCTAACGTAGTTGTGTTACTGCAAAAAAAAATTAGAAAAATAAACTAAAAAAAGCAACACATTGCGTCAAATGCCGTCCATCTCTTTATCAACAGCTCCTCAGCAACTAACCTACTTTCGCACATATTTACAGCTTCTGCATTTAGAAAGACAACTAATCCCTGTTTCTCAGCACAACAATAGATAAGACCCGCATCAGATGTATGTATGTATATGTGATTAAATTTTCCTGCACGTAGCCAAGTTTATTCTCCTCAAATAGACTCCCCTTTTAAGTGTTCTCATGCTAAAAAGAGACATGTCCATTCTAAACAAACAACACTGCAGACAGCGCACGTTGACTTTTACAATCGGAACAATATTCTATTGAGTCATCTCCTAAAGCGAAACTTACAACTTGCATTCACATTGTTGTTATCATTTCAATAAAACAATTCACTCTACTCAAGCCTGCAGATAGCCATATTAATATTAATTAAATAATAGTTCAGTCATAAACGTGCGATAACGTGTATGCGCACATACAAAGTAGAAATATTATAGGATAGTCAAATTTTATTTTAACAAAACCAGTTCCCCCTGATGACGCTTGATGTAAAAAAAAAACGTAAAAAAATAACAACTTAACACTACTCTACATGCTAAATGGCAAGACTTTTATAGCATAGCTTAGGAGTTTATGAATTCAAATCAATTTCAGTAAACTGATTGGGATCCATGTTAAGTGTACCCATCCCGTTTTTATCGAGTATCGCATTGTTATCAGCCGACACCACCTCCTTATTGTCCTTCACCCTTTGATTTATATTTGTATTAGTGTTTCCCTCTGTATGCTTACCACTTTCTTTGCTGTATCTGGGCAAGAGCCATTGTATTACAGCGTGCACAACAAATGCGACCATTGCTGCTATACCGAATGCAAGGAATGTTGATGAGCCACCAACTGCACTAAACATAAGGCCACCAATAGAACTGCCCACCGAGACACCGACACCTTCGAAAATTGCCCCAACCAGACCCTGTTAGGAGAGAGAGAAGATAATTACAGAAAGTTAAGCACCGTTTTAACTTACTTGTAGTGTCGCCTCTGATCCAGCTGGAGCTAGTAGGCTAGCATAGGATGCCATTGTCGAGTAGAACATTCCGAAAGTCACTCCGTTCAGTAGTTCGATGGGCAGAACATACCACGGGTTCTCCAAAATCGAATACAATAGAAAACGTACTCCAAAGCCTAGGAGTACCAAACTCATCGAATGGACGTGGCCTATTTTCTTTAGTATCCACCCGGATAGGAAAAAGAAAGGCAACTCGCCGCCAAAGCACTGCACCCCCATAACAAAACCCTCCAGAGTTTTCATTGAATTTCCGTCACAACCAGCACGCTTTGCGTTCAAGTCTTCCAAGTGCCAGAAGAGGAAATTCCACACCAGCGCGGTACATAGGCCAATAAGCACGCACCAAACGAAGAAGATTACAACGCGCAGTGATAGGAAAAGCTGACCCACATCGCGAAATATATTCTGCGACAAATTTGTTTGTGTGTGCTGCAAGAAAAATGCATAATATTACATATTTGAAAGAGTGGCGCCATCTACCCTTCGAGCTCACCTGGAGCTTGCTCGATGCAAACATATCCAATCCAATGAGCAGGGCTGTCATCCAAAACACAATAGTATAGTCCTTGTTCACACTGTCGCCCGACAGCTTGTCAACCAGCACTCCTGAGAGTATTGCAAATATGCCGAAACCCACGGCACCCCACAGTCTCTGCTTTCCATAGAGGTGATGTCGTTCTCCCAGTATGGCAAAGCAAATCGCGTCACCAATGCTAACCACCACAGCCATTCCAATCCAACTCGTTACCAGCATCATGAAGAACCACCAAAACTGATAGAGACCCATAGCATCCGAATTATTAATCACCGGACTCGGTGACAATTGATTAGTTAGATATTCATCGCCACAATCCAATTCGCATGTGGTGTTAAAGTATGCCTTCTCCTTTGGACAATTCAATGTCACATTTTGCCCATTTAACTGGCCTTTGTCGTGTTGCACTTTGAAGAATAGGCACTGCTTCTCCGCGGTTATATCATTCATATTGGTGTCCACTGTGAAATCTAGATAGGGATTTGTCTTTAGACACTCCGGTGGGTTGTTAAGCCAATCGCTACACACAATGTCCCATATGGTTGGGTTCGCTTGACAGTGTAATTTGCAAGTCAGCGTTGAGTTGGTGTAGTAATTCTCTAGATTTGTTTGAATACACGTATCCAGTTCGGAGCAGTATTTCAGTTCGGAGACTCCTGAGTGACAGTGAAATTCAATCGTTGGCGCAGCCGTTGGGATTCCCGGAACAAACATTATGCAAAAGAATGAGATTGCCGTTACCAACTGGCCGATAAGAAAGAGCATCCGATGCTTCTGAAATCTGAGTGGACATAGGTGTTAAGAATAGGTTAGAAGGGGTTAGGTAGAAAGGGTTATGGGAACCGATTTTCATAATGGCAGATAATAATTTTCACTTATGACCATTAACAGAGGCGCAACGGTTTTACAAGGTGCGACATCATAAGGGAAATGAAAATTAATTGAACTCGCAAAACAGCGTATGTATCAACTGCAGTACTGGAATCAGATTTTAGAGCGCATAATCAAGGCTATGAGTTTCTTAGCTAAAAGTGTCGGTCGTTAAACAAATGCGCCAAAAAAACTGCTCACGACAAAGCATAAATGGGACAAATTCAGCAAAAAAAAGGACGCCTCATTAATCAAAGAAGTGTTTTCTATTTGGTGCTCCAAAATTTGGATAGGCATTTGGGTGTGGAGTCGAACCCAATACCGAAAAATCAACCACAGCACAACCACTTAGAGAAGAATGAGCAGTTCCACTCTAATTAATCATTAAACTAAAACGCAACATCAGCCCAATTTCATATGTGAATAAACTTTCAGAAAAGGTCAGTAAAACGACTTTTTTTTCATGCATGTACCTTCTCTTGTTCTTCGCTGGGTATGTAGTTGTAGTACGCAACTCAATTAGGGTACAGCAAGATGTAATATAAAACGAATCTCAGTATTCAATTCGTTCAATTAAAGTCGACAAAATTTACCTTGATATACAAGATCTTATTGCACAGTGCAACATTAAACGACTTCACTGTCTGGTTTATATTGTTTGTCATTGACGATGACTGTCATTAATATGATGCTTCTAACCGCTTTTGATAGCCACCAGTAGTTGTTTGAACAAAGAATTGTATCAAATCGGCATGTGTGTACTAATGATATCAGTTATAGATATTACCAACAGAGAACACTCCCATAGATAAAGCTAAATTATCACAAGAATTCATTTAAATCCAATTCATAGCCAAAGAAAAACCGTTTCCCCTGGTCAACAACACTGTAATGCGAATTGTTATATTTACCTATCAGCAATGAAACCAAATAAAGGTTTCGCCAGCATTCCAACCACTGGCAATATTGTGTACATTGTTCCAACGACAACTGTGGAGAATCCCAATTGCCTGGCAAGTGTTGGCATAAAAGGCATAACTGGCGCTGTTCCTATAAATTATGCAAACACGTATTTTGTTATCAATCAAATTATAACACGAAAATTCGATATAATTTATGGTTTCCATTTTAGGTGAGTGATAACGTTGCCATTGTCCAGACTTACCTGCATTGAAGAGAAAATAATGAGCCTTCATAGGCAATAATTCCTTGTCCACGTTGGGGCGCATTTTGAAACCGTCTTATTATAGTAAAAAGTAAATAAAAAAGAAACCACTTAAGTCTTAGCTGTATGAATCACAAATGCACTTTGATTGGAATGGGTAGATAATGCAGCAAAAGATTGGGCAATTAATTTTTCCAAGAACTAGTAAAAATTTCTGTCGGTGCCTCGCATTTTTACCCGTGTTTTGCACTTTGCTTGGACATTGACAACCAACTGACAGAAAGGGTTTCAATTTCAACTGGCTCGTGATGAATTGACAGTTGTGGTGAAAATCGGGACTTACCATTGGCCGCGTTCCACTGACCGCTAGATGACTAGCGGTATGCCAAACTCCATATAAAAAAAACTGACATTTCAGCATATGCGCTAGAACTCTAGCACATTTTGTGAAATATCCTTTTCTGGGAAATTTTTCAATCTAGCACAAAATGAACTGCTAGATTGAAAAAAATAACGAACTGTCAAAACAAAAGTGAAAGTGCAGAAGTCAAATATTTCCATTTTGGTGTAAAATGTGAAATGAAGCTTCTATGTAATTAATATAGCTACATAGTATTTGTTTATTTATCGTGTATTCATAAATATGCGGCATGATGGCACAAAATACATTTTTGACTCTCATGAAGATAAAATAATACGAATTCAAATTGGTTCTAATGTCACTTTGTCGCTACCGCTAGATCTCTAGCGCCAGCGTTCCTCCATCAGGGATATTATGTGCTAGATGACTAGCGGTCAAAGGAACGCGGCCATTGGTGAGCGTTCCATAGCCAACGAGTATTTGAGTTTTAAAAGAATTGTGGTGAAAAATTATTAGAAACCCAGCCATCCAAGTGATTCACATTTCTTTTCCTTCATGTCCATGTGCCTTGAAAGGTGAATTATGTTCGTTAAATATTGATTATTCGCCCAAACCCACGAGAAACCCCAAAATCCGATCATCTAGACTCCGGAGAAAGTTTATACGATTTGCCAATAAAATTCGTTCTCAAAATATTCACCTAGGAGAACGCATTCGCCCTGTGGTTTGCTGTAAGCATCCACGATCAATAAAATAGAGCGAAATGCGTATGTAATTTTATTTATATTTTGTGAACACGTCAAGCCCCAAAGAACAGAGAGAAATCAGTAGTAGAAAACCTTATAAATGCTTTTTTCGTTATAAAATCCACAAACTAAAAGAAACGCCAATATAGAATTCCACTCTTTATTTCATTATCTTACGCTAACCACCGCTTTTCGAGTACCTTTTCCAAAACTTCTTTACATCATCGTGACCGTTTTTGGCCACCACCATTGTTCGGCTGCGCTCACTCTGCCAGACAAGGACACTTATCGACTGAGCGTAGTCTCGCAGTGTAATGAAGTCGGCCTGTGACAAGAATTGATTGTATACAACCCCTTCGGTGTACACGAAACGGTTCCGTTCATTCTCCCATAGTTTGATTTGGTCCACAACAGTTGGTGGGAGAGGAGACTTGGAATTGATCGCCGACTCTGTCGTTCTCATGTTGTAGTGGGCATACTGTTCCAGATAGCTAACAATTTGCTCGGCAGTGATTCCACCACGAAGAGCCTGCCGCACAGAGTCGCGTGTAAGCACTCCCACTACCAGATTAGGAAATCGATATAATAGCTCCGTGAATAGACCAAGTAACGCCACCTGCAGATTGGAATCTGTATAGGCATACACACGATAGTTGGTTTCTACAACAATGTAGCCAGGATCTTGGCTCTTATCCGCTTCTGTGGATATAGTTGGCACTTGACCGTGTTTATTGGTCACGTTCAACGCCAAGCGGGTAGGATAGAAGCGTCCTTCCTTTCGTTTGCGCTGGTATACCAGACCGAATTCGCGCAGATGCTGTAGAAAGGTTAGCATCTTATTGTTGAGACCCTCTGAACTGTAATCACGTCCTAGAGTGGAGAAACTTAATTGGAAAAGCATGGACAAACACTCTGGGAGGTTGAGACCACGCTCTTGGCAGGTGTCCAAGTACTGAAGCATGAAATGCCAAACCTGAAGGGGTAACAACATGATAAGCAGAAATGTATTGACCGGAAAGAAACTTACTTGTGACCGTGTGTCTAACAGAAGAAACTGAAAACCCTGCCGTGTGATGCTGGGAGTTCCGTCACGTTCGTCGCGCTTCATTAAATTGGCATGTAATAGAATTCGCACAGCGTCGGGGCTTATACCCTCAGTATCCTGACCTTTGTTGGATGTTCCACCACCAACCATGTAGTGGAGAACACATCGCCACCGCGCCATTGCGTAGTTATCAAGAAACGCAACATCTCTTGGTTTAGCATCCTTCTCTAAAAGATGAGACAACGACCATGGCTTTCCCCCGCCAAGCAAAGCAATTTTAAGATTCTTTTTGAACGTGGGACATAGTTCCCAAGCCGATAGGCCTCCAGGAATCGCTGTAACCCGCCAAACATTTAACTCGGTTAGACATGCTGTGGATTCCTGTTGTTCTCTAAAATTTTACAATCAATTTAGTGAATTTCTAAATTCGATTTGAGTCTCATTTACTTGGCGTAATGTTGCGATCCCCATGATGCGACAACTGCCTGTGGTACGGGCTGTTCGACGAATAATATGCGAATGACAAACTGCCGGGCAATCTCGGGTAACTCTCTAGTTTATGGACGAGTTGATAAGAATTAATACGAAAAAATTAATTTTACTTACCGATAAACAGCTAAACATATCGTTGGATAATTATAGAGCTTCTCGAGAATATCATGGGAGCGAGTTTTCAAGTAGTCCTGCAGATTTTTACACTCGAGATTCGCTGGCTTCGGAATGAGCGAGTTTACTTTACCCGATTTGGTATCAGACATTTTTCTGAAGTTCTATGCGCGTTTGCTTTGCATTTGTTTAATGTTTTTTTAAAAGTTCTTTCCGAGAAAAATATTAAATTCACAAAAAGAAGATGCTCTAGCTTTTCAAACAAAATATTTTTGACATATTGAAAGGTTTGTTCGAAATAAATACGAAAACGTCAAATGTCATATTGGTCTCAGAGGAAATGAGTACGTTCAGAGATCTACTAGTCTGAGAGCAAGAGTAGTCGTGTCGACAATAACCGATTGTGGATTAAGTACTGTCAAAGTGAAAAATAAAAAGTATTGAATCGTGTCACTTGTCTTTTCTGAGATTTCTTTAATTTATTTCTATTTTGTGTTCAGAATTATTTTGCACATCAATCAAGTAAACACAAATCCAGTCGGAAGGCTGAATTTTCGTTCAAAATATCCGTGTTCCGAATGTATATCAACGTATTTTGTTCACTTATATTTCCACGACGAAAAGGATGTCGAAGACCATCGGAGAGAAATTTATGTACCTATGGCTGATGCGTAAGACGTAAGCAGATGCAAAAAACGCAGCCCATCGCAATGAAACGTCGACTGCCGTTTACATTACGTTTTGTCGGAGAAATGTTCCGATCAGCTCATCGGAACGATTACCATGAAATAAAAATCACCGATTCGTACGGATACCATGATAGCGCTCAGTATCTTCGCTACTTAAGACATTAGAGACATCAATTAGGTAAGTCGCATCGTCTGATGGTCACAGAGATTTGCATTGCTTAGATCAAAAAGTTTTAAACAAAGTTCTATGAAGATTTTTGTTATCCGGCTCCAACGCGGTAAAAGAAGACATAGCTTTGGTACGCACAAGTATTATATTATCATTTTAGTTACACGGTACGCAAAACCGTATTCAGTTTTCATTCAACTTCACTAAAATCTACTTGCTCATATCAACAAGTGTTGTGGAATAGGAGCATTTTAACACATTGCTCCGATAAATTGCTACTGTTTATCAATACTACTTGTTGTTTCGTGGTACTGACCACTAGCATCGAAAAAATACACAACACACATGGTTATTGACCGTTCACATAGGAGCTAGAGCTACTGCTACGCCTTGCTGCTGCTCCAGCGAAATGTTGTCTTCGCGAGGTCTCAAACAACTTGCTCCTTCTGGAATTCCCTAAAATCTTTAAACAAAAACGAATACTTCTTCTATTGCTTTTGCGTTTACATTTAATTGCGTCACAAATCACAATACATCATATTACTTTCGATCTACATGTATATAATAATATATAACTTACATAAAACATTTTCTAAAAAAAAAAAAATCAACATTGGTTCTCATTCTCATTCCTCATCCAAGAGAAAAGTATATGCGTAACGAAAGAGTAACTTAACAATAATACAACTACCATAGAGGGCCTCAAATACATTTTACACAACAAATGGATTGCAAGAGAGTGAACCGCAAAAACGGTAGGAGCAACACAAACCCAGCACCTGCCAAGAGGTACTCATATTATACAAGCGCCTCTCCTCTTCTTATGTGGCTTTACTATGTATCTCATCCTGGGCACACTTCATAACACTCAAGGCACCTTTGTTAATCAAGTCGTCGGCCAGAGCCTGCCCCAGCTTCTCACTTTTCGCATACAGCTCATAGTCGTAGCACTTGTGGCGAAACAGTCCGCAAAACAGGTTAACTGTGTCGTCTACGAGCACTGGAAGCACTTCAGTCGATTGGGGTTTATCCTCATCAGCGTAGTCAAACATTTTGATGGTTTTTTGAAGGAACGGGCAACTTTCGTGGCCTGGTAGTGTGGTTGTTGTCTGTTTGGCCTGCCCGCTGAAGGGACATTTGCTCGAACTGGGCAAGCATTCAGTAGCGCTTTTTGCACTTTTGCCAGTAATGGGGCATACTTCCGCCTGGGAAGCGCTCACCTTCACATCAGTGCCGACGTACGGGCATTGGCCCATGAAGTCCTGGCCAACTGGGATTTTCAGCGGACATTCATCCTTGACGACCGTTTCAGTGTCATTGCCATTGGCCTCGCGGTCCTTGAGGTGCACCGCGCTGAAGGGACACTTTTTAAAGAGTTCCCCATGAATATTAATCAGTTGATTGATGTCGGTGATCTTGTCGAGAAGCCCAGCATTCAAATCATCATTAATCACCGTTGGGCTTGCGCGTTTGCTTTCTGGACTTTTACTGCCTTCTTTGCGTAATCGTTTCGATGGTGGAGAGCCATCGTCATCGTTGTCATTGATGTCAAACTTGGCTCGTTCCAATTCCAAGGAGCACGACAATTCATTGCGTAATTCTGTGGACCCATCCAAACTCCACACAGCGCCGATGACCTTCAGACCAGCACCGCTATTGCCATTGTCGTCGTTGAGGCTACCATTTAGCGTCGAACAAACCGCCACCGGAGCACTGCACCCACCACCGAGGGTCTTCAGGAAACTTCTCTCGGCTAAGATGCGACAAGTCGTATGCAGGCACACCAACGATTGCAGCATTTTTAAAATTTCCAAGTCATTGGACCGGCATTCCACTGCCAGGGCGCCTTGACCAACGGCGTACAGTAGATCTGTTGGTTCTAAGATCTGACTGATGCGATTCATCCATCCCATACGTACGAGCCCCGCTTGAGCTAGAATGATGCCGGCAAATTTCGAGTCAGGGGCGTCTAGTTTGGCCAAGCGAGTGTTTAGATTTCCACGAATGTCACAAACCACAAGGTGGGGGTATTCTCGCCGAATTTGTGCTGTTCGACGAAGGGAGGAGGTTCCTGAGATGACAAAAATTCACTGTTATAAGGGAAAGTTACACAAAGTTTGATATTCTTACCAATTATGCTCCCCTCTGGCAGTGTTCTAATCGTATTCCCCTTGTATTTTTCATTCAGCACGAGAGCATCGCGCGCGTCTTCCCTCTCAAGTATAGCACCTATCGCCATTCCCGTTGGCAATGCGGTGGGTAGATCTTTTAGCGAGTGGACAACAAAGTCAACACCTCCGTTGCGTAGGGAATCCTCCAGATCGCGGGTGAATAGGGATTTCTCACCAATTTTTGGCAGTGATATATTAAGTACGCGATCGCCAATCGTTGACATTGTATCTGCGGGCAAGGAAATTAGGTGAATTATGTTTACAGTAAATTGATTCGATTCGATTCAGTGCACGCCATTTGGCAATCCAATTAATTTAGACTCAGTTTGTAAACAGATATCGTGCAGACACACTTTTGTGGTCGATATTAAAAGACAAGGAGGATAAGTTACATGAAGGTCAGCAAAACTGGGTCATTCATTTTGTTTGATGCACGCAACCTATCATTATTATTTGAATCTAATAATTAAGGACAATGACTGTAAGATTAATATCTAAACAAATTTTTGTTTCTTATTTACCACCGCCTCAACCCAAATGGCATACTTCTGTTGGACAATACAATACCACTTGCGTTTGTCCCCAAAATCTACATTTCGAGAACCTTTTTAAGGACATTAACTACGACTATGCGACATTCACTTCGATTCATTGAATTTAACGACCCAATGGCCATCAACTTGTCAATTTGTGTAATGGAAAAGCCAACGCCAAGTGCTTTCCAGTTATTTCGTATCGTCCAAGTCACAGCTGAGAGCAAACTGATGAACGAAGTAGACCAGAACCCCTGGGTCAAAGCCTATTCAATCGGTATGCAAAAGTTAAAAGGTGGTCCAAGGCCTTAACCCATATCCGCAAATTTTTTGAATAATGTAGTGCGACTTGAAGAAATTGAGGGAGGAGACACCTCAAGGACCCAAGCAATTCCCCCCGTCACCTCAGAAGATGTTCTTAGAGCTTGCGAAAAAATTGGAGATCAAAGGGCGCCTGTCGTCGATGATATCCCTAACCGCAATCCGACACCGTCCTGGTACTTTCGCGGATACATTCACCACGTGCCTAAAAGAAGGAGTATTTCTACAACAACAGAAGATACAAAGACTGATGCTTCTACTTCTACCAAAGGGAAACAAACCCCACAGAAAACCTCCTCGCGTATAGACCCCTTGTGTATGCTGGACACTGTAGGGAAAATATTTGAACGCATTATAAGTGACCGATTGGACATTGCGATCGATGAAGCAGGAGGTCTATCAGATCGTAAATATGGATTCCGAAAAATGTGGTCCACTGTTGACGCCGTCAATGAAGTAGTTGCCACCAGCAAGAGAAGCCATCAGCGGAAGGCGATGGAAAGGCGAAAGCAAGAAATACTGCGCCAGCATCACATTAATGTCAAAAACGCCTTTAATAGTGCGATCTGGAGAAACATTTTAAGGGCTCTCGTTGTCAAAGGGGTGCCTAATTATATTTAAAATATTCTGAAGGACTACTTCACAGATAGGCTATTGCTATACAATGACGAAAACGCACCTTTAGAACGACGTCCTACGATGCAGTGTGCGTAGTAGCTGGCATGGTACCAATTCACCTCCTTGCAAGAGAAGCACGGGAAAAAATACCTCGTCAGTAGAACAACGGCAGGAACATCAATGACAACAGGAGATAACACTTTCCCACAAAGACTGGTAAGTTTAGAAGATTAGCAGCAGAGATGGAATCACTCTGACAATTCTTTTTACCCATGCTGTACAAGAGCTGTTGAAGACGCGGAGCATGCGTAATGTTCATGTTCCACTGCCCGGGATACGAAGAAGAACGGCAAACGCTAAGGTAGAAAATTGGTGTGGAACTGACACCAGAAAACATAAGCGGCCTGATGCGACAAACAGAAGGAGGATGGGAAGCAATCAGCATCAGCAATAATGTTGCAAACATCATGAAGAAGCAAATGCAAACCTGAATATGCCGAACACTTAAGGCTATGACCCACTCGCGATGTAATGCTTGACGGCAGTCCCGCGAGGAATAAGGGCAGGAAGAGCGGCGGTTTTAGTCAGTAATAACTGCTTATAACACAGCAGCATCTTATGCAAGATTTCCACTCCGATCTACAAAAAAAAAAAATACCTAAGATGGCTATCGATATAGACGGCGACATCCCTTCTACATACTGCGGGTCTTTATGCTTCAGCGTCAGCCAGGACATGCCTCGCAATGCTCAGATTATAAAAAGCCCGACGTTCTCGCCACAAAATGAAACTATTGAGGGCATAAGACCAGCCATGACCAAGACAATCATTCTCGAGAAAACTATAAATAGGACAGAACTAAGTTGGTCTTATAGAGAAGGACACATGGTCTAGCCTTGCGGCCAAGGTTAGATAAGAAAAAAATCTGTAGAACTATTAAAACTCAGCAGCTCAAAGCTACGAATGGCACAAGGGATACTCTCCGGTCATTGTATTTTAAGGAAGCACGCTAGGAGGACTTACATGTCGCAGAGAATATTACTCATCTTTTCTGTGAATGTCAAGCTATTGCAGTACGAAACACCATGGAAGATAATTCTTCGACAATTTGGAGGAGGTTGGCCTCACAAACAAAATTGAGACAATTTTTAGGTTCTGTAGGGAAATTAAGCGTTTGGGCAAATCGATTAAAGTTTTGAACGTGAAGGTTCCCCAGGGCCCAATATGGTGCCTAGTCCACTGTGATGAACTCATACCCTATACAAACTAACCTAACAATGGCCGCGTTCCATTGACCGCTAGATGACTAGCGGCATGTCAAACTCCATACAAAAAAAACTGACATTTTACAATATGCGCTAGAGCTCTAGCACATTTTGTGAAATATCCTTTTCTGGGAAATTTTTCAATCTAGCGCAAAATGAACTGCTAGGTTGGAAAAAAATAACGAACTGTCAAAACAAAAGTGAAAGTGCAGAATGGCCAATGCTTCAACGAAAACGTCTTGTATAAATTTCAGATCACTTTTGCGAATCTCGATTCGAGAGAGAGATTCGCACATACTTTCACCAATACCAAAACAAGTGACTCTTGTCAAACTTTGAGGTTAGTTGTTGTTAGGGGAGACTGGGGCAAATTTTAACGTGAGACACATTTGCACATTGCTAATAAAACAACATTTTAAAAATATTTCAAAGTACATATAAACCAAAATTTAAACTCGGTAATAGGTACCGTGTTCTTTAGTTGTCAATGACTTTCGGATGTCTTTGCAGTCGTGTCGCCTTGAAGTAGCCGCATGAGGAGGTTTTATGCTTAAATTGCATATTTTAATTGTTCTATTTGTAAGAGTGTACACATTTTATAGTGAGCTTTTCTTTTTGTGTAAAATATATTTTTAAAGCACAACTTCATTTGAAAAAGTATAAAGGTACGTTTTTTGACATATATGAAAAATATAAATATTTGCGCGCATTTTTCATTTGCTTGACTTATTGGGGCAGAGGTTTAAACAGTCGGGCCACATTTGAATAAGCGTTCTGTAAGTGGCATTGAACTAAAGGCTAAGCTACTACCACCAATAAACGCTCCGGGAACATCGAGGACAGCTGCGGTGATAATTTTTGTCTTAATTTTTTCAAAATTTCTGTTGGGTTAATAAAATAACTCTTTTTTGTTCTTATAAAGTTTCTTCAGTTAAGTATTTATAAAATAGTTCGGTAATTTCAAAATTTCAGTTTGCTTTTGCTACGTTTTTGCTTTCTTTATTAAAATAATAAAGTTAATTTATTTTATTAAAAAAAATACAAACCTTGTAGTAACTTATTAGCTGCTGAAAACAATTACAAATACTGCTGTTCAAAAGTGCCCCACATGGGGGGTACCTTTGAACATAAGGACCTACTTCGTTTTTAAATAAAAATAAATTATAAAATTATATGCTCCTACTAAATTTATGTAGTTATTTGTCCAAATCAAGGTTTATTTGCATTTCTTAAAGTGAGAATACTTTACAGTGTAATAATTTAAGCAAATGTGATTTTATGAGACCTTAAAACAAACAGTGTTCAAATGTGCCCCAGTCTCCCCTACCTATTGTGGAATAAATTTAAAAATTGAAAATGGATATTAATGTAGACGAATGGATCGTCGTATGGGGTTGTTTTTATGGGGAAGGACGAAGTTCTAATTCAAAACAAAACAAGTAAGTAGTTATTGTACAAGTACAAGTAAAAAACTAGCAATTAGCAATTCAATTTTATAAACACAAATTGGAATGTAAAAACAGCTGACTGTCAAATCACACACCAACACAAATGCAAAAAAAATTGATCTCATTTCATGTTCCATTGGGCCAGTGTTCCCAGGTTGAGGGGAAAATCGCCATTTTTGCCGATATTTTAAGACGAAAGGGGAAAAAAAGGGGAAAGGGATAAAAACGGGGAAAACATCCAAAAAGGGGAAAAATCTTAAAATCCTATCAAAAACAGTTTGTAACAAAATCATCTAGAATAAATAAATGTTAAAAACCTGTTGCCCATGCAACAGCCACTTAATTTTTGTTTGGTTTCTGAATTTGACATTTAATAAAGTTATTGCCATGTCCATGGTCATACACTCCTTACCGGCATGAAGCATGATCATTGATCATGAACGTTGTGAACAGAAAGACAGGTAGATTCTGAGTGAGTAGAAAGGTAGATGGTAGATGGTTCAGAAAATGGACCAAAAATCCAATTTCAGAAATAATTTTCGCATCGGCATGACGTATGATTACGAAGGTTATTTTCCGAAACGCTCACGATCGAAATCTTCATTTTTTATTTGGGTTGGTAGAGTGAGGGCATAAAAAGCGGGCGTCCGTTTCGACTTTACCATAAGTTTTGTATTTTCGGTTTTATTATTCCTGTACCTGCCAAATTTTATTTTATTGCAATGAGGCCTTGTTTTTGTGTGTAACCAACTCGTTTATGTGAATGAAAGTCATGCCCAGTGGGCCACACATCCCTTCCTATGAAAGTCGTTTCCTAGACAGGTCGATTTTAAGTAAGTAGAAAAGAAAAGGAATTTTCAGTGTTATATAAGCTTCTTTTCTCAACTAACCTAAAATCTACCCGTTTCTCCAGACACGACTTTCATGGGAAGGCATGTGTGGCCTAGCACATAGTTTGTCCTGTCCATGCACTATGTCTAAATTAAAAATTTGAAACGAATTTCTAGACAACGGCAGCACAACTTAATATGTACCTAAGTGAAAATAATTCTAATTTTATTTTGGATTTTGAAATGAAGGAAGAAGGAAAAAAAAATGCAAATATGTATCTAAAGCAATTGGAAGCATTGCCCGAGCTCAAAAGCTGGTTATGCTAAGATTTGTTTTCTTCGGGGAAAAAAAGAGATTTTTTTGTTTTTTAAAGGGGAAAAAATATCATTTTGGTGTTAAAAAAAGGGGATTTCTTTTCTTAAAACCTGGGAACCCTGCATTGGGCAGGAAAAATCTGAGATCTGAGAGCAAAACGGTAAAAGACCAATGGAAATCGACATAATCCACCATAGTCCCGTCATAATAAACTTAACTCTTCAAAACACTAGAAAATGTAACTAATGTCTGTCAGTTACTGTACTGCACTCGTTGGTTTCAGTAGGCCGACTGACTTTATCAAAACACAAAACCACAATTTTAGAAACACGAAAACAAAAAGAACCAATAGACACAGCACATGCCTTCTGACCTAACCTAACCTACAATTTCTTTAGCTTTGGTATCACTTTCTAGGCAAGCCTCCTCGTCATTCATAAAAGTTTTCACATCTCATTCTCATAAACATGACCAGCAATAAAAGAACCAAATCATTCCGAAAAGATAAGGTCTATGCCTATGTTTCGATATAAAAAATGAAAAACTACTAGCTCTAGGTATTATCAATTATGCTCTAGTTGTTATCAACTTCTTATTTTTATACTCTAGTCACTTATCTTCTTGATTTGTATGTCAACCGTTTTTTTACCAGCGGGAATTCAAAAATAACAAAAATACTATCAAAGAATAACCAACCGTCGAAAGAAAAGTGAAAACTATTTCCACACAACCAACGATCACCCAACTAAGCAGCGACAGGATGAAGTAATAACGATTGAGATTAAGAGTAATTGCACAATTGCACATGACCATATCGTCGTAAATTATCTTATAAAATTATCGTCATCACTCCACTGTGAACAAATCCAAAATAGGTGGGAAGTATGTATTTAGGTGTGTATGTGTGGTTTGTAACTGAATCAAACCTCGCCGTTACTAATGTTTCGAATAGAAGAGTAACCTTGCTTCTTCTCGAATTTAATTATCACTTTCAATTGTTTCTCAAAATGTTTGCGTCAATCTCTTCGATTGTGATTGCATATCATTTGTTCAGTGAGGGCAAAAAGCCAAAACAAAATGAAAAGATTTTTCGGTCGCCAGACATCTTTTCAATAATTCATTCAAATTACCGTTTAAAGATAAGAAAAAAATGTAAAAAATACTTTACCCTCGACGATACGAGTAGGTAGATGAGATTTGTAAAGATATTGCATGTAAGTATACACAACACATACGTTTTGCGCATTTCTAGCCGGCATGTGATGCATACAGAATTTCTGTAAAAATTTAAATGTGGATACTGAAGTTAGATACTCACTTAAGGTGAAAGAGTTTGTGAGAATTCTTGAAATTCTGACAGTAGTTTTAATGAATACCTATTAACATCATGAAAAGACGAATGGCTCATCAAGAGTACCCCATATCTGATATAGACACATAAGTGCTGAGCTGGTGTTTACACCACTGACTGCTGTTAGGGAGTTAGTTACAACTACGAAGGTCCAATACTTTACTATGTATTCTTACTAGATAAAACAACCTCAAGCACTAATCTTACATAGAATGCAATACAAAAAGTAAGCCTACGTTGTATTTTTCGCAAACAGCCTTATTATATCGACCCAATGGATGTGTTTGTTACCATTGCCATTAACATTCACCATTTCAATAAATCCGATTAAGCGCTGTCCAAAGGTCAGATAATGAATTCCAATACTAAAGCTTTTATAAATATGCGTACTCATTCCTTTTCCAATTGATTGGACTACGTAGGTACATTTTACTTGCTAGTTGCGGCTATCGTTATCATTATCTAAATTATTTCGTCAGTTATCCGATAAGTAAGACTGGATACAAATTCATCATCCAACCGCTGAAGTTATTATATTTGGTAACTTCAATGCCCATAACATGGATTGGCTATGATATTCTAACCGAACGGACGAGGCAGGCAAACAAGCTGAAGACTTTACCATTTGCTACAATCTCGCACTCAGCAAAATTTTCTTCTTGGAAGATCGATCCGAGTTGTTGTAGATGGTGTATCATCTAATTCGTTTGCTATAAATTCAGGAGTGCCCCAAGGATCAATTCTTTCTCCAACTCTATTTCTTCTCCATACATCAACGATTTGCTTGAATCGACAAATAATAATATATACAATAATGCAAACAAGACACAGCTCACAACATTTTCTAGGAAAAATGCATCAACAATTCCTTAGATCCAAATGGATGACCATCCAATCCATCCCAAGGATCCATCCCAAGGACTCAATCTAGAAGTCACAGTCAATTCAGGAATCACATGGCAAGACCTGATATCCTATATCGCAAGATCGGCGTCCGCTAAGTTGAGCTACCTATTTAAAGCAAAGAGGTACTTTAGCCCCAAGCAACTTCTCCTTCTCTACAAAGCACAGGTTAGACAAGGCCTTGAATATTGTTGCCATATATGGAGCTCGACCCCAAAACATTCACTTGTCAGCATACAGAGACGAGCAGTTCGACCAGGTCCTTCCATAATAGATGTTCCGATGAACTCAAAGACATTATCCCTCAAAATGCAACTTTTGGACGCCCCACAAGACAGGCAGCTAATACCTGTCAATCAAACTTTGGAACTCGCTTCCTGGAGATATATTTCCAGAAGACTACTATTTGCAGCAATTTAAGTACAGAACTTACATACATCTGCAAGCATCTCAGGGCTCTTACGAAGCGATATGGGTTCGCCTTTCCCGGGAGAAGTATTTAAAAAAAAAAATTAGCACCTAACCAAACAAACATCACCAATAAATGGTCTCATGACAAACAGGATATCACAACAAATTCCCCGTGCCACTACCTTTATAAAAGTTTCGATCTACCAACCGGATTTCATCTGAATATTTATTGCATAAGCACTATTGACTGTTGGGTTCTGACGTCGAGCGTATTTACCAAATTATTTCACGTACATTCATCCAATCCATACATTAGACAACACACTGTCCATATGCAATGGTTTCCTAAACTATTAACTGACTCTATTTATAGTCTATCAAAGATATCCAAAATATTTTGTTAAGGCTTCTTACCAATAAAAAAAATTAAGTGCCTTTACATTTGGCACAAACTTAAATGAAAATTCAATGAATAAAAAATGAATTAAACGTCAAAGTACAAGCAAGTAGTCTTGGATAACAATAAACAATGCGAACTGACCTGCATTTAAATTTCAAATTTAATTTAACGTCGTTCGCTTCGCTCAGAAAGGCAAAACTATTAAACTATAGCTACATTACTCCGGCACTCCGTCACTATTCGGCTGGAGTGGAGTTGAAATTGGCGAAGGTAAGATATACATAAAATATGTAACACTAAAGATCACGAGTCCAAATCCGTGTGAAGGTCATGGGCCAATCACTGAGACAGAAACCAGTACCAATACAACTGCGATGTGTGCTAATAATTTGGTGAATAATTCCCAAATGATTGTTTTACAGCACAAAAAACAGTCAGCCAATGGCAAATAACAATCAAAATATAATTGAAGAGTGGAATTCACATGGTGGAGTAGCTGCTGCAACCACATACCTGCGCCATTGTCATGAGAATCACTTGGCGGGGTGTGGTTAAACAGAATATGCTTGAATTTCGTAAATTACTTTCTAATTTGTGCTAGCCACAAGGCACTAATGCCAATCACACTTGAAATGTATTTTTAACAAACGACTATAATGATAAGGCAAACCTCATTGAATGTGCCCGCTAATGGATTGATTATGAGCTAGACAATTTCAAAAGAGTACTTACGGATTTCAAATTTCCTGTGTGTGTAGATCTTCTGCAGCCTGGCGATTACATGCTTCGTTTGAATCAGTGCCAACTGCAAGAGAGCAGAGGGAAAAAATTTAAACTATTTTGTCTACACCTAGTTGATATTAAGTTTGTAAGTTATCAATATCATCAAAAACATTGCGGTCAACGTTGCCCGACCAAATTAAAGTTCACCATATTATAATTTCTAATTAGAGTGTTATTCAACAGTGATATAATAACACGCACCGCATTCCTATCGTCAGTGGATTAGGATTACAGGCTTACTGTTGTTGTTGAGTGCTATTTTTCAAGATTTTCTTTTTTTAACATTCGAACATTGTAATTGAACTTACTTCGCTTTTTCTGGATCCAACGCGGATTACTTTATCTTCACTCATTTTTAGCAAATTATATTCTGCTGTTCAATCGAATTACTGTCTTATTTTTTAGGTTTCCTGTCTGGCTTCGCTTCCTTTTTTGTCACGATGGCAAAGAGTGAAAGTTAAAAATCTTTACAAACAAAAAATGAAAAATGGTTCAAGCACTGGCAGTGTGTAGTTATGAAATGTTAAATTTTTATTGGATTTATATGTTAAACACTTTAGAAAATATATTTACACTTAATTATGAACACGGAAGGGAGTTAAAATGATTGCATTTTAATTGCTTTATTGCATTTAATTACAAAATTGAAAGACTTTCCCACTTGTTGGATAGGACTAATTCGAAAGAAAAACCATACACTTGCTCGATTGGGAGATGAATGGGAAAATGTGAGTATTTACGTAACTGGTGCGGTACGGAATCCAAATTCGGAGTCTTCCATATGATTGAGAAAGAAAGAGAAAGATGACACTGCAAATTTGTGATTTGTTACGCTACGTTTTGACATAAGAGAGACAAACACTTTTTTAAAGGTTGGGACACAATTGTGCGGGGATATTTTAACGAAGGACGCAATTCTTCTTACGTTTGATTTTTGTCAAAATTCATTTCTCTCTGTATTTTTGTAAAGTGGATATTGGCCGCGTTCCATTGACCGCTAGATGACTAGCGGCATGCCAAACTCCATATAAAAAAAACTGACATTTCAACATTTGCGCTAGAGCTCTAGCACATTTTGTGAAATATCCTTTTCTGGGAAATTTTTCAATCTAGCACAAAATGAACTGATAGATTGAAAAAAATAACATACATACATACATACATTTTCAATGGCCCGCTTATCCATTAAGTGGGTCGCGGGTGTAGGTTACCTAAGTGGACCCTCCATAGCTCTCGATCCTCCGCCATCGACTCCAAATCATCAAGGGTAATCCCCATACGGGTAGAGGAGAGATTATGAATTTGATCTAACCATCTCATCCTGGGTCTACCTAGAGGACGCCTGCCCGATGGTACGGATTCCATAGCGCGTCGTGGGATCCTGGTCGGGGACATACGTTTAACATGACCAAACCACCGAAGCATGGACCGCTCCGTCCGGAGAAGTAGCTGCTCGACATTGAGTTTCTCACGTATTCTGGTATTTCTAATGCGATCTCTATACCGGCAACACCAGCAATACAACGGAGGAATCTTATTTCGGCAGCTTGTATCCGCGATATTATTCTTTCAGTCATTACCCAAACCTCATGACCATAGGTAAGAGTTGGAAAAAACACCGAATTAAAGACTGACAACTTAGCTTTGACACCGAGTTCAGTCCTCCTGATAACAGAATGACCAAGCTGTCTCAAAATCGATCCAGTCTGACCAATCCTACAAGAAAACTCGGCATTGCTCCTTCCATCACTCGTGAATAAGACCCCGAGATACTTAAACTTCTCCACCTGTTTCAATGGGACTCCACTAACATGCAGAGTGCATTGAACAGGCGTTCTAGAGACGACCATCACTTCAGATTTGTTCACATTTACCTTCATCTCAGCTTCAAGTCATCAGCGAAGAGCAAATGACTTATCCTCAGATCTCCCTATTCGAAACGTTCTTCTCCGATACTGCGCTGTAACATCCAGTTCATATAAATAATGAAAAAGAGAGGAGACAAATTATTTATTTATTTATTTGATTTGATTTATTTGTGTAAAGAGATTGACCGAGTGACTCGGTCGAATGCTTTCTCCAAATCTACGAAGGATTCGTAAACAGGTGTAGCATACTCCCAAGCCTTCTCAAGTACCATTCTGAGAGTGAATAACTGGTCGGTTGTGCTTCTGCCGGGACGAACACCGCACTGCTTATCTCCTAATCGTGACTCAATCTCAGAATTAGGGTGGATAGTATGTAGACGTTTTCGTAAGAACTGTTGAACTTTCGTCTGGAAAAAAGAATATGTAATTCCGAAATAACTCTGATAACAACACAACTGACACATTAAATTGGGTTTTTGAGTTACAAGCTATCGAATTCGTAGACTTTTACATTTTTCCCTGTTAAAATATCCCATGTTAAAGTAACAAAACCAACAATTTCCACTTTACGTCTTCCCACGAAAGAGAGAGAAAGCAAAAGAAACGAAACACCACTCCTCTTACTCTAACATCGTCCTGCGTTACGTGTCAAACAACAAAAGTGCTGAAACTAATGTCATCACTGCGAGATGATGTAAAAGCTTATTTTTTTTGTAAACAATTCGTTTTTCCTTAATTTAGTGTAAATTCTTGCTTCTTGCCCTTACAATTGACAAAGTTAACAAGGAGTGACCAGACAGAGACTCCGCTAATTATTTGAAATAAATTCCGTGAATGCTGTTCCAGCTGTGGAATCCGCCATCGGCAGCGACTAGTAGGGCTGCCAGAACCAGAGAACGCTTGGGTGAAGATTTGATCGATAAACTCGATGAACTACACGATGGTGCTCTACGAACTGGTGTCGTCACAGAGTCGGATCTGCGAATGGCTTATCGCAAATCACTGGAACAAGAGCAACAAAATCACATGAATCCATGGTACGCAATCGGTATACTATTGTTTATAATGCTGGCCACGCCTGTGTTCTTCGAGACGATACATTTCATCTTGGGTGTTCGTTGTTTTCTGCCAAATAATTATCTCGTATGGGAGGCGACACGTCCCATCAGTGACTGTGGATTTTGCAGGTTGTAATTTTTTTTTTGCCAATGACCTAATTTCTGCTCTATTTTCTTAAAATATTCAATTTTTATTTACAGTTCGGTTCACGGGCCACTGATACTGCAAAATCTAACTCGTGATGAATTTGCTCCATTCGCATACTCATCTCAGCCAATTATAATAAAAAATGCTGTTGCACACTGGCCCGCTGCAAAGAGTCTGAATTTTACGTATCTCAAAGATTTGTACGAACGTACTCCGGGTGCACTCGATGAAGACTGCCAATTCTTGCATTTCCGATCAGATTTTAAAACACTCAAAGAAGTATTTCTGATGTCAGATCAGAGAGCGAAATTTGTTGATGGTCATCACCCCTGGTATGTGGGTTGGAGCAATTGTCATCCCCTTGTGCTGGACGAGTTGAGGAAATTATATCCGCGACCGCATTTCTTGCCAGAAGACGCTGAAATGCCAAATACGGATTATATATTTCTTGGCTATGAACAGGGAGCATTTATGCATGTGAGTATTTTTTATAGTTGGATATTATTATTTGATGGAAGGGAAGTATTTAAAAAATGACCAGGAATGTATTGCTGAGAAGTCTATGACTCTGGTTCTATGGTATAGACTATATAAATACTCGTCTATCGTAAGCTCCAACCTAAGGCATTGTGCTACGTCAATTTTGACATTGTTCGCCTGAATTTGGGCAGAGGTAGGGCAGGTGGTTACTGAATAATTAGTTGGTTTATAGTACTCAACTGCGCGGTCCTTGTGTGAAATGCTGTACAGTCGGCGAGCGCAGCACTTGATGAAAGAGTTTACTAAGCGTTGATACACCGAGTACCTACCGGTAGTGATATAAAGATAGGAAACCATTGGTATTCGGCAGCATCGTGCTTGTGGTGGAACCGGGAAAGGTTCGTTCCGCTTGGAGACTTGGTAAAGTGACAAGGGTTTACCCAGGACAGGATGGCACTGTGCAGATTGCCGATGTTGGTTTAGCAAGTGGAGTTTTAATGGCGAAGAGGTCAGTTGAAGGCTCGCTGTCTTGGATCTGGAGTTTTCAGCTTAGAGCTTCAGACGGGCCCCGGGATGTCATCGGGCTATTAATCTTTAGAAAATCTCAAATATTTAATGGATTCGCCTTGAACTTCTTGCACATAAAACACCTTGACTTGACTCGTTCTACTGCCCCCTCCTCGTCTAAAATCGACGACAGAGCCAATAGACAACTTGTGGACCTTAAACTTTGTTTTGTTTCCAGGCGAGAAACTTCATCCGGAAAGGCCTCTTGTTGGATTTTCCTGCATATCCAGTTCTCAGCGCAAAAAATTTCTGCGGGCGTTGCGAAAACCTCCCTATCACTTACTCTCTTTCTTAAAATGTCCTTCAACCGTAGTAGTAACGCCAGCACTTTGACCGCCAAAAACCATCTTGCACGAAACATTGGCCTCAACTCATGGAAAATCCCATATGAACGGTTTCGCTGGTGCACATTTACTGAGAATTTAGGGTTTAAATCAATTTCGCCTACCTCCTTAATAACAGCAACGGCTTTGCCTTTTTTTTTAAATACATACTTCTCCCGGGAAAGGCGAACCTATAACGCTTCATCAGCGCCCCGAGATGCTTGCAGTTGTATGTTAGTTCTGCACTTAAATTGCTGATATTGGCCAATCAGATTGACGACGCTTCAAGAAATCAGGACCCTCGAACCATCTCCCGCTTTTAAGGCTCTTTGATGAGTCACACCATCTGGTCCCGTCGTCAGCAATATTATCTTCAGATCTGGTGCATCAGCCGGGAAACAAGCCCGGGCCGCCCGCGTGCTAATGCTAATGAATGAATGAATGATATTTATTAATTAGCTTATAAAAGCCATTTAGATTGTACAATTTATAATTTTACAATAGACTCGTTTTTTAAACTATCTGTTAGATTCATTATCTTTATATACTCAATCTATTATATTTCTTCTTACATATTCAGTAATTTTTCTTTTAAACACAAACAAGTTTGATTCGTTTTTAATTTCTGATGGAAGATTATTAAATTTTTGAAGCCCAGTATAGCTGATTGTCCGTTGACCTCTATTGGTTCTCGCTCTTCGGATTCTGAAATCTCCTGCACTCCTTAGGTTGTAAGCTGCGTTGACATTCATTGAAATATTTTCGCGTAGGTAAACTGGACACGTCCCGTTCTTTATTTTGTGAATAAAAACCATAGCGTGTACAAAAAGTTGTTGACTTACACTTAACCAGTTTAGGGTATTAAGCATGGATATTATTGGGGTGTATCTATCCTTTTTTAACACAATCCGCATTGCCTTATTTTGTAAAACCTGAAGTCTGGTTTTTAGGTACTGGGGACAAACAAATAAAACGCTTCCACAGTACTCAAAATGGGGTTTGATAATCACATTATACACTTTAATGGCACAGATCATAGAAATGTTTTGTCGTATTCTCCTTAGGACACCAATTTTTTTTGATATTTTTTTACATAGATACTCGATATGGTCATTAAGGGTTAATTTATTATCCAGCATGATGCCAAGGTACTTCACTTTTTCAACACATTCAATTTGCACATTATCGACGAATACATTAGAGGGTACGTGATACAAAGAATTATTTATTACGATACACTTAGTTTTGTCAGTATTTAAGATAAGTCTGTTCATTTTTAACCACTCGTCTATAGCTTTTAAGTCACTGTTTATATGGTCTATACACTTATCTATGTCACTCCCACAAGTATACAAAAGACCGTCATCAGCAAAAAGTATCAGCTTTGAGTGTGACACAACTTTCACCATATCATTCACATACAACAAAAACAGTAAAACTCCAAGAATTGTTCCTTGCGGTAATCCTATATTCACAGATATTGGGGACGATATATTTTCGTTTACTTTGGTTCGTTGCGTACGCCCGGTAATAAACGATCTGAACCAGTTTAGTTCCGTGGATTTGATACCCATCTTCGCTAGTTTTTTTAGCAATATTTCTTGATCTACTGTTTCAAAGGCACGCCTAAGGTCAAGGAACACTGCGACGATCGTGTTTTTCTTATCAACGTTTTCTCTCCAGTCACTAAACACATAATTGACACAAGTCTCACAAGAATGTTCCTCTCTAAAACCAGATTGGAATACCGTTAAAATATTTTGATTTGTAAGATGTTCTTTTAATTGCACTTGGACTATTTTTTCTATTATTTTTTCGTAAATTGGCATCATATTAACCGGGCGGTAATCTTGGCAAGATTTAGCTTCACAAATTTTTTTAATTGGTACTATCAACGACTCTTTCCAGGATTCTGGGAAAATTCCAGTAATTAAGGATGTATTTACAATTCGGACTAGGACTGGACCAATAACACCAATAGCATCATTTATCATACTAACATTCATATGATTAAAGTCATTCTTTTTGTTAATACATTTTATTGCACTAATTATATCATATATATCTATTGCACGGAACTTAAAGTCTATATTGCACTCTTCAATTAGGTTTACGTATTCTAAAAATATCACAGATTGGTTCAGACTGACTATGCTTTGGACGAAAAAGTTGTTAAAATTTTCACATAATATTGCACTATCACTTATATTAATCCCATTAGTAAATTGCACTTCGGTTATATAGTCTTTGCTCTTGTTTAGAACATACTTTTTTAATAGTCTCCACATATCTTTTTGCGTATTAGCGTTGTCAATTTTCCTTTTTATAAATACCGACTTTACTGTTTTTATCTTCCGCTTATAAATGTTTCTAGAATGACGGTAATTATTCCAATCAATAATACTATTTGTTATTAAAGCCTTTCTATGTAAATTAATTTTAACTGATTTTGCACATTGGAGATCTAGGTTAAACCATTCTGCGTTTTGGAAGGGTATCAACTTTGTTTTCGTCATTGATGTTATTACTCTCTTAAGTTCTACAGCAAAGCCTTCACTAAGAGCATTAATACTAAGTGGTTGGTCAGTCATAAATAATGGATTCAGCCTCAGTTGTGATATAAAAATATATTTTTCATACTTGCAGTACTTGATTTCCTTTTTGTTTTTTATTTTTTTGTTTGTACATTTAATTATGATTTCTACCGTCTCATGGTCACTAACATTTAAATATTGGACAACACTAGCGCTTACCGTCTGCGAACTGTTGGTTAAGACATAATCAATAAGCGTTTTAGAACTCTGTGTTATTCTGGTGGGTTCAGACATTATCATCGAAATACTGTTATCATTTAAAACAGATGCAAGCCGACGTCGGTATGTATCGGAGAAATCCAGCCAGTCGATATTAAAGTCACCAACTAAAACAAAACTACAATTTCGCTGTTGCATCACTTCAATTACTTCCTCAAGCTCCATGCAGAACTCTCTTTTTGGGAGGGAGTGAGCCCTGTACATTACACAAAGATCTATCACAGTATTGTTATCATATTGCACTTTAACTATTAAACACCAAAGTTTCATATAAACGACAATTTTCTTAACATCTGAACACTTAATTCCGTTTTTGGCATACAATGCCACACCGCCAGTGTGTCTGGATTCACTTTCCGTATTTAATAAGCGATAACCGTCCAATTGTATTTCATTAGAGCGATTTTTTATAAATTTATTTGTTATATGTGTCTCTGAGAGGGCAATGAGATCCACGTATTCTTTTTCGACTATGCACTGGATTTCACTAATGTTAGTTGAGAGTCCTTGTATGTTTAGATATATACACCGCAATGAATTTAACTGCTAGAATTCTACGCGTTCTTCCGCAATTTTTATCTTCCGAGCAAAAACTGGACATTTGGAGTCATTAGCCATATGATTAATATCCACATTCAAATTTAAATTTCTATTTGCATTGTAGCAATTAATGCATTTTTCACTATCACTATTACAATTTTTAACATCATGGTTTCCCGAACATTTAACACATACTTTATCTTTTGTGCAATTTTTTGCCGAGTGGTTAAATCCACAACAATTATAACATCTTGAAACATTTATATATTGAAAAACACGACATTTGTCCCATCCTATATTTACTTTTCCAAGATGTATAATTTTGGTATTGGCAACACTGTCCACCTCTAGTATGGCATTAAAGCTCTTTGCCTTTGGAGACATATACACATGAACACATTTAATACTAAAATCACTCAATTCATTTTGGCACTTCAGAGATTGCACTATTTCATTATCTGTTAGCTTTTCACTCATTCCAACAACAAGCAGCTGTGGCTTTCTTTGAGCGGGCGCTTTAACGTCATATGCATCACTCATTTTTGTTTTGATCTCCCTCTCGATCATTTCCACTGATTTTTTGTCACCTTTGATTACCACTGCACCATTCTGAACATTTTTTATTTGATCGATTTTTAGGGCCATTGTAGTGGGGTTTATATTTTTTTTAATGTCTGAATTTGTTTTGTTATTGTCTTGATTGCTTCTGGGCTTTATTATTATGATTTCACTTTTTTCTCTTGTTGCTTCAGCATATGTCGGCTTTGTCTTTGTTTGAGGAGCTGACGTGGAAGCCACCGGCTCTTGTTCATTTTTGTTCTCTTTGTTATTATTCTCGTTTGTATTAATTATTGTTTTCACATTATTTTGGATGCATTCACTATCACTAACACTGATTGATGTGCTCTCTGTTTCGCGCACTTTTCTTTTCTTGTCCACATTGATTGGGGAGGTGCTCTCATTTTCGCGCACTTTTCTTTTTGTTTTGCCTATTTCTTCCTTTTTTTTATCGACCTTATCAAGCTTCTGCACACTATATAATATTTTTTCTATATTTTGATTTTGATTTTTTAACTTCTTATTATTGTCAGTTACCACCATAGTAAGCTCGTTAACAATTTCATTTCTTATTTGCTTAACACTATCACTTACTAAATTATTATCACCTGCTATTTTTTTCACATGATCGCTGATTTCTTCGCTCTGTACTTTGAAAGCTTCACTTATTTCACTCATTTTTTTTATTTGTTTCACACTATTTTCACATGTTTCTTGGGCTACCTTCATTGCTCTTAGCCTATCCATATACGTATTTTCAATTGCTTCTAATAACTTCTTAATTTCACATTCATTTTTTTTTAATGATTCTTCAAATGTATGTTTGTATTCATTTAAGTTGTTGCTATTCTTCTTCACAGCTTCCTGCACATCCTTTAGCACCATATCAATGTTTTGGATATATACCATACAATCATCACACATAAACCTAATCATATGATTTGTATCCAATATACCGGCTGAGTACTGGTCAAGACCACAGCATTTCGGCGTTAAATGGAACGTCTTGCCACATACACCTTGGCAATCAATTCCTGATTCACCCCGGATAGCACTCTTGCATTTTAAACAAACCGGCATTTCCACTTCACTCACTCGATATCACTGCACTTCTATAATCCCGTATTGAGTCACTTTCTCATAGAAATTCCAGTTTTTTATGTCTATATCCACATTTGTTTCTATTGTTTTAATTGATTTTTCGTTTTGAAATCACGAATTATAGCACTAGATTACACTAAATCACTAAAGAAATGTAACATTTCACGATTCAGAGCTATTTTCAGGCTATTTTATTACAATTTCACCGAAAAAAAATATGCTAATAATCCACGCCCTTTCCCTGATATCCGAAATAGTTGTTGCCGTCCCCACAGCTTTATCGATTTGATTGCAATTTCCAATTATGGACATTAACAATTTGAAAATTCGAATTTTCCTCAGACTCTGTTAGCTTTAGGCGTTGCTATTCTTTCTGGTTTTAGAGGGAAGTAGTCGATGTAGTGTCACACTCACTCTTGTTGGATGTCTTGCGTTTTAGGATCCGGCAATCTTTAAAGAGCTACCATAAAATTTGCATTTTATGCACTTTCTTACAGTCAAATGAATATTTTCCGAGGCACAACCATTTTATAGCGATTAATTCTAAATATCATTTCTCTCTTTAATTTATTCAATGATTTTTAACTTTAAGCTGGACTACATACCCCGCCTCATGTGGCAGGCCCAACTTCAAGGTAACAAAAGTTGGATTCTTGCCCCCACACCAGAATGTGATCATTTGTGTCATTCCTTTTCATTCTACGTGGAGCCCGGTGATGCTGGTAAGTAAACCATTCTTGTGCCCTTAATCGATTATCATCAACCCTATTCTATTCTCCTGAAAAGTGCTCGTTGACACCCGCATTTGGTACCATGGAACCTCAATACCAAAGGGTCAATTCGCCCTCACCATTCAATCCGAGTACGGCTAATTGTAACTCACACCATTAGCTTATTTAATTGTTTATCCGATCTTGTTCCAAATACATACTTCGAACGTATCCTCTTCTAAGACAGAAAGATGAATTAAATCAGCTTCACCAAATATCTTGCCTCACACTCAAACGGGTAATCATTTTTTTTTTAACTAATAAACTTTAATAATTTACTTAGCATATAGAAGTCCGAGCCACATTGTGTAAAAATGTATAGAAAACTAAATTAATACTTCTCGAGAAATTTTATAAAGCAAACAAAAAAATTATTGTCTACCATAAGTAGCGAGTGTGCCATTTATGATTTTTGTCCTCACTATTCAACTCGATTCTGCAAGTTTGGAAGCAATACAACAAGGAACCACATCAAAGACTGTTTTATAAGAAAAAGAAATTGTTTTCAAAATTACACATTGTTGTTACAATTGGGTTTATGTACATAGAGTACGTCACTGTTGTCGATATTACTATTTCCCTTTTGTATTATTAACCTAAAAGCTACTACTAACTCCTACTCCTACTCGAAATTAAAAAAAATTCCCCCTCTACGATCCTCATTTACAAAAGAAAAGCTTACACTTATGTTTGCGCTCTATGTTTGTTTTCCACTAGTCATGTAATATTATCTTTATTTTTTTTATTATGTTGTATACATTAATAATATAACTTATTTATATTTGTACAGAGATAGTTAAAAATTGTATAAAAAGATTATTAAAACATTCGCAAGAAGAAAATATATATTTTTTTGTAACAAATTGTGATTATGTAGTTTTTGCACTTTTCTTAAGCGATGTAAGGTATGAAAAAAAAAAAACGCGACGCGTTTCTGATGCATGAATTGAGATATGAGATTATGTAGGTATGAACTACAAACTTGTTTTAATATAAATTCAAATTGTGTTCTATTTAACAAGAAATGGAAATTTAATTGTAAATTAAAAAAAAAATAATACATATTGAATATTGTATAATGTACGTATTAAACAAAATATAAAATATTTTATCGCATTTATTTTAGAATAAGATAAAAAATAATATAATAATCAACGGCGTCAATTTGATTATTTAAATTAAAGCAGTTACATATTTATTATTTATAATATATTTTTGTCTTCGAAATAAACATTTTTCTACATAAAACTCGAAATGATTGCGTTCTCTTTGATATAATTTGAGTTTTATTTTCATTTAAGTGCGCTAAATGCGAATATAAAGCGTTTAAATTTTGCTTCCAATGACAGATGGAAGGGCAGTGGTCGAGTCACGATTAGGAGATGAGTAGTGCGGGTTTCGTCTCGGCAGAAGCACAACCGAATGCTACACCTGTTTACGCATGCTTAGTAGATTTGGAGAAAGCATTCGACCGAGTCCCTCGAGGTAAACTCTGGAGTGTATTACAGGATTATGGAATTGACCTTTCTCTCTTGAGGACCATTCAATCCCTTTACACAAACTATAAAAGCTGTGCTCGGGTAAACTACGTTAAATCAATACCTTTCACCGTGAGCGTTGGACTTCGCCAGGGGTGTGTCTTGTCTCCTTTCCTTTTCATTACTTATAAGGACTGGATGTTACAGCGCAGTCTTGGCAAAGAACTTTTCGAATTATGAGATCTGAAAATAAGTCATCTGCTCTTCGCTATGATGACTTGGTTATCCTTGGGTCCCCTCAGACTGAACTTCAGTGCGCACTCGATCGGTTTGTAACCGTTTTTGTTGAAGCCGGGATGGAAGTAAACGTGAACAAATCTGAAGTGATGGTCATCTCCAAAACGCCTGTTCAATGCACTCTGCATGTTAGTGGAGTCGCATTGAAACCGGTGGAGAAGTTTAAGTATCTCGGGGAGATACTTAAACTTCTCCACCACTTAAATTGCTCTGGAAGGAGCAATGTTGATTTTTCCTGTAGAATTGGTCAGGCTGAGTCAATTTTGAGAAAGCTTTGTCATTCTGTTATTAGGAGGACTAAACTTGGTGTCAAAGCTAAGTTGTCAGTCTTTAATTCAGTATTTGTTCCAACTCTTACCTATGGTCATGATGTTTGTGTTGTGATCGAAAGAATAATATCGCGGATACAAGCTGCCGAAATAAGATTCCTCCGTTGTATTGCTGGTGTTGCCGGTATAGAGACCGCATTAGAAATACCAGAATACGTGAGGAGCTCAATGTCGAGCAGCTAATTCTCCGGACGGAGCGGTCCATGCTTCGGTGGTTTGATCATGTTAAATGCATGTCCCCGACCAGGATTCTATCAGGCAGGCGTCCTCTAGGTAGACCCAGGATAAGTTGGTTAGATTAAGTTCATAATCTCTCCTCTATCCGTCTGAGGATTGCCCTTGATGATTTAGAGTCGATGGCGGAGAATCGAGAGCTATGAGGGGTCTACTTGTTTACCTACTCCCGTGACCCACTTAATGGACTAACGGACCATTTGAAAATTAATGACTGAATGAATGATGACATATTCCAACCTAACGAATTTTCAAGAAAAAATTCGACAGCTTTCAGAACAACCTGATCAATATTCTGTGAGTATCCCGCCCTGCACAAAAAAAGTCACAGAAGCGGTGAATTCCAGATGGATTTCCATGGGAAGCTGTATTAGCGCAAGAAATATGTGCACATCCTTCAACCACAAATTGTTGAATAGAAATAGAAGCATCACTTCTCCTTGAGAGTGCTAACAAACAGGGGCTGATTCGCGTTATCCGTAAACGATTAATATGTGAAGGAATATTTTTCTTCCAAATATAATTTGACTTTCATTAATGTATATCTTGTTTCCAACATTTTGTTATAAAAAGTAACCGAATGCATTATCATCTCAATAGATCCAATTCTCTGCAAAATAAACTTGCAAGTATCTCTTGCCTCTGGTTCCCATTATGCCACTGCAAATGTTGTCACAGCAGAACTATTGGTTTTTGTTCTTCCTCCACCAACTGTGCGTCGCGAATTGCAGCTGCAGCTAATAAATTTACGGAATAGTACCTATTCTTCGTACAAAGACCTTGTTGCAATTACGTATTGCAACTACCCATAGATTCGGAAGAGATTGTCGAAGAGAAATATGAGAAAGTCCATCCGGTTTGGCAAAGCAATTTGCAGATTCACATGCGTTGTCTATGAGGGGACGTTATGTAAGAGGATTCCAATCGATATTATATCTAGTCGTGGACCTGCCTATTATATGAAAATGTACAGCAAATATGCATCTGGTTGTGGCGTTCATGTCAGTCAATAAATAACAGCATAGAACTGTTACCTTTTTTTTAACCTTATGCTGTTGTTGTGTAACGGAATCTACATAAAATGATGGAATATGTGCAAAGTGCATATGTACCTACAAGAATTCTTGGCTCGAAAAATTCTTCCGAGGGATGTTGCATCATATACGACCTGTAATAATGTATTTTTAAGAAGAAAAATGCATAACCCTCATAAGAACCCCCACCTCTGCATCTACAGCCACGAAAGAAACCCCTAATCGGAAGAGAATTCTTCAATGGTTCTTCTATTGTGTAATCTAACGAGAAGACGTGCATTTCGATGTTATTCCCCAGGTTATACGTGCACCTATATGAAACCGGGAACATACCTATAATGCGTTTTATGGTAATCCCGATGGCCGAATAAACATCTAGTCGTTACATTTGTTATATACAATGAAGTGTTTAATAATTAAACGTAAAAATGAAAACAAATATTAATGAATTTATTAAATTTGTTACTCTAACCTCACTATCATGCACTTGTCATGTCAGCCACCTCCGCAAGTGGGTTACATAACCACAAAATCAAAACATAAATAGCAAAATTTTAGCGAATGCAATTCGGCCTTGCATAATTCTCACTCGATTGCACATCGATTCTGTTTGCCAGATTACATAAATTCACCGACATCCGCCCTTTTCCCGAATTCTAGGTTATGGTACCTTTGCATAATCACAATCATATGAAAGAAAAACACTGCTGTCGAGGTTACGTAACAACTTTAGAAAAAATTAAATAAAAACATGAAATTCTTCTTTTACGGCGAAAATTCTCATTTATTTTTCCACTTTTTCTGGCTGTTGGCTCACATTAAATGCCTAATTATTAGGAAGGAAAAGAAAAAGATAACTGTTTGTTTTTTATATACTTAATATACGAAAGAGCTCCTCTGGGGGTATGGTGGCAGCTTAGGCGGCTTCCTTAGCCAAACGATCGGCCTTTTCGACGACCTCTTCAATTGGTCCAACCATGTAGAAGGCGACCTCTGGTAAATGATCGTACTCTCCGTTCAAGATCTGGGTGAATCCCTTGATGGTCTCTTCCAATGGGACCAATTTACCGGCATGACCAGTGAATACTTCAGCGACCTGGAAGGGCTGTGACAGGAAACGTTGGATCTTCCTGGCACGAGCGACAGTCAACTTATCGTCTTCAGACAATTCATCCATACCCAAGATGGCAATGATATCCTGGAGGGACTTGTAATCCTGCAAGATCTTCTGCACGCCACGGGCAATGTTGTAATGCTCGCTGCCAATGATGTTGGGGTCCATGATACGAGAGGTTGAATCCAAGGGATCCACAGCTGGGTAGATACCCAATTCGGCGATAGCACGGGACAACACAGTGGTGGCGTCCAAATGAGCGAATGTTGTAGCTGGGGCAGGATCTGTCAAATCATCAGCTGGCACATAGATGGCCTGCACGGAAGTGATGGAACCCTTCTTGGTGGTGGTAATACGTTCCTGCATGGAACCCATGTCAGTGGCCAAAGTTGGTTGGTAACCGACAGCGGATGGGATACGACCCAAAAGGGCAGATACCTCGGAACCGGCCTGGGTGAAACGGAAAATGTTGTCAATGAAGAGCAACACATCTTGTCCTTCTTGGTCACGGAAATACTCAGCAACGGTTAATCCAGTCAAAGCGACACGAGCACGGGCGCCTGGGGGCTCGTTCATCTGTCCGTAGACAAGGGCGACCTTGGAGGTCTTGTCCTTTAGGGAGATGACACCACCCTCAATCATTTCATTGTACAGATCGTTACCCTCGCGAGTACGTTCTCCTACTCCGGCGAATACAGAGTAACCACCATGGGCCTTGGCGACGTTGTTAATCAACTCCATGATAAGTACGGTCTTGCCGACACCGGCACCACCGAATAGACCAATCTTACCACCCTTTACGTATGGGGCGAGCAAATCGACGACCTTAATACCAGTGACCAAGATCTCTTGTTCAACGCTCATCTCGACGAATTCGGGGGCTTCAGCGTGAATGGGGGCGGTCTTATCGGTTGGGATTGGACCACGCTCATCGATGGGTTCTCCAATGACGTTCATGATGCGACCCAAAGTCTCAGCACCGACTGGGATACGGATTGGATATCCGGTATCGACGACTTTCTGGCCACGCACCAAACCTTCAGTACCGTCCATAGCAATAGTACGGACTACGTTCTCTCCCAAATGCTGGGCAACTTCCAACACCAGACGGGGGGACCTCTTGTCGACTTCCAGGGCATTTAGAATTGGTGGCAAATCCTGATCGAATTGGACATCAACGACGGCACCAATAACGGCAACGATTCTGCCATTGCTTCCAGCGGCGGCAGCAGCAGCCTTAGCAGCGTATTCACGGTTGATCTGCTGGAGTAGTGATATAACTTTCTTGTCCGAAGACTTTGTCACGGCCGATCGTACAGCAGAGAACATTTCGGTAGATTTTCGTAAAATTCTCTGGGAAAATGGGAAAATTCTTGTTAGTGACACCTAAATGAGAAGAAATTTGATGTTTTTTAAGATTTTTAATCAATTTTCAGCAGTAAATTCTTTAAGTGAAAAAAATTTTCCAATCTTACCGATTACGAAACCACAATTTGTGAGCAGGGTGACCGAAGAAGTAGAAGTGTCACTATATTTTCTCATATCGCCATGCCGTTCGGTGTAAGTTGGACGAAAATATCCCATTATTTCGTTGCAGTAGTACAAAATGGTGGACGGGTAGTACGAAACAAAATGTTGTTTTCTTAAAGGTGGAAGTGTTTATGAAAATTGGGATTATGCCTAGTTTTGTTTTGTGATGAAGCTTATTTATTACCTATCTACATAATATACGGCGTATTTTTTTGAGAATCTCTAGCTAGCTCACTTTTACTTTTACATGCAAAACTTTTATACTCACTTTTGGTTTTTTTATATGGCGTATTTTTTTGGGAAGTGAGTATAACAAAACTAAAACTGAGTATAACAATTTTGCTTATAAAACCAAAAATGAGTATAACAAAACCAAAAGTGAGTATGCAAGTTTTGCATGTAAAAGTAAAAGTGAGCTAGCTACAGATTCTCAAAAAAATACGCCTATACTCACTTTTGGTTTTACATGCAAAATTGTTATACTCACTTTTGGTTTTGTTATACTCACTTCCCAAAAAAATACGCCAATTGGTGAAATTGGAATGGCAAACGAATTTGACAAACAGTAGATAAACTGGTCTGAATCTGAAAAAAGTTTTTTTTCTTGCCCAATGGAAATGGGCATTAATTTTGACTAAAGGCTAGTAATTCTGCTTGCGCTTAATTTTAGCGAGCGCTTTTCTCTCCACAGCACAGATAAATGCTCGCTAAATTCGTTGTACAGGATATAGAGAGGACACACACCCATATTTTATTGCCACATGTATTTTGATTTTTGTTATTTTTTCACTTTTTTCCTACTCACTTACATCGATTATCAAGTATTCCACGAAATAGTCAATTAAAAAATTGTTTTGTTTCGAAAATGTCAAAATTTATCGCCGATTTAATGTACCAGTCAATTCTTTCGCGAGCTAAATCAGTGGAGACATTTTGAACAAAATTGTACGTAGTACGTATAACACACAATATTGTTATATCGGACTGACATTAAGTGTGTCCCATCTATATGAAAGTAAGATTTTAGGGTGCGTACGTAGTATGTATAACACATAATATTGTTATACTCGACTGACAATTAGTGTGTCCCATCTATATGAAAATAAGAATTTAGCGTGCGGAACAGGATACTGCTTTGCTAAACTGCCTCGCTAAATTTTATCTCTGTAGACATTTTTGTTGTTCGTTTGTTCGTTGAAAATAACTTCCTTTAAAAATCATCGACGCAAAAAAGTGTTATATTTTTGCTGCAATTTCTTTTTTCCTTGTCTGCTATTCCCTGATCTCAAATTTATAACTTTCAAAGGATTTCTTATCGAGATATTCATTGAAAAACTTTACCCTTATTTAGTTTTCGGCAAGACAAAAACACAACAGAAAATAAACAAAAGACATGTCAAAATTTAGCTTAAGAAAATGTGCCGAACCGTCATTATGTGGCTCCAGCCCAATAGCAATCACCCTTTATTACCTTTCAAACTGTACCAACTATGAAAACCAAACAGTGGGAGGAAATTTCCCTTTTCCAATTCCAATACCCCAATCTATATTCTTCCAGCACTTTCCATCTGCCATTTTTAAATGTTCAACCTAAAATGGCTAAACCGACAATATCGAATATAGATTTTAATGAAATCTCCAGAATAGTAAACTCCAATTTTGAAGTACACAAAAGCAAAATCAACGAATGCTGTGTTAAAACATCAGTGATTTCTCTAACCGACTACTATGATGCCCTTCAAAAAGAATACAAAGAGATCGAAGCGAGAGTTAAACCGTCTACAGAAAAACCCGATCCATTGGATTATTTAGAACTTTTCAAGTCATTCGATGAATATCCTAGCAATTTGCAGAAACCGAAAAAGCAGCCAATCAAAGAGAATGTTCGCATGAATGCCACTATCAAGGTTTCAAAGCAGAATGCATTATCCAGCTCGCTGAATTCATCTAAGCAGTTCGTCGACCAGCCTTCGGCGGCATCTATTTACAATGATTTCTGTAAATATGTACAGAAACTGGCCGATTTCAAGGAGGAACTTAAGAAACAAGCCACATCCAAGGAATATACTGAAAAGTTAGAAAGCATCAACATATTTGCAAGAGAATTGGACAAACTACTGCAGTCGGAGGATGTTGGTGCAGATGCCTTTACCAAGGAGGAGGAAGCGAAGATTAAGCAGATTGCCGAATCTATGGAGCATTTCGTATACATCCAGGAGAATCAAGATCTCTACAGTACCACAGATGCGGATGAAGCCACATCTGCCCGCCTAAATGATTTGGTGGATATTGTTACTGATGCTCTGGTTGCTGTTAATTGTTATAAATCAAATTAAGCTATATGTACATTTTATTAAATGAAAAAATTGCAATAAAATTCATTGGTAGTCTTTCATTCACTGCTATTACCATCACCGGTTGTATCTGTTGTATCCAGGTCCAAGTAGTCGCTGTCAATGTGCAGTTCACTTCCTATTTGGTTAACCGTATCGTTTAGGGCTAGCAACTTGCGGACAGCATTTCCTAAAAAGTCCATTTTTAGTTTAGTGGACGTGATATAAGTCTCGAAATCTGCAGTCGGTTGATGGGTTGTGTTGTTTTTGTTAACAAGTCGCTCGAATAGTTCAACAGTTTTGGCCAGTAAATGGAGGGTTTCTTTAGAATATTTGCAACGAGCGGCCGTCGAACCATTCTGAGCAGCTTTAGCCTTTTGGGAAGCCTCAATTTGAAGGAGTATATTGTTGGATTTCTCACAAATATCTGATATGCAGCCTATTTGAGCTTGTTTAGTAGTTTTTGCTCGATCTGTAAGAAATTTGTTTGGTTGGTAAGACGAAAACGTGGACGAGATTAAATTTACCCAGCTCGAAAATCATTTCGTCTAATAAATCTGATTTATTTGCCATGATTAATGATTAATTTTGAAGAACGACTTGAATTTCAATTTAAATATATTTCTTTTTGAATATGACATGACAGCCAGTGTCAAAATATATTTCCAGTTGGAATTTGATTTTTTTTTTTTGGGCCAATCTAGTACATTTTTAAGGCGCTCACAGATTACATTTGCCAAGCCAACGATGATCAGCGTTTTCAAATTATCTAGGTAGGTACGTCAATTTGAAGCGCCGATTATCTCGAGTTCCCGGAAAAAATTCACTTTCCAGAGCGAATGAAAGTGGGTCAAACAACAACAAAGATGATCTGTTATTTTTGAGATCAACAAAACAGAGATGATGCCGTAATGCTCTTTTGTGCTTACATATATTTTGGCCCTTCTTTCATTCGCACGCACACTGGGTGTGAGTTCGTCGTATATATACGTACGTGTAGTTCCGACGTTCGAATACAATCCCAACTTGTTGGGATTTTTAAACACGTTCGTGCGTTAAAACATCAAAAGTACATGTCTATGGACATAAAATGGGGTATGGGACACGGGCCACTCTCTATTTAACGCAGAAAATTGTATTAAGTATGCGCCCTCAATTCGTACGACCATATTCGTATCCAATGTCCGGCTATTCTTATAGTTGGGCAGAACATTTTCTCAGCAAGTCTGTTTTTTTTATTCAATTAATAAATTGCATTGAAGAACTTGAAGGGCAAACTTTTCTATTGATTGTGCTCCACCTTTACCCCCCGATCCGTCTCCAAACTTGATCTACTCCATTTGCCATACAAATTCTGACAGTTGATTTAAAACAAAAATAAAAAAACTCCCAAAATCGTAGTTATTCGTAAAGTAATGTCCGATTTTACAATTATTTTGAATTAAAATGAATAAACAAAAGAAAGTAAATCTCGAATCAAACTGTCTGATTCGTGTTGAAGGTACACACGCCTTCCGCCGCGGCGATACGTTCACAAACTTTGAACAAGTCGCAGATCGTCTGCAGAAACACACTCGGGAATCCCTTGTATACTATTGGATACGAGACAGTCGACTTGTGAGATGTGCCCATACAAAAACATCACGCAAGATTGATGATAGGCTACAGTACTACACAGTACGATTCTCATGTATATTTGGTGGTCAGCGTTTTAAATCCAAAGCGGCTGGCATTCGACCTGGCCGAAGAAAATCCCGACAAATCGATTGTCCGGCATTTATCTCGCTGCGAGCGACAAAATGTGGCCGTAAGTTGGAAGTGATCGATGTTTGTAATGATCATTCACATGAAATCTCCGAACAGGCAGTAGAGGAGTTGCCACAGAAGCGGCGCCCGTCACAAAGTTTACTGGAGGAGGTGAGAACGAGGTTTTCTTAATGACCAGTAGTATATTATGTATTGTATGGATTTCAGGTTCAAGAACTCTTACAGTTAAATGTTGACAAGAAAATGATAATCGATTATGTCAAGCAAAAGGAGAATAAGAATATTTTAAAGAAGGATCTGTTCAACATAGCAATGCATATGCGGATGGGAGTCAGGCGGGACCGCGATGTAGTCGAACAGGATATAATTTTGCAGAGAATTAAAGCAACTGCAACAGAAGAAGATATTCAACAAGCCGTCCTTAGAAGGCTTCTTCAACTCGATTCGCATTCGGTCAAACCGAGTACACATCCGGTGTATGAAGAAAGAGAGAAATCCCTTGAGAACACCCTTGACGTCTTTGATGGTAGCACTCCGTCGGTGATTGATTTTACTACCCTGTCGCCTGAAATGGATTTACTTGGTGCCACGGATGATGTACAGGAGGAAATCGACAAATACGATGAACTGCTGAGTAATCGCATTATCGACAACTATGAAGAGGATGTCGCACTTGAGAGCGCGCATTCGAAACCAGAAAGTAATGTCAGTCCTTCGAACGAACATTATGCGGATTTTATTTGTGGGAACGAAACCGACTACCCCTATAATGAACTCGAATTGCGGGAAAAACCGAAAGACGAAGCTGCTTCATCGCCTTCTAGTCATTCGCATGATTTAAATGACAAAGACTACTTTAATGATCTTATTCTTACGAGCCCCGATGGAGATATCTATCCAGTAGATATATGCCTAACATCAACATCAGAGCGTTCGCAAGAAGAAGGCTATCACATCAAAGAGCATGAGCAGAATCAAAATGAATATACTATTGAGAGTCGCATCACAACATCCCCAAAACGGATCAAATGGAAAGAAATCCCAAAATATTTCTCGAAAAAAACGCGCCGAGTAATATTGAATTGTCGCAGCTGTGGAACCAACGCAAGACTGATGAAGATGCAAATTTCATACTTGAAGCAGAAACGCAAGAAGCTAATTCTAGAAACACAGGTTCTAAGATTGAAGAAGCAAAAGCTTAAGGCAGAGATTGAGGCTGTTAGTAGTAATTTACTGTGATTTAGTAAGATTTTGAATTTTAAGCATGGATAATTGTGGATGAATGTTTTTTTTTTTGTAAATAAAATTGTACAGGTACTGCTTGTTGTATAAATCAGTTTGCAGTGAGGTTTCTTTGAAAATGTTTTCTTAATCAGTGCGATGTCGCTCAAGAGACGTCTGCATGCTAAGGACCGCTAGTTATTATAAAGGAATTATAACTCGCAGTAGTTCTGTGTAATTTTTCGTCCAGTATCGGTTTAAGGGCAACGAGTCACTTTGTGGCATAGTGCCTGATCCAGTTGACGTTAAGCCCGGGCTGGGTGTGGACATTGCTGCAGATGTAGAGGATGTAGTCGTCCTTGGGTTGGGACATTGCTGCGGTTGTAGTGGTTATTGGTGTTGTGGAAGTCGTCGAGGATTAAATGGGGTTGGATATTCTGCTGATTCCAGGATTTCGGTAAGTGACGTGTTGTAGACTGGGCTTGATTGTGGCTGAATGAGCTCTGGTATGAAATCAGTTTTGCTTGATGTCAGTCTAAGGTTTTCATCAATATCGCCCATAACTAGTCGCAAGGCAGCGACATCATTGCTGACCTCATTGATTTTGTTTATAATGTCAAGCAGTAGTTGATCGACGAGTTTATGCGATGAGGCAGTTGGTGTTGAAGTTCTTTGTAGGTTGGTATCAAGGTAGGTCCGAAAGAAGTTGAAATGGCCATTAATCGTTGATATATGTGGGTTCAGAGTTGTGTTAATGTCAGATTTCAAATCACTCAAAGTCAAAAACGTTGACTTTTTAAACTCAGCCGGTAACTTTTTGGTTATATCATTGAGACTTACCAGTTGTCTATGTTTTTGAATTTCAATTTGACAAAGTGGTGGCGGCATCTATGCTATTGAATATTTCTTCCACACTTTTGAACAACTCATCATACTTTGCTAATTGTGTCACGATTTGTTTGTAGAACATTTTGCATTCGGAGGAATTGGTGTTGAGGGAGTCACTAATGCATTTTATCGCGAGCATAATGTGGGAAAGAGATACGCCCTTGCATTCGTCGCAAAAGAAAAGGAAATTATTGTTAAAGTCGCTCAGATATGTAACATAAGGAGAACCACAGTAACAAAATAACAACAACAGCGTCTCTGCTGCACGTTCATTCTTCTACTGAAATTTATTCAATGCAATTCTAACAAAACCCATTCTTTGCAAACATTACTACAGTAACTTCGCGGCTTGTTTACTATACATATACATACCGCGATGGATTAAAAATCAAAACTATTCGTATATAAAGGCAGTTCGCGATGATGCATTGATTTCATTTACAATAAACATTTTGTTGTTACGTGTTATTTTGTTCTTATTCCCTAATTGTGACAAAACAAATAGTTCACATTTGGTTTGTCTGTTTCAATTTGGTTTTATTTAACGTTTGTTTTTATTTTTAGTTCTTTAAAGTATGTATATTAGTTTATAACATTTTTTTTTCTCTAGTTTAATCATAAACATCCTCCTTATCGGCGACGTATCTGATAATATCGCCTGGTTTTAGCAGCTTCTCAGCATCGGAATCGGGAATCTCGAAACCAAATTCATCTTCCATTGCCATAATGACTTCAACATGATCGAGGGAATCAAGACCAAGATCATTGATGAAATGTGAGTCAACAGTGAGCTAAGAGACAGAGAAATGGAAATTATTTTATTTCAAATACAATTTAGTTTCTTTTTTTTTTTTTTAGTTTAGTGGCAATTGCAATCGATATGGTCTTTAAAATATTGTGTAGTTATAAAAAAAAAAACGTTAAATATTAGAACGAATTTTACCTTTTTAGGATCAACCTTATCGTACAGGTTCAACACCAGTAAGACACGCTCTTTGATCAATTTTAATGAAAGTGGTGGTTTATCCGAATATAAGCGTATCGATTGCGACTGCCAAATACTGTCCTGAGACAAAGAAACAAGAAACATGCATTAGTATGGTTTGTTTGTGTGTAATTTACCTTATCGGCTGTGACTTTGTCATAGGCAGCTACAACTTTAAGGACACGCTCGCGAATGTCTTCTTTTGTTAGTTTGTCCGAGTACATTCGTTTTGATTCGATTTTATGCTTAAATAGGAAAATATTTTATTTTAAGTGAGTTAATAACAGATAGAGAGAACGAAGGGGGTATTATGTGCAGTAAATTTTATTTTGAAGACTATGACTTGATAAAGTGGTCAACAACTTCATATAATTGATTTGGAATTGGTGAAGAACGGGACTAGTTACCATTGATTTGCAGGCTTTACCAAGCTGCATGGATTTACAATCCTGCAAGCATTTTAAAAATAAACAAGGACACCACTCGCTTACATAGGTCATCAGCGATCAATCGTAGATGAAATTCTACAGGCTCTCTGGTAAAGAAAATGTGTGGCGTTCTTAATAAGCTCTTTACAAACGCCATAAAAAACTTTTATGCACTAGCCATGCGAACTGGAGCTGTCCATAACAATAGAAACATGTCGTTCTTTACTAGCAGCATTCATTCTGATGTTGACTGCAAACACTGGAAGCCGTAGTGATCGATATAGACCATGTACTACTACTACTACTAATACTATAGCTAATCGTATAGCCAGTTCATAGGGTAAGACGAAAACGCTTGTTGTCCAACCTGTATACAAACAATCTTTGCGTTATGAAGAGAATGGCACCCGCTGGAGAAAAAGTGGGAGAGAAATTAATCATGAACGAGTAGGTCCAGGTATGTCTACAAGATAGCCGACATACTTTCAGAGAAAATCCAAAATAGGTCGTTAAAAAAGGATGTAAATAAAGGAAATGCGAAGGGCCATATCCGAGGGGAGATTGGTTGAAGAGAGTGCAAGTGCGGGATCTATTTAGTGCATAAGCACCTGCTGATCACCAGAGCTGATTGGCAAGACGGAAGGGAAGGATATAGAGTTTCAGTCACCGAGTACTTATTTTTATTTCGTTCCGTCACCGACCTGGTAAAAAAACTGCGCGTTTGGCGTTTAAGACGGCTTCGACAAAACAGCTTCACATTTTAAATGTGTCCAGCAAGTAGAAAATGATGATGGTTAATTGCGCCCTCCAACTGTTTAGGCACAAGGATGTGTGGCAAAAGACGGTTGCTATAGGGGAAGCTAACATTCAAATCCGTAAAATAAATATTGCATAGTTCTCCGTAAGTGGGTAATTATGTAACCCGTCAAGTTACTGTAATGTCCTTAGCGATTGGTTTCAAACTGGAGCCCCACCTTAAGTGAACCAAACATGCTTTCTTGTCAAAGAGGAAGAAGAAAGGAAAATCTATGGAAATATAAAGTTTGTACCATCTACAAAGCTCAAATGAAAATCAACTCACCAGGTTTACGAGGTCATTTTGTTTTGTATAGAATATCAAATGATAACGTTAAGTTCAATAGGTACTACATTCGCAAACATACAAGAGATCAGATGCAACGATAGCAAGTAACGTCTTAAATGTTGATCACTTACAATATTTTCTTTACGGTAGAAGTTGTTCATCGAAATGAGTGTGGTCATTAGTAATTTAATTTAACCAACACCCTACGACTCCAGGCAACAAGGAATCAAAATTGAATTCACATGGCATCACTTCTCAATAGAACAAACATTCATTGTTATGATTTTTCTCTTGTTTCAAAATCCTTTCCACTTCAAATCAATAAGATATTGAAATAAAATTCGTTAGAATATTATTTCCTGAAGAAATTTTCCACCCCAAGTTGAGGTTAAGCAACATTTGCCATTGTACTCCTGATAACCCCCAGGGGTTTTATCGTTTGTTTTAAAATCTATTTTTATGACAAAGAAAATTACTTGATTGATTTTGGTGCAAACCGCTGGGGCAAAACTCCTGTGCATCATCCGAATGTGTGGCTGGATTGTGGCAATAAGCCGACCATTGGAACGGATTGCATTTCCTGCAACAGCAAAACCCCGGCTGCAGCTACGAACAACTTGAGTCAGTGACATGATTGTGAGCCTGTAAGATATTAACAAATTCACTGATAATTATCACGAACTTTATTAGAAATTGAATAAACTATAAGCAATTACACTGAAATTTTCGGTCCAAGTCGAATTATGTAAAAACCTCGGCTGTCTGTCGACGTGAATTAAGACAAAAGAAAAAGATAGACAGATAGTCGATGAAGATGGCAGATGTGAAATGTCAAAAAATAATTCCCTATTGTCTAAAGTCACGGCTATATAATGGGATTTTATTTATTCCTTGTGTGTCAAACGGAAGTGACGCAATGAAATTATACGTTAGTTATTGAGCAGTTACCAAGTTTTAATAATTCCAACTTATTTATAAAGGGTGTTTTTTTTTTTAGAGGTATAGTATACACATTCTATATGAAATAAAACACGTTAATGTCTATGATATTAGCTTTATTCAATAGATAATTTTATGCCATTACTGATTAAAAATATACCTTGCACAGCTGTGTTCCATTCGCCATGAAAAATCTGAGATTTGAACTAAATCTGAAAATCTGATGTTTCCAATGGAAAACGACATGAAGGTGTGAGATCACAGGATTCGGGAAGCCAGCTCACAGGTCCATTACGCGAAACTATGCTCTCAGCAAATGTTTCCCGCAATAAATTGATGGTGTCTTGCGCCACGTGTTTTGTTGCGCCATCTTGTTGAAACCAAAGCTCCGACACGTCAATGCCATTAAATTGAGGAACGAATAAGTCAGAAATCATGTTTCTATAGCGCTATAACTTGGCATCGAATATGGTTTTTAAATAATTTTGCACAATTTGCACGCATTGTTCTGTCGTTAATCTATTCATCGCAAAATGCCAAAACCACAAATCAACCGTCAAATTGACAATCTGTAGAAACAGTGTTGCCATATTAAAACCAAACCTCTAAAAAAGTACACTTTAGTAGGTATCACAATTTTGGATTCCCAGAGGCTATAAATAAATTTACATTAAGGGTATTCACTTAAACGCGTAAAAGCCTCATAAACTGCGGAAAATGCAGAAATTTATCACCTCGTAAATGAACTGTCAGATTTTGTATGGAGAATAGTTTACGCAGACCTCATTATTTTCCGCGACGATTTAGGCTCGGAAATCAACCGCAGAAAGTTACGCAAATCACAAATGTCAAAATTTGGCAAACAGTCGTATGAATTGTTTGTTTGATTCCAGATTTACAGTCGATTTACGCAATTTACGCAATGATATTTGCGAGGGGTGTTCACTTACGCGCTGCATAAATTTATCAGATTAAGTGAATACCCTTATTATTTGTAATGCGGTTGATTTTTTTGACGCACTTTCTTTGATTTTGTCTTAAGCGTTCCATAAAAACAAGATCAAATTTTATCCTATTCCGGGAGCAAGATAATAAGCTATTCATAGATAGGCTAATATTTTGACGGCTTTCTTTTGCTTTGGCAAAAAAGGATTGGATTGTTATTGATTAAATGCTTGAAATTGGAGAAATCTCTATTTTAACATTTAAGTTTGGGGGACTTCTCTATTCAATACTCAATACAATTCGTATGTGTCAGAAATTAGACGAAGATAATTATTTAAGCGCAAATGAAACACGGCCTAAATACAACAAAAAAAAAAAAACACAAAAACTCAGACAAAACTCAAATTAAAATACGTACATAGTTTCGTTTTAAAGGGTTAACTGTTAAAGGGTAAATTGTTAACTGTCTGAGAACTTGTGTTGATTCTAATCCCGTATATATGCCATCTAGAACTGTCAGCTTTCTACCTAACCTATCTACTTGAAAAGTGCGTTATTGCAAGCGTTCCATTAACCGTGTAGGTCTAGAACATAATAAATCTCACATGAAAGAATGCTCCTTTCACTCTAAAATTAAATAATTTCATATGAGATAATCTACTTAAAGCCTTTTGGTATTATTATATCTAACACTGCATTGTGAAAGTTAGCATAAGAAGTTATTTACGTGCTAGTGCGACCCCGTCGTGCACAGCATCACAGCACATTCATCTACAAGAAGTTGCAATATTAGTTCCTTTTGAAAATACGTGTGTCATTTAGATTGTAAGGGTCATTGCGGGCGGGAGTGGTGAGTGGTCTAGTTCGACAGGCGTGGTTCTATTAATTTGCTTCAGTTGCCATCATGCATTGGAACACTGAGGAGCGTGCGTCAATGCAATGAATCATGAATTTTTTATGATCGCAGGACGGTGTTTCTTATATTCAGTGCATGGGCATTTGCAAAAAAGAAAGTTATGTTGCCGCACACACGAACGTTTCGAATTGGGAGATCTGAGGATAAGTCATTTGCTCTTCGCTGATGACTTGGTCTGGACTTGGTCATCCTTGGGTCCTCTCAGACTGACCTTCAGCGCGCACTCGATCGGTTTGTAGCCGTTTGTGTTGAAACTGGGATGAAGATAAACGTGAGCAAATCTGAAGTGATGGTCGTCTCCAAGACGCCTGTTCAATGCACTCTGCACGTTAGTGGAGTCCCATTGAAAAAGTTGGAGTTCAAGTATCTCGGCGTCTAATTCACGAGTGATGGACGGAGCAATGCTGAGTTTTCCTTATAATTCATCAGGCTGGGTAAATTTTGAGACAGCTTGCTCATTCTGTTATTAGAAGGACTGAACTTGATGTCAAAGCTAAGTTGTCAATCTTTAATTCGGTGTTTGTTCCAACTCTTACCTATAGTGATGTCAGGAGATTTCCACTTGAGCAACCGACATCCGCGACCCACTTACTGAATTAGTGAATGAATATTGCACCCTGCAGTTTGGTCTGCAAGTTTATTTAGGATACCCGCCTAGTAGCAGTTGTTGAAATCACTCAAACGGAATCCTCTCACATATCTTCTTAAATTTTTACATCTTTATTATTATTACAAAAGAGAAAACTTTTTTTTTTTTACATTAATAACATGTATTTTTATCTTTGTATAGTAAAATTATATTTATTTTATAAATAAATCCAAAAAAAAATAACATAAATGTATAAACAAAGGGAAAAAATGAACAATAATCATTTAAAAATGACATTTCAAGGACACATTACAATTATTACAAGGCATTTTATTGTAGTTAAAACTATTGTGCACCACTAGTTAACAAACACAATTAAACATGAACGTAAAATTGACTACAATTCATTTAGTGTACAGTAAAAATGCTTTCAGTTTCAGCCATGCACTCTCAATGGCACAAAAAAGATTTCAAATTAAAAGTAATTGTTTTATTTCGTTATTTAACATTATAATACGTTTTAGTTTTTAGTGTGCGGTCATTATGTTTATCAATTTTTTTTTTTATTTTTAAATATTTAAATTATATTTAATACTTAAAAAAATTTGTCTTCGTTGTTTATAAATGTTACGTTTGAAAACACAAACAAATAGTAGTTAAAGCCATCTTAAGAGGTCTCTCCTTGGTTAGTAGTACACATTTTTTTCCATTGATTATTGTCCAGCAATCTAGGGATTGAGAGAGTAGAGAATACAATTTGTTATAGGGCGAGGGAGTTAAAAATAAAAATACTTACAACAACAAGATGTCCGTTCTTATCCCGATTAATACCTGGTTGTCCGCCTGTTTGAATGTCGATAACGCCCGATTTACCTTTAACTACGTTGTGCTCCAATCTAAAAACAAAAGGGTAAAATTAAAAGTGGATTCTTGAACATTTTACTGTAATTGTTGCGGAAAGTCACAAAAAATAAGAGCCCAACGGATGCTTTGGGAACTTATCGCACGTTTTACAGAACACGTTTTAGCAAAACTTACGAATCTCTGTCCACAATACTGAGGATATTCGCGATGCCCACTGCAGTAATGATGTACGTGCAGAATTCAATGACAGCGGGAATCTCTAAAATCAAATCACCCTTATCTTTCTTCAGGTCCAATGGAATTCGGATCAGCATCAGACTATCGTCGTGATTCGTCAGGACAAAATCGATTTTATCCAATGGCAGGCGATGCTTTTGTTTGTAGGTCTTTCCGTCCAACACATAGATAGCTTTATTGCTAAGCAATATGAATCGATCTCTTGGCTTGTAGCCATGACGATCGAACTTAACGCAAGGTGAGGCATACTGTAGGTACTCGCTGCCAAATGTCGACGCTATAAAGTTATTGACCTGTGTAGCGTGCTCCTTGGTAATGCGATCTTTGATGAACCATGGTGCAATCGATTGTGGGTAGTTCATTTTTTTACCTCTAAACACCTTCTCGGCGGTAACCTTTAGTTCGAATTGATTCTTCTTCTCGAAGCTGAGTTCTTGTCGGTAGATTCGTGCTAAGTGAAGCCTATGCAGACGCTGAAGGTATGTGGATGCTTCTTGACAGTGTTTTGGGCATGATGGCCAACTTCTGTCCAAGACATCGGTAGGCAACTCTTTTGACAATCGTAACAACCACATTCGCTTGGAATTGGCAATGAACTCCTCATTGAAACCGTTGGGTGGATCGTTTCTTGTAATGAATCCCTTGATGAAGGCACGAATCTTATCAGCTGCCTCTCGGCGTTTTTTGGCTGCTGCAATTGCCAAAAAGCGACGGCAATAGGATTGTAGGACGATAGTGTCCTCGCGCAGTTTGAGGTAGATTTTGCGTTGTTTGCGCCCCTTCCAGTGTGACTGAATAATGGCAGCGACATCGTGCTTCTTCGTTTGGAAGGCGTCCTCTGTATCAAACAGAGTCTTGGGGAAACGAATGAAGATCTTTGTTGTGCCTAAGCGGTAATCCTCGGGACCGAAACCGATCTCTTTTACCAGTACCTCGACACCGTTCTTGGCGGGTCCCTTGTAATTGGGCCAGGTTTTCTTGCTCAAGCACTTGTAACGTTGCAAAAACATCTCGTATGTTCGCCGATATGCAAAACCGGCTCTACGCACACGCAGATTCTCCATCAGACCTAGATACTTCACTTGATGCAATACCAATTCGTCGTTAAAAATACCAGGCGATTGCTGATCGTTTGGCTTAATGCAGCGAATATACGATGGTTCCTTACACATGAGGATGTCCATGAGGTTGTTCAGTGAAATTCTAAACTGTGTCACCGCAGTTTCTGGCCTTTTCTTGGACAGATACTCCTGTTCTGGGAAGCAAGCGCGAACTATTTTATTTTGAGCTTTGCTCATGGTTTCCTTTAAATCTCTAAACAACAGATCATTGTTCTTATCCAAGAAACCAACGACATTGTATGTGACATCGCCGGCGTAGTGTACCAAACGGAATTCATCCCTACCCATGGTCTTTTGGACCTGAGTCGGTGCTTTATGATGGCATATGTAATGTGGATGGTTACCCAATTGGCTGGTCAATTTGGCTAAAAAGGTCAGATCAGTTGGCTCACCAGGGCGAAGGCATTCCTCGTCCAAAATGGATATGATTCCCTTGTACTTCTCCTCGATCAGATTACAGATGACTTTGTTGTCAAAGTACTCAACTGGCACCCATTCGATACCTTCGCGGTTGTATTCATCCTGTTCGGACTTGAGGGTCAGTTCAATGAAAAGCTGTTGCAATTTCTCGTTACAAAAGTTAATGCAGAACTGCTCAAAGTTATTTTTTAGGAAAATCTCAAATCCATAGATGTCCAGAATACCCATAACATTCTTGCGTGCTCCACGAACATCCTTCGCCTGCAGCGAGATATTCAGTCGGCTGACCAACCAAGTGAACAGGCGGTCATAGACAGCTTTAGCTAAAGCGTCACGAGCATAAATCGCCATCTCTCGACTCAGTGGAGATGTGACCACATCACCTTGGGCATCGATGGTGCGATGGGTCATAGCAGCGGACAGTTCTTCTACATCACAGCCAAGAAGCTTAGCTATAGCAGCGACAGATTCTGGCTTAAGAATCTTAGCATGCCCCTCCTCTTCGGTGAAGCCAACATTGCCCATGTGCAGTACACTTCCAATAATATTGAAGATTTCCGCTTGTTCATCGGCGGTGAAATCAATGATGCTCATGGCTTCGCGGATGGACTTGAAGTTGGCTTTGTCATCGATACGTTGTAGTGACCCCTTTTCCTATAAGTAAATGAAAATGTCAGCGTTAGGAAGGCAGTAGTACACCTATTTTGCTATTCGAACATTGAATATGAACGAGCGCACTTTATCATTGTGTTTCTAGCTATAAGCTCATTTATATTGAAAGTTAGGTTAGGCGCGAACGTGCGTTGGCAATCTCACGAATAACTTTCAATGCCCGCATACCATTAACCGCTAAATGTCTAGCGACGCGTCAAATTCATTTCAGAATCCATATAAAAGAAATTGACATCTAGATGATTAGAAATCTAGCGGTCAATGGAACGTGGGCAATTTGAATTAATGTCCGCGCCTAGTACCTCTCGCTTTCCCACATTCAATAGAATACAAGCAAGTTGTACGCTACAACAGTGCTCAGTTTTTTTACTTCATCAAACGTCATCGAAAACCCTTCTTGCATTGATCTTCGAAAAATTGTTTCTTCTTTTCGAAAACCACTACAAATAAGTTTCGGCACGTGTTTCGGTCGAACTGATCGCATGAATCAGAGTGAATCACTTCGATTAACAGAATAGCTCCATATAAAACTGTGTCTAAATTCATTCTTACCCCATCACTCAAATAATAGTAATTATCCAAGTTCCGCTTCAATTGCAAATCCTTCAGCATCTCATCACTGGCACCGGCCAAAAGCTGATAGAAAATGTGGAAATTCCTCTCTCCATTGTTTTGATGAACAACTCTTGACTTTTCGAGCAGATAATTCAAAATATTGCCACCAATAGGAACTCCCGTAAAATCGAATTGTACATCCATGTATTTGCCAAAGCGGGATGAATTGTCATTGCGGTTGGTCTTTGCGTTACCAAATGCTTCCAAAACTGGATTACTCTGGAGGAGTTTGTATTTTACACCCTCGACGGTGGTCTGATGACCTGAGGCAGCAGAAGCAGCAGCAATGTATTGTAAGACCTTTTTCGAGGCTTCTGTTTTACCGGAACCACTTTCACCTGGAAGAAGAAGGGGAGATAGACGAATTATTTTAATTTTAGCCTTTTTTAAATTATAGTCAAAAACACATGAGGTGTGTACATAACTATTTGAAATTACTACCGACAATATAAGAATGAAAACAATGTATTTAAGGATTTTGGTAATAACTAAAAAAAAACCTAACAGGAGAAATGGATGTCATGTATGATATAAGCGGGACTCCTAGTCCTGATTACAGCAGCAGCGTCAAAACTTTAAAACACAAAAAATGTGCGTTTCAGAGCTTTAATATTAATCTATGGCTATGTTCCCTTAATTTCTGGGCCAATAATGGCTTAATGTCAAATTCCTGACAGTGTGAGTATTTTCCGAGGTATTTTCACACCCCAAAGCAAAATAACCCAAGAGTAGTTAAAGCTTCGAAAGAAAAAGGTTGATCACCCTGTAGTCTCTACTTTAAATTGAATGAGTTCACAATAGCGTTATTTTATATATGTACATTTATTTTACAATTTAGGCATTGGGAATACTTTCAATACCAATTAAGGCCGTTTGTCAATTGAGCTAAATAATTATCCTCGGATAATTGTTTGACAGCTGAAAATTCGTTTTCCACCACGATAGTGCCTGCCGGGAGCAAGATAATAAAAAATTATCCTAGGCTATATTTTGACGTTTTCTTTTGCTTGAGTTTTGCTAGAATGTTAAAGAGGAAATATAAAATTGAATTTCAATTATTAATAGCTTTAAATTCGATAAATCTCTGTTTAATCAGTTGGGAAAACTTTACTTTCAACACTTTCATAACTCATAAGTGTCAGAAAATTATCCGAGGATAACTATTTAGCCCAATTGACACACGGCCTTAGTCCATGATTCCTGATGTCAATATTCTCGCTCAAATCTAGTAGACCTTGAATGTGAACTGATAAAAGTGTCGACCAAAATAAAAGAAGTTTCCATAAATGAAATGTGAACCGATCATAATGACATAATAAGTTTGATCGACGTGGGTCGTGGACCCTATGGCGCACTAGTGCGCACTGGGTTAGCGCTGTCGCGTTCGATATAGCACTGAGTTCGCACTGACATCAGTGAAAATCTGTGTTCGAAGTTGGGGCGCCCTAGTTGAGCATGAGCACTGAGCTGACCCTAGCTAGGTATTCAGTCAGGGCAAGAGCAAGTGTTCAGTGCTGAATTTTGCTGTCAATAATAACTGTCGAATGAAATCATATTTTAGTGAATTATTGACTTGTGCTGCACTAGTAACCATTATTTAAACTATTTAATATTATTGCTGGTGTCAAATCTATATATTGCTAAATTTTTTCAGTGAAAGGTCTCAGGGTTACATTTTGTGTTGGACATGAAACTAAATTTCTGTGGTTTCTTTGGGTTTTTTGGCAGCCACGAAAATTCAGTAACAAATTTTAAATTTTACAATCTTATAATAAAGATATGTTCTATTGTGACCTACAATATATTTAAAGTGAAAGTTAAAAATAATTATTGATAATACAATGATTTCAATATCTTGACTGAAAATTTGGGTTAATTTAACTTCCTTTTTTAAGGGCATGTGTGAGTTCCACAAAAACGTATTCTTTGCTGTATTTTTCTTTCTTGAAAATGTTTCTTAATAACTCATTAATTACATCACCAAAAAAAATATTAGGTAATCTCGTTGTACCAAAGCAAACCTCTATTGAATGGTTATTCTGCTATTCCATATCAATTGTGGAACTTCAAGCTATTGATAAGTCTTATATGATAACGATCTTTGGTTTACCTAAAGATTATTGAATTGTTTTAATTTAACTCTTACCTATACAGATAACAACACAAGCATAATGGAATCCACTTACGTCAATTGAAAAGTCGATTATCTTAAAGGTATTACCTAATTATAAAGTAATAAATGTTACCCGCTTGGTTTGATTAGCGTCGGAGAATTTTTAAAAGGCATCATTATTTTTAAACACGCTTATAAATTCTTTTTTAAAAATAAGATCATAATAATTGTGTGCAAAAAATGACATATTTGAGGTTCAGTAGAAAAGGCACATTATGTTCCTATTTCTTGACTGTGTGAGTTTTTGCGTTTGGGGCGCATATGGAAATGACCTACAATGTCGATTCCGAACTGCTGAACTGAGATTCTTTCTCGGGGCAGATGTTTGACAGACCTTCACAAGAGTTGGCGGAGCGGAGAAAACTTTAAGGTGTAATTTGTGTGTTTTTTGCAGGACAATAAACATTGGATTCTTTAAATACCAATTTTGGAAGAAGGAAAGACCATTTTATTCTGCCAGAGACTAAAAGTGTGAGAGGTTCTTCATTAATTTGAGGTGGTCAGTCCAAAGCAGTAACACCAACATCCTTCAAAAAGTTAGTTATCATCCTGGCTTTGTGGCATGGAGAATTACTCTGTTGCAGGATACCTATCCCCGGAAGGAAAGATATTATCATTTAGGGAACTAAAATATTGACTTATTTGGTTCATCGAGCAGGCCGGGGTGGCCATAGAACTCTTCTGCAGTACTCCTTTGGCTTGTGCTGATGTTCCTTTGCGAAGGCCAGTCTTTTAAGCTTGTTTGCCTTTGATACGTACGGCACCGGCACGTTCTAGGCTTTAATTGTCTTAAAATATCATTCTCGTAAGTGTCGTCGGGCAGTGCACTGACTGTTTGGATTCTTGGCCATCAAATTTCATTGATCTGCAGCAGATTGAATCTACCAGGTGTGAATGTCTTTATCTTATATTGGAATCGAATTTCCGTGGGGTGCGAATTTCCGTACTCTTTAAAAGAAATCGGAAAGAAAAACATTCAAGAATCGATTTGCGAAATTTCCGAATTATTGTCGGATATTCGCACCCAGGGTGCGTTTTATATACGAACTTTGTCTCCGTCAAGCGAAACATGTGATCGCATCACTACCCTTAAACCAGCAGCGAAACCCCATATACCGCGATACTAATAATAATTTTTGGTGTCTTTGGCAAACTTTTACGAGCTCACAATGGCGAAAATTTAAATATAAAATTATCTATTGTGACCGTCAAAATATTTAAGTTGAAGGTTAAACAAGATTATTGGTAAGGCTCATAGTGATATTTAAGAATTACCCCCAGTTTCACAGTGGAAGTTTAAACTAAAGTTCAGCTGAATTGGAAGTTCAACTCGTCCGGTTTCATATACAATGTAATCCATCTTTCAGTTCAATTGAACTCAGTTTAACTAAATTTAAAGAATAGAATTTGGCTAAACTTTTTTTTGAACAATTCGTAAAAGAGAGCGGCTTCGAGATAGTAAGATATTACCCCTCCCTCCACTGAGAATCTTGCTCGCTTTTGGATCATTCACATGGGAGCGAACGAACGAATTGATGAAATGCGAACAAACCACTTTTTATGCATTTATAAACAGAAAATTGCAAATTTTACTACTCCAAGATGAGGATAATTAATTATTCCATCAAAATTTATTAAGAAAACAAGTTTATTAACAGTTTAAATAACGAAATTTCGAAATCCAAATTTTTTGCCGCGAACGAAAACACCCTGGCGCGAATTGTCAGTCTATTCACAATCCACATCATTTAAATCGCGTTCCACAAAGTAGCGAATAAAAAATTCGTTCGAACTTAACCTTATTCCAAGAGGAGGATATCTTGGAATAATAAAATGTGGAATTTTCTGTTTATAAATTCATAAAAAGTGGTTTATTCGCATTTCATCAATTTGTTCGTTCGCTCCCATGTGAATGGTCCTTTACTCAACAAATTTCTTTGAACTCTTTCACATCCACATACTTGGATTCATTTCATACTCACATGTAATTTATAGAAAATAAGAAGTGCATCTGCCATTTTCAAATATTTAGTACTACAAAAGCGTTCCCTTCCCTAACGTTTTCGTAAGTTTTTTTCTTTAAGAGAGAATTCATCCCCACCATTGCCATTTTGACATTCTATTCCATTTGTAGTACATACAAAAGTAAAGGAACAGACCTAATATATATATGTACATACATGTAGATAGCAACAGCAGTGGACACGAAAAACCAGCCCCACAATACATTCATTGACATTCATTGACATTTTGTGAAGCATTTTAGTTCCTTCACAATAGGTATTTATCCATTTGACTATTCTTATTTAGGTATTTACGTACCTATTTTAATATTTTTTATGACCCAAATTTCTCAATGTAAACGCATTAAAACAAATGAATTTTTTTATGTTAAGTACATACCTGAGATAAGCACACATTGTGCTTTGTTCTCTTCGATGAGCGATCTAAAAGCATTGTCTGTCACTGCAAAGCTGTAAAATAAAACGAAATTTGATTATTGTTCTATTTAAATATTTAATTAGCAATGAACTGAAATGACAGAAGTTAAAATGAATGCATTTCCAAAATAGTCAAAAAGTTTGTAAATAATACATCCCGCGGTACTAAAAATCATTGTTGTCTTAGGGCCTTACCAATAATCATTGTTAATCTTCAACTTAAATATTTTGACGGTCACAATGAAAAATTATATATGGAAATTTTCGCCATTGTGACTTCGTTAAAGTTAGCCTGGACTCTAAAATTGATTATTAGTACCGCGGTTAAACAACACACCAAATAAAAGTCGCCAAGTAATGGAAATTGTCGGGATGCTTCCCAATTTAAGCGAGGGACGTTGTTTGTTGCCCTCGCTGTTTTTTTTAGCAAATTTTTGGTGCTATTCCACCTCTCTCTGAAGTATAATATACTTCATACTAATAATTATTTTTAGTACCCAGAATAAAGTTTACGAATTCACAATGGTAGAATTTTCCAATTAAAAAATAAATAAATAGGCGGCGCAACAGGCGAGTGACACCCAAGGCCTAGCTTCTCGCAACCATTCGTTTTGTGTGAGTTTCTATTTTTGGGACGAATGGAAGGGACCTACAATTTTATGCCGAGTCCGAACGGCTCAATTGAGAAGCTTTTTCATGACAGTCATACTCTCGGATGTTTGTCAGACGTTCGCGAGAGGCGGCGCAGTAGAAAAAACTTTAAGATGTAATTTGGGTTTTTCCGGGGATCGAACCTGGGATCCCTCGCACAGTAGTCCAACACACTAACCACTGCGCTACTGCGCCCACAATTTTCCAATTAAAATTGTTTTATTGTGACCTACCCAAAAGGCCTTACTAATAATCAATTTTAAACCTTCAATTTAAGTTTGTTTTAGGTCACAATAGATAATTTTATATTATGGTTGTTTTCGCCATTGTGACTTTGTAAAAGTTAGTCTGCACACTAAAAATGATTATTAGTACCGTGTTTTGACAATAATTCAAAAGAAGGCAATCATAGAGAATTTTTCTTCTACAATCTTGTAGGTCTGAGTGACAGAAACAGGGGCCAGATCACGTAAAATGAAAACGATCGAACGACATCGTTTCGACAATAGCAGTCTCTGTTTATTGCCACAGATATGATAGAGACAGCATGCGTGAAAACGATATCGTTCAATCGTTTTTATTTTACGTGATCTGACCCCAGGATAATCACAAAATGTTCCACTTGTCCATATTATAGCAAAGATTGTATAAATTTATTTATTTCATGAAAAATTATCCATTGTGAGCTACAAAATATGTGAAGGTTCACAATGATTATTAGGAAGGCCCAAAGTATCTCTTTCTTGGGGAAATGACTTTTTATCTTGAAGTGCAATCAAAAAAGATTATAATGTAAAAATACTTACACATGAGGTGGTGCTTCAAAGAAGTGTCTATTCCTATATTCCTTGATTTCATTTTCTGTATAAATAGGCAGTTCTTTGTAAGGATTTACTGACACCAGTACCTGTCCGATGTATGTCTGGAAACAAATTATTTCGTTTGCATTAGTTAAAGCTACAGAATATAATCTGCGGTAATAATAATATGTAATCACTTTTAGTGTCCACCTTAAAAATTCACAAACTCGATATTTTTCGCTATTGTGAATATGATCAAATTTAAGGTGAACATTAGTAACGATTTTCCAATATATTAATTAATGATAACTTTTGTGCATTTATAGTGCAATCTACAGTAATGATTAAGAGCGTAATCCATGATCTTGGCAAAGCTTATTTTGAAACTATAGTAGGTATCAACTATCATCAACTATCTTACAGAGTTCATAGTCTTTTATTATTGTAAATGAGCCAAATTGTTACGCAGTTAAAGTACAGAGTAAATTGTTATTTATGGAAATATATTATTGTTTTGTTTGTTGTTAACTTACATAGATTAGATTCTCTTGAAAACGTTTTCGCAGATTGTCAATGAAGGCATCTTCGCTTTCGTAGTTCTCGAGCAGAACAAAATCTTGTACACCTACACGATCTCTTTCGTGAAGTCCTTTCTCCATTGCGCCGTGTTTAGCGGGTGAATTTGTGCTGAAATTAAAAATATTAAAATTACGTTATGTTCCGTTGTTGAACTTACAATATTAATATTTTTGCATAATGGGATAAGTTGCAGAATTTAGGTATCAAATACGGTTCACTGAAATTTTGACATTTTTTATAGAAGCTTGACTGAATGACAATCAATGTAATAGCTTGTCACTTGATTTAAGGAAAATTGATTGAGAAAATTTATCTAAATTATATCAAAGTATAATGTAGGCCATATTGAATTTGCTATTTACAAATATGGTCGACCAATATTGTATGATGCACACACAAAGAGTGTAAGAGATGCAAATTTGTAATCAATGTTTATTGACTTCATTGAGTGCTTTGTCTGGTGGTATATGATGTAATGCCGCTGTCATAACAGTTAGTGAAAGTGGGGAAGAGATGCATGTGCATGATGGTAAATTGCACGCAGAATTACGCTCGTAAGTCGGTAACTCATTAGGCAGTTAATTATGAAACTAACAATGACAATAACTATAAAACATAGTATATGGGTTAAATATAGACATTACAATTGCACATCTTCAAAATTGGTCTGGGGAAACTTTGAGGGAATAGTAGATGTGCTTAAGCATCAGCAAGAACTATCAAGGCATAGCCCTGCGCATACATGATTCTCTCCAACGTACTGCGTGAACGTCTTAAACCGTTGCTGTACAGAAGAGTATTCCGCCATTTTTGATCTAACCCCGTTTTTGACGGGTACATTGTTAAAAGTATGTACTTTTCTTAAGAGCTATAACTTCATAACCGCTTACCACAGCGATGTGCGATTTTATATGCTAATAGAGGAAAGAAAATTATGGGACACGTATTCCAGGAGATTTTGGCCTCAACCAACAAACATCTCCAGCCCAGCACGATCTTCAGCCAGCTATCACCATCACCAGTTTCGCTGCCAGGTTCGTCAACAGTAAAATCATCTGTATCCGAGGCTTGTTGTTGCTTCGAAACTGATGTTATTGTTACAACAGTCCCGAATAGGTTATCAGCAGTCGGTGAGTTAGACCGATGTACAACCCCCTACCTGGAGTTCCAGGCCCTTTCTTGGGCCCCTTGGACAAAAGAGACCGGATTCCTCTGGTGCCAGTAACCCACTTCCGGGATGAGAGAGCTGCCATTGGCCCATCGCCCATGTAATGTTAAGCCGCCACGGCTGTTTCAGAACCCTAACTAGTTGTGGAAAATCCTCACTGACCTGAGCTTCAAATATGTCGAGGTAAAGCTCAAATAAGGTATCTGACAAATTTTTCAAGTCAAGCTCGGGACGTATAAAATTTAGTAATTTCGGCGCTATCTAGCTCCTAGTTAGTTAGGTGGTTGACAGAGCAAATGGGCTCAGGTCAGATTCATCTTAATTAATTTCATCTCAGGACTCCACCTCTCACGATCTTCAGGCAAACATCCGAGAGTACAAGTACAACTGTCCTGAAAAAGCTTTTGTATCTTGATGTCCCTTTGAGTTGTCTCAACAAATAAAAACTCACACAATCGAGTAGTTGTGAGAATCTAGGTACCTATATCAGCCTGTTGCGCCTACTACATATTTATTTATTACTCAGTTCAACCCATTTAAATTATAGATAATCTTAATCACATGATTAGAGTTTAATCCATTAATAAATATTGTTCCAATTTCGATTTTCAATTGAACTTTGCACATCTTTTGGAATTAAAATTTCCGCACATTTCGATTGGATTAAAATAAGTCCACCTGTATTTGTTATCAATTTAGAGGGGTAAATAAATTACCTGATTAAAGTAATTCAGCTTATTTGTGGCAGAAAATAAATCGCTCACGTACACACTTATATTGCATAATTGATTTCCACTCAATGTATTTCATATCGCCCGCAGTTGATTGTAATTTGAGGTTCTGTTGTGTTTTTTTTTTCTTTCACCCTCAGTTTTATGGGCAAATATTTGATTTGTAATTAGAACAGTGTTTGATACGATTATTTACAATCATGTTTTTTTCTAGGTTTTGCGGTTTGTTCGATAGTTGACAGTTTGATTGTATTCTTGCAGCTATTTTATGATGCTTCATAAAGGCATAGGTATGTATTGACAGACAAGGTTTATTTATACTTTATTTAAGATCTAGAAAATTTTCTGATTTTAAAAAATGTTTTAGAACTATCTTCTTCGTCCATTACTGTCTTTATGATTCATACATCATACTCTTCTCTAGCAACTCCAATTTGCATAAGTTATACTGATGGATTCTACTTTCCTTCTACTAGGCGAAGTATGAGTTCTTATCAATCAACACTCTTATCGGTTAAGTGCAAAGTCACTGAAAAACTGGAGCAGACAAATTACAGCGACAACGGGAGTTTGTTTGTACCCTACTACATATTACAATGATTGTTGAAGAAAATTAAAATCAAGATGTAGGTCTATGTTATACTAGTTGCTAAAGATTGTTTTGAACGATTTTTATTAATGAAAAATGTAACCAATAACCTACCTTCGCGCGTACCTTGGCGCCCTAATAATGTTAACAACAACATTATCACAGAGGTGATTTCAATTTCGTTTCATATTTCGAATTTTCGATTTGTAAAATTTTGTATATACATACTTCAAACAATAGCTTTGACTAAATTAGCTCTTGTGTGCGATTTCGACAGCTTAATTCACGTCACTTTACAGAGTGCCCGCATATTCGTTAAATTGTATGCTCTCTGTTTAAAATTTTAGAGGTTAGTGGAAATGTCAGTTGTTACTAAAGGTGGGTTTCCACATGTCGGTTGATTGACAAAGTTTGACATCTCTCGCGTTTAATTCATTGAATGACACCACCGTCAGTTTATTTTCACTTATGTCAATTATTGGCAAAAAATCGTTTGTCAGTTGATTTACAAACTTATGAACTTGATCCCAATTAATTTTCACTGCCAATTATAGACAAAGTGGCATTTGGTTTGACAATTCAGCTATTTCAACTTGTCAAATTCTTTGTCAGTTATTGGTATAAACGCTATTTGACAAACAATTTTTCGCTATTTCCACCTGCCAATTTTTTAATTCGCATAAAATACGTCAATTGTCAATTTCAAATCGACAAGTGGAAACCCAGCATAAGCTATTGTTTTACGTACTGCCGTAGTGTGGCGCATTGTAAATAGTTTTAGGTTATGTTAGGGTTACTGCCAGAAATAGAATATCATTACAAATCAAAATAATTTTGTGCAAAACATTTTTGGCAAAAAATGGAAACTTCAAAACAAAAATGGTTCTCTCAATGTATACGGACGTAGAACGTCCTAAACTTCACATATGATACTGATACATAATAGGTGTCGTCTATTCAAAGAAAAGTAGGAGGAATTAAAACCACGTTGATGTGACACGTCAGCATTGGAAGGCTTAGAGAACTAAGAAAATACCGTGACTTATGCAGCATTTGCATTTATTTTAGGATTGAGATCTAAAGGCACGAAGTTTCAAAGGCACTAAAGGCACCAAGTGAACAGAAACAGAACAGAAGGTTTTTTCGTTCTTCAAACTCTGGGTCTGTTAAAGTTGCTCGCTCCAGCTACACAAAACTGAAATAGATCCAGAAAAACATGGCTGCCATTCTGTCAAACGTTATCATGAAATTTTGTCCACTAAAAACATTTTTTTCGTCTAGTAGTCGAATTTGCAACTCAATTACCTACGAACTAAGTTAGTTAGTTAGTTAGATTAGAGTGGCTTTCGGTGAGAGATACACTTAGGCCATTAGTCGGCCGATTGAGCATACCACTGGGATTTGGGGAGCTTTTCCTTTACTGGCTATATACTCATGTTAAACATTTGCTTTGACTTTACTAACGATGTCTAGTGGAAGTAAGTTAAGTTTGTAGAGCGGTGACCGGAGATGTCTTCAGTGCCAAGCGCTGAGTCTTTTCTAAGACCTTTAGATTGTAACTTTTGTTCAAGACCAGCCACCAGAATGCCGTATAAACAATCGGTCTTATAACCGCAGTATAAAGCCTATGCATTGGGTTGAAGGCCCCATTTAGAGCCGATAGTCCTCTTACAGGAGTATAGAGCCACTAGGGATTTCCTAGCGCGTTCGGAAATATTTTCTCTTTATAAAAGCTTCCTGTCCAGCCTCAGTTCCAAATATTTAACGCTGCTAATAAAATCGAGTGGAGTTCCTTTGAGCTTTTGTAAGACTGTTGGTGATTATACGCCGCAGATTGGTTCGCCGATATTAAGCTTGTCTAATACTTGAATAATCGATTGAGTCTCGATATTGTTAAAGGCCCCTTATATTAAGGAATTCAGCCATTGTGTATTCCCTGAGTGAGAGGGACCTCTCGATTGTTCCAACAATCAAATGAAGAGCAGTTTTGGTGGACTTGCCCTTTGGTTAGGCATAGGTACCTTAAGCAGGCAGCCAGAAGACAAATTCAGAAAAAGGCAAACAAAATTATTGCATCCGCAATTTGAAAAAAATGCACAAAATTACTTTGATTTAACTGTTATCTGCAGCATTTGATAGTTTCTCTAATTATCTATATGTTTTTCCACCAATGAAAATGCTTTCTCCCACGCTGTGCTGTTAACGGATGCGACGGCGACGGACAGTTTTGCCCTTCAGTTTTGACATTCCTATTGGGTCATCGGAGAGTATTGTATGGGAGAGCACAGTTTGGCATTTCGATTGCTCTGACGTGACGTTTTAATCAGAAACTCAGAACACAGGTGAAAAAATAAAATGCAATTTGCAATACATGACATACCGACAATTCAAGTTAGTGTTTGCGTTCAGGTAAATTTGAGTCCAGACAATTCAAGTCGACTTACGATGACTAGATTTTTGAATGCGACCAGTGGCTCTAAAATGGCCGCTGCAAATTTAATGTTGTTGTTTCTGTATTAATCTGTTTCCCGCATAATTCGTTGCTGTCATTGTTGCGATGTGGTTGCTTACAAATTAAACGTTTTCAAATAAAATAAAGGCTCCGCAAGGGTATTCTATATACACACATGGCATATAACATGCTTTACATTTTTTAATGTTTCTAACAAATTCACTTATGTACATACGCATAAATGTAAGGTAGGTGTTTAGATAAAATGAAATTTAATGGCATTATTATGCTAGTGGGTGGTAATCGACTGCCGATGAGTGCGTTCAGCCTCGACGTCCATTAAAATTTCGTCAGTGCAGCTACCTTATGATAAATATGTCAGCATGATTTTAGATAATAAAAACTAGTACACAATACAGCAATGCAGAGTCAGTGTAATTGACCGAGTGTGACTAATTTGAACTAAAGTTTAAAAATATAAGTGCGTCGCTCTTTGTTTACATTTCCACACACAAACGACGCGACGTACACAATGTTGTGTTGTAGTATTAAAAAGAAAATGTCACAAAAAGTAAACAACTGTTATTAATATGAATACTTTGCAGGTTAGTATGTTTGATTTCATCTACTTGTCCGATAGAAAAATAAATATTTTCTTAAAAAATTTCGCAAAACTTATTTTGTCACAACAAGTTGACATTATTGGTTTTGATATGACATCAGAATATTAACATTAAATCACTTGATATAGTGACATCATTTAGATAAGTGACGCAAGTAGATAAGACGTTTAGATTGGCGAAATGTTTTGCTTTTAGATAAGAATATTCCATAAGTGCTATATGCACTGTGAAAATTAAATATCAAAATTCAACTCATGACATTACAGCGCCAGCGGTTTGTTTATTTTCTTATGGTGTGCAATTTTTTTTTTTAAATTTAGAAATATTTTGTACTATGCCTTAAGATATCTTCTAATATGTATAATTATGCACAAAATTATATTTAATAAATTTGGGGCAATCGTTTATCTTTAATGAATGGTTAGGGCTATTAAAATTGTGATAATGACACACTTATTAATATATTAACAAATAGTTGACACTAAAAATTAAATATAACATTATACACTATTATGATGGTAAATTGGGTGGAAAAATGGGATTAATTGTAAATGTCATGCGAATTTTCGAGGTGAATTCAATTAATTTCAAAAATTACCAATAGACATTTTTAATGACCATCTTAAATGATAGAAACTCACAGACAAAATAAATTTAATGATTTATTATTAATAGGACTCACTGACATTATGAAAGTCGAGCACGTGCTTAACTTATGTACTTCCAAATCTCTTAATTAATTCCCTCTGATTCTTCTCAATCCGAGCTTAACTGTCAACAGTTCTATAAAGACTCACAAGATGATGAGAAATGTATATTTAGTTTTAGAAGGTTCTTTTACTTGAGCTTATCCGTTTCTGTGCATTTTGGTATTTCCATATGTGAATTTCAGTTAATTACATGTGTGTACCATTAAGTGGGTAAATAAGTTCCGCCGAATGAATCATCCAAATTGCATTTTCCCACATGAATACGTTCAAGGCAGTTGAGAGTGTTTTAAAAATTAACCGACATGTGTGAACAACATACAATATTATCGTTGTTATCGTTGATATCCAACAACAGTCAGGGAGCAATACACACCAATGTGTTATATTTATTTACGTTATAAAAAATATGAATGGACCGAGTGTATGAGTGCTCAATAAATTAAAATAGTTGCCTAGTTACACATGATCCGGATGTAATGGATTTTTCTAGAAAAATCGAAAGTTATACATACAAATAATTTATTTTTAACTAGCTGTTTGTGGTCGCTTCTAATCAAAAGTGTGTTTTAGGGGTAGGTACATTTAAAATTAAACTTACAATACAAATCATGGTAATGAGTAATGACCATGGTACTGAGTTTATTAGAAAAATAATTTGATGACATTAATGCCTCAATTGCACAATGGCCATACTGAAGTATCGATTCTCTTTCGAATTGCACAGAAGTGGCAATTTCTGTTTCATAGTACCATATTTCACTATAAAATTAAGTGACGAATATTTCATAAGTCAGCTCCTACGACTAAGACACTACATTTTTTTTTGCATTTTTCATGCATCTAAAATGAAACTAGAGCAGTACGAAAACTTAGAACGAAAATTCACGATAGGATTGAGTGCGTACACACCAACCGTATTAATGTAAATATGTCAAAAATGCATTGAAAATGTATTCAAACTCCAACTGCTGGCAACTTTTTTTTTACATTTCAACATTATTTTGAATTGGAGAAAAATGTAGTGTCATACAGACTTACGGACAGTTTTAGCTTCTTGTATATTTGACAGGTGGCAAGCTATTTAGCTGTCAGTGATTTGACAAGTTCATTTGCATTCTTTTTTCGCTTTACGAGTTCAATTAAACAAAATATTTATTTGTTTGCTAAAGTTTGGGGTTATTTTTCATTTTGAAAATCAAATAATTTATTTAATAATGCAAAACAAATATTTTTATAAGTGCTGCAAAATTTTTTGTACCATTTGGGGTGATTATTGTGAATCGACTGTGAAAAGCAAAATATACATGAGTGACACTTTCGTCTCTATACTCAAACTTAAAAGGTTACACTGAACTCTGAACTGCACAACTGAGAATAAGTATGATTCCGGTCCTAAAGACTGGGCCGAATAAAGTGCAATACAGAAACGGAATTTCCGACTAATTCAAATGGTAAACTAAAATTACCACAATTCAGGAAGCATCTTTATATGTACTATAGACTGGGTGACGTGGTAAACTTCGTACTACCTAAAATTGATTTGTTTGTAACTCTTTATAAGCGATTATGTGATTATGATTCCCAATCAACCTTTCAATTTCAGTTGATTAAGATCGGCAATATTGGCCGCACTGTGTACAGTTAAAATTTTGTTTCGTGATTAAATGAAACTCGTTCTTAATGAATTCAATGTCTCTAAAATGTTTCTTAAATTACATACAAAAATTGTCCATTTATCAAATTTCAAAGCTAAGGCTTTGATAAAGTTAATACTGTGGTAGTTTTCGAGATATATTTTTTTGTTGTATGGGAGGCGCCACGCCCTTTTGTTAAATTTTGACCAATCACAGTAATATTCCTGGGAAAATACCTAAGATTCCATGAAAATTTTAGCTCAATCAGTTTTCGAGATATACGCTTTTTAGAGCCAGTTTCAAAGGTTCTGAATAACTATCTATCACACAACGCTATCCAACAATTAATTTAACATGGATGAATTTAAAAAATGGTGAATTTTGAGAAAATTCAAAGTAGAAAGTGAAAAAGTATTAATTTGTAGTAGTAATTTGGTAATTTGTAATTTGGTCTTGTTTTACTTTCATCAACGAAAAAATTCTCTGAAACTATATTTGTTACAGCCACTTCAAATAAATATTTTGCTTATCTTCTAGATAAAGGTTTGAACACTTGAACCAGCTGATAGGTTATCAGCGACTTTATCTGTCAGACATGACTAACCGAGACCTTTGAAAACAAAAGTTTAAATTTATCTGTCAGATAAGTTTCTGATGGCTATCAGAGACTTAGGTAATCATCACCTAGTCTTGAAACTGACCCTTACACCGCGTCTCCACGAGCAATATTTCATAGCTTGCCATCTGTCATTTCTCATAGAAAGAAATAACGATAGTATGCAATAAAATGTAGGGTGGGCATTTCATATCTTACTATTTCCATAGCCATCACACGAAAACACATGCGTCACAACAAAAAAGTGCACCCCATAGAATACTATCGATAGCAAGCTATGAGCTGAGCAATAGATGGAATACCATTTTTCATAGAATACTATTTGTGGTCTCCACGAGCAATTTTCATAGAATACTATATGGCAAGCTATGAAATATTGCTCGTGGAGACGCGGTGTTAAGTTTTTTTTGTATGGGAGGTGCCAAACCCCATTGTCAGATTTTGACCAAAAAGATTTTCTTAAAATTTGAGCTCAATCTATTTTTATACCCTCCACAGGAAGGTATATTCACTTTGCCATTACATTTGTTTGTAACGTCAAGAAGGAGTCACCGCAGACCTTATACAGTATATATGTTCTGCTTCAGGATCACATTCTGAATCGATTTAGCCATGTCCGTCTGTCTGCCTGTCTGTCTGTTGAATGCACGATAGCGCCCAAAAAAAATCGACCTAGGCGAATGAAATTTTGTGGAGAACTTCTTTTTATGGTCTGACGACCATAAAAATCATTGGTATTAAAAATCATATATGTCGGTTAAGTAGTTCTAGTACCTCTCATACAAAACAGACGTTAGACCTATGCCTGTACAGTACATCTTGATTGACAAACATTTTGCATGGCTGTTATGCAGTGGGAGATATCAAAGCTTGTTTAAGGTTTTTTTTTTGTTTGGCAAATTGGAAATTTTCTATTTTCCGGGTTTTATGAATTTTCTTTTATGCTTAGCCACCCCTGAGCCAAAACGAACAAAACAATCATCCAAATCGGTGTAGCCGTTCTCGAGTTTCTGCCAGACTAATGGAAAACTGACTATAGTATCTTGGCATGTCAAACGTCAAAGTCAAATAAATAATAAAATAGAAAATAAATTGTAATTTGATCGACAGACACAGCAGAGACCAGGCGGCATAGGACAGGATGTTACACTGACAGGTGTCAAATTGGCCGACTTTTTGGCTAGAATTTTCCAGTTATTGTTCTCCTTTACTTTAATAATGACTTAAAGTCATTTTTCCGCCGTCGCACTGATAACCCACATTGTCTATCAGAAAGGACTGTGAAAACAAACAATAAACTTTTGAGATTACGCGTTCCCAATTAATTTTAATTGCCAATTGTTATTTTATTATGTTGGCTTAAGCTTTCATCAAAGTTACTTAAATTCAAGTCCAACTATTGAAATTGAACTGTATTGTGATTATGACATATAAATTCACTTTAATCGCACATTCGCTTAAGCTGGATTTATGTTATTTCATTAGGTTGGCTTAAGCTTGTGTCAAAAATTAACGAAATTCCACTTAAATTCAAGTCCAACTATTGAAATGTAATTGCACTGTAATCGCACATTGATTTAAGCTAGATTAATGCCATAAAATCCTAATATAGTTATCAAAATTGTAAAAAGTCTCTGGAAACTATAGCCCACGTAAACTTCTCAAATTTGTAGTAAAACTAAGAATAGCTATTGGTAGTTTGTATATATCTATTATTTTTTTTACCTTGCCATTGTGCTGCTGAATTGTTGAAACCCCGCTCAAAAAATATTATTAATCCACTGAATTGCACGTGTTGTAACTATCACTATCTTTCATAAAAAACAAAAAAAAGTCGTTTGTTCAATAACACTTTTTGGTAAGACACATCAAATATTAAAAAGAAAAACCGTCAATCATCTATTACATCAGTAAAAAAATTTCACATTTCTCCCGCAAACATTTACTGGATGTGTATTTTTTCCTTTTCGTCTTCTTAATCTTCCGGTGCGGTTTGTGCGATGTTAAAACCAGAAAATCTCCAAAGATGATCACTCTCTCGAAAGTAAACAATAGAAAAATAAAACCGCCACACTTGTTGCCAGCTCGATCCCGAATGTGCAATTAAAGTCTCGATATTTGCACCTTGAGTGCCAATCGAAGCTCGGTACAATCTACAGTCGGTCGTCTGCGTCAACACACGTAATCAGGTATGTTGTGGAAGAAATCAAATTGAATTGAAACACTAAAGATACAGTCCATAGATAGACGGTGTTTTTTTTTAATTCTATTGGTACTGATTTTCCCATGCGAATGGGAGAAAAAAAAATTCCGAAAACAAAAATGTCAAGTATACGCCACAGTGGATAGCTTTTGCCGAGATACGATAACTTATCGCGCACCCATCGATATTTTTGTATATTTTGGTATTGTTATCATTTATAGCTACCGGGAGAATCCAATATTTTTACAATTCTCATGTGTGAGTTGTGTTCGTGTGTGATAAACCCTTTGGCGGTTGATATTAAAATAAAGCTGCTACACTGGATCGCTGCGTATAGGACCGATTGTGGTCCATTTACTAGACGCTTTTGTATTTAATCAACTCTTATCAGGAAATTGTTATTGCTCGCGTTTAACCGAAAATAAGTTTTTTTGTTTTTTTTTTACATACAATAACATTTATTGCAATGGCATACTTTTTGTCTATATGGCTATATCACATGGGATCGTGTAGAGGAGGTGTTGGGGGTCGCGCAAACAGGGGGTCTAGTTCGCACTTCACATTTGAGATATAATGCATGTGAGCAAGTGCGAGTATTTCATTGTTATTTTTGTAGAAATTATTTCATTTCATAGCGATGAGCGAATTTTTTATTTACATTTTTTTTTTTTTCGTTTGGCTTTTGCCGGTTTCTTATCAGAATTGTGTGGTTTCTAAGTAAATGTGGAGTGTGGATTCTGTTTGAGAAGGAAATATTGTTGACAGAAAAGATAAACTCAACTTGAGGTTTAGACTCGGCAGCAGTTCTTTTTTTTAAATAGAATGTTACTTAATTTATTTTCCACACAAATGTGTGTGAATAAAATTGATAAGGTTTTGTGTATTCCTATATCCAATGTCGAGTTTTATCTCGTTCCTTTTACCTTGAACCTTATCGTGAGGGTGTCATGAAGGCAGTAGTTTTAAGAGGACATTAGGGTGGGTTTTTAATACTAATAAATATTGACAATAGCCTAATTTATAATATATGTGATTAACTGAACTAGATTATCGAACTGTAATTAATTGGGAATTCTTAAAATAAATTATAAACCAAGGAAGTCGAAAAACTTTGTCAAAATGCTATACGTGAGAAAGATATTGGTTTTTATAGAACTATTGAGACATAAGGAAAGTAAGCTGTATCTTTAATAGCATTGGCATCACTGGTTGCAGCATTTTGAAATTTTATATATTTTTCGCTATGGTTAGGTTAGGTTAGGTTAAAGTGGCTGCCGGCAAAAGGCCGACGCACTTAGACCAAAATAATAATGGGTGATTTGTTAAGTAGCTGATTTTTAAAATTAAAAAAAAAAAGGAAAATTGAGTGGAATTTTCATTAGGGTCGAATTAAATTAAATTAATTCTTGCTATTTGCCTTTTGAATATTATTTCGTGTAAATGTTGACCGCAACTACGCTGCAAGTTGTTCATCCGGAATGTCAAATTTTGGCATACTTTTACCAAAATATCAACTGGTATCTCACCAATAACACGAGTTATGTTGTCTTCGAAGGCGGCAACAGTTGCGCTAGATTATCCATGATAGACTTCACATATCCCCACAAAAAATAGTCCAGCACGATTTAGGCGGCCAATTCACAGGTCACTCACCAACTAGTGTTGGTCAAGTTGAATTAAAATTTGAGTTCTGTGAAGGAAGAGGTTCGTGCTTCGATGATTTGGTCACATTGCACACACATGCCTCCGGCTTCCAAGTGACAGAATGGAAGAACGAGAATTATAAAAAGCCCACTTAAGCGATCTACACCCGCGACGCGACCAATGTAATGGACATTACAAATGACATTAAAGTGGTCTAAGATTAAGTACCACAGTTGCTTTGCTGGCAACGAAACAGCTGACGCACTGGCTAAAATCGGCACGAAAATGGCACTTATCGAACCTAAACCCTTCTGTGGTGTCAGTAAAAAATATTTCAGGAATCACATTAAGATCAAATTGGATCAAAACACATGGCCAGAACTGCACCAAACAATTCTTCCCAAAATTCTCTTTCAGAAAATCCTATTTTCACATTAATCTGGACAAAAATAACACGAGCATTTTGACAGGTATAATTAGAGGCCATGGCCTCATGAAAAAACATTTTTACCGAATTGGGGCCTCACCGGAACCGGAGCCTACACGTACATTATGTCTGTATAGAGTGACGTTATCCTCTCTTCAGATACGCATTGAATGTCCGGCTGCCGGGAGCGCCCGATTCAGCGTCAAGCATGTTGACTAAGCTAATTGACTCGCGCAGCCAAAAACCTTTGCTTAACGCCATGTCCGGGCATTGGTGTCCTATCACTACTGAACTGGCTTTTCATAACTACAATTGTTAAGATGCACAATTTTATATCACAATCAATAAAATTTCTTATAAACAGTTAATATGTTTACATACATGTGAATGGTAGCATGTGTTTAAATTAAATATAACAATGGCGTGATATACTGATAACAAGTTGCGTTAACTGTAATTAAAATGTCAATACGCTAATAAGATTGCAAAGTCGATCGTATCGTCTGTCGAGAGTTGGCAGAACATTCGACAGGAGGTATTACAGAAAAATGTTATCTTTTTAAAAAAAACAATGAAGACATCACGTTTGCATTGCACTTGCTGATAACTGACACAAAAGTAATCAGTCGCGGTTGGCGGTAGTAAGGGTTTATATAAGTTTCATATGTCATCATCAGTGTAAGACCACTAAGCAAATATGACTTAAGTTAGACTAGAAGAGGTTCAACGTACTTTTAAGACGTTAAAGGGGCCCTCTCGCCATAGTAACTAGTGACATGCTTTGCAATATTTTTTGTAGTAGCTCGCCAGCACTCGATAATTAGTGTCAATCGCAAAAGTCATGAGGATAATATGTCAAAATCTGCGAAAATCCTTAATATGCTAAAACTAAATGTTCAATTTGTTCTCATATCATGGATGTCTAATAATTCACGCAATTTTTTAATTACAGTGATGCCAACGCGAAAAAATATAACTATATGACAGCTGTCAGTACGGGGTTAGTAAAAATGGAGCGCTATACGAAAGAACAACGCATTTTTATTGTTGAGCAATATTTTAAAAATAATGAAGGTTTGTCAGCTACAGTCCGCAATTTTCGAACAAAATATGGCTGTCATATTGATTTAAAACCATCAACTGTAAAGAGTATATTTAAAAAAATCATCTTCAACACTCTGGGTGTCCTGTCACCACAAGTCGTTCAACAGAAAACATCGAAGCAGTTCGCGAGAGTATTGCTGAAAGTCCAGGAAGGAACATCAATTCGGCACCGTTGTCAAGAATTGGGCATTTCGAGAAGCTCTCTACAGCGAATTCTCACGAAAGACTTGAAACTTCATGACTGAAGAATTGAAGACAACTGATTATGCAGCGCGAAGAGAGTTCGTTGAATGGATTTTGGAACAACAACAAGTGGATGCTAATTTTTCGATTAAATTCATCTTCAGTGATAAAGCTCATTTTCATCTTAATGGCTTCGTTAATCGTCAATATTGCCGCATTTGGGGTTCAGAAAACCCACGAGTAATTCTTGAGGAAACAAATGAATCCACAACGCCTGACTATTTGCCGCGGATTTTGTGCTGGAGGCATTATCGGACAATTGTTCTTCGAAAATGCGGCTGGTCAGGCAGTAACAATTAATAGTGTTCGTTATCGTGACATGATAGCCCAGTTGTTGGACATGGATGTGACCAACATGTGGTTTCAACAAGACGAAGCCACATGCCATACAACCAGAGAAAGAATTCAATTACTGCATGCGTCATTTCCTAATCGTGTAATCGGCCGTTTTTGCAATTAGAATTGGCCATCCAGATCTTGCATTTTAGGTTTTCTGAAGCAAAAGATCTATGCAAATAAGCCAACAATCATCAACGTCTTGAAATTAGAAATTGGGAGGTGTAGTAATAAACGTCATAGAAAATTTCAATAAAAGAGCACGTATACGTACTTGACAGCAAAGCCGTGGCGGCCATTTATCCGATGTGCTATGTCCATACATAACCCCAATCTGTATACTCTATGAATCAATAAAAAATGTAACCTTTCTATATAAAAATCTATATTTCCTATCAAAATTACATTTTGCTTGAATAATAGGAAACCCTCTATATCTCAAGCTTAATTAAGAAGCAAAATTTGACACCTGCTTTTGACTCCTACTCTTCAAATGAAAGAAGGCATAAACTGGGCTTTAAGCTGCTTCCCATACGACATTAATTATCAATTCTATAGGTAGTTATCCGCTTAATTGAATTGGCTCTCAGTTTATCGAAATTATAGAATCATAGAGGATTAAATTGTTCCAAAAATACTGCACAACTTAGAATACAATCCAATCATCAAATACTGTCCACAAATAGAATGTATTTACCCCAAAAGTTTACTTCCGAAAAAAAGGAAAACTGCAAAGCATTGTTAAAATTTGATAACCCTAATTGTATGCAATGAAAAATGTTTACTATTCAGTACGTGCTGTTCCATTTCAATTAAAACAAGTACTCGCACAACGAAATTTAGAAACTATAAAGAAGCATAAATAGTCGTAAACATTTAAAAATAAATAATGACCATTCCCGCCTTTGTGTATAACAACTTTTAGTTAACAATGCCATTGCCATTCTACATTCTTTTTTATCCTTGTAACGCCCAAGTTCCATAATTTATTTATGACTAGATCAAATGAAATAAAAAACAAGAGTGTTAGTGAGCGACACGTGATTAAATTTTGTAATCTTATCATGTTTCCATCATCGCTCATTGATAAGTCGGCAGAATATTTTACTCATGCCTGTCACATTATTCCAGTGAAGGAAAATACCGTAAAAACAAATGAAATCATCTTCTATATCGACAGAATCGATTCGCCCCGTAAGCAAACATGATTCCGTTCCACGAATTATACCAACTATTGCAATTGCATTTGCAATTTTCCCAACAATTGCAGTAGTTGCAATTTTAGGCAGCAATTACCGCACATAATAAAGGTGATTGTTGCACTGAATTACCGTAAGTATATTTAGTATTTACCGGAATACCCGTTACCGAAGCTTTGTTTCGCATAAGAGCGAATCATGTGAAGCGCGACCTCTTTAGCCGAGTGTTGGTAACCAAACTAGAATTATTTGGTTATACGTGAAAAAAAGTGTCACGCACAGAGCTGTTAGTAAGTACAAGCAACGGATTGACTGACCTACGCAAATATGTTTACATGATGGTACACTATTTTTATTTGTATTGAGTTTTTCAAACAACAACCAGTCAACTGGTTACTTTTACTGACGTGTTTGCGGCATGAAAATAATTACTTCTGCGTGGGAGAAATTTCAATTGTGTCATTAGAGAAACTTTGTTGACCATAATGGATGAAATGAATATGGATTTGGGTTTGCTTTGCTAGAATTCGGAACGAGGAGAATGGCGAGACGTCTAGCATGTGTCTGATGAAGGAATGTGGATTTTATGACATATTTTTCGATTATACTATTACATATAGGGAAATGAATTTACATTAAATGGCCCTTAAATCACTTGCGGCAGTTATACTATTTTACATTCAAAATATTGATACCCTGGTGAAATAAGAAAAATTATCTCTCTCTAGCTTTGAAGTAGATCAATTAAAAAATTTACAAATGTCGTTAGCCAAACTAAACAATGGATAGACAAAATAAATTTTGTTTTAATTAGTAAATAAAAAATGTATTTTGGGTGGATAAACACATTTATATATGTAAATACCAAATGCAATGTTTTTGCTAGCGATAGTTGTTTGGAGATTAATGGAACGCGGCCATTAGTTCGATAGAAGGTTGAAGGAACCGTTACTTTGACTGAAAGTGAAGAGGTAAAACAATTTCACTACCTACTATTAATAAAAATGATGTATCAATAACTTTTAATACAAGTTCTTACACCAACACCACCAACTAAAATACCTATAGTTATTTGACATTTTAAAAATGTAAAAGTCGTTTGGGACCATTTGATCGAATTTCAACAAATGTCACTTAAAACTGTGTGTAACTAGCACTATAACATAAACATAAAAAAAATCTGTCAATTTAGGCACTGTCAGATGTGAAATTGACCATCAGGACTACTCTATTATTTAAGTGAAGGCTTAGTTCGCGTTTGAGCAGCCCAACACATTATTCGAATGCGTACCAAATACACAAACCTATTGACTGCCATTTTGACTTCGTTATCGACTGCAGTGCTTCATTGTCAAAGTCACTGCGAAAAATTGTTTTTAGAAAGGAAATACATAATTAAATTGCGGAAATATAACATAATTTAAGGAAAAGCGGTGAATGGAATATTGCCACATCAAGGTAGGTAGGTAGGTGTGGCGGTTTATAAGAAAACCCAAGTAGCACTAAATGCCGTTTTGTTACCACAACTCATTTGACCCGGTTGTTAAAGTTTATCGAAGTGGAGAGTTTAGATCCAGCCTGTGGAATTCAAAAAGGTTATTAAGTTTTTTGGTCCTATTCTGTGAAACTTCCTCAAGGGATGTGAAGAAGGGTTTACCCAGAGCTCACTGTCTAGTTCTAGCTAGTGCTGGACAAGCGCATAGGTAGTGAATGAGGGTTTTCTTTTTCGGTTGCGTCGTTACAACAGTGTGTTATGTGGGATGCCTAATTTGACTGCATGGTCCCCTGTAGGCCAGTGGCCTGTGGTAATCGCGGTTAACCTGGCTATATCTTTACGTGTTTTACTCAGGAGGTGGGTTGATTTTGTTCTCCTCCATATGAGATTGGCTTTCGATAGGGATTCTTCGAAAGTTTTTGCTTTGACTGCTCCTATTGGAATGTGGACCGATTCCGCAAGTGAGCAGTGGAGGCTTGAACCTGGCCAGCTCGTTAGCCTGTTCGTTGCTATGGCCTGGAACTCAGATGAGGGTAATCCTGAACTGATCAAGCGAGGCCCGCTCTTCTCGACATAAGCTTAACTGTCAGCTTGACTGTCAATGAATATGTCTATCTTTTGCCTCGGAACTATGTCCGTTGTGTAGTAGTTTGATTAGACTTCACGGATAGAAAATATTTCCGCCTGAAACACACTGGCTGAGTACGGGAGCCTGAAGGATTTTGAGACGATCAGAGACTCCGAAAATATACCCGCACCCACTCCACAGTCCATTTTTCAACCGTAGATCATTAAGTTTGGGTCCCTTTTCACTCGTCCGTCCTAATCTTGAAGGGAATTCTACTTCAAAGTGTTTTTTAAAGAGTAATCTGGAGGCAATTAATCAAATTGTTGATTATTGCAATAAAAAACAAGTCACTTGCTTGAGCTAAAAGATTTGTGCGAAGTAATTGAATCAAAAGTGACAGGCAATAATTTGTAGATCTACTCCATTACCGACATGGAATTGGTAGTGGATTTATTAAAAAGAGAATTAGTTTTCGACCAATTTATCAAGTAGCTGGGCTCATGACAGAATCATGAGCGGCTTCAACAGTTCAATACACGGTGTACGCCAAGACAAACCGTTCTTTGAAGCTTGGCAAAAGAGGCTGTAACACGTTACCGCGACAGCCTGTTCCACCATACAACCGATGGTTATGAGAGAAGTGGTCTTACCATTGCCGTAAAGATCCAAAAAACCCTTTTAGGAGATAAGCCCTTGTTCGAACTTAACCTCAAATTAGGAATTGCCGATAGAAACTGATGGATGAAATTCGCGAAATGCCGCTACCAAGAAAACGGACTGTCAAAACTGGCGTTTGTTTGTTCGTAGATAGTTGTCGCTTTCATGTAAATAGTAGTCATTTAGGGACACCCATTACAGGATTGCGGGGGTGGGTACCTAATCCAATTTAAGCCAATTTGCCAACCTTAAATTGCATGCGCTGCGCAACCAATATTTATATGTACTATCTCATCACTGAATCCATCAGAAATAAGATTTCAGATTTTAGTTTGTATACGTAACTAAAAACACAAAAGCCTTAATTGAACCCGCGTTATCTAACTTTTTAAGGAACAAAGACACAAACAATGTCCTGAAACTCTTTTCAGTATTCTAAGTCAAAGTTACGCATTTATTACACCTTTTCTCCAACTTTGGATCATCATAAATCGTGGTCAGCTGATCAATATTTTATTATTCGTCTTTAAGTAACTTAATTTAATTTCCCATTGTTATTCACTGGGCACCTGTTCACATATTTCATTCATAAAATCATTAGTTTTTCTATTGTTTGTCCCAAAAATTTGTTAAAATGTCAAAGAGCCAACAAGAGTTTTGACCTAATTTTGCATTTCACTTGTTGATTACCATAATACCAATCTAATTAGGTGTCAGAAGAAAATAAAATAAAACTAAAAAAATTTCTTTATCAAACATTATTCAACACTTACCGTTAAATAAAAGTGACAGTTGTCAAGTTATCTGAAAGAAAGGAAAAATTGGGTTACTCAAGCATCATTAATCACCCATTAACTCTGAATTTGTGCGAATTCCGCACATACACAACACATACATAGAAGCTAAAATATGATAATTAATGACATGTCATAATTTTTGGCGAGCCAAATCGAAAAATTTTGCAATATAATTTATGCAGAAAAGTCACTCTCATCATTATAGTGGTTGCTGCATCTTTCTTGTCAGCACCTCTGTCTTGTACTCAATAATTTTTTCTCTATGATTTGTCAGACAAACGACAGACAGACATTTTGTACGTTAATTTGTATTCAGAAAATACATCATAATGTTTTCATTATCCCCTGTCGAAGAGTCAAACTCAAGTAGGCCATCGGACAAGTAGTGACTAATGGGTGTGTTCCCAATGCAGCAAAGGTGCGAGTGCATGTGATTTAACCGCACAAAAACAGACAGCATCGAATCAAGGGGTTAATGGTAAAAAGTTCTGGGGAAATTTATTTATAAAGTGCACGGGACTTCTTTCTGATCAGTGAAAACGAAACCGAAAGTACGTTTTATGCATTGCGCAGAACCACATCAGTCATCTGCATCTTTGTGGCTGCTTAGAGCTCATTATTGCACTCTTTGACCTCAAGTTATAATGTAGATCTATTTCGGGCAAGCCAAAAAAGATATACACATCAGTGTATAGAAAAGGGCTGTAAAAAGAGTGGGCAAATGTAAACAAACGTCAATTCGTGACTGGAGATTTTATTTTTAAACGACTCTTGCTCGCGTGTTTCTGTGGCTTTTCGCGTCTCTATGGGCAAACGTGCGTTAATGCAAAATAGACAGCCGACACGATACGCAGAGGAGGCACAAGCCATGGCGGTTTCATTGTGAAGATTTTAAAGATTGTGGGGTGGTCCCAAACTTCTGATCTGTTTAGTTTATAGGATTCAGGAATCAGGATTGTATAGATGACATTTCATATCGCTAGACTTTCACAAATTGTATTAATTCGAATTCAGCAAAACAAACGAGACCTCTCCCAAGATTTAACAAGAAAAAGCAGTGTAAACTGTATAGAGCCCTGTGGGATACCGTTTTTGGCCAAAAATTTATCGCAAATTAGCATAAAGGACCATTCACATGAGAGCGATCAACGAACGAACGAATATTCGCAAGTTTTGACCGTCCGTTCACATGAACACTTTTCTAGGTCGCGGCAGAGAACTATAGTAGAGGAGAGCATTGAAAATCCTTTTCAGGGAGGATCAAGAATACTGAGGACACCAGTACCGCAAAGAAGTACCGAACGACGCGAGTAACCCGCAGAAAGATGGGAATACCAGCGTTGAGACTCCAAGGACCAGGCGCAAGCAAAAGAAAAATGCAGGCACTGATAAGAAGCAGGCGAAAGGAGAGGAAAATAAGAAAAATTAGCAGATAGAGGCTCAAAACAAGAGGATTAAAATTGAAGAAAAGTCAGCCTCAATAGCTACGTGGCAAGCTCGCTGAAATAGCACAACCAGGGCTGACTTTATGCGACTAAAGTTGCATTTTGCCCCTTTTTTTCTTTCTATCCCCAATGAGACGACTTTTCCAAAATTGTCCATATTTGCCCCTTTTCTGTATTTCGTTGATAGTTCTTCCCGTTTTGGAAAAAAACACCCTTTTGTATGAAATACGAAATGTGACATAATAAATGCTTCACGAAACTACTTCACAATTAATTGGGATCTGAATGCGTCCTTTTTCTATCAGCCAGAGGTATCAGCTATCAGCTATTTACGTCCTATTGTCATAAGTTTAGGCATTAACAATTTAGCTATAACCATGTTCCATGCAACAATAAGATAGAACGAGATGAAAATATGCGTAAGCCACTTAACTTTAGTGAACTCCCTCGTTTTTTTTCTGACATTTGTGGGCAAATTAGTATTGCCCCTTTTTCTACGCAAATCCCCTTTTTTTTGCGACTTTTTCAAAATCTTTGAAGTCAGCACTGAGCACAACAAAAGGCAGATGGAGATGGACATACAAACTTATACCGACAATCCAGGAATGGATAGAACGTAGCCATGGAGAATGTTACTACAACCTTATACAGTTCCTGTCAGGCCACGGTGGCTTTCGCATAGTATTTGCACCGTTTTGGTACCTAACGAAAGTGCCGGGGGGTGTGGATTGGTACGTTTAGGAGCACTCCCGTCACCGATTATTCGGGTTTGCGAATCGTTCATGTTGGTAGCACGGGCTCTCATGTGAATGGTCCTTAAGAGTAAGAAAAACTTTAGAGATTTCAATGAAATATCACATTAATCATACACTTCAATATGCCGGTCGCTTTTTAGGTCGTGCTGTCGATAGGATATCGTCCATTAAACGAAATAAAATTCACTTCACTTGCCCACTCAAATTGAGATAAAAAAAAAACAAAATTAGTCACAAGCACGACCCACTATTCCGAATCACAAGGGAATTTAAAACACTTTAAGATAGCACCAAATTTAAAGTTGAAAGACCTCTCTAGCCCGTACTGTTGTACAATAAAAAAGTCAATCCTCTGACCCGTAGACAAATAACGTAGAAGTTTACAATCTTTATACAACTCAAGATCAGAAGCGGCCCATCGTTGAACGGACACACGATGCAATCAAATGAGTCCCACGGCGCACATCACCCTTCATCGTCCATAAAAATGTTCAAGAAAATTTAAATAATCCCACCCAAATCCGATTGAATGGAAAAGTTATAAAATTTTAGGTGAAAGTTCTATGATGCGGTTGCACACATGTATCTGCGCAGCTTTAATTAATGCAGATGAATGATGCATTTTGATGGACCCATCGCATCAAAGGGAAACTTGTTTAACACCACAGGTGTGTGTGTGCGGCAGTAGGCTGTTTTCCCTACGATATAAAAGGCCAAAGTGGAGGTAACCTAGAATTAGAATTATCAAAATGAAGCTGCTGGTCGGACGTTTGGTTCTGGGTGAGTAAAACTATATCGCTGCACTTAGTCTCATAGTTGAATGGTTGATTTTTCTTTTATTTTTAGGCTACATTTTTGCAGTCCTGGTAGTTGCTGAGGAGTCCTTCGAAGAGACAGAGGATTCAACAACTGAACTAACAACAACAATGTATGACGAAACTTCAGAGCCAGAACAGAAAACAAAAATCTTCGCCAAACCTGAACAAGAAAATGATAATGAGCTTCATCATGAGATCTATGTAATTCCTGACCATTCGAGTGGTCATCATCATCACCATACAACGGAAGCACCTCATCATCATCATCATCCTCCCCCACATCATCATCACCATCCACCACCACCACCACATCATCATCATTATCCTCCTTACTATCCACCATACTATCCGCCACCATATCCCTATGGTGCTCCAGTATACGCGCCAGTTCCACAACCATATCCTTACTATCCACACCCACAGTACCCACCGCCGACGGCGCACATTAAACCAATTACAGTGGTACAAACGGAAAATGAAAGCAACGGTGGCCATAACTTTGTCAAACCCGGTGAACTTATACATCAAGGCACTGGATACCTCTGGAATTTGATCGATCAAAAGAACAATGAATTGTGGAACCTCTTTGCCAATAAACACGGCAACAACGGTGGCGGTGATAAGGATGAAAATGTTGTCCACGAAGTTGTTGTAAATTACGAAAAGCCGGGATATGGATCTACAATTGGTGTTGTTGAACAGCCATCTGGTGGCAACTGGTATAATAAGGGCAAGAACATTGCTGGAAATGATTGTAATACACATTATAACGAAAATAAATAGTTTACATGAGTGATTGTGTTTAAGTTTTTTTTTTTTAATTTCATTTCCGAATTTTATTGAATATCTTTTTGGAGTACAACAATTTGAAGAAACAGTTTAAAAGTCTGAGAACTATTCACATGAGAGCGACCAACTATCTACGAACGAATGAATATTTGCAAGTTTTGACAGTTCGTTGACATGAACGCTTTTCATAGTCATGGAAGTTTGCGAATTTCAGCCATCAGTTTGTACCAGCAATTTCTAATTTAAGGTTAAGTTCGAATGAATCTTTTATTCGCTAGTTTGTGGAACGAATTAAAAGATATAGATTGCGAATAAGCTTCGACAATTCGCGCCGAGGGTGTTTTCGTTCGCGAAAAAAGTTTTGAGAAGCTCGAAATGCCCAATTCTTGATTACGATGCTTGCTGAATTGATGTTCCTGAACTGTCAGCAAGCGAACTGCTTCGATGTCTTCTGTTGAACGAGTGACAGGACACCCAGAGTGCTGAAGATGAATTTTTCAATTATTTTCTTTACATTTGATGGTTTTAAATCTCTATGACGGGCTTGTTCGAAAATTGCGGTCTGTAGCTGACAAACCTTCATTATTTTTAAAATATTGCTCAACAATGAAAATGCGTCGTTCTTTCGTATAGCGCTCCATTTTTACTAACCCCGAACTGTCAGCTGTCACGTTGTTATCTTTATTTCCGTTGGCATCACTGTAAGAATTAAATGGCGCAATATTCAAATTATGCGTGAATTTTGGATTTACATACATAGGTACTTGTAAAATGAAAATTTGCGGATCCCTTACTGACTTAAAAGCAAGCTTGATACAGAGGAGGACGCCCATCATAGTTTCAAGTTATGTAACTCTTGTCTTCATGAAGTTGAATCTGAGTAGATTGATAGAAGTACTAGATGTTGAAATGTCTCTCTTGAAGTAATAGTACGTTTACACCTCACTACCTTAATTCATAATTCCGGCTAAATTCAGCATTTCAGGCCAAATGTTCAGCATTTCGCCATATATTTTCCAACATTTCGAAATGTTGGATTTCAGCGAAATGTTGGATTTCAGCGAAATGTTTATTTCCATCGCTGCATTTGCAAGTTTGTCAAATCGAACAAACCTAATTCTGATGACTTTTGAGCTCGCTGACAAAAAAAAAACCGCTGTAAAAAAACTAGATTGTAAAAGCTAAAAAAGTAGGAAGTAGGAAAAATATTGTCTGAATAGTGAATTATCACTTGTATTCATGTTTAGATTAATATAACTAAAAAATTAACAGCCGTATTTATAAACGTGGCGTAGAGCCTGCTTAACTTTACGCACCCTCTAAAATGCCCTTACGCAGGAAAACGTTATTTATAAACATTTTTCGAACTTAAGCAACGTAGTTTTAAGGCCGCGTAACTTAAACACAAAAATTTGCGTTTAGAGGCTGCGTAGAGCTTGCGTAAATTGTTTTTTCTTTGGAAATGTCATTTTTGGGGTGGAATCGTGAATCGAGATATCACAAAAATTTGCATTTATTTCGAGTATTCTTTTAAATCGACCTGCGTTTTAGTTTTCGCGTTGTAGTCTGAAAAATCTAATTATTATTTTCTATTTGAAAAGAATAAAAATGCTTAAACGCAAATCGTGTAGAATTATTGCAGCAATTTGTTTCATTCGTGCTGGTGATATTATTCGTTTTGTTTTGATACGCATATATCCTTTAGAAACTTTCATTTCAGCTCTAATTATTGGTGTTCCTCGCCTGTGATACAAAATTCTAAGAAATAATCTAGTTTTGTGTTTGTGTGCCATGTAATAATTTTTACAAAATGCCAAATAAATGGTCATCCGGTATATTGATACCTATTTGTTTTGTTTTTTTTTTTATCTTTATAAGGCCATCAGGATCAGCAACATAGAGCTCAGTTGCTTTTAGGCACGGATTTTTTGAGTGAAAGTTTTCATTAGGTGCCTACATATTATTTGATTTCTGCATTTCAAATATTTTTGTTTACACAAAAAATTTGTCAGAAAACAGCTGATGTCGGTTTCAGTGGAAGAAAGTACTAGTTTTCTGTATTTTTTGTAATAGTTTCTCATATATTTCCCCTTATCTGGACATCAACCCTGTTTAGTAAAGCAACCGTGGAAAAATGTTTATAAATAACAATTTCAGCAAAGTAGCGTAGAGGCTGCGTAAATTCTTACGCGATGTTTAACTAAACAAGCTCTCAGAGGCATTTTAAGGAAATCTAATAAATACGGCTGTAACTCTTTAGGTACAAACTATGTACTTATTTCGAAACACAAAAAACATCTGTAATGTAACAGGTAATAAATTCTGATACTAGCTATCATTTGAAATGTTGAAGTTTCAGTGGGAAAGCGAAATTGAATTTCGAAATTTTGTCTGCTAAAATGTTGAATTAAGTTGCGGTGTAAATGTACTATAATCCCATTCAGAATTTATTTAGCTGGTATTATCAGTTATGTAGGTAGTATTTATTTGTCAAGTCTACCCTCACTTAGTGCCACTAACCTTTCGTCAGACGGTCTTCAAATAAAACCTTATCAGAAAAGATTGCATACAGTACTAAATCCCCAACAAAGGATTCATCCAAATGCAATAAAAATACTTTCAGATGTTCATCCCGATAAGAACAAGTTCAAAAGAAGGATTGGAAAAAGTAATGGCATTCGTCTACATGTACTTGTACCTACAATCTATTAAAGTTAATTACAATCAATTCAATTGAAATCGGAAGAACGATTCTGACGTTTCAGTGTGTTTACTTATTTATGTGTATAGGTCAACAAAATGGAATTATATTCTTACAATCTCAATCTGTGCGTTTCGCCTTCCTGCGCTGTTATCTATGTTATGTATCTATTCTTGATATTTTCGGCAAAAGGTTCATTCAACTCACTGAATTGACGAGCATGAATTTTAAGCGGTTTCTTTTTTTTTTAATTTCGTGTTGCTTCTCTGTCTATGACAATATGTTGCCATTGCCACAGAACAGATGTTTTATTGTAGATACGTAGGTTGTTGTACACATATGTGTGTATGGGCGAATTAAAATCATGAATATGTAAAGAAATTCTGTTTTTGTTTTGATTTTTCAGACTTGGAATTTAATTATCGGTTTTCTTTGTATGCGTACCTATACAACTCGCAGTCCAGTCATGACCGTGACTTAATAACCTCTTGTCATTTTACTCTATCAATAAGGTTCCAATACACGGTCCGATCATGTGAGGAAGGGGCGAAACTGTGTATATTCTCATGGATCCAATCCATGCGTAAATATCATCGGGATCGGGTCAATAACATCCAGAAAGCGCTTTAGAAACGAGTTTTTGGGTGCCTGATGGATGGAGAATTGGTTATGGATATGATGCGAAGCGGATTGATGTTTTTATATTTCCCAGTGAACCAAGTCGAAATGTGTTTTAATTATTATTATATTATTGATATCAATAATAATATATTATTGTTTTCCTTTAGAGATAATAGTTGAGTGCTTTATTAATGAGCGGTTCACGTTCACGATACACAAGCGATAAAATAAAAGATAAATAAATGAACTCCCATAAATTCCCAGACGCGCCGCGTTTATTGTGGATAATGTAAAAGTGCTAATTGAAAACGGCCTATAGCTTTTGTTTTAACATCGATCGGTTAAAACGTGATCACGATGCAGGCAAACAAATTATGCATTCAACAAGTCCTGAATTGTATCGGCAAATAAATCGGGATCTTAACACAAACAGTGGCTCTCCAGGTGAACGAATGACTGGTCCTTTGCTACCTATATACCTTATGTCCTTACGTATCCACACCTTCATTTAAAAATTGATATTCATTGTGTTGGCTTTTTCTGCAGTATATTACTAATTTGTTTCCCAACAGTGCGCAAGCTGTCAATTTTGATAAGCATCGGTTTCACTTTGATCTAGAGTCACAGTTGTTTTTTTTTGTTTTGTTTATTAGTACTGAACAGAAATGTGTCATTAAGTGGTCACAACTCACAATTTCTTATGATTCGTTTTAGGAAGAAGTATTGGGATCGTCAACGTTTATACAGTCCTGAGATATAACGAATTTTTGCAAAAGTATAAGACGTTATGTGGAAGAGGCGTTGTCACAGCTTCAATCATTCACCCCTTTTCCCCTTTGGTGTTTGTCGTATACGATTCATGTTTCGTGTCGTGTCGTTGTAAAACGATTGATGGTCAGATTTTTTTTTTAATTTTTGTTAACAATTTCCTTTTCTTTTTCGATGTGTTCACTATCATTTCAAGACATTTGCCTCAAAAAAGTTAAAACACTGACTAAAAAACGAAGTGAAATACGAGTCGTTTACGACAAACGCCAACGGGAATAGGGGTGATTATTATGAGTCATGAATTTGGAATAAACGAACTGTAAGCAAATAAATGTTAGTGTATTTATGAATGAATTCTGACAACAACATTTTAGAAGAAATTAAACGAAGAAGAACTCTTGCAAACCGCTGTTTTTTGGGCTAAGAAGGCAATTGAGAACCCTATATCGAACAACTAAGGAGATTCTGTATAAAACCTTGATCAATCCAATTCTGCTTTATGGCGCTGAAGCTTGGACTCTGTCTAAAGCGGATGGAGATATCCTCGGTCGCTTCGAGAGAAAGACTCTTCGTAAAATGTTCGGTCCCGTTTGTGCTGACGGGCTTTGGAGAAGGAGGTTCAACGACGAACTATACGAACTGTACAGCGACATCAACCTGGTCAAAAAACTGCGAGTCAGTCGTTTAAGATGGCCAGGACATGTAGAGCGGTTGGGAACAAATGCTCCGGCCCATGGATTCTTTGAATCTAACCCGGAGGGACGCAGTAGAGGAGTGACGCGCGCAAGTCAAAGGCGACCTCAACCGACTAGGAGTGCGCAACTGGAGGCAGTTAGCTAAGGACCGGGCTAACTAAGATACAAGTGTAGGGTCTATGGGCCGCTTTAAGTAACATCTACTGATCCGGAGGATGTCATCACGACAACGCTCAAAGAGTTTTTAAAAAGGGCCGAATAGTTTTAGAGATCCCTAATACCTCAGCCCCACAGACCCCCCCTTCTTTACCGCTAGTCTAAAACCTAAATGGGCAAATTTATAAATAAGAAAAAAAATCATGAAAATCGGATAAATATTTCCAGAGAACCCCGCCAACCCCACTGCCCCCTTGAAATATATCTTTCATTGTTTAGTTTTGTACTTGACGTTTCTGTCAAACAAAACTACATCTTATTACTTATGTAACTAAATCGTTCCCTTACCTTTTCATAATTTATGCATTCTCTGAATTATATTCCTAATTATATTCCCTAAAGGAGAAACATTAAAATTTGTGACTCTGCATTCCAAAAATTTGGTAGGTATTCTAAAAGATGCTAAAGTGAATTACATAACAAAATCAGAAAGTTCTCAATACGCTTGGTAGTACAAAGCTTGATCGATGTACTTGAAAACTGTTCAGTCATCTTGCTCTGTTCGGAATGAACAAAGTAAAGTGACAATTGAAATTTAGTCTTAAAATTTGCAACATGTTAAACAAACCTTCAAACAAACAAATTGTTCAAACTAAAGGTTGGTTCAAATTTTAATTTACAACCCAAACTGACAGCTAAAAAAATAATGCATGTAAATGAACAATTGCCGCGCGTTCAATATGCTTCGGCACCTAAATATTTAGCTGACAGTTTATAATAGAAGTTACATAGGCAGAAAATCTTGGCTAACACACGAAACTTGTCTAGTTTTGCAGGCAGTTCGATCAATCAGAGACCTCTGACTAGCTAGACAAAAGCGTATTGAACGCGGCCAATGTCATTATTTTGTTATTCTAAAATTACCAACATGGCGATCCTGGTTAGCTGTCAGGTTATAAGTAAATATACAAATTTATCGCTAATTCAACTACAATTTAAGACCTCTTAATCATATATCAACTAAAAACTAGAAACTCATCAGGATAATATTAAATCGTATGCATTTAGAACGCCCGCCTTGCAATTCATGTCCATAAAAAAAACCAAATCTTATATCAGCCACTGACCGAAATACCAACTTTCTCTTTTTTAAAATATGTACACAGAACCGTCGCGTCAGTGGAATTAAAAGTATTTCTATGAAATTTTATTAGCTAGAAATAAAACGAAATCATCTGTCGCTATGCAAATCCAATCAACAGTAAGCTTATACTTAATCACTTTATGGACACAAATTTGCAACTAAACAGGATCCTCATAAGCTGATAGACAACCGTCAGTAAAATAAAATGCATGCAAGCCGTTGCATTGCGTGCATTTTTATTTTAACGCACCATAAAAATAATGTCCGTACAACTGCAGCCTGCAGGAAACTGGTACTACATCCGTGTGGCAACTATTCCTTTCTCTCAACTGCATTTAAGTCTTCATTTTCAGTGGCTTTACAAGTTCAAAAACGAATTATTCTATATGTTGAAGTATAGACATTTGATTGCATTAGTAGTGTCAATTCGATAATCTGAATTAATATGTAAATGGGTAACTCCACACGAGGCAAGATCTAAGGAATACTCTACTCTGTACATACTCATAAAGTGCTAACAACTTGCGTGCGCCTGTGCTACTGGACAGGTTTAGAAAAAAAATTATAATTCATTCTGTCGGTCATTGCTAACTATATTTATAAGGCAAAGTGCACGACTAAGTCGTACGAAACTTCCTCGTTCATGTCAGTTTTCACTGCCGTTTCCATACAAAACGAGGCAGGCAACAAATAAAAAATAAAGAGCATGACTTGTGTAATCACAGAACTCTGGACCGTTGTTGGTGTCACGCTTAGTGTTGCCAGTTTGACTGCTTTACAGTCAAATTTGACTGGATTTTTTCGGTTTTGGCTGAAAAAAAAAATCATATATAGCCGACTGTTTTTGTTTCGCCTTTGATTGGAAATCAAGCTCAGTGTTTTTAATTTTTTGACTCAATAATTCCTAAAAAAAAAACAATTTAAAAAAAATGTCACCTCTAATGTCGCAAAAGTTTGCTATTTCTGTTTTAGTTTTGCCAATTTTTAATGCCGCAGTGGAAAAAATATTTATTCCCTTAAATTTGGTCAAAACTAAGCAACGTAATCGGATGCAATTATTGTAAACCAACTCTATATTGACCATTAGAAATAATTTGCGAGATAAAAAAACATGTCGTACAAATTTGGAAATATCTACATAAAGGACGAAAAAAAATCCGGGGACATTTGCGCGGTCTGGCAATACTGAAATATGACATCGCAGAACTGTTAAATTTTTATAACATGCTTTTATACTCATTATAAATATCTTCGGATAATTTTCTGTCTTTGTGGAAAACGAATCTCCAGCTGTCAACAATTTATCCTGGTCCGGGAGCAAAATAATAAATTATCATATAGGCTAATTTTTGACATTTTCTTCTGTTGCGGCGACGATCGGCATTGTCGTCTAAAATGTCAAAAATGTGGATTGTATTTACGACGACGATCGTACGTCGTACATCCACATGTGGGTGGATGTGATGTGGCTTAGTTTGTGGAATGTGAGAGTTCAGGGAGTCGAGTCGTGTCAGTTACGCAATACCAAATTGCAAACGACTCGACACGACAATTGTCGCCAGTTGTTTGCGACAGTCGACAGATGACAACGACAATAGGGGTGACTGATTCAGAAGACTCTATTTTAATTCTATAATTTAATTACCAGTTAATGTAGCTTAGAATTAATAATTTATTTATTAACTAGGGCACGAGTACAATAACTTAGGCGCCAAAAATAAAGAGGGGTTACGTTAATAGGTACAATAATAACCAACAAAATTTAAAAAATGATAAAATGAAAATGAATGAGTACGTTATCTAATTTATTTGTAGTTTTTACTGCCCAAATTAATTCTTAATCGAACACTGAGAGCCAGATTGATTTATATCTTCCAGTTTTTAAGAAAATGCAAAAGTGGGGTCAATGTTGAATTATGGGGTGTGTGCGAGATTGACATTAAGTATAATGCAAACTTTCTTTAAATTAAATTAGTTTTAATGGTTCTTTCATTTTCGACTGTTTTTTTGACTGACATTTTTTTTATGTTTGACTGTTTTTTTTTACCGAATTCGGAGAGAACAAATTCAATCAAACAGTCACGAAGCTAAACTTCGTGAACTTTCTGATGATAACAATTTCCTATATACAAACAATGACATTGCATCTACAAAATATCAAGGTTTATACAAGCGAGAATTTATATATATTTCTATAAACTCACTGACATTTCAATTGATAGAGCCGTTTTCTAAACGAATTCAGTTAAAACGAATAATGAATATTATTATACAAATTGTACAAAATGATCATCTCTAAATTTCGTTCAACCACGCCTACGTTTTGGGGGCGTTTTCTTAAAAAAGTAGTTTCCACTATTAAAATCTATTACAATTTATGACAATTGAGACAATTTATTCCAAACCAATTATTGTAGCCTTCCCTTAAGTTTCTCCATAACATATTACGAGAAAGTAAAAAACTGAATGATACTTGCCATAAATCGCTTCCACTAACGTAAATTCTAATCTAACATATTTCCACATTATGTGCACATCGTTGCAATGGTTGCAATGGCAGCTACTTAACCTTAATAAAACATCACATTGGCTTTGGCATTTACTATTACAAGTCGGCTTATTCAGTGTGTGTCAAAAGCAATTAATTTTACGCTGTTACTGGCGAAACCTTACTCCGTTCATGGGGGATCCAGTAGTGCAACTTTGGTTAGACCACTTTGTCCGGAAAAAATACCGCACATATCCGTAGTTCACTAATGGGGGAAAAAAGTAACTAGTTTTTGTTGTTGCTTTTTTTTTTTAGTTTTGCCAGGAGATTGTGGATTTAGTGGTAGTCTGCACTCTTACTTTGAACTTGGAACTCATTTATGTGGTCTGTTGCACATCTAGGTCGTTGTCTGTCCAATGAATACATTTGAATTCACTTTGACAAGAAGTTACAAAAAAAATTTATTTGCAAAGTGAGTCAGAGAAACCTTCGATAAATCGATAAAAATTAGTCATCGATAAAGAGAATCCATTGAAGCTGAATATCTGAATAACAAACACAATGACCTCATCGTGATCGTATGTATGTTATTATAACGAGTGTATAGTGTGTTTTGTTAGTAGCCCAAATCTGATGATGATTGCTCGGAGATTCTTGTGAATAATTGTTTGTAACGAGTTTTAATTTTAAGTGTGAAACAGGCTTTCGAGATTCAGCTGATATGTATCTGAATCTGGGGGTTTATTGATTTAGGAATGAAGGCAAAATTAAACTCAGCAACAAATTACGATTTTAGTATGGAGTATGGACATACAGGTTGAATTTTTTTTAATTTTGTACGTGTATAAAGTGCACTTCCAGTCAAGGGTAAGCAACTGGCTGGTTGTTAAAGATGATCGTAAAGAGGATGACTCAATACAAATACATACGAATGTGAAATGAACTGAGTTCAACTCTCTTTGGGCATGCAAGCTCAATGAAGTGGAAAAGTTTCATAGATATATTTTTTTAAAAACAACCAGGCGTTTCAAAGACCGCCAAGACCTCCGTGAGGTTTTCGAATTTTTCTTTTTTGCTAAACCACCCCTGATTCAAGACGAACAAAAGAAAAGAAGAATGATCCAAGTCGGTCCAATAGTTCTCGAGATTTTGGGAAACTAACGCACACCAATTTTTTTAAACGTACATTACTAGCGGACCACAAACGTTGTTTTGCCTGCTCGTACATTTGCATTGTCCGTCAATTGTTCTGCGGCCGAGTTATTTAACCGATGTTTAGGACTGATTCTGTATTCCGTGTGCTTCAACTGATATATCCTCAGACGTGTTCCAATGAATTGTATTGTCTACATGAATTTTTTCCTATGACTGTCGAAGAATAGCGTTTGAAATGTATTTTTTTGTTATGAGAGTTGTCACGCCCTTCTGTCCAATCCCGCTAGGTTTTGTAAAATACTTCAATCAGGCAATTTTCAGATATAGTGATTTAAATAACTTTGTTGTAAGGGTGGTGCCATGGCCCGTTTTCCAATCCCACCCACACTTCGTGCGGGCCGCTTTGTCCAATATGGGAGGTGCCGCGCCCTTTTGTTTAATTTTCACCAAATATGAATTGAAACCATCTTTGGACCCACTCAAATACACACACAAAATTTCATTTAAAACGGGCCAGCCGTTTAGGAGGAGTTCGGTTACAAACACGTACAGAAGAATTATATAAGTATTTTGACAAATCTAAAGTTAATTCTACTCAAATTTGAAAAATGTAAATTTTGGCATCAATGAAAAGGTCATTTAAAGTCCGTTTGAATGATACAAAACTTTCCTAAACCCATTAAATACCTATTGAAAATTTAGAATTTTTTTTTGAAAGTCTACTTTTTTGACTTTTTTCCTCGGTCTCAAACAAAAAAATGTTTTGCAAAAAGTTTCTCCAAACATATTTAATAGTGACTGCAAACAATTTTTTTCAAAAATCTCTTTGCTAATATTTTTTATGATTGTTTGAATGGGATTATCTCAGAAAATTTTGTATGAAAAGGAGGAAAAAGTGGATAGTCATTCTTAGCAATTTTCAAAAAATCATAAAAAATATTAGCGAAGAGATTTAAAAAAAAAATTTATAGAAGTTGAACATGGACATTAAAGCTCTAGCCCGGAGAATCTTCAGCTCCAATGTACTTCAAAGGGACAATCACATTGCGATAGACGATAGAGAATGACCTTACCTTATTTGGCGGAAAACAGACCTCAACCAAGAACAACTGTGCAACTGAAGGCTAGGGATGGATCAAGCTATCTACCGGTAATACAAAAGACAAAATGGAAATCGATATTGTCATTATCTGTAAAACGCTGCAAAGCGTTGGGTATATGTGCTTGGACAAGCTATAGAAGAACAAGATCTACAAGCCTTCCAGAAAGTCATTCAGCTAGAGGACGGTTTGACTACATACATAGAGAAAAATAAATGAGAGCTATTTTTAAAGCTTTCTAACTTTCGAGGAAAATTTTTGGTTGATCTTGTAACAGATGCAAAAAGGAAAACACACAGTAGCTATAAAAGAAACCTTCAATGAAGGGCCATTGAATACGACGCGATGGCAGCACTACGAACGCAAGGGGACGACAAATTTCCACGTCGGACATAATTCTATCCAGCTTAGTCGCAAAGAAGTACCTTTCCAAAAGATATCATGGGGTATTTATAGATAATATACCTTAAATTAAATTGAACAATATGGTTGGTCTGGGTCAGTTAAAACTAAATCCTCAGCGAGCACCCGGCCATCATTTTCGAGATCCGAAGAATGTGGCAAGAAGAATGATCCAAAGTAGAAAGACATTGACAACAAAAAAATGTATTGCTTACCGCATCTGAAGTGAAGTGAACTTTGACGGATAGGAATGACAACTTGCAATTAGAGCGAGAGAAAAACCTAAAACCCTCAATTAGGAGACGGTTTTATAATTTCAATTCGACATAAATTCGGCAAGAATAGAATCCCTTTTGCTATATTTAACTAGTTAATATTTACCCTACTTGAGACAATTCCAGATGTTGAAAATTTACATTGACATGTGTTCATAGTCAAACTAATTGATATAATAAGAATATATAAATTTTTGGCAATCAAATTCGTTTGCCCTCCAAAAGTGATGTCAACAATAAATTTTCAGTAGCAAATTTCAATTATGATGCATGATATGACAGCTATCTACATCTGTGTTTTGTATGTCAGTCAATTTCTTCTTTTAAGCATCCGAGTTTAACTACACATACTTTCAACCAAAACCAATATCAACTGTGAGAATAAACAATTTTTTAATGCAATTCAATGAAATTCGAAATGACACACATGCCTTGTATGGTCGGTATGGTCTCGCATATCTATAGCTTATTATTTTTTTTAACATATAATATTGTATTGAATTACATTTTAGTGGTTTTGAACTTTATTTTCTTATTATTATTTTTTTTTTATTTATTTCTGCTAACGTCACCTCGAATGAACCTGAACAAAAAAAAAAAAGTTATTCAAGTGCAGGGAAATTAAATGCAACACATGTAGGGGGAAATATGTAATTCAATACATGTATAAGATTTTTCGTTCGTTAAATTATGATACATGACAGAATGTAGAACTTTGTCCGAATGAACGCACTCATTTTGAAGATACTCTGGTGTATTACATGTGTGCATCGAGGTGGTGATGAAAAGTTCGCAATTTTTGAATGGATTTTGATATTCTTGAGCGTTTATTTTCATAACTTTACCTCTAACTATAAGGTTTACAGATTACTGCTTAGTTTAGGCCAGGGTTGTTAGGAGGTTCGTTTAAATAGAACATGTTCTTTGTCATTTTTCATTATGTTTATAGTTTATTTTTAAATGAAACGTAATGGCTTTTGCTATACAGTTTTAGTGACATGTAGCATTATAACGTAAGTCCACGTATGACACCTTGACCCAAGAACGGTTTTACCCCAGAATTAATTTTATTTAAAAGGAAGTGATAAACGAAAGCAAACTTTCATGGGGCGATTAATAGCTTGCTCCCTTTCAAATCGACAGGACCAGATGGAATCATCCCGGCAAAAATGCAACATGCTTCTGTCATTCTTATCCCTTGAATGATTTTACTGTTCTCCTTAAGTTTAGATCATGGATACATACCAAAATTATGGAGAGAGGTGAAAGTAGTTTTTATACCCAAGAAGGGAATAGCCTCTTACACTACTCAAAAGGACTTCAAGCCTATCATATTTTCTACTGAAAACAGTAGAGAAGCTGACCTATGCTTGTTCTATAGGTACTTCCATGGTAGATGTTCCAAGGAATTCAAAGACATTATCCCTGAAAATGCATCTTTTGGGTGCCCCGCAAGACCATACTTTACACTTGACAAACATGAGGACATCAACTTTTCAAAACTCCTTCTTTTATAGGGCAAGCAAACTTTCGAACTCGCTTCCTTTTAAACTACCAAATAACTGTAGTGTATTTTAGGCAGAAGTAATGACTATTCGCGAAACCGCTGAACTGCTGAAGCTGAGATCGATATCGAATTTAGCCATCGTTATCTAAACCGACAGTCAAGCAGCCAATAAAGCACTCGAATCACTAATATTAAGATCCAAATTGGTCATGCTGTCATGCACTATCGTAAATCTTTACATGAAATCTTGGGTAGGTGCACTTTACCGCAAATGACTTTTGTCCCATTTGTATTAATGAGGAGGAGGAGGAAACACCCGCCCAGCTACTATGTAACTGCCCGGAGCTATCCTCGATTAGAAAGAAAACTTTAGGAGAGTATTTTTTCGGGGAGCTTGTTGATATTGCCGAAACGGATATCAGCAAAATACGGAAATTTCTCCAAAATTCGAAATGGTTCCAAGGTTAGCGGAAATAACCGACTCTGCTTTTGGTATCACAATTGACATTATTTGGTCTTAAGAACTATTCACATGAGCGCAAGCGAACGAATTGCTGAAATGCTAACAAACAACTTTTGATGCATTTATGAACAGAAAATTGCACATTTTACTATTCCCAGAAGATGATAATTAAGTATCCCATAAAAATGTATTAAGAAAACAAATTTATAAACATTTTAAATAACGAAATTTCGAATTCCAAACGAATTTGCCGTGGACTAAAACACCCTTGACACGAATTGTCAAAGTTTATTCGCAATCCACATCATTTAATTCACGTTCCACAAGTTAGCGAATAAAACATTCATTCGAACTTATTCGTATAACCTAACCTAAGTTTCACAAGCAACATATAATTCTATGTAGTAGTTTGTGGGCAAGTCCAGCGAGGCATGAAAAAATTACGACATTAATTTTTAAATTTTTCATTAAAGTGTGTTCTGACAGTCTGACAAGTTTATGTCAGCTACAATTTTAACTTCACAGTTTTTGCTAGGAAAAATGTAATAGATTTTTGTAACTTAAAAATATATAGATAGTATTTTATTTATTCTCCGCATTTCCCTATTAACATGGCCCAATGTCCAACCAAGTAGCAAGTAGTGTTTTCTTTCACAAATTTTGACAGATGTATGGCTAAAATTATTATAAACATGTGTCAACAAAACCGCTTATGCCAAGTACCAAACAATATTCCTTTACTATAGTGCGGCTTCTTAAATTTGAACATTAATGTTACGCACCTACAATTTTTGTAGTCGTATAAAACTTTACTAATTTCTTTTTTATTATTGTTCCTATTAAATTCACCACTTAAATGATTGTGCATATGTAAAACAATTTTTATTATTCTTCTCAAGTGTTGGAACAGATACACACTCACCTATGTAAGTATAACTCGCTTGTCAGTTTCATTATCCCATAATAATGTCGTAAAGCAATATCTTCCAAGTCAGTGGGCCACTTGGTTGATACGTGAACCTAGAATATGGACGTGGTTGTACGCGTACACACCTTAAGCGTTGTATGGCATTTGTCACTTACTTCGGTGGAAAAAGGCAAAACAAAAAAAAAAAAATAAATTCTTGGACTGGTTTCACTGATTATACGCTGAATCTGAGTGATTCATGAGATGTACAATACTGTTTCACTGGTTTTGTGATGTGTAAAAATCTCGGGACTTTTAAAAAAATTGCAATAACTGATACTGTCACTGTGCCAGTGAGGTTTTCTTTACTTTGAGTCAGGTGGAGTCAAGTATTCTGATTTTAGCATAATTTCGCGATTGTTTTCGCTCTTTTTTATACGAGGATTTTATAAAGCTTAGATAATCATTTAAATGACTTACTTACTGAGTCAGCTAAGTCAAGGTTTTCTATTAAATTCTGTATTAAATTAGTATATTAGTATCACAATAAATTAGTGAACCAGGAAATGAAAAAAAACCAGACCCCAATGTTTTATAGATTCGATTTTCGGATGCGTTCTAAAGGTTAAAGGACGATAATTATGCAAATAATTTACTTAACCAAGATCTGCATTAAAAAAAAAATAAGAAGAAGCGCATTAGCTGAATAGTGACTGAAAGAGCTGAATATGTTAAAAACTATATCATAATATTGAAAAATGTCTGACAATTTAGTCGGCTAGATATATGCTAAAAGAACAAATAGACTTCTTGCTATTTATAGGAAAAAAATCCGTTACATTGTTGGAGGATTAACAATACTTTTTTTTGACAGATAGGCATGCTCACTGGAAGGGAGTCCCCTCCAACGATTTCTGATATATACTGATCAGGTTATCAGAGCTATTGAGATCAAGCCAGGCAACTTAAGTTCTAGACAAACATTTCGGTAGCACAGTCAGCGTTAGACTGGTTCTCCAACACGACACCATATAACATGAAAACCAGATTAAAACAGCGAAATTTACAACTTTGACAGTGGGAAAAACTTCGTCAACAGGAGCAATTTCGTTTCGAAAGCAAAAATCAAATGAAACAGACTGAGATCGATATATCGACAGCAACTTCATTGTGTGTCAGGAAACAATGTGTTTAGGATTTGGGTCGAGGATACGTTGATACGTTGAACCTCACCAACGTTTACCCGATATACAAGAAAGGAAACCCTCTAAACTGCGCCAACTATAAAGGCATCAGTCACCTCGACATCGCCTATAAGATCATATCTGCTGTACTCTGTGAGCGCCTGTCAATAATTTGTCAACGAACTGATTGGACCCTATCAGTGCGGCTTAGGCCCGGTTAGTCCACAACCGACCAAATATTTACACAACGGCAGATCCTGCAGAACCCAAAAAGTTGAAATCGATACTCACCATCTATTTACCGATTTTAAGGCCACAGATAACAGCGTTTATAGAGACGTGCTATACAGAGACAAGTCTGATTTTGGCATCCCTGCCAAACTTCTCAGATTGTGGAGAATGACAATGGAGAACGCTCGTTACTCTATAAAAGTCGGAAACAATCTCACCGAGACCTTTGATGTCAAAAAAGGGTTTAGGCAAGGTGATGCACTGTCATGTGACTTTTTCAACACCATACTTGAGAAAGTTGTGAGAAACTCGCAAGCCAACACCAGGAGCACAATTTTTCAAAAGCCTGTGCAACTATATATACTTGCATACCCTGACGACATCGACATCATTGGCAGAACACAGCGAGCTGTCACTGATGGTGCGTTTGCACGTATAAACACAAAGGCGGCAAAAATAAGTTTATCAGTGAATGAGGGCAAAACAAAATACATGCTGTCAACAAGAAGGGGCACACAACATCGACGAATCGGACAGAACGTCACGATAGGCAGCTACAACTTTGAGGTAGTTAGCGACTTCGTCTACCTCGGCTCTGCTAAGTTTCATAAGCCATTAACCAGTGGCGCATATTGTTCTGCTGTTACCATTCTAAAACGAGCCATTATTATACACATTTTTGTTTTGAGTATGGTGTTTCGCCATCCATTTAAAAATACATCACACTCTACAGCTAGATAATCGCACATTACATAAATCCCTAAAGAAACCCATCCTTGTTAACAGAGATCCATCTATATGGTCATTAACCTACAAATTCCAATTTGTAGCCTAAGTGGTTTAATATAGCATTAAGTTCTGTGGCAAGGTTCAATTAATTAAAATCATATTATGTAATTTAGTACCTTCACAACATAAATAGCAAACAAATTATGGCGCAATTTCCGCAGGCCAACCGCACACACCTTTCTTGGTTGAAGCTTCAGTCGTCTATCCCTTATTAGGGAGACATCTTTAATATGAAAAGGAAGCGCGTATTAAATTTAAGGATAACTCAAAAGAATGAAAAAGGTAAATTCGATTGACCCAAATTCGCTTAAGTGTAGGTTGAATAGAGGCAAAGGACAATGCTAAACAAACAGGAAAGAACCTAACAAGGAATTTTATCGTAGTCCTGTAAGTTAATCCAATATGAAATTCACACCCAGAAAAACAAAATCGCTATGGCCGTTAAAATGGTGATAAAAATCGATTCGCATTTTTTTTGGAGGTCGATGTATCTTTTGTTGACAAAAATTAATTTAAATTCGTAAACAAAAATAACATGCGGACTTTTTGACATGTAACTTCTTTAAGTTGAAGGTAGCTGCTAATACTTTTTAAAAATTGCACTGGTTTTGACAGGTTTTGTAAATCAACTTTGTTATAAGGTGGATTGTATTTCCACGATAGCAAAAATGAACTGCCATCGGTAGAAATGCATAAATAATTGTCAAACAGCAAAAACAAGTGTATTTTTTGACGTTTAATGCGTCAATCGCTTGTTTTGCACCAGACTATTCATGTTATTTGATGAAAATAGATCATTGGATATTTATGTAAAGTGGGCGTGGCACGTTTGTTGCACGTTTTTCGTACTATGCGATGAAAATTGCTATACCATTACAACGATCATAAAGTTTTTTGATAACTAAACATTTGACCAGATTGCAATTGAGTCCCTTAAACACCTAGAGGAAGGATTTCATAAAAACTTACAACTGAACGTTTTACGTTAGTTCCCATATACATACCGCCTTACAATGTAGTTATTTGTAGAGAGATCTTAACATTTCAAATCTTGGCTCTTTCGCTATCGCAAACTTTTGAAATAAATCCGATAAATCACGCGCAATGGTTATATTGACAATTGAAACAGAGCATCAGGTGACAACTCTAAATATGACATCTTGACAATTGTCAATTTGGTAAGAGTCTGTCTACGTTGAAATAATTAACAACCGTTTATGTACGCACATTTTTACCCTCTCATGTTGTCACTTTTTTTGACAACTGAAAAAAAAAAAACTACGATCTATTCCACTGGAATTATACGACTTTTAAAAGGTATCTCACCGTAAACTGTTTCGCACGGTAATAACTGCCACTATGCTCCAAAAGTGTAACCTAAAGTCAGTAAAAAAAAAATATAAAAATTTACTTTCAAACTGCCATAAAATACGAATGTCATGTTTTAGATGAAGTACATACCAATACGGTTTATTTCTAAGTACGAGTTGCCTATTGTTTTGTTATTTCTTGGAAATTATAAAAATTAACCCATCCTAGGTGATGGGATCAAAGGTGTCGTTCGTAATTCCAAATGATCACGGAATATCTTTTTTGAACAACAGCAAAACGTGATGAATACAAAAATAAAAAAATAAAAAACGTGAATTGCCACTGGCAACATCATCCAGGGTGATGATTCACAGGTAATCTGAGGGGGATAATGTAACTTTTCAAGTTGATGTTCACAGAGGTTTATAAGTTCAACAATCTTTCAATACAAACACACATACGTATATTCAAGCGGTTAGCAAATACATATAGATGCAAAAATACAAACAACAACAAATTCAAGACAAGCGGCCCCTGATCCTCTTTGTTTCACGTTTCTTCTTACATCTGACATTCGCTTCTTAATAGTGTTTCCTATGACCATTTTTTTGTTCTCCTTAAAACCGATCAATCGACTATGTCTACGACTGACTATGAAGGAAGTTATAAAGCAGGGATGATGTCATTGTCATTTTACCATAAAACAGAGACAGATGGTGAACTACATTCATTTTATTATCTACCGTCAAAGTGAATTAAAATGCGTTTGTGGGAATGCATTAAAGAAGTTTTATTTCAAAAGCCAGTATAAAATTTTATAGATACCCAACGCTTATCGGTTAAGATAAAAATATAAATGTATGTAGTTGAATGTTGACTAAACGCTGGCGCTGATAGCGGGTGACTTAACAATAAAATTAGATAGATATTGTACTGACATTCTTAATTGAAAGCCCGCAACTGATTGATGAGAGAAGAAACGAAATGCGTCCTCGATGGTGCAATGTTTATTTTGCGAAAAAAAATATTATTTCATATTTTGATTTATAGTATAAATATTTATAACTAGGGCGCTGGTTTTTGACAGTTTTATTTTTTCTTAAGGCGATTAGGAGAACAGGTGACGTGCAGGGTTTAGAGGGTATTAAGTTATTATACCTAGTCGTTGTGCGTGGTGATACATAATTAGTTATGACTTTGTTTATGCAAAACTGCTGGAAAAGAAGTTAACTTAATTAAGGGGATAGTGACGGAGACCATGTAATTGGTGTTCCTGTTAAGTCATTCAAATTCATAAATTGGTCTTCAGTAAGAATAAATATACGAAATCCAACATAATCTTCTGATAGCTATTAGATATCTAAAACGGTTATTAAATCCACTCACCACTTTAAATATTACTTACGTCTAATTTGTCGGCAATGGTGTTAACAGTGCCACTGGCCTATTCTGTAATTTGTCACACTTGACATTACTGCAAAAACATTACCACTTACTAAATTTCAAATTTCACTGTCAACAGACACAACTTATACATAATTACATAAGCTAAACCGATAAAATCAAGATCAATGACTTAATTTCCGAACGCACCCAGTGTCATTCATAGTTTCACCGGAAATGTCTGCACAATGTTGGCATACTTAAAACGGTTTTTACCACCATTATTGCAAGCACTACACCATCCATGTCATCTTCCTGCATTAACAGCGACAAATTTAATCACATTATATGGGTAATTAAATGCAATTAAATGACAGTAGGTACTGTTGAAGTTTAATTTGCTTATCACGCAATGCATTGAGTAAACACCCTTCTAGTTTACTCAATGACAGTGACAGGTAAATGCACTCGAGGTTTGATGAAACATTAACTTAACCGTCAACACGGTTTGGAATAGAACTATTTTTGTTCTGACTTTGATAAATTTATTTTAACATGGATGAAGAAAATGTCATGCGGAATGTGTCATTTATGGTGATAATATTATTTACACTAAATACTTATACACATGCAAATTCACCAAAAATAAAATGTTCCGCCATGGAATGTGACTCTTTTTTTTTATTGACAAAATACTAACATTTTATGGCAATGATTCAGATTCTAAACAGTAATAGCTGAGTAATAGCGTCTTAAAAATGTTGACATTAAGTAACACTCTTGATTGCAAACAAACAAAAGAACACATCAAGGCTTAACGTGTTGAATTTTAAGTTGAACCACTTTTGTTTGCATTTGGAAGTGGGTGGTGCGCGGTAAGGTATTAAAAAAAAGAAAAAAAAATATTTTTATCTGAGTCGGTTTATAAAACTTTTTTTGTCTGCAGTTTCTTTTCTTTTCGACATTTCAAAAAAAAATAGTATACATATTTATGTTTGACAGTTGTAGTTGTTATCGCAATTATTTGGGAAAGCATAACATTATTTCATTCAATAATTGTATTTATACCATTAAATTAATCAAAGTAAGCAGAAATTGTGTCGTGTCTTATTGCAATCGTTAAGCTTCGCAAAATGTCATTTTCATTTCGAAAAATTGCAATCAGTGTATTTTATGTTGCAACATTGATTTTTTTAGTGGTTAGCATTTAAAATCTGGTTTCTGTTTTAAGTCTCCTAACTAAGTAATAAAAATGACGTTTGCAGAAGAAAAGTTGAGCTGCTTGGGTAATAGGATTTCAAATGAGTTGTTACCAATTTTCTCGATTTTAATTAAGCTAAATCTACACATGCAACTTTTAAGTTTAAGTGAAGTAAGAAGGTGAAAGTCAGACGAATACATTGTGGCTAAGGCCTAAAACTCTAGATATGAAATCCATTGACTAAATTGACTAAGTGGGGTGGCGGAATTGAGGAGTGTCAGATTTGGTCAGAGGAAAGTATGCCTGATAAATGGAACCTCAACATTGTTTGCACGGTCCATAAGAAAGGAAACCCTATAAAATGAGCCAACTATAGAGGCATCAGTATCTCTACAAAATCCTATCCTGAGCCATACTGTGCGAACGCCTGAAACCATTTGTCAACGAACTGATTGGACACTTACAGTGTGGTTTTATGTCCGGTAAGTTCACAACCGACCAAATATTCACACTACGGCAGATCCTGATGGAGAAAACTCAATCGATACCCACCACCTGTTTACTGGTTTAAGGGCGCATATGACAGCAATTATGGAGACAAGTTATATAGAGCCATGTCTATAGTTTTGGCATTACTTTGAGGTAGCTCGGGACTTTGTCTACATCGGCTGTGATATTAACTCTGTGAAAATGACATCATACCAGAAATCAAGCGAAGAATTGCACTTGCCAACCGCTGTTACTTCGGCCTAAAAAGGCAATTGGTATTAGTAAGGCCTTGTTGAGAAACACCAAGAAGACTCTCTATAAAACCCTCATCATCCCTAGTCCTTCTTTATGGCGCAGAAACATGGACGTTATCAAAGGTGGATGAAGATTTTCCTTGGACGCTTCGAACTCAAAATTCTTCGAGTGATTTTCGGCCCCGTTTGTGTTGACGGGCTTTGGAGGAGAAGATTTAACAACGAACTTTACGAGCTGTACAGCGACATCGACCTCGTCAAAAATGTACGCATCCGTCGTATAAGATGGCTAGGACATGTAGAGCGAATGGACACCAATGCTCTGGCCCGAAGAGTCTTCGATTCCAACCCGGAGGGACAACGCAGGAGAGGAAGACGTGGCGAGCACGAGTGGAATTCGAACATTATTGTTAAGGTGCTAGTACACGATATGTAGCACGCCTCATATATATGTAGCACTGACGTCATTTTGACGTCAGCGAATGGTCCCAATGGGTACATGCCGTGTACAAGCTCTCTTTGTGCACTCTCTGTTGACGTCAGAGCCACATATATATGAGGCGTGCTACATATCGTGTACTGGCACCTTTAGACCTCACCTTTCATTTAGCCGTACAACTTTCTTTCGTCAAAATAAGTCTACAAAATATTTGACAAAATTGGACTTCATCGACATTTATGGACATCGCGTCATGTATGATCATTAAGTCATCATTATCATAATGAAATATGACCATTACACTGCATTATCTTATTTTGACACCGACAACTGTCAAAAATGGTAACAAATTGATTAGTCTAATCATTACCTTAGGCCGTGTGTTAATTGGGCTAAGGCACAGGGCAAAAAATAAATTCTCTCGGCGATAGTCTTTGAACCAAAGATTTGTCTTGAGGTATGATTCACAGTCACTTGTTGATTGGATTAGATCAGAAATGTTGATCGTCTACTGATGAGTTGAGCCCACCCACCAGCACCACAACGGGGCGAAACGGATTACTGGGGTCGAGGCTCAAATTAAATTTAAAAATTTGTGATGACAATCGTACACTCCGCCAATTCATTTACTTCATAAATATGTTTTTGATTTAAAAATAGTTTGACTAAATAATTATCCTCGGATAATTTTCTGACACTATCGTGGTGGAAAGCGAATTTTCAGCTGTCAAAAAATTATCCTATATCCTATAGGCTAATTTTTTTCTTTTGCTTGAGTTTTACTAGAATATTGAAGCTGAAAAATAAAACACTGAATTTCAATTAATTAATAGCGTAAAATTCGATAAATCTCTGTTTTAAGATTGGAGTTTGGTGAACTTCTCTTTCAACACTTTCATAAATGTCAGAAAATTATCCGAGGGTAATTATTTAATCCAATTGACAGGCGGCCTTAGTTTGACAAATTTAGCCTTCTCTAACTGTAGCTAAATCACGAACAAAGTGAAAACATTTCATAATACTCGTAGTCGACAGATAGTGGAAAGAAATCGAAAAAGGCAAATTATTCCAGTTACCGCTGTTGTGTAACATTTCATACTCCAATTATGAATTTCTGTTTATTATTATATCCTCTTGGGGTTTTCGTTTTGTTGTACCTTTTTTTTTTGTTATATTGCATTGCAATTCGTCATTTTGATTACTTTTCTTCTCTGGGCCGACATGGTTACACTTGCATTTGTTCATCTGACTGATCGTATATATTTTATTATGCCTTGCGGTCGTCGTAATACAATCGGACGGGTGAGTGAGATGTCTACGATCGCTATTACCTCTGTTGAATTGTTACATATAGATACTACATCATGTACGAGAGTGTGCCCAGCAGCAGACTGACAAATTAAACATTTAACAATTTGCGCTTTTCGGATAACAAAGTGCAATTTGATCGTGTTTTTATGTAATCATTAAGCAGGCGTGACAAACGAGCGTCAAGGAGAAGTAAACTAGTACTAAAACCTCTTTATGCTATCTCAATTGATTTCGAATAGGTTTGGTAATTATTAATGACGGTAATTAATGGTGTGCGATATGAGCAAAACCTCAATATTATGTATGTATATATATAATGTATTATTGACTTCTTAGAAGTTATGGTTTTTATTGTGTCATGTGACATTTATGGAGAATTGATCAAGTGTCAGATTGAAGTGGGGATTTTTGTGGAAGTGTCAGTGATAATGATAAGATAAATGATAAAAGTGGTATCGATTTATATATACTACTCGTAAAAGTTCGCAGGAAATTGAAATTTTATGAGATCTTAACAACTCGATGGCTTGTCAAACATAGACATAAAACAAAAACGATGGTTATCATTGAGATGGTAATAAAATCGATTGATAATAATATAATAAAGTTGCCATGCCGATGAAACAATTATTGATTTCGTTGAATTTTTATAAGGTGCTTGTAGTCTTCAAGTAGCGAAAATGTAAGGAATATCTGAAATGATTCGAACTCGGAAATCCCATGGGAAACTTGTCAGCGACACAATGATTGTCGTTAAAAGATTACGTATACGCCTTCTATTACATTTATCAAAACAAAGCGGAAGAGAGGAATCTTTTAATTAAAACAAAAGTGCATACACGCTTTCTTATAAAAAACATTATAAGAGATGTATTTGACATTAAGCGCCTGAAAAAAAGCAAAGAGAAAAACTACAATTAATTTCCTATCTAAGGTTAAACATACTTTATATCTACGTTTAGTTCAAGTAGTTTGATACCGAATTATTTATTTTTAATGGCGGCTATAAAAAAAAATTATTGTGTATACTGGTGTATAATGTAAATGTATATGTATATCCCTTTCGGATGATATGTAGCTTTTCCGTTTGTTTTTTTTTTTGCAATGTTTTCTGTCAAATACACGATTTAAAATGTGTGTTTGTAAAATACACTACGGACCTAATGTGAAGATGAAGTTATTTCAAACTTTACAATCTTAACATTTTACATTTTTTTTTGTACTAAATGGTTGAATTTGCAGCTCTCAATTGTATAACTATTTTTAGCATTATTTACTTTTAATCGAATTGCATTGACAGCACATTTTGTATCACCCTTTTTCTTAATCCATCAACGGCGAGTTTTGTACTAGATTAGAATAGTGCGCTTCGGTTAACTAATGAAGGGTTCTTCAAAACCGCACAGGTAAGACATACATAACTCTATAACTCAAGGATTCCTTCTCTAATATCCCTCATAAAGCGGGTGAAATTTTGGTTGCACTTGACTTCGACACTCTGTACAAAGTGTCAATCTATCTATACCCAGATAGGGAAAACTGGCAAACAAATAAAGTTTCGAATAAAAATTACATTTCGATTTATACAAATGGTTCCAAAACTAAGGATGGTATAAACCAATAGCTGTGACCAAAAGAATGTCTCAAAAGCCTTGTGGCCTGAGAAAAATTGAAAAAAAAAAATTTGCAGAATCGTTAAAACTCAATTGATCGAGGCTACTAATGGTGATAGGGATACTCTCTGGGCACTGCTTTCTTATAAGAAGCACGCTAAGAGATTAGGTTTAAAAACTACATGTCCAGATATTGCGATTGCGATGTGGCAAAGGATATTATTTATCTTCTCTGTGAATGTCAAGCTTTTGCTCGGGAATAAAAGGAACCACCTTAAGAGGTAGGTAGCTACTTCTTCGATAATTTGGAGGAATCTCAAAAAAATTTTAAACCATTTTTAGGTTCTGTAGGAAAAGTAAGTGTTTGGGCGAATTGGTTTAGGTTTTAATCGTGATAGTTCCACAGGTATGTCGATGGGCCCAATATGTTGCCTAGTATACTTTTACAGTGATAAACTCACACCGCCTAAGGAGTTTGGCACGCCGATAGTGGCTAGTCATCTAGCAGTCAATGAACGCAGCCATTGTTTTTGTTTATTCTGTAGGTTAACAACATTTTGCAAAATTTGGAATTTAATAAACGGAGTGTCTATTCGCCCGTTCATTTTGACAGATTTTGTACTGAATGTTTACCGATGTTCGGGACACGACTACGTAATCAACGTAACGTAATCCTATTTTCATTAAAAACTCTTTATAAATATAAAAGTTGGATCCTAAACGTACGGCATAATGTCCGAAAATGATTATACTGGAGTTTAGAGTCCTTGCCGCGAGCGTAGCGAGCCACATTCCCCAACTTGACGCAATATAAACTTTGACATTTCGTTACGTACCCGTGTCCCGAACAACGGGCGAATAGCAACAGCCTTTAATAAAAGGGTCGCTGCAGAATAACAAATGTCATTAAATTATAGCGGGGAATGGTGTTTATGGGGTTGTCAACCTTTGAATTAATGACGTACCTTGATATTTCGTGTGGTGGCAATGGCGCCCGGGCTTGACATGATTTTGGTGGCCAAATTATATCACCAATAAAGCTAAAATTGTGAGTGTTATTTGGCTTGTGGAGTGCGCTCTTAAAACACGATACGTGGCTGTGGCAAAATAACCATTATGTAAAAAAAAATGTTTAAAAATAGGTACAATATAACTTTTAGTTCAGTGGTTAAACAATCCAAATTGGAAAATGGCAAAACTGAACAAATCACAAGTTGGATGACATTCAAATTTGGCATCTGTTTAAATTACAGAGATGGGTAGCTACAAGGTTTGTTTGACGTGGACCCTAGGGCGCACTAGTGCACAAAGGGTTAGCCCTGTCGCGTTCGATATAGCACTGAGTTCACACTGACAATGAAAAACTGTGTTCGAGGTGAGCACTGGGGCGCCCTAGTTGAGCACTGAGCTGACCCTAGGTATTCACTCAGGGCAAGAGTTCACTGCTGGATTTGGCTGTCAATCGTAGCTGTCTTTTGGGTGAAAACAAATTTTTGTGAATTATTGACTTGTGCAGCACTAGTAAATGTTAAAAGAAATGTGTTTTTCAACATTACAATCATTAATTAAACAAATTTAATGTTATTGCTGGTATTAAATCTGTATATTATAAAATTTTGTTTAGTGACATTTCTCAGGGTTACATTTCGTGTTCGACATGAAACTGAATTTCTGGGGTTTCCTTGGGTTTTTTGGCAGCCAAGAAAATTCACTGACACTCCTCAGTGCGCACTAGGGCTGGGCCACGTGGAACAAACCTTACATTTTCGGAGCAATTAAATTGTCAATCCCTTTATAGGTAATTAGGCAACAGACACTTTGACAGCAGAAACGAGGTCAACAGCGCAAAAGTCATATGTCACAGATTGAAAACAACGACATCAACTTTTATTAAGGGGTAAACAACATTCTCGTAGGTACGTCAATTGGGTTCAGAGATCTCCAGAAATCATCGTCGTAAGGTTGGTGGCATTAATTTGTAGGTATAGCAAAATTTGAAAATAAGAACTCACCTTCACGAAACGTTATAAATTCGATGTTAATCCTTAAAATCGTTTGCCGATATTTTCCTCGTTGTTTTCGCTGAATTTTTGATTAAAATAAAATCCAGTTCACAAGATCAATGCAAATTAAACTTGATTGCAAAGAAATTAAAAATAAAAATCACTCTTACGCTGGAAATCAATAACACTTTCTAAAATGAATAACTATCTATATTAAATATAAATAAATAAAATAAAAATAAAAAATAAATGTGCAACACATGTTCAAATAAACCGACATAACAACAACAACACACGACAAACGAAACCGATAGATGTGGTAAACATGATAGGTAATTCTAGACCACCGGCATTTTCACTTTTAAACAGTGCTGACCGTTAATTTGTTTTAAATTGTGTAACACTTGAATTAGTTAGTGGCTTTGCATCATTTAATTCCAATCACTATCCCGACCAATTCCCCTTATATTTTAGGGCAGAATCCCGCTTTTTCTAAATACTCATCACCAGACAGGCAGAAGAAAACCTGAAATTCAGATGATGTATCTGAAAGATAATCCTAGTATGCAGACAACAACACCAATCAAATTAAAAAAAAACCTGACCCACTACATAAAGAGATCGAAGTTGGAACTCTTGAAAGGAAGACTTTCCGTAGACCAAACCGAAATACAAAAGAAAGAAGCACAACACGAACTACCATCCACCACCAAAAAATTAAACAAGAAAAGTAAAAGAGGTTCAAAAAAGAATAGAAAAAAAAGGAAACAACAACAAATATCAACAAAAAACCGGCCTCTACAGTCAAACGGGCTCTATGGTGTGCTGTTGCTGTTTGCTCCTCGCCCCGCTTTGAATTTTGAAAAAAGGAAAAAAGGAATTAGACGGTATGGTGTATGGATCACGATCGTGGTGAAACCGTACATTTTAAAAGGATCGCGTCACGAATATAAGCGACAGTAGATACATTAGACACAATTGGAATTAAATGCGCAAAACTGTCCCTGATCGACATCGAGCAAACCCTGTCAGTGAATATCCTTTACCTAATCCACGTACCGGCGTTGATTAAGCTTATACTTCGCGAAGCGTGTATAGTTCGACAACACAGCGACATACACGAATATACGCTCAATTCGAAAGACAAACGGTGACTGGCTGGCTAAACTAAAATTTACAAACCAAAAAGTCTGCTTTCTGCTAGCCTTAACAGAAGAATTGTTGACGTAAAATCGAAACGACTTGCACATTGCCGTACAGAAAAATTAGTGACGTGCTGAAGTTGAATGTACACAGTGGGGTCAGTGATTTATTTTCGTTTTCTATAGTTTCTCACTTGAGATAAATGGTTATACAGGTCGTGTGTCAATTGCGCTAAAATTTATCTTTCGGCTAATTTTCTGACACTTGTGTAAATGTTGAAAAAATAAGTTCACCAATACTCCAATTCAAAGATTCAGCGTTTTATTTCCTCAACATTCTATCAAAAAATTAGCTTATAGGAGATAATTTATCTTGCTTATGCAGGGTAATTTTTTTACAGCTGAAAAGTTCGTTTTTCGCCAAGGAAAGAAATTAAAGAAATGCGTCATCTATTAGCGTTTATGCATATATTCTCATTTGGATGAGTCACAGGCCGCATTTACATGAGTCACAGACAGCTTGCATTACTCTCCCACATCATCCCAGCGACGCTCGACAAGACGAGTTACGCCGCCGCCGTCAACCGTTAAGAGTTCGTGTCATGAATCAGAGAAATAATGACAAAATTTTCTTCATTCGTGGAATGAAGAACGTTCTTTTTAACGCTGTCAGAAACGTTTTAATGTAATCTTCTTTGCAAAAAATTCATACAGTGTGGGCCATCTAGTGGTTTCTTTTTAAATCATAGGATATTTTGACACTGACAACTGTATCCCGCTCGAAATCTTCACAGAAAGTCAGTATCATACTTTCGCGGAACGAAATGAGTCGCTTTATGCTTGAACAACACGTTGGGAAATATTAAAAACTTATTTCCAAAGTGAGTGCTGTGTAGCCCAAACAGTTCGTTTTTTGAAAAGAAGTTTTAGCCGAAATGAAGCACACACCGCGCCTATTGTACGCAAGTTTGTGCAAAAAGATCGGTAGACTGGTATGCTAGTGGACAACACTCATGATCGTCGTAGTCGTACCTTGCACAGACGACAATGTGGCTGTGTGGTGGCATCATTGAACCATTTTTCTTCGAAAATGAGGCTGCGAACAACGTTTCGGTCAACGGTGTGGGCGTTACAGAGCCATGTTAACCGACTTTTTTTTTACTGAAATTGAAGACATGGATTTGGACGACCTCTGGTTCATGCGGGATGCCGCGAGTTACGAGCGGCCACAACCGATCGTACGAAAAACAATAAAACAACAAACAAACATTTAACAAAAGTAACAAACGATGTTTTTTATTTCACTGCTACATTTTGACTGACTTCATTTTACCAAAATAATATGGAGCAAGCTACACTGGTGGTTTTGATGACGGCCTATTGCTGGGTGCAATTCTTATCTATTATGTATAATTGAAGTGCCGCAAATTCAACTGTTGTCTGCCGATGGGCAATGATATCAGATGATGCTGATGAGGTTTTTGTGCACATCGTAACTCGCGCCATGCCACACAGCGCATGCCACAATCGATCTTTTGCGCTACAAATTCCCAAATCGTGTTATCAGCAGTCTTGGCGATGTCAATTGGCCGCCTCGAAGCTGCGATTTGGATTTTTTTTTGTAAGGAACTGTAAAGGATCCGGAAACGATCCTTAAGGACCATTCACATAAGAGCGAACGAACGAATTGATGAAATGCGAACAAACCACTTTTAAGGCATTTATAAAAAGAAAATTAAAAATTGTACTGTTTCAAGAGTACAATAATATTTATCCCATCGAAATGCGTTAAGAAAACAAATATGTAATTTAAAAACAGTTTAAACAACGAAAACACCCTCTGCGCGAATTGTCAAAGTTGATTCGCAATGCACATAATTAAACCGCGCTCCTCAAGCTAGCGAATAAAATATTCCTTCGAACCTAACCTCAAATTAGAAATTGCTGATAGAAACTGATTGTCAAAAGCGGATGAAGATCTCCTTGGGCGCTTCGAACGCAAAATTCTTCGAGTGATTTTCGGTCCCGTTTGCGTTGACGGGCTTTGGAGGAGGAGATTTAACGGCGAACTCTACGAGCTGTACAGCGACATCGACTTGGTCAGAAAAGTACGTATCAGTCGACTAAGATGGCTGAGACATGTAGAGCGAATGGACACCAACGCTCCGGCCCGAAGAGTCTTCGATTCCAACCCGGAGGGACAACGCAGTAGAGGAAGACCTCGCCTTAGGTGGCGCGCACAAGTGGAAGGGGACCTCAACCAATTTGGACTTTAGGGCCACCCCTTAATCTCACCGGTATTTTCTTAAGCACAGATTACTAAAGCTGCTATTTCACATGCCAAAAATTTTGCCACTCCACCTCTGAATTATTCGGCTGACCCCACAGTACTATGACGACACACACATAACGACGATAAACACTTTTGCCTGCTGTTGTCAGCCTAACATACAACAACACTACAACTACATTCATTGGCGCGCTATAGCCTTATCTGTTTGCCAGCTGTTTAACTGAGTGCTTTTTGCTAATGAACTTTCAATTCCAAGCAACTTCATACTGTTTACGCCCACTGGGAGTTTTGTGGTGCATACTAGTTTACCTACTACTCGATGGGTCTGGTCTGGGTCATCTTCGTGTTTCTGTAAGTCATCATATCCATATAGTAGACACGAGTTCTTATGACTATGACTGCTTGTTTTTTGGCACAATGGCCAAGTTATATGACACAAAAATGAGCTGAGGTTTGGGTTGTCATTTGAATTGAACTACATTTACATATACCTAACAATACATAGCTATATTAACTGGGTCACCGTAGAAATGGTTAAAGGGAGCTTCCGAATCCGAAGAGAGAGGACCAAATGACGCTATTTGATGTCAAGGTTAGTGTTGGTGATGCGATGCGATGCGGTTTTTCAGTAGGTACACATCCTATTTATGAGGTTTAGTATACCCACTTCGTACGTTAACGTTTCAAAAGGTCAGGTCAGGCACATGTGTTTCCGCTTGTGCATTGTGCAGTGCAGCCAACTTATTGACACTCATTCGGTGATTTAGCAGGTTGTTCATTACGGAACTATCAACCTGTGCAGGATGTTTCATCGTATAGGTACTATTTACACGAAATGTGTATATATAAATGTGCGGAGGTAGGTAAGCTGAAACATGATCTTTTGAAAGCAAATATGTTTACGTAGCTGCTTGCACCTACCTTTTTATTTTGTAGTCGGCTTTGGCAGGTGTACATGGTAAACAAAATACGATAAAGCATCGTAACGTAGTTAAATATACATACAATACCGACTGATAGTAAGTAGATTCTATTCGAAATTTATCTTTCGAAAGTACATACCTAATATGATTCATGAATACGTGAGTACGATATTGGAGTGGCTCATTTTTATTATCAGCTATGAGCGTTCTTTCTAAGGCTGATCTATATTTCCCCGTTCCTAAGTCTTCCAAAACAAAAAACACAAATTTTGACAAAATTTACAATATTTTTTCAATTAACCACTTGTTATAACTAATAAAACCTTTACAATTGCTCAGAATGCGGCCAAACGCAACGGCTAACGTACTTGGGAATGAGTCCTACGGTAAAGCGTGGTTCCTAGGTCAATATAGATGTCAGAAAGGAACCCAACGACGAACGTAGTTCCGCTTCCGCTAAGACGTACAGCTGTCATCCTAGGAACACGGCTTACGAAGCGGACACCCAAGATGACAGGAGGAACTAAGAGAGCCTTGGAAATTGCCAAGCCACTTAAATTATGACGCCCTTTTGAGAGGTCAGAGGGTGGATAGGCTATGCACAAATAGGGGCATACGTGGATTTACACATGCAACATCTTCTCTTCGCTCAATTAAAAATACCTGAATCTTATTGGGGAGGCTGTCAAATATCGACTAAATTTGTAAGGTTAAAAAAATAAATAAATAGTTGGCGCAACAGGCGTGTAGACACCCTATTCCTAACTTCTCAGAACCATTCGTTTTCTACAAGTTTTTTTTTTGGGACGAATGGAAGAGACTTACAGGTTTATGCCGAGTCCGATCAACGGCTGAATTGAGAAGTTTTTTCAGGACAGGTGTATGAAATCCGGCCAGAAATGTGATCTGGGAAACAAGGCGAAACACCCGGCGGCAATTTGAAAACTTCTCTGCTGTTGGGTAAATCAGTTTTAAGTCTCTACAGAGTGTTGGAAATGCTTGCAGAGCTATGGTTGACTCACGGTTGGGGGATGAGCGGAGCTGGTTTTGTTCATGCAGAATCACAATCGACCGCAGCTATTTACTCTTAGAATTGTTCTTGAAAAGGCTTGGGTTGGGAGTAAACTACCTTTTAGTAGACTTGTAGGCGTTCAAGTTCCTCGAGGTGAACTTTGAAGTGTTTAGGTACTAATAGTAAGTATAATGGGGTTATTTCGTGGGACATTAAGAATACAAATATTACTTATTTTCCTTGTCGAGCCAAGCCAGTGGTGATGATGAGTCTGCGCTTGAACTAGTCTAATAGGGACGAGCGCATTTTGTGCTTTTGAGTATTAGCGAAAGGTACGCTGGTTACCAAATTAAAACAAACTAAACGAGTGTTTAGAAACATCTGAAATGTCTTATGGATTTTAGTTTCCTTTCTCATGGGGATGGGACTCCTCAAACTCCATAAAAGTGGCCGCTTTCATTGTGACATTTCATATGTGCCTAAAAATAAGTGTAAGTACTCGCATATAGTCAAAACGGACGGCTTCCGTGTCTGTCTGTCAGAAAATAAAAATAAACCAATAATGACCTATTTCCCTATAATAAAACACCTAAACAAGACCGAATGTCAATGTTCTTCCGTCCGAAATCTAGCGAGACGTTCAGGTGTCAGTTTCTGATTGAAGGCAGACTATAATGTGGTTTTCCTTTGAGATACAAAAACAACTGTTTTTCCAATTTAAATCACTTTTTATGTTCCTTTTGGGCAAAAATATATCAATCTTTCTTTGATTAAGATCACTTTTTGCACATCCAGATATTATTCTTCGGGAATCCCAATATAACTTGGACATTTGTTTTAAGTCACTCAGGCGAAAGCATTTTGAAGTGCAAAAGTATGTGTATATAAAAGAGGTGTATTGTTGGTACACAGTGTTGCTGCTCAGCTGATATGAAGCTGTCAAGAAGCGCAAAAATACAACTGCAAAAGCAGATCAATTTAATATTATGTTCCATGTGAATCCAATATTAATTAGCGCTACGTAAAATTTATCAACAGGTTAAAAATTTGTGTATTATCTGACGTCATCTCATTTTAGCTAACCAACCAGTGCAAATTTGTTTATTAATACGGGTTCACTAAGTCTGAAGTGATTACCCGAACAGTTTTCGACTTATAACGTGAATTGACTCTAGTGAAAAATTCCAATTGCTTTTCACAGAGATCCTTTTTTTTTTTTTTGTTCTTAAATGCCCTATATCCAATGAAATTGGTTCTGTTTTATTCTATTCTTTTTATTTTCACAATGAAATTATAACTACATACATTTCACCTAAGGCTCAGAATATAGCAGCTGTCAGGTGACTTCTACTAGTGGGAATCTCAGAAGTGTCAATTTAGAGCGCAGTTATTGGGTCGTATGAATAAAATGTAGCAATTGCTTTTCTTCAAAATAAATGTCAAAATCGAGGCAATTCCTAAGCTAACTTTTGACGTCTTCAAAAAGCGGTGCAACCGACCTTTTAGTCAGATTGATGAATAAAACGTGGTAGACAAAGCAATTGCTACAAAAATTTCAAGTCTGCTATTTTGTTGATTCAGAGCATTTGCTAAATATTTTGCGCCCACATTTCTTTACAAAAACGGTATATTTTCTTTTGAGTTTTCGGTGTTTTTTGTTTGTATAAATAGTTATTAATTTTTGTTTGTTTAGACAAAACGACAAATTGTGACAGAAGCTGCAAGAGAAGGACACATGCAGTGAGTAAATGCTTTGTTCGAAACTTCGAACTTACTTTAGCAAAGTTAGTTTTTATTCATACCGATTTAAAACAATTGCTAGGTACTTTTACTTTGCTACAACCTTTTACCGAAAGCAAATGCTAGTTTTTATTCATACGACCCTTGTAAGATTCAACTTTACTTTGCGTTTTAAAAAACTGTCTATTAAAACAGCCCTAATGTCTACTACAAAATATGTATGTGCGAAAAGATCGTATTTTATTTTTTTCCCTAGATTTAAATGGTTAATTTAATTTTATTAAAGTGTTTTAAGATTTTTTCAAATTCAATGCACACCTCTCTTTCATTACAATTAGCTATGATTGTATAAAATTCAAAAATATTCGAACATAACTGTCATTGATAGTTTACTTACCACACACCTTTATATTTCTTACGTCTTTGCAGCATAAAATGTATGAGAACCCCAATGTGACATATATCAAAAAAAATGTAAAATGACAGCTCATTGAATTCTTAACTATCCTTCTCATTCCAACCACCCATCAGCGTTGAATCAAAAGAAAGGGTCAACAATATCGTCCACAGCTGATTGTAGAACACCAACACACCACAGATGTTCTCCCATTTTCGACCAGCTGGATAAAAAAAAAAGCTCATCTCATACTTCCCGCATCATCAATCCGTGGAATAGTTGCCGGTTCGGTTCGGTTTATAGTTCTAATAGATTTGTTTGTTCGGCGTGCATAGCTTGTGGTGGTACGTGTAGGCTTATCAGCAACTTTATTTGTCATTTTATTTATAAAACCTACCATTCATATTAAAGGTAAGCTATTTAAACATTTCATTGTTAAACAAAGGGTTCGAGCTGAAAAAAAGCTCAACCCCTATATTCGAAAAAGCTCTTCCATTCGCTTGACGTTTGTTTTTTTTTTCTACAATATTCAACTCGCGACAGAGACGACACAACTTCCCTCGTCCACTGTCAGAGAAGGTGGATTTTTTTTGTTCATTTTCACACATAAAGAAGACCGTTTTCAACTCCATATTTTTTGTCGAATTTTGTGTTGCAAAAATACCAATTTGTTTAGTATCTTGTTAAATTTGAAAAGTATTGTGATTTCCTTGTCGGAAAAAAGTACAAAACACGTTGACAACGACCACTTTTTCTATACAAATTCTCAGGACAAAGTTCTTTTTTTTTTTTTCGTCTTGTTTCGCACTCAGACTCAGTATCATCAGTATTCTCAATTAAAGTGGAAAGAAAAAAAGATTTTTGAACTTTTTGTTCGTGTTTTTTTTTGTTCTTTGTATCAACGTGTGTGCGTGCGCGTGAAAAAGAAAATTTCGAGAATAAAGGAAGATTTATACCACAACAAGAAAAAACAAGATTTGTAAGTACATACCGACCTAATGTACATAATTTGTTAAAGAAGAAACAGCAAACGAATATGATAAACATTGTGTGATGGGTACTTAAAGGGACATTATAAGGTGTCCAGGAACAAAATTTGGTTACATACATAAATATTTTTTTTGTTTGTCCCTGAGACTGTGTTACAAGTTAATTGCAATTTATAGATTTTTTTTTTTATTCTTTGTTACTGTCAAATGCAATTGGAAACACAGGAACAGGGCTGCGCTGAGCCTATGTAGGTAAATTGTATTGTTGCCAACCTGACTCGGTCTCGCCCCCACCACCCGTTTTCACACGACTCGCCCTGAAACCAAGGAATGGAATAGAAAGAAGCCCCACAATAACTACACAGATTGAGTCGTCGCATGTTCGGGCATGCAATGACTCAGTACAGTAGTGAATTAAATGAATTGCACTGGTATAAAGTGGTTTGTCTTTTCTGAAAACAAGTACCAGTCGACATCATACGAATTGTCTTCTTTTACTGTATCCTAAAAATCATTATTACAGACGTTTTTAAGGTGGGATATTATTCTGGATAGGCGAGACAATATTTTAGAGGTATTTTCTACTGTTATATCTATATGGGCAGCAGGAGTGTTATTATATTTTTCATTCAAACTGCTTCTATTTAATAAAGATTGACAAAACTGCTTATCCAAACAAACCAACCCAACCACCCATTGCAGGCGGAGATGCTGATAAATTACATTTTCCTTACCGGCAGTTTAGTTTTAGCGAGTGCCGAGGAGTGTTGCATTTGATATAATTCCTATCAACATACACGATAAGTATTACACGTTTAAAATAACTCGTGTTCTTTGACAAGTGACTTTTTTCAATTGATAAAATTGGCTGGCAAATGGATAAAGAAGGCGAATATTTGATACTTCTTCCCATCGTTTCCAAAGGCCTTTCAACAGGCGTTAGAAGCATATTATAGCAAGTAGTAGGTATAGTAGGTCCAGTTTGGATTTGTCTCCGTCTACTTTGACAGATTCCACAACTTGAATATGAGTAAAAGAATATTTTCCTCAGACTAGAATTCCTATGTCATCTGCATACACGTTGGCAAGTGATTTAAGAATTTTTCTGATTTTTCAATCGAGTTGCTCCCGAAGCAGTTAGTAAGAACAAACATTTTCATTAATTATGGATTACAACGTCGTTCAAGTGGCCGCTTCGGCTGGCTTCGCAGTAGCGCATTCTGTCACCCCAATTTTCCAAGACCTTTTTGATGGTTTCAGGCTGTAGCTCATGAATTGCTTAGATGATATTGGGCTAAAGTGCTTGAATCGTTTGCAGATTGTTGACATAACATCGGTCCTTCACAGTTCCCCAAAAGTTGCTTCCAGCCTCATTTTCCAAGAAAAATGATCCAATGATGCCACCACTTCACAATTCGCAGCCACATTCTCGTCTGCGCACCGTACGACGACTGGGACTATGAGTTTTGTCTACTAGCACACCTGTCTCATGAACTTTTTGCACAAATTTGCGTACAGCAGGCGCGGTGGGTGCTTTATTTCGGCCAAAACTTATTTTCAAAAAACGCACTGGTTGGGCTACAGCACTTTGTAAATATGTTTTCAATGTTTCCCAACGTTGTTCAAGCGTTGCCAAAACGAGATGCTCGAGTGAGAAGCGAAATGGCTTTGGTTTATGGTGTAGGGACTTCTCAATAGTTGTAGTAATTCCACATGATGCGCATATAGCAGCTCCTACAGCGATTTGTTTTTATTATTGATTCGCTGATTGAAAGAATCGTTGCCCGCGGTATGTTATCAGCGAGTTGTTTAAAAAAAAAGAAATAGGTGACACCCTAGGCATAGCTTCTCGCAACCATTCGTTTGTGTGAGTTTATTTTTTAAGACGAATGGAAGGGACCTACAATTTTATGCTAAGTCCGAACGGCTGAATTGAGAAGCTTTTTCAGAACAGTCATACTCTCGGATGTTTGTCAGACGTTCGCGAGAGGTGGCGCAGTAGAAAAAACCCTTAAGATGTAATTTGTGTTTTTCCGGGGATTTCATAGCACGTGTTAGGTTACGTTAGGTTGGGTTAGGGTGGCCAGAGGAGGCCCATTGTGTTACCACAGGATCGAATGATCTCACAACTACCCGTTGAACCAGCAGGAGCTGAAAATGAAGCATTGGAGGCAGCTTATGCTTGCATTAGCGAGTTCGCCGAGATTGTCGAAGAATTATTCTCCGAGATGTAGTTTTCTACGAGCTGAGAGGGCTGGGCGCGTGCATAGGAGGTGAAGAATTGTCCCTTCTTCCTCTTCGTCCATGCAGCTTCTACAGAAATCATTTGAAGAGAGGCCCAGCCTGTCTCCCAATAATAATAAAATAATGCACTGTCCCGTGATGACACCTACTAGTGTGTTTATATTGGATCTTTTTAGTTTTACAAGATTGTTGGAGCGCCATTTGCCAGATCTGGTTCGTGATCGAGCACGTGGTGCAGTTTTACCACCTTGGGTTAGTAACGCTTATCGCATTTTGTTTAATTAAAAGTATACTCATAGGGAGAGGCATATAGAAATTCTCCTTTTCCGGTAGAATCTACAAAGTTGTCCCACCCCTAGTGAGTTCGTTTGACTTGCAATTTCCCGAAATGTCCTTGTGGCCCGGCACCCATAGGAGGTGGATGTTGAATTGTTACGCCATCTCGTTAAGAGATAAGCGGCATTGGACTTGAAGATGACCGAATCCAGGGATTTAATCGCGGCTTGACTATCGGCAAAAATTACGATTATACCGTAGCCACGCGACAGGGCCTCCTTGATCGCCATAATTTTCGCCTGGAACGCGCTGCAGTGATTAGGAAGACGCAATGAAATCGCACAATATAAATATTGGGAGAAAACACACTTTGGGAGTAACAAAGACGGGAATTTAGTACTTCCGTCTTGAAATCAAATAAAATCTGGCAGAACGCGGTCTCAATTACAATAACCATCCTATTGAGTACAACGAATTAAACAGTCTGTAAGATGTGAGATGAGAATGTTGAGTTCAAAACACAACCAAACTATTGTGCGTTTGTTCAATAGCGCTTATTTTATTTATTAGTTCATTTTTGTTACAATTTTCGCTCCCCAAGAAGCTGCTGTGTGTTTACTTGCATGCATTCGCAATTATGCCATCATGTAATTAATTCATCTCTCTACAATAAAATGACATCATCTATGGAAACAGTCATTTGCATTGAAACAAGGTTCGCCAACAACTAATTGTTATTTAATTACCGCTATCTATTGCAACTATCTGGCGATATGTTTTTAGTTGTTCTGAATAGGAGAAAATTGCCTTCGTTCGTTGCGGCCAATTAAAAAAAAAAACTCAGTTGTGTCCACGCGCATTTGAACCACTTTCAACGTCTGTCTTCTTTAAAATGCAAATTTTCGGCATTAGAGAGTAGCGACTCAAAGTCACGCTGCTTCGCGTTTTGTGATTTGCAAATATCAATATTATTGGCATTTTTGCCACCATCTGGAAAACTTGTCATGGCTGAGAACAACAAGAAAACAAAAGCAAATCTCCTAAAAATATTCAAAGCGATAAGTGCTGAAATCATTGCCAAAACAAACAACCATTCGAAAATAATATTTCCACTATCAGTCAGTCGAGTGGAATAATTTGACTGAAAGCGACCAACGCATAAACACGCCACCTCTTGTTCGAATTTCTCTTGGTGGTGCGCATACTGGTACTTTACTTCCTTCGCGGTATATTCGCACTCGTAGTAGTGTTGTTCTTGACGTATCCTTGATATATATACTTGGTAATGACTGTGAACTTCTCGCCACAATTGCATTATTTTATCTAATAGACTGCATCTCTATAGCGATAAATCGAGGTACGCATTTTCTGCATACTGATTCTGTGTTGAAGTTCATTCGAAGCGATGATTCATTTGTTGTTGTGATAAAATAAAATCTAAATAACATTACGCACACTCGTGCTCTTTATGACGGAGAGTGTGCGAGTGCGATAGTCCGTCCAGTGCTTTGCCTAAGCTATTTATTTGTTTAATCTTTTGTTTTGCTTTATTTGCTTTCATTTAGTATTTAGCTTTTGTTTGTGCATGATAACGTTTAAAGGCGAGCGAAGCATAATGACAAGCATTATGAACTAGAACTAGTAATCACGGCAGATTTTACTTAATAGTTTCGTTTGAATAAGTTTCGTTCTCAAAAAACACATTATTACAATTTTTTTATAGTTACAAATGATTTGCTAACTGCGAAGTGATGAGTAATACCATACAATAAGCGAGCGAGTGCAATAACAGCTTTTGATTGATAAGCTATGGCGAATTATGTCAGATTTTATAGACACACACAAATGAAAAGCGAGTCAGTCGGACTAAGTCGATGACTTTGTTGGATTTATTATAGACAAGTCTGTTGCTCCTCACATTAGGTACTTGTCATAAAATATGTGTAAATTGAGAGTAAACAAAAATATATTATGTGAAAGTCGATAGACGTCTCAATGTTGTGTATAGAAATTTAATTTGTTTGTTATTGTTGTGATACTTTTTTTGGTTTTGCTGTTAACCTTGGTGGTGGTGGTGGTATTGGGAGCAGGCAGAGTGCGATATATAGAAAAGTCAGGCAAATATTGTGATTATGAAGAGCAATGTTTTGCAAAAAAAAAAAACATTGGAATGACTTTGACCAATTTTTGTTGTTGTTTTTTTATATGCATGAATTTACTTTCCATGGTCCGTTTGGGTTTCGTATTGTATCAGAGAGGTCGCTGCAAATGAAAGAATGAAATTCAAATGTGAACAATGTACAAATAGATATTCAACTGACTTTCCTTACTTACATCCTTTCAATAAATGACAGTTCTACTTTGTTTTTCTGTTGCATTCATTTTATTGCAACTCTGAAAATAAAAGAAATCAAGTAAAACTGTCAGTTACAAAGAGTTTTTTTTTCTGGCTCTCAGTCAAGTCTAGGGTAAAGCATACAAAATCGTATCGTCGAGGCTAAAAGGTTACCGTGAGCAATTGCCAAGGTGCTTAAATAGTTGAAACACTATTTCCCTGCCAAGAAAGTAAGGACATAAGCTACGATTACACGGCCATTTTTTCGAGTCATTTAACTGGCGCTGTGACGTCAGGAAAAACTGTCGCATTAGAGCGACATTGAAGCTACGATTCGTCATTGAAAAAATGGCGATCACACGAAATGACTATCATCGTCAGTTTTGTCCCAAAATCAAATGACGGACATTGCGAGTCATTTAGAATTTTTCGCTGGGATGCCATTTAAATGACGAGCGAAAAATGGCGATCACACGGTACTGACTTGCCTCATCAAAATGGCAAATGGCACCTTTCCTATTATTTCGATTTCGCGTCAGTTATCTGTTTTGTGATCAGACGGCAATGACCTATGAGAAAAATATAGCTACTGCCACGGCCCACGACGCATACGTGCGAGTTTTTTAATTAAATTAAATAGGAAAAAAAAATTATTATCATAAATAAAAAATGTCAAAAAGAACTTTTGGGATGATGGTGGAAATTGCGGAGACGGCGTATTTAGCAGCGTGTGTGCTGGAAGAAGACGATCTTGATTACGAGCCAACGCGACGAAAGCGGAGTATTTGGCAAAAGAAGTGGTTGAGCCGTCGCGAGAAGATTGGATTTTGCGCTGGATTACTACTCGAATTGCGCGAAGAAGAACCTGAACTATATCGCAATGTCCTTCGTATGTCAGCCAATCAATTCGATTATTTGTTGAGATTGGTGAAGCCACACATCGAAAAACAGAACACCAATATGCGAGAGATGCGCTACCTGGCCACTGGTGAGAGTTCTAGATCTAGGTTGTAAAATAAAAAGAAGTCCATCTGGTTGATGCTGATGAAGCTGCCTGTCGATTCCTGTTATGTCCCCATCCTTTTTTTCAACAGACAATCCATTCACCGACTTTTGATCAAGCAGCAAAGCAGACAGGTTCAATTACCCACCTCTGCCACGCACCAGTCTCCCTACTTAGTGATGGCCGCGTCAGAGGCAATAGACAGCTGGCAGACTGTTACGGTCGCCCTCCGCCTTGACCCGAAGAGTAAACCTACCCCGACCACTGCACTAAATGTCATCATAGGCCTATTAACCTATTCAAGTACACATTCAAATGGAAGTAAGACTGAGTATCCATCCTCTATTCCATTCGTAAATCATCGACCCCCCATTTCTGCCACCGGAGGTCACCTTTCCCTAATATAATAATATAATATGGCTTCCAAAAAACCTCTCTATCATCATCCCTCCAAGGTAAGAGTCTGGTATACAGATGGATACAGGGACTGGATCTGGCATTTATGGACAATCGCCTCAAGCGAACTTTTCAGTCAGCCTAGGCAAATAATCGTCCATATTCCCCACAATGTAGACTATGTCTGGTGAGCGACGAAACCTCTCTTCACATTCTCACGGAATGTCCGGCTCTCTTTTGCCTTAGAAAGAATGTCCTTGGCGAAGAACTCGTTAACTCAGCAAATCTTGCTGGAATACCCCCAGAGAAGATACATACTTTTCTTCCTGACTGTCTCCGGAGTAAAAAGATTGCTCTAGGAACCTACCAGGGAAGGCACAATATGGCCCTTTAGAGAGGCCGCAGTGCCAGAGCCCAATAAAGGCTCTCCCGACTTAATATCTAATCTAATCTAATCTACACGTTTCGCCACGAGTCAAAAATCCAAATGATGTCAGCACAGATATCGTATTAAATGCTTTGTCATTTGCCATTTGCGTAGAAAAATGGCATAGCATGAATTTCGAGCCTTGCCATTTTTTGGAGGCTGACATTTAAATGGCGCAACAGCCAAAAAGTTTAGTCATTTGTCCTAGGCGTCATTGAAGAGTGATCACACGGCCATTTTTTTCCGCCATTTAAATGGCACAAAATTCATGCCATTTGCTCCGCCAGTTTCCTAGTCATTTAAATGACGCACCTTACTGCGATCACACGGAACGCCATTTAAATGACTGCTATGTGACGAGATTTTTACGTCAGAGCGTCAGTTAAATGACTCGAAAAAATGGCCGTGTAATCGTAGCTCTACATAGGTGGTCAAAATATTTCACCATACGTCAAAGGCGAAGAATTATTTGATGCATGTAAAAAGAACAAAATACTCTTTCTTACACTTGGCCATCAAATAATAATTAAATAACATAGCCCAAAAGTTAATAAATTGACTGACTGGAACTACATATTTCAGACAGAAGTTGGAAAAAAGTATTCAACTATCATCAGCTATTCAAACAGAAGCTCAACTAGAAAAAGCAATCCAAATATTGACCCTCAATATACAAAAAGCTGCGTGGGCTGCAACTCCCACAACAACAAAAAAAAACTCCTATCCTCGCGAAATATGTGAAATTATTACAGAAAACGGGGAAAGCTAGAAAACGTTGGCAGCAGACAAGGGCGCCACGCGACAAGACTACGCTAAACAACTTAAATAACAAGCTTAGAAAATCTATTAGAGAATTCAATAACGAATCTTTACAAAATTAACTTAACCAGCCCTACAAATGATGCTAGGTACTGACTACTCGCAACAAGGAGGATGAACAGGCCAACAATAGCTCATATTCCTCCAGTAAAAACCAGAGAAGGCAACTGGACGAAAAGCAACCAAGAAAAGGCAAACACTTTTACAGAGTATCTTGAAGACGTATTTAAACCTTATGAAGATAAAGGTTATCAAGCAATCGAAGTAAGGTGGGAAGAAGATAGACCTATTCGGTCGGTAACAGCTAAAGAACTTGCCAAAGAAATAAAAGAATGCATAATATAAAAAAGGCCCCAGGATTTGATTTGATTAAAAAAAATAAATAAATAGGTGGCGCAACAGGCGTGTAGACACCCTAGGCCTAGCTTCTCGCAACCATTCGTTTGTGTGAGTTTATTTTTTGAGACGAATGGAAGGGACCTACAATTTTATGCTACGTCCGAACGGCTGAATTGAGAAGCTTTTTCAGGACAGTCATACTCTCGGATGTTTGTCAGACGTTCGTGAGAGGTTGAGCAGTAGAAAAAACCTTAAGATGTAATTTGTGTTTTTCCGGGGACCGAACCTGGGATTTGATTACAGGAGAAATTTTGAAACCATTTTCCAAGAAAATGTCTGAAAAAACTGGCGCAGATTATAAATGCTGCATTTCAGTTGAGATATGTTCCAAGCATGTGGAAAGTTACGGCGGTAATAATGATACCAAAACCAGGCAAATAACCTAACGTTGTTGGACTTCGTGCAAGTCGGGTGGACGGACATTTTGGCTATCCTCGTCCAAGCTGAACATATCATTCTGTTGGCTGTCTCCGCCGTTTAACAGTCTGCAGAAATGTTCTTTCCAAATCCTCAGAAACGACTGTAAATCCTCTACTGTATTCCCATGCTCATCTCTGCAGGCTTCTGTTCGGGCCTTGTATCCTTGGGTGGAACGTTTTACCCTTTGTTAGAACTTTCGAACATTGGCTCTGCAGTGGAGTCCCTCAATTGATTCGACCGTTCGCTTCTCGTGCTTTTTCATTTTCCTTCTGAAAAGTCGGTGTTCCTCCCTTCATTTTTGCTCGCAGATCTCATGGGCGGCTCTCTCAGCCGCTCTAATTCTTGTCTGCAACATTCTTGGCTGCATGTGCCTGGCGGCATTCCTCATCGAATCAGGGGTTTCGTTGCGTTCGCGTGAAACGCACGGAGTTCAAGAAGCCATCAGAGACAAGAAGAAGGCTTTCAAGGGGTGGATTCACACGGGGACTCACCTTCTCGAAACCGGTACATTGAGGCGCAAAGAACAATCTTGGAAGGAGTTCGGTGAAAAATTAGAGCGTGATCACAGATCTGCAAGCAAGGTCGTCTGGCAGACTGTTCGCCGTCTTAGAGGAAGGAAGTGGAACATTATTGAAGGAGTCAAATCCAAAGATGGTGCACTTCTTTCCAATGAGGTAGCCATCTTGCGCAGATGAAGCGAGCACTTCTCTAAATTACTCAATTGAGGCATTGGGGATGACAGATCCTTCGCCTTAAGCAGGGCGAAAAATAGTCCCACGGTAGGGAAAGTCTCTTTTGGGATTAAATTTCTGAGAGCTGGTAAATCTGCCGAAGCGGATGAAATCCGGCCAGAAATGCTCAATGCCATAGGTGAAGAGAGAGTTAAATTTTCAATACTACCTAAACTAAACCGAAGGAGTTCCGAAATGAGTAGTGAGTAGTCGACGAAAAAAATCCAGTATCCCAATCCGTCAACAACAATCGAACGAATCGTTAAACGGAAGATGGACCTATCGCCTCTAAACAGTGATCAATGAACGTATTAAATAACTGAAACTTCTATCTTATTCACTTACTTAAGGTGACGATACAGTCCGCGGTGGACCTGGGCCTTAACCATCAGCAAACGTCTCCAGCCAGCACGATCTTTGGCCAGCTGCCTGCAGTTTCGCACGCTAAATTGGTTAAGCGGTCGCGGTCTTCCTCTAATGCGCCGTCCCTTGGGTGTGGATTCGAAGATCTTTCGGGCCGTATTCGCGTCCATTCGCTCTATACATGACCCAGCCACCTTCGTCATTGGACCTTTACTCTTCTGGCTCGGTCGATGTCGCTGTACAGCCCGTACAGTTCGTCGTTGTATCTGCTCCTCTATTCGCACCGTCTATGCAGACGGGACCGCATCTGTGGTTAGGTCATCCATTGATACTTGGGTTTTTCGTGAACATGACTGTCGGTGGCGTGACTGTGCGCTGGGTGTAGTCAGACCAAACGACTGCGTCCGGTCATCTGCAAAAGGTCCGTGTCTTTCCTTCTGTCTCTCAGGAGAATTGACTGCAGACTGCTTGTGGGCGTCCTTTCGGTCTGTTTGGCAGTACAATGAACCAGTAGTTGTGTCTGAGTGCTCCATAGGATAGTAGCATAAAAAAAGAAGACGGGACCGAAGATTACTCGAAGAATTTTTCTCTCAAAACAACCAAGAGTAACCTCATCCGCTTTTGATAGAATCCATGCCTCTGCAAAGAAACAGCGATTGGCAAGAGTTATTCTTCGTTTAATCTCAGCATTGGTGTCATTGCCTAAGTTCATAGCGGAGCCTAGGTAGACAAAGTCCTTAACCAACTCAAAGTTATATCTGTCTATAGCGACATTCTGTACAAGACGTCTATGTTGGGTGAGATGTCGTCTTTAGATGTGCTAGACAAGTTGAGTTAGAGAGTTGAGAGTCCCTCTACCTCACAATTATTTATAGCTAACTGTATTTTGTTCGGACACTTTATTGGATTCGTCGATGTTGGCAGCATTTATATGTTTTGCCCCAGTAAGTGTGTATTGTTCTATTGGTTGTTTGTACCCTGATGGCGCACTACGAATGTTTTTAAAGCTCTTGCGCTAACTATAGTCAATTTATATACCTATTCGTATGCCACACAAAACCCCAGCATCCTTGCTTTTAAAAATACAAACACAATCATAATATGCAACAAGAAACTAAACACCTCTTTACTCCTTTCCAGATAGAGACTAAAATCAACAATCAACAGAAAAAAAAAACAATAGCACAACCACCCGACGACACCTAACCTAGCACGCACCACTATCTCCAACAAGCAGACGCAGATATGGCTCGTAATCTCAACAATCCTACACTTCATAGGGACTATGGGGCAACGTCGTCGTCAAACGCATCAGCCATCACAAGTGTGCCGGATGTGAATTTCTCCGGCTTTAGTCCCACCGAGTTCATGTCGCTAAGCGAGAACATCGCCTACAACATCAATTCGGTGGATTCCAGTTGGAAACAACTGGTGAAAGCGATCAAAGTGATTGGAACCCAGCGGGACACCCAAGCGACACGTGACAAAGTGCATCACCTCCAAGCACAGACCAACATACGAATTCAAACGACAAGCAAAGATCTGCAACGTCTAACTGCGGTAGTGAGTCGTGCCGACAAACAGCAAAAGCTTCAGCTGGAGAAGCTAACAACCGACTTTCGTCAGGTGGTGGAGAAATATTCAGGCACTCAGCAATTGCTAGCGACCCTTATGAAGCAAGTCTTCCTCCAATCTGTGCAGGGCCAGCTACAGGACGAGGAGTCAGCGGCCAACATGACCGTCGAAGATCGCGAACAGCTTATCCAGCAACAGAAGCAGACCAACGCCAGTCTGCAGTTCGAAAAGGATATGCTAACCGACCGAGAAAATAGAATTAGAGACATAGAGGCTGATGTATTGGATGTCAATGCAATTATGAGAGTATTAAGTAGTTTAGTGGAACAACAAGGGGAACAAATTGGTAAGACGACAAACATTTAGTCCCATTAACAGACAGACACTCATGCGTTTATTTACTACTTGCAGGTACGATCGAAAACAGTATTGATAATACCTGCGTCGAGGTGGAAGCCGGCGCAGCTGAACTAATGAAAGCTGCCGAATACAGGACACGTTATCGTCGGAAAATATTAATACTACTAGCGATCGCTGTGATAATAGGTTTAATTGTGACTGGAATTATAGTAGGAAAGCTAAACAGTTAAATTACGAGTGGATCCAAGAAGGAAGGGCATCACTCTGAACTTTGTTTATCTTTCTTGATTATTATTAAATATTATATTACCACAAACATACACCAACACACACACACACACACACACATTCTTAATAAGTCTTTATACATATATACCATGCATATATAGATATATATAAAAACTCTAATTATTTGTTCATTATATAGCAGAGATGAAAGAGATTGCTTGTTTTCTTCTCCCTCTTCGTTTCTATATTGTTATTGGCGAGCGAATCTTTTCGCCACATCGTTTTACCGTCAAACTAAACGATTGAAGAGAATCGCTTCGTTATTATTATTACTTACATCATTTTATTATTATTTTTTCCTCATAAGATATTGTTAAGTGTCACAGAAACACATAATTTTATTATTCATACAAACAGCTGGGAATTACAAAATGTTACAGTACCAAATGGCTAGTAGGTGCAAAGAGAGATGCGCCATTGTTTTTGAATGAGTTGGCCAATTTTCTGCAGCAGAATTTTTGGCGAAACAAACATTGTGTACATAGTTCTTGTCGTTTTTTTTTTTAAATAATTTATACAAATTTAATCGCATTGATGGAAAACAAATACATACAAACAAAGTTTATTTTTATACAAAAGTTTGTCGAGACTGTTTTTTTTTTTTTTTGTTATGGACTGGTCGTACTGTTATCGGTCATTTGGTGGAATGATTGTCTGTGGTGGTATTTACGGTTCCTTTTCTTAGCAGCGTTTGAAATAGCTATGCGGTAAACTTCGTGGTTTGAAATGGTTTAACGATTACCCGATAAGTGTCACCAAATATTCGGAATGGCCCTAAGAAAAACACGGTTTTGACGGTGGAGAGAACTTCAACCTTAATTAATTGCAGTTCCATAAATAGTACACCTACTTAACGTGCTACCGAATTGTGAGGAGGCATCCATTCGCACTGCAGCTTTTCATTCTCTAAATAATGCTGCTTCCGTAATGGTTTCGTCTTTGAAACGTAGGTATGTCCATTTGCTCAAGTTTCTAATTTGTTACTGTTGTTCTCTCAACAAGACTCCGTCAGAAGGGGCAGGCGGGGGGTTAGAATGTTTCGGTCATTGCTCTCGGTCGCTCTCTCCTGCCGCAGCCTATCCTGATCTGTACCAGCCACCCTCCTTACTAACCGACTGTGGGAGGCTAACAGCGGTTGGTTAGACTGCTTCGGTCACCCCTTTGCTCTCCCCGAAAACTAACCGCCAACTAAAGGAGCTGACTACATCAATCAACTCCATTCTGACAATTCGAGGATCCCGTCAGAGGCAACTGACGTGGGGTCACCTCTCGTCTTTTCACTGAAGACCAATCGTGACATCTCCTTTCCGTACCAAGCAGTAGGTTGGTGTGCTTCAATCAAGCTTTTCCGCTCAGCACCAGTCTCTGTCATGTGGACTGATCGCCAAAAGAAAATAAACGGGAGGCAGGCTGCTCCGGTTGCCCCATCATTTTTTTCAACAGGCAATTCATCCACCGAGTTTTTTTGGTCAAGCAGCAAAGCGAACTGATTTCAATCAGCCAATTCTGCAACGCACCAGTCTCCCTCCTTAGTGATGGTCTGTCAGAGGCAATATGCAGGGGGTAGACTGTTACGGTCAACCTCCACCCTCAACCGAAGACTAAGGCCCTTATTGTGATTGTTGATCAGCGATCGTAACGACAATTGTCGATTGCGTCGATTGATTTCAGCTATTCGTACGCACACATTTTTTTCACTTCCAAGACAAAGCATCGACATTTGTAATCGAATACAAGCGACTGTCAAATCAACAAATATCAATCGCAATCGACAATCATAGTTGTCGATTAACGATCAACTATCGACACACAATAGGGGCCTAAGCCGCAACCAGGAGGTGTAAACTCATAGGATCTGCCTCAGTCACCATAAGAAACCTCTCAACGAAGTAGAACACCCAAATTAGCAAGAAGTAATAAAATTCCAAAGGTAATGCCCCGCACAAAGAATCTTTCTGGCCACTTCTTCACTTCACTAGTCTTCTTTATTTTTACTTTTTGGACTACATCTTGGTACATCTTGGTCTTGGAATTTCTCAATGAATACTTTACCTTTCTGCTTATCGTCTACTCTTCGAGCAGCATTGATTGACAGGCCTAGTTCGTGGCTGCATGTGCCAGTCGGAATTATTCATCGAACCAGTATCGATGTTGTCAGAAATTCAACGCATTGTTGGCAATGTTGCTACTGATCACTTGCTCTTAGTGCGGGTGATTCAGGGCTGTCACGAATATTGCGCATATTCACCCCCCCCCCCCCTATTCCCGTTGGCATTTGTCGTAAACGATTCGTAAACTTTTCCCAATTTGCATAAACTTACCCTATCGCCCTTATCGGGAATAATATTTTCCCCGAAATGTTTTCCATTGAGCCACAAACCACTAACCCGATTCCCCCCGGAAAAAATTTCCCTGTCTGTGGATACGTGTAAATGTCAAAATTAATGGCGGCAATGATTTTCCATGCTATACCATGCGACCAGGATTTTTCATGTATGCGTGCGTTAATGGCGCCCCTTTGATTTTGTACAGCACCAATACATGAAAAATCCTGGTCTCGCCGGCAGCTTGTAGGCAAAGTCCGTAATGTGGGAGGAGTCGACGGTCTATTCTTACTGGTTTGTGCATTGAGCAATCTGACTTACATTGCTGAGAATGGGAACATTTTCATCGGAATTTATTCATGATACCCCTGTGTATGTTCGATTTTTGCACCTTGCCGAGAATTCGTCCATCAACATCTAATCATTTCATATGGTAGCTATCGCCTCAGATAAACTCGTCGACGAATGTAATTTTCTTCCGGGCAACTCGAATCGAACTCGAAATGCGAATCGCCTAACGCTTGTGTCAATTTGGCGATGACCAAACACCACCAATTATTGAACTTAACAGAGAGGATGACAACCGTAATGCATTTCATAAATTATTTGCTTTAACCGATTCTGTACTTTTTAATTTCCTCTCGTATTCTTCTAAATTTAATATTTTACGCAAACAGACTTCTTCTTCTTCTTTTTCGACGAGCTTATGATCTGAATTATGCGGATCATAACCCTCCCACTTTACTGCATCCCTACTGGTCCGCCTGTGGGGTTCGCCGATTCGACCTCAAGAAATATGGGCAGGCCTCCCTGTCTCGGATCACTTCATCACTGAGGGCGATCAAATGCTGGTGTTTTTGCATTTATGTGATCCAGTTTTTAGGCCTGCCTCTCTTTCGCGCTTGCGTTGGAACGTTGACTGATATTCTGGGTGATCACAGAATCCATCGTATTCGGAATTTTTCTACGAACCCCGAAAGAACTATGACAGAATCCGTCGTGGTGGACATTTTTGCTACGAATTTAATCCGTCGTAGTGGAAATGTTTCCTACGAATTCAATTTGTAGCAAAAATTTCCACTACAACGGATTCTGTGATAGTTCTTTCGGGGTTCGTAGCAAAATTCCGAATACGACGGATTCTGTGATCACCCAGATTGTCTTTTTAACGGGGTTCGAAGGATCTCTCCTTTGAACATGACAGTACCAACTGAGCCGGTCGTGTTTAACTTTGTTAGAAATGGATTCTTTGACATGAAGGCTTCCTCGGATCTATGAACTTCTTATTCTATCGAGCTTTGTTACTCCTGGAGGGCGCCGCGGATCGTTTTGAAAGCGATACTTCGATTTTGACCGTCTTCGCTTTTGCTTATTCCCAAATGCGAACTTTGCTTTCCAGTTTTTTTTTTTCCAATTATACTTCCAATTTTCCATTTATTTTCCCAAAAGTTCGACAGCTTTTTCCAGTAACAAGAATTTAGTTTATTTTTTATCCGCAATAAATCCGCCAGCAATCCGTCACCTAAATAGCTATCGCTTTTAAATGGATCGAATAAGCCCCCTGCTGTCATGCGAAGCATCTTCATCTCAGTTGCTGTTCGTCCTCATACTTTTTGTACGCTGTCCAACATTATGAACCGTATGTGAGCGCCGGACGTACAACTGCGGTGTAGAGCCTTTCTTTCAGCTTAGAGGGCATTTTTCTGTCACAGAAGATGGCTGAGTTTTTCCACCCTACGCTTACGCGATGATTGATATCGCCATCACAGGTTTCTTCACTATTGATCATAGAACCCAGATACTAGAACTTTTCGCACTTGGGAAGCACATTTCCATTTAAATAAAAATCTGGAATAGGCCCGAGTGGATCGGAGAATGGGCAAAAGAGGTACTCAATCTTTTTCTTTACGCAAACAGACTTATTCCATCGAAATGAGATGTCGTCCTCTAGTCTGGAATGAGGTTATCCCTATGCGACTGCCATGACATACCTCTTTGTTTAGTTGGACCGATTACCGCAGACTCTCATGCAACCAACCATCTTACTACAATCAACCTCAAAAATACCGTACTCTAGCCAATTTCTTGGAAGAATTTGCAGACTTTTGTGTTGAAAAGTAAAGTAATCCATTTAAGGATCTTTTCTCACCGAGTCCATGTAGGCCTTAGTAGACATTTGACTAAAACTATGTACGTACTTTTATTTATTAAAAAACATGAACTAATGTAAAGCGGCATAATTTTTGTTGTAAGTAATCACCCTTATTCCCGTTGGCGTTTGTCATATACGACTCTTTTGTCGTGACGTTATAAAAACGATATTCAGATTTTTTTCAATCTTTTGTTAACGATTTTGCTTCTTTTTCTATGTGTTCACTGTATTTTCAAATCGCTTGTCTCAAAAAAGTTACAAACTCTGACTTAAAACCGAAATGAAATATTAGGCGTTTACGACAAACGCCAACGGGAATAGGGGTGATTGATTGAGAATTTTATTTGTTATTGTGAAGAAGTAAAGTGTTGAAACAATTTATTGTTAGTAGGTACATACACTACACATACATTAATTAACTCATTGTGATTGATTTAAAATTATTTGATTTTTTTTTATACATACGAGTATATAATATTTTCACAATACAATTTTATAATTTCCATGTTTATATAAACTCAAACAATAGAAATCATATAATTCATAGCATATAATACATATAATTACACAATATATTTCATAATCATCTCAGTATATCAAAAAAAGAAAAAAAAGCAAACCAAAAATAGAGGCATGGGCGATTTTGGAAACAAAAATATTAGAATTTCGTCTTATTCGGTAAGTTCCAAATTATTCATCTAATATTCGCTTAAAAAAGAAAAACTCGAATCCGAATCATTTGCAAAATTACAACCTCGCCTGCATACAAAAAAAACTATTTCTCATTTCATTCATCTATCAAACCGCATTCTACATAATTATTATTATTCATAAAAAAGAAAGAACAACAAAAAAAAGTATATAAATATTTAAATTATTCCGCCATCTAGAAAATAATAACAACAAATTTTTGACTATACACACACAGCTAATAACGAAACAATTTTTTTTTTATTTTTTGGAAATAAAATTATTATTTTCTTTTAGGGACAACAAATACATAGATAACCCACGAAATTTTAAAGTAAATTAAACTAAAAAAAAATTACAGAACAAAAAAAAATCAATTCAAACAAAAATGGCATGTGATAAAATGATTAAAATTAAATAATAACTAAATACAGTAGATATTTGTTTGTTTGCAAAATATATATAAATATATATTATATATGAACCAAAACTTATTTCGTTAAATTTAATAAACCAGTAGTTTAGAGAAATTAATTATAACCAAGTGATGGGCAACATGTTGATTAAAACAAAAAAAAAAGTAAAATAAAATCAGAATGAATGAGCATTGATGCAAAAATGTTTTATCTACAAAAATAATAATCATGTTAAATTAAAACAAAAACAACAGAAAAAAAAAATACGATCACTAAACAAAAAAAAAACCAAACATTATAATTACCGATTTAAGACAAACAACAAATTATGAGAAATCTATATTACTACGACTTATTAACAAAAAGAAAAAAAAAAACAAAAACAAATGTTGGCTGAAAGGATATTATCACCTGGTCGGCGATACTTTTAAGGAAATAAATGAAAAGAACATTTCTATAGAAATAAATTGTCGTGTTTATTTTCAAGGGAAATGCGATTGCGGTTAGTTCAATTTGTGGACGCTAAATGGTTTTTTTATACGGTTTTTGTTGACGTTGACTATTTTCCTTTCATATCCCTAATCAATTGCGTTGTAGAATAAACATTGCGCAAAAATATCTCCTCTGCCGTATGCTATAAGCTGGGCATTTCCTGAAACTATCGACCATAGACCTAGGTTAGGTTAGAAAGGCTTTCAGCTCCTCGAATCACTCACCAACAACCAATTATGATTTAATTCACACCTATTCCCATTGGCGTTTGTCGTAAACGACTCGTATTTCACTTCATATTTTAGTCGGTGTTTTTAAAATTTTTAAGACAAATGAATTCAAATGATGGTGAACACATAGAAAAAAAAGTAAAATCGTTAACATTTTTAAGGAACGTGCGTTTCGCCCATCAGTAAATGGATACGAATTTGCATCGTACATAAACGTGTAAATATGGTCGTACGAATTGAGAGCGCATACTGAATACGATTTTTTCAGTTAAATAGACCCGTGTCCCATACCTCCCTTTGTGTCCATAAACATCCACTTTCAATGTTTCAACGCACGAAATCCCAGCAAGTTGGGATTGTATTCGGACGTCGGAACTATATGTACGTGTATGTACGACGAACTCGCATTCGCATCCAGTGTGCGCGCTTCCATACTACTTGAAAGGTTTGTTCGTGCGTGTGCGTACACGTCCGCACGAGAGAAATACATACGAAATCGTATCCAATGTGCGGCTAGCCTTATTATTCCGAGTGGTGCTTTACTTTCACTACTTTTGTCGTTATTTCAGGGGTTTCATTTAAGAAGACTATTCTCTAACTTCCACGACAGGGTATGACGTCGTGCGTCGGTAAGTAGTTAACAACATTCCACATACCATTGACATACTATACATGGACTGCTAGTGAAATGTCAGTTTCATACAAACCTGCGAGGAAAAATGAAGCAAACATAAGCACTAGCCCTTTTGGTTCAGTGCGGCGAAAGTATAAAAGAGGTTTCAACCTCTGCTCGCCAATGTATTTTTTACATAGACCACAGTGCCATCTATTGTAGAAACAGATGGCACACTCAACACTCAAACAAAATCGAACGAATTGCTCGATGACATTTGAGTGTTTTCGTTTCTCTCCGCCGTGAACCAAAAGAGCTAGCTTGCTTCAACGAAAAATTGGCTGCTAGCAATCCGTGTATAGTATGTCAATGCCACATACGATCCAAACGAGCTGACCTACAGCGCTGGTTGTATTTGTATCAGTTTTTTCTAGTTTATCTTGTTCGAAAGAAATTGCGATTGATATTTGTCGATTGGACAGTCGATGTCGAGCCAACTACCTACGAGCGAATGAATATTCGCAAGTTCTGAGAGTCCATTCACATGAACAATTTCCTTGGTCTCCGCAGCTGTCGAATTTCAGCCATCCGTTTCTACAGCTAATTTCTAATTTGAGCTTGAGGTTAATGTCGATTTCCAATCAGATTGGTATTTTTGTATTTCCAAAAGCTGTCAAAAGCGAGGCTATTCAGGTGACAGATTGCTGGCGGATTTATTGCCAGCAATCCTCGCAATAGCTATCGCTTTTGAATCGATCGAATCGCTTATGGAAATATAAAAATACCAATCCGCCATTAAAAGCGATCCGCCGCGCATTTGGGAAAAAGCCCCCAGTATTCTGCCGTTTAAGCCTCAGATCAGCCCACTGTCAAAAACACAAATATTTGACTTTGTTTTGCGTGTTTTTTGAAAGAAAAGAAAAATATACAAATTTTCAAATTAGTAATGGCGTTCGTCTAGTTAATTTTCTATTTTCAAATTAAAATATGTAATTACCTACGGTTGTGTAGTTAATTTGTGTAACACCCATCAATAGTGTAAGCAGACCCTTAATGCACTGCTTGGTTTCATCTGGCAACGTTTACATAGCAAATGTCAAAAATTCAATTGAATTGTCAACAATCAAACGTGCTCTTGTGTTTTTATTTTTATTTTGCCATCGCTAATTACAATTTTAGTCTAAACAAATTGTTAAATTATATAAAAGAAATGGCTCAAGGAAAATTCAAAAAAGCGAAGCTTCCAGCAACTGTTCAAAAGAAGCAAAAACAAAAGAATTCACCAGCATTTACAAGGCGTTCGAGTAAGTGTTACTAGGCTTTGCCAAAATGTTGGAACATTTTCACCGTAATTATTTTTTTCGCAGATGCTCCAATTCAAGCAAAGAAAAACAAATTTACTGAAAATCAAAAGATTAAACAAGTTATTACAAAAAATGTGAACAAATCTGCGGAAAGTGAACTCAGAGGTCTTGCTAAAGAGGGTAACATAAATCTAAGCAAAGCACAACAAGCAGTTGCAAAACATCATAAATCATTGCCTAGCACAAGTAGTGCTCCAAGTGAGGCGTAGTCAGTAGAGTAGAGAGTGTGAATTTGAAATGTACAATTTTATGGATTTTGTTTATATATTTGCTAATATATATTGAAACAATTATTAAAGATTGGATTTTTATTTATATGTTGCCGCTTCCTTTGAATTGTATCACATGAGCTACTTCGACAACTACTATCTTATTGCCCAAAGTAGCTTAAGAGATAGTTGCCCAAGGGTTAATATATGGAGCAACAAAATAATGTACCTACAAAATGCACCAAATACAAAAATTTACAAATGATTCTAAATCAAATTTTGTTTCATATCAAAAAGTGTAAGATATTTGTTCATTTCGTCATGTTCATTTTGCTATGTTCATTACAAATTCATTCTAAAATATTTCGTTACTTGCAGACAAGTTGCACATCCCTAAATGTCAATTGTTAATTCCCTTTTGTCATTATTTGTTGTCATAACAAAAGTGTTTTGCTTTAAAATAAATGGAAATAATTAGTCGAAAGTTAAGATCAATTGAAAGCAAATAATGTACGTCGATGGCCATAAATATTGGCTTGCGTACAAAACTGGATCCGTAAGGTAGGTGCATCATTAGATATTCAGCTTCTTGCTGGAAGTATCCTTATGGTTGGTGCCATTCACTATTGTAGTTAACTACCTACCATTGATTTACTACCTTCTGCGTATGGTTTGGGTATCAATGTACCATTACTCGTTAAACAAGCTTCTGCAACCCCAACTCTATGCGCATTTGTATCCCTCTTTTAAACATATCAAATTTCTATTGTGAAACCCTCAGTTACTATCGCTGCCACCGTCACAAGAGTACAAAATGTCCCGGCCGTCTAACCAATGAAAATGGGAAAACCAAAATAATAGTAGAGCATGACCACGCGCCCGTTCCAAATCAACTTCTGGTCGATGCATTTCGTAAAGTACTCACCCAACGAGCTACCGATGAGACAACAGATTTAAACGTAATTTACTGTGATGAGGCAACCAATCGACATGCAGATGCTGCCCTTCTGTATCCGTTTACATCGGCCGAGAGTGCGATGCGAAAGGCCCGCCGCAAGCAGCTGCCAAAAGAAAGTGCCACCAAAGTCGCCGACATAGTAAGCATCTTAGATGGCGGCAAAGATTTTCTGCAAGTTAACAGCGGCTCACAGAAGGAACGCATCTATCAAAAGACCATTACTCTTCCCGATGCAACGTGCATGATTTTCATGCACAGAAAGACGTTCGAATTGATCCCCCGAATCGATGAAATCCACATGGATGGGTCATTTGAATTTGTGTGTCCCAATCAGCCAGACTACTTTCTCCTGACCTTTCATGCTGTCAATGGACATATGGTAAGAGAAGTTGTTTGTATCCGAAAATATTACTTGACTATTTCCTTGCAGACCGCTCCAATCATATACTCCATGGTGACGGCAAGAACAAAGTCTGCCTATGCTGCCATATTTGACTACATTAGGCAAGAGTTGAAAGTGACCCCAAACATAATCGTGTCTGATTTTGACAACACCGTGCAATCGGAGCTGGCTTATGCTTTCCCTGAGGCTATTATCAAAGGATCCTGGTACCAGTACACAGATGCAGTGCTGAACAAAATGAAGCAGCTAGGAATGCAGCGGGAAACGGCGAAAGGTGTGGGAGCAAGTGCTCTGCGAATGTTACTGGTGCTGCCGTTGCTTCCTCCGGAATATATGGTGCCTGGTCTGGAAGCGTTGCGCAAGTGGATGCGCGAAAAGACTATATTTTCGTCAGGCCTTTCGAACCTCTGCGATTATGTAGAACATACGTGGCTACGTGCCGTTGGCACAGAGAAGATGTCCATATTCGGCACCAATCGGATCGCCTCCAATCACATAAAGGTGTTCAACAAGGACCTAACTGATAGAATAGGACAAAGCCCAGTGATTTGGACGATTCTAGACGCTATTCGACAGTTGGCCACTAAATTGTACGTCAATCTCAAGCGAAAACATGGCAGGACATCAAAGTCAAAAAACTTAGACTCAGCTATGCGACAGAAACGCAACGAGATGGTTGCGGAAAAGATTGTCGAAAGTGCCACACAGTTGTGGATCAAAACCCCAGTTCATTTGCGAAATCCTCTACAGTTCCTTCAGTTGAGCAGTCACTGTATAACCGACTCCATGTACTTGGCAAATCTGTCTAATATTAAAGATCGCAACTACACAATGGCAATTTATCCGAAGACAGGCAACCAATCGTCATCCGCAGCTCAAGTGTCGGGTTTGAAGACATGGGCAATAATCGATGCCAGTACGTATGTGTCTTCTGATGCAGAGAAGATTTCCACAAACACCCAGCCAGAATCGAATTCGCCAGCATCCGAGTTCATTCCGACTGCACACATTCCGCAGGATTCCTATAATTGCGGCGACATTGTAATATGCGATGATGGTAATCCAGGCAATAGCTATCCGAGTTGCTTTGCTCAGTGTTCGAGTATGAAGAGCTGTCCCGGAGATGGACAAACTCCCAGTCAGTCGATATTAGAAGCAACATCGAAAAGTCAATGTATGCAATCCCAACAAGGCGCTATTAATCCCAGAAACCTATCCAGCCCACCACCTTTGGTATTTCTACCTCATGTAAAGAAACTGAAGGATAAGCGGCACTTGCCAGTGTTATCGGAGCCCCCGCCACTTGTTCTAATTGGTTCCAAAAAGCAGCGGATAAAGTAGGTTCATCTTAATTTCAATGAGACTGTTTATCGTTACCTAAGTTTTGTATGTAATGTAAGGCTATCTTTATTTTGTCAATAAAATTACTGTTTCAGCCAGCGTTGGTTTTGATTTATCCCGACTGTGCATTTTTTTGAACCTCTTCTGTCACTATCTGAAAATTATATTGAAAAATGCAGGCACCATCGGTACAATTACAAAGGGCCTAAGCGTTTTAAGTGTATTCAATTCAAACGAAACTTATTTATTGTTTTTTAAGGTAATAATGGAAATAGAAACAGAAAAAAATACAAACTCACCGGAACCGGAAGAATTAATTCTAATAGTACAACGTCAGTTGACTATACTTTATCAGTGATGCCAAATCAACAATCTGAAAAACAGAAACTTTATGAACCAATTCGCGAAAATGCCAACTCAGTTGGTAAAATTTACTAAAACTGTGGCGTATTTTAAGTCATATTTCATATTTATTTAAACACAAGAGTTCCACAGCAATATTACAATTATCTTATGAGTTATGTACTGTGATCTGTGAAAGGCTTATGGGGTTTTCCATTGGGACAAAAAATCTATCTTTTTTTTTTGATACCGATCACTTTTTGCAGATCTCGAGAGATTTTACACATATTCTCACTCCTACCAATGACAGCTGTTTTACGTCATTCAGAATTTGTTTTCAAAACAAAATTACGAAAAGCCTCTTATTCATAATAAAAACGTAAATAATGGACATGGACTTAATTTTGGAGCAATTGCTATCATCTTCGTCATCTTATTTTTCTTTCTCGTCATCTGTGGATTTCAATTCTTCGTCGAAATAATTATCCACATTAAGTTCGTATGTATATGTATAACGAAAACAATTTTCACAGCTGATGTAGGTACTGTCAAATAAAGCAGCAACTCTGTGGCACAAAAAATCTGAAATAAAAATCGGATGTGCCCCATGGAATATCACATTAATTAAGATTCGATTCGATTTGAAGTTAATAATAATTTTTCGTGAAATTTCAGAATCAAACGAACGAGTGGATGGGAAGAAGAATTTCAGACAGGTATTTTTAATGGTCATGTTTTGTAATAATCCGTCGCTGGCTTTGACATTTCGTCACTCCATCTGAAATTGACAGTATCGCAGAAGACATCTATGTATTTTTCTCTTACGTTACGTGTTACAAAAATTGAAAGCGGTTTTTCTATTTTAGTCATTTCTGTCATTTTAACGCATTACGTTTCCCTGTTCCCTATTTATTTTGAGTCTTATTTTTCATAAATTTTGGGCTATACTCGTACTTGGGCCTTAAACTATCATTACACACGACTCCTCTTGAGTAATTTTTACTTAGGCCCCTATATTGTGAGTGTCGACAGTTGATAGTTGAGTGACAACTGTGATTGATTGATATTTGTCGATTTGACGAATGTTTGGTCGATGCTTTCTCTTGGAACAGACAACATTTTGTTCGTACGAATAGCTAAAATCAATCGACACAATCGACAATTATTGTCGTGACGATCGCTGATCGACAATCACAATAAGAGCCTTAGTCAACTGCACAGATGGTTAAGGAGCATCGCTACTTCTGCGCTACACCTTAGCCGAAGTCTTAATCTACTGGTTGGTTATACGAATCCAAGACTCTGCTGGCCAGAGCCTGATGTTCACTCGATCTACGTTCCTACTAACTCAAGCGTCCAAATCCTATGCTCAATTTGTTAACTAGGTTGATGTGTCGCTTGCTCAAACGAAAACGGGATCGAATATCTTAAGAAGAATGATTCTCACACAAAACGACCAAGAGTATATTCATCCGCTCTATTTCTCTCTCTATTTCGTTCCGAAAGTCAATCCTACTCGAAATTGCTTTTCCTTCCGCCTTTGAATTTGTAGGTACTCTGTAACACTTTTGATTTTCTGTAGGTATATCCCCGCTTTTGACATTTCGAGATTTCATTCCGCTTTCGAAATAGAGAGTACCAAATAATCGGTTTCGGAAAATTTTACTTTCGGAACGAAATACAGAGTCCAGGGCCAGGCCCCAGATCAATATAGAGGTGTAGATATTGTATGCATGTATGTATGTATGTATGTATCGGCTCTCATTGAAGCTAAGCTCTGGGCCTCCGGGTATCGTAGAATAGCGCCAATACAAATGGACAAACTAAACCTGTAAATAAGCTGATTGAATAATTACAGAGACGTAAATATTCAAGGTTCTTACATATAACCATATTTATCAGGAACATAGGATGTGGAGGTCCCATTTGTTGCAAATCTTGAAATTACTTCGATCGAGCTTTAAATTTCTTCCGTATAGTTTCTTCATCAGCTCGTTATAACTTTAGCGAGTTAAGGGAGCATATTTTTGAATGATTCCATAATTTGGGACGCTGATGAGTTTCATGTCTTTCTTGAAGAAGTGTTCTTCCTCATTATTCTCGTAGATTATTTCAACTACCGGAGCGAAGTCTCCAATTGTCAATACAGAGTCCAGGGCCAGGCCCCAGATCAATATAGAGGTGTAGATATTGGATTTAAAATAAAGGCCAGTCTTCTAAATTTTTGCGGGTCCGAACTGTTGAAACACTCAACTTATTTAATTGGCTTGAGATTTGTGCACAATTATAAGTTGTTCCTTTATTTTTTAAGTAAATCCAAGTCTCTTCTCAAATTTCAATTCTTTAAATTCAATTTCCTTCTGATAAAGTCTTTTTAAAGCAACGCTTCTTCAATTAAAATGTCGGTTTCAATAAAAACATTGTTTTCTGTACATTAATATAATTATATTTTATTTGTGTCTGCTAATTGAAAAAATAATAAAATTTAAATATATTACATACCATACTCATACATCATGTGAAATAATAATTATGTATGATTAGTATGTAAAATTACAGTGACAATGACCCTGAAATGTCATTTTAAATTAGGTACACACATAAAATCTGTCCGTTCTTTTGGCATGCTGTTTTTATGTTTTTTTTATTTAATATAAATTTTATATCTTGCAAAATAATTGGGATTTGTAAGGTATTTTCTTTTGGCATTTATTTAAGTAAATAAGTTTAGTTTAACAATTTTCATTTGAATATTTATGTATAAGTATTTATTTTAGTTATAAATACATCGAGTTGTGGTAGTGGCCATATACATTGTATAGTTATCATCTTATTAAGCTACAGCTTTCAGAATATTTAAAAATTAATGACAACACTGTAAAAGAAAATTTGCCTGAGTTGTTAGCATACTTTGTTATTGGGTGGAAATTAACTGTTTTTTTTTCTTAATACGGGTTGTGCAGATTCATATGGAAATGGCGGATGCATGAAATTTGACAGTGACATATTCTAGGAAGATTAAAGTTGCCTTTAATTCAGAGGCATCGAAACCGTCACCTCATAATAGGCGATTTATTTGAAATCATTTTTTGTGTCATTATAATTCAGCAATGAATTTACTAAGCTTAAAGTTTTCTGCGAAGAAGGAGTTACTAGTTACTAGTTCAAACAGTGCAAAATTCGCATGTTTTGAGATTTTTGTAGAAAGATCTGACATTTCTTCAAGCTTTCCTCTAGCTAGTAAGAGTAGGTAACTTAAACAGCGTTGAAATAAAAATAAATCTGGATTTCAGTGATGCCAAGTCAGTGGCAGAACGTCCACTTTTTAGTCTTCAACTCCCTCCGCCTCCATAAAGTAATCGCTGAACCTTCTAGGCACAACACGTGCTCTAGATGGTCTATCTGCTTGTGAGGTCTGAGCATTAGGATCTTGAACTTCGAAACCGTTGGAATCTGAATCTGAAAAGAAAGATTCGGTTACTGCATCATCTCACTTGAAGAAGAATATCGAATGGCATTATGAAGAATTTATTTATAGAGTTTTTAAATCTGAGTTCTTCAAAACGCCGTTGAATGAGAATGCATCGGCGTTTATTTACAGTTATTGAACAATATTTTTTCTATTATTTTGTTCGCGACAATTTAACACCCTGGTGCGCGCGATTTTACATCATATACTTAACTGGCTGAACACAATGCACAGCAGTAGCCATTACGAGCCTAATTCAAAAAAATTAAACAACGTAAGTCGTACAAACTCATAAAACGTACCCACAATGCAGTTATGTAGATTCTTGAAATTGAGGCAAACAATTTATTTCCACCGCAGTATGCTTTTATTCCGTTAATATCATTTTCATATTTTTATATATTTTGTCTAATAAATTCCAAGAGACTGCAACATTTTCCAAACAGCATCAATCAACAAGTGTCTTAAGTTGTTGGTCTTTCCTTTTTTTGGACCGAACGAAAAAGGAGGAGGGGGAGGAGTAGACCTCTTTAAAAAACCATGGTTCATCTGCCCCGGATGATAGTACCATGTAGGGGCCCTAGCCAGGGTACGGCGGCTAGCGTTGGGCTAATCACCCACACTAGTGCTACAAATGATTCAGAGCCAACAAACGCGCCTCGGAATGGATGGACCAACACGACGACAATCGGATTTCAAAAGGAAAACGAGATTTGGAACCCGGAACATAAAGACGATTATAGGAAAGGAGGTAGAGCTTATGAAGGAAATGAAAGACCTTAAGAGGTAGACCACGCAACACTTGGGATAACCGGATCCAAGTGATAGGAAGAAAGAGGGGTAAGACCCTCACGGAAATGAGGAGAGACTGCCGGGACCGGAGCCAGTGGAAGGAATGGATAATCCGAGGCTACCCCGACGCCAACAGCATAAGGGGCATGAAGAAGAAGAAGAAGACGAAAAAGCCCATATTGACCCTGATTAGTGATTAGGATTAGGATTACATTGGTTTCAACGGAACTAGATACATATATGTGTGCCAGGGCCCGAGTACCCTACCGCACATTGAAGATGCCTGTATTGCAGCCAAGGCCTCGCGAAAGAAACCTCTGTCACTTCGTCTTCAATAAAAAATATATATATAAAAAATTATATAACTGAACTTGAGTTTAAATTTGAAGTTCAACTCGTCTGTCTGGTTTGACAATCGGCAGCTTTAAAGTTGAAATGTCATTGTGTCAAGTGATCTGAGGTTTAAACGGAAGAATACTGTCTTTTAGCTTAATGCTGGGTTTCCACTTCTCGATTTGAAATTGACAATTGACATATTTTTATGCCAATTAAACAATTGGCAAGTGGAAATAGCGAAAAATTGCTTGTGAATGAATTGACTAACAGCTGTTGTCAATAACTGACAAAGAAACCACTGGAGAAGTGGAAGTAGCTGAATTGTCAAACAAAATGTCACTTTGTCTATAATTGACAGTGAAAATTAATTGGCATTGAGTTGGTAAATCAACACTGACAAACGATTTTTTGCCAATAATTGACGGTGTCGTTCAATGACATAAACGCGAGAGCTGTCAAACTTTGCGAAAAAAAAAGTTTTTTAAAACGGTCCATACATTTACTACCAAGTTGGTAAAATGTCGCTCATATAACAAATATATAAAATATGTCAGGTAGGTATGTGCTATTTTCAAGGCTACTTGGACTGAATCAGATGTTATTTGGCGTATTTTTTTGGGAAGTGAGCATAACAATTTTGCATGTAAAACCAAAAGTGAGTATAACAAAACCAAAAGTGAGTATACAAGTTTTGCATGTAAAAGTAAAAGTGATCCACCTATAGATTCTCAAAAAAATACGCCTATTATGACACTGACGCTTTCGTCCCTCTTCCTTTCAGACCATATCATACCTGCGCAAGTCCGCGCAACGAAATGAATCACTTGAGTCTTGATTGACTAACGTTGGGAAATGTTGCAAACTTGAGTGCTGTGTTGATCCATCCATTGCAACTGCTGTACGCAAGTTCTTGCTTGTGCACAACAATCACTGTCACCACATGGTCGCCGTCGTCGCCGATAAGCCAAGCCAATGCAGCCGCACCGAGTGAAAGTTTGGGGCGGATTTTTGAAGTTGTTGCAAAAACGACCCGTAAAATTCAGATTATTTTCGATAACAAAATTTACAAACGACACTTAAGCGATAAAACTTTAAAGACATGAACTTTGAGATCTTTCATTTCGTCCCCGTTATAATCACCCCAATCATGGAATCCGCCGGAGGGAATTGTTCGCGGAAAAGAATATTTTGGTATCGTCGAATCCGCAAATTGAACGGTTATTATGTCATATAGGTAGGTATATACATAATATTAACACATACTATTGGTAGGGTGTGGTTTTTTTTCCAGATTTTTGTTCACTTTTCGGATTCGACGAAACCAAAATATTCTTTTCCGCGAACAATTCCCTCCGGCGGATTCCATGATTGGGGTGAATACATACAACAGAAAAATGTTGGGACTTTTTACAAAAACTGACTCGATATTAAAAGTTGACGCAAACGCTATATATGTAACTACATACAGTTGCGTTCATGAAAATAGTAGTGCTGCTCTACACAAAACTTGAGCCAAATAAAACGGTACTTTTTCCTTTGAAAATATAAGGATGCAAACTTTTTGTTTAGAATAGAATGCAAAGAAGAGAATAGCAAAATTCCATTACTTTCGGTCCAAATTTATTTAATTTTGACTATTTTAGAGAGATGCACTACTATTTTCATGAACACAGCTGTATGTGATTCATGCGGGTGGGCCGAGGTGGCTCATTGGTTTGTGTGCTGGATTACTGTGCGACCTGGTTCGACCCCCTGAAAAACACAAATTAGATGTTAAGGTTTTTTCCAGTGCGCCACCTCTCGCGAACGTCTGACAAACTTCCGGGTGTATAACTGTCCTGAAAAAGCTTCTCAATTCAGCCGTTCTGTAACGAAATTTGCTATTTCTACTTCCACTTCTCTCGCTACCGTTATAATCCCATGTTTACAGGTACATGGAGTCAGTCCGGACAGCAAACGTGGAAGGGTGTCCAGGTCCCGACAGCTTGGCATGCTAGCTTTAGCTCGTCCTAGCTCGTCGGATGGGGGTTCATCTCCACAAATTATTATTATTTTTTTTTAACTTGAAACCTTGCAAAAGTTACGCATCAGACGTAGACTGAATTAAAGAATCTGTCTACCGGTCGTACTAAGCGAAATCCCAAACTTGTGTTGTATCTAGATACAATTCAATAGAAACTCAAAATTATAATCAATCAGCAAACTCTATAAAACGAATTGTTAGAGACAATCAGGCCCCACGTTGGGCGCCACCTGTAACGAAATTTGCTATGTACCTGTAAACATGGGGTCATAACGGTAGCGAGAGAAGTGGAAGGGAAAATAGCAAATTTCTTAACAGTTCGGACTCGGCATAAAATTGTAGGTCCCTTCCATTCGTCCAAGAGAAAAAAAAAAATAAAAACTCACACAAGCGAATGGTTGTCAGAAGCTAGCACGGAGGTCTATAAGCAGCGTAATGCCGTAAGCCCTACGTCCATCCCATCCCCGACTAGATTCATATGTCCGCATGTTCCACTATAATTTTGTGGAAGTCGTTTTTTCGCCCAATTCCATTTGCCATTTCCCCGTGAATCTCACCAGCTTCTACACCCATAAATAATAAAAAAATAAAAGAAAAATCTCGTTGTCATATTTACTTGTTTACTTTTAATGGTACTTCTTTTTTTTTGTTTATTAAGAATGAAAATAAAATAAAAAAACAACAAATTATAGTACAATTTATAAATGTATGTAAACGGTAGTTGGTCCTATTGTTCCTATTAATGCATGTATAATTTATTTAATTTTTCTCACATCAAATAATTCTACAATCAAACAAACGGAAATACTTATAATTATTAAATGTTTTGCAAAAGAAAGAGCACAGCTAATGGTAGAAAAATAATTTGCTTGCTTAGGGAATATTTTATATTTAAAAAAAAAATTTAAACTATTCATAGTATTATAATAGGAAAACATAAACACACTTATCGTAAGTATCGTATTTTATATTTAGAGAAAAACAGATTCTACCTTAAATCGTGCGTTAGAGTTTACTTATTTTTTTTTTGTTTAACATTTAACACTTTAATTTTCATTCTCATTGTATGTAGTTTTACTTGTTTTCATTTATTTAATTTTTTTTTCTTAGTCTTACACATTTTAGTAAAACTTTGGTAAGAACTTATTTCTCTTTCTTCGCCTGACAATAAAATACTCATCATCTCTCTCTAAATCTCTAGATTTCAACATATTAAATTTATTTCTGATCTGTTTGGTAGCTGTAAGGGGAAAAAGAGAAAATTTTATAAAAAAAATAATAATCATCAAGTTTTCATTGTTTGTTGAAGTGAAAGTTGAGCTTGAAAAGAGTAGAATTTAATTGAATTAGAATTTTCTTTAGGAATGAATTTCAATATTTTCATTTTGGCAAAAAATTAAAAAAAAAAAAACGCGTTCAAATGTTGCACCGAATATAGGAGGAGTGTACATCAGAAGTAGAAGTAAATTTTGGTTGTTTTGTCTATATGTCAAAACTAATAGTGAAATCATATATCGATCGATTGGTTTGTTTTGCTTAATTTGTTTTGTTTTTCCCAAAAAAAATAAATGGAGAAACAAAATTAACTTTGTTTGCTTTGCTATTTTTTTTATAAACTAGAGTTCTACGAATAATAGGTAATTAGAATGATTGCAAAAAATGTCCTGTTCGGGTTTTTATTTCCACCGAATGAATATTTCATAATAATAATAATAATAAAGATACGAAAAAACCTATATAGATTATAAATTATATACTTTGTATTTTTGTATGTATTTTTTTTTTGTTTCTCAATTCTAAGTCTATATGTTTTTTTTTTATGATAACTTAACGTTAATAACTATTATAACTATTAATTATAGAATTAATTAACCTGTACAAACTTCCGAATGATCGTCCCACGCTGTAACCTGTAAGTAGAGATAGAGTTAGAGCTGTTGTTTTTATGGATAGAAAGCACTTGAAATAAACGTTTTAAGAAGCAAGTTGATAGGTTTGGTTAAGTATGGTTTTCTGTAGCACGATGGAGTGCTGAACGTATTTTGTTTTCTCGGGTATTTAATTTGGTGAACCAGAGATTGTTTAATGTGGAGAATAAATAGGTATGCGTTAACACAATAACAGGTTACTTTTAAGACACTCGTAGGTAGTTGTCACCGGTAAGTAGAAGCTGTATGGAGGAAACTATTCCTCAACTACTTTGTTTCTACCAGCTCTCTCACGTTAAGGAAAGCTTCAATAAGGAGCCTTCCATTACAACGACTTAAGTCATCTAACAAACATAGACATCAAAAGCCTCTTGAATAAATAAATAATAGTTGGCGCAACAGGTCATAGGAACCCTAGGCCTAGTTTCTCACAATCATTCGTTTCTGTGTGTTTTTTTATTTTTGCAACGAATGGAAGGCACCTATAATTTTATGCCGATTCCGAATGGCTTAGGCCCAATGCACACGGAGCAACTGAAAAAAAAACTAAACCGGTTGGCAACTTGGGTTACTGACCAGTTACGAGCTCAGCGGTTACTTGACTCCACACACGAGGAAACCCATCACCAATCAAAATCTCTTGTTCATTCAGTGTCGTCATGTTTTTCAACCTCCCCCACCATCAACAGGATGGTCTGTTGTTCGCTCATCTTCGACAAACTAGAAACTGAAATCAATAGGCAACCCGATATGCAAATCAACAGACGACTGGTTACAAACTGGTTTTTGTGAATCGCAAACGAGTTTTCAACCAGTAGCTTCGTGTGCGTTGTCCCATTTGATTACACAGGGTATGACTCAAAACAAACTGGTTGCCAATTCGCATCGCTGATCAGTTTTTTTTTCCAGTTGCTCCGTGTGCATTGGGCCTTAATTGAGAAGCTTTTTCAATACAGTTTTATACTCTCGTATGTTTGTCAGACGTTTGCGAGAAGTGGCGCAGTGGAAAAAACCTTAAGACTCAAGATGTAAAAGCGTCTTACGCTTTGTAAAAAGTTGAAAATGGTTCAGCGAATATGTAGAGAAAATTTTTCTCCAATGATGCGTTTATCGTGGTATCACAATGTACTTATGCTGGTCTCTTGGTGTGTTGGCGTTTCTCAGCTGGAAGTCACTTTCAACCAACCAACAAACCAACCGGTAAGCAGCAACATAATAATTTCATAGCCCCGATCACGTAACTAGACGATTTATCGTCGAAACGATAGATCTGGCAACTCGATGTAAAAGTTACTAGTTTGAGAACAGTGGATATACTGTTCAGTCTGCTAAGGTATAATAGTTGGTTAGCTTAAAGTGGGTTTCGGTGAGGAAAACACTTAAGCTGGCGCATTGTGCATACCACCGGGATTTGGGAAGTTATTCCTTTACTGGCTACTCAAGGAAACCATTTGCTGCCGGTTATAAAGCTAAAAATGTTAGCGGCGCTGGTATTACCTAGATCACTGAGATTATTGAGAAAATAGTTTTCTATGGGGACCTTTCTTAAATTGGCCAGGGCAGGGCAAACTACAAAGAAAGTGAGTGATGGACTTATCCTCCTCTTCATCTTTGCAGCTTCTGCAGAAGTAATTGTGTGGCAGATCGAGCTGTTGCGCGTGTGTACCTAATATGGACTTGCAATGCCCGGAGATGACATTAACGACTTTTGAGATGCTGGATCTTTCAAGTCGATGAAGCTATTTGAATCTTTTTTTTTGTCCAGTGCTAGATGTTTCCATCTGAAACTTGCTCTGCTTGCTGTTTCTGTGCGAATTATTTGTTTAGCGTATAGGAAAGTGGTGCAAACACGTTGTGACTAGCAGACTAGTATTGCTAGTTCGTCTGTTGCACAGTGACCAGGAAGTGTGAGGTTGTTCTGTCCAGCTATCTCGTTAAGAGATACACGGAAATCTTCCATCGCCTTAAAGCTTATTTCGCTGGATATTAGGGATTTAATTGCAGCTTGGCTATCAATGTAAATGATGATATCCCTTTCTGATAACGAATTAATCAAGCTTGACGAATAGCTGAAATGTCGGCTAAGTAGACACCGCAGTGTTTCGAAAGACAGAAGAAGAGACCCAGATTCAGTTCTTCTGAAAAGACTCCTGCGTCAACTCCCTAAAGTGTTTTGGAACCGTCTGTGAATATTGACAGTGATTTGTCGTGTCGGACATTTTGTGAATCCCATGGATTCCTGTCCGGTATTTCATGGGTGAAGCCATTTTCGAAGTTGATTTTCGTAGGCATGCAATCGGTAATAATGGGCAAGAGAATCGTATGTAGAAGGACAATAGCGCGTCCAATCGGTATAGAGTTTTCCTTCCCTTTATCTGAGTGCCAGCTTTGTGGCGTATTCTTTACTGACGATGTCTCTCTATAAAAGAGCAAACATATTTGCTTCATGAAAATGATTGATTAGTAAATTGTGAGCCTGAAAATAAAATATGTAACAACTTCCGATAAATCGAGAAAAAGTCGACAAGAAAGTACGTATCCTATAATGTTCGTCAATATTTCGAAGATTAACTATCTTAAGGTTCTTTTTTTTAAATCTGGGATAGGTTTTGTTACCAATGTAATGTAATGCACAACTGCTCGTCTAGATTTCGTAAGAATATGTTCCAAGCTTAGGTACTTGCAGTGACAACAGCTGTTGCAACAGGTTGCAATGGTGGCAATACCTCAGGCAGATATGTATCACTTTTTCCATTGACAGACCAAACGACAGTAAAAGCAATCCTCTGCCGTAGAGATAAAATCGATGCTACAGAAGCTACGAAGCTGTCACACATCGCAATTTACTGGGTTCTCGGATAGAAGGGTGGGTCTGTAAAGAGTTTATTGCTACTCTTTTATTGGAGGGTGAAATATACAGCGCGGGTTCTAGAGAAATGGGGTTAGATTAGATTGGAAAGGAGAAGAAGGCCAACCATTGTGCGTTGTTGTTGCTACGAGGTGTTTTTGTTTATTGTCGTTCTCTCGGGTTTTCTTCGCCAAATTGTGTTGTCCAAACTTGATTCTTACGAATTTTTCTGAGAAAAGCATGGATTCCAAACATCCAAACTAATGTATATGAAGTCCGCGACTGTTTCCAGCATGTCGAGAAAGAGACTTCAGAGAGTAGCACAAAAAATATGCATTGCCATGTCTACAAGCTAAATGTACTTTTTTGTATAGGCCCAGAGTGATCTAAGCTAAGCAAAGCAGGCGAACAATGTATCAATATCGCGGCAACAATTGAAAGATAATACAAAAAAGTAATACAGAAGCATACACAAGACGCAGTCATACTTTCAGAGATCTGCCAGACAAATTTAGATGTAATAACAAGTGTTTTTTTTGTTGGCAATTGTTCGGAGCCCAATACGAAAAAAGAGCGTACTAAATAAAACTGGACAGTTGACTTAGAATCGATTGTTACATTGTGAGTCAAAGTGACCATATATACATGGGCAAAAGGGACTGAGGAACTCTTTAAGGCTAGCAAACAAATTTAATAATTGTATATCTCTATGTAAGCCCTAAACTAAAGAATATTTCATAACGTAGTCATAAAGGCGTCGACATCAAAACCCACACCACAAATATATATTTTGTCTAATAAATTCCAAGAGACTGCAACATTTTCCAAACAGCATCAATCAACAAGTGTCTTAAGTTGTTGGTCTTTCCTTTTTTTGGACCGAACGAAAAAGGAGGAGGGGGAGGAGTAGACCTCTTTAAAAAACCATGGTTCATCTGCCCCGGATGATAGTACCATGTAGGGGCCCTAGCCAGGGTACGGCGGCTAGCGTTGGGCTAATCACCCACACTAGTGCTACAAATGATTCAGAGCCAACAAACGCGCCTCGGAATGGATGGACCAACACGACGACAATCGGATTTCAAAAGGAAAACGAGATTTGGAACCCGGAACATAAAGACGATTATAGGAAAGGAGGTAGAGCTTATGAAGGAAATGAAAGACCTTAAGAGGTAGACCACGCAACACTTGGGATAACCGGATCCAAGTGATAGGAAGAAAGAGGGGTAAGACCCTCACGGAAATGAGGAGAGACTGCCGGGACCGGAGCCAGTGGAAGGAATGGATAATCCGAGGCTACCCCGACGCCAACAGCATAAGGGGCATGAAGAAGAAGAAGAAGACGAAAAAGCCCATATTGACCCTGATTAGTGATTAGGATTAGGATTACATTGGTTTCAACGGAACTAGATACATATATGTGTGCCAGGGCCCGAGTACCCTACCGCACATTGAAGATGCCTGTATTGCAGCCAAGGCCTCGCGAAAGAAACCTCTGTCACTTCGTCTTCAATAAAAAATATATATATAAAAAATTATATAACTGAACTTGAGTTTAAATTTGAAGTTCAACTCGTCTGTCTGGTTTGACAATCGGCAGCTTTAAAGTTGAAATGTCATTGTGTCAAGTGATCTGAGGTTTAAACGGAAGAATACTGTCTTTTAGCTTAATGCTGGGTTTCCACTTCTCGATTTGAAATTGACAATTGACATATTTTTATGCCAATTAAACAATTGGCAAGTGGAAATAGCGAAAAATTGCTTGTGAATGAATTGACTAACAGCTGTTGTCAATAACTGACAAAGAAACCACTGGAGAAGTGGAAGTAGCTGAATTGTCAAACAAAATGTCACTTTGTCTATAATTGACAGTGAAAATTAATTGGCATTGAGTTGGTAAATCAACACTGACAAACGATTTTTTGCCAATAATTGACGGTGTCGTTCAATGACATAAACGCGAGAGCTGTCAAACTTTGCGAAAAAAAAAGTTTTTTAAAACGGTCCATACATTTACTACCAAGTTGGTAAAATGTCGCTCATATAACAAATATATAAAATATGTCAGGTAGGTATGTGCTATTTTCAAGGCTACTTGGACTGAATCAGATGTTATTTGGCGTATTTTTTTGGGAAGTGAGCATAACAATTTTGCATGTAAAACCAAAAGTGAGTATAACAAAACCAAAAGTGAGTATACAAGTTTTGCATGTAAAAGTAAAAGTGATCCACCTATAGATTCTCAAAAAAATACGCCTATTATGACACTGACGCTTTCGTCCCTCTTCCTTTCAGACCATATCATACCTGCGCAAGTCCGCGCAACGAAATGAATCACTTGAGTCTTGATTGACTAACGTTGGGAAATGTTGCAAACTTGAGTGCTGTGTTGATCCATCCATTGCAACTGCTGTACGCAAGTTCTTGCTTGTGCACAACAATCACTGTCACCACATGGTCGCCGTCGTCGCCGATAAGCCAAGCCAATGCAGCCGCACCGAGTGAAAGTTTGGGGCGGATTTTTGAAGTTGTTGCAAAAACGACCCGTAAAATTCAGATTATTTTCGATAACAAAATTTACAAACGACACTTAAGCGATAAAACTTTAAAGACATGAACTTTGAGATCTTTCATTTCGTCCCCGTTATAATCACCCCAATCATGGAATCCGCCGGAGGGAATTGTTCGCGGAAAAGAATATTTTGGTATCGTCGAATCCGCAAATTGAACGGTTATTATGTCATATAGGTAGGTATATACATAATATTAACACATACTATTGGTAGGGTGTGGTTTTTTTTCCAGATTTTTGTTCACTTTTCGGATTCGACGAAACCAAAATATTCTTTTCCGCGAACAATTCCCTCCGGCGGATTCCATGATTGGGGTGAATACATACAACAGA